>JAPVLO010000092.1:0-2400000 GCA_027257055.1 Cephalopachus bancanus
CTAGGATGATTCACAAAACCCGGGGGCGGGGTGGGGGGCGGTGCTTTACTTACGTTCACCAGCATAGTCAGAAGGATACAGATAACCCCCCAGCTGAAGAGATACAAAAGACAAGGTTGGGGGGCCGGGGGGTGTCATGGGGCTTCCATGCCCTCCATGGGTATGCCACCCTCTCAGCAGCTCCGAGTGTTGGGTAACTCTGAAGCTCTTCAAATCTCGTTGTTCAAGAGTTTTTGTAGAATGTAATCTCCAGTCACCCTGCTCTTTCCTGGTAGTTGGATAGGGCTGAAAGTTCCAATCCTCTAATCACTGGGTGACCCACCCCAGCCCAGGGCTACCTGGGTTCCGCATCGTAAATCAACTTTTTAGCATAAACTCTGGTGTGATAAAGGGGCTTATTATGCATAACTAAAGACATTCCTAATCATCCATCTTCTTTACTCCTGCTTGCAAGCGGTAGAATTCTACTGGAGCTTTAGCCAGCTTTGAAATCTTTTTCTTTGGAGTCAAAGTCTCACTCTGCAGCTCAGGCTGGAGTTCAGGGGCATGCTCACAGCCACCGAAGCCTCAACCTGCTGGCCTCAGGTGATCCTTCCACCTCAGTCTTCCAAGTAGCTGGAACCACAGGTCTGCACCACCACGTCCTGCAAAATTTATTCTTTGTAGAGACGCGATCTCACCAAGGTCCCAAGGCTGGTCTCAAACCCCTGGGCTCAGGCAATCCTCTCACCTCTTTTTCCCCAAGTTGCTGAGATTACAGGTGTGAGCCACTGGCCCAGCAGCAATAGATTTCTTGTTAACCTTTCTTTCCCTTCCATTTCCTTCCTAACCTCAAGTTTGTTCCTTGTTACTTGCCTGCCCATTAGTCTGTGCCCTTAGGTCACAGTCTCCATGATACTTTTTCCCCCCAAATTGGAGTCTCACTCTGTCGCCCAGGTTGGAGTGCAGTGGCACCCTCATGGCCCCCCAGCTCAGGCGATCCTTCTGCCTCAGCCTTCCAAGTAGCTGAAACTAAAGGCACACACCACCACGCCCGACTAATTTTTGATTTATTGTAGAGACGAGGTCTCACCAAAATTTCCCAGGCTGGTCTCGAACCCATGGGCTCAGGCAATCCACTCGCCTCGGCCTCCCAAAGTACTGGGATTATAGACGTGAGCCACCTCACTTGGCCTTCCATGTTACTTTGTTAAAGCAGTTCTTATTCCATTAATGAGACCCTCTTTGTAGCATTTTCAGTCTCTTTTTCATTCATTCCTTCTTCTCTGCTGTCTATAGGTCTTTATTTACCATGCCCAGGTGGTCACTTTGCTTGGCCTTACCACATTTCTTTCCTGGACAATTTCTTTTCTTTTCTTTTTTTTTTTTTTTTTTTTTAGTAGGATTCTCACTCTTTCACACAGGATAGAGTGCAGTGGTATGCTCATGGCCACCGCAGCATCAACCTTCGGGCTCACTCCTATAATCCCAGCATTTTGGGGAGCCTGAATGGATCACTTGAGTACAGGAGTCCAAGGCTGCAAGGAGCAATGACTGGCCTTCCAGGTAATCCTTCTGTCTCAGCCTTCCAAGTAACTGGAACCACAGGCATGCACCACCATGTCCATTTAATTTTTTTTTTAATTGTAGAGAAAAGGTCTCACCAAGTTGCCCAGGCTGGTCTCAAACCTGTGAGCTCAGGCAATCCTCTCACCTACCCTCCCAAAGTGCGGGGGTTACAGGCATGAGCCACCATGTGCTGCTCCTCAACAATTTCTATTTGCTGTTTCTTGTCCCTATAATACCCACTTATTCCTGAGCACATTGATCTACTCTCCTAGGGCAACATTCACAACACATCTTCATTCTCCTTTGTCTTAAAATGCCTAGGTTGGGCTTGGTGGCTCAAGCCTATAATTCCAACATTTTGAAAGGCTGAGGCGGTAATCCTGCATTTTGGGAGGCCGAGGTGAGTGGACTGCCTGAGCCCGCGGGTTAGAGACCTGCCCGGCCAACTTGGTGAGACCTCATCTCTACCATAATAAAAAAATTTGCCAGGCGTGGTAGCGCGTGCCTGTAGTTCCAGCTACTTGGAAGGCTGAGGCGGAAGGATCGCTGGAGCCCAGCAGGTCAAGGCTGCGGTGGCCAGGAGTGACCACTGCACTCCAGTCTGGGTGACAGAGTGAGACTCCAACTCAAAAAAAAAATAGAACGGCCGAGGCGGGAGGATTTCTTAAGCCCCGGAGTATGAGACCACCCTAGTTAATATAGCGAGACCATCTCTACAAAAAAATCAGAAAAATTTGCCAGCCATGGTGGTGCATACCTGTAGTTTAAGCTACTCAGGAGGCTTAGGTGAAAGAATTGCCTGAGCCCAGGAGATAAAGGCTGTAATAAGCTGTGATTGCAACACTGCATTCCAACCTGGGTGATAGAGACCCAAACTCAAAAAAAAAAAAAAAAAAAATTAAATTGCCTTCACCCTGGAATTCTGTGACATCTATAGGACAAGTAGGCCACCTACATGCCCAATCATATTGTCCTTGTCATCTTCTCTATCTGCTCCCTTCTTCAGAGGCTTCGGTACTGCAAGTACTTCAGAATCCTGGTCTTAGAAGACTTAAAGCTGAATTTCCAGCCTTGAATACTTGTGGTCTGTAACTCCAGTCTTATCTCTAACCTCTGAAGCCATATTCTGTGTTCCGGTCCATTTTCCTTTCAATTTCACCTGATGCCAGGACCTGCTCCACTCTGATGCTTCCCCTTTCATGCCATACATCATAATTTCCACAGAGTAGGCACTTTATTTATGTATTTATGCATTTAGAGTCAGCGTTTCACTCTGTCACCCAGACTGGAGTGGGGTGGCATGCTCATGGCTTCCGCAGCCTCGACCTGCTGGGCTCAGGCGATCCTTCTGCCTCAGCGTTCCAAGTAGCTGGAACTACAGGTGCACACCACCATGCCTGGCAAATATTTTGATTTACTGTAGAGACTAGATCTTGTCATATAGCCTAGCCTGGTCTTAGAGCCCTGGGCTCAGACAATCCTCTTGCCTCTGTCTCCCAAAATGCTGGGATTTCAGATGTGAGTCACCACACCTGGTTTATAGTAGGCACTTTAAAGATGACCGACTGGCCGGGTGAGGTGGCTCACACATATAATCCCAGTACTTTGGGAGGCCTAGGTGAGAGGGTTCCCCGAACCCAAGAGTTCGAGTCCAGCCGGGCAACTTGGTGAGATCTCATCTCTACAATTAACCAAAAAATTAACCAGGCATAGTAGCACACATTTGTAGTTCCAGCTACTTTGAAGGCTGAGGCAGAAGGATCGCCTGGGCCCAGCAGGTCGAGGCTACAGTGGCCTTGAGCATGTCATTACACTTCAGCCTGGGTGACAGAGTGAGACTCCAACTCAAAAAAAAAAAAAAATGACGACCGGGCACGGTTGCTCAAGCCTATGCTTCCAGCATTTTAGGAGGCCAGGGTGAGGGAATTGCTTGAGCCCACAGGTTCAAGACAACCCTGGGTAACTTAAAAAAAAAGTAGCGGGGCATGGTAGTGTGCGTCTGTAGTTGGAAGACTGAAGCGGAAGAATCGCCTGAGCCCAGCAGGTCGACACGGGGGTGGCCATGAGGGTGCCATTTCACCCCAACCTGGGTAACAGAGTGAGACTCCAACAAAAAAAAAAAAAAAAATGACTGACTGATGGCCAGGGGTGGTGGCTCATGGCTGTAATCCCAGCACTTTGGGAGGCACAGGCAAGAGGACTGCTTGAGCCCAGGGGTTGGAGACCAGCCTGGGCAATTTGACGAGACCTAGTCTCTACAATACATCAAAAAATCAGCGGGGCATGTTGGCGCATGCCTGTGGTTCCAGCTAGACACCTGTGGTTCCAGCTACTTGGAAGACTGAGGCAGAAGGATAGCCTGAGCCCAGCAGGTCAATGCTGCGGTGGCCGTGGTAAGCATGCCATTGCTCTCCAGCCTGGATGACAGAGTTAGATTCCAGCTTTAAAAAAAGCAAAAAAAAATTGAGTTATAAGCCGGGCTCGGTGGCTCAGCCTGTAATCCCGCGCCTTTGGGAGGCTGAGGTGAGTGGATTGCCTGAGCCCACGGGTTCGAGACCCGCCTGGGCAGCGAGACCTCATCTCTACAATAAATCAAAAAGTCAGCTGGGCGTGGTAGCACATGCCTATAATTCCGGCTACTTGGAAGGCTGAGGCAGAAGGATCACCGGAGCCCAGCAGGTTGAGGCTGCGGGGGCCCGGGGAGCGGCCAATGCACTCCAGTCGGGGTGACAGAATGAGACTCCAACTCAAAAAAAAAAAAAAATTGAGTTATTTCCAGAATTTTCTTCCATGCCCCTGAAAATTCATTTAAAGCAATCTTAATTACCTCATAGGGGGGTCTCTCTTAACAAATGTATTTTCTCAGCCTTTGTGAGTAGAGGGAGTGGAAAGGCTGGGACAGATGCACTTCTGCCTAGAATGTCCTTCCCCCTTCTGTCTGTTTTCTCCTTCCCCCATATTCTCCTCATTCTTGTCAGTCTGGCAAACTTCTTATTCCTCAAAACCCAACTCACAGAACTCATTTGTGAAGCCTTATGTAACTACCCAGGCAGAGTTAGGAGTTCCATGACGCTTAGCTCTTTATGCTTCTTCTGCAATATTCCTAGTTCTCCCTCATCACAATGCCACACACTCTACTCCAATGACTCACCCAATTGTATGGCTCTTAAGGGACTGCCTTTCAGTTTATATTCCAAGTACGTAGCTCAGACATAGTGGGCACTCAATAGCTCAAGACTTTTTGTTAAATGCCTTTCTAAGATCCTAACTAAACTCTATGGTTACCATTATGCAATTCTATGTGTTTGTACAAATGAGGTTAGCTTCTTGGGTAAACACCATGTTACAATAATTTTAAAAAGGCAATTAATGTAAAGCACCTAGTAGCAATCTATACCAAGCAGGGGCTTTATGGGCCCCTTTTCCCCTTTTCCTACCCCTTTATTTTTATTTTTTATTTTTATTTTCTGAATTGGAGTCTCAGTCTGTCACCCAGACTGGAGTGCAGTGGCCGCTCCCAGCCACCATAGCCTCGACCTGCTGGACTCCGGTGATCCTTCACCTCAGCCTTCCAAGTAGCCGGAATTATAGGCATGTGCTACCACGCCCGGCTTATGTTTTTATTTATTGTAGAGATGAGGTCTCGCTGCCCAGGTGGGTCTCGAACCTGTGGGCTCAGGCAATCCACTCACCTCAACCTCCCAAAGGCGCGGGATTACAGGCTGAGCCATCGAGCCCGGCTTATTTTTATTTTTTGAGTAGGAGTCTTACTTTGTCACCCAGGCTGGAGTGCAGTGGCATGCTCATGGCCACCACAGGCTTGACCTGCTAGGCTCAGGGGATCCTTCCAAGGAGCTGGAACTACAGCCTTCCAAGGAGCTGGAAGCCTTCCAAGGAGCTGGAACTACAGTTGTGCGCAACAATGCCCCAAATGACTGTTCTATCCCTTTAATATAGAGTAGGCATTTTTAGAATATTGAAAAAAATGTGTCATTGCCTTGAAAATTTCAAAGGTCCTTACTATCTCTAGAATTTTGTTATTTAAAATCCACTGACAAGCCAGGCTTGGTGGCTCAGCCTGTAATCCCAGCACTTTGGGAGGCTGAGGTGAGTGGATTGCCTGAGCCTGCGAGTTCGAGACCCGCCTGGGCAACTTGGCGAGACCTCATCTCTACAATAAATAAAAAATTACCCGGGGGGGGTAGCGCGCACCCGTAGTTCCAGCTACTTGGAAGACTGAGGCTGAAGGATCGCCAGAGCCCAGCAGGTTGAGGCTGCGGTGGCCAGGAGTGGCCACTGCACTCCAGTCTGGGCGACTGAGTGAGACTCCAACTCAAAAAAAAAATAAAATAAAATAAAATCCACTGACATATGGGCACAGAAGTTCATGCCTGTAATCCCAGCTCTTTGGGAGGCAGAGATGAGCGGATTACCTGAGCCCAGGGGTTTGAGACCAGTCTGGGCAACTTGATGAGACTTTGTCTTTACAATAAATAAAATAATTATAATTAGCCAAGTGAGGTGGCACACACCTATAGTTCCAGCCAAATCGAAGGATCGCCTAAGCCCAGTAGGCTGAGGCTGCGGTAGCCGTGAACGCACTGCACTCCAGCCTGTGTGACAGAGTAAAACTTCAACTCAAAAATAAATAAAATAAAATAAAAACCATTGACAGCAGGGCCTGGTGGCTCACATCTGTAATCCCAGCAGTTTTGGAGGGGAAGTTAGAGAATTCCTTGAGACCAGGAGTTCAAGGGCTGCAGTAAGCAATGATTGAATCATTGTACTGCATTGTGGGCAACAGAGTGAGACACTATCTCTAAATAAATAAATAAACCGGGCTTGGTGACTCAGCCTGTAATCCCGCGCAGTGGGAGGCTGAGGTGAGTGGATTGCCTGAGCCCGCGGATTTGAGACCTGCCTGGGCAACTTGGCGAGACCTCATCTCTACAATAAATCAAAAAAAATTAGCCGCGTGTGGTAGCGCGCGCCTGTAGTTCCAGCTACTTGGAAGGCTGAGGTGGAAGGATCGCCAGAGCCCAGCAGGTCGAGGCTGTGGTGGCCGGGAGCAGCCACTGCAATCCAGTCGGGGCGACTGGAGTGCCCAGTCCAGTCTTATATTCCACTCTTTAAATAAGCATGGCTTCAGTTATAACTTAAATGCCTCAAACTTCCAAACTGATCTTTTTACAAAAGACTATTTTTTTGTTGTTGTTTTTTGAATTGGAGTCTCACTCTGTTGCCCAGGCTGGAGTGCAGTGACACACTCATGGACATGGCAGCCCGACCTGTTGGGCTCAGGCAATCCCTTCATCTCAGCCTTCTAGTAGCTGGAACCACAGACACACACCACCACATCTGAGTTATTTTTTGATTTATTGTAGAGATGAGATCTTGCCATGTTGCTCAGACTGGTCTCAAACCCCTGAGCTCAGGCAATCCTCTCGCCTCAGCCTCCCAAGTATTGAGATTACAGGCTCTGAGCCACTACCCCTAGCTACTAAAACCTATTTTTGATCATCAAAGGGCCCTCAATATGAATGCCCTATAGATCTTTTAAATTCACCATTTCTGGCCAGACTCGGTGGCTCAGCCTGTAATCCCCGCACTCAAAAAATAATAATATAAACAAATTAAATCACCATTTCCTTTTTTTTTTTTTTTTTTTTGAGCTGGAGTCTCACTCTGTCGCCTAGGCTGGAGTGCAGTGACTGCTCCCGGCCACCGCAGCCTAGACCTGCTGGGCTTTGATGATCCTTCCACCTCAGCCTTCCAAGTACTGGAACTACAGGTGTGCGCTACCACGCCCGGCTAATTTTTTGATTTATTGTAGAGATGAGGTCTCACCAAGTTACCCAGGTGGGTCTTGAACCTGCGGGTCAGGCAATTCACTCACCTCAGCCTCCCAAGCATGGGATTACAGGCTGAGCCACCGAGCCTGGCCAGTTTTACTCAGTTTTAAAGAATCAATTCAAGTCACCAGATTTTCACAATCTCCCCATCCCTTTTATAAAACGGGTCTCTCCCCACTTTGTACTTTACAGTACTTTGTGCAAATCTCTATTTACTTTTTTGTTTTTTTATTTTATTAGAGATGGGGGTCTCACTGTGTTCCCCAGGCTGGTCTCTAACTCCTGGGCTCAAGTAATCCTCCTACCTCGGCTTCCAAAGTGCTGGGATTACTGGCATGAGCCACTGTAATTAGCCCATACCTCTAATATACCAAGAAACTGACAAATTGTATTTATTTGTTTGCAGCTGCTTGCTGTCTTACAAACATCGTTGTATACATTTGTCTTAGTTTTGCATCTCAGCCATCTAATATAATGCCTTGCACACAATGGTTAGACAGTAACTGCTTATTGACTGAAAAATGATTTGTTCTGCAACTCAGGAGAACACATAATAAGAAAAGAAAAAGAATATATAGCACCTACATATGCTCAGTGCTGCAGTAAGTCCATCCCTGAACTATCTTATTTGATGTTTAGCTCATCTCTGGGAGGAAAAGAATCAACTAAATTTACAGGTTAGAAACCTGAGACCAAGCCGGGCTCGGTGGCTCAGCCTGTAATCCCAGCGCTTTGGGAGGCTGAGGTGAGTGGATTGCCTGAGTCCGCAGGTTCGAGACTTGCCCGGGCAACTTGGCGAGACCTCATCTCTACAACAAATCAAAAATTAGCCGGACGTGGGAGCACACGCCTGTAGTTCCAGCTACTTGGAAGGCTGAGGCGGAAGGATCGCCGGAGCCCAGCAGGTCGAGGCTGCGGTGGCCGCGAGCGGCCATTGCTCTCCAGTCTGGGCATCAGAGTGAGACTCCGACTCAAAAAAAAAAAAAACCTGAGATCAGACAGTAAGTTTTTTTTTTGTTTGTTTGTTTGTTTATTTTGAGTTGGAGTCTCACTCTGTCACCCAGACTGGAGTGCAGTGGCCGCACCGCAGCCTCGACCTGCTGGGCTCCGGCGATCCTTCCACCTCAGCCTTCCGAGTAGCCGGGAAATTTCAGGCATGCGCTACCACGCCTGGCTGATTTTTGATTTATTGTAGAGATGAGGTCTCGCAGCCCAGGCGGGTCTCGAACCCCCGGGGTCAGGCAATCCACTCACCTCATCCTCCCAAAGGCGCGGGATTTCAGGCTGAGCCACCGAGCCCCGGGTTATATATCATTTCTAGAGTCAAAAGTAAAAAGAATTATCTTTGCTGGGCATATTGGCTCACACCTTTAATCCCCGCACTTTGGGGGGGGGAGGTAAGAGGACTGCTTGAGCCCAAGGGGTTTGAGACCAGCCTGGGAAAATTGTCAATACCTTGTCTCTACAATAAATCAAAAAAATTAGCTGGGTGTGGTGGCATGCACATGTAGTTCCAGCTGCTTGGAAGGCTAAAGTGGAAAGGGTCACCTAATCCAGTAGGTGAAGGCTGTGGTGAGTGTGAGCATGCCACTTCACTCCAGCCTAGGCAACAGAGTGAGACTCTGACTCGAAATAAATAAATAAATAAATAAATCATCTGCTGACTAACCGCAGGTCGAGAATGTATTATTCTTTATTTTTATTTTTTGAGTCATAATCTCACTTTGTCTCCCAGGCTGGAGTGCAGTGGCACACTTACAGCCACTGCAGTCTCAAACTGCTGGGCTCAGGTGATCCTTCCACTTCAGCCTTCCAAGTAGCTGAGACTACAAGCATGCACCACCACACCCAGCTAATTTTTTTATTTATTGTAGAGATGAGGGCTTGCCAGTTGCCCAGGCTGGTATCGAACCCATGAGCTTAGTCAATCCCTCATCTCAGCCTCCCAGATGCTGGGATTATAGGCATGAGCCACTGTGCCCAGCTAATTTTTTATTTATTGTAGAAACAAGGTCTTGGCAAGTTGTCTGGGTCTTGAACCCACGGGCTCAGGGCAATTCACTCATCTCGTCTCCCAAAGTGCTGGGGTTAAAGGCTGAGCCACCGAGCCTGGCATATATTATTCTTTATGTAGGAACACCTGTTCACTGAAAGTTTCACCTTTTCTCCGAAGCAACCCTTGATACATCATAGACTGTATTTATTTATTTATTTTTGATTTATTGTAGAAATGAGGTCTCACTAAGTTACCCAGGCTGTTGAAACCCTTGGCTCAGGCAATCCTCTCACCTCAGCTTCACAAAGTTCTGGGATTACAGGCTTGAGCCACTGCACCCAGTCACATCATAGACTGTAATGCAATGTCCGTGGCTGCCTGCATTCCTTCCAGAGCATGTTTATCTTTCCCCAAGATGTAAACCTGGCCCTGAGGGTTGAAGCGCTAAGATCTACCTTTTTTGTGGCCATCCAAGACCATGCTTCTGTCCGTAAATTCCCCCAATAAATCATCCCATGCTGACAACCTGGATTTGTTTGCCTCCTTCTTTGGTTTCTCAACTCCCTTTGGGGGTTGCTTTGCATATACCCCCCTTTTCATGGAACAAGGGGGATCCAGCCAAGAGTTAGGGAACCAAATCAGGGCAGGGGAATCCTGGTGCCCCTCATCTATGTGGGGTGGTGTTGCCCATTTGTTAGATGCCTGTGGAACACCACGAGAGTGTGGGGATGCCCTGGAAACATCAGAGGGTTTAAAATGCTTGTTTGTAAAAAGCCATTTGATGCACTATGTAAAGCGAGGTCTCCTAGTTGAGACAACAAGGAGTTGCCCTCTGTTATGGTCTGTGTAAGTAGCTATGGAAACACAGGTAGTGACTGAGGCAAGTATATGAAATTTTTGTTTGTTTGTTTGTTTGTTTTTTGAGTTGGAGTCTCACTCTGTTGCCCAGACTGGAGTGCAGTGGACGCTCCCGGTCACTGCAGCCTCGACCTGCTGGGCTCCGGTGATCCTTCCACCTCAGCCTTCCAAGTAGCTGGAATTACAGGCGTGCACTACCACCCCCAGCTAGTTTTTGATTTTACTGTAGAGATGAGGTCTCGCCAAGTTCCCCAGGTGGATCTCGAACCCGCGGGCTCAGGCAATCCTCTCGCCTCGGCCCCTAAAGTGCTGGGATCACAGGCTGAGCCACCAAGCCCGGCCGCAAGTATGTGAAATGTAGAAGAGAATTGCAGTTAGGAAAGGATATGACGCTGGGCACAGTGGCTCAGCCTGCAATTCCAACACTTTGGGATGCCGAGGCGAGAGGATTGCCTGAGCCCAGGAGTTCGAGACCAACCTGGGAAACTTAGTGAGATCTCATCTCTACAATAAATCACAAAAATTAGCCAGATGTGGTGGTGTGCATTTGTAGTTCCAGTTACTTGAAAGGCTGAGGCGGAGCCGGGCTCGGTGGCTCAGCCTGAAATCCCGCGCCTTTGGGAGGTTGAGGTGAGTGAATTGCCTGAGCCCGCGGGTTCGAGACCCACCTGGGCAGCGAGACCTCATCTCTACAATAAATTAAAAAATCAGCCGGGCGTGGTAGTGCATGCCTGTAATTACGGCTACTTGGAAGGCTGAGGCGGAAGGATCGCCGGACCCCAGCAGGTCGAGGCTGCGGTGACCGGGAGCGGCCAATGCACTCCAGTCTGGGTGACAGAGTGAGACTCCAACTCAAAAAAAAAGAGAAAGACTGAGGTGGAAGAATCACCTAAACCCAGCAAGTCAAGGCTGCGGTGGCCCTGAACATGCCACTGCAATCCAGTCTGGGCAACAGAGTGGGGGGGTGAGGTGGGGGAGAAAGGGATAGGAGAACTTCCATGTCTGTGTCAGTGTATGGTTTTGGGATCAGCTTTAAAATCAGTAGGCACCATTGGAAACCTTAGCTTGCCACTTTGTACAGCTGGGAGGGGAAAAAATTGTGCCCACTGAAAGTGTGAGCTATCTTGCTAAAACGGACTGGGATGTAAATACCTGGAAATTTTTGGGAACTAACTAGTGAGTCAGAGGACACAGAGGTTATCTCTGAGGAGGAAGATAATTATCTCCCTTCCCCCACCACATTTTTTTTTCAGTTGGAGTCTCACTCTGTCCTCCGGCTGGAGTATAATGGCATAATCATGGCTCACTGTAGCCTCAACCTCCTGGACTCAGGCGATCCTCCCGCCTCAGCCTCCTGAGTAGCTGGGACTACAGGCACATGCCACCATGTCCAGCTAATTTTTTTTTTGGTAGAGTCAAGGTCTCGCCACGTTGCCCGGGCTGGTCTTGAACCCCTGGGCTCAAGCAATCCACTTGTCTCAGCCTCCCAAAGTCCTGGAATTGCAGACATGACCACTGTACCTGGCCTATCCTCTCCTCCTGGGGGCAAGACCCCTCATGCAGCAGAATGCAAAAGCCCAGCACTTGCAGCCTAGCAATAATGGGCAACCTTTTCAGAAAACCTTAGCTCTCCGAGAGTTCTCCTCAGCATAATTGTTGGACATGGCAAAAACTTTCAAACAGCTGCTAGGAGAAAGTTGAACCACATGAATAGTGTAGCTCTGGACACTGGTGGAGATGGCATTTCTCTAACAGGGAGTGAAGCTGGAAAAATGAGTAATATGGCCCGCGCGGTGGCTCACGCCTATAATCCCAGCACTTTGGGAGGTGGAGGGGAGAGAATTGCCGGGGCCCCAGAGGCTCAAGACCAACCTGGGCAACTTGGCGAGATCTTGTCTCTACAATAAAAATTAAAAAGTCAGCCAGAAGTGGTGGAGTGCACCTGTAGTCCCAGCAACTTGGAACACTGAGGCAGAAGGATCACCTGAGCCTAACTTGTCAAGGATGCAGTAGCTGTGAGTCTGCCACTACCCTCCAGTCTGGGGCACAGAGTGAGACTCTGACTCACAAAAATGAGTAATATAATCACTCATCTCGCTTTGAGACAGTGCTTGCATAATGTAATGAGTGTTGAGGATAGTCATCGCCTTCTGGCTTAGACCATAATGGCCACAAGAGGATTGTCCAAATGAAGGGATCTTTCCTGAGCACAACCTACTAGGGCAGTCATTGGAAGAAGCACAGGGCACTTTAAGAGAGTTGGGTCTATGTCAGGCTGTATATGCCCAACAACTTGAAAGACCAGATAAGGCTGTGTTTACTATGGGTATGAAAAACAAATTGTTACAAAATGCCCCCTTTAAGTGGCCCGGCCCTCTCATATCTCTCTTGAGCCCCCTTTTGGGGCAAGATATATATAATGTGGGAGAAGTCATAGATTTGATCTCAGACAGACAAAAGAGGGAAGAGATAAGACAGATGACTAGAAAAGTTAAAAGTCTGCTGGACCAAGAAAAGGGGAAAAAAAAAAAGACTCAATTTGGATTACTGGGGAACACATGCAATAAGATCTGATTTCAGCTGGGATGGACAAAGAGAAAATAGACCAACAACCACATGAAATATTGTGGGTCTTTGGAAAAACTTGACTCCTGTCCCTGGCATCCCAACAGTAGAGGGAGAAGCAGCAAAATAACTCCAGGTAAAAGAACCTCAGGCCGGGCGTGGTGGCTCACATCTATGGTTACTTTGGGAGGCGGAGGCAAGAGGATTGCCTGGGCCCAGGAGTCCAAGACCCCTGGCAACTTGGCCAGACCTCGTCTCTACAATAAATCAAAAAATGAGCCGTGTATGATAATGCACGCTTATAGTCCTAGCTATTCAAGAGGCTGAGGCAGAAGGATCACGTGAACCCGGCAGGTTGAGACAACAATGGCGGTGAACACGCCTTGTATGCCCCCAGGACCTGTAGTTCAGTTGTGGAATAGCAGGAGTGAGTGCCACTGCACTCCAGCCTGGGTGACAGAGTGAGACTCTGACTCAATAAACCAACAGACAATCTCTGCATTCCAGGGGTGAACTCCTCCCCAGCCTAGAGAATAAGGATGGGGCCAAGGTTGTCTCCACCTATGAACAGTTGGGGGCAACCAGGGGCCCTATACGGAGCTCACAAATTATTAAAGTCCCCAAACCAAGGAGAGAGCCTTAGCTTTAGTGGACACAGGTGCAGAATACCCCCCAACTCATGCTGTGTTAGATTTAGCTAATGCCTTCTTCAGCACCCCTTTGCACCCCGACTCACAGGACCAATTTGCTTTCACTTGCCAACAGCAGACATTCCCAAATTTTGCCCCCCAGGGTTATCAAAATAGCCCCACTATTTGTCGTGGTATGATTGCTAGAGATTTAACTCTATGTCCACTGCCACTCACTGTCAAACAAATCATTGCATTGATTATATTATGCTACCCTCTGAAGACTTGTCATTGCTACTGCAACACCTTGACACCTTATGCACTTTTCTCCAATCCAGAGGATGGACCATCAACCCACAAAAGATATAAGACCAAGAACCAACTGTAAAGTTTATATTTGGGGAAGGGCGTGGTGACTCAGTTTATAATCTCAGCCCCTTTGGGAGGCCAAGGTGAGAGGATTGCCTGAGTCTGGGGGCTCAAGACCAGCCTGGGCAACTTGGTGAGACCTCGTCTCCATAATAAATTAAAAAATAAGCCGGGCCCGGGGCTCTGTGGCTCAGCCTGTAATCCTGCGCCTTTGGGAGGCTGAGGTGAGTGGATTGCCTGACCCTGCGGGTTCGAGACCCGCCTGGGCAGCGAGACCTCAGCTCTACAATAAATCAAAAAATCAGCCGGGGGTGGTAGCGCGCACCTGTAATTCTGGCTACTCGGAAGGCTGAGGCGGAAGGATCACCGGAGCCCAGCAGGTCGAGGCTGCGGTGGCCGAGAGTGGCCACTGCACTCCAGTCTGGGAGACAGAGTGAGACTCCAACTCAAAAAAATTAAAAAATGAAAAAATAAGCCAGGCATGATAGTGCGTGCCTGTGGTTCCAGCTACTTGGAAGGCTGAGATGGAAGGATCGCTTGAGCTCAGCAGGTCGAGGCTGCAATGACCATGAGCATGCCACTGAACTCCAGCCTGGGTGACAGAGTGAGACTCCAACTCAAAAAAAAAAAAAAAAGAAGTGTATATTTGGTCAGATAAGACACATCTTATTCCAGGCATAGTCATTAACAAAATACAATTTTCTACACACAAAAGAGGTAAATGGTTACAAAGTTGCGCAGGTCTTTTGGGATACTGATGGGGTTTTATTTTACATCTAATTCAATGTTTGTGTCTGCTATATCAACTAGTGAAGAAGAAATCTTGGTGGTGCTGAATAAAGTACAAGAGGAAGCATTTGGGAAGGCCAAAATACTAGCGGCGCAAGTACAAGTCTTAGGTTTCCCCCCTTTCCTGGGATACCAGTGTCTTCAGATGTGACCATGACCCCTGGGGGAACTAGCGGGGCCCTCTGGCAAGTCTAGCATGAGAAAGCAGTTCCCCTAGGATTTTGATCACAACTCTGGAAAGGGAAAAAAACCTGCCATTCCACAATTGAACAACAGGTCCTGGGGGCATACAATGCCTTGCAGCAAGTTGAAGTCATAACTGCTACTTTGCTAGTAACTGTAAGAATAGATTTCCTACCTGGGCATGGTGGCTCAAGCCTGTAACCCCAGCACATTGGGAGACTGAGGAGAAGATTGCCTAAACTCAGGGGTTAGAGACCAACCTGAGCAACTTGGTGAGACCTCATCTCTACAATAAATAAAAAAATAAACTGAGTGTGGTAGCACACACCTGTAGTTCCAGCTATTTAAAAGGCTGAGGCAAAAGGATTACCTGAGCCCAGCAGATCGAGGCTATGGTGGCTGTGAGCATGCCACCACTGCACTCTAGTCTGGGTGACAGAGCAAGACTCCATTTCAAAAAAAAAAAAGAAAGAAAGGCTGGGGGCGGTGGCTCAGCCTGTAATCCTAGCACTTTGGGAGGCCAAGGTGAGAGGATTGCTTGAGCCTGGGGGTTTTAAAACCAGCCTGGGCAACTTGGTAAGACCTTGTCTCTGCAATAAATCACAAAAACTAGTCGGGCGTGGTGACGTACATCTGTAGTTCTAAGTACTTGGAAGCCTGAGGCAGAAGGATCTCCTAAACCCAGCAGGTTGAGGCTGTGGTCACCATGTGTGCCACTGCCACTGCACTCCAGCCTGGGCAACAGAGTGAGACTCCAACTCGAAAAAAAAAAAAAAGGAATAATTTCCCTAGGATGGAAATGTTGTTGGCCAGGTCTCCCTCAAATATTTTCCAGGCCTCCACTTTAGAGAAATGGCATGAAAACCTGCAACAACACAGTGCCCTCTGCCTGAGTCCCTTGGGCAATGAACGGCAGGGTCTCTTAGGGCCAGGACACTATGAGACCAGTGCTGCCACTAATGTGGACCCCCCCACCCCCCCACCACCCAGGAGATCCCCCTAATAATGGGTCAAGCGGAGGTAATCTGTACCTATAGACAGCGACTGCTGGTCTTAAACTCCTGGGCTCAAGCAATTCTCCTACCTCAGCCTCCCAAAGTGCTGGGATTACAGACAGATACCATATGGTTTGAGATGGGAATGCAGCAAAGCAGTCAGTAGGCAGAACTGTAACCTGCAGGGTTTGGTTTGTACCCACAAGTCATGGCTTATAGTTCCCTGTACAGATAGTTGAACAGTATTTAAGAGTCTTGTGACCAGGCGTGGTGGCTCTGGCCTGTAATCCCAGCAACTTGGGAGGCTGAAGGGGGATGATCACTTGAGCTCAGAAGTTTGAGACCAGCCCAGGCAACAAAGTGAGATTCATGTCTACAAAAAATAAAATAAAGCCCCGGTGTGGTGACACATGCCTGTAGTCCCAGTCCTCAGAAGGATGAGGCAGAAGGCCTGAGTCCAGGCCTGATTCAGGCCTGGGGTGACCCCTGATCATGCCAGTGCACTCCAATCTGAGCAACAGAGTGAGTTCCTGATTTTTTAAAAAAAAAGTCCTACAACTTGGCTTGCCTAATGGGCACAGGATGACTGGTGTGTGCTTAAGAAAAACCCGAGCTGGGCTCGGTGGCTCAGCCTGTAATCCCCCGCCTTTGGGAGGCTGAGGTGAGTGGGTTGCCTGAGCCCGCGGGTTCGAGACCCGCCTGGGCAGCGAGACCTCATCTCTACAATAAATCAAAACATCAGTCGGGCGTGGTAGCGCATGCCCGTAATTCAGGCTACTCGGAAGGCTGAGGCGGAAGGATCGCTGGAGCCAGCAGGTCGAGGCTGAGGTGGCCCGGGGGCGGCCACTGCACTCCAGTCTGGGCGACAGAGGGAGACCCCAACTCAAAAAAAAAAAAAAAATGTTGCAGGGGACAGTGGTGCACGCCTATAATTCCAGCACTTTGGGAGGCCGAGGTGAGAGGATTGCCTGAGTCCATGGGTTCCAGACCAGCCTGGGCAACTATTGAGACCTCGTTTCTACAATAAATCAAAAAATTAGTCCAGCTATTTGGAAGGCTGAGGCAAAAGGATTGCCTGAGCATGGCAGGTCGAGGCTGTGGTGGCCGTTGTGCCACTGCCCTCTAGCCCGGGTGACCCAGTGAGACTCCAACTCAAAAGAAAAAAAAAAACAAAAAAGAATCCCTAATCTGGTTGAAACACACAGAAGGCTGGCATCATACCAAATATTTGGGACCCCAGAGGAAGCTCTATTGACCATAGTTATAAAGATAGGCACATTTCTACAGAAGCTGATAAAAGGCCAATGACAAATGTTATTTAAGACTTCCCAAGCCGGGCTCGGTGGCTCAGCCTGTAATCCCGCCCTTTGGGGAAGCTGAGGTGAGTGGATTGCCTGAGCTCATGGGTTCAAGACCTGCCTGGGCAACTTGGCGAGACCTCATCTCAACAATAAATCAAAAAATTAGTCGGGCGTGGTAACGTATGCCTGTAGTTCTAGCTACTTGGAAGGCTGAGGCAGAAGGATGGCGGGAGCCCAGCAGGTCAAGGCTGCGGTGGCCGGGAGCAGCCACTGCACTCCAGTCTGGGCAACAGAGTGAGACTCCAACTCAAAAAAAAAAAGAAAAAAGAAAAAACTTCCCAAGACCTTGTTCCAGAGGAGGGGCCACTTGAATGGAGACTGGACTGGGAACTTCCTACCGGTGGACAGGGTATTTCTTGCCAGAGAGTAAGGAATTTTCCAGTCAATTAAAGTGGTCCCTGTTGATCCTGTTGGAGTCCGGATCAAAATGTTCTACAACCCAATGCACTGGAACATGGCCCCTTTTTAAATTTTTATTTTAAAGATGTGGGGAACAATTCATGATTAGGTATACAAGTGGTTATTGTCCAGGTAAAGTTTGGACCTTCCCTCGGTCCCCACTTTGCCTGGTTTGAGATCAGGTACCCTTATTGATGTTGTGTTCCCCCCCCCCCACCTCTGCAGTATCCTGCTGCTGCCAATCCCCTTACTCATAATATTATGGTAAATGTTCAGGGTCTGCTTACGAGTGAGAACATGTGGTACTCTATTCTTTGCTTCTGTAGTAGATGAAGGACGGTGGCGCCAGCAAGACTCAACACCCTTTGAGGCCAAGAGATTTATTAGAGCAGTGGCTACAGAGAGAGGGAAGAGGGGTCTGTAACCGCCTAGTGGGGAAAGGGGATAGTGAGAGAGCGATGGTTAGAGAGGTCTGTATTTATCGGTTTGGGGGGGGTGGCCAGTGCCGTACTAGGGTCTTTATTGGAGGGGGCTATGAGGTAGTATTCCTATAGGGAGATAATATTTGTGTATAGGTTTAAGTTTTGTGCGCGCAAAAAAAAGCAGGAGCTTAGGGCCTTTGTTGTCTTTGTTTGGTTCCCTATAGTGTTTAGCGCCATCTCGGGAGATGCCCTTCTGACTGCTCCCTGTGCCTTTCATTCCCACCTTTTCTGTTTATTTGGGAGAGGGGCGTCGTTATTCTTTCTGGCTGCTTCCTGCTGGATGTAGGCATTGTGGGGTGAGGTGGGGGAAGGGCACAGAACCAGCCAGAACGGGGCCCAGAGATAGGCGCTGAAGGTGAAGATTTCTGCAGGCAAAAGTTCTATAAAAGTCCCTTGTAGATGTAGAATGGCGACTTGTTCCGGCCACTTCTCCAGCGGGCACGAGGGCGGTAGTAACCAGCTGTCTTGGAGTAGACTGTGGAGGTAGATAGAGAACCTGGAAGAGAACATATCTAAAATAAAAAAAATAGATAAAAACTGGGTTGTTATGGGCTGTTATAACCTGGATTTTATTGTAACGGGTTGATAGTTGTTAAGTAATTAAGGCTGGTATGGGGTCGGAGGTGGTTCGGATGGAAGGGGCGAGTATGACTGTAATAGTAATTGGTTGCCCGTTATTCGAGAGAGCTCTGCCAGGCGCTGTTGGAGAAACCTAAAAACACATGGAGCCGCTGGCAAGAGGATAAATATAACAATTAGTGAAGTTAGAACAGGAAGAAGCCACGTTAGGAGCTGGGGTTGCCACCCCCCTGAGAATGGGCCCCCAATCAGGTCTTCTCTTCGTTTTTTGAGATTTTCTTGTAGTTGTTTAATTCTGTCCTTGACTATTCCTGATTTATTGGCATAGAAGCAACATTCCTCCCTAAGAAACAGGCATATTCCTCCCTCTTTTGCTGTTAGTAAGTCTAGTCCCTGTCGATTTTGGAGGACCATGTCAGCCAGGGAGTCTAGTTGTGTTTGTAAGTCTAGGACTGTGTCTGCCACCTGTTGTATGTCCTCGATCAGTTGGGAGGAGAGCTGCTTGTAGAAGTGAAGTGAGGACCCCAGCCCTGCTGCCCCCGTTCCCATGGCCACGGTGATGCCCAGCCCCACCAGCAGAGGTGTGAGCTCAACTGCCCGTCTTACTCGCGATGTTGAGGAGCCCACTAAAGGGACAGGCAGGCTTTGGTTACCGGGTGCTATTACAATGGTGGGGAGGAGGATGACAAGAATGCAGGATCCTGACCAGTTGGGGGGCAAGACTGAGTAGATGGTAGTGGCACATAGGAAGGCAGTCCCATTAAATGGGGGGCAGAGGGTGTTATTTGATTACGCCACAAGTGATTGTGTGCAGAGGCGGGCGGGGGCCCATCCAACCCCCAGAGTGCCGTTTCATGTTATACACTGGGCCGTGGGCAAGTCATATGGGAGAGGGATGTTAAAACGTGGTAGTGAAGGTGTACATTGGGTTAGAGGTATAGGGAGAGTCCAATTTCCAGCGACCGGGACAGAGAGACCCAGGATTGGCCGGACTTGAGGCATAGCCAGCAGTCCTTTGCTAGGTCAGGGTTAGTGAGGTTAAGCAGGGTATGGGTTTGGCTAAGGACAGGAAGAAGTTCCGGATCTGTCTGATAAGAGCCCTGGGGTTTTGGTAGGTTGGGGCGCACCAATACCGGCCCATTGAAATGTTGAATGAGTTCTTCCATGACCTGCTTAGTGTTTTGCTGTTCAGCATAATCTTGCACCCCTCCCCCATCTGATCTCCCCACAGGAGGTCTGAGGTTCCAGCAGATTTTTTCTCCCTGTTTCCCAGGACAAGAATACCCAGAATGTTGTCCCAGGCTTCGTCCCGTCCAGGCCTGCTGTTTGGTTGGTCTGAGGCAGACCGAGGCTTGCTCGTAGCAAGATGCCTGGACAAAAGAATGGACGGATGAATATTCAGTGGGGCAAGGGGGTATTTTGTTTTGGGGGGGTCTTGCTCCCAGCAGCGGACTGTGCCCCTACTGCCTGGGCAGCCCGCTTGGAAGTCTCTTAACATTGTTGTGGCCCAGTATTTTTGTGTTCCTAGTTGGCACGAAAATTTTTGATAATAGCATATACTGGGGAGCAGCTGGTAGAGTCTGGGTTTTCCTGCAGAGACTCATCGGTTGCAAGTTCAATCAGCCATGCCCCATGATATTGTAAAGTTATTGGCTAGGCTTATTAATATGAATATGGTTAAACCGTAACTGGAGGTAAAACTGGGGGTTATTTTGGTCTTTAAGGGAGGCATCTGATGAGAACAAAGCTTGTGACAATTAAGAGATAGGTAGTAGCTAACAGAATTTTTGCTGCAGGCAGCCAGCTTGTGGGTGCTGAGCAGGTGAGTAATATAGTAAGTAGAATGGCGATCAGGCCAAGAAAGGAGAGGGGCCAAGGGTCACAAGTTTTCTGTGTTGTATCCAGGATGTTGGGTTGGATTTGGGTTGGGATGAGTGGTGAGTCAAGACAGGCGAAGTTTAAGTGGTTGGTCTGGAACCTGGGAGCAGGTGTGCCTGTGGGTGGGTGGACAAGTATTATTATGGGTGGATTGTGAGGAAGGAGGGGTGGCAGGTTTAAGACGGGAAATGTGAACCCATGGGGTAACCTGACGTTGGGCTGTGATAAGTTTTGCTGCCGTGGGAGTGGATAAAACTACTTGAAGAGGTTCAGATCACTTTGGGTTAAGGTGAGTTTTAGTTTCCGGGTCAGAAAAATAGACCCATTGTCCAGGAATAAGAGGAGGTGGGATTTGACCTTCGGACGAGACAAGAAAAGGAGGTTTTGATATTCCCAAATGTGGGAGCAAATGAAGGACAAGAGGGGGTAAAGTATGTGATTGGGTGTCAGAGGGGTTGCAGTGGGGATTCCTGGGGGCAGCGCTGGACAGCCATACATCACTTCAAAAGGCAAGAGTTGGGATGGTTTTTTTGGGAGAACTCACATGCGGAAGATGGCCAGTGGGAGGAGGGAGACCCAGTCTTGATGGAGTTCGGGGATAATTTAGTGAGAGTGCCCTTGAGGGTGCGATTGGCTCACTCAACCTTTCCGGACGATTGTGGGTGGTATGGGATATGGAAATGCCAGTTAATGTGGAGGTCGGTTGTGAGGGATTGTACCACTCGTGAGGTAAATTCGGGTCCGTTATCAGACTGGAGAGATAAAGGGACACCAAACCTAGGAATTATGTGATTGGAAAGGATGGACCCTACAGTTGCTGCTCGTTTGTTTGTGGTGGGGTATGCCTCTACCCATCCAGAAAAGGTGTCGACCAAGACGAGGAGGTATTTGATGTTGCGAACTGAGGGCATGACAGTAAAGTCAATCTGCCAGTCCGTACCTGGAAGCTGGCCCGGGCCTGATGCGTGGGAAATGTTCCTGGTTTTAAGGGGTATGGGGATTAGTTCGCTGGCAGATAGAACATTGAGAGGTAATGGTTTTTATAAGCTTTATATGGTGGGGGTCGAGGGTGAAGAAGTTTTTTAGGAAGGACATTAGAGCAGAGGGATTGGTATGGAAGATTGAGTGTAGATATAGGATGAGGTCGGAGATAGAGGGGGGTTTGGTGGTGGTGAATTAGTGGGAGGGGTATGGCTTAGACCAGGGTGGGTAACAGCCGCCATAGTGGGGATGGACCCCGAGGCTGCTTATTGGGCCGCGTTATCCACCCTGGAGTTTCCCTGAGTTATGAGTGAGGAGTCAGACTGGTGGGCCTTGCAGTGAGAAATGCCAATATTGGTGGGAAGCAGAGAGGCAGTGAGAAGGTTGGAGATTAGTTTAGCGTTAATTACTGCTGAGCCTTTGGTAGTCAGTAACCCCCTTTCCTTCCATATGGCCAAGTGGGAGAGAAGAATGAGGAAAACATATTTGGAGTCAGTGTAGAGTGAGAGGGAGTGTCCAGCCGCTAGCTGGAACGTTTGAGTGGCAGCTATAAGTTCTGCCTGTTGATTAGTGGTGCCTGGCAGGAGAGGCTTTGCCTCAATGACGTGTGTAATAGAGGTGATGGCGTATCCCGCAACCCGGGACCCATTGTGTAGGTAGGAGCTGCCATCAGTGAACCAGGTGTAGGGGGGGGAGGGCAAAGGGCCCTCCTGGATGTGGACCGGGCAAGGGAGGAGAGCCTCCACAGCTTCTACACAGTCGTGGGTTGGTGGGGCTGCGGAGGGAGGGAGCAGTGTGGCTGGGTTTAGGGGCGCGCAAGTTTGAAAGGATATGGAGGGATCTTGTAAAAAGAAGACAAGGAGCGATAGGACTCGACCGGGGGGTAGCGTTTGAAGGCCTTTGCAGCTTAGAAGGTGCTATAGATTGTGGGGGGAGGTTACTGTGATAGAGGCCCCGAAGGTGAGTTTTTTGGCTTCGTACACCAGCATGTGGATGGCGGACGGTGCTCGCAGACATGGGACCCAGCCCTGGATGGTGTGGTTTAACTGCTTTGAGAGATAGGCCACCGGGGCGAACGCCTGTCCATAAAGCTGCCCTAGGACTCCCAGGGCCCCTCCTTTGTTTTCGTGCACATACAAGATGAAAGGTCGGTGTATATCTGGCAGATGGAGAGCAGGGGGCCCTTTTTAAGGGCTTGCTGAAGGGCAATAAAAGGTTGTTTGACGGAGGAGGATGTTAGGAGTGGCTCATTGGGGTCTCCCTTCATGAGAGTATAGAGTGGCTTTGCAAGTAGGGCAAAGTTGGGAATCCATGCCCGAAAGTATTCAGCCAGCCCCTAAAATGATTGGATTTCCTCTTTAGTCTTGGGTATATTTAGGGATTGGATTAGGGCTTTTTGGTCCATCGTTATGGCCTTTTGTCGGTGTGAGATGGCTACCCCCAGATATGTGACTTGTGTGGCAGACAGTTGGACTTTTTGGGGGAATACCCGATATCCCTTTTCTGCTAGAAAGTTAAGAGTGAGTGCAGTGTCCATTTGAGAATCAGCTAAGGAAGGGCTACACAGGAGGAGATCGTCCACATACTGAATAAGGGTGGATTTGGTAAGTGAGAGAGACTTAAGATCTGCTGCCAAGGTTTGACCGAACGGGTGGGGGCTATCTCGAAATCCTTGTGGCAGGACTGTCCAGGTGAGTTGTTGTGAATGGCGAGATGTTGGGTCAGTCCACGTGAACACGAAGATGTTTTGTGAGTTCGCTGCCAGAGGGACGGTGAAGAACGCGTCTTTAGGTCGAGGACTGAAAAGTGAGTGGCAGTCAGGGGAATTGAGGATAGAATGGTATAAGGATTGGGGACTAGCGGGGGAATGGGGACGACAGCCACATTAATGAGTCTTAGATCTTGTACTAAGCGGTAAGTGCCGTCTGGTTTTCGTACCGCTAAAATGGGAGTGCTAAACGGGGAGTTGGTAGGGCGCAGATACCCCTTCTATAATAAAGAGTTGATGACAGGTTGAAGTCCCAGAAGGCTGGAGTTAGGAAGAGAGTATTGCGGTTGGTTGGGGTAGGCAGAGGGGGTTTTTTAGCTGAATGTGAACTGGGGGGCAGTGTGCTAGGGAGGAGGAGTTTACGTCCCATACTTGGGGATTTACTACAGAAGAGGGTAAAGGAGGAAGTGAGTCCATTGGGGACTCTTCAGTAGTGAGAAGTGCTAAAAAGGGGTTTGTGGGGGATGGGTTGGTAAGGGCTGCACTTGGGTTAAAGGTGATGGACGCCTGGAATTTGGCTAAAATGTCCCTGCTCATAAGAGGTATGGGACATTGAGGCAGTACCAAAAAGGAATGAGTGAAAGGGGGTGTTTGCAAAAATGCACGTAACTACAGGAGTTATGTGTGGAGTGATGGACTGGCCCCCTACCCTGACTGTAGGGGACTTAGACGGGGAAGTTGGGCCCCAAAATTCTCGTATGACGGAAAGGGTGGCTCCGGTGTCCAGGAGAAAATGGATGGGGTGCCCATCAACCTTTATAGTGACCCTGGGCTCCTGACGATTTGAGATTTGTGTCGGGCAGGGGGACCCTGGGCCCCATCATTCCAAGGTAGCTGCCATACCCAACAGGTCTAAAGCAGGATTGGGGGTTGACCCAGACCCTATTTGGGGACCGGGGCAGTCCGTTGCCCAATATCCTGCCTGACCGCACTTGGGACATGGCTTTTGGGGCACTCTGGGGTTGGGACATCCTCGTGCCCAATGTCCTGGTTGCCCACACTTGAAGTAGGGTCCTGGTGGTTGTCGCTGGGTTCGGGCATTGCCACCACCTTGGGTGACACCGGAGGAACCCCTTTGCTCCCCGGAGGGCCTGGGCCAGCATCTGATACTTATGTCTTTTTGCCTTTTCGTCCCGGTTGTGGAACACTTTAAAGGCAGTTGCTAGGACATCATGTTGGGGGGTGAGGGGGACTCTGTCAAGTTTTTTTAGTTTTGCCCTAATGTCTGGATAGCTTTGGGAGAAAAAATATGTCATTAGGAGTTGCCGGCCATCAGGGGAGTCTGGATCTATGTGGGTATACTGTTGAAGTGCCCTAGTGAGTCGACTGAGAAAGTTAGAGGGGTTCTCATCTTTGTCCTGCATAACTTCCTGAAGTTTTTCAAAATTAACTGCTTTTTGTGCAGCCCTACGCAGCCCAGAAAGGAGGCAAGTAGAGAAGCAATCTCTGGACTCGATGCCGGCAGGAGAGTTATAGTCCCAGACTGGATCCTGGTCTGGGACAGCTGTTGCATCAAAGGGGGTGAGCTGGGGTGGTTTGGTGAATTTCATCTGCGTATATTCTAGCCTGTTCCCAGACTCTCCTAAGTTCCTCCGGAAGCAGGGTGTTGGAAAGGATTAGGTATATATCATGAAAAGTGAGGCTATAGGACTGGATGAGGTATTGAAACTCCTTCATGTAGGTGGCAGGATTAGTTGTATATGACCAAGACGTTTTTCTATTTGTGAGAGGTCTGAGATAGAGAAGGGGACGTGCACCTGGACAATACCCTCTGCGCCTGCTACTTCGCGGAGGGGTGCTAGGACCTATGTGGCCTTGGATCGGGTTACCGGAGGACTACACTGGGGAGCGATTGGAAGGGGAGGATATATAGGTTGAACTTCTGGAGCAGAAGTGGGAGAGGTTGAAGAGGAGGGTGGGGCCAGAGGAGCCTTGGGTTGTCTGTACGGTGGAGGTTCATCTGCAGGCTCGAAATCTGAGACGGAGGAGGAGGGAGCAGAGATGGAATTTGCAGGGTCTGCAGTAGGGGGAGGGGAATCTAGAGGAGGAGGCTTACATGTGCTTGGAACAATGGGGGAAAGGGAAATTACAGGTGAAGCAGTAGATGCTAGCATGAGTTGAGGGTGGAGGTTAGAGGGGTTACAGGTGAGACACAGCCAAGGATGTTCATGGAGGAGAGAAAAGATTGGACATAGGGAATCTCCACCCACCTTTTTGAATGCTCACAAAAGTTATATAAATCCCTGATAATATCAGGATTGAGGGATCCCTGGGGGGGTCACTGATTTTGATTGTCTAAGGGATATGTAGGCCAGTCCTGTGTGCAGAGGCGAATTAGATACTTGGGCTTAATATCAGGAGAGAGAGAGAGGGTAGAGAGATTGTTTAAAAGGCATTTGAGAGGAGAATCGGCCGGCAGAGATGATGAGCCTCCCATAGGGAAAAGGCAGACCCAATGGGGCGTCCCCGAAGAGTCAGCTGTCCAAGAAGTGTGGCTGTGGCAAAGTCTGTCGTCACAGAGGTTTGGCACAGCCAGAGTTCTCCTGGAGAACCGAGGGGTCAAGGCACCTAGCGCTAGGATTTCCCAAATCAGACAGAGAGCACTTGACCGGGGCGGTGGGTGGGGAGTATCTTTACTGCTGGTCGAACAGAGTTTTTGATGTGGGACCCCCTTAGAATCTGCTGTGGGCCAACAGACGGGGCCCGACAGCCGTGGGATTCCTTAGGGAGGGGGGAGAAAGAGAATTTTACTAAAACTGCTGTGGGTTAACAGCCGTGGGGCCCCTGGGACCCGCTGCAAACCAGCAGCCACGGGAGTTTTTAAAGTTTGAGAGAGATAAAGGAGAAGAGGAAGCTTTTAGGGTCTGCGGTGGTCTTGAAAGCCAAGGCGGGTGTGTTTTTCCTCGTCCGGGGGCTGGATGGGGAGGAGTTAAAGTCCATTCCCTCTGGAGTTCCCCGGAAAGTTTTTACTCCCTTGTTTGGGGAGGGGGACTTGCCTACTGAACGAGTGCTAGTGTGAATGTGGCTGGGGCATTCAGAAGGGTGGGGAGAGTCCGAGAGAGCAGGATTGGCCACAGGCGCCAAATCGGGATCCCGCCCAGAGGGGGAGAGAGACCTGCACAAGGGCGAGAAAGACCCGATTCACAGTGGGACCTAACACCCATTAAGGCCAAGAGTTGAATGAGTCGAAGTGGGATGGGAGGGAGGGAAATCTCTGCCCACTTTTTTGAATGCTTGTAGGAGTTAAAGAGGTGATTTTAGAGTCCTAGGTGGGAGAAGGAAAAACCAGTAGGGGGTCTGCTGTGGCTTTGAAAGCCTAGGCGGGGTGTGGTCCCCCCCCCACCTGGGGGCCCAAAGAGCCGCCGGATGATCAACGATCAGTCCCTTTTGGGTATCCCGGGGAGGTTGTTAGGTTTTTCAGGTAGGGGCACTTACCTATCCGAGGTGGTGATGGATGCGGCGCTGGCATTCAAGAAAGTGGGCGAAGGCCTCAAGGGGCGAGTGCCACCGGCACTGGGACAGGGCCTCGCCTTAGGGCGAGAGCTCCCGACCGAGGCACGGCACCAACGAAGGATGGTGGCGACAGTAAGACTCAACACCCTTTGAGGCCAAGAGATTTATTAGAGCAGCGGCTACAGAGAGAGGGAAGAGGGTCTGTAACCGCCTGGTAGGGAAGGGATAGTGAGAGAGCGAGGGCGAGAGAGGTCTGTGTTTATCGGTTTGGGAGGGGGTGGCCAGTGCTCTATCGGAGCCTGGCGGTGCCGGCCAGTGCCGTCTTAGGGTCTTTATTGGAGGGAGCTATGAGGCAGTATTCCTATAGGGAGATAATATTTGTGTACAGGTTTAAGTTTCGCGCGCGCGGGAAGAGCAGGAGCTTAGGGCCTTTGTTGTCTTTGTTTAGGTCTCTATAGTGTTTTAGCACCATCTCGGGAGATGCCCTTCTGACTGCTCCCTGTGCCTTTCAGTAGATCCCTGAGTATTATAGACTATCAATCCATCCAAGTTGCTGTGAAGTCCATGTGTTTATCCTTCTTTATGACTGTGTAATATTCGATTGTGTATATGTATGACTTTGTTTTTGTTTTTTGGGTTTTTTTGAGTTGTATTCTCACTTTGTCACCCAGACTGGACTGCAGTGGCTGCTCCTAGCCACCGCAGCCTCCACCTGCTGGGCTCCGGCGATCCTTCCAAAACCTCAGCCTTCCAAGTAGCTGGAACTACAGGTGCGTGCTACCATGCCCGGCTCATTTTGATTTATTGTAGAGATGAGGTCTCGCCAAGTTGCCCAGGCGGGTCTCGAACCCGCAGGTTCAGGCAATCCACTTCCTTGGCCTCCCAAATCGCTGGGATTACAGGCTGAGCCACCGAACCCGGAGACATTTTTTTTTAAAAATAGGAGTCTCACTCTGTCTCCCAGGCTGGAGTGCAGTGGCATGCTCATGGCCACCCCAGTATTCACCTGCTAGGCTCCAAGGATCCTTCCTCCTCAGTCTTCCAAGTAGCTGGGACTACAGGCATGCACTACCATGCTCGGCTAATTTTTTGATTCATTGTAGAGACGAGGGCTTGCCAAGTTGCCCCGGGGTGGTCTCAAACCTGCAGACTTAGGCAATCCTCTCACTTGGCCTCCCAAAGAACTGGGATTACAGGCTTAGTCACTGAGCATAGCCTACTTGACCCCTTTTAAAGGGCACATAGTTGGCCATTTGATATGCTGCTTGCTTCCGCCCACCCTGTAACCTTACAGATAATAGCAACACCTTCACCCCTTGGGAAACATGTTTGGTATGTACTCTAGCTCATGTTTCTTGGGCTGCTTACGTCTAACTGAGATGAAGTCACCATAGTCATTCTGTTTGATGGGGCTGCTCACACCTGTAATACCAGCACTTTGGGAGATGGAGGTGAGAGGATTGTCTGAGCCCAGGGTTTAAGATCAGCCTGGGCAACTTGGTGAGAGCTGGTCTCTACAATAAGTCAAAAAAATAAATAGCTGGGCATGGTGGTGTGTGCCTGTAGTTCCACCTACTTGGAAGGCTATGGCAGAAGTATCGCCAGAGTCCAACAGGTTGAGACTGCAGGGGCTGTGAGCCTACGTGACAGAGTGAGACTCTGTTTAAAAAAAAAACTGACATTTTTGTGCATAGTTTCTGTTCCTGCTCTGCCCTATTAAAGGAGAAATGAACTTTTTCCTACAGTGGGTTTCTCCACCCTTTCTTTCTCTCAGTGGCTCTCCTTCTGGTTTGGCTAGGGGTGAATGTGGTAACAAAAGGCATTATTAATTCTGTCTTATACTTGGACTAAGTATCATCATTTGATGTTTATATTGTTGCTGTGGCTTCTGCTTGCAAGTAGAAAACAAAGTAATGTAACATGTCACCCATGCCGCTGAAAGGTCTGCAGTGCAAACTGCCCTGAGGTCTCTAAAGGCTCTGCAACCATCGCAGAAGGGATGGGCTTGAGATTTTTTTTTTTTTTTGAGTCAGAGTCTCACTCTGTCACCCAGACTGGAGTGCAGTGGCATGCTTGTGGCCACTGCAGCATCGACTTTCTGGGCTCAGGAAATCCTTCTGCCTCAGCAGAAGGAACTACAGGCACATGCCATCATGCCTAACTAATTTTTAAAAATGTATTATGGAGATGAGGTCTCATTATTTTGCCCAGGCTGGTCTCGAACCCCTGGACTCAGGCAATCCTCTCATCTCTGCCTCCCAAAGTGCTGGGATTACAGGTGTGAGTCACCATGCCCAGTGAGTACTTGAGATTGTAAGAGCTGTATTACAGGAGTGGAGTGTGTAGACAAGAGTGACTTTATTTTAAATACTACACTACTGACTAACCCTGAATCTGGGAATGCTTCCAAAATGTCTAATTGATATATTAGTCTTTATGTAGGAGCACCTACTCACCTTTCCTCCAAAGCAACCCTTGATACATCATAGACTGTAACACCTGTGGCCATGTAAACAGTCCTTCCAGAACACACATACCTTTCCCCAAGATATAAGCCCTGGACCTGGGGGATTGTGATGCTGAGATATATATGTCTTGTGGCTGTCCAAGACCATGCTTCTGTCTGTAAGTTCCTCAATAAATCATCCTATACTGACACATTAGATTTGTCTGCCTCCTTAATTCATTTCTCAGTTTTCTTCTTCATTTGGGGTCGCTTTATTTTATTTGTTTACTTTTTTCATCTTTTTGTTTTTGAGCTGGAGTCTCACTCTATCACCCAGGCTGGAGTGCAGTGGCGCACTCATGGCCACCGCAGCCTTGACCTGTTGAGCTCAGGCGATCCTTCCACCTCAGTCTTCCAAGAGACTGGAACCCCAGGCACGTACCATCATGCCCGGCTAAGTTTCTTTTTCTTTTTTTGAGTCGGAGTCTCACTCTGTCACCCAGACTGGAGTGCAGTGGCCGCTCCCGGCCACCGAAGCCTCGACCTGCTGGGCTTCGGCGATCCTTCCGCCTCAGCCTTCCAAGTGGCTGGAACTACAAGTGCGTGCTATGACGCCCGGCTCATTTTTTGATTTATTGTAGAGACGAGGTCTCGCCAAGTTGCCCAGGTGGGTCTCAAACCCGCAGGCTCAGGCAATCCACTCACCTCAGCCTCCCAAAGCACGGGATTACAGGCTCTACTGGCAAAGTTTTTTATTTTTTTCTGAGTTGGAGTCTCACTCTGTCGCACAGACTGAGTGCAGTGGCCGCTCCCGGCCACCACAGCCTTGACCTGCTGGGCTCCGGCGATCCTTCCGCCTCAGCCTTCCGAGTAGCCAGAATTACAAGCACGCGCTACCCCGCCCCGCTAATTTTTTAATTTATTGTAGAGATGAGGTCTCACCTGCCCAGGAGTTTCTCGAACCCTCGGGTTCAGGCAATACACTCACCTCAGTCTCCCAAAGGCGCGGGATTACGGGTTAAGCCACCGAGCCCCGGGTAAATTTTTTATTTTTATTGTAGAGAGGAGGTCTTCCAAGTTGTCCAGGGTGGACTCTAACCCCTGGTCCCAGGCAATCCTTTCACCTCTGCCTCCCAAAGTGCAGGTATCACAGACCTGAGCCACTGCTCCTGGCTATTTATTCACTTTTTCAAATCAAAAAGCTTTGATTATAATTCAAATATTTTATAGAAAAATAAAGTAGCAAAAGAATCAGGGGTTTTATTTTTGTTTTGTTTTGTTTTGAGTTGGAGTCTCACTCTGTCACCCAGACTGGAGTGCAGTGGCCGCTCCCGGCCACCGCAGCCCCGACCTGCTGGGCTCCCGGGGATCCTTCCACCTCAGCCTTCCAAGTAGCTGGAATACAGGTGCGCGCTACCACGCCTGGCTGATTTTTGATTTACTGTAGAGATGAGGTCTCGCCAAGTTGTCCAGGCAGGTCTCGAACCCCCGGGTTCAGGCAATCCACTCATCTCAGCCTCCCAAGGAGTGGGGTTACAGGCTGAGCCACCGAGCCTGGCTACCGGCAAAGTTTATGATTTTTATTGTAGAGAGGAGGTCGTCAAAGTTGCCCAGGCTGGTATCTAACCCCAGTCCCAGGCAATCCTCTCGCTTCTGCCTCCCAAAATGCTGGTATTGCAGGTCCGAGCCACTGCTTCTGGCTATTTATTCACTTTTTCAAATCAAAAGCTTTGATTATAATTCAAATATTTAGCCCGGGGTGGGGGGCTCAGGCTGTAATCCCGCGCCTCTGGGAGGCTGTCGTGAGTGGATTGCCTGAGCCCGCAGGTTTGATACCCGCCTGGGCATTGAGACCTCATCTCTACAATAAATCAAAAAATCAGCTGGGCGTGGTAGCGCATGCCTGTAATTCCGGCTACTTGGAAAGCTGAGGCGGAAAGGGTCGCTGGAGCCCAGCAGGTCGAGGCTGCGGTGGCGGGAGTGGCCACTTCACTGCAGTCTGGGCGACAGAGTGAGACTCCAACTCAAAATAAATAAATAAATAAAAAGATAAATAAATAAAAAAAAATAAATAAAAAAATAAAAAATCCCAGTTTGTACACATTGCTCCATCTCCATCTGGGAGCAGGGCCCTCCCACATCAGGCGCAGCTGAACTTGTCTGATGACCCTTTGCAGACACAACCCTAGGCACACTTGACACAGCCCACGGGGCAGCAAGAGCAGCAACTCTTCCTGCAGGGTCCAGTGCAGGTGCAGGAGCCACCAGCTGGCCTGAACAGTTGGGGTCTATGTGGAGCCCAGGCAAGGGAGGGGTTTCCCGGCGACAGGGAAGAGGCAGCGGGGTACTTGGGGGGCTTTGGGGGGGGCTTTATACAAAGTGGAATGCTCCCCAAAATGGAATTATTTTTTTGGGTGCTGGGCCCCCCGTAGTACAGGCTTCCCCACTGGGTAAGTGTTCTCAGAACCCATAGACATTAGTATGCCAGTTAGCATTGTTGTGAGAGGTTATGTTTGGCTTCAGTGAATTTTTGTGGGGAGTCTTTCTTTTTTTTCTTTTTTTTTTTTGAGTTGGAGTCTCACTGTCGCCCAGACTGGAGTGCAGTGGCCGCTCCCGGCCACCGCAGCCTCGACCTGCTGGGCTCCGGGGATCCTTCCGTCTCAGCCTTCCAAGTAGCCGGAATTACAGGCGCGTGCTACCAAGCCCGGCTGATTTTTGATTTATTGTAGAGATGAGGTCTCGCCAAGTTGCCCAGGGGGTCTCAAACCCCGCGGGCCAGGCAATCCACTCACCTCAGCCTCCCAAGGCGCAGGATCACGGGCTGAGCCACTGAGCCTGACTGGGAGTCTTTCAATGCATTTGCCCATTTCACGGGGGGTGATTTACAAGTGCAGCTGCCCACACTGTGCCGAGTGTTCAGCAGTATTTCTTTTTTTGATTTGGAGTCTCAATCTGTTGCCCAGGCTGAAGTGCAGTGGCATGCTCATAGCCACTGCAGCCTTGCCCTGCTGGACTCAGGTGATCCTTCTCCCTCAGTCTTCCAAGTAGCCAGAACTACAGATGGACACCATCACGCCGGGTTTATTTTTTGTGATTTATTGTAGAGATGAGGTCTCATCAAGTTGTCCATGCTGGTCTAAAACCCCCCAGGCTCAGGCAGTCCTCTCCCCTTTGGGCCCTCCCAAAGTGCTGGGATTACAGGATGAGCCACGGTGCCCTGCCAGTTTTTTTTTTTTTTTTTGAGTTGGAGTTTCACTCTGTCCCCCTAGATGGAGTGCAGTGGCATGCTCATGGCCACCGCAGAATCAACTTGCTGGGCTCAGGCGATCCTTTTGCCTCAGCCTTCCAAGTAGCTGAAACAACTGTGCATCACCACACCTGGCTAATTTTATGATTTATTATAGAGACAAGGTCTTGGTATGTTTCTCAGGCTTTTCTCAAACCTCGAGCTCAGGCAATCCACTAGCCTCTGCCTCCCAAAGTGCTGGAATTAGGGGCATGACCACCATACACAGTCTTCAGCAGTTTTTGACCAAAAAATTTCATGACCCCATGTCCTATATCCCCATTCACCAATCTCACTCCCCAAATGAATTTTTTTGTTTCCCTAGATGAGAAATGTCCTCAAAGGGAAATGTTTTGCTGATGCAGAAGAAGTGAAACAAATATTACAGAAGCACTAAAAGGCATCAAAACTGATGAGTTCAAAAGTTGTTCTGAGCAGTAGAAAAAGCGTCTCATTAGGCGTGTTGCATGAAATGGAGTACTTTGCAGGTGACTGAAGTTTACATATACGAATAAATACACAATTATTAAATAAATGCTTGTTTTTGGGGGGTCCTTCCTCATATATACAATCCTTTCATGGAACAGCTATCCAGGTATAAGTCCTTTGGTCCTTTATTTTAATTTAATTTAATTTTTTTGTGTTGGAGTCCTACTCTGTCGCCCAGACTGGAGTGCAGTGACTGCTCCTGGCCACAGGAGCCTCACCTGTTGGGTGCCGGCAATCCTTCCATCTCAGTCTTCCAAGTAGCTGGAACTATAGGCGCACGCTACCAAGCCCGGCTAATTTTTTTTTTTTTTTGGGTTAGAGTCTCACTCTGTTGCCCAGACTGGAGTGCAGTGGCCGCTCCCGGCCACCACAGCCTCGACCTGCTGTGCTCCGGAGGTCCGTCCACCTCAGCCTTCCAAGTAGCTGGAACTACAGGCGCATGCTACCACACCCGGCTAATTTTTTGATTTATTGTAGAGATGAGGATCTCCCCAAGTTGCCCAGGCGGAACTTGAACCCGCGAGCTCAGTCAATCCACTCACCTCAGCCTCCCAAGGCACGGAATTACAGGCTGAGCCACCGAGCCCGGCTCAACTATCGATTCTTAACCTCCTCTGTGCCTTAAACCAGGGCCTCTTTCTGTTTCACTAACCCATGAATACTACTGTTGAAGCTCTTAACTTTGCAGTAGCTTTGATTGTTTCTGTGCCTTGGCCTTGCCCTTTGTACCTAGTTCCTCAGCAAGCCTATCTCCTCTATCCACTTCCCTTCTGATCACCTTGTTTTCATGCTCCCACTAGACCTCTTGCCTGGATTGTTGCAAAAGCCACCTAACTGGCTTCTCTACTGTGAGGTCTGTCCGTGTCTGCCTTCCCAATCATTTTCTTCATCTTTCGCCCAAATTTAATTTTTATAAAACATAGCTGTCGCCAGCTTCATATTATCCCTGAATTATTATTATTATTGTTATTATTATTATTTTTGAGTTGGAGTCTCACTCTGTCGCGCAGACTGGAGTGCAGTGGCCGCTCCCGGCCACTGCAGCCTTGACCTGCTGAGCTCCAGTCATCCTTCCGCCTCAGCCTTCCAAGTAGCCAGAATTACAGGCATACAGAATTATCACGCCTGGCTGATTTTTTGATTTATTGTAGAGATGAGGTCTCGCTGCCCAGGTGGGTATCGAACCCACGGGCTCAGGCAATCCACTCACCTCAGCCTCCCAAAGGCACGGGATTATAGGCTGAGCCACCGAATCTGGCATATCCACTGAATTATATCTGAACTCTTTAGCCAAGATTAAAACTGTTCATGACATAAGCTTCACCTACTTCTCTAAAGTTACTAGCCAGTTGTCTACCATTATGTGTTGGAGAGTCATGAGGAGGGTTCAAGGAACTTAAGCTAGGCAAAATGAACTATTCTTTGTTCTTTGAACAAGTTGGGTTTCCTTATTTGTGTGTGTACGTGTGTGTGTTTGCCTTGGCCCATGCTTAGCCATGCCAAAGGACAGTTCAGTTATCTCCTTCCCTGATGACCATTGACACATATGGTCTGTCTCTCCTCTGTGTTCCCACTTTTTACCTTATATGTGTGTTATACTTATTTACTATTAAGTTCATGCACATTGTATGAAAGAGTAAATTCCTTGAGGAATAGGATTGGCGTTTTCCCCTCTTTTTCAGCTTTCTGCAGCTATTTGCTCAATTTTTAAAAACAAATTTAAATGTATTTATTTATTTTGAGTTGCAGACTCACTCTGGTGCCCAGACTGGTGTGCAGTGGCATAATTGCAACTCACTGCAGCCTTAACCTCCTTGGTTCAGGTGATTCTTCTACCTGAGCCTCCTGAGTAGCTGGGACTACATGTGCATACCACCACATCTAGCTAATTTTTTGATTTTTTTGTAGGGATGAGGTCTCACTACGTTGCTTAGGGTGGTCTCAAATTCCTGGGCTCAAGTAATCCTCCTGCATCAACTTCCCAAAGTGGTAGAATTACAAGCATGAGCTACTGTGCCCAGCCTACTAAATATTCCTTTTATTTTTATTTTTGAGTTGGAGTCTTTCACTCTGTATCCCAGGATGGAGTGCAGTGGTATGCTCACGGCTACCCCACTGTCGACCTGCTGGGCTCCGGCGATCCTTCCACCTCAGCCTTCCAAGGAGCTGGAACTAGGGAGTGCACTACCAGGCATATTTCTGATTTATTGTAGAGACGTGGTCTTGCCATGTTGCCTAGGCTGGTCTCAAACCCATGGGCTCAGGCAATCCTCTGGTCTCCCAAAGTGCTGGGATTATAGCTGTGAGCCACCATGCCTGGCTTTCTGCTAGATATTCTAAAAGTTAAAGACAGAGGTAGAAAGAATTGGTCTTTAGGCTGGATACGGTGGCTCAAGCCTGTAATCCCAGCACTTTGGGAGGACGAGGTGAGAGGACTACCTGAGTCCAGGGATTCGAGACAAACCTGGGCAACTTGGTGAGAACTTGTCTCCACAATAAATCAAAAACAACCGGGCTCAGTGGCTCAGCCTGTAATCCTGCACCTTTGGGAGGCTGAGGTGAGTGGATTGCCTGAGCCTGTGGGTTCGAGACCCGCCTGGGCAGGTGAGACCTCATCTCTACAATAAAATAAAAAAATTAGCCGGGCGTGGTAGCGCGCACCTGTAATTCTGGCTTCTTGGAAGGCTGAGGCAGAAGGATCGCCGAAGCCCAGCAGGTCGAGGCTGTGGTGGCTGGGAGTGGCCACTGCACTCCAGTCTGGGCGACAGAGTGAGACTCCAACTCAAAAAAAAAAAAAAGGATTTTCTTTTTTTTGTTCTTTTTTTTTTTTTTTTTTGAGTCAGAATCTTACTCTGCCAACCAGGCTGGAGTGCAATGGCACGACCATGGCTACTGCAGCCTTGAGTTGCTGGACTCAGGTGATCCTTCTGCCTCAGCCTACCAAGTAGCTGGGACTACAAGCACATGCTACCAAGCTTGACTAACTTTTTGATTTATTGTAGAGTTGAGGTCACCACTCCTGGCCTTTAAAATAATTTTTTAAAAAATTAATAGGGCAACCCCTTCAGGTCCCCTTCCACCGTGGGAGCTTCTCTGTCCTCTCAATAAATCCTGCTTTCTCACTCTCCCCCCACCAAAAAAAAATTAATCAGATGTGGTGGTGTGTTCCTGAAGTCCCAACTACCTGGGAGGCTGAGGCAGAAGGATCACGTGAGCCCAGGAGGTTTAGGCTGTGGTCAACCCTGAGCGTGCCACTGGAGCCTGGATGACACAGTGCATCCCAGAGTCAAAATAAAAATAAAGACAAAAAGAAAGAAATGGATGCTTAGATCATTATATTTGTCAGTTATAATTTATATCAATTTTCCATCATTGATTTAGACTGAATTTTGGAGAGTGCACCTGTAGTCCCAAGCTACCCAGCGGGTTGAGGCTGCAGAGAGCTGCAAGTGTGACACTGGCAAGTGTGACACTGGCAAGTGTGACACTGTACTCCAGCCTGGGCTACAGCATGAGACCCTGGCTCAAAAAAAAAGGAAGCGCTCTTGTCCATAATAAGGAAAGCAGGAGTCATTATGTGATAAATGTAACCTGTAAGGCACATCTCATTGGAAATCAAAATGAATTAGAAGAAATGTACCAGTACAGCTTATGGGACAGTGGTTAAGTACAGGTCGGCACTAGGAATTGGATTAGTTTTTCTTTTTCTGTATTAGGGAAATATAGACTTATTTCTCTTTTTTTTGTTACATAAAAAAACCTTAGAGAGTGCTTTTTTGTGTCTTTTAAAATTGTGATACAATTTACTATCGTAACCATTTTTTTTTCAGTTGGAGTCTCTGTCTCCCAGGCTGTAGTACAGTGGCAAGCTCAGGGCTTCAACCTGCTGGGCTCCGGCGATCCTTCCGCCTCAGCCTTCCAAGTAGCTGGAACTATAGGCATGTGCCACCATGCCCGGTTAATTTTTTGATTTATTGTATTTATTTATTTATTTTTTTTGAGTTGGAGTCTCACTCTGTCGTCCAGACTGGAGTGCAGTGGCCGCTCCCGGCCACTGCAGCCTCAACCTGCTGGGCTCCGGCGATCCTTGCGCCTCAGCCTTCCGAGTAGCCGGAATTACAGGCGCGTGCTACCATGCCCGGCTGATTTTTTGATTTATTGTAGAGATGAGGTCTCGCTGCCCAGGCGGGTCTCGAACCCGCAGGCTCAGGCAATCCACTCACCTCAGCCTCCCAAAGGCGCGGGATTACAGGCTGAGCCACCGAGCCCGGCTTGATTTATTGTAGAGATGAAGGCTTGTCAATTTGCACAGGCTGGTCTCGAACCCGTGGACTCAGGAATCCTTTCACCTCGGCCTCCCAAATTGCTGGGATTATAGGTGTGAGCCACCGCACCTAGCCTATAATCATTTTTAAGCATCCAGTTCACTGGCATTAATTCACAATTTTGTGAAACCATCCCCACTTTAGGAAGTTTATAATCCTTCAGATTAGACAAATAATAATACAATAATACAATACAAATAATAACTTATTAAATGGATCTGTATCTTCTGATAGAAATGGAAAATTGAAAGGGAACAATACATTTAAAATCTGAGCCGGGCTCGGTGGCTCAGCCTGTAATCCTGCGCCTTTGGGAGGCTGAGGTGAGTGGATTGCCTGAACCCGTGGGTTCGAGACCCGCCTGGGCAACTTGGCGAGACCTCATCTCTACAATAAATCAAAAATTAGCCGGGCGGGGTAGCGCGCGCCTGCAGTTCCAGCTCCTTGGAAGGCTGAGGCGGAAGGATCGCCCGCGCCCAGCAGGTCGAGGCTGCAGGGGCCGGGAGCGGCCACTGCACGCCAGTCTGGGCGACATAGTGAGACTCCAACTCAAAAAAAAAAAAATTTAAAATCTGGACACATCATTAGTGACTCATCATTTAGTGACTAAATGTGGCTAGAAACATACCTTGTCAGAGTCCAGGTACTGTGGCTCAGGCCTGTAATCCCAGCATGGGAGGCTGGGGCAGGAGGACCGCTTGAGCTCAGAAGTTCGAGACCAGCCTGGGCAACAGAACAAGACCTTGCCTCTACGAAAAGAAAAAAAAGAAAGAAAGAAAAAGAAAAAAAATTAACTGGGAGTCTTGGGGCACACCTGTAGTCCCAAGCTTCTCAGCAGGTTGAGGCTGCGGAGAGCTGCTAGTGTTACGCTGTACTCCAGCCTGGGCTACAGAGTGAGACTCTGATTAAAAAAAAAAAAAAAGAAGGAAAAGAAAAAAGGAAGCGCTCACGTCCATGATAGAGAAGGTTGGAGCCATTAAATTATAATTACAATAAGCAGAAACTGATGTTCAGTGAAGAACTCAGTGAAGAGAAGGCAGAGCTGATTTGGCAGGAGATACGAGCACATCCAGAGGTTCCGAAGATTGGTTCCGGGAAGAGAGTGTATGTTGGGGAGGCCAGAAGGCAGCCCGATGGGCAGGTACAAGATAATTGGCAATACAGATCAGTGTACGACGGAGAGCTTAAGATAGTTTTTGAGGGATCTTTTTGCTGGCCACCCTTCCCTTCTTCCGTCTGAACAGAAGGGGCCTGAAAAAGGACCCCGCCTCAGGAACGTGGGGTGAGGCTGAATGGGGAGTTCGAGTGATACCCCACTTCAGCACCCCGGCCCCGCCCCCGATCTCGGCCCCGCCCCAGACTCCGCCCTCGGCCCCGCCCCGGTCGGGCTTCTTTAGGCGGCGACCCAGGCCCCGCCTCCCCCCCCACCCCCCGAGCACGCCATCAGCCCGCGCCGCGCGGCGCAGCCGGGTGTTGCAGCGCCCGACCTCTGCGGCGTTCGGCCTCCTATCACTGCCCGCTCCGGTCATGGTCCCGGCCGGCTATTTGTAAGTTGGCAATCCAGGCTCTCGTCAAGACCCCGTTCCTGATGGCGGCGGCGGCGGCCCTGGCGGCGGCGGACTCCCCTCCCGCGATGCCGCAGGCGGCCGGGGCCGGAGGGTCCACTGCCCGCCGGGACTTCTACTGGCTGCGCTCCTTTCTGGCCGGAGGTGGGTGTCCGCCGAGAGGACCCGGCCGCGCTCGCGGCGGCGGGAGCAGGATCGTGGGCAGGTCGAATGCAAGCAGCCGCGATGACATTCCCGGCCTCCGGCAGCTTCAGTGCCAGGGCCGGATGTTTGTCTTGACCTGCCATAGCCTCTTTCTAATAATCACTTGACTGGTGACAGCCAGGTCCTGGGGAGTGGGGCCTTTGCCTCTCAGGCAGAGGCTGGGGAGGTGGACGCGCTGAATCAGGAACGTCATCTTCAAGGCTGGACAACAGGGAAAAGAGGGGGATCCCTTACAGAGATCCCAGGGTTTTAGTGAAACATTGCTGAACACCCCTTTCTTTTATGAAGATAATGAGTGACCCAGTGTAGAACTGGATTTTGCTGTTTGCTTAAAGGAAAACCAATATTGAAGGCCAGTTTTTAAAAGATGACTGGAAAATTGTGCAAAACTTTCTACAGCCAAAACTGCTTCCAGTGATTCTAGTAAACTGTGCCACAACTAATGACAAGCCCTATTATTGGTGTGACTGTGGGGGTCAAAAGGTTCCTATTGTCTCTTAGGAATTTCCTCTGCCTTTCCATAAAGAGGTTTTTCTACTCTCCCTGAATTACTTATCTTGGTTGTCATCACTATTTAAGACTGAAAAAATTTTAAATTCCACATTTTGAGGATTTGTAGAAAGATAATATTTTTTGTTTGTTTGTTTTGTTTGTTTGTTTTTGATTCGGAGTCTCCCCTCTGGCACAGGCTGGAGTGGAACTCACGGCCACTGCAACCTCGACCTGCTGGGCTCAGACGATCCTTCTGCCTCAGCCTTCCAAGTAGCTGGAACCACAGGCATGCGCCACCACATCCAGCTAATTTTTCTTGATTTATTGTAGAGATGAGGTCTCACCAAGTTGCCCAGGCTGGTCTCAAACCCTTGGGCTCAAGCAATCCTCTCACTTCAGCCTCCCAAAGTGCTAGGATTATAGGCGTGAGCCGCCAAGCGGGCCTGAAAGATAATGTCTGTAGTCTGTAGCAATATTAAGAATTTAATTATTTTTGTTTTTCTGCTGATAAAAATGACATTCATTCATTCAAATGAAAGATGTTTGAGTGCCAGCTATGTGCCTCCTCCTTGCTTGGTATAAATCAGAGAACAAAAAAGATCTATGCCCTTCTGAAGTTTACACTGGCTGGGGAGTTGTAGGGATAAAGACAGTAAACAAAGTGAAAAAGTAAACTATACAGTGTGTTAGAAAGTTATTATTACAATGGGAAGATGCAAAGAGGAGTGCAAGGCAAAGAAGTGGAGAGGTGGACTGAGTGCAGTATTAAATCGGATGGTTGTGGTAAGTCTCATTGAGAGGATGAGACTAGCAAAGATTTGAAGAAGTGGGGGGGGAGCCTAGCAAGTGAATGTCTAGGAGGAGCATTTCAGGTGGAGGGAAAAGCCAAAGGCCTTAAAGCCAGACAGGATCTATTTTGTTCAAAGAATAGCAGTAAGTTCTATGTAACTGGAGGCATATGGTATTGATAAAGGAAGGAGTATATTGAGGTTAATTAAGGCAGGGTAGAAAATGAAGCGACCTTTTAAGCCATTGTAAAGATTCTGACTTTCACTTAGAGTGAAGTAGGGTTTTGAGCAGAGAAGTGACGTGATATGACATGGCTGCTCTGTGGAGAATAATTGTAGGGGTACAAATATAGAAGCAAGGAGACAAGTTTGAGGTTATTGTAGTCATTTAGATCAGGGTCACCAACTCTTGGGCTACTGTGTGGTACTGTTTCCTGGCCTGTTAGGAACTTGGCTGCACAGCAGGTGAGCAGTGGGTGAGTGAAACTCTGCCTTCTATCAGACCAGCCACTGCATTAGATTCTAATTGAAGTGTAACCCTGTTGTGAATTGTGGATGCGAGGGATATATGTTCCGTGCTCCTTATGAGAATCTAAAGTCTGATTATCTGAGATGGAGCTGAGGTGATGATGCTGGTGCTAGGGAGTGACTGCAAAAACAGATTGACATTAGCAGTGAGGTTTGGCTGCACAGAGACCATAATAAATCAATTACTTGCAGACTCATATCAAAGCTCTATTGGTGAGTGGCAAGTGAGTTGATGTACTTCAATTGTACAGCTAATCTGGTGACCGGTTTTAAGTTAGAATCTGACACTTATTTTAGTTCATGTGTGCCTATTATTTTACTTCCATTTGCGCCTTTTTTTTTTGAGTCAAGAGTATCACTCTGTCACTCAAGCTGGAGTGCAGTGGCATATCCATGGCCACCACAGCCTAGGCCTACTGGGCTCAGGTGATCCTTCTGCCTCAGCCTTCCAAGTAGCTGGAACTATGGGCACACGCCACCATGCCCAGCTAATTTATTTATTTATTGTAGAGATGAGGTCTCGCCAAGTTGCCTGGGCTGGTCTTGAACCCATGGGCTCAGGCAATTCTCTCACCTTGGCCTCCCAAAGTGTTGGGATTATAGGTGTGAGCCACAGAGCCCAACCCTCTTTTTTTTTAATGTCAAGTTGTATAGTTATTTCATTATATATTACAATGCAATAATAATAGAAATAAAATACATGATAAATGTTATTTGCTCGAATCATCCCAAATCCACCTCTACCCCATCTGTGGAAAAATTGTCTTCCGCAAAGCTGGTCCCTGATGCCAAAAACACTGGGGAGTGCTGAGTTTGATGATAGTTGCTGGTGGCTTAGGTGAGGTGTTTCCTGTGGAGTTGGTGAGAAGTTATAAGAATCTGGATATAAATAGAACAGATTTTTCTGAAAAATTAGAGACAGGTGAGGAAGAGAAGTCAAGGGAGACTTATTTTGTTTTTCATTTCTTTCTTTCCCTTTTTTTTTTTTTTTTTTTGAGTTGGAGTCTCACTCTGTCGCCCAGACTGGAGTGCAGTGGCCGCTTCCAGCCACCGCAGCCTCGACCTGCTGGGCTCCAGCGATCCTTCCGCCTCAGCCTTCCACCTTTTTTTTTTTTTAAGAGACTGAGATCTTGCTATATTTTCCAGGCTAGCCTTCAAATCTTGGCCTGAAGCAATCCTCTTGCCTCAACTTCCCAAAGTGCTGGGATTACAAGCATAAACGGAAGGATCGCCTGAGCCCAGCAGGTTGAGCCTGCAGTGGCCATGAGCATGGCCTAAGGAGACTTATTTTGGCCCAAAAAACTGAAAGGATGGAGCCTGCATTGGCTAAAGTTGGGGAGGCTGTGGTTGGAGTCTTCTTCTTTTTTTTTGAATTGGAGTCTCACTGTGTTGCCCAGACTGGAGTGCAGTGGCATGCTCATGGCCATCACAGCCTTGACCTGCTGGGCTCAGGCGGTCCTTCTGCCTCAGCCTTCCAAGTAGCTGAAACTACAGGCGCACGCTACCATGCCGGGCTTATTTTTTTATTTATTGTAGAGACAAGGTCTCACCATGTTGCCCAGGCTGGTCCCAAACCCTTGAGATCAGGCAAGCTTCTTGCCTTGTTTTTTTAAACTTTATACAAATGAAATAACATAGTATGAGTTGTTTTGTGTCTGGCTCCTTCTATTCAATATTATGCTCATGAGATTCATCCATATTGCTCTTTGTGGCACGGATTTATTCATTTTCAGTGCTTCATAGCATGTTGTTTTTGATAATACCATGTTTTAGTCATACATTCTAGTACTGACAGACATTTGAGTTGCTTTTGGTTTTTTACTATTAAGAACATAGCAGATATGAACAGAAATATATGTTGGCATACAGCTAGGAGTGGAGATCCTAAATCACATGATATACAAATGTTCAGCTTTACACATAACTGCCCAACCAGTTCTCCCAAGTGATTACAATTTACACCACAATCAGCAACACACGAGAGTTTCAGTTACTAGTCCCATGTACAAGTCACCAAGACTCTAGCTCAATGTCTAATCAACATCACAAAATGTAACATCCAAGAACAAAAAATGCTTGGAAGCTGGGCATGGTGGCTCATGCCTATAATCCCAGCACTTTGGAGGTGGAGAGGGAGGTGGAGATAGTGATTTTGGGTGTATAGGAAAGGAACTTCTTGGAGGCTAGTAATGTTCTATTTCTTGATCTGGGTGGTCCTTACATGGGTGTATTCGCTTTGTAGTAATTCATTACCTGGCATACTTACTTTTTTCTTTGTGTCTTATGTTTTACTATATAACATCTATTGAAAGGAGAAAAAGAATTGAAGACAGCAAGTATAGGAAACACTACAGAGGCATCTTTTTTTAGAGACAGGGTCTTGCTCTATCTCTCAGGCTGGAGTATAGTGGCATGATCATAGTCACTGTAGCCTCAAATTCCTGGGATAAAGTGATCCTTCTATCTCAGCCTCTTGAGTAGCTGTGATTACAGGTGTGGGCCATCTTGCCCACCTAACTTTTTTTTTTTGAGCTGGAGTCTCACTCTGTCACCCAGGCTGGAGGGCAGTGACACGCTCCTGGCTACCGCAGCCTTCACCTGCTGGGTTCAGGCAATTCTTCTGACTCAGCCTTCCAAGTAGCTGGAACTACAGGTATGCGCCACCACACCTGGCTAATTTTTTGATTTATTGTAGAGGTAGGGTCTCGCCATGTTGCCCAGGCTGATCTCAAAGCTGTGAGCTTAGGCAATCCTTTTTCCTGTGCCTCCCAAAATGCTGGAATTATAGGCATGAGCCACTGCACCCTGCCTCATACAGGCTTTTATGTGGAGATATATATATATATATATGTTTCCTTTTTTCTTAGGTAAATGCCCAAGAAAGGGACTGCTAGGTCTTAAGAGTATCGAATGTTTAGCTTCATAAGAAACTGCCGCCGAGCTTGGTGGCTCAACCTGTAATCCCGCGCCTTGGGAGGCTGTGGTGAGTGGATTGCCTGAGCCTGCGGGTTTGAGACCCGCCTGGGCAACTTGGCGAGACCTCATCTCTATAATAAATCAAAAAAGTAGCTGGGCATGGCAGCGTGCACCTGTAGTTCCAGCTACTCGGAAGGCTGAGGCGGAAGGATCGCCGGAGCCCAGCAGGTCGAGGCTGCGGTGGCTGGGAGCGACCACTGGACTCCAGTCTGGGCGACAGAGTGAGGCTCCGACTCAAAAAAAAAAAAGAAAGAAAAAGAAACTGCCAAACTATTGATATTGTCTGTGTGTGTGTGTTGTGTGTGTGTGTGTGTTTGTTCCTTTTTAACATGTGTTTAGTGGTTTCTAAGTGACGTATGCCTGCAGTCCCAGTTACTTGGGAGGCTGAGGCAGAAGGATCACTTGAATGCAGGAGTTCAAAGCTATCCTGGGCAATATACTGAATGCCCATCTCTAAAATGATAGTAATAATAATAATATTTTTTAACCCGGGTTCGGTGGCTCAGCCTGTAATCCCGTGCCTTTGGGAGGCTGAGGTGAGTGGATTGCCTGAGCCCGCGGGTTTGAGACCCACCTGGGCACCAAGACCTCACCTCTACAATAAATTAAAAAATCAGCTGGGTGTGGTAGTGTGCACCTGTAGTTCCAGCTACTTAGAAGGCTGAGGCGGAAGGATTGCCAGAGCCCAGCAGGTCGAGGCTGCAGTGGCCGGAAGCGGCCACTGCACTCCAGTCAGGGCAATAGTGAGACTCCAACTCAAAAAAAAAAAAAAAAAAAAAACCCAAAAAAAAGTATTAAATAATATTTTTTTAAAAGATGTCCAGTTTCATTAGCCTTCAGGAAAATGCACATTTAAACCACTTAGATACCACTTAGATATCATTTTAGAGATGGGCATTCAGTATATTGCCCAGGATAGCCTTGAACTCCTGCATTCAAGTGATCCTTCTGCCTCAGCCTCCCAAGTAACTGGGACTGCAGGCATACGTCACTATGCCTGGCTTATGCTGAACATCGTCTCATATGCTTGTTGGCCATGGGTGCCTCTTCTTTGGTGAAGTGCTGGTTCAAATTTTTGGCAAGTGTGTAACTTTGAAGATTATATAGGAATCTCAGGATCAAGTGATAGGAAAAAATACCACTGGGGAAGGTAGTTAACCTCTCGAGGTCTCAGTATCCCCATTCGTTTTTATTTTTATTTTTTTGAGTTGGAGTCTCACTCGGTTGCCCAGACTGGAGTGCAGTGGCCGCTCCCAACCACCGCAGCCTCGACCTGCTGGGCTCCGGCGATCCTTCTGCCTCAGCCTTCTGAGTAGCCGGAATTACAGGCATGCGCTACCATGCCCGGCTGATTTTTTTTTTTAAATTTATTGTAGAGATGAGGTCTCGCCAAGTTGCCCGGGTGGGTCTCGATCCTGCGGGCTCAGACAATTCACCCACCTCAGCCTCCCAAAGCACGGGATTACAGGCTGAGCCACCAAGCTCAGCTAGTTTCCCCATTCTTAAAATAGAATAATAAGTCTACCTATTTTAAAGGGTTGTTATAATGATCAAATAAGATATTAAAAGCCTTGACACAGTGCCTACAGTTGAGTCTCTCAGCTTAGTACCTAGTACAAAGTAAACCCTCAGTGCTTGTTAACTATTGTTAGCAGTGGCCTTGTGCAAATCTCTTAACTTTAGTTGCTTAATCTCAAAAGCAAGATAAAAGCCTTCTGACCTGAGTCAATGGACTGTTGAGATGATTAATTGAGCTTTAAAGTACAGTAGTCGGAATTACAATGATAAATTATCAGACTGTCCATCTCAAGTGGCTGATTTTCATGTTTGTAAGGAACAACTATGTTCTTGATTTTTTTTTTTTGAGTTGGAGTTTCACTCTGTCACCCAGACTGGAGTACATTGGCCGTTCCCGGCCACCGCGGGCTCGACCTGCTGGGCTCCGGCGATCCTTCCACCTCAACCTTCCACGTAGCTGGAACTACAGGTGCGCGCTACCACGCCTTGCTAATTTTTTTTGATTTGTTGTCGAGATGAGGTCTCACCAAGTTGCCCAGGCAGGTCACAAACCTGCAGGCTCAGGCAATCCACTCACCTTGACCTCCCAAAGTGCTGGGATTACAGGCTGAGCCACCGAGCCTGGCCAGTAACTCATTTTATCAGATGCTTACTACATGTAAGGTATTGTAGAAAAGTGTTTCTATCATTGCTTTACAAGCATGCCAAGGTAGTCGTGCTGGCCTGGACTCTGACCTATGCTAAAGCTCACTTTATTCTGCTTTCATCTACACCTCTGCCCAGTGGCACATAATAGGGATCAAATACATATTTGCTGAATGTATAAATGAATGATGGACTTTGTGGGTAAAAGTTGGTTGTTTAATGAAAAAATTATCCAGAAAAAGATGTGGTTACTTCAAATGGAACCTTATAGTTGGGTATGTATTTTCAAGTGTCTGTTTCCATAACCACATTTTAGTAGGATTCCAAGTATTCATCAGGTATTATGAGGTGATTTACTCTCAATAAACTCATTTTTAAGTTTGACATGCTCAATTATTAAATTACAGGGAATGATACAGGGACACGTTATCAGCATATTCCTGCTGCTGAGTAGTTCTACCCATGGAGACCAACTTAGAAATCAGAGAACTTACTGGGTGAACACATAATAATTTCCATCTGGTAAGAAATGGTATAAATTAGCTGGCCTTGGTGGCTCAGCCTGTAATCCCACGCCTTTGGGAGGCTGAGGTCAGTGGATTGCCTGAGACTGCGGGGTCAAGACCCGCCTGGGCAACTTGGCGAGACCTCATCTCTACAATAAATCAAAATGAGCTGGGTGTGGTAGCGCGCGCCTGTAGTTCCAGCTACTTGGAAGGTTGAGGCGGGAGGACTGCTGGAGCCCAGCAGGTCGAGGCTGCGGTGGCCGGGAGCGGACACTGCACTCCAGTCTGGGCGACAGAGTGAGACTCTGACTCAAAAAAAAAAAAAAAAAAAAAAGAAACAGTATACAGTTTTTTCCTGACCTTTAAAATTTTTTTTAGGTATTGCAGGATGCTGTGCCAAAACAACAGTTGCTCCGCTGGATCGAGTAAAAGTTTTACTACAAGCTCACAATCACCATTACAAACATTTAGGTGAGTTAATAGATGCTAAAGATAAAAATGAATGAAAATATTATCTGTTGGCTTGGTTTCCAGTTGTGAATTATAGTGGAAAGAGGGCACAAAAGGGAGTTCAAGTTTTCGGGCAAATTTTGTAAGGGGGCCAACTCGGTGACTCAGGCTGTAATCCCGCGCCTTTGGGAGGCTGAGGAGAGTGGATTGCCTGAACCCGCGGGTTCAAGACCCGCCTGGGCAGGCGAGATCTCATCTCTACAATAAATCAAAAAATTAGCCGGGTGTGGTAGCGTGCGCCTGTAGTTCCAGCTGCTTGGAAGGCTGAGGCAGAAGGATCTCCGGAGCCCAGCAGGTCAAGGCCGCGGTGGCCGGGAGCGGCCAATGTACTCCAGTCTGGGTGACAGAGTGAAACTCCAACTCAAAAAAAAAAAATCAAGAACATAGTTGTTCCTTACAAACATGAAAATCAGCCACTTGAGATGGACAGTCTGATAATTTATCATTGGTAGGAATAAATTTTTTTACAGTCTTTTGAAGGACATTTTGGCAGTATGCATAAAAGTCTTGAAAAGTACGTATTCTTTGACCTTGCAATTCTAGTTCTAAGAAGTTATTCTTTTTTTTTTTTTTGAGTTGGAGTCTCACTCTGTCGCCCAGACTGGAGTGCAGTGGCCGCTCCCGGCCACTGCAGCCTCGACCTGCTGGGCTCCGGTGATCCTTCCGCCTCAGCCTTCCGAGTAGCCAGAATTACAGGCATGTGCTACCACGCCCGGCTGATTTTTTGATTTATTGTAGAGACGAGGTCTCGCCAAGTTGCCCAGGCGGGTCTCGAACCCGCAGGCTCAGGCAATCCACTCACTTCAGCCTCCCAAAGCATGGGATTACAGGCTGAGCCACCGAGCCTGGCCTAAGAAATTATTCTAAAGAAGTAAACAGAAATGTGGTCAAAGATATATATGAGAGGGGACCCAAAAACCCCAGAATTTATCATTTTTATGATTTTTTTTTTGAGTTGTAGTCTCACTCTGTCACCCAGGCTGGAGTGCATGCTCATGGTCACTGCTGCCTCGACCTGCTGAGCTCAGGTGATCCTTCTGCTTCCGCTTTCCAAGTAGCTTGAACTTCAGGCACACTCCACCACACCTGGCTAATTTTTTGATTTATTGTAGAGATGTGGTCTCGCCACATTGCCCGTGCTGGTCTCGAACTCGTGGACTCAGGCAGTCCTCTCACCTCAGCCTCCCAAAGTGCTGGAATTATAGATGTGAGCCACCGCACCTTGCCCCTAGAATTTATTTATGAAAAAAAATGTATATTTATCGTTACACATTTATTTATTTATTTATTTATTTGAGTTGGAGTCTCACTCTGTCACCCAGACTAGAGTGCAGTGGCTGCCCCTGGCCACCGCAGCCTCAACCTGCTGGGCTCTGGCGGTTCTTCCGCCTCAGCCTTCCAAGTAGCTGGAACTACAGGCACGCACTCCCACACCTGGCTAATTTTCTTTTGATTTATTGTAGAGATGAGGTCTCACCAAATTGCCCAGGCAGGTCTCGAACCCGCAGGCTCAGGCAATCCACTGACCTCAGGCTCCCAAAGGCGTGGGATTACAGGCTGAGCCACCGAGCCTGGCTTAAATATTGTTATTCTATAAACTTAAAATTTTTTTTTTAACTTTTTTTTTTTTTTTTGAGTTAGGATCTCACTCTGTTGCCCAGACTGGAGTGCAGTGGCCACTCCCAGCCACCACAGACTCGACCTGCTGGGCTCTGGCAATCCTTCCGCCTCAGCCTTCCAAGTAGCTGGAACTACAGGCGTCCGCTACCACGACCGGCTTATTTTTTGATTTATTGTAGAGATGAGGTCTCGCCAAGTTGCCCGGGCGGGTCTTGAACCCGCGGGCTCAGGCAGTCCACTCACCTCAGCCTCCCAAGGTGCCGGATTACAGGCTGAGCTACCCAGCCCGGCTTATTCTTACACATTTAAACCTCTGTCATCTTCAAAGGAATTGCTATTTGATGTGGTACATCTATTGGGACACTTTTTCCACTGCTCAAAGCAGTTTTTGAACTCGTTAGTTTTGATGCCTTTTAGTACTTCTGCCATTGTTTGTTTCACCTCTTTCATGTCAACAAAAAGTTTCCTCCTTTTCTTTTTGGTGAGAAAGTAGGAGTTTATTAAATCAGAAGAGCTCCCACACGGGAGGGGCCCCGAAAGAGGGTTGCCCAAAACTTTCCCTTTGAGGACATTTTTCACAGGTGGAAACAAAAGTCACTTGGGCAAGATCCGGTGAATAGGGAGGGTGGGGCATGTGGGTCATGCCAGTTTTGATCGAAAACTGCTGAACACTCAGCGTGGTTTTGGGCAGATTGTTCAGGTAAATCACCCATCATGACATGGGCAAATTTGCTGAAAGAATCTCAAAAAAAAAAAAAAAAATTTACTGAAGCTGAGCGCAGCTTCTCATAACATTAGCTGGTACACTGGTGCTGTTGGGTTCTTGGAACACTAACCTAGTGGGGGAAAGCCTGAACTACAAGGACTTTGCCTCCCAAAAATAATGCTATTGTTTTTTCTTTTTTCTTTCAGTTTTTTTTTTAAATTATAAAGATGTGGAGTACAATTTAGGGTTAGGTATACAATATTGTTTTTTCAGTCCCCCCTTGCAGGGATCAAATCATTATTTATATTATTAAAAAGAAAAATCCTAAACAACATAAAATATTCAATAATAGGGAATTCACAAAATAAGTTTTAGTTTATTTATATTATAGTCTATTTTATAATCATAAAAATTGATATCTGCTGCAAAAAAATTATAAAAGAATATTAATTAACTGGGAGCAATATTCATAATACTTTATTTTTTTATTTTTTATTTTTTCTTTGAGTCGGAGTCTCACTCTGTTGCCCAGACTGGAGTGCATTGGCTGCTCCTGGCCACCGCAGCCTCAACTTGCTGGGCTCCGGCCATCCTTCCGCCTCAGCCTTCCAAGTAGCTGGAACTACAGGCGTGCGCTACCACGCGCGGCTAATTATTGATTTATTGTAGAGATGAGGTCTCGCCAAGTTGCCCAGGCGGGTCTCGAACCCACGGGCTCAGGCAGTCCACTCACCTTAGCCTCCCAAGGTGGGGGATTACAGGCTGAGCCACCGAGCCCAGTTCATAATACTTTAGATGAAGAATATTACAAAATAATTTATTCATATTGCATTTTATATAAATATACTTTTTTTAGACAAAAGACTGGAAGGATAAATATTAACAGTAAGTGGTTAGTTTTGAGTGGTGGGGTTATAGAAAATATTTTTCCTCTTAGCTCATTTGTAAAGCATGTTGAACATATTACTTTTTCAACCAGGGGATGGGGAAAGATTTAAAAGTAAAAAACATTAATGTGGACAGAGACCAGGAAAAAATTAGGTTGGGGTCACTAACTCATAGTACTCCATTGCTTTACAGTTTCATGCTTCAGTAGATAGAAACCACATATGTGGTGTATGATCTGTGTAGCATGGTATACAGAAAGATGTTTAGCAGGGTGAATAAGAATCAATTATTTTTCCAGTTAGGTTGTTAAGATGAAATTAATTAGCTCATTTTCTTGTCAGTATTTTTAAAGTTACAGAAGTCTGTACTTGAAAGAAAAATTTGAAAGAAAAAAAATTACAACCATCTCTGAATTTTATGTCCTCACACAATGTATTGCTCATGTATAGAAAGAATCAGACCTTTGACCTTATTGAGAGATGACAAAAAACTGGAACGGAAGAAAATTATTTTCCTTTGTTGTCTAAATTGAGGGCAAAAATGACATGAATTATATTACCCAATATCTTGGGTGTTTTACAATGCCCCAGCATATGAATGTCTGAACAGAATGGTTTTATTCTTTTAACCTTCTCCCCATGCTGATGTATGTTGTTTTGTTTCCTGACTTGTAATCATTAGATTACATATTCACAGTAGATTTCACGCTCCACAGGGCTGCATGCCACGGGTTACCCTGTACCCCACAAGGCATACAGAATTTGAAGTGGATTTCCTGGAGCACAACAATGAACTCCTGGAGCACTATTTGGAGTGTTGTGTATCTTTAAAATATACATGCCAAAAAAAACTCCTTATTGGTGTCTTTAAATTTTATTTTTAAAATGTTTTAAAGCGTTTTATTCTAGTACCTTCTTTATATGTATAAAATAGTTTTTAAAATTTTTATTTATTTATTTATTTTTATTTATTTATTTTTTTGCATTGGAGTCTCACTCTGTCGCCCAGAGTGGATTGCAGTGGCCGCTCCCAGCCACCGCAGCCTCGACCTGCTGGGCTCTGGTGATCCTTCTGCGTCAGCCTTCCAAGTAGCCAGAACTACAGGCGCGCGCTACCACGCCTGGCTAGTTTTTTATTTATTGTAGAGATGAGGTCTCGCCAGGTTGCTCAGGAGGGTCTCGAACCCGCGGGCTTAGGCAATCCACTCACCTCAGCCTCCCAAAGGCGCAGGATTACAGAGTGAGCCACCGAACCCGGCTTTTTTTTTTTTTTTTAATACATGGTTTTTTGTAGCCAAAGTTATAACGATATATTTTCAAACAAGCCTATCATTTCTTCCTTAGCTTATTTTAAAAAATGTGACATTATTTCTGAGGCATCAAAAGCTACTTGAATTTAATTTTGTTATTTATTTATTTATTTATTTTTTGAGTTGGAGTCTCACTCTGTTGCCCAGACTGGAGTGCAGTGGCCGCTCCCGGCCACCGCAGCCTCGACCTGCTGGGCTCTGGCGATCCTTCCACCTCAGCCTCCCAAAGGCACGGGATTGCAGGCTGAGCCACCGAGCCCGGCGCTACTTGAATTTTATATCAAAATTATTTTTGCCAAATGAAAAGGAAGAAATACATTTAAAATTTCTTCTTCCTGGCCTGACACAGTGGCTCACTTCTTTAATTCTGGCACTTTGGGAAACCATGAAAGGAGGATCACTTGAGGCCAGTAGTTTGAGACCAGCCTAAACAAAATAGTGAGACCCCCGTCTCTATAAAATAAAAAAATTAAAAAATTTTCTTTTTCCAATTTGCAGTGTCAGTGTCAGGAACTTTTTCCTGTAATATATTGACAATCTTTGACCTCTATTTAGCTTTCTCCAGTCAAATGTGGTATAAAAACAGTAAATCACAATAGGATTCTTTAAAAATGTTTACTTTAATTTTATTGCTTTTGCATTTGATTTTTTAATTTATTTTTAAAATTATGATATTTTCACAAGGTATATAATAAAAAGTATAAAAGCAAAGCATCTTCCTCCCTTCCTTGTTGCTTCCTTGGAAATTAAACGTTTTATAGTTTTCTTTCAATTCTTTCCAGAGCTAATGCATACATACATAAGTATATACTTATATTTTACCAAATATTAGTAGGTCCTGACATTGATGTAACCCACAACAGACGTACCTTCTAATCTATCTTGATAAAATAAAGATACAGAGGTGGATTTAAATAACATACAAGCTTGATGTAACAGATTCAATAGGGATCTTTGCCGGGCTCGGTGGCTCAGCCTGTAATCCCGTGCCTTTGGGAGGCTGAGGTGAGTGGATTGCCTGAGCCCGCGGGTTTAAGACCCACCTGAGCAGCTTGGAGAGACCTCATCTCTATAATAAATAAAAAATTAGCCGGGTGTGGTAGCGTGTGCCTGTTGTTCCAGCTACTTGGAAGGCTGAGGCGGAAGGATCGTCGGAGCCCAGCAGGTCGAGGCTGCGGTGGCCGGGAGCAGCCACTGCACTCCAGTCTGGGCAACAGAGTGATACTCCAACTCAAAAAATAACAACAACAAAAAAAACCCCCCAAAAAACAATAGGGATCTTTGCACCCTACTGACGTACACATTATTTTCATACATTCTGGTAACACTTGAGAAAATTAGTCCAGTGGTATACTATATAGAAAAATCTTAATTCTTTCTCAAAGTAAAAATAATGCAGACTATAGATTGAAGGAGAAAAACAATGATCCCAATGGATATTTCAAAGCCATTTGGAAAGTTTCAACATCTGTTAAACCTCTATGCCTATTTATTTGTTTGGCTTTGCCTGTTATTTTATTTTAGGTGAGATATTTATAAAAAGCATTTGGTTAGATACGGTCTTTTAACATAACTTGAGGATCTTTGACTTTTAGTAGAGTAATGTAAGTCAGGGTTTTTTTTGGTCATCATTGATGTACTCACCATCTTATTTTCTATTTATTATGCTTTCTTGTATCATGCCCTCTCTATCCTTCCTTCCTCTCCTCCTCTTTTGTTTCCTAGATTTCCTTTTTTTTTTAGTCAGAATCTCACTCTGTTGCCCAGGCTGGAGTGAAGTGGCACAATCATGGCTACCACAGCTTCGACCTGCTGGACTCAGGCGATCCTTCCACTTCAGCCTTCTAAGTAGCTAGAACTACAGGTGTGCACCACCATGCCTGGCTTAGATTTCCTTTTTGAAAGTACAATTCTCTTAAAATACTTTTAACAAAATATTAAACAATTTTAAACAATAGTATAAACATATGTGGATCTGGAACAGGGCTTCGGTGCCCATGCCATAAGAGATAAGATAGACAAGTGGGAACTCATTAAACTGACAAGCTTCTGCCAAGCCAAAGAAACCATCAAGAGAGCAGGGAGACAGCCCACAGACTGGGAAAAAATATTTGCCAACTGTATTTCTATCAAAGGCCTAACATCTAGGATCAAGAAGGAACTCAAATGTGTCAAAAATAAAAAAACAAACAGCTCCATTACAAAGTGGGCAAAAGAGCCGGGCTCGGTGGCTCAGCCTGTAATCCCGCGCCTTTGGGAGGCTGAGGTGAGTGGATTGCCTGAGTCTGCGGATTCGAGACCCGCCTGGGCAACTTGGTGAGACCTCATCTCTACAATAAATAAAAAAATTAGCTGGGTGTGGTAGCGCGCGCCTGTAGTTCCGGCTACTTGGAAGGCTGAGGCGTAAGGATCGCTGGAGCCCAGCAGGTCGAGGCTGCGGTGGCCGGGAGCGGCCACTGCACTCCAGTCTGGGCGACAGAGTGAGACTCCAACTCAAAAAAAAAAAAACAAAAAAAAAACAAAGTGGGCAAAAGATATGAATAGACAGTTCTGAAAGAAGATGTATGAGCAGCCAACAGATACATGAAAAAATGCTCAGCCTCACTAGTCATCAAAGAAATGCAAATTAAAACCACACTGCAATATCACCTAACTCCAGTCAGGATGACTATCATCAATAACAAAAAACAACAGATGCTAGATAGGATGTGGTGAAAAGGGAACATTTCTACACTGTTGATGGGAGTGTAAGCTAGTATAACTTCTGTGGAAAATAGTGTGGTGATTGCCAGAAGATCTAAAAAGACCTTCCATATGACCCTGCAATCCGCCTACTGGGAATATACCCAGAAGAACTCAAACCAATCTATAAAAAAGATGCCTGCACAAATATGTTTATTGCAGCATTGTTCACAGTAGCAAGAACATGGAACCAACCATGCTGCCCATCAAAAGAAGACTGGATTAAAAAATGTGGTACATATGCACGATGGAATATTACGCAGCCATAACGAAGACCAAAATCATGAACTTCACAGCAACCTGGAGGAATTAGAGTCTATAATACTGAGTGATCTTTCACAGAAACAAAGAACTAAGTATCATGTTCTCACTCATAAATGGACTTTGAACAGTTATTGTAATACTATAAGAGAATGATTGACAGTAGTGGGAAACTGCCGGGAGGGGGACAGGGAAGAAGGATCGGCAGTAGTGGGAATCTGCCTGGGGCAGGGGGGGCACACCTCATTAACAAGGGTACCTGCAAAATGAACATTTGTATACCCTCCTGAATTATACCCCACATCTTTAAAATAGAAATAAATAAATAAAAGATAAAAAATAAAAAAAGAACAGGGCTTTGGAAATAAACATCCTTAGTATTGTTGAAACTACCTCTATACTTCTACCTTACCATCAGCCTTCCTGACCCTAACAGGTAGCCATTGTTCCAAATGTGATTACCCTTTAATTGTTATAAACACTTTTAAATCAAATTAAACAGGGCTTAACCTTTGTTTCCTCTTCCAGCAGGAGGCAGTCTTTAATAGAATTATTGTTAATAGAATGTTAGTGTATTTAGATATCTGCTTATTACTAAATGCTTTTGGGGACTTGTCTTTTTCTTGGTTGTTAAGCACCTACAATTTTAATACTGAGAAGGGCTGAAAAGATTATTTGCAATCTAAAATTTGAAATGAGCCAAGTGATTTCCTTTTAGAGTTGATCAAATTTCTGCTTGAAAAATTTGAAAGGGAACTTGAATTTAAATAGTTGAGTAATGGAAGTAGTGATGTGTTTGTGAGAAGTCTGTATACTGCTAGTAGGATCAGTGACTAAGAGTAATAAACATATCAATATCTATTGATCAAAATTCAGGCCTTTGTTTATCATTATTCCTTCTTAAAGTGTCCTAATTATGAAATGTGTCCCTACATTTAAACAGTTTTAATAAGTAGTCTTGTTTTGTTTTGTTTGAGTCAGGGTCTCACTCTGTTGCCCAGACTGGAATACAGTGGCACAATCATGGCTCACTACAGCCTTGACCTCCTGGGTTCAGGTGGTCCTTCTACCTCAGCCTCCCAAGTAACTGGGACTACAGGCAGGCTCAACTATATTGGGATTATTTTTGACTTTTATTTTTTTTTTTGAGTTGGAGTCTCACTCTATCACCTAGGCTGGAGTACAGTAGCACGCTCACGGCCACTGCAACCTTGACCTGCTGAGCTCAGGTGATCCTTCCAAGTAGCTGGAACTACAGGCACATGCCACCACACCCGACTAATTTTTAGATTTATTGTAGAGATGAGGTCTTGCCAAGTTGCCCAGGCTGGTCTCGAACCCATGGGCTCAGGCAACCCTTTCACCTCAGCCTTCCAAAGTGCTGTGATTATAGCCGTGAGTCACCGTGCCTGGCCTAATTTTTGACTTTTTGTAGAGATGAGGTCTCACTATGTTGCCTAGGCTGGTCTTGAACTCCTGGGCCCAAGCAATCCTCCTGCCTTGGCCTCCCAAAATGCTGGGATTACAGGCATAAACCACTATCCCTGGCCTAGGTAGTCTTTTTGTTTGGTTGTTTCATTTAGCAGTTTCCTTATGTAAACAACACACATGGATCTGACTTAGTCTGCGAAACCTTCCTTCATCCTTCCAGGTAGAGCAGATTACCTTCAGTGCAATACCTGGACCCTGAATATATTTCTGCTGTTAATAGTTTTTAGATTGATATAGTGCAATATAATTTGCTATAATTATATATATGATTTGCCATAATTTGCAGCTGTTCTGGCTACCATAGTTTTAATTTTTTTTTTTTAAGTTGGAGTCTCACTCTGTCACCCAGACTGGAGTGCAGTGGCACGCTCCCAGCCACTGCAGCCTCGACCTGCTGGGCTCCAGCGATCCTTCTGCCTCAGCCTTCCAAGTAGCTGGAACTGCAGGCACGCACTACCATGCCCGGCTAATTTTTTGATTTATTGTAGAGATGAGGTCTCGCCAAGTTGCCCAGGCGGGTCTCGAACCTGCGGGCTCAGGCAATCCACTCACCTCAGCCTCCCAAAGCGCTGGGATTACAGGCTGAGCCACCGAGCCTGGCTAGGTTTAATATTTTTATACGAGGTATATTTATATAATTTTGATATATGATGTATTGTTTTGTTTTGTTTTGTTTTTTGAGTTGGAGTCTCACTCTGTCGCCCAGACTGGAGTGCAGTGGCCGCTCCGGCCACTGCAGCCTTGACCTGCTGGGCTCTGGCGATCTTTCCGCCTCAGCCTTCCAAGTAGCCGGAGTTATAGGCATGCGCTACCACACCCGACTGATTTTTTGATTTATTGTAGAGATGAGGTCTTGCTGCCCAGGCGGGTCTCGAACCCACGGGCTCAGGCAATCCACTCACCTCAGCTTCCCAAAGGTGCGGGATTACAGGCTGAGCCACTGAGCCTGGCGATATAGATGTATTTTAAGTAAGTTTAACTGTTCAATAGAAATTACTGTTTGCATAATTCCTCAAGCAAAATTATATATGTATGATAGCATAGTAAGCTTTATCTGTGATTGTCATGAAAATTTGGCTATAGATACCTTTCTCTGTTTTAATAGTATTTTTTTTCTAAAATTCTTTCTAAAACTAGGAGTATTTTCTGCATTGCGTGCTGTTCCTCAAAAGGAAGGATACCTTGGATTGTATAAAGGAAATGGTGCAATGATGATTCGAATCTTTCCCTATGGTGCAATCCAGTTTATGGCATTTGAGCAATATAAAACGGTAGGTGAACTTTCATCTTTTTTCTTTTGTGTCCTTGTATATCTTGCTTACTTGACCAGTGATTGCTTTGGACTTTAAAGTTACTTTTATTTAAGTTACTTTTGATGACTGGATAACATAATGCCTTTTGTAAGGAGTAAGACTTGTGATAGTTGGGATTTTTTAAATATAAGTTGATTTTGAAGTGACCTATTCCAGAATTGTTAGTCATTTCTGAGTAGACTTTTAAATTTTTTTTTATTTTTTAGAGATAGGAATCTTGTTATCATTGCCCAGGCTGGTCTTGAATTTTTGGTCTTAAGTGATCTTTCTGTTTTGGCCTCCCAAAGTTCTGTATATAGATGTGAGCCTAGCTAATTCTTTTTTTGATTTATTTTTGAGTTGGTATCTCACTGTCACCCAGGCTAGAGTACAGTGGTACTCTCACGGCCACCACAGCCTCTACTTGCTGGGCTCAAGCAATTCTTCTGCTCCAGCCTTCCATGTAGCTGGAACCACAGGCATGTGCCTCCACACCTGACTAATTTTTTGATTATTGTAGAGACGAGGTCTCACCAATTTCCCCAGGCTGGTCTTGAAACCCCCAGGCACAGGCAGTCCTCTCACCTCTACCTCCCAAAGTGCTGGGGTATTAGGCATGAGCCATCGTGCCTGGCTTGGCCAAATTCTTTATGTTCACACATGGAGAATAAAAGCCAGGCCATTTTTCAAGAAGATAATAATAAATCCATAAAATATTAATAGCTTTTTTCTAATTTTTGAATTTTATTTATTTTGTGGAGATACCCCTTGCTCTGTTTCCCACGTTGGAGTGCAGTGGCACAATCATGGCTCACCATAGCCTTGACATTTTGGGCTCAGGTGATCCTTCCATCTCAGCCTCCCAAGTAGCTGGGACAACAGGTGCATGTCATCTCGCCCAGCTAATTTTTTTTTTGAGTCAGTCTTACTCTGTTGCTTTTTTCAAGAAGGCTGGAGTGCAGTGGAATGCTCACGGCCATGGCAGCCTCGACCTGCTGGGCTCAGACGATTCTTCCGCTTCAACCATTCCAGTAGCTGTAACTACAGGCATGTACCACCACATCCAGCTAATTTTTTTTTTTTGAGGTGGAATCTCTCTATTGCCCAGGCTGGAGTGCAGTGGCACACTCACAGCCACCCCAGCATCGACCTGTTGGGCTCTGGTGATCCTTCCACCTCAGTCTTCCAAATAGGCGGATTTATAGGTGTGCACTACCACGCCGGGCTAATTTTTGATGTATTGTAGAGACGAGGTCTCGCCAAGTTGCCTGGCTGGTCTCGAACCTCTGGGTTCAGGCAATCTACTTGCCTCGGCCTCCCAAAATGCTGGGATTACAGGTGTGAGTCACCGTGCCCGGCTGCCTAGCTAATTTTTTGATTTTTTGTAGAGACAAGGTCTCACCTGGGGCTTCTCTCAAACTCTTGGGCTCAAGCAATCCTTCCACCTCAGCATCCCAGAGTACTGGGATTATAGGCATGAGCCACCGTGCCTGGCCTTGGATTTTCTTTTTAAATAAAATAGTGAAACTGTATTGTGAAAGTCTGTTCTGGAGTAAGTTAATAACTTTTTCTGTGGTACTCATTGATTCAGTTTCTCTTCTCTGGCTTAGTGAAAGTTCATCTCCTCAAACATTATCTTAACACAGAAAGGGTGTCTTAGAATGAAAAGTAAGAGTAGAGAAGAGAACATTCTAAACTAATCAGTTAGTTAGAATTGCTGCTCTCAGTATATCAATACTTTTTGTCTATAGTAGCACTTTTTGAAAATAGTAGCATTTTATTCCTACCACCCTCATTCGCACTTTAAGGTTATGGGCCTTTATATATAGTAGTACATATTTAGCAATTCTGAACTATATTGCCTCTAAAAAAGGGCAAGAAATTAAAGCAGATGATTCAGAGGAAGTATCTCCTTCTGATGAGATGTAACACTGCCAAACTTTATAATTGTGCTCAATAGCCGGGCCTGGTGGCTCAGCCTGTAATCCCATGCTTTGGGAGGCTGAGGTGAGTGGATTGCCTCAGCCCGCGGGTTCGAGACCTGCCTGGGCAACTTGGCAAGACCTCATCTCTACAATAAATCAAAAAATTAGCCAGGCGTGGTTGCGTGCACCTGTAGTTCCAGCTACTTGGAAGGCTGAGGCGGAAGGATTGCCGGAGCCCAGCAGGTTGAGGCTGCAGTGGCCAGAGCATGCCACTGCACTCCAGTCTGGGCGACAGAGTGAAACTCCAACTCAAAAAAAAATTGTGCTCATTTCATTCACATTTATTATTAACTTTCTTTTTCTAATCCTATAACTCTTTTGAAATGTCTTCATTATTAAATATTGAAATGGGCTGCATTTTAAAAAATATCTCATTTAATTCAGTGCTTTTGGTTTCTAGTTAATTACTACAAAGCTGGGAATTTCGGGTCATGTGCACAGATTAATGGCTGGATCCATGGCAGGTAAGAGGAGTTAGGTATATTTTATTTCTGTTAAATTAATTTTATATTAATATACTTAATTTGGTTTAGATAATTTGTGTGACATTGATTAGGTAGCACACATTTGTTATCAGAAAGCTATACTTAGTTATATAAGAAATCATTAATAACCCAACTCAAAAAAGAGTATTTTACAGTAAGGAATAGTCTAAGTGTATTACTATGTGAAAAGAATGTATTCCCTTTAAATTCTTTTTTTTTTTTTGAGTTGGAGTCTCACTCTGTCACCCAGACTGGAGTGCAGTGGCCGGGAGCGGCCACTGCAGCCTCGACCTGCTGGGCTCTGGCGATCCTTCCACCTCAGCCTTCCAAGTAGCTGGAACTATAAGTGCACACTACCACACCCGGCTAATTTTTTTGATTTATTGTAGAGATGAGGTCTCATCAAGTTGTCCAGGCGGGTCTCGAACCCGCGGGCTCAGACAATCCACTCACCTCAGCCTCCCAAAGCGCGGGATTACAGGCTGAGCCACTGAGCCCGCTTCCCTTTCAATTCTACTTTTAAAAAATGTATCTGTTATCTCTTCTAAAAATTTAAAAAATTATAATGACTATAACAATACCCTCTTCCTAGACATGGAAATAGTTCCATTCCCGAGACAGAGTCATGATTGGCAGTTTCTTTTTTTGTTTTTTGTTTTGAGTTGGAGTCTCAGTCTGTCATGCAGTGACATGCTCACAGTCCACTGCAGCCTTGACCTGCTGGGCTCAGGTGATCCTTTCACCTCAGCCTCCAAATAGCTGGAATTACAGGTACGCGCTACCACACCTGGCCAATGTTTTGATTTACTGTAGAGATGAGGTCTCACCAAGTTGCCCAGGCTGGTCTTAGACCTCTGCCTCAGCCTCCTGAAGTACTGGGATTATAGGTGTGAGCTACAGCACCTGGCCTGTTTTTCTAATATTATTCTATAGGAGGAGGACCTTGTTATCTTAAGACTTTTTTCTATATTAGCACATAGTAGATCTGCCTTTTTTCTTTTTAGAGCTGTGTTGTATTCTAAGGTATGAATATAGCTTGATTTATTTAATCTGGTCCCCTACTGATTGTCATTTGGGATATTTTCTTTCTTTCTTTCTTTCTTTTTTTTTGAGTTGGAGTCTTACTCTCTTGCCCAGCTGGAGGGCAGTGGCACGCTCCTGGACACTGACCACAACCTTGATCTGCTGTGCTCAGGTGATCCTTCTGCCTCAACCTTCCAAGTAGCTGGAACTACAGGCATGCACCGCCATGCCCGACTAATTTTTTGATTTATTATAGAGGTGAAGTCTCGCCAAGTTGCCCAGGCTGGTCTTGAATGTGGACTCAGGCAGTCCTCTCACCTCGGCCTCCCAAAGTGCTGGGATTACAGGCTTGAGCCACCATGCCTGGCCATATAAGATTTATTTCATATCTATATTTCTGACTTTCTCCAACAGAGGTACTTTATCTGATTGTAGCATTGAGAACACTGTAGTGCTGTCATTTGTTTATTCTGCTTGCCAATCTGGATCTGTGGTTCCTTCTAAGTAGAAGGCAAATTTTATTCATTCTTTTATGCCTGGATCCTAACTGTGGCCTCTTTTATAGGCACTAATCCCATACTTAAGGACTGTGTTCTAATCACCTCCTGAGGGTCCCACCACTTATTACTGTTGCATTGGGGATTAGGTTTTAATATATAAATTTTTGAAGGACACATTCAGACTGTAGCCCAACTGGTATAGAAATATTTCCATATTTTGACCAGACATGGTGGCTCACGCCTATAATCTCAGCACTTTGGGAGGCCAAGGTGATAGGATTGTCTGAGTCAGGATTTCAAGATCAGCCTGGGTAAGGTGAGACTTCAGCTTTACAATAAATCAGGAAAAGTTAGCCGGACGTGGTGGCTCATGCCTATAGTTCCAGCTACTTGAAAGACTGAGGCAGAAGGATCGCCTGAGCCCCGCAGGTCATCTGATTATTATGTAAAAAATCATAAATTTTAATATTTAGAAACATTAAAATGTCTCTTCTGTAAACTGAGGGTAATCATAGCACTTTCCTCATACTTTTGTTCTGTGGACTGCCTGTCAAGTGTCAAAGATTACAAGAGCTATGTCTGTGTATGGCACACAGAAAGTAATCATACTTATTAGCTACTGTTACTCACCAGTACCATCATGCCAGTATGAAATACAGATTTTTTTTTTTTTTTTTTGAGTAGGAATCTCACTCTGTCACCCAGGCTATAGCGCAGTGGCACACTCACAGCCACTGCAGCCTTGACCTGCTGGGCTCTGGCTATCCTTCCACCTCAGCCTTCCAAACAGCTGGAACTATAGCTGTGTGCTACCACGCCTGGCTTATTTTTTTATTTATTGTAGAGATGAGGTCTCACCAAGTTGCTCATGCTGGTCTTGAGTCCCCAGGCTCAGGCAGTCCTCTTACCTTGGCCTCCCAAAGTACTGGGATTACAGGCTGAGCCACCGAGCCTGGCCCCAAATTTGATTTTTTTTTTGATTGGAAAATGTAGTTTATTTAGAAAGTAAATATGAGAGAGAGAGAGAGAGAGAAAGAGAGGAGATTCATCTCTCAAACATGGGAGAGGGGGCCAAAGCTTAGGAAAACAGGGCCTGGCCATGGATCAAAGAACACATGACCAGACCACAGCATAGCAAAGCAATGGCCAGAAAGTAAATTAGAGAGAGAGAGAGAGAGAGACAGAGAGAGAGAGAGAGAGAGAGAGAGAGAGAGAGAGAAGAGAGAGAGAGAGAGAGAGGAAGAGAGCAAGGAGAGAGAAGAAATTCACCTTTCCAACATAGAAGAGGGGCTAAAGCTAAAAAAACATGGTGGCCACAGCTCAAAGAACACATGACCAGACCATAGCTTAACAGAGCAATGACCCCCAAATTTGATTTTTAAAGACAAAAGCTTTTAAAAATTCTAGCTATTACAGTTAAGGCTAGTGCTACCGCTATCTAATATTTCTATTTTTTATTACCATGTCGAAGTACTTATAATTTATATTTTGTTCCTGTGATTTAAAGAGTTGAAATGAATGTTCTGATTAGTTTTATTTCTGTCTGGTATCTTTGCTTCTATACTTTTGGTGGCCTCTAAATGTAACTTTGGAAATTTTATATTTCCCAAAGTAAAAAGTGGTGCTTTTCATGATCATTCCAATAGAGCTTATTTTAAAGCTGCTTTTTAACTTTAAGCTTTCCTTCATCTTACAACTACAATCCAGTATGTGCCGAATCTCAGTTGGCTAGAAAAATGAAAATTGTAGACTGAGAATCAAGGTTTGTATATTTAAGGAAGGCCTTCTCCCTTCTTTCCTTATGTGTGTTTCAATTGTCTGAAATCCATCTAGCTCTTCCAGTTTCCATGGAACTAAGGGTGATAAGATAAATAAAAGAAAAAAAAAGCTATAAGTGATGAGCTGAGCTCTGATTGCTGGCTTTTCTGGTCTACTCCTGCTTGGTGTTCTGGTCCAAAGTTGGGTAGTTGAGTAGACAGCATCCATGCTGGGATACTGGCTGGCTGCTATTACTTACCTGCCCATTGACCAAAGACAGATTATCCATAACCTCTGCAACTCACTTACGTGTTTGCTAAAGTGGAGTTTGTCTGTATCGCAGTTGTTCTGAGTAAAGAATTGCTATGAAAACATTCTGAAAGATTTGAAGTTTTCCATCAATATGAGGGAATGTCATTAAACTTTGCATGTCAGAGAGTGGTTGCATGCACTTAAACTAGCCACCTGAATTCTTTATTCTTTTTGTCTCATTTGTAACATAGTGAAAATTCTAGTTGTAATAGAAGTGATAGTCAAAATATTTAACAACTGCTATAGCAAAAGCAGTAGTCAATCCAGCAGAGGCTGGACATGAGCCACAAGAATGACTGTATGGTTTGAATATTAAAATAGGATACTTACTATACTTTGTGGATCTCAAAGACACTTGGAAGCACCTCTACCAAAAACTTTTCTTTTTTTTTTTTTAATGAATTTATTTTTATTTATTTATTTTTTTGAGTCTCACTCTGTCGCCCAGATTGGAGTGCAGTGGCCGCTCCCGGCACCGCAGCCTTGACCTGCTGGGCTCCGGTGATCCTTCTGCCTCAGCCTTCCAAGTAGCTGGAACTACAGGCGCGCGCTACCACGCCCAGCTAATTTTTGATTTATTGTATAGATGAGGTCTCGCCAAGTTGCCCAGGTGGGTATCGAACCCGCGGGCTCAGGCAATCCACTCACCTCACTGATCCACCGAGCCCGGCTCAAAAACTTTATATTTAAAAGGAACTCTCCTGGGCGCAGTGGCTCACCTCTCTACTCCTAGCACTTGGGGAGGCGGAGGTGAGAGAATTGCCTGAGCCTGGGGTTCGAGACCAGCATGGGCAGCTAGGCAAGCCCTTGTGTCTACAATAAATCAAAAAATTAGCCTGGCTTGGTGGTACGTACCTGTAGTTCTAGCTACTTGAAAGACTGAGACGGAAGGATCACCTGAACTCAGCAGGTAGATGCTGTGTTGGCCATGAGCGTTCTACTGTAACCCAGCCCGGCCGACAGAGTGAGACTCTGACATAAAAAAAAAAGGGAAATATATCCCCCTCGAGCTCTGATCCACGGTTCAAAAGCAACAAGCTTCATATATATTTGGAAAAATGCTCTTCTGAGCTGTTCGTCCAACTTTTGAATTTTTAAAAATCATAACTTCAGTAAGTTCTAATAATAGAATTTGAGTTTTTATTTGCTTTTCAGGTTTTTTTTTTGAGTCAGAGTCTCACTCTGTTGCCTAGGTTGGACACCACAGCTTCGACTTACTGGGCTCAGGCGATCCTTCCGTCTCAGCCTTCCAAGTAACTGGAGCTACAGGCATGTGTCACCATGCCCAGCTAATTTTTTTTAAAATTTATTTAAGGACAAGGTCTCACCAAGTTGCCCAGACTGGTCTTGAACCCATGAGCTCTGGCAATCCTCTCGTCTAGGCCTCCCAAAGTGTGGAGATTATAGGTTTGAGCCTCCGCACCTGGCTCATTTTAAATTTTTCATAAAGGGTTCTTGCTATATTGCCCAGGTTGGTCTAGAACTCCTGGCCTCAAGTGATCCTCTTGCCTCCCAAAGCGTGGGATTACAGGCTGAGCCATTGAGCCGACTAGTTCTTTTTTAAAGAAGTGCTTTGAGCCGGTTTAGTGTCTCATGCCTATAATCCCAGCACTTTGGGAGGCAAAGGCAAGAGGATTTTCTGAGCCCAGGTGTTTGAGACCAACCTGGGCAACTTGATGAGACCTTGTCTCTAAAATAAATCATAATTACCCATGTGTGATGGTGCACACCTGTAGTTCCAGCTACTTGGAAGGCTGAGGCAGAAGGATTGCTTGAGCCAAGCAGGTCGAGGCTGCAAGCAGTGTGCCACTGCACTCCAGCCTGGGCAATAGGGTGAGACTCCTACTCCAAAAAATGAAAAAAATACAACTGCTTTATAGCTGGGCAAGATGGCATGCTCCTGGAGTCCTTGCTGCTTGGAAAACTGAGGTGGGAAGATCTCTTGAGGCCAGGAGTTTGAGGCTATATTATATGATGGTCATGAATGTGAATAGCTAATGCACTCCAGTATGGGGAACCCAGTGAGACCCCATCACTACAAAAATAAAATAAAATAAGATAAGATAAAAAGGCCTCCTTTGTGTTCATTTCTGGAACAGAATAAATAATTCATATTCACCATACTTTCTGAGTATGGTCTCTAATATATTTGCTGGTTAAAGTGTGATGATAGGTTTTCCACAATTCTTGGGATTTTAGACTATAGAGATAATAAGAGGATGAGAACATAGAGAAAACACTCTCTTGCTTTGGATTCATCATAAGTCCTCAATTCCTTTTTTTTTGTTGTTGTTTTTGAGTTGTATTCTCACTCTGTTGCCCAGACCAGAGTGCAATGGTATGCTCATGGCCACTGCAGCTGTGACCTTCTGGGCTCAGGTGATCCTTCTGCCTCAGCCTTCCAAGTAGCTGGAACCACAGGCATGTGTCACCATGCACGGCTAATTTTTTGATTTACTGTAGAGATGAGGTCTCACCAAGTTGTCTAGGCTGGTCTCAAATCTGTGAGCTCAGGCAATCCTCTCACCTTGGCCTCCCAACATGCTGGGATTATAGGCATGAGCCACTGCGCCCGGCCAATTCCTCAATTTCTTGACGCAAGGGAGGGAAAGAGAAGAGTTTGCACATACACAAAAATTGAAAGCACATCTCAGCTTGATTGAGTCTCATTGCTTCCTGGTAGGTGAAGATTCTCTACTCTTTGTATTGGATTGTAGTTGTAAAATGGGGGAAGAAGAAAGCTATCACCACCACTATTTAAGGTAAGTAGTTTCTCACTTCACTTATTTGTTCTTGCAGGACTTTTTTGGCCTTCCTGTTAAGGAATACTAGGTAAAGTAGTAAGGACCGAAAAAAGAATTCCAATGGGAGACTGTAGCTTTATGATTGAAAATCCCAGTCATCCTCCCGAATGATTAGTGTGAATGTCAATCTGATTACAGCAGTCAAGTAGAATTCCCACTTTGTTGTATATTCCTCTCCAGCAATTCTCTGATTGTTCCCCTTTTTATTCAAACTCGAGCATTGATGTGCAGGAGAGAGATTGTGGGGAGGAGGATTTTGGTAAGAAGAGAAGATAGATGATTTGGTTCTCAAAGGAAAGGGTTGAAATGTTAATAGTTTAAAATAGAATAATTTGGGAAATTAATAACTAACATGTATATATAACATTTACTATGTACCAAGAATTATTTTAAGCATTTACATATATTAACTCATTTAGTCTTCATAAATCCGTAATTTGGTTGCCCACTTATTATGATACCCATTTTATCGATATCAAAATTGAAACCCAGGTTAAGTAACTTGATCAAGGTTATATAGCTCGTTAGTAGTAGAGTCTGATTTGAACCAAGGAGGTGAACTCTAGAATCCATACTCTTAACCTCCTTTGACTATTTTGACTGTAAGTCAAAAATAAAGAGGTTTTTTTGTTGTGTTTTGAGTTGGAGTCTCACTTTGTTGCCCAGGCTGGAGTGCAGTGGCACGATCATGGTCCTGCACCCTCGACCTGCTGGGCACAGGTGATCCTTCCGCCTCAGCCTTCCAAGTAGCTGGAATTATAGGCATGTGCGACCACACCTGGCTGATTTTTTGATTTATTGTAGAGATGAGGTCTTGCCAAGTTGCCTAGGCTGATCTCGAGTCTGTGGGCTCAGGCATTCCTCTCACCTCAGCCTCCCAAAGTGCTGGGATTATAGGCGAGGGCACCGTGACTGACCAATAAAGAGTTTAATAATAATAAAGTAGTAAAAGATAAATTTGCTAAAATGAGTAAAGATGTCAAACCAAGAATATAATGGTAGTCCTGGTCTACTTCACAGGCGGACTACACACATACTTAGACCCCTCCTGCCCCAGCACAGCAGGGTCTCTAAGAATAAAGAGGAAAACGTTTTTTAAGGGGTTGACATTTGGTTTTTTTTTTTTTTTAAGTCTTGAAAGCCTGGTGCAGTGGCTCACGTCTGTTTTCCCAACTACTTGAGAGGCCTAGGTGGGAGGATCCTTTGAGCCTAGGAATTCAAGTCCAGCCTGGGCATCATAGTAAGACCCCATCTCAAAATAATTAAAAATAAAAATGGGCCAGGTGCAGTGGCCCACACCCATAATCCCAGCATTTTGGGAGGCCGAAGAGAGAGGATTGCTTAAACTCAGAAGATCAAGAACAGCCTAGGCAACATAATGAAACTTCATTTCATTTATTTAATAATAAAAGAAAAGAAAACCAAAAAGAAGCAGTGATGTACTCATTGTGGGCAAATCAGACCTTAGATGAATATCCGTAAACTTACTTTAATTAGGTGTACAGTTAGGTTATGCCAGTTCCTTAGCTTTACTCATCATGGTCTTGCACCTTGTAAGCTAATGCCTCCTTTACCTTTACAAATTTTAGGTTATACTTGTTTTCTCTCAATTTATCATTTTGACCACTATGTTAATTCACACAGTTATCTTCTGTTAAACCACTTGGAGCCAGTAAGAAAGCAACCAGAAAGCTTGGAATGTGGAAGAAGGAATTGAGAAACAAGTAGAGTCAGAGAGAACAAATGGGAGAGGCAAGACCAAAGCAATCCAGATTAAGACAAGAAAAAAATATGAGAGCTGTAACAATTTACAGAAGTTATGAAAAGCTGGGTATCGTGGCTCATGCCTGTAATCCAGCACTTTGGGAGGTGGAGCCCAGGGGTTAGAGATCAGTCGGGACAACTTGGCAACACCTTGTCTCTACAATAAATCAAAAAGTTAGCCAGGTGTGGTGGCGTGCCTGTAGTTTCAGCTACTTAGGAGGCTGAGGTAGCAGGATCTCCTGAACCCCACAGGTTGAGACTGTGGTAGTTGTGATTGTACCACTGCACTCCAGCCTGGGAGACAGAGTGAGACTCTGACACAAAACACAAAAACATGCCCGGGTGCGGTGGCTCAAACCTGTAATCCCAGTACTTTGGGAGGCCAAGGCAAGAGGATTGCCTGAGCCCGAGGGTTCGAGACCAGCCTGGGCAACTTGGTGAGACCTCGTCTCTACAATAAATCACAAAAACTTACTGGGTGTGGTGGCATGCCTCTGTAGTTGCAGCTACTTGGAAGGTTGAGGCGGAAGGATCACCTGAGCCCAGTGGGTCGAGGCTGCGGTGGCCACTGCACTCCAGCCTGGGAGACAGAGACTCAATTTAAAAAAAAAAAACCGGGCTCAGTGGCTCAGCCTGTAATCCCACGCCTTTGGGAGACCGAGGTGAGTGGATTGCCTGAGCCCGCGGGTTCGAGACCCGCCTGGGCAGCGAGACCTCATCTCTACAATAAATTAAAAAAAAAAAATCTGCCGAGCGTGGTAGCGCATGCCTGTAATTCTGGCTACTCGGAAGGCTGAGGCGGAAGGATTGCTGGAGCCCAGCAGGTCAAGGCTGCGGTGGCCGGGAGCGGCCACTGTACTCCAGTCTGGGTGACCGAGTGAGACTCCAACTCAAAAAAAAACAACAAAAAGACAAACTTGCATACGAGCTACAAAAATTAAACCAATCTGAAAAGTCTGTAGTTTTATAAATATCTGTTTGATAAGGTATTTCCTGTGACTTTAGTGTTGTTGCTGAGCTTTGTCTCCGGAAAGCCGAGCACATATTTGTACTATATTGGATTAGACTCAGCATAAGAGAGGCCATTTAGGAAAGTCACTACACTGATTGCTTGATGTACCTGGTTTGAATAGCAATAGGTAGAAACATTAAATAGTTTGAAAGTGAATAGCTTGAAAACAAATAGTTCAGATGAAGAGCTTACAATCAAATTTATTGAAATGAGAAATTGACATTTGTAATTACTGGACTAATATAATTTTTGAATTAAAATTTTAAGTTTAGAAAATACTAAGCATTAGACTACACATATGTAGTGAAACAAATTTTTTTTTTTTTTTAATTTGGAGTTTCACTCTGTCGCCCAGATTGGAGTGTAGTGGCCGATCCCGGGCACCGCAGCCTCGACCTGCTGGGCTCCAGTGATCCTTCCGCCTCAGCTTTCCAAGTAGCTGGAACTACAGGCGTGTGCTACCATGCCCGGCTAATTTTTGATTTATTGTAGAGATGAGGGCTCGCCAAGTTGCCCAGGCGGGTCTCGAACCCGCGGGCTCAGTCAATCCACTCACCTCAGCCTCCCAAAGCGTGGGATTACAGGGTGAGCCACCGAGTACAGCTGTGAAACAATTTTTTAAAAAAATTTAAACTGCATGTATATAGCAAAATAAAAAAAAATAAAGAAAAAATACAAAGCAAATGCTCAGCAAGAAAAAAAAAATTACAGGGACTCATTCAACATGTATGATGGTAAGACCCAGAAAACTTAGTTTCAAATCTGAATGAATTTATAAAAAATTGAGGCTCTGAACCTCAGTTTTTTCATTTGCAAGAAGGAATAATAATGTCCACCTAGTAGGATTGTTGGTGGTATTTGTAAAGTGCCTGACATGGTGTGATTTGCACACAGTAGATGATGTTTATCGCTGTGTTCAAACTTAAAAAGGAAAACTGAAAATATAATTTAACAGCTGAACCACAGATATCCTAATCATAAGTCAGCCTTATTCAGTGGGTCCAACCTGTCCTGGCCATTATGTTAATTGTGATCTAAAGTTTTGCTGTATTTAAAATTAAAATGGCATAACTTAATATACTTTTCAAATTGAGTTTCTCCTCATTGTCTAAAGGAATCGAGGTTTTTTGTTTTTTGTTTTCAAGTAGACGGATCTCACTTTGTCACCCAGGTTGTAAGGGAGTGATCATAGCTCAAACTCTTGGCCTCAAGTTATCTTACTGCATCTGCCTCCCAAGTAGCTGGGACTACAGTCATGAGCCACCAAGCTCAGCCAATTTTTTATTTTTTGGAGGATGGTTCTTGCTATGTTGGCTAGGCTGGTCTTGAACTTCTGGCCTCAAATAATTCTCCCACCTCAACCTCTCAAAGTATTGAGATTACAGGTGTGAACAACTGTGCCTGGCTGTTTTTTTTTTTTTTTTTTTTGAGTTGGCGTCTTACTCTTGTTACCCAGGACGGAGTGCAGTGGCATGCTCACAGTCGCCGCACTACTGGCCTCAGGCGATCCTTCTGCCTCAGCCTTCTAAGTAGCTGGAACTATAGATGCATGCCACTATGTCCAGCTAGTTTTTGTGATTTATTGTAGAGATGAGGTCTTATTAAGTTTCCCAGGCTGGTCTTGAGCCCCCAGGCTCAGGCAATCCTCTCTCCTTGGCCTCTCAAAGTGCTGGGATTACAGGCTGAGCCACTGTACCCGGCCTGGCTTAAGTTTTTGTAATTCTCAAAAGAGAGCTAAGGGTTGCATGTGTTTTAATTAAAATATTCCTTGAATATTAACTGTGAAGATTTTAAGCTCATCAATAAAGTAACCATCGAGGCAGAGATGCCATGAAACACTTTATATACTAACATAAAAAAACATTTTTCTAATGAGTGTCAAAGAAACAGCACACTGACGTAGAATTTTTTGTGGAGACAGGGGAAACTCTAAAAGTTTGTATCGATTTTGCTAGGTTAAAGATCTTGCTGGGAGCTTCAAAAATGTTAGGTCAACATATATCCCAGCAGGACCTCCAAATGTTAGGTCAGGACGGAAGGGGGGTGTCTGGTTTGTGATCCGGTGCTGCGAGAAAGATGCAAAGAATTACACGAAAGTTCGATTGGAAAATATAGTTGAGAGAGAGAGCCAGAGACAGAGCCAGAGAGAGATGGAGGGGGGGGGGAGAGAGAGAGAGAGAGAGAGAGAGAGAGAGAGAGAGAGAGAGAGAGAGAGAGAGAGAGAGAGAGAGAGAGAGAGAGAGAGAGAGACAGGAGATTTACCTCCTCAAGGTAGGGGAGGGGGCCAAAGCAAGGAAACATGGTGGCTATAGTTCAAAGAGCAACATGAACACACCAGTATTTAACAAAGCAATGATGACTGGCCACTGGGAGTCAAATCCTTTTAAACTTTCCCTTTAGGCCGGGTGCCATGGCTCATGCCTGTAATCCCAGCACTTTGGGAGGCTGAGGGAGAGGATTGCCTGAGCCCAGGGGTTCGAGACCAGCATAGGCAACTTGGCAAGACCTCATCTCTACAATAAAACAAAAAAGTTAGCTGGGCATGGTGGCGCATGCCTGTTATTCCAGCTACTTGGAAGGCTGAGGCAGAAGAATCACCTGTGTGTGCCGCTGCACTCTAGCCTGGACAACAGAGTGAGACTCCTACTCAAAAAAAAGTAAACAATAAATGTTTAATAGCTAATATTTCTAGGAAGTCAGAGAAATAAGACTTGTAGACTAAGAGATGATGTTATAAATTGGTACAATTTTCCTGGAGGGCAATTTCTTTTTATCTTTTATCTTTTTTGTTTTTTGTTTTTGAGTTGGAGTCTCACTCTGTTGCTCAGACTGGAGTGCAGTGGCCGCTCCCGACCACTGCAGCCTCGACCTGTTGGACTCTGGGGATCCTTCCACTCCACCTTCCAAGTAGCTGGAACTACAGGCGCGCGCTACCACGCCCGGCTAATTTTTTTTTTATTTATTATAGAGATGAGGTCTCACAAAGTTGCCCAGGTGGGTCTCGAACCCACGGACTCAGGCAATCCATTCACCTCAGTCTCCCAAGGCGTGGGATTACAGGCTGAGCCACCGAGCCTGGCTTTTTGTTTTTTTTGAGCTGGAGTCTCACTCTGTCACCCAGACTGGAGTGCAGTGGCATGTTCCTGGCCACCACAGCCTTGACCTGCTGGGCTCCAGTGATCCTTCCACCTCAGCCTTCCAAGGAGCTGGAACTACAGGTGTGCGCTACCCTGCCTGGCTAATTTTTGACTTACTGTAGAGATGAGGTCTTTTCAAGTTGCCCAGGTGGGTCTCGAGCACGTGGGCTCAGGCAATCCACTTGCCTTGGCCTCCCAAAGTGCTGGGATTACAGGCTGGGCCACCAAACCCGGTCAGTTTTTTTTTTTTTTTTTTTAAATCCGTCTCACTCTGTTGACCAGGCTAGAATGCAGTGGCATGGTCATGGCTTACTGTAGCCTTGACCTCCTGGGCTTAGGCGATCCTTCTGCCTCAGCCTCCTGAGTAACTGGGATTATGGGGGCATGCCACTATGCCCTACTAATTGGAAGGTAATTTCTTTTTCTTTTTTTTTTTTTTTTTTTTTTGAGTTGGAGTCTCACTCTGTTTCCCAGACTGGAGTGTAGTGGCCGCTCCCGGCCACCGCAGCCTTGACCTGCTGGGCTCTGGTGATCCTTCCGCCTCAGCCTTCCAAGTAGCCGGAATTACAGGCATGCACTACCACACCTGGCTGATTTTTTGATTTATTGTAGAGATGAGGTCTCGCTGCCCAGGCGGGTCTCGAACCCGGGGGCTCAGGCAATCCACTCACCTCAGCCTCCCAAAGGCGTGGGTTTATAGGCTAAGCCACCGAGCCCAGTGGAAGGTAATTTCTATTAAAAGCCTTGCCTTCCATCCAGTAATTCTATATTAGGAATTTGTCTATAATAGAAATGATGCACAAAAATATTTACTTATAAGGACATTCACCAACACATTGTTTACTATATATAGTAAATAGTGAAGACATTCTCAATGTCCTAGAGGATTGTTTTAGTAAGTTATAGCACATCTAAATTACATTTTTCTCACATGGAAACTTGTTCATAATATAATGTGGTATAGGAAAAATTGGCCACAAAATAGAATTGTTATTATCATAAGTCCTAAGTATATGTGTGTGTATACACATGTGAAATGCACATGCATAAAAGGTTTAAAAGAGAGAGAGTGTGTGTGTATATGTGTGTGTGTGTGTGTACATATATATATATATATATATATTTTTTTTTTTTTTTTTAATTTTTTTTTGAGTTGGAGTCTCATTCTGTCACCCAGGAGTGCAGTGGCACACACGCTCATGGCCATCCCAGCGCTGACCTTCTGGGCTCTGGCGATCCTTCCACCTCAGCCTTCTAAGTAGCCGGAACTACAGGCGCACACTACCATGCCCAGCTAATTTTTGATTTATTGTAGAGACAAGGTCTTGCCAAGTTGCCCAGGCTGGTCTTGAACCCACAGGCTCAGGCAATCCACTTACCTCGGCCTCCCAAAGTGCTGGGATTATAGGCTGAATCACTGAGCCCGGCTGAAAGAGTATATATTTAAGTGATTATTAGTTGATGATGTATATATATATATATATTTTTTTTGGTTGGGATCTCACTCTGTCACCCAGGCTGGAAGGTAGTGGCACAATCACAGATCACCACAACCTTGACCTTCTGGGCTCAATATATCTTGCCTGTGTCTTCCAAGTATCTGGGACTACAAGCATGTGCCACAATCCCTGGCTAATTTTAAAAAAAAATTTTTTTGTAGAGATGAATTCCTGCTATGTGTCCTAGGATGGTCTTGAACTCCTGGATTTAAGCAATCCTCTTACCTCTGCCTCCCAAAGTGTTGGGATTACAGGCATGAGCTATCATGCCTGACTTGCATATGTATATGTTTTGGTTTTTTTTTTGAGTTGGAGTCTCACTCTGTCGCCCAGACTGGAGTGCAGTGGCCGCTCCCGGCCACCGCAGCCTCGACCTGCTGGGCTCCGGCGATCCTTCCGCCTCAGCCTTCCGAGTAGCCGGAATTACAGGCGCACGCTACCATGCCTGGCTAATTTTTTGATTTATTGTAGAGATGAGGTCTCGCCTGCCCAGGTGGGTCTCGAACCCACGGGCTCAGGCAATCCACTCACCTCAGCCTCCCAAAGGCGCAGGATTACAGGCTGACCCACCAAGCCCGGCTAGGTATGTGTTTTGATACTGCTTTTCTATGTTTTCTAGCTTTACTGCCATAAACAGATATTCCTTTGACACTTTATTATTTTATGATTTACTGTAGAGACAAGGTCTCACCAAGTTGCCCAGGCTGGTCTCGAACCTCCGGGCTCAGGCAATCCTCTCGCCAAGTTGCCCAGGCTGGGCAACTTACTATTGTGGTGACAAGGTCTCTTCAAGTTGGCCAGGCTGGTCTTAAACCCCTGGGTTTAGGCAGTCTTCTCGCCTCCGCCTCCCAGAGTGCTGGGGTTACAAGCCTGGTCCTGAAAAACTTAAAAAAATCATCTTTTTTTTAATGAATAAAAGTTCAGTTTGTGAAATTTGAAATCATATGTTCATGAAAATCTGGAGCTTAATACTAAACTCGCTTATCATCAGGAAAATTCATCCCTAAAATACATTGTTTCTATGATCATGGATATTTATATTTTTATTATACTTAGCCAATATCAAATTATCTAAATTCTAATAAGAAAATAATGATTGTGCTTTGATGTTTTACAAAAAGTATCTTTATTTTGTTTTTATAAGGTTTTCACTTGAGGTAATAGATGTGTTAATTAACTTGAGTTAATTATTCCATGAATTGCAACATCACTTTTTACCCTGTAAATATATATACCAGCTGGTACGGTAGCTCAGCCTGTAATCCAAGCACTTTGTAAGGCCGAGGCGAGAGGATTGCCTGAGCCCGGAGGTTCGAGACCAGCCTGGGCAACTTGGTAAGACCTTGTCTCTACAGTAAATCACAAAAACCAGGTGGGCATGTTGGCGTGCACCTGTAGTTCCAGCTACTGGGAAGGCTGAGGTGGAAGGATCGCCTTAGCCCATCATGTCGAGGCTGCAGTGACTGGGAGCGTGCAACTGCACTCCAGCCTGGGCGACAAGAGTGAGACTCCAACTAATAAATAAATAAATACACCTGTATTTCATCAATTTCCTGTTAAAAAAGGTACCTAATGTTTCATTAGGTAAAGTATTCATTTTAGGATTAGAGAAAATAAAAAATCAAGTATTTTGTCAAGTGTCATGGATACAGTCAGTACAGTTGTCCTTTGGTATCCATGGGGGAATGGGTCCCACGACCTCCTCCACTGCCCACATTTGAGGATGCTCAAAGTCCCTTATATAGGATGATGTACATAGTATTTGCATTTAACACATACATCCTCGCCAGGCATGGCGGTTCTCACCTGTAATCCCAGCACTTTGAGAGGTGGCGACGAGAAGATTGCATGAGCCCAGGGGTTTGATACCAGCCTGGGCAACTTGGCAAGACTTTGTCTCTGCAATAAATCAAAACTTTAGCCAGGTATGGTGGTGTACACCTGTGGTTCCAGCTACTTGGAAGGCTGAGGTGGAAGTACTGCCTAGCCCAGCAAGTCAAGGCTGCGGTAGCCATGAATGTGCCACTTGGTGGCAGAGTGAAGCTCTGATTCAAAAACAAAACACCCCCTCCAAACACACACCCTACTGTGTATTTTTATTCATTTCTGGATTACTTATAATATCTAATACAATGTAAATGCTGTGTAAATACTCAGTATACTATACTGTTTAGAGAATAATAGCAAAACAGATTTGTACATGTTCCATATAGATGCCACCATTGTTGACCTAACTACATCTTCCATCCGCAGTTGGCTGAATGTGCAGATGTGGAACTCAGACATAAGGAGGACTACTGTGTTTCATTTCTGATAACTGGGAACAGACAAGTGGTAGAATAATTTTTTTAAAAAAGGCAAACTCAAGCCAGGCTTGGTGGCTCAGCCTGTAATCTCGCCCTTTGGGAGGCTGAGGTGAGTAGATTGCCTGAGCCCATGGGTTCGAGACCCACCTGGGCAACTTGCCGAGACCTCATCTCTACAATAAATCAAAAAATAGTTGGGTGTGGTAGCGCGCGCCTATAGTTCTGCAACTTGGAAGACTGAGGCGGAAGAATTGCTGGAGCCCAGCAGGTCAAGGCTGCGGTGGCCGGGAGCGGCCACTGCACTCCAGTCTGGGTGACAGAGTGAGACTCTAACTCAAAAACAAAAGCAAACTCAGCCGGGCACAGTGGCTCAAGCCTTTAATCCCAGCGCTTTGGGAGGCCAGATGAGAGGATTGCCTGAGCCCAGGGGTTTGAGACCAGCCTGGGCAACTTGGTGAGATCTTGTCTCTACAATAAATAAAAAACATTAGTTGAGCGTGGCAGCGTATGTCTGTAGTTCCAGCTACTTGGAAGGGTGAGGTGGAAGGATTGCCTGAGGCCAGCAGGTCGAGGCTTCGATGGTTGTGAGCATGCCACTGCACTCCAGCCTGGGTGACAGAGTGAGACTCCAATTCAAAAAAAAAATAACTCAGCCAGGCGCTATGGATCACACCTGCAGGCCTGTAATCCCATCACTTTGGGAGGCAGAGGTGAGAGGATTGCCTGAACCCAGGGGTTCAAGACCAGCCTGGACAACATGGTGAGACCTTGGCTCTACAATAAATAAAAATATTAGGCAGACATGGTGGTATACGCCTGTAGTTCCAGCTACTAGGAAGGCTGAGGTTGAAGGATTGCCTGAACCCAGCAGGTTGAAGCTGCGATGACTGTGAGCATTCCACTGTACTCCAGCCTGGGCAACAGAGAGACTCCTACTCAAAAAAAGAAACAAAAAACTCACGATTCACTTACACTATAACATTTTGATGCTAACAATATAAACTTCACAGTGGGAGGAACTTGAAAACATTTTTACAAACTGATCCTTTACTTAAGAGGTTGTTTTCCAGCTAATGATATGTTATACTTCTACTGGTAATATCACTTTGTTTCACTGAGTTTTCATCATTGAGAGTACTACTAATGATAGGAAAATACATGTATACGTCAAAAACACTTTTTTAACCTCTAAATTTCTACTTTCTTTTCAGGCATGACAGCAGTTATCTGTACTTATCCTCTTGACATGGTCAGGGTACGCCTAGCATTCCAGGTGAAAGGGGAACACACCTACACAGGAATTATTCATGCATTCAAAACAATTTATGCAAAGGTATTTCTTTTTGTTTTGATTAGAAAATAGTTTATTTAGAAAGTAAACTGGAGCGAGGGAGAGAGAGAAAGAGGGCATTCACCACCCCAAGGGAGGGAAGGGGGCGTAAGCTTAAAAACCATGGTGACAGCCATAGCTCAAAGAGCATATGGCCACACCAGAGTCTAGTAAGGCAACAGCCAAGGTATTTCTCGTCTATAACATGCCCTTTTACATTTTGGAAAGTATTTTGAATGTTATTTAAATAATTATCCTTTGACTTATAATAATTGCTATTAGTAATACTAATTATGAAAGCACATCTTAGTGTTTCAGGGTGGCTGCCAGAATAACTTTTCCATTATGAATTGTGCTTTTGTTCTTTGATGTTAATCCTAATGAGCACAGTGTAATCTTATTTCTACTTTTCCTTCACTCAAAAGGAAGGGGGTTTCCTGGGATTTTACAGAGGCCTGATGCCTACCATTTTAGGAATGGCTCCGTATGCAGGTACGGTTCAAATCTGGCAGAATTCTAGTTTGCTTGTTTAAAATGTGTCACCAATTTTTTTCTGAAATGGTAACATGAAAAGATGCTGTCTGTAAAATAAGACAAGAACTGATGGAGATAAAATTATGATTCATACATGGTCATACAATAATATCTTATATGTGAAGATGACAATTCATGTACAATGGGTAATAATGTACTTTTACATCATATTCTTAAAATCTGATCCAGGCCGGGCTTGGTGGCTCAGCCTGCAATCTCACGCCTTGGGAGGCCGAGGTGAGTGGATTGCCTGAGCCCGTGGGTTCGAGACCTGCCTGGACAACTTGGCGAGACCTCATCTCCACAATAAATCAAAAAATTAGCCGGGTGTGGTAGCACGCACCTGTAGTTCCAGCTACTTGGAAGGCTAAGGTGGAAGGATTGCTGGAGCCCAGCAGGTCGAGGCTGTGGTGGCCGGGAGTGTGCCACTGCACTCTAGTCTAGGCGACAGAGTGAGACTCCAACTCAAAAAAAAAAAAAAAAATCTGAACCAGCTGTAGTTTTGTTAACATACACTGATGTTAGATGATTGTTAAGTATTTGGTTTTTATTAGCATGTTGATTAATAATAAGAGCTGAGGTCAGGCTTGGTGGCTCAGCCTGTAATCCCAGCACTTCGGGAGGCTGAGGCGAATGGATTGCCTGAGCCCGCGGGTTTGAGAGCAGACCGTGCAACTTGGTGAGACTTCTTCTCTACAGTAGCTGGGCATGGTACTAGCCACTCTACTAGCTGGGCATGGTAGTGCGCACCTGTAGTTCCAGCTACTTGGAAGGATCTCTGAAGCCCAGCAGATCGATGCTGAGGTGGCCATGAGTGTGCCACTGCATTCCAGCCTTGGTGATGGAGTGAGACTCCAACTCAAAAAAAAAAAAAAGTAATAATAATAATAATAAGAGCTGAAAGTGTTTTTTTTCCTCATTATAAATAGCAAAGACTTACTGGAAATTTTGAAAATATAGACTTCAAAAAAAAATTCGAAAAATAAAAGAAAATATAGACAAATAGAAAGAACAAAAATACGGATACCTATAGTTCTCTAATAGCCATTATCATGTTTATATTGCTGTTTTTTAAACTAAAGTTTTTATATTGGGGTAATTACAGATTTAGATGCAGTTTATTTTAAAGATCTCTGTTGGCTTTGTTTATAATTCTAGAATCAGGCAATACTTCATTTCATAAAATAGAATGAGTCTTGCAGTAAGTTGAACAGAGGAGTTGGTTTTATAGACAGAAGGTCTGAAGAAGGCAGAAACAAAGAACAAGGAGATTGGTCATTTCAAAGTTACTTTCTAGCTGGGTGCAGTGGCTCACTCTGACTCAAAAAAAAAAAAAAGGCAGGAATCTCAATCTGACACCCAGGTTGGAGTGCAGTGGCTCGCTCATGGCTACCACAGCCTTGACATGCTGGGTTTGGGCGATCCTTCTACCTCAGCCTTCCAAGTAGCTGGAACCACAGGCGCGGACCACCATGCCAAGTTGCCCGGGCTGGTCTCGAACTTGCGGGCTCAGGCAATTCACTCGCCTCATCCTCCCAAAGTGATGGGATTATAGGCTAAACTACTGAGCCCAGACAGATTAATTATATTTTAAAATGTATCCATGTTGTATATAACTGTTCATTCATTTATCCAGTTGTATGTGTATCCGGGTTCTAGTTTTTCTAGATTATATACCTAGAAATAGAACAGCTGGGTTCTAAGTTATATGTATATTAATATATATATTTTTTGAGTTGGAGTCTCACTCTGTCGCCCAGACTGGAGTGCAGTGGCCGCTCCTGGCCACCGCAGTCTTGACGGGCTGGGCTCCAGTGATCCTTCCACCTCAGCCTTCCAAGTAGCTGGAACTACAGGTGCGCGCTACCATGCCCGGCTGATTTTTAAAAATTTATTGTAGAGATGAGGTCTCGCCAAGTTGCCCAGGTGCGTCTCGAACCCGCAGACTCAGGCAATCCACTCACCTCAGCCTCCCAAAGCGTGGGATTACAGGCTGAGCCACCGAGCCCGGCTACAATAAGTTAAAGTAAGATAAATTATTGCACAGACTTGAAGTTCGTCTATGATTATCATTAGCTAGAATTTGCATACTCGTGTTCTCTTTACTGTCATTTCATCAACTGGGACTTGTGGCATCTGTGCAGGTGAAAAAAGAGCTTTTTGTTGTTTGAATTATTTTGACACTTGTTAATGTATGTGATTCCTGGTGGGTGGTGGTTGTCTTTTTTTTCAACAAAGTGAGAATCAAACTAAAAAAAAAACCCCAAAACAGAAAACAAAGCTATCATTCAAATTCTCCAAACTTATATATACCTTTTGGCCAAGTACACGTTAGTAGTTCCCCGGTATAGCTTTTTCCATTCCTTTATTATTACTTTTTCATGTCTTCATGTTTTAGAGTTTTATTTTTTTAAAGTTTTTAAACAAAGTTCATTAGAGAAAGAAGAGAGAAAAGAAAGGGAGACATGCCAGAGTAGACATGGGTGAAATAAACCGCCTGTTTGTTTTTTTTTTTTTTTTGAGTTGGAGTCGCACTCTGTCACCCAGACTGGAGTGCAGCGGCACGCTTCCGGCCACCACAGTCTCAACCTGCTGGGTTCCAGCGATCCTTCTGCCTCAGCCTTCCAAGTAGCTGGAACTATAGGCACGTGCTACCACGCTCAGCTAATTTTTTTTTTTTTATTTGTAGAGACGAGGTCTCGCCAATTTGCCTGGGTGGGTCTCGAACTCGCATGCTCAGGCAATTCACTTGCCTCGGCTTCCCAAAGTGCTGGGATTACCGGCCAAGCCACCAAGCCCAGCCAATAAACAACCTTTAAAAAAAAAACCCTATTGTCACCTAGGCTGGATTGCAGTGGCAAGATCACAGTTCCCTACAGCCATCAGTTTCTGAGCTCAGAAGATCTTTCTGCCTCAGCCTCCCGAGTATATGGAACTATAGGCACATGCCCTCATATCTGGGTATCTTTTTGATTTTTTGTAAAGACAAGGTCTGCTATGTTGCCTAGGCTGGTTGCCTAGGCTGGTTGCCTAGGCTGGGTTCAAACTATCCTCTCTCCTTGGTCTCCCGAAGTACTGAGATTACAGGCTTGTGCCACTCTGTCTGGCCAGGTATTTCTTCTGTAAGTATTATATAGCTGCATTTTCTTTTCTTTTGAGTCAAGGTGTCTCTCTGTCACTCAGGCTGGAGTGCAGTAGCATTATCTTTGTGCATTCCAACCTTAAACTCCTGGGCTCAGGCGATCTTTCCACCTCAGCCTCCTGATTAGCTGGATCTACAGGTGCATGCCACCACACCTGGCTAATTTTAAAAAATTTTTTTGTAAGTCTGGGTGCAATGGCTCAAACTAGTAATCCCAGCACTTTGGGAGGCCGAGGCAAGAGGAGTGCCTGAACTCAGGGGTTCGAGACTAGCCTGGGCAACTTGGCCAGACCTCGTCTCTACAATAAATCAAAAAATTCTCCGTGCTTGTTGGCATGTGCCTGTAGTTCCAGCAACTTCGAAGACTGAGGCAGAAGGATTGCCTGAGCACAGCAGGTCGAGGCTGCAGTGGCCATGAGTGTGCCACTGCACTCCAGCCTGGGCAACAGAGTGAGAATCCAACTCAAAAAACAAACATAACTTTTTTTGTAGAGACAAGGTCTCACTATGTTTCTCAGGCTGGTCTTGAATTTCTTTGCTCAAGGAATCCTCCTTCCTCAGCCTCCCAAGGTGCTTGGAGTACAGATGTGAGCCACTGCACCCTGCCTGTAGTGGAATATTTTTTAAAAAGCTATTATGAAACATCTTTTAGTTTCCAGTCAGTCCACTTAATGCTTATTGTGGTTGCTGATATATCTGGACTTGTTTCTGTTCCTTGCTAATTGATTTCTGCTTTTCTTCTCTTTTTATGGTTGTTTTTACTACTTTTTTTTTTTGAGTTGGAGTCTCACTCAGTTGCCCAGACTGGAGTACAGTGGCTGCTCCCGGCCACCGGAGCCTTGACCTGCTAGGCTCCGGCAATCCTTCCGCCTCAGCCTTCCAAGTAGCCAGAACTACAGGTGTGTGCTACCACACCCGGCTCATTTTTTATTTATTGTAGAGACGAGGTCTCGCCAAGTTACCCAGGTGGGTCTCAAACCCGCGTGCTCATGCAATCCAATCCCTTCAGCCTCCCAAAGTGCTGGGATTACAGAGTGTGCCACCGAGCCCGGCCTTTACTACTTTTTTTTTTTGAGTTGGAGTCTCACTCTCTCACCCAGGCTGGAGTGCAGTGGCCGCTCCCTGCCACCACAGCCTCAACCTGCTGGGCTCCGGCGATCCTTCCACCTCAGCCTTCCGAGGAGCTGGAGCTACAGGCGCGCGCTACCACGCCCGGCTAATTTTTTGATTTATTATAGAGATGGGGGTCTTGCCAAGTTGCCCAGGCGGGTCTCGAACCCGCGGGCTCAGGCAATCCACTCACCTCAGCCTCCCAAAAGGTGCAGGATTACAGGCTGAGCCACCAAGCCCGGCTTACTACTTTTAAAAATCTTATTTTTCTGAATCCTTACTCCCCCTGCTGTTATATAAATATATGCCTTCACATGCCTCCTATTATGCTTGGTGATCTTTGATTAGATCATTGGTTGATCTTAATCTCTTTTTAAAAAATTTTAAAATAGAGATGAGATCTTGTTATTTTGTCCAGAATGGTCTTGAACTCCTGGTCTCAAGCAATCCTCCTACCTTGGTCTCCCCAAGTCTAGGATTACAGGCATGAGCCACTGATATTAATCTCTGAGTACCTTAGAAGTCTATATTAGGGGCCGGGCTCAGTGGCTCAGTTTGTAATCCCAGCACTTTGGGAGGCCTAGGCTAGTGGATTGCCTTAGCCTGCCGGTTTGAGGCAGGCAATTAAGCCCCAGGCAATTTAGGGAGACCTCCTCTCTACAGTAAATCAAAAATTAGCCAGGTGTGGTAGTGCATGTCTGTAGTTCCCACTATTTGGAAAGCTGAGGCAGAAGCTTAGCCAGAGACCACTGGGTCGATGCTGGGGTGGCCGTGAATGTGCCACTGCACTCCAGCCTGTGCGACAGAGTGAGACTCCAACTCAAAAAAAAAAAAAGAAAAAGAAAACTACATGCGGGATGTTTTTTCCCCAAAGAATATTCACTCAACTTCTGCCAGGAGATCTGTGCTCTGCCCAGGAATTTCACACCTGGTGAATACACTTCTGTAGACTCTATGGCAGGATCCATCTCAATGGCTCTGCTGCTACTGCATATAGATTGTCACTCTACCTGAGCCCGGCTATTTTCTTTTAGTTTTTGCTTTTAGTTTTCAGCTTTTAAAATATATTTTCATATAGTTATAGTTCATATACAATTTCATTTCTTAATTTTTCCCCATTTTCAAATATTTTTCTCATCTTGAAAACACTCTTCACAAACATCATTTTTATTAATTGTGTCATATTATACTGACTGTCATCCCAGATCATTTGGTTATTTCTAATTTTTTTCTACGTATGTTTAATTTGCTATGAATTTCTTTGTCATAAACTTTCTGTGTAATTAAGATTGTTTAGATTAAATTCCCCAAATATAAAAGTATATGAATATTCTAAAATTGTACGTCTTCTGAGTGTGGTGCCTGCACCTGTAGTCTTAGTTAATCTGAGGCAGAAGGATCACTTTGAGGCCAGGGATTCAAGTCCAGACAGGGTAACACAGTGAAACCCTTTCTCCCTGCCTGCTTATGAAAAAAATTGTACTATACTCTAAGATTATAAGAATTTTGTAGGCTGGCGTGGTGGCTCACACCTATAATCCCAGCACTTTGGGAGTCTGAGGTGAGAGGATTGCCTGAGCCCATGGGTTTGAGACCAGCCCAGGCAACTTGGCAAGACCTCATCTCTACAATAACTTAAAAAAAAAAAAATTAGCTGGGCCTGATGGCGTTTGCCTGTAGTTTTTAGCTACCGGGAAGGCTGAGGTAGAAGGTCCCCCTGAGCCCAGCAGGTTGAGGCTACCGTGGCCATGAGCATGCCATTGTACTCCAGTCTGGGCAACAGAGTGAAACTCTAACGCAAACAAAACAAAAAAAATTAATAGTTTTGTATAAATAATAAATGTATGTATTGAGGTAGTATCCAAGACTAAATATTTGTTAGTACTTATTTGTTCTTAAGCATCAAGTATCTTTTAAAATGTGTTTTTATTTTTAAATTGTTATTATTTTTTATTTTTACTTTTATATTTTTTAGAGACAAGTTCTCAGTATGTTGCCTAGACTAGTCTCGAATTCCTGGGCTCAAGCGATCCTCCCGCCTTGGCCACCCGAAGTGCTGGTATTATAAGCATTAGCCACCGTGCCCAGCCAAATGTGTTTTTAAGTTAATGAATATCATATCTTGAGTAATCCTTAAGTAGAGGAATACTTGAATTTCTTTCTTGATTTTATTTATATTTGAATTTAATTTAGTGGCATTACCTGCAAATTATATCTGTTAGAGTCTGCATGCCTTGTGAGTCAATATGAACATTTCTCTAATGGTCACAATTCTTCCTTGAATACTAAATTAGACATTGAGTAAAAATAACAATGGCTGGTGTGGTGGTTCATGCCTGTAATCTCAGCACTTTAGGAGGTGGAGGTGAGAGAATTGCCTGGACCCAAGAATTTGACTTGGCAAGGCATCTTCTCTACAATAAATCCAAAAATTAACTGGGTGTGGTGGCATACTTATTGGAAGTTCCAGCTATTTGGAAGGCTGAGGTGGAAGGATCATTTGAGCCTAGCAGATTGAGGCTCCAGCTGCACTCCCGCCCGGGCAACAGAATGAGACTCTGACTCAAAAAACAAAACAAGCTGGGCTTGGTGGCTCAGCCTGTAATCCCGTGCTTTGGGAGGCTGAGGTGAGTGGATTTGCCTGAGCCTGCGGGTTCGAGACCCGCCTGGGCAACTTGGCGAGACCTCATCTCTACAATAAATAAAAAAATGAGCCGGGCATGGTAGCGCGCACCTGTAGTTCCAGCTACTTGGAAGGCTGAGGTGGAAGGATTGCCGGAGCCCAGCAGGTTAAGACTGCAGTGGCCGGGAGCGTGCCACTGCACTCCAGTCTGGACGACAGAGTGAGGCTCCAAGTCAAAATAAAACAAAACAAAAAACAATGCTTTGTCACTTTTGAATTTTGGCCTCTGTGTTACATTATCACCATCATTTTCATTATAAATATAAGTTGTCATATTTACTTGTAATTCATAATCGTGAATTTAATTTTTGCATGTAAAACCTTGGAAAACTGTTTGTTTCATATATAAGGTAGCATTATATTCACCAAAGCCTTGTTTATTACGCTGAACTGTGATGGTGTATGAAAACCAATGCTATAATTTTTCACAGGTGACAGTTTTTGTCATCTTTAGGCTATTTGTAAACATTAATTAAATCCTTTTATCTTAAGCCAAACTTCAGAAATAGGAAAATGTGGTTATTATGTAAGAATAATGTCATTTTCACATCTCACATTCTGTTAAACAAACTTCAGAAATAGGAAAATGTGGTTATTATGTAAGAATAATGTCATTTTCACATCTCACACTCAGTTAAACATCATGGTGAATTTATATTTTGTTTTCAGGTGTTTCATTTTTTACTTTTGGAACCTTAAAGAGTGTTGGGCTTTCCCATGCTCCTACCCTTCTTGGCAGACCTTCATCAGACAATCCTAATGTCTTAGTTTTGAAAACTCACATAAACTTGCTTTGTGGTGGTGTTGCTGGAGCAATAGCACAGACAATATCGTAAGTTTCTTCATCAGCTTAATTCAAATTACAGTTATCCAATCCTGATTTTCAGCTTTGGTTAATTATTTTATTTTTTTCTAATAAATTATTCAAATATAGAATTCCTTGTGAAATAGAAATATTAATTTAACCAATTTTTTTCAGATGTGCCTGTACTTTAAACATATTATAAATCATTACTTGTTTGGAAATGGTGACACTACCTGTAGTCCCAGCTACTCAGGAGGCTATGGTGATAGGATCACTTGAGCCCAGGAATTCTTGGCCAGCCAAGGCAACATAGCGAGACCCTGTAGGAAGGGAGGGAGGCAGGGAGGAAGGAAATAATGTGTCAGATTAAACTGAATCCTGGCCAGGCTCAGTGGCTCAGCCTATAATCCCAGCAGTTTGGGAGGCCGAGATGAGTGGATTGCCTGAGCTCGCGGGTTTGAGACCAGCCTGGGCAACTTGGTGAGACCTCATCTCTATAATAAATAAAAACCGGGCTGTGAGCATGTCACTACATTCCAGCCTGGGTGACGGAGTGAGACTCCAACTCAAAAAATAGTAACTAAATAAACTGAATCCTTTCAATATCATATGGAAAGAGAAAAAGAAACAATAAATATAATCTTCATCTATGATGCTTTCTCATGAATTTTCCTAAATGAAAGTTTGTAAAGTTGGAGCTATTTAGTCTGTGTGTGTTGTTAGGAGGATCATTTCTCTTGCATTACTTTTTTTGAGTTGGAGTCTCACTCTGTCACCCAGACTGGAGTGCAGTGGCCGCTCCCGGCCACCGCAGCCTCGACCTGTTGGGCTCTGGGGATCCTTCCACCTCACTTTCCAAGTAGCTGGAACTACAGGTGCGCGCTACCATGCCCGGCTCATTTTTTTATTTATTGTAGAGATGAGGTCTTGCCAAGTTTCCCAGGCGGGTCTCGAACCCACAGGCTCAGGCAGTCCACTCACCTCAGCCTCCCAAAGCGCGGGATTACAGGCTGAGCCACCGAGCCCAGCAACTTTTTTTTTTTTTGAGTCGAGACCTCACTCTGTCACCCAGGCTGGAGTGCAGCAGCATACTCAGCGCTCACTGCAGCCTTGACCTCCTAGACTCAGGTGATCCTTTCAGTTCAGCCTCTCTAATAGCTGGGATTACAGGCACAGAGCACTGTATATCCTAACATATATAGGGCTTTGTATTCAATAGTTGTTTAGTAGCAAACTAAAACTTATTTTTAAGTATTTATGCCTTTTTCTTTTTTTAGCTACCCATTTGATGTAACTCGCCGGCGAATGCAATTAGGAACTGTTCTGCCAGAATTTGAAAAGTGCCTGTAAGTTCATTGTATGTCATTGTTCATCTTCTTTAGGAAATGTAATGTTTAAAGTTAGTAGGGAGCTAGGACTTTAGTCTCTTTTTTTTTTGAGTTGGAGCCTCACTTGGTTGCCCAGGCTGGAGTGCAGTGGCCGCTCCTGGCCACCGCAGCCTCGCCTGATAGGCTCCAGCGATCCTTCCGCCTCAGCCTTCCGAGTAGCCAGAATTACAGGCACGCGCTACCACACCTGGCTGATTTTTTGATTTATTGTAGAGATGAGGTCTTGCTGCCCAGGCACACACCGCCTGTTACCCTCCTCAAATGCAATCTATACAACAACTACATAAAATAAATCATAATGCATAAGATGAGATAAGTTGTAACAAAGTAAGCATACTGGAAAGCGTGCTTGGAATAGACAAAGTGTAGCTTAAACCTTAAAGCACCCGGCTTACACCCGGAAGATTTCACAAATGACCACTTTGAACCTAACCGTAGCCCAAACTAAATCAACTAACTTATATTAAACCCTGTAAACCAAAACATTTACTCAACCTAAAAGTATAGGAGATAGAAATTTATATAGGCGCTATAGATAAAGTACCATAAGGGAAAGATGAAAGACACCTTAAAGTACAAAAAAATCAAAGATCCCCACTTTTACCTTTTGCATAATGAATTAGCTAGAACAATTTCACAAAGAGAACTTTAGCCATAAACCCCGAACCCAGACGAGCTACTTGTGAACAGCCAGAAGGGCACACTCATCTATGTTGCAAAATAGTGAGAAGATTTTCAAGTAGTGGTGAAAAGCCTGCTGAGCCTGGTGATAGCTGGTTGTCCAGAATAGAATTTTAGTTCAACTTTAAATTTACCTACAGAACAAGCAATCCCCATGTAAATTTAAATGTTACTCTAAAGAGGGACAGCTCTTTAGAAATAGGAAACAACCTTAATTAGAGAGTAATCCTCACCCTTTTCCATAGTTGGCCTAAAAGCAGCCACCCATTAAGAAAGCGTTCAATCTCAACTCTACCCAACATACCTTAATTTCAATAACCACCACCAACTCCTATAATTACACTGGACTAATCTATAAACTCATAGAAGCAATACTGCTAATATAAGTAACAAGAAGCCATTCTCCTCGCACAAGCTTATATCAGACCGGATAGACCACTGATAGTTAACAACCCAATATAAATAATTACAGATATATGATTTATTACTCCCATTGTTAACCCAACACAGGCATGCGTTTTATTAAAGGAAAGATTAAAAGAAGTAGAAGGAACTCGGCAAGACTTAAACCCTGCCTGTTTACCAAAAACATCACTTTTAGCATAACCAATATTAGAGACACTGCCTGCCCAGTGATATACATTAAACGGCCGTGGTATCCTGACCGTGCAAAGGTAGCATAATCACTTGTTCTCTAAATAAGGACTAGTATGAATGGCCACACGAGGGTTTTACTGTCTCCTACTTCTAATCAGTGAAATTGACATCCCCGTGAAGAGGTGGAGATATTCTAATAAGACGAGAAGACCCTATGGAGCTTCACTTTAACAACTCAACCAGTATCCAAACAACCTATTAGGGCCACACCCAACTGGACATGAGCTGTAAATTTCGGTTGGGGTGACCTCGGAGCACAAATAAACCTCCGAATGATAATACCCAAGACTTTACCAGTCTAAGCAAAAATCATTTATTGACCCAAACTTAATTTGAGCAATGGAACAAGTTACCCTAGGGATAACAGCGCAATCCTATTGTAGAGTCCATATCGACAATAGGGTTTTACGACCTCGATTTGGATCAGGATATCCCAATGGTGCAACCGCTATTAACGGTTCATTTGTTCAACGATTAAAATCCTACGTGATCTGAGTTCAGACCGGAGCAATCCAGGTTGGTTTCTATCTATTTACTATCTTTCCCAGTACGAAAGGACAAGAAAGATGGGACCCAACCTGCGGGCTCAGGCAATCCACTCACCTCATCCTCCCAAAGGCGCGGGATTACAGGCTGAGCCACCAAGCCTGGCTGACTCTAGTCTCTTACAATGGTCTATATCTTCTGATTTACCTTCCAAAGTTTATTTTGATAACTTTATAAAGTTTCAATCATGTTTCAATCTTCTTGTTAAAATTTTTATTTTAGAGCAGCTTTGTTAAATAGAAATAATAATGTGAGCTACATGTGTAATTTAAAACTTTTTGGTAGCCACATTTTTTTTTTTTTTGAGTTGTAGTCTTCCCCTGTCTCCCAAGCTGGAGTGCAGTGAGTGGCATGATCATGGCTCACTGCAGCCTTGACCTGTTGCGCTCGGGGGATCCTTTTACCTCAGCTTCCCGAGTAGCTGGGTCTACAGATGTACGCTACCATGGCCAGCTACACGTTTGACTTTTTGTGGAGATGAAGTCCTGCTATGTTGTCTAGGCTGTTCTCAAACTCCTGGGCTCAAGCAGTCCTCCAGCGTCTGCCTCCCAGAGTGCTCACATTTTTTAAAAGTATAAAAAGAAACAAAGTTGTTTTAATGTTTTTTAATATAAAATATTATCACCTCAACATTTCAATTTCTTTTTAATAATAAGCATTTGAAATCCAGTGTATATTTTACACTTACAGCACATCTCAGTTTGGACTGCCGCATTTCAAATGCTCAGTGTGGCTAGTGGCTGCTGTCATTGTACAGCACAGCTCTAGAATTTTCTATAATCTACAGGAATATAGAGCCATTCTTTTCAATTGGTGATATATTGTTCCTTAGGAGAAGATCTGAATATTTATTTAGGACCTTTTCACCCTAAAGATTTTTTGAGCCAGGTATGGTAGCTCGCACCTGCAATGCCAACTACTTGAGAAACTAAGGTGGGAGGATTGTTTGTAGTAAGGAGTTTGAGACCAGCCTGGGCTGAACATACTGAGGCCCATCTCTAAATATATATATTTTTTAAAGTTTTAAAAATTAGCCTCAGCTGGGCTCGGTGGTGCAGCCTGTAATCCCGCGCCTTTGGGAGGTTGAGGTGAGTGGATTGCCTGAGCCCGCGGGTTCGAGACCCGCCTGGGCAACTTGGTGAGACCTCATCTCTACAATAAATCAAAATGAGCCAAGCATGGTAGCGCGTGACTGTAGTTCCAGCTACTTGGGCGGCTGAGGTGGAAGGATTGTCGGAGCCCAGCAGGTCGAGGCTGCGGTGGCTGGGAGCGGCCACTGCACTCCAGTCTGGGTGACAGAGTGAGACTCCAACTCAAAAAAAAAAAAAAAAAATTAGCCTCTTATGGTGGTACATGCTGTAATCCTAGCTACTCAGGAGCCTGAGGTGCAAGGATCCCTTGAGCCCAGGAGTTGAATCCTGCAGTAAACTATGATCATGTCTACAGTGGGCTGTAATCATGCCCATTGTACTCCATCCTGGATAACAGAGTGAGACACCATCTCTTAAAAGAATAAAAAGGTTTTTTGTTTTGTTTTGTTTTGTTTTTTTTGAGTTGGAGTCTCACTCTGTTGCCCAGGCTGGAGGGCAGTGGCACACTCCCAGCCACCACAACCTCGACCTGCTGGGCTCTGGCGATCCTTCTGCCTCAGCCTTCCAAGTAGCTGGAACTACAGGCGCGCGCTACCATGTCTGGCTAATTTTTGATTTATTGTAAAGATGAGGTCCTGCCAAGTTGCCCAGGCTGGTCTCGAACCTGTGGGCTCAGACAGTCCTCTCACCTCAGACTCCCAAAGTGCTGGGATTATAGGCATAAGCCACCATGCCCAGCCGGTTTTTTGGGTTTTTTTTTTAAGATTTCAGTCCAAGCCAGGCTCGGTGGCTCAGCCTGTAATCCCGCGCCTTTGGGAGGCTGATGTGAGTGGATTGCCTGAGCGGGTTCGAGACCCGCCTGGGCAACTTGGCGAGACCTCATCTCTACAATAAATCAAAAATTAGCCAGGCATGGTAGCGCGCGCCTGTAGTTCCAGCTACTTGGAAGGCTGAGGCGGAAGGATTGCCAGAGCCCAGCAGGTTGAGGCTGCGGTGGCCGGGAGCGGCCACTGCACTCCAGTCTGGGCAACAGAGTGAGACTCCGACTCCAAAAAAAAAAAAAAAAATTTCAGTCCAGCTGGTGTGATAGCTCAAGCCTGTAATCACAGCACTTTGGGAGGCTCAGGTGAGGAGATTGCCTGAACCCATGGATCCGAGAACAGCCTGAGCAACTTGGCGAGACCTCATCTCCACAATAAATTAAAAAATTAGCCAGGCATGGTGGTGTGTGCTTGTGGTTCTGGCTGTTTGGAAGGCTGAGGCAGAAGGATCACCTGAGCCCAGCAGGGCAAGACTGGGGTGGCCGTGAGCATGTCACTGCACTCCAGCCTGGGCGACGGAGTGAGAATCCAACTTAAAAAAAAAAAAAAAATTCAGTCCAGTTTGTGTACTGAAAGGGAAAAGCAAAGCTCAAATTGTTGGTTTGAAAGGAAAAAAACAACTTTGTTTGGAGATAGTCCTTCAAACTTTGGTTCTATAAGCACCTGTCATTTACAGTATAAGACTTGAGCTGTAATGCACATTCAAAGGGCAACTGCTCATACATCTTTAAAAGGGGACACCAGTATTTCAAATATTAGTATGAAATAGTATTGTCAGTAAGCATCATAGACATAGTACAAACAAAATGTATTGTGTTAGTGAGCCCTGAAATTCTATGTATGGTTGTACTTGTTTGGAATGACTTGCTGTTTTATTATAAAACCTCTTTAGCTTGTTGTAACATTTACCTTCCGAAAACTATTCAAGATGGCATTTTAGCTTCTTTTAAAAATGCTATTATGAGCCGGGCTCAGTGGCTCAGCCTGTAATCCTGTGCTTTGGGAGGCTGAGGTGAGTGGATTGCCTGAGCCCGTGGGTTCGAGACCCGCCTGGGCAACTTGGCGAGACCTCATCTCTACAGTAAATCAAAAAGTAGCTGGGCATGGTAGCACGCGCCTGTAGTTCCAGCTACTTGGAAGGCTGAGGTGGAAGGATCACTGGAGCCCAGCAGGTCGAGGCTGCGGTGGCCGGGAACGGCCACTGCACTCCAGTCTGGGCGACAGAGTGAGACTCCAACTAAAAAAAAAAAAAAAAATGCTATTATGGATCCTGAAGTTGTCTCTTCATGAGTAGGCGTAGAGGTGTCATCATTTAATCATTGTCTTTCAGTACCATGCGGGATACTATGAAGTATGTCTATGGACACCATGGAATTCGAAAAGGATTATATCGTGGTTTATCTCTTAATTACATTCGTTGCATTCCCTCTCAAGCAGTGGCTTTTACTACATATGAACTTATGAAGCAGTTTTTTCACCTCAACTAAAAAATAATCATGGTTTGTTTTCCTTAATAAACTCTCAGAGGGAAAAATAAAACATTGCTTTAATTGTGGGGGAAACATTATTTGAAGGAGGATTCACAGGAATCACTGGTATCTTAATACTTGATTTTTTTCTTTCTTAGTCACAAATCAAAAGTGCTTACCATACTTTTTGATGCCAAATATTATACCTTAGAACATTCAAAAAAATATTTCTAAGCTGATGCTAGCTAATTAATTAGGTTATTTGAAACTGTTTTAAAGTTGTATTTGGAAGTAGAACTAACTTCAAAACGAGGTTTAAGAGATTTTCATTAGCTTTATCATGCTGTTTCATGTTTTTAATTGTAATCACTGTTTTCATAAGACTTTAAAATTGTTTGCTATCATTAAAATAAGCAGGGGGTGGTAGTTCCAGCTAATTGGGCCAGGTGTGGTGGCTCATGCCTGTAGTCCCATTACTTTGGGAGGCAGAGGCGATTGGATTACTTGAGCCCAGGGGTTTGAGACTAGCCTGGGTCACTTGGTGAGACTTTGTCTGTACAATAAATTAGAGATGAGGTCTTATGTCAGAATACTAAGGTGTTAGCCAGGCGTGATGGCGAGCGTCTGTTGTTCCAGGTACTTGGAAGGCTGTGGTGGAAGGATCGCCCGAGCCCAACAGGTCGAGTGCCATTGCACTGCAGCCTGAATGACAAAGTGAGACTCCAACTCAAAAATAAAAAATAAAAATAAAAAGTAGACTTGGTTATATTGCAGCAGAACAATGAGAACTGAATTTTTAAGTTCTATGAAACAGCTGGCATTGAAGTATTATTTTTATTATCTCTCTTCTCACAATTCTGGTCTGCTAGATAAAAGGACAAACACTTTTTTCTTCTTTTTAAGTAGACTTAATGTTGTATTTAAAAAGTAGCTATGTAGAGACTCAAAACTAAATGAAAAAGCTGGGCGTGGTAGCGTGTGCCTGTAGTCCTAGCTACACCGGAGCCGGAGATGGGAGAATTGCTTGAGCTCAGGATTTCCAAGCCAGCCTGTGCAATATAGTGATACCTCCTCTAATAAATCAATGACTGAATCAAGTATCAAGTTTTTCTCAAATGTTACTATCAGGTACTATGAGTGATTTAAATGTGTTTTTAAAAGTCAATTTATTTCCAAAAGGCAGAAATAATAATATCTTTGCTATTAGAAACAAAGTAGCCCTATGGATTTGTTTTTGTTAGATGATTTGGTGTATACTAGAAAACTTATTTAAGTAGACTGTGAAATATTCATTAATGTAGATGTGAATATCAAAGAATGTTTCTAAGGTATTATGTCATGATACATCAACTAGTTCTTCCATGTAAAAAAATTTTAGTGCAATATAAACAAGTAGAAATGTAAAATATGATTGGAATTGTCATCCTTTAAATTAAGAAAATGATTTAAAATGTAAGAATTCCATTTATTGTGTTTAGAGTACTTTTTATGTTTTTTTATGAGCATGACAGAAATGGGAGGGGAACAGTTAAAGTTCTGTCTTCAGAAATAGTAATTTGTAGAATTTATGTGATTTCTAAGTCATTAGAAAACGAAGTTGAAAGTGTTATTTTTGCTTCAATTTTTATTTTTTTCATAAAAGATTTCTTGTCATACTTTGGTAAAAAAATTTTGATGAGCTGGTTTCATTTTGAAAGTCTTTACTTAAAATAAATATGTAACTTTGTATGATTTATAAGTATATCAGCAGGTAGAAATACATGTGTTCTTAAAACTATTTTGTATATTTTCATTTCTGGGCCACACTGTAGCTAACTATTATTATTAAATCTTAAGATAATTTAAATGTATAAAATAAGTATATCAGTTATATTATCAATAAAAGGGGAATGCTAGTTTTTTTAAATTAAAATTTGCACTCTATGTTTGCAATAGAATACATAGGATTTTAAAAATAAACTTTATCCATGTTTTGACAATGTATTTCTTATAACTATTTACATATGGAAGCACAAATGTTAAACATAAGAAGTCAGACTGGAAATAATGACTGTATATATATATATTTTTTTGAGTTGGAGTCTGTCATCCAGGATGAAGTGCAGTGGCATGTTCACGGCCACTACAGCCTCAACCTGCTGGGCTCAGGCGATCCTTCCACCTCAGCCTTCCACATAGTTGGAACTACAGTTATGTGCTACCATACCTGGCTTATTTTTTTTTATTTATTGTAGAGACAAAGTCTCGTCAAATTGCCCAGGCTGGTCTCAAACCCCTGGGCTCAGGCAGTCCTCTCACCTTGGCCTCCCAAAGTGCTGGGATTATAGGCATGAGCCACTGCACCCGGCCTTGTGCATATATTTTATTTATTTATTCATTTATATTTTTGAGTCAGAGTCTTACTTTGTCACCCAGGTTGGCATGCAGTGGTACCCTTAATGCTACCGCGACTTCTACCTGCTGGGCTCTGACCATCCTTCTGCTACAGCCTTTCAAGTAGCTGGAACTACAGGCACATGCCACCTTGCCTGGCTACATTTTTTGATTTATTGTAGAGATGGGGTCTTTCCAGGTTGCCCAGGCTGATTTCCAACCCCTGGGCTCAGGCAGTTCTCTCACCTCCACCTCCCAAAGTGCTGGGATTACAGGCATGAACCACCGCACCTGGCCTTATTTTAGATAGATAGCCCAATGTGCATCTTGCCAGGTTATCTTCCATTTGAAGACTGACAATTTATTTCTTTTTAAATCTTTATTGTTAGCCGGGCTCGGTGGCTCAGCCTGTAATCCTACGCCTTGGGAGACTGAGGTGAGTGAATTACCTGAGCCCGCAGGTTCGAGACCCACCTGGGCAACTTGGTGAGACCTCATCTCTACAATAAATCAAAAAATTAGCCGGGGGTGGTAGTGTGTGCCTGTAGTTCCAGCTACTTGGAAGTCTGAGGCGGAAGGATTGCTGGAGCCCAGCAGGTTGAGGCTGGATGACAGAGTGAGACTCCAACTCAAAAAAAAAAAAAAAAAATCTATATTGTTTCTCTTTTCCTGCCTTTTGGTGGGTATAGCCTTCTGGTCTATAGAAGGGATGGTGCTCTGGTCTAGGGATTGATAAGTGAGGTACCAACCTAACTCTCAATGGTTGCTATATAGAGATGGAAAAGTTACTGGGTATATAGTAATACTATACTGCATTCTCAACCTGGCTACTGAACACCCATTTGTTTAGCACCCTTTGTGCTTCAGGCATTGTGTCATCCTTGCAGAAGACTTCCGGGGAAAGCCCATCAGCGGTACTTGCTGTGTGATTTGAATGCCCAGTAGCATATAACACCAGGTATTTCTCTAGAGTGTGCACCATACCTTGTGATAATTGCCCATTTAAATATGGCCCCACCTTCCCACAACTGGTTCCCTTAAGGGCAGAGCTCTGCCTTTTACCCTGGTGAGGAACACAGTGTGTGACACCGTAACAGCTGCTCAGTGATGTTTACTGGTAGGAGGAAGGAAGGATTATCCCTGTTTCTGGAGACTTTATGTTCTAATAGGGAGAAATTAAGCACAAATAGTCCAAACAAATGAACAATTTAAAAATAATATCATTTGGTTTGTTGCACAGAAATGTTTTGTTGTTGATTTGCCAGAATAGTGGCAAATAATAAAAACCTCCATACAATTAATGCATTGCCTTATGCAGTTGGGCCAATAACATCTGACATACTTGTATAGCATTTGTACACATCGCACAGTTCCTCACATCTGTTATTTGAATTTTAGACACTGTATTGGGCATTAGAAACCAGTGATGCTGGGCTCGGTGGCTCAGTCTGTAATCCGCGCCCTTGGGAGGCTGAGGTGAGTGGATTGCCTGAGCCCGCGGGTTCGAGACCCGCCTCGGCAACTTGGCGAGACCTCATCTCTACAATAAATAAAAAAAGCAGCCGGGCGTGGTAGCGCACGCCTGTAGTTCCAGCTACTCGGAAGGCTGAGACGGAAGGATCGCCAGAGCCCAGCAGGTCGAGGCTGCGGTGGCCGGGAGCGGCCACTGCACTCCAGTCTGGGCGACAGAGTGAGACTCCGACTCAAAAAAAAAACAAAAAAAGAAAGAAACCAGTGATGTGTAATAACAGTTATATATATTTCCTCAAGACTTTACTATGTGCCATGCTTGTTTTAAACACCTTTGATGCCTTAACTCAATTTCTACAATACTGAGATGAGTACTGATAACATTTCTTTTTCACAGATGGAGATAATCAAGAACTAGAGAAATTATGTTACTTGTCCATGTTCATATGATAAATAGTGGATCTAGGATTCACATTCAGCCAGTCTGAATCTAGAGTCTGGTCTTTTAGCCACAATGCTATACTCTAATGTAGAGGTATCCTGTTCAGATGAAACTTTTAACGTGAACAAATCTGAACATGTCAGTAAACTTAAGCTGATTGATAAAATAATTATAGTTTGTGGAAAGTGCTTATGAAGAAAGAAAATAAGCAAGGGGAGCTGCTTCATAATGATCAAGGAAAGGGGTCTTTGATGTGTTATGTATTCTTTAAGCAGACACAGGGAGGATAAAAAGGAAACAGCCATGTGAAGAGCAACAGATGGTGTTAAAGAAACAAAGACCAGATCATATAGGAGTCTATAGGGGATATGGTAATGGTTTTGTCTTTTCTTCTAAATGCAATGGGAAGCTATTGAAAGTTTTTGGCAGGGGAGTAACACTGTCTGATTATGTTTTTACAAAGATCCCACTCTGCTTTGCCAATGATGGTGTGCAGTTAAAACAGAAATCAAACTAAAAAAGACAATGAGAAAATAAACCCCAAAGTTGGTTGTTGAAAAGATCAACAAAGTCAATAAATCTCTACCTAGACTGATAACTAAAAGAGATTATAAACTACCAATATCAGGAATGAAAAAGAGAACACCACTATGGATCCTACAGATATTAAAATGATAATAAGGGATTTCTAAAGTACTCTTTGCCAAGGTATTTTGCAATTTAGATGAAATGATCGAATACTTTGAAAAACATAGCCTGCCAGGCACAGTGGCTCACGCCTATAATCCAGGCACTTTGGGAGGCCAAGGTGAGAGGATTGGCTGAAACCAGCCTGGGCAACTTGGTGAGACCTCATCTCTACAATAAATCAAAAAATTAGCAGGTGTGGTGGCGCATGCCTGTAGTTCCAGCTACTGGGAAGGCTGAAGCAGAAGCATCACCTGAGCCCAGCAGGTCGAGGCTGTGGTGGCCGTGAGTATGCACTGCACTCTGGCCTGGGCAACAGAGTGAGACTCCAATTCAAAAAAAAAGAAAAAAGAAAAACATAGCCAAGACCTACATAGATGAAATGGAAAATCTATATAGCCAATTAAAGAACTTATCAAAAACCGAAATTTCCACAAGAAAAACTCCAGGGTCAGGTAGTGAATTCTACTAAATATCTAAATAATGTCATACACACTTCCAGAAATTCAAAGAGAGCACTTCCCAGTTCATTATATGATGCCAGTACAGTGTTGATACCCAAACCTGACAAAGTTATTACAAAAAAAGAAAGTTACAGATCAGTATCCTTCAAGAACATAGATGGAAAAAAATTGTAACAGGAAATAAAATCTAGCAATAGGCTGGGCACAGTGGTTCATGCTTGTAATCCTAGCACTTTGGGAGGCCAAGATGGGAGAATCACTTGAGCCCAGGAATTTGAGACCAGCTTAGGTAACATAGTGAAATTTTGTCTCTACAAAAAAAATCAGAAAAATAAGCCGGGTGTGCATGGTAGAACACACACAGCTATTCAGAAAGCTGAGGTGGAAGGATCGTCTAAGCCCAGAAGGTCAAAGACAGCAGTGAGCAGTGATCATACCACTGTACTCCAGCCTGGGCTCTAGAGTAAGATCCTGACTCCCCCTCAAAAATAAATAAAATAATCCAGCAATACATAAAAAGTTTATTATGTCATGACCAATTTGGTTTATTCTAGGAGTGGAAAACTAGCATTCTAAAAGCAATGGTATTGTTTCCCATAATAAACAGAATAAAGGAGGAAAACCATATGACTCATCAATAGAAGCAGTAACAGCATTTGACAAAATTCAGTATTGGCTAATTACAAAAACCAATCACATTAGAATAGAAGAAATACTTTTCAGTCTAATAAAGGACATTTTGGCAGATTATATTTTACAACAATAACTGTAACAATACATCCTGATTCACATTCTTTTCATTTCCTTTTTCATCTTTTTTTGGACAGGGTTTATTCTGTCACCCAGGCTGGAGTGCAGTGGCGTGATTTTGGCTCTTTGCAGCCTTAACCTGCTGGGCTATGGCAACTCTTCTACCTCAGCCTCCCAATTACCTGGCTATTTTTTTTTCTTTGAGAAAGCAGAATTTATTGAGAGGACAGAAAAGCTTCCACAGCGGGAAGGGACCTGAAGGGGTTGCCCACCTGGCTAATTTTTAAATTTTTTTGTAGAGACAAGGTCTCACTATGTTGCCCAGGCTGGTCTCAAACTCCTGGGCTCAAGCAGTTCTCTTACCTTGGCCTCCCAAAGTGCTGGGATTACAGACATGAGCCACCACACCCAGCCTGCATGCTTTTCTCATGTGTCATTCATCCCATCAAGAGGTAGGAGCTGTGTTCCCTTCCCTGGAATCTGGCTGTATGGGCCTATGACTACTGTGGAAGTGATGCTATGTGACTTGTGAAGCTAAGTCATAAAGCTGAAACAGGTTCCATCTGGTCTTGAAACATTTACTCTTGGAATCTAGATGCCATGCTGTGGGAATCCAAGCAGGCCCCGGAGGGGAAGCATCAGTTGCCAGCCATTTGAGTAAATACTCTTCAAAGCGGATCCTTTGGCTGCTAATACTGTGTGGAACAAAGACAAGTCCTCCCCACTTAGCCTTGCCCAAATTGCAGATTCATACGTTAAATAAATGATGGTGGCTCTTGCTGGGCATGGTGGCTCACACCTGTAATCCTAGCACTTTGAGAGGATGAGGAGAGAGGATTGCCTGAGGCCAGGGGTTCAAACCAGCCTGGGCAACTTGGCAAGACCTCATCTCTACAATCAAATCAAAAAATTAGCTGGGTGTGATGGCACATGCCTATAGTTCCAGCTACTTGGAAGGCTGAGGTGGAAGGATCACCAGAGCCCAGCAGGTCGAGGCTGCGGTGTCTGTGAACATGCTATTGCACTCCAGCCTGGGTGACAGAGTGAGACTCCAACTCAATAAATAAATAAGTAAATAATAAAAACAATGTCCCATTAAACAAAAATAAAATTAGCCAGGCGACATGGCGCGTGCCTTTAGTTCCAGTTACTTGGAAGGCTGAGGTGGAAGAATCATATGAGCCCAGGCTGTGGTGGCCGTGAGCATGCCACTGCCCTCCAGCTTGGGCGACAGAGTATACTCCAACTCAAAAAACCCAAAAAGATGGTTGTTCTTTTAAGCCACTAAGTTTTTTAGTTTTTCTTTTGTTTTTACATAGCATTGTATCATCATAGCAGGCATCCGTGATAAACCTACAGCTAGCATCATACTTAGTGATGAAATATAGAATGCCTTCCTCCTAAGATCACATAGAAGACAAGAATGCTCAGTGTCAAAACTTCTGTTTAGTCAGTGAACTTAGGTAAGAATAAAACCATAAAGATCAAAAAGGAAGAAGTAAAACTGCCTCTAGGTGGGTGCGGTGGCTCATACCTATAATCCCAGCACTTTGGGAGGCTGAGGCAAGAGGACTGCCTGAGCCCGTGGGATCGAGACCAGCCTGGGCAGCATGGTGAGACCTTGTCTCTACAATAATTAAGAAATTAGCCACGGGTGGTGGCGCACCCCTGTAGTTCCAGCTACCTGGAAGGCTGAAGCAGAAGGATCACCTGAGCCCAGCAGGTCAAAGCTGCAGTGGCCGTGATCAACGTGCCACTGCACTCCAGCCTAGGTGACAGAGTGAGACTGACTCAGAAAAAAAAAATCAAACAAAAAACAAAAACAACAAAAAACTGCCTCTATTCCCAGATGATCTGATTATTTACGTAGAAAGTCCCCCCCCCCAGCAAAGAAATCCTTTATTCCTGTGGGAAACACTTCAGGATGCAGAGGAAAACGCGCGGCCATGGAAGAAGACTCAGCCCAGCCGGATACTGAGGGGGAATGCACGGCTCACGGAAGGACTCAGCCCAGCACGCACTGGGACCTGGGTGGGCGGGAGGGGCTGGAGGGAGGACGCTACTGCAGGTGAGTTGTCCTCAAAGCGCTGCAGCCTTACGGTGCGTAAAGGACTCGCAGGGCAGGATCCAGACAACATCATTCTGCAGATGGCACAGTGATGGAAGTCTGGGACGGTTTCCTTGTCGCCCTTCTTCACCGTTCTGGTGGGGTCAGCTTGCTGATGACTTTCTTGGCTGCATCTCCAAGGCGACGCTGGTTCCCGTCGCGCGCGTTGGTGTACCTGATCTTCTGCATGAAGCTGAAGATGAGCCATGCCGAGGAAATAACCATCAGAGCAATGAAGGATCTGGAAGCGAAGGCCACGCAGTCGTGGCTGAAGCTTTTGGGTGGTGTCCGCATGGCCACAGCGATGGTCATCTGCACAGAGATGTTTTTCTCCAGATAACTCAGAATGTCCTTACCCCTCAATTCTGTTATCACGACAGCAATAATATCTCCAGTGCCCAGATGAGTCATGGTGACTGGCTCCTCTTTGCGTTTATTATTGCAGATGATCACAGCAACTGCCTCGTGGAACGCCACCCGCGGGCTCTTCTTAAATGTGCAGTTTCCCCTCTGCAGCAAGGCGATCACTGCCGGATATGAAGAGGGACGAGGAACCGCGTCTGTGGGTCACAGCCCAGACGATCAGAAGCTCCGCGGAGGGGCAGCGGCGTCGGCCCCCGGCCGCCGACCTCGGCCTTGGGCGGGTCGAGCCCGTGGCGCCCGCGGTCGAGCGGAAGGTGAGCGGCGCGCCACGACCCGGCTCCTGCGCGGTCACGCTGACGAGCGCCGTGCTGTATTCCCGGCTGGCGAGGTTCGCCCGCGCGGGCCACTGGGCGCCGATCAGCAGCGCGGGCGCCGCCAGCCCGGCAGAGCTCGCCCGCGCCGCGCGGTTCGTGGTGCCTCCGGCCGCTGCCGCCGCCGGCGCTCGCAAACCGCGCTTCTCTGGCGGGTGCCCAGGCGGGACGGGCGATGCCCGGGCCGCGGCGAGAGCGAGCGCGCGCGGCCTGCGCGGGCCGGAGCACGAGCGCGATCCTCCTCGGCGCCGCGGCCCCGCCCGCCCGTGGGAACGCGTGCCTGGGCCTCTCCCGACGGCGGCTCAGGCTGTGGGCGCTCGTCTCCTTGCGGCCTCTCGAGGACTGCGGGGCCGGGTCCCCTCCAACGCTCGGGTCGGCCTCGCCGAGTGGCGTGGGGCACGCTCAGGTCCCACGTGGGAAGTCTTTTTTTTTGAGTTGGAGTCTCACTCTGTCGCCCAGACTGGAGTGCAGTGGACGCTCCCGGCCACTGCAGCCTCGACCTGCTGGGCTCCAGCGATCCTTCCACCTTCCAAGTTGCAGGAACTACAGGCGTGCGCTATCACGCCTGGCTAATTTTTGATTTATTGTAGAGATAAGGGCTCGTCAAGTTGCCCAGGCGGGTCTCGAACCCGCGGGCTCAGGCAATCCACTCACCTCAGCCTCCCAAAGACGCGGGATTACAGGCTGAGCCACCTAGCCCGGCTGGGAAGTCTTAGTGGATCTGCAAAACCACTACTGGAAAGTATAAGTGATTTTTGTTTGGCTGCACATATGCTAAGATGGAAACAATATAGAGAAGATTAGCATGGCCCCTACACAAAGATAGCATAAATTTGTGACATGTTCCATTAAAAAATAAACTTTATTTTTTGAGACAGGGGTTCACTCTGTTGTCCAGTGACACCATCTTTGTTCCCTCCAGCCTCAGCCTCCAGGGCTCAAGCAATCCCACCCGAGTATCTGGGACCACATGCCCAGCTATGTTTATTTTTATTTTTTGTAGAGCCGAGGTCTCGTTATGTTGTGTAGGCTGATTTCAAACTCCTGGGCTCAAGCAGTTACCCCCCCCCACTTCGTCTTCCCACAGTGCTGATGAGTAAGTCATTGCACCTGATCACAATTTTAAAAGAGAAATTATAAGTAATTTTACAAGGTTGCAGGATATAAGGTACGTATAAACTCATATTTTGACCCCAGCACTTTGGGAGGTGGAGGCGAGAGAATTGCCTGAGCCCATGGTTTGAGAGCAGCCTGGGCAACATGGCAAGATCTTGTATCTACAATAAATAAAAAAAATTAGCCAGTTGTGGTGGTGCATGCCTGTGGTTCCAGCTACTTGCAAAGCTGAGGTGGAAAGATTACCTGAGCCCAGCAGGTGTGGATGCAGTAGCTAGTGAACTTCACTCCATCCTGGGTGACAAAGTGAGACCCCCCCCAACTCAAAAAAAACCCCAAAAACAAAAATAATGTTATATACTAGCAGGAAACCGTTTTTTTTGCTTGTTTGTTTTTTGTGTTGGAGTCTCACTCTGTCGCCCAGACTGGAGTGCAGTGGCCGCTCCCGGCCACTGCAGCCTCGACCTGCCGGGCTCCGGCGATCCTTCCACCTCAGCCTTCCAAGTAGCTGGAACTACAGGCGCGTGCTACCACGCCCGGCTAATTTTTTGATTTGTTGTAGAGATGAGGTCTCGCCTGCCCAGCCGGGTCTCGAACCCGCAGGCTCAGGCAATCCACTCACCTCAGCCTCCCAAAGGTGCGGGATTACAGGCTGAGCCACCGAGCCCGGCTGAAACAGTTTTAAAGTTACAATATTTAGGGATAAAATACAATGATACCTGTACTGTGGAAATGCATTTCTAAAAATTTGAATTAGTGAATGAATGGAGAGGTGGATAGATACACATGTGATAAATCAAAGCCAGCAAAATGTTAACTGTAAAATCTAGGTGAATGGTATATGGGCGTTCACTATACAATTCTTTTAACTTGTATGTTTGAAATTTTTCATGATAATGTAATGAGAAAAAGGAATGAATTATAGGGAAACAGGAGTGGAAACACGAGAGTCTATTGTGGTTGTCTAGAAGAGAGGTGGTGATCAGGTCAGTGACAGTGGAGATGGAAAGGAGTGAAGGGGTTAGGACAGTTTTAGAGGCAGAATCTATAGGTCTGCCTTGGTATTGGAAGTGGGTAGTAATAGGAATTAAGAATGACTTCTGGGTTTCTGGCCTTATCCCCTGGATAGTAGTGCTATTATTGAGAAGAAGAATAGGTTTATGGAGGGCAACAAAAAGTTATTTTTCACCATGTTATAATTGTGACTCTTTGTAACATCTCTAAGTATAGATATCTGGTGGGCAGTTGGGCTCTCAAATTCAGAGAAAAAGCCTTGCCTGTAAATATAAATTTGGGTGTTGATGTAGAATAGAGATGGTATTTAAAGCCACAGAAATAGATAAAATAGCCTAGAGAGCTAGTAGATAGAGAAATTCATCCAGAATTGAACTGTCAAGACTTGCAGGCCAGGCATGGTGGCTCACACCTATAATCTCAGCACTTTGGGAGGTCGAGGTAAGATCCTCTTACCTCGGCCTCCCAAAGTGCTGAGCCCATGGGTTTGAGACCAGCCTGGGCAACTTAGCGAGACTGCATCTCTACAATAAATAAAAAAAAATTAGCTGGGTGTGGTGGCGCATGCCTGTGGTTCCAGCTACTTGGAAGGCTGAGGCAGAAGGATCACCTGAGCCCAGCAAGTCGGAGCTGCGGTGGTTGTGAGCGTGCCATTGCACTCGAGCCTGGGTGATAGAGTGAGACTACAACTCAAAAAAAAAAAAAAAAAGACTTGCAACACTTAGAGATTGGGCAGAAAATGAAGACTTGCTACAAAGGAGATTGAGGAAGACTTATGAAATTGGAGGAAGACCAGGCAAGTGTGGTATCACAAGTACAAAATCTGTATTATTAATTATAGCTGTGGAAGCCCTGCATATCACCTCTCTCCAAAAAAAAACCCCCAAAACTTTAGTGTTTTAAAACAACAATGAGCCGGGCTCAGTGGCTCAGCCTGTAATCCCGCGCTTTGGGAGGCTGAGGTGAGTGGATTGCCTGAGCCCGCGGGTTCGAGACCTGCCTGGGCAACCTGGCGAGAACTCATCTCTGCAATAAGTGAAAAACTAGCCGGGCGAGGTAGCACACGCCTGTAGTTCCAGCTACTTAGAAGGCTGAGGCGGAAGGATCGCTGGAGCCCAGCAGGTCGAGGCTGCGGTGGCCGGGAGCGGCCACTGCACTCCAGTCTGGGCGGCAGAGTGAGACTCCAACTCAAAAAAATAAATAAATGAATGAATAAAATTAAAAAAAATAATAAAACAACAGTGTACTTATCTCATGAAGCTGCAATTTGGGCAGGAGTTATCAGGGAAGGCTTGCATGTGCTCTATACAGCATCCACTAGGAAGATTGACCTAGGGATACTGGTTTTTTTTTCCGAGAAAGATGACTAAACTGGGCTTGGTGGCTCAGCCTGTAATCCTGCGCCTTTGGGAGGTTGAGGTGAGTGGATTGCCTGACCCCGTGGGTTCAAGACCCGCCTGGGCAACTTGGCGAGACCTCATCTCTACAATAAATCAAAATGAGCCGGGTGTGGTAGCGCACGCCTGTAGTTCCAGCTACTTGGAAGGCTGAGGCGGAAGGATTGCCGGAGCCCAGCAGGTCGAGGCTGCAGTGGCCGGGTGCGGCCACTGCACTCCAGTCTGGGCAACAGAGTGAGACTCCAACTCAAAAAAAAAAAAAAGATGACTAACTGACAAGGCTGACAAGTTGGTGCTTTCTGTTGGCTAGGAGCTCAGCCAGGGCTGAGGTGTGGGGGCCTCAGTTCATCTTGACATGGGACTGCTGCTTCAGCTTCCTCATGGCATGGTGGCGTGTTCTAAGAGCAGGCATCCCAAGTAGTTAGTTCAATTAGGGAGTGATTAACGTGCAGAATGACTGCTGGCCAGGTGCAGTGGCTCAGTCTTTGGGAGGCCAAGGCAAGAAGATTGCTGGAACCCTGGAGTTCGAGACCTGCCTGGGCACTTGGTGAGACCTTGCCTCTACAATAAATCACACACAAAAAAACTGGTCAGGCGGTGGTGGTGTGTGTCTGTAGTTTCTGCTACTTGGACGACTGAGACAGGATCGCCTGAGCCCCGCAGATTGAGGCTGTGGTGGCCGTGAGCTTGCCACTGCACTCCAGCCTGGGCGACAAGAGTGAGACGCCAACTCAAAAAAAAAAAAAAAGACTACTAAGGACTGCTGAGGAATGAAAACTCAGGGGATTTGCAAAACAAAAGTTGTGGTAAACCTTGGGAGGGGAATGGATGGTAGGAAATAAAACTAGGTTTTTTTTTTTTTTTTTTTAGTTGGGGTATCACTCTGTCACACAGTCTGGAGTGCAGTGGCTACTCCTGGCCACTGCAACCTCAACCTGCTGGGCTCCGGCGATCCTGCCGCCTCAGCCCTCCAAGTAGCTGGAACTACAGGCATGCGCTACCATGTCCGGCTAATTTTTTATTTATTGTAGAGACGAGGTCTTGCCAAGTTGCCCAGGCGGGTCTTGAACCCGCGGGCTCAGGCAGTCCACTCACCTTGGCCTCCCAAAGCGCTGGGATTACAGTCTGAGCCACCAAGCCCGGCTTTTTTTTTTTTTTTTTTTTTTTAAGCTAGGTTTCAGTGTTTTGAAAGTGAACAAAATTAGAATGAGAATATTAGATGATATTAGGAATTGTTAAATTTGGCATGATAACTTTTTTGGCAGTGTAGAAGAAGTTTTTCTATTTCTTTGTGATTACATACTGAAATAAGGGTGAAATATCGAAGTATGTGATCCATTTCAAAATACTTCAGTATTTGTTTTAAAGCCCAGTTTTGAAACAATTTGACAGGATAATTCATAGTTTGACTTTACAAATTTTTTGGCAATGTGTGAAAGATCTTACAACACATGACTTCTGGCCTGTTTATAAATGCTGTTGAAAATATGCCAGGGCTCGGTGGCTCACACCTATAATCCCAGCACTTTGGGAGGTGGAGGCAAGAGGATTGCCTGAGCCCCGGGATTTGAGACCATCCTGGGCAACTTGGCAAGACCTCGTCTCTACAATAAACCAAAAAATTAGCCGGGCATGGTGGCACGTACCTGTGGTTCCAGCTACTTGGAAGGCTGAAACAGAAGGATCGCTTTAGCCCAGCAGGTCAAGGCTGCAGCGGCCATGAGCATGCTACTGCACTCCAACCTGGGCAACAGAGTGAGACTCCAACTCAAAGAAAAGAAAAGAAAAGAAAATATCCTGTTCACTTTGTCATGAAGCTACTCTGACAGAAAAGAGTGGAGGCAGACAACCTCATGAACTTCCCAGTGAGTAAGTACTTTCAACTGCACTAGGTCTCAGAACCTTTTGATTTCTGAGTAAGCAAAAATCTGAAGATGCCTGGAAATGCGCCAATGGAGTGTTCTTTTTGACAGATAATCTTAAAGTTTAAATGTGGATTCCTGAGCCGTCCATTTTTGGAGACCCTTCCAAAAACCATCTCATTTACCTTAGATCAAAGGACATTATTAGCTGGGTGTGGTGGCTCATGCCTATAATATCAGCACTTTGGGAGGAGGTCTAGATAGGAGAGTTGCCTGATCCCAGGAGTTTGAGACTAGCCTGGGCAACATGGTGAGACCTCATCTCTACAATAAATACATTAAAAAGCAAATCAAAACAAACAGGAAATTATGGACCCCGAATTTAGTTTAGTATTGATCAATTAGGGTTTCCATAACACCCCTTTCAGAAAAAGAAGTGGAGGAACCTCTGACTTATTTTACTATTACATGTTGGTATATATTTGTAAGAAAAGATGGTCAGAATTTGGCATAATCAAAATTGAAAATCTCATATCTGTTGGATACCACCAGTCTATTGACAATTTTCTGTCTATTCTACTTTCTGTCTCTATGAATTTGACTATTTATTTATTTTGAGTCGGAGTCCCACTCTGTCACCCAGGCTGAAGTGCATGGCATGCTCATAGCAACCATAGCCTTGACCTGCTGGGCTCAGGCAGTCCTTTCACCTTAGCCTTCCAAGTAGCTGGAACTATAGGTATGCACCACCATGCCTATTTTGATTTATTGTAGGGACATGGTTTTGCCATGTTGCCTAGTCTGTTCTTGAACCCCTGGGCTCAGGCAATCCTCTCACCTTTGCCTCCAAAAGTGCCTTGACTACTTTAGATGTCTCATGTAAGTGGAATCTTAAAATATTTGTCCTTTGTGTCTGGCTTATTTCACCTAGCATAATGTCTTCAGGGTTCATCCATGTTGTAGCTTGTGGCAGAATTTCCTTTCTTTTTAAGGCTGAATAATACTCCATGTGTGAATAATATTCCATATTTTGTTTATCCATTAATCTGTTGATGAACATTTGTATTTTCCCCCCACGTTTGGTTATTGTGAATAATGCTGCTATGGACATAGGTTTACAAATATCTGTTTGACTCCTTGCTTTTGCGTCCTTTGGGTATATATCTAGAAGTGGAATAGCTAGGTTGCATGATAATTCTATGTTTATTTCTTTGGGAAACCACCATACTTATTTGTGCTCTTGGAATTTATTTCCCTTTCCCCCCCCAAGAAGTTACTCATAAATTGTATATGAATAAACTATAAGATAATAGAAAGATAAGATAATAGAAAGATTATTATTATTATTATTATTATTTTTGAGTTGAAGTCTCACTCTGTCGCCCAGACTGGAGTGCAATGGCTGCTCCCGACCACTGCAGCCTCGACGTGCTGGGCTCCGGCGATCCTTCCGCCTCAGCCTTCCGAGTAGCCGGAATTACAGGCATGCGCTACCACAACCGGCTGATTTTTTTATTTATTGCAGAGATGAGGTCTCGCTGCCCAGGTGGGTCTCGAACCCGCGGGCTCAGGCAATCCACTCACCTCAGCTTCCCAAAGGCGCGGGATTACAGGCTGAGCCACCGAGCCCAGTTTAGAAAGATAATTATTGATAAAGATTATTTTTAAGTGGGGTGATAGGTTTATGATTTGTGTGTGTGTGTGTGTGTGTGTGTGTGTGTGTGTGTGTTGGAGTCTCACTCTGTCGTCCAGACTGGAGTGCAGTGGCCGCTTCCGGCTACCGCAGCCTCGCCTACTGGGCTCCGGCGATCCTTCCGCCTCAGCCTTCCAAGTAGCAGGAACTACAGGCGCGTGCTACCACACCCGGCTAATTTTTTTGATTTATTGTAGAGATGAAGTCTCACCAAGTTGCCCAGGCGGGTCTCGAACCCGCGGGCTCAGCCAATCCGCTCACCTCATCCTCCCAAAGGCACAGGATTACAAGCTGAGCCACCGAGCCTGGCTTAAGTGATTTTTTTTTTTTTTTTAGTTGGAGTCTCACTGCGTCACCCCGACTGGAGTGCAGTGGCTGCTCCTGGCCACCGCAGCCTCGACCTGCTGGGCTCTGGTGATCCTTCCGCCTCAGCCTTCCAAGTAGCTGGAGCTACAGGCACGTGCTACCATGCCCGGCTAATTTTTTTTTTTTTTTTGACGGATTGTAGAGATGAGGTGTCGCCAAGTTGGCCAGGCGGGTCTCAAACCCGTGGGCTCAGACAATCCACTCACCTCGGCCTCCCAAAGCGCTGGGATTACAGACTGAGCCACCAAACCTGAAGTGATTTTTTAAAAAACATTTTCTGTATATATATGTATATATTTAGAGATGAGTTCTCAGGCTGGATGAGGTCTCTGGCTATTTACAGCATGGTCATTGCATACTGCAGTCTCAAACTCCAAGGCTCAAGTAAATTCTCCTCCCTTAGCCTTCCAAGTAGCTGAGACCACAGCCTTTTGCCACCTTGCCTAGCTCTTTTTCCGTAGATTTTAAACACTCTGCAAAGGAAAAAGCTGAGGCAAAACTTAGCCCAGAAGGTCAATGTTGTGGAGAGCCGAGATTGCACCATTGCACTCCATTCTGGGCGACAGAGTGGCACTCTGTCATTAGGATTTAAAAAAAAGAGAGATAGAGAGAGAGGGCAATATTATAAACTTGAGAGCAACCCAATAGTGAGGGTGAGATTGATGATACAAGAGAACGAGAAAGTGATTGAAGGAGCAATGCCCTTGAGAATGCTAGAAGCCTGGGATCCCACATACAAGTGGACGGATTGCCCATCGACAGGAAGAACATTTTGCAGTTGAAAACAAGTGGAAAGTGCCGGGCGCAGTGGCTCACGCCGATAATCCCAGCACTTTGGGAGGCCGAGGTGAGAGGATTGTCTGAGCCCACAGGTTTGAGACCCGCCTGGCCAACTTGGCGACACCTCATCTCTACAATCCGTCAAAAAATTAGCCAGGCGTCGTGGCATGCGCCTGTAGTTCCAGCTACTTGGAAGGCTGAGGTGGAAGGATCGCCTGAGCCCAGCAGGTCTAGGCTGCGGTGGCCGTGAGCGTGCCACTGCACTACAGACTGGGCGACAGAGCGAGACTCCAACTCAAAAAAATAAAAAAGAAAGAAAAAAACAAGTGGAGAGGTTAGAAGAGGGGTGCAGTTACTGACAGTTTTGTAGATTTAGTTGTGGCAAGGTGAGGGAGTCCCTATCTGCAATTTCTCTTTCCTAAGTGAGTGTTCCAGAAAAAGGCGAGGTGCATTCCCAGGGAACGCAATATTCAGAAGGCAAATAAGAGCGTGTGTAGGACACGGCTTGGAGCGTCAGGAGAGAAGGCAGGACCATTTAGTCTGCGCCAGATCCGAAGACTCGCGTTTTCAGGCTCCAGGCTAGGGCGGCCCAGGGGAGGAGCCGCACGTGGATCGCCCGGGCCGCGGCGGGGGGTCGCCCCGCGCAGGTCACTTGCGTCCTCAGTGGTTCGGCGCATGCGCGCGGCGCCGCGCAGACTCGCGCTCCATTACGTTTTTCTGTGTTTTCCGTGCTGCCTCCCGTCCTGCCGATTCCCCCTGGCCACAGTTTACAGTCCCCGCGCTCAGAATGGAGCCGCTGGACGAATTGGAGCTGCTGATGGAGAAGAGTTTCGGGGAGGAGGCTGCGCTGCCGGCGAAGCTGTGAGCGGAGCGGGGGCAGGGTGTGGGAACAAAGCGGGAGATTTGAAAAGAAAGAGCGGGGAGGCCGCACCCACGCCTCGCCCGCAGGGGGCCGAGTGACCCTTGCAGCGCCCCGGGCCCCGGGTCCCCCGCAGCCGGGGTCGGCTTCCCAAGGTTTGGGGCCACTCTCCACCAGAGTCTGAAGGCTCTCCTTCGCCGCGCAGTTCTTTCCCTTTATTTCATCTCTTTCCCGAGTTTGGGAAGTCTGAGATGTCTTCATAAAATGAAATTGCGACTGCCTGATGCTTTTCTCCCTGTTTAGTTGGAGAAGCTACTCATTGGGAGAGCTCTGCACCCTCAGCTCGGCGTAAATGGTCGCAGGAACCTCACCTGTTGTAATGTAGACTCATGTTCAGTGTGACAGTGGTGATGCTGGTTAGTGTTGGGGGACATTTGCCTTTGGAGTTTTGATTAGCAATACCTTTTGAGAGATCCTTAAGGCATCGCAGCCTTCCTGGGACGTTCATAGTCCGAGGCTAGGTGGGATCCTCGAATAAAGCGTTTACAAAAGAAAACAACCCGCAGCCAGGTGACAAAGTTAACTCAGGGTATTGTGAAAGGCGTTTGGCGTTATAGCTCGGGAGACAGTGACTGTGGACTCTCATCTGGTCTCTCACTGCTGGAGCAGTCGAACGGGGTACTTAAGAGCTGCTTAATAGGGGAAGGACTGTTTTCTAGAAAAGAGATTATTGTGCATAATTTTAGACGGCTTGGACCACTGCATAAAAGTATTATGAAAATGAATTGCCCTTTATAAATATAAATGAGAAACTTCTGAATTAGTCTCTAAAGGAATGAGCCTCTGAGATGGGTATTAAGCTTGCTTTCTCTATGAAGCAAAGGCTAGTGGATTCTCAGTGAGATTTTATAGAAGGGTTTCCTGCACTATATCATAAGTTGGACTAGGTGATTTCTTTTTTGTGTGTATGTGAGTCAGAGTCTCACTCTGTTGCCCAGGCTGGAGCAGCCCTGACCTGCTGGACTCAGGCGATCCTCCTGCCTCAGGCTTCCAAGTAGCTGGAACTACAGGCACATGCCACCACAGCCCGCTAATTTCTTGATGTATTGTGGAGATGCCCCACTAATTTTATTATTTATTGTAGAGACAAGATCTTGCCAAATTGCCTAGGGTGGTCTTGAACCCCTGGGTTCAGGCAGTACTCTTGCCTCCACCTCCCAAAGTGCTGGGATTACAGGCGTGAGTCACCGTGCCCGCTAGATGATTTCTTTTTTTCTTTTTTTTGAGTTGGTGTCTCACTTTGTTGCCCACACTGGAGTGCAGTGGCCACTCCCGGCCCCTGCAGCCTTGACCTGCTGGGGCTCCGGCCATCCTTCCGCCTCAGCCTTCCAAGTAGCTGGAACTACAGGCGTGTGCTACCACGCCTAGCTAATTTTTTTTTTTTTTTAATTTTATGATAGAGATGAGATCTTGCCAAGTTGCCCATGCAGGTCTCGAACCCATGGGCTCAGGCAATTCACTCACCTTGGCTCTCAAAGTGCCGGGATTACAGGCTGAGCCACCGAGCCCGGCCCGCTAGATGATTTCTCAGTACAATTCTGTGGTGCATGGTAGGACTTCCAGGGAACCATCTAAACCACACTTCCATAATGTCTCTTATTTACAAAAAGGATAGTGTCCAAAACATCTTGTAAACTTGTACTTTGGAAAGCTTGCACTGGTGGTAAAAATTTGTTAATGTTTTCCAGTTTATTATTTATGTGTTTAGAGATGAGGTATTGTTGTAGACCAAGTGGGGGTGCAGTTGTGCAATCTCATTTCAATGTAACTTTGAATTCCTGGGCTTAAGTGATCCTTCCACTTAAGTCTCTTGAGTAGTTAGGACTACAGGTGCACACCACCGTGTCCGTCTTCCTATGTATACCTTTTATTTTTTTTTGGTAGAGATAGGGGTCTTGCTATGTTGCCCATACTGGTCTTGAACTCCTGGCCACAAGCAGTTCTCCCACCTTGGTATCCCAAGGTGCTGGGATTATAGATGTGAACCATCATGCCTAGCCCCAGTGTATTTTAGATTTTCATAGTGATGGTATCCCACAGAACTCGCAGAGATTAAAATGGAAAATTTCATATCATGAGCATTTTTTTTTAGAGTCAGAGTCTCTGTTGCCCACACTGGAGTACAGAGGCATGCTCATGGCTACCACAGCCTCAACCTGCTGGGCTCAGGCACTCCTACCTTGGCCTTCCAAGTAACTGGAACTACAGGCACACACCAGCACGCATAGCTTATTTATTTATTTATTTATTGTAGAGAAGAGGCCTTGCCAAGTTGCCCGGGCTCGTCTTGAGCCCTGGGCTCAGACAGTCCTCTTGCCTCTGTCTTCCAAAGTCCTGGAATTATAGGTGTGAGCACTGTGCCCAGCTCATATCATGAGCATATTTTAAATGGCATTGCTTCCGGAAAGTTTTTATAATTATAAATCATAATAGCTAAATTCTTCTACTATGTCTTCGTTTTCTTCCTATTTTAGCTAAATGTCATTGTGGTAAGTTTTTCCAGAAAAAACAAACATAGAAAACTACAAGGTTGGTTTGTAGGTAAAACAGATTAGGTGACTTCTTGTTTCATGGTTGTGCTAATATTTTTGTGTGTATGCTTTAGATTTCAGAAGAAGGTGATAGCTTCCTTTCCTGGAACAGTTCTGAGCCGGGGAGTGGATAACCGGTACCTGGTGTTAGCTGTCAATATTGTACAGAATGAAGAGGGGAACCATGAGAAGCACCTCATCATCACTGCTTCCCAGTCGTTAGAATATAAAGAACGGTGCATCCTGAGGAATGACTGGTAATTTTTGTGCAACTGTGAGCACTGATTTGGCAGCATTTTATTATATTTTTGAGTAAAAGTGTCACTCTGTCACCTAGACTGAAGAGCAGTGGCACTATCACTGCTCACTGCAGGCTCAACTTCCTGGGCTCAGGCAATCTTTCCATATTAGTCCCTCAAGTAGCTGGGACTGCAGGTGTATGCCAACATGCCTGGCTACTTTTTAAGTTTTTTTGTAGAGACGAGGTCTCACTATATTGCCTAGACTTGTCTCAAACTTCTGGGCTCAGGCAGTCCTCTTGCCTCATCTTCCCAGAGTGTTCGGATTATAGGTGTGAGCCACTGTGCCTGGCCTGATTTGGCAGTTTTAATGGTTCTATCTTAAAACCATTAAATGGCTTGTGTGAGTGTTACTATAATTTTCTTTTTTCTGAATTGGGGTCTCACTGTGTCACCCAGGCTGGCATGCAGTGGCACAATCACGGCTTACCACAGCTTCCACTTCCTGGACTCAGGTGGCAATCCGTCTACCTCAGCCTCCCAAGTAACTGGGACCACAGACGCCACTCCTCCCAGCTAATTTTTTTATTTTTTGGTAGAGGTCTTGCTATGTTGCCTAGGCTGGTCTTGAACTCCTGGGCTCAAGTGATCCTCCCACCTCAACCTCCCTAAGTGCTGGGATTACAGGCATGAGCCACCACGCTTGGCCTTAATTGTTAAAAAAGGAGTAAATTTGAAACTGACTTAATTCTACCTGAAAGTTGTGTCTATTACCCTAACATCTCAACTCTCTATTCCAAAAGTTTCTTTTTATTGTCTTTTGAAAATTAAGTACAAAGATGCTTATTAATGACATTGTTTTTATTTAATTAATTAATTACTTAATTTATTTTTTGAGTTGGAGTCTGACTGTGTTGCCCAGGCTGGAGTGCAGTGGCACGCTCATGGCTACCACAGTCTCAACCTGCTGGGCTCAGATGATCCTTCCATCTCAGCCTTCCAAGTAACTGGAACTACAGATGTATGCCATCATGCCTGGCTACTTTTTTATTTATTTGTTGTAGAGATGAGGTCTCACCAAATTGCCCAGGCTGGTGTTGAACCTCTGAGCTCAGGCAATTCTCTTGTCTCTGCCTCCCAAAGTGCTGGGATTTCAGGCGTGAACCACCACACCCAGCAAAATTCCGTTTTAAGATTGTAAGATTGTAGCTTAAAACTCCTGTTAGTTTTTTTTTTTGAGTCAGAGTCTTACTCTGTCACCCAGGCTGGAGTACAGTGGCACGCTCATGGCCACCGCAGCCTTGACTTGCTGGACTCAGGTGATTCTTCTGCCTCAGCCTTCCAAGTAGCTGGAGCTACAGGCATGCACCACCATGCCCAGCTAATTTTTCTTGATTTATTGTAGAAACGAGGTCTCAACCAAGTTGCCCAGGCTGGTCTCGAACCCCTGGGCTCTTGCCTCAGCCTCCCAAAGTGTTGGGATTATAGGCTTGCGCCACCGTGCCTGGCCCAAACGCCTGTTAGTTTTAACTAAGCGCAGAATTAACTACAACATAACATTCTTAAATCTTCAGTTTCTCTACTCCAGGTGTGGTGTGTGAGGGGTGGAGTAGAGATGCAGAGGGTGGCGGTCTACCTTTGGCTCTTTGTCTAGGATGTGAATTAATTTGAATTAGGTAGATATGATTTTATTCTTGTTAAACTGCGTTTGGCTTCAAGACTTACAGAAGCTATAAATTTGCTGTAAGTCTTAGGAATGAGAGAATTAGCTGGGCATGGTGACTCACACCTGTACTGTAAGTACTTTGGAGATGGAGGTGGAGGCAAGATTACTGGGCGTGGTGGCACATGTCTGTAATCCCAGTAGTTTAATCATAGCTCACTGTAATCTCGACCTTCTGGGTTCAAGGGACTCCCACCCACCTCAGCCTTTCAAGTAGCTGGGACTACAGGTGTATGTCTCCATGCCTGGCTGATTTTTAAAATTTTCTGTAGAAGCAGGGCCTCCCTATGTTGACCTGGCTGATCTCAAGCTCCTGGGCTCAAGTGATCCTCTTACCTCCCAAATGCTGGGATTGTAAAGCGTAAGGCACCTCAGCTGGCCCTTGCTTATTTTTGAAACCTCTCTAATATGTTTAAATGTAGGAACCTAAGCTATGTATTTATGCTTTGGCTTTGCTTTATTTTCAGGTATTCTGTACTAGTAGAACCAGGAGATATCATTCATTTGGAGGGAGACTGCACATCTGATACTTGGATAATAGATAAAAGTTTTGGATATTTGATTCTGTATCCAGACATGCTGATTTCTAGCACAAGCATAGCAAACAGTATTCGATGTATGAGAAGAGCTGTCCTGAGTGAAACTTTTAGGGTAAGTAATATTAGCGGTTTGTGTTTCTACAAAATCTTGAGGTTTACAGAGCATTTTTACATCTGTTGTTTCTTCTAATCCTCCCAGCAATCCTGTAAATAGGTGGTGTTAATCAGCTGCATTTTTTTTTTTTTTTTTTTGAGTTGGAGTCTCACTCTGTCGCCCAGACTGGAGTGCAGTGGCCGCTCCCGGCCACCGCAGCCTCAACCTGCTGGGCTCCAGCAATCCTTCTGCCTCAGCCTTCCGAGTAGCCGGAATTACAGGCGCGCACTACCATGCCCAGCTAATTTTTATTTTATTTTATTGTAGAGATGAGGTCTTGCCTGCCTAGGCGGGTCTGAAACCCGCGGGCTCAGGCAATCCACTCACCTCAGCCTCCCAAAAGCGTGGGATTACGGGCTGAGCCACCGAGCCCGGCTATCAGCTGCATTTTACAGATGAGGAAAGCAGGCTCAGAGAGGTTAAAAGATGGCCCCTAGTTGCACAGCCTGGAAGTAGCAGTGCTGGGACTCACGGTCAGGCGCTGTGTCCTCTGAAGCATGTTCAGCACTTAGTAAAATCGTAATTATAATGACAAGAAAGATAATTTAAGTGATGAGTTTTTTAATGTAAGCCAAATTTGGCTTCATGTGGTTCCCAAGAAACTAAAAATAAATATGTTGGTCTCCTTTAGAAGAATTACTTCAGAATATTTCAAACATATACAAAGAGATGATTATAATATACCCCCATGTACCCAACACTAAGCTTTTTATTTAGTTGTTTTTTCTGGAAGTATCCAGCTTTAATAACCAACATTTTGGTGTTCTCAAAATGACAGCTGAGAATTTTTAAAAAACTGAAATATAATACTTTTATTATACCCAATGATGTTAACAGTAATCCTTAATCTAAAGCCAGGTTTATCTTAAATGTCTTTTATCAAAAATACTTTTTATTTAATTGGTTTGTTTGAATCAGTATCCAAACAAGGTCCTAGTATTTCTTCCTTTTTTTTTTTTTTTTTTTTTTTTTTGAGTTAGAATCTTACTCTGTTGCCCAGGCTGGGGTGCAGTGACATGCTCATGGTCACCGCAGCCTCATCCTAGGCTCAGGAGATCGTTCTGCCTCAGCCTTCCAAGTAGCTGGAACTACAGGCATTCGCTACCATACCTGGCTAATTTTTTTTTTTTTTTTTTTGGGTCAGAGTCTCACTCTGTCACCCAAGCTAGAGTGCAATGGCACACTCATGACCACCACAGCCTCAACCTGCTGCGCTCAGGTGATACTTCTGCCTCAGCCTTTCAAGTAGCTGGACACAGGCATGCACCACTACACCCAGCTAATTTTTTGATTTACTGTGGAGATGAGGTCTTTCAAGTTGCCCAGGCTGGTCTTGAATCCCTGGGCTCAGGTAATCCTCTTGTCTCTGCCTCCCAAAGTGCTGGGATTACAGGCATGAGCCACCACCCCAGTGGTCCTAGTATTTCATGTGTCTAGTATTTCATATGTCTCTTAAGTTTCTTTAAGTCTGTTATAGTTTTGCCTTTGACTCACCCCATGTGTTTCAGTGCCATTTATTTGTTGAGGAACCTGGGTTATTTACTAAAAGTTTTTCCCCTCCTTCTAGGATATTTTAAAATTATATAATTTATGTGTATGTAGAAAACTAAAAATCTAGCTGGGCAAGAAGTGCTAAAGTGAGAAAAATACTGAAATGGATTTTCTAATAGTTTTGTCACTTATTTGTAGTGGATTTTATCTTTGGATTCTATTAGCTTTGGTGCTTGAATTGTGGAGGTATAATAACTTCTTTTTTAACGAAATTATATGAATAGTGAATGTTACTATTTAAAAAACTTTTTGTTTTGATATAATTTTGGCTCACATAGAATTTGAAAAATAGCACAGAGAGTTCCTCTGTAACTTAATTTTTAAAATTCCTCTGGAGTTTTGGTACAGGTCATCAGGCTTTTTGGTAGCTTTAGAGGATAAGGTTAGGCTAATGAAAGAGTTAATTGAGAAATGAAGTACTGTCTCTTTGAATGGAGAGAACTTTTTTGCCAAAAATCTGCTGTAGGTTTGGATGACACTTTTACTTACATGAGTTTATCAGCAATACCTCTATTGACTTTTCTACTTGGGTGGATTATAACATGAAGTTCGAGAAGAAAAATACTTTAAAAATATTACTTATTTGAGAATACATTGTCCTTTTTTTTCTTTTTTTCTTTTTTTTGAGTGGCGTCTCACTTTGTTCCCCAGGCTGGAGTGCAGTGGCAGGCTCACAGCCACCGCAGCCTCTACTTGCTATGTTCAGGTAATCCTTCCTCCTCAGTTTTCCAAGTAGCTGGAACTACAGGCATGTGCCACCATGCCTGGCTAATTTTCCTTAATTTATTGTAGAGACGAGGTCTCACCAAGTTGCTCAGGCTGGTCTCAAATCCCTGGACTCAGGCAGTCCTCTTACCTCAACCTCCCAAAGTGTTAGGATTATGGGTGTGAGCCACCGCGACTAGCCTGAGAATACATTTTCATATTGGTTATTTTAATTTTTTTGAAATATAGTGATTTTTAAATTTTTTTGAAATATAGTGATTTTTAAGATAACTCATACTTGTAAAATAATTCAGATAATTCTGAGTAGAAGAAAGTGAAAGTCACCTGTAATTCCACCCACCGGAAAAAAACATTGTTTAATTTTTAAATTTTTAAAAAATTTTTTGAGTTGAGGTCTCACTCTATTGCCCAGGCTGGAGTACAGCCTAGCCTCGACCTGCTGGGCTCAGGAGATCCTTCTGCTTCAGCCTTCCAAGTAGCTGGAACCAAGGTGAGGACTACCACACCTGGCTAAATTTTTTTGGTTTGTTTGGATTTATTGTAGAGATGAGGTCTTGCCAAGTTGCCCAGCCTGGTCTTGAACTCCTGGACTCAGACAACCCTTTCACCTCCATCTTCCAAATTGATGGGATTATAGGCATGAGCCACTGTGCCTGGCCATCGTTTAATATTTTGTCATTTGTCATGTCTGTGCATTCTGGCTGTGTGGTTTAATAGATTAGGTAATAAATATACAATTATGTCTGTTAATATGTTGAGAAGTACAATGTATGATTTGTTTTCATAGAGCTCTGATCCAGCCACACGTCAAATGCTAATTGGTACAATTCTCCATGAGGTATTTCAAAAAGCTGTAAGTGACAGCTTTGCTCCAGAAAAGCTACAGGAACTTGCTTTTCAAACTATTCAAGAAATAAGGCATTTGAAGGAAATGTAAGTAGTTATGAGAAGAACTGCGGTATATAACTTCTTTCCTAGAATCTATAAGGTATTTGGATGTTAGACAACTCACTACAAATTAGTGTAACCTAGAACGCAGATTCCAAGGTTGCAGTACCCTGTTACAACTCTCTGAAGAGTTTCTTAAGTTGTCCAACAGTATCTTTTTGGGTAATAATATCTAAGTATTTTGTACATGTGCATAACAAATTCCTCAGCTGCTTTCTGAAATGTGTAAAAACTCTTTTGCATTAGTTTTGGACACAGTGTGACATACTGAAAATTGTATGAGTTTGGGAGTCAAGCTAGTTTCAGATCAAACTTTGCCAAGTTTGTGACAAAACGTTTCTTAAAGATTCTGAGAAAGGCAATAATACCTATTTTTTTTTTCTTTTGAGTTGGAGTCTCACTCTGTTGCTCAGGCTGGAGTACCGTGACACACTCACGGCCACCCCAGCCTCAACCTGCTGGGCTCAGGCGATCCTTCCACCTCAGCCTTCCAAGTAGCCAGAACTACAGGTGCGTGCTACCATGCCTGGCTAATTTATTTATTTATTGTAGAGACAAGGTTTCATCATTTTGCCCAGACTGGTCCCAAACCCGTGGGCTCAGGCAGTTCTCTCACCTCGGCCTCCCAAAGTGCTGGGATTACAGACTTGAGCTACTGTGCCCGGCAATACTTATTTTTTATGTTTTTGTACACTGGAGATAATGTTTGTCATGTACGTAAAATGGCTAATTATTGGCATTTTGCAAGAGATTGTCATGTTCTACTTTCTCTGTTTTTTCTTGACTCCTTCCTGTGTAGTCTACTTTTTTTTTTTGCAGAAATGTTTCTATTAGTGATTTTGATTTCCAGACTAGTTGACGTATCAGCATTTTCCAGAACAGAATGCTGGGGTTAACATTTTTCAAGTTTATATGGGAACTGAAATTTTATACAACTGACTTGTTAGTGACATCTTATAATCTATTGTCCTGAAAACGTTTTGGAACTCTATCTCATGCCAGGTACTGAGTTCAGTGCTTTTGGAACTCATATAATCTGATGGCACCCTGCATGCAATAGATGAAGAAACTAAAGCCCAGGGAAGTTGTCACTTGCTCACAGACACATAGTAGGACAATTATAATACAAATAGATTTAATACAGCTTTGACTTTGTTAGTCAAGTTTTACTCTCTCCTTATTTGCTACTTTGTGTTTTTCATTTTCGCCTTTTTTGTCACACCCTAATTAGCATATGGTAATATGTTATCTATTGGGCATTATATTTATTATCTATTGCCATGAAACAAATTATATCAAATTTTAGTAGCTTAAGGTGACAGACATCTATTATCTCAATTTCTGAAGGTAGGAATTGTAGACGTGGCTTATCTTTGGTCCTCCCATGTGGATCTTTGATGCAGGGCTGTGGTCATTGAAGTCTTGATTTGGGTAGATCTGCTTCCAGGATGGCTTACTCACATAGCTGTTGGCAGGAGGTCTCAGTTCCGGTCCATAGGTCTGCCTGGTGTGTTTCTAGGACATAGCAGCTGCTTCCTCCATGTGGAACAGTCCAAGAAAGAGAGCAAGCAATAAGCCACAGTGCCTTTTATAACCTAGTCTCTGAATTTTTACATTGTCATTTATGGTTTTTTTTTAACTTATTAGGTGCAAGTCACTAAGTCCAGCTCTCTTTCAAAGGTAGAGGACTCGGGTGCTTTGTTTGGATGGGAATAGCAAATAACTTGTGGGAATATTTTATTTTTAAATATTTAATTAGTTAATATTTTAAATTGACAAATAGAAATTATATGTTTATCCTGTTTAGCATGATATTTCAAAATATACACTCCAGTGCCTCGGTCAACATCTGTATTACACTTATTTTTTTTTTTTGAGTTGGAGTCTCACTCTGTGGTCCAGACTGGAGTGCAGTGGCCACTCCCGGCCACCGCAGCCTCAACCTGCTGGGCTCCGGCGATCCTTCTGCCTCAGCCTTCCAAGTAGCTGGAACTACAGGCACGTGCTACCATGCCCGGCTAATTTTTTGGTTTATTGTAGAGATGAGGTCTCGCCAAGTTACCCAAGCGGGTCTCGAACCCACGGGCTCAGGCAATCCTCTCTTCTCAGCCTCCCAAAGGTGCGTACATTGTTATTAATTATAGTCACCATGTTATACAAGAGATCTTTGAAATTATTCCTCCTACTTAACTGAAATTTTGTATCTTTTTACTGGCATCTCTCCACCCACATCCTCCCCCCCCACCTGGTCTCCCATCTTGTGGACATATTTTGAACCACCACAGATACTGAGGTATCAGGCAACCTGATTAGTCTAGAATCCAGGTTGAAAAAAAAGAAGGAGCAGCAAGATTTGAGTTCATGAAGTTTATGTACCAAACTTTTGCAGTTTACATAATAGAGTGTATCTCATTCCCTCAGCATGTTTTTATTTTTTGCTAATTTCTAAATAGTCCTGGTTATCTGATTTCCAGGATGCAGCAGGGAATAAGGGGGCTGCTATAGAGATGCACCTTCATGGTCATTCAAGATGAGAGTGGATGTCTTCATTACAGGATAGAAGAAAGAAACTATTTACAAACTCAAGGCCAGGCACAGTGGCTTATGCCTGTAATCCCAGCACTTTGGGAGACAGAGGAAAGACTATTGCTTGAACCCAGGGGTTTGAGACCAGCCTCGGTAATATAGCAAGACCTCTTCTCTACAATAAATCAAGAAAAATTAGCTGGGTGTGGTGGCACATGCCTGTAATTCCAGCTATTTGGAAGACTGAGGCAGAAGGATCATCTGAGCCCAGCAGGTTGAGGCTGCGGTGGCAGTGATCGTGTCACTGCACTCCAGCCTGGGACAACAGTGAGACTCTGACTCAAAAAAAATAAAAATAAAAACTCAAGAATTGGGAAGGTCACGGTTTTGGTGGTATTCATTCTTAGCAGATCCTTGAGTATCACCAAATTGTATCGTTATTTATCATGCTATTCCTAGTTATTAAGGGAAAGCATGATGGATTTCCTTATGAAGATGCTAATTCTCTCGCAGTTCTTCCCATTCAAAGTAAAGTCAATCCTGTTCAAGGGAATGCTTTTTTTTTTTAGTCAGTCTCTGTTGCCCAGGCTGGAGTGCAGTAGTATGCTCATGGCCACCCTAGCCTTGACCTGCTGCGCTCAGGTGATCCTTCTGCTTCAGCCTTCCAAGTAGCTGGAGCTACAGGCATGTGTTACCATGCCTGGCTAATTTTTAAAAATTTATTGTGGAAATGAATCCTCGCCATATTGCCCAGGCTGGTCTCGAACCCATGGGCTTAGGCAGACCTCTCCCCTCCGCTTCTCAAAGTGCTAGGATTACAGGCATGAGCCACCGCTCCTGGTCATATGTTATTTTGTTTTTGGTTCTTTTTGAGTTGGAGTCTCACTCTTGTTGCCCAGACTGGAGTGCAGTAGCATGCTCACAGCCACCGCAGCCTTGACCTGCTGGCCTTAGGCGATCCTTCCACCTCAGCCTTCCAAGTAGCTGGAACTACAGATACACACCACCACAGCCGGCAATTTTTTTTGTGATTTATTGTAGAGACAAGGTCTCATCAAGTTTCCCAGGCTGGCCTTGAACCCCTGGGCTCAGGCAGCCCTCTTGCCTCAGCCTCCCAAAGTGCTGGGATTACAGGCTGAACCACCACGCCTGGCCCATATGTTGTTTTAATAGCACAAGAGGGTATATAGTAAAAGTAAGTCTCTTCTAAACTCCCTCTAGTCTCCCGGTTCCTCACCCCTGAGGCAACCACTGTTAACAGTTTCTTTTATGTCCTACACAGAGATTCACAGAGATTTCAAGCATTTATATGTGATGCTGTGCATATATATTTATTTTTTATATAAATGGTATCACACTATACATATTATTGTGATTTTAATGATGAACTCTTGGTGATTATTTCATATCAGTACTTATTTAGAGACAAGGTCTCACTCTGTCGCCCAGGCTAGAGTGCAGTGTTGCAGTCCTAGAGCTCACTGCAGCCTCAAAACTCCTGTGCTCAAACAATTCTCCTGCTTCAGCCTCTGAAAGTAGCGAGATTACAGGTGTGAGCCACTGCACCTGGTCGTTGTTAGAACTTAGTGAGCTGCTGCTTTTGTATTTTTTTTTTTTTTAGTCGAGTCTCAGTCTGTCACACCCGGCTACTTTTTTGACTTATTGCAGAGGCGAGGTCTTGCCAGGTTGCTCAGGCTGGTTTTGAACTCCTGGGCTCAGGCAGTCCTCTTGCCTCCACTTCCCAAACACTGAGAATTACAGGTATGAGCCACTGCACCTGGCTCATTTTTAATTAACAGTGACATAGTCTTTCACTGTTCCAAGTCTGCTGACATTTCAATCTTTGCTTTTCTAAACAATGGTATAATTAATACCTTTGTACATCCTTTATTTTCTACTTGTTCTAGCATATCTCTTGGCTCAATACCTAGAAGTAGAATTGGTGGGACAGGGTATATGCATTTAAACATTTTTTTCTTTTTCCCAGCATTCTTTTTTTTTATTATTTTAATTTTTTTATTTTAAAGATTTTTTTTGAGTTGGAGTCTCACTCTGTCGCCCAGACTGGAGTGCAGTGGCTGCTCCCGGCCACCGGAGCCTCGACCTGCTGGGCTCCGGCGATCCTTCCGCCTCAGCCTTCCGAGTAGCTGGAATTACAGGCATGCGCTATCATGCCCGGCTGATTTTTTGATTTATTGTAGAGATGAGGTCTTGCCAAGTTGCCCAGGTGGGTTTCGAACCCGCGGGCTCAGGCAATCCACTCACCTCAGCCTCCCAAAGCACGGGATTACAGGCTGAGCCACCAAGCCTGGCTTATTTTAAAGACTTTAACCCTAACAATTTAGGGTTAGGTATACAAGTGTTCATTATGCAGGTACCCTTGATAATGAGGTGTGCCTCTCCCTCCCCTGTCAGAGTCCCACTGCTGCCAATCCCGACTCCTGCCCAACCCCCACCAAGGTTTTGCAGGGTCCTGGGAAACTTGGTGAGACCTTGTTTCTATAATAAATCAAAAAAATTAGCCCGAGCGTGGTGGTGAACACCTGTGGTTCCAGCTACTTGGAAGTCTGAGGTGGGAGAATCACCTGAGCCGTGCAGGTCAAGGTTGTGGTGGCTGTGAGCATGCCATTGCACTCTAGCTTGGGTGACAGAGTGATACTCCTACTCAAGAAAAAAAAATCTTTTTACTTGGAAATATTTTCAAAGTTAGAGAAACGTTAATAGGAATGGAACAAAGAGCATCCATATTATACCCATCATCCAGAACATCATCCATATTATACTCTCCACCCAGATTCCCCTGTGAGCATTTCCCCCTCATTTGCCTTTGCACTTCCTCTGTCTCCTTCCCTCTCTCTCCCTCTCTCCCTCCCCCTCCCTAAATCATTTGAGAGTAAGTAGTATACATTGTGGTCTTTTACCTCTAAATATGTGTAGTTCCTAAGAGTAAGAATTTTCTTGCTGGGCTCAATGGCTCAGCCTGTAATCCTGCGCTTTGGGAGGCTGAGGTGAGTGGATTGCCTGAGCCCGCGGGTTCGAGACCCACCTGGGCAACTTGGTGAGACCTCATCTCTACAATAAATCAAAAATTAGCCAGGCGTGGTAGCGCATGCCTGTAGTTCCAACTACTTGGAAGGCTGAGGCAGAAGGATCGCCGGAGCCCAGCAGGTCGAGGCTGCGGTGGGTGGGAGCGGCCACTGCACTCCAATCTGGGCGACAGAGTGAGACTCCAACTCAAAAAAAAAAAGAATTTTCTTTTATGTAATCATATGTGGCATTGAGACAATACTTAGATTTACTGTCTGCTTTTCAGCTATATCACTTGTTAAGTAATGACCTTTACGGAATTTATTCCTTCAGTATGTGGTTCAGTCTGGATACATTTAAAATTTGTGATGCATATAGACAAATTGCCTGTATAAACATTGTTCCATTTACATTTCTGCCAGCATTGTATGAAACCTTGTGAGAACACATTCTCACCTACATCTTTTTTAATTTATTTTTTGTAGATACAAGATTTTGCTGTGTCACCCAAGCTGGTCTTGATGTACTGGCCTCCTCAGGCCTCTGCCTCATTATTAGCTGGGACTACAGGTGTGCACCACCATGCCTGGCTAATTTTTTAGTGTTTTGTAGAGACAGAGTCTTGCTATGTTGCCAAGATTGGTCTCAAACTCCTGGCCTCAAGCAATCCTCCATCAAGGCTTCCCAAAGTGCTGAGATTATAGGTCTGAGCCACTACCTCTGGTCCCAACATCATTTTTTAAAAAAATTTATTTATTTATTTATTTTTTTTTGAGTTGGAGTCTCACTCTGTCGCCCAGACTGGAGTGCAGTGGCCGCTCCCGGCCACCGCAGCCTCGCCTGCTGGGCTCCGGCGATCCTTCCGCCTCAGCCTTCCGAGTAGCTGGAATTACAGGCATGCGCTACCTCGCCCCTCTGATTTTTTTATTAATCATAGAGATGAGATCTCGCTGCCCAGGCGGGTCTCGAACCCGCGGGCTCAGGCAATCCACTCACCACAGCTTCCCAAAGGCGGGGGATTACAGGCTGAGCCACTGAGCCCGGCTCCTACATCATTTTTAATCAACTGGAGGCTACCTTGTTTCAAACAGCCTTTTGCAAGGATAATCTTCACCTTGTGTAGTCTGAATATGTGTTTCTCTAAATCTTTTGAGGGTACTCTGTTAGCAGTTGTTTCCTTACTTGAGGAATTTCAGCTTCTCTTTTTTTTTTTTTTTTTTGAGTTGGAGTCTCACTCTGTTGCCCAGACTAGAGTGCAGTGGCCACTCCCGGCCACCGCAGCCTCGACCTACTGGGCTCCGGCGATCTTTCCACCTCAGCCTTCCAAGTAGCTGGAACTACAGGCGTGCGCTACCACGCCCAGCTAATTTTTGATTTATTGTGGAGATGAGGTCTCGCCAAGTTGCCCAGGCGGGTCTCAAACCTGCAGGCTCAGGCAATCCACTAACCTCAACCTCCCAAAGCCCGGGATTACAGGCTAAGCCTCCGAGCCCAGCTTCAGCTTCTCTTTCATCCTTAGGTTGCCGTTGTACTTAAGGCAAACAATTTTTGGCATAGCTAGGGTTGCTAATTTTGTCTTCCCTGCTGGACTGGCACTCCTGGAGGACTGACACAACTCTGCTCTCTTAGTCTTGGTAAGCTGAAGGTAGCAGAAACCTAGGAGAGTAGGGGCTTACTAAATTTGATATTACAAATACTACACAGTTCTGTGGTAAATATGTAAGTATCCTGAAGTCTTAGTGTTTGATGAAAATGCTATTATGGTGCTTTTTTCAGCATGAGGAAAATTGTAAATTGTATCTTTTTTTTGAATCAGAGTCTTACTCTGTTGCCCAGGCTGGAGTGCAGTAGCACTCTCACAGCCACCCCAGCATCGACCTACTGGGCCCAGGCACTCCTTCTGCCTCAGCCTTCCAAATAGTTGGTACTACAGGTATGTGCTACCACGCCTGGCTGATTTTTTGGTATATTGTAGAGACGAGCTCTCTTCATGTTGTCCAGGCTAGTCTCAAACTTGTGGACTCAGGTAATCCTCTTGCCTTGGCCTTCCAAAGTGCTGGGATTACAGGCTTGAGTCACCATGCCTGACTGTAAATTGTATCTTTATTTTTATTTTTTGAGTTGGAGTCTCACTTCATCGCCCAGGTAGGAGGGCAGTAGCTGGCTCACAGCCACCCCAGCGTTGACCTGGGTTCAGGCGATCCTTCCACCTCAGCCTTCCAGGTAGCTAGAACTACAGGCACACACTACCACACCCAGCTAATTTTTTGATTGATTGTAGAGATAGGTCTCGCCAAGTTGCCCAGACGGGTCTCGAACCACTCACCTCAGCCTCCCAAAGGCGCAGGATTACAGGCTGTCACCAAGCCCGGCATTTTTTGATTTTTTTAGAGGCGAGGTCTCGCTATGTTGCCCAGGCTGGTCTTGAACCCCAGGCTCAGGCAATTCTCTTACCTCGGCGTCCCAAAGTGCTAGGATTATAGGCTTGAGCCACCGTGCCCAGCCTACACTGTTGTATTTACTTCTCAAACACAGTCTGCAAGGTGCTTATTATCTCCACCTAATAGACGAAACAGGCTCAGTGAACAGTGAATTGCCAAAAGTCAGACATCTGGTTACAGTACAGAGTCAGGATTCAAACCTAGGTGTGATCTGACACACAAACTGATATGCCACTGATACCCTAGAGTAATTATTAAGATTGGGAAACTCAAATGTAAAGAAGGAACTGCAAGTATTGATCCGAGGGATTAACTGTAACAGCAGATCTCCAAACATTTTGGTCTCCCTTAAACTAAAAAAATGATTGAGGACCATAAAGAGCTTTTGTGGGTTATGTCTATAGATAATTACTGAACTAGAACTCAAAACTGAGATCATTACTGTTTATTAATTCATTTAAAATTTAAAGCTGGTCTTGGTGGCTTGGCTGGACATGGTGGCTCATGCCTGTAATCCCAGCAGTTTGGGAGGCGTGAGGAGTTGATGTTCCTGTAACCTGTCTGATGTACTGAGACTGGTATCATCTTTCTGTCCATATGCTCTTCTTTCCTCTTTTACATTTCTAGTTTCCATTGCTTCGTTGCCACCAGTTTCTTTTTTATCTCAAAGATGTAACTGGACCCCTCCAATTAGACCTGACATGGTATGAATTGGGGCACATAATTGAAATTTGATATCATACCACTGTTATGTGGATTTGTAAAAATTGTGGTAAAATATATATAAAATGATCATCTCAACCATTTTTAAAGGTACAGTTCAGTGATAGTGACTACATTCTTTTTTTTTGGGTGTAAGTCGCACTGTCACCCAGGCTGGAGTGCAATGTCATGCTCACAGCTACCGCAGACTCGATCTTCTGAGCTCAAGTAGCTGGAATCACAGATACGCATCACCACACCCAGCTAGTTTTTTGATTTATTGTAGAGATGAGGTCTTGCCACGTTCCTCAGACTGGTCTCGAACCCCTGAGCTCAGGCATTCCTCTTGCCTCCGCCTCCCAAAGTGCTTGGATTACAGGCGTGAGGCACTGTTCCTGGCCTCCAGAACTCTTTACATCTTTCCCAACTGGAACTGTAAACCCATTAAACAATAAATCGCCATTCTTCCCTCCTCTCAGCCCTTGGCAACACCCACTCACTTTCTGTCTCTGTGATTTTGACTACTATAGGTACCTCATATAAATGGAATCATACAGTGTTTTGTCTTTCTATTAGTGGCTTATTTCACTAAGCACAATGTCCTGATGATTATCCTTGTTGTAGCATGTGTCAGAATTTCCTTTTTATGCTGAAAAATATTGTATTGTGTAGATATACTATGTTTTATTTATCCATTTAATGGCCAGTAGATACTTGGGTTGTTTATTTGCATATTTTTGTCTTTATTTACTTTTCTCGTATTTATTCTTTCATGTTTAATATCTCTTATATTGGCAGGTATCGCTTAAATCTGAATCAAGATGAAATAAAGCAAGAAGTAGAGGAGTATCTTCCTTCATTTTCTAAATGGGCAGGAGATTTCATGCATAAAAGTTCTTCAGCTGACTTCCCTCAAGTGCAGCTCTCTTTGTAAGAAACACATTTTGTTTATATAATGTTCATATATTTTTGTCAGGATTCTATTCTGTATGTTGAAACAAAACTTTTTAAAGATTGAGCTATTACTATTAGCCTTTTTCTTTGCTTATTTGATAAATTATGATCTTGATTATCTTTACATGACAAAAAAGAACCTAATGAATAGAAAATTTTATTTTTATTATAAGATATTGATTTTTATATGTATATTTTTTATAAAATAATCAATTTATAAATATTTTGGCCTAACTTTTTTCATTTTTACTTTCCATATATAGTTCTGTATTGTTATATAGACTGTGTCATGTGTTGATTGTTGTATAGATTTGTGCTATATGTTTATACTATGGTTAGCCATTTAATGCTATTTGACATTTGCTATGGTTTCAAGTTTTTAGTCTTCAAGTGGTGTTGATATAATTTTATAGGTAATACTTTTTTCTTTTTTGTTATTCACCCATTCAGAAAATATTTATTGGGTGCCTAATATGTGCCAACTAATATTCTTGGTGCTTGGATTACGATAGCAAAACAACAATAGCACCACCACCAAAAATACAAAACCTCTTACTTTTTTTGATAGTAGCCATCCTAATGTGATTTTTAAAAAATTTGCATTTCTCTAATGATTTCCCTAATGATTAATGATTTCTTATGCTTGTTGGTTATTTGTATATGATTTTTGGAGATATGTCTATTTAGTCTTTTGCACATTTTAAAATTGTATTATGTGAATTTGGGGTTGTTGAGTTGTAAGAGTTCTCTATATATTCTGGATATTAACCCCTTATCAGCTATATGATTTGCAAATTTTTTTTTTTTTGAGTTGGAGTCTCACTCTGTTGCCCAGGCTAGAGTGCAGGCCTCAACCTGCTGGGCTCAGGTGATCCTGCTACCTCAACCTTCCAAGTGGCTGAAACTACATGCATGTGCCACCATACCTGGCTAATTTTTCTTGATTTGTTGTAGAGACGAGGTCTCACCAAGTTGCCCAGGCTGGTGTTGAACCCCTAAACTCAGGCAATCTTCTAGTTTCAGCCTCCTAAAGTGCTGGGATTATAGGCTTGAGCCACCATGCCTGGCTGCAAATACTTTTTTCTGTAGGTTTCCTTTTAACTCTGTTGATTGTTTCCTTTGATATAAAAAAGTTTTTAATTTTTTTTCTTTTTTTTTAGAGACAAGGTCTTGCTCTGTCACCCGGGCTGGAGTGTAGTGACCCAGTCAAGGTCACTGTAGCCTTGAACTCCTGGGCTCAAGCAATCCTCTTGCCTCAGACTCCCTAATAGTTAGGACTATAGGAGACACTACCACCCCTGGCTAATTTTTAAAACCTTTTTTCAGAAGACTGGGTATAGTGGCTTATGCCTGTATTTCCAGCACTTTGGGAGGCCAGGGTGGGAGGATTACTTGAGCTCAAATAAAAAAAATTAGCCTGTAGACCTAGATACTTGGGAGACTGAGATGGAAGGATCACCTTAGCCCAGGAGTTTGAGGCTGTAGGAGACTGTGATTGTGCCTGTGCACTCCAGCCTAGGTGACAGAGTGAGACCCCCAACTCAAAAAAAAATTTTGTTTTTGTAGAGATGGGATCTCACTTGTTGCTCAGGGTGGTTTTGAATTCCTGACCTCAAGCAATTCTCCTTCCTCTTCCTCCCAAAGTGCTGGAATTACAGGTGTGAACCATCACACCTGGCCACATTTTAAATTTTGATGTCATTCTATTTGTCTATTTTTACTTTTATTACCTGTGCTTTTGGTGTCATATTGAGAACATAAGAAATTGTTCTCAAGTCCAGTATTGTTGAAACTTATCGTCTGTGTTTTTTTCTAGTCGTTTTATGATTTTAGGTCTTATAGTTAGCTCTAGTTCATTTTGAGCTGATTTTTGTATATGGTGTATGATAAAGGTCCAACTTTACTCTTTTGCATATGGATCTTCAGTTTTTATTTTTTTGAGTTGGAGTCTCACTCTGTTGCCTAGGCTGGAGTGCAGTGGCAGATTCATGGCCACCTGGTAGACCTGCTGGGCTCCAGTGATCCTTCCACCTCAGTCTTCCAAGTAGCTGGAACTACAGGTGCACGCTACCACGCCCAGCTAATAGTTTATTTTTTTGTGGAGATGAGGTCTCGCCAAGTCGCCTGGGCTGGTCTCGAACCTGCGGGCTCAGGCAATCCACTTGCCTCGGCCTCCCAAAGTGCTGGGATTACAGGCTGAGCCACCGAGCCCAGCTGATCTTCAGTTTTTCTAATAGCATTTGTTGACTGTTCTTTCTCCATTGAGTGGTCTTGGTATCGTTGTTGAAGATTGTTTGACCATATATCTGGACATTTATTTCTAGATTATCTATTTACTTCATTCATGTATTTTTCTGTCTTTATGGCAGTATCACATTCTTTTGCTTTCTGTAGCTTGGTAATATATCTTGAAATCAGGAAGTGTAAGTTCTCCATTGTTGTTCTTTTTCAAGATTATTTTGGCTTTTCGGAATCCCTTGAGATTCCAAATGAATTTTAAGATGAATTTTTTTAATTCTGCAAAAAATGCCATTGGGATTTTTTTTTTTTTTTTTTGAGTTGGAGTCTCACTCTGTCACCCAGACTGGAGTGCAGTGGCCGCTCCCGGCCACCACAGCCTCGACCTGCTGGGCTCTGGCGATCCTTCCACCTCAGCCTTCCCAGTAGCCGGAATTACAGGCAGGCGTTACCACGCCCGGCTGATTTTTTGATTTATTGTAGAGATGAGGTCTCGCTGCCCAGGCGGGTCCCGAAGCCATTGGGATTTTGATAGGGATTGCGTTGAATCTGTAGATTGCTTTGATACATTTGTGAGATTTTCATCTTAGCAATAATAAGTCTTTTACCCCATGAAGACTTTTAATTTATTTGTGTCTTTAATTTTTTTCAGCAGTTTTATTTTATTTATTTTTATTTGTTTATTTTTTTGAGTTGGAGTCTATTCTTTCACCCAGACTGGAGTGCGGTGGCTGCTCCCAGCCATCGCAGCCTCAACCTGCTGGGCTCTGGCAATCCTTCTGCCTCAGCCTTCCAAGTAGCCGTAACTACAGGCGTGCGCAGTCATGCCTGGCTAATTTTTGATTTATTGTAGAGATGAGGTCTCACCAAGTTGCCCAGGCGAGTCTCGAACCTGCGGGCTCAGGCAGTCCACTCACCTCAGCCTTCCAAAGTGTGGGATTACAGGCTGAGCCACCGAGCCCGGTTTTTTTCAGCAGTTTTATAGTTTTTAGTGTACTAGTCTTTCACTTCCTTTGTTAGTTTTATTCTTAAGAGTTTTTAGTCTTAGATTTTTTTAATAAGGAAATTGAGATCCAGTGAGATGATATGACTTGCCCAGGTTTCATATGAAGAGTCAGTGGTGGAGCTGAGTCTAGTATAAGGAATCCTGATTCCTAGCCCCGTGTTCCCATTTCTGTATTTCATTATAGGACTTGACTTTTCTTTGTTTCCATTGTTTTTGATGGGACTTCATGTGCTTTTGTTTGTGAAGGAGGCACTCCTCTGTACTTTAGCTTGCATCATTTCCCCGCAGTTTATAATTGGTTATTATTATTATTTAGATTGGAAAATATAGTTTATTTAGATAGTAAGTTAGAATAGAGAGAAGACTCACCTCCCCAAGGTAGGGAAGGGGACCAAAACTAGGAAACCTGGCGACGATTGCTCAAAGAGCCACGTGGCCAGATTAGAGTTTAGCAAAGCAATGGCCTATAACTGGTTACTTTGAAAGATTACTTCTAGAATGTTAGACTTCAGGGCAAAGAATGAGACCTTTACAAATCATTTAAACCAGTTCTGGCAACTTGGTGAGAACTCGTCTCTACAATAAATAAAAAATTAGCCGGGCATGGTAGTGCCTGTAGTTCTGACTACTTGGAAAGCTAAGGCAGATAGATCGCTAGAGCCTAGCAGGTCGGCACTGGAGTGACTGTGAGTGTGCCACTCCTCTCCAGCCTGGGTGCCAGAGTGAGATTCCAACTAAAAAAAATAAAATAAAATAAAAAAATTTAAAGTCACAATGTTTTCCACCCACAAGTAGTAAGTAAATGCACATTTTTTTCTTCCAGCCTCACGGCAACATATTCTCCATTAGGTGGTTCTTAAAGGACTTTTACAGCATTATGTTAATTAAAATCATAGTAGTTAAATTGAAAACAGTTGACCCTTGAAAAACATGGGTTTGAACTGGGTCTACTTATATGCAGATTTTTTTTTCAATAAATACAGTTGGCCCTCCATCCATATCAGCAGATTCTGAATCTGCAACTAAACTTGGATGGAAAATATAGTTTCTGTGGGATGCGAAACCCACTGCGGGACTTCAGTATGCTGGATATTGGTATCTGCTGGAATTCTTGGAACTCATTCCCTTAAGGACACGGAGAAACAACTTACTGTCATTTGCTGCACAGATCTAGATTTAAAGTCACATTGCTTCTTTTTCTAGGAGACTGAATTTCTGTAACAACTTTTAGAGTTTTTGTACCTGTCTTAGGTATACATGTGACATTTTATAAACAATAAATTTTGTTGGCCGGGCTCGGTGGCTTAGCCTCTAATCCCAGTACTTTGGGAGGCCGAGGCGAGTGGATTGCCTGAGCCTGCGGGTTCAAGACCTGCCAGGCAACTTGGCAAGACCTCGTCTCTAAAATAAATAAAAAATAAGCCGGGCGTGGTAGTACACGCTTGTAGTTCTGGCTACTTGGAAGGCTGAGGCGGAAAGATAGCCAGAGCACAGCAGGGTGAGGCTGCGGTGGCTGGGAGCATGCCACTGCACTCCAGTCTCCAGTCTGGGCGACAGAGTAAGACTCCAACTCAAAAAATAAATAAATAAATTTTGCTTTGTTTAATAAAAGTATATTTGAATACATACATCAGATAACATTTGGTGAAAGAGAACATATTAACATTTAACACATTTTATATAAATTTTGGCATCCCTGAATTTCACTATTCTTCAAAGATTCTATCAGTATATTTCTGGAGATTATATTAAGCATCTTGCAACAGTTTTTTAAAGAAAAATTACTGAAGACAGTGTTTTAGAATTAGAAAATATTCTAATTTTGTTAAGAAATAACTGCTAAAAAAAGGAATAGTTGCTGACTGTAATACTATGAAACTAGCAAACTAAACCAACTAAATCATGTATCCTAATAATTAGAATTATTAAACTTTAACAAATCTTGATTTTGATGATATGAAATATGTTTTAATACTAGAGAGTTTCCTTTTAATGTAAGATTCCCTTTAGATTTAGTATTTTATATGACTTTGCATCTAAAAGTTTAAAATATCTTGCCGTTGGAGAGGATTAATAAGTAAGCTGTAACCTTTATCTGACTTTTCTTCTAATCCTTTCTGCAGAGCAACTGCAGCTGCTCTGAAAATTAGTAAATCTCAGATAAGAAGGATATAATTGGTTTTAAAAGTTATTTCCATCTCTTCTAATTCCTTCCTTAATTATGTATTCCTTTTTTTCTTTTTTCCGATATTCAAGGCTTATTTAACAGTTAAGATATTAATGTTGGAATATCTTTTATAACATAGAGAACAATGTTGAGTACTTTTTTTTTTTTGAGTTGGAGTCTCACTCTGTCACCCAGACTGGAGTGCAGTGGCCGCTCCCGGCCACTGCAGCCTCGACCTGCTGGGCTCCAGCGATCCTTCTGCCTCAGCCTTCCAAGTAGCTGGAACTACAGGCGTGCACTACCACGCCTGACTGATTTTTTTGATTTATTGTAGAGATGAGGTTTTGCCAAGTTGCCCAGGCAGGTCTCGAACCCGTGGGCTCAGGCAGTCCACTCACCTCAGCCTCCCAAGGCGCGGATTACAGGCTGAGCCACCGAGCCCGGTGAGTACTTATTTTAGATATTGATAGTGGCAGAGATAAATTCATTTAATGATTAAGTAAAGAAAATAATGGGGAGATATAGGAGTGACTGTGAATTCCTTAAAGATTGTCACATGGGGGTGTGTGGATGAAGTGTTGGATGAACAAGCCCACACTTCATAGATGGCAGGGATAGACAGCTCATTCTTCCCCAGTTTAATATGAAGTTACATGAAGGAATACATCCTGTGTGACTTAGGGTGCAACCACATGCAAGCCATTGCATATTAATTTGTAATAATTCTGCATCAAAATCGTGAGATTGGAATTGTATCTATAGCAGTTCAAATAGTGAGACTGTTACAATAATCTATGCCTGAAGAAATGAAGGCCTGAGTTAAAAAGATTTTAGGCCGAGTGTGGTGGCTCAGCCTGTAATCCCAGCACTTTGGGAGGCCGAGGTGAGAGGATTGCCTGAGCCCCGGGGTTTGAGACCAGCCTGGGCAACTTGGTGAGACCTCATCTCTACAATAAATCACAAAAATTAGCTGGGCATGGTGGCGTGTGTCTGTAGTTCCAGCTACTTGGAAGACTGAGGCGGAAGAATTGCTTGAGTTCCACAGGTTGAGGATGCAGTGGCAGTGAGTGTTCCACTGCACTCCTGCCTGGGTGACAGAGTGAGACTCCAACTCCAAAAGAAAAGAAGATTCTAGTAGGAATGGGGTGTAAGGGACAGATGTTAAATATTAAGAAAGATTACTGAGGTGAGTGGATTGCCTGAGCCCGCGGGTTCGAGACCCGCCTGGACAACTTGGGAGACCTCATTCCTACAATAAAATCAAAAATTAGCTGGGTATGAGCCTGTAGTTCCAGCTCCTTGGAAGGCTGAGGTGGAAGGATCGCTGGAGTCCAATAGGTAGAGGCTGCGGTGGCCGGGAGCGACCACTGCACTCCAGTCTGGGCGACAGAGTGAGACTCCAACTCAAAAAAAAAAAAAAAAAAAAGAAAGATTAAATTCAGAACCTGTAGAACAGTGACATGAACTTGTGTGTACCTCAGCATCATGGAGAGTTTGTTAAATAGATTGCTAGGCCTTACCCCTAGAGTTTGTTTGAGTAGGTCTAGAGTGAGGCCTGAAAATGTACATTTTAGTAAGTTCCCGGCCGGGCATGGTTGTTCTTGCCTGACACTTTGGGAGCCAAGGTGAGAGGATTGCCTGAACCCATGGGTTCCAGACCAGCCTGGACAACATGGCAAGACCTCGTCTCTACAATAAATCAAAAAATTAGCCGGGCGTGGTGGCGTGTACCTGTGGTTCCAGCTACTTGGAAGGCTGAAGCAGAAGGATCACCTGAACCCAGCAGGTTGAGGCTGTGGTGGTGATGAGCATGCCACAGCCCTCCAGCCTGGGCGACAGAGTGAGATTTCAACTCAAGAAAATATACGTATATTTAACAAATTCCCAGGTGTTACTGATGCTACTGGTCAGAAACCACACTTTGAGAATCACTGGTTTTTTTTGTTTGTTTGTTTTGTTTTAGTTTAAGTCTCACTCTGTTGCCCAGACTGGAGTGCAGTGGTATGCTCCTGACCACCATAGCCTCGACCTGCTGGGCTCTGGTGATCCTTCCATCTCAGCCTGAGAATCACTGTTAAAGAGGAATGTGGACTGTGTCCCATCCCTACATTCTCTATGCGTAGCAGAGTCAGAGCTAGCACATGCAAAATGAGCTGACTATTTAATTATTTTCCTGTTTTGTCTTTTTTCTAGGCCAAGTGATGATAATAAGACTAATTCAACATGTAACATTGAAGTGGTAAACTCACTGGATATTGAAGAAAGCATTTGGTCCCCTAGGTTTGGATTGAAAGGCAAAATAGATGTTACTGTTGGTGTGAAGATACACCGAGGGTGTAAAACAAAATACAAGATAATGCCACTGGAACTTAAAACTGGCAAAGAGTCAAATTCTGTTGAACACCGTAGTCAGGTATAAATTTTAAAAAGAAAATTGCCTGAATGTATAATATAGTTAAAGATATACTTCTCTATATATATTTGGGTTCAATTTAAGTCATTTTTATTTCAGTTTTATGATACTTTTCAATTTGCAATACATTCAGGGTATTTGTTTTATAAATCTATACATATTATAGTAGAAATATTTCTCTGGCAAAGTAATAGGACAGCTAAACTCATTTTTTTTTTACTTTTTTTTATTTTTTATTTTTTTGAGTTGGAGTCTCACTCTGTCGCCCAGACTGGAGTGCAGTGGCCGCTCCTGGCCACTGCAGCCTTGACCTGCTGGGCTCTGGTGATCCTTCCGCCTCAGCCTTCCAAGTAGCCGGAATTACAGGCATGCGCTACCACGCCCGGCTGACTTTTTGATTTATTGTAGAGATGAGGTCTCGCTGCCCGGACGGGTCTCGAACCCGCGGGCTCAGGCAATCCACTCACCTCAGCCTCCCAAAGGCGTGGGATTACAGGCTGAGCCACCAAGCCCGGCTGACAGCTAAACTCATAAGTCAGTGTTGCCAAATTTAGGCTGCCAAACAACCAGTCTAAGCAGATATGTCTAAAAACAAAATAGTCCCGTGGGTGCATGTGGAAGCTCACACCTGTAATTCTGGCACTTTGAGAGGCCAAGGTGAGAGGATTGCTTGAGCCCAGGAGTTGGAGACCAGCCTAGGCAGCATAGTGAGACCTTATCTCCAAAAGTAAAATAAAAAAATTAACCGGGTGTGGTGGTCTATGTCTATAGTCTTAGCGACTGGGGAGGCTGAAGCAGGAGGATTGCCTGAGCACAGGAGGTTAAAGCTTTGGTGAGCTGTTCTTGTGCAGTGTACTGCTCTCCAGCCTGGGTAACAGTGAGACCACAACTCAAAAAAAAAAAAAAGAAAAAGAAAGAAAGAAAGAAAATAAAAATAACTCTTGGTTATGTAAGCTGGGGAAACCAAGTATATGGAGATGTTATGGTGCACTTTATTCTGTTAAAGGATCTGAGAAATCTTCAAGTCACAAATTGCAAATCTACATTTGTGTTAGCTGTGTTCATTCCAGTGTTTCCTAAATGTAATTTTTCATGGAGCTATTTTTTCATGTGATATTTACTTAGAACATTCTTTAGAAAATGTTGGTGTAGGGCCATTGCCTTACTAGACTCTGGTGTGACCATATGCTCGTGGAGCTATGGCCACCCGCCCCTACCTTGAGGATGTGAATCTCCTCTTTCTCGCGCTCTAATTGACTTTCTAAATAAACTATATTTTCTAATCTTAAAAAAAAAAAAAGAAAAAAGAAAAAAAAAGTTGGTATAAATCCATTCTTTTATTTCTGATCTTTATGTGATTATATTGATTTTTATCTGAGATGAAATATAGAACTGTCTTACCATTATGTTAAATTAAAAATTTCAATACTTTAAAAAATTCATACTGCTCTTTGATAAACAACAATTTTCTTTTATCTTTGAAAATTATTTTAAGTTTATATTATAGTGACTTAACAGATCAATTAACATAAAGTTGTATTTTATTTTCTAATTATTTTCACCTACTCTGCCTGTCTCCATATTGGCAATTTGTAGTATGTTCTCACAGAACCTTTCAAATCAACAAAGACAAAATTAAAAGATAGCAATATTATTATTTTTTTATGATATAGTATTTACTGAGGGAATAAGTGATGTAACAGATAGCATAGAATTTATAACTTAAATTTTCTCCTTGCAATTTTATATGTTATTTGGCAGATTTTATATAAAGTAGATTCAGATTCAAAGTACTGGAATAAGGCTGGGTGCGGTGACTTATGCCTGTAATTCTAGCACTTTGAGAGGTGGAGGTAGGAAGATGACTTGAGCCCAGGAGTTCAGGACCAGCCCGAACAACAAAGCAAGATTCCATTTTTACAAAACAAACAAAAAAAGGCTAGCCAGGCATGCCTTCAGTTCCAGCTACTTGGGAGGTTCACTTGAACCCAGGAGTTGGAGGTTGCAGTGAACTATGATCATGCAACTGCACTCCAACCTGGGCAACACAGCAAGATTTCATGTCTAAAAAAAATAAATAAGACAAAGTACTGAAATGTATAAGAAGACTTTCTCTACTAAAACTTTCTTGCCATTCTTTTTTATTTATTCATTTATTTTTTAATGCTGCTAGAGCAGATTATTTCCTGCCATTCCTAGTTGTGTGCCAAATCTTAAAGGTTTCCACAAAAGCTTTTCTGTTTGACTTGAAAAGGTAGGTACCTTTGTTATTTCACCTATTATTGAGTTTTACAGAGATGTTGGAAGTGGAGGAAAACATAGGTTTTCCCTATTAAAAAAAAGTTGAACTTTTTACTTTTGTAATACAAACATTGCTGAAATTACAAACCAAAGACTTAGGTAGATAAAAGCCCTCTTGAGGAAGGAACATCATGCCTATAGGAGAAAGGCTGTTTTTGAGGTCAAAGATTTAACAAATGTGTTTGTGTATATGAGACTGAAATTTTTCTACTCGATATTTAAAAAATTACATGTTTTAATGAAATCACTTTAGAATACTAAGCAGGAGAGAATATAAAAAGCATTTCAGCATCTAAAGTGCTCCAGAGTCAAGGACCTTTTTTCATTTATTGCTGCACTAATTTTCTGTGCCTTCAAGGCAAAGACTATTACTGTATTTAATTTTGGTTGGAAGTTGTACTTTTGCAAGGAGAGAAGCTACAAGAACTTTAAAGAATAATATAGTAATTCTTGTATTGAAAAGAAGTAAAATTTGCTAGAGCAAGGCTCAAAGAAAAATGTTAGAGTTTGTATTGCATATTTATTATGCAAGAAACAAGAAGACATTGAAAAATTGATTATGGTTCATTATTGATTTATAATCGGTGTTGGGGATAAGGAAAAAATAAAATTCTTTTGCATTCTTAAAAGAATTCACTTTGGTAATAAGAAAAGCTTTGAGAAAGCTTTTTTTCTTTATTTTTGAGACAGGCCCACTGTGTTGACGAGGCTCAACTCGACCTCCTTGACTCGAACTCCTGGGCTCAAGCGATCATCCTGTCTTAGCCTCCCTAGTAACTAGGATTACAGGCACGTGCCTGGCTAAGAAAACTTTTAAAGCAAAATCTTAAGAAGTAAACTAATTTCAGTTAAGGAAGATATTTATTTTATAAATGGAGTTTATTTCAAAAGTTTGTAAGTCAGTAATTTGGCACTTAAACACATTTTCGAAAGGAAAAAATATTATATGGCACTGTGATCACCAATCCAGCTCACAAAAACCTTAGCTAGTGCTGTAGTTGAGTTACAACCAGTTTCCTTTTATCATAACACTAAAGGAATTTCATTTAATATTTTGCCTCCTTTTATTAAGTTAGAGACCTGTTTACCTCTTCCTTCTGCTTCACTTCCCTCGGAAAGATTTGATACAGAAAGACCATTAGTTTTAGATGACTTCCTTAACCCACAGTCCCAAGGCTCTTGTTCTGTAATTTGTGAGTTCTCTTTAATTTTAATTTTTCTATTAAAAAACATTAAAAAAATAGTGATGAGGTCTCGCTATGTTGCCTAGTCTGGTCTCAAACTCCTGGGCTCAAGCAATCCTCTCGTTTTGGCCTCCCAAAGTGTTGGGATTACAAGCGTGAACCATGGTGCCTGGCTTTTCTTTAACTTAAAAAAATTTCTTTTTCATTTTAACTTTTAAAAGCTTTATTTGTTAGCTATGCTGTATAGGGACCATAAGTAGAGTGCTTGTAAGACCTCCCAAATAATTTTTCGTAGGCTCAGATGTTGAAACAACAACCCTTCATTGGAATCTTATGTATGTAGATTAGTTTAGGTGATCAAGCTAAAATATCAAACTTTGGTATGATTGTTTCCCGAGGACTGAATATTTCCACATTTTACTTTGTAGACATTTTTATAAATGTCTTTGGACATTGAGGCATCTGGGATTGTATTTTCTTTGCAAAGTTCGTATATTGAGATTTCTTCTATATTTCTATTACATTTGCTAATTTCACAAACACTACTGTATTTGTGAGCAAAAGAACAAAATTTTAAAAAAGGGTTTTTTGGAAAATTGGTGTCTCACTGTATTGCCCAGGCTGGTCTCGAACTCCTGGTCTCAAGCAGTTCTCCCACCTTGGCCTCCAAAAGTGCTGAGATTACAGATGTGAACCACATGCCAGGCAAAAATTTTTTCTATGTTTTGTAAACCTGTTTTAGACACTTAGTGATGAGTTTGTAGATATAATTAATATTGTGCAGCAAATAATGCTGTGTCTTCTATAAATTAATCATTATATTTTAAATGTAGTTTAGAAAATTGAAAGGTAATTGTAATTTGACATTATACTTATGCATTCTAATTATAATTACTGGATTTGCTGGTTTTGAATTTTAAAATTGAAATACTGGAATTCTAAATTATTTAATATTTGAATCTTGGCAAACTCTTAGAAAACAAATTGACTTGTTATTAGATTGTATATAACCTTAGCCAAATTACTTGTTCTTACAGCTAAATTTTTTCATGAGCTAAAGGGACTATTTTTAATTTGTCTTGCTTTGATCGTTTCTCTGAAAAGCACTATTGAACCTAATTAAGGCAGTTAATGATGTCTTGTGCCCTGGAAAAACAAACTGTGCAGAGTTTTTTTTTTTTGGCCACAGTGACTGACATAAATGAGTAGCATTTTAGTGTTTGGTTCATTTATTTTAAATAGCAAGAATATTGTCTTAAGACTGTTAACTTCAAAATGTAAATCATAGCTTGATTAATTTCCCTCTTTAACTTATTGGAAATCTAAATTTTTACTGTCTAGGAAAAATTCTCTGTATTTCTTTGTTATCTAAACAAAACTGAGAAGCACGAACCATGTTTGTTTTGTATAAATTATATGTTTGACGTCTAATTTGTTGTGTTAGCTTGCCAGCTTTGCTAATGTTACTTTCAGAATGGAAATAGCTTCATTGTTCTTTTAAAATTACAATGTGTTGGTTGCAAGACAATGTCGGAAAATATATAAAGTTTTAGTCTTGTTTGAGAAAAATGCTGATGTTTGCACAGGTTGTTCTGTACACACTACTGAGTCAGGAGAGAAGAGCTGATCCAGAGGCTGGCTTGCTTCTCTACCTCAAGACTGGCCAGATGTACCCTGTGCCTGCCAATCATCTAGATAAAAGAGGTTGAGCTGTTTTCTTTGTGTTTTACTTATCTGCTCCTCCCCACCTCCTTCAGTTTTTGGTGATTGTTATGCCTGACAATCTATTCATTGCACTTGATAGGTGTAATAATATAGGTTGTGATTTACAGTTGTGGTATTTTTTTAAAGGAATTTTAATACTATAATCTATAATTGAAAACAATAATCTATAAACATTTTATTATGCAAAACTTTATTTCAAACTTTCTATCTTATATTACAGGTGTTCTAGATAGCTCTATTTTATTCTCAGCATTCACCTAATAAAAATAACTTTGCATTACTTACTAGTTATGAAATATGTACTTTAAAGAACTTATCAAGTGAACAAAACCTCAAAGGAAGTATACCAAAATATTAACAGTAGTTATGCTGAAATAGTGGGAAATATGAATGTTGTTCTCTACTCATTTTTTTTTTTTTTTTTTTTTTTTTGAGTTGGAGTCTCACTTTGTTGACCAGGCTGGAGTGCAGTGGTACGCTCATGGTCACCACAGCCTTGACCTGCTGGGCTCTGGTGATCCTTCCACCTCAGCCTTCCAAGTAGCTGGAACTACAGGTGTATGTCACGACACCCAGCTAATTTTTTGAATTCTTGTAGAGACGAGGTCTCGCCATGTTGCCTAGGCAGGTCTTGAACCTGGGCTCAGGCAATCCTCTCGGCTCAGCCTCCCAAAGTGCTGGGATTCAAGCATGAGCCACAGTACCTGGCTCTGTTCTCTACTCTTAAAAATATTTCTAAATCTGAAAGTTTTACTTACATAAATAAAAAGATATATGATAAACTAATTCTTCAAAAGACACCCTTTTCTTTTCTTCATAGAACTATTAAAGCTAAGAAACCAGGTGGCATTCTCTTTGTTTCACCGTATTAGCAAATCTGCTACTGGACAGAAGATACGGCTTGCTTCTTTGCCAGAAATAATTGAGGAAGAGAAAATTTGTAAATATTGCTCACAAGTGGGCAACTGTGCCCTTTATAGCAGGTAAATACTGTCTTGTAAAAACATTATTTTAAGTTGAGTATGACTCAACTCAACGATTTAACATTGGTGACTGCCTGGCATTGATTTCATTTAAGTTATTTTTCTTTTATATTTTCCTTTGTGCGTGGTATTTCTAAAATGAAGGGAATAGATTTTTAAAAGCTCACAGTACATATTTTCTAAATGGCCCATTTTCTTGAGAAATAATGGAGTGCTTTTAAATCTTTTCCCCAAAGTAAATATTTTAATCTTACTGCATACAGTTGATTAAAGGAAAGGCTTATTGGAGCACTTTAGATTTTGAATTTTTCAACTTTTGAATTTTTCAACTTATGAATTTTTCAACTGATACAATGCAAATATTCCAAAATCCAGGAAAACCTGAAACAGTTCTAATTGTAAGCATTTTGGATAAGGGATATTCAGCCTGTACAGGAAAATGCAAGTTTCCTTAAATGATAGTTCAAGATGTCTTCCATATCTTATTTGTGATTTTAATCTCAATTCTTTTGTAGTTAGATACAGGGAAATTGGTTCTTGTAGATACAGTTTGATATGATCTAATGGATGTGCCTCCCCTGTTATCTATGGCTATTCTTCTACAAATGGAAAGTTTATTATCAGTCACGTGAATGACTGTGTTTTTATACCTTCACAGACAGTGAAAGTCTTGGAAGACACAAAAAAGTGGTTCGAGGTAGATACAGACTAAGAAACAAGGTCAAAGCAGAGCCAATGTTCTAGTTCAGTCTGAAAATGTACATAAAGTACTTTTAAAAGTATTACATCAAAGGATCTCTTTTTGAGTTGGAGTCTTACTCTGCTGCCCAGGCTGCAGTGCAGTAGCACACTCACGACCACCACAGCCTTGAGCTGCTGGGCTCAGATGAACCTTCTGCCTCAGCCTTCCAAGTAGCTGGAAGCACAGGAGCATGCCACCATAGCTGGCTAATTTTTAGATTTTATTGTTGAGATGAGATCCCGCCAAGTTGCTCAGGCTGGTCTCGAACCCCAGTACTCAGGCAATCCTCTTACCTCGGCCTCCCAAAATGCTAGGATTATAGGCATGAGCCATCATGCCCTGCTCAAAGGATCTTTTAATGGCAGAGGACAGTGAACCGTGGGAAGTCTGGACCTGGAGTACAAGTACATTTCTTTGGAATATTATGTTTTAGTTTTAGTGTTTTGTATGCCGTCCTATAATATGTTTGTTTCTATATAAAAATGGGAACTTAACAATGGTCATACATGGACATACAGAGTGGAATGATATACATTGGTGATTATAAAAGGTGGGCAGGTGCAAGGGACGTGAGAGTTGAAAAACTGCTTATTGGGTACAATGTTCACTATTTGGGTAGTGGATACACTAAAAGCCCAGACTTCATATATACATGTAAGAAATCTGCACTTGTGCCTCTTAATTATATTTTAAAAAATATTCTAGGCCAGGCACGGTGGCTCATGCCTGTAATCCTAGCACTTTGGGAGGCTGAGGCAGGAAGACTGCTTGAACCTAGAAGTTCGAAACCAGCTAGGCAACATAGTGAGACCTCGTCTCTACAATAAGTCAAAAAGTTAGCTGGGCATGGGAGCACACGTCTGTCGTCCCAGCTATTTGGGAGGCTAAGGTGGAAGGATAACCCAGGAAGTTGAGGCTGTGGTGAGCTGAGATCATAGCACTGCACTGCAGCTGGGCAACACAGATGCCATCTCAAAAAAAGAAAAAATTTTAATTTAGTATTAAGCAAAATTCAAATGATTCTCCATGTTTTTATGTTTACTTCCTTATGTCACAGAGCTAGGTGTACAAATATTGTGATTTTGAGTAATGCATTTGTACAAAAAGTCAATACTTGCTGCTTATAGCAACGAAGATTAAAGTATACCAAACCTAAATTGTTTGGGGGAATACTCAATGAAGGCAAAGTAATGCAGTATTGAGTTTCTTAAACATTTTGTTTTGTAAAAAGTCCTATGACTTACAAAACATTGAAATGACTTCTAAGGAAAATTAGGGGTGATGGTTATGAGTTATAATGATCATCATATATGTATACTTATTTTAGAATGACCTCATTTAATAGCCAGCCAGAGAAATGGTTTATAAACATCTCTAACTTGGAACTTTATATTTAGAGCAATTGAACAACAGATGGATGACAGTTCAGTCCCAGTTGTTATGCTGCCTAAAATAAAAGAAGAAACCCAGCATCTGAAGCTTGCACACTTAGAATATTTCAGTCTTTGGTGTCTAATGTTAACTCTGGAGTCACAATCAAAGGATAATAGAAAGAATCATCAAAATATCTGGCTAATGCCTGTTTCACAAATGTAAGTGGTCCATTTAATACAGTAAAATTTTAGTAGTTTAGATTAACTAGTGTTATGGTATTTGGAATTTATCTTCGCAGTCCCATGCGGATCCATACCCTGCGCTCCCAGAAGGGCCCTGGTGGCATTTGGAATTTATGACCAATACAGGTTATGTAGCATTATAAAGATATGTGATTTCATTTATCCATGACAACTGCAAATGGCTTTCAGTGAATTATTTTTAAGTAGAGCACCATTTCTACATATGCTATGTACTGCATTCATTGTTAGTAATATATTTTCAATGTGTTAAATATGCCTCAAATTTTGTTTTAAAAATTATCAGTATATCCTTTTGTATCAGTGATAACATTATAAACTTGACTTAAAGGGAATTTGTATATATTGATAGAATGCAAATTAATGAGGGTTTACTTAATTTTTAAAATATTAATATTTTACAAGTGTATATTTTCAGTAAGTTTTGGTACAGATGCAAATTTTCTAAAATTCCATCTTATAGTCCTTGTAGAATCCAGTTTTTATGAGTGACTTGTAAAGTTAGAGTTTTGAGCAGGGCTCGGTGGCTCAGCCTGTAATCTCACGCTTTGGGAGGCTGAGGTGAGTGGGTTGCTTGAGCCCGCAGGTTCGAGACTCACCTGGGCAACTTGGTGAGGCCTCATCTCTACAATAAAAAAAAAAAAAAAAAAATAGCCGGGCATGGTAGCCCATGCCTGTAGTTCCAGCAACTTGGAAGGCTGAGGTGGAAGGAGCCCAACAGGTCGAGGCTGCGGTGGCCGGGAGCGTGCCACTGCACTCCAGTCTGGGTGACAGAGTGAGACTCCAACTCAAAAAAAAAAAAAAAAGTTAGAGTTTTGTTTCTCTTTGCATAGTATTTTTCCCTAATGTAAAATTTAGTTGCTTTAGCTCCATTTTTTTCCTTTACAAAAGGAATATTAGTGATGTGGCTTTAGAAATAACTGGTCATTATTTTCCTAATAGTAGACCTTATCACAAGGAAACATTACAGTGGAGAAAGTTTATGTCGTTGTAGACTGCATAAGAATAGTGAATATGTTAGACACATACATACCAATGAGCCTCTGAGATTGTATGATATTTTATAGTAGTGCCTGGGAGACTGTAGATGCTTAATTCTTATTTCTTAGAAGCAGTGAAATTATCAACTTGCTTGCCATTATTTTAATAACAATAATAGGCCAGATGTGGTGGCTCACTCCTGTTATCCCAGCACTTTGGGAGGTAGAGGCAAGCAGATTGCCTGAGCTCAGGGGTTTGAGACTAGCCTGGACAACTTGGTGAGAAAATCAGCTGGGCACAGTGGCATGCGCCTGTGATTCCAGCTACTTGGAAGGCTGAGGAGGATGAATTGCCTGAGCCCAGCAGGTTGAGGCTGTGGCGGCCATGGACATGCCACTGCACTCCAGCCTGGGCAACAGTGAGACTCTGACTCCAAAAAAACCTCACAAAAAACAATAGTAATTTTAAAATTGTTTATTTGTTTTATTTTATTATTTTAGAGACAGAGTCTCACTTTTTCGGCCAGACTGGAGTGAAGTACTGCAACCCTAGATCGCTGTAGCCTTGAACCCTTGGCCTCAAGTGATAACTGCTTTGACTTCCTAAAGTGCTGGGATTACAGGTGTGAACACTGCACCCAGTCTAATAACAATAATCATAAATTCTTTCTTGTAAACACTAAAGAAATATGTTATTATTTTCTTCATATCACATTTAGGAGCAGGTTATTATGGTTTGTCTTCTGTAATTTTATGTGTATCTGCCCAGGAGTTGAGGATATTGTTTGGGGATGAAAGAGCCAATAAAACTCCTTGTTCAGAGAGCTCAGCCTATGGGTGCAACAAGGGTGTGTTCCCTAGCACTATTCTACAAGACTGTTGTTGAGAGATTAGTTTAAAAAACTATAGAATATATGCTTAGCGTTTCTGACATTTTACTGTAGATTGTGGAAAGTGTAAAAATGACAGATTTTAGTTTTTAGGGGTCAGATGAGCAAGTAAGTTGCGGAAAAATGAAAACATGATAATTACATATGTGATATAAATAGGAGCTTTCTCTTTTTCTCCTTTTTCATAGGGAAGAAAGTGGCATTTGCATTGGAAACCTGATCAGAACAGGACATGTACAGAGAGTTTGTGATGGACAATATTTGCATAATTTCCAGCATAAAAATGGTGCCATACCTGTCACAAATCTAATGGCAGGTGACAGAATTATTTTAAGTGGAAAGGAAAGGGCATTGTTTGCTTTGTCTAGGGGATATGTGAAGGAGATCAACATGACAACAGTGACCTGTTTATTGGACAGGTAATGAAATATCACTTGTTTTTGGTAACAGCTTTATGAATATATAAATCATACCAAACAGTTCATCCATTTAAAATATACAACGTATTGGTTTTTAGTATATTCACAGAGTTGTGTAGCACTGTCCAAAGCAATTTTAGAGTGTTTTCATTGCCCTCAAAAGAAACCTTGTACCTGTTAGCAGTCACTTGTCATTTTCTCCTATTCTTTCAACCCTGGGCCAACACTACACCACTTTCTGTCTCTATAGATTTGCCTATTCCGAATATTCTGTGCAAATGGGATCATACAATATGTGGTCATTGGTGACTGGCTTTTTTTCACTTAGCATACTGTTTTTGAGGTTCATTTGATTGTGGTAGCATGCATTCCTTTTTGAAAAAAATCGAGGTAAAATTTTCATAACAAAATTAATTGTTAGTCATTTTTAAGTTTATAATTCAGTGGCATTTAGTATACTCACAATATTGGGCAATCATTATTTCTGTCTAGTTCTAGGACACTTTCATCATGATAACAGGAATCCTATTCCTACCAAGCAGTTACCTCCCACTTCTCCCTCAAGCTTCTGGCAGCCCCTAATTTGCTTTCTAGCTCTATGGACTTAGACCTATTCTGGCTATATGATATAAGTAGAACCATACAATATGTGACCTTTTGTGTATGGCTTCTTTCACATAGCCTGATGTTTACAAGGTTTATTCACATTTCAGCAAATATCAGTACTTCATTTCTTTTTATGGCTGAATAATATTCCATTATATGGATTTACCACATTTTGTTCATCCATTCACCAGCTTATGGACTTTTCACTTGTTTCTACTTTTTTGCTTCTATGAATAATATTGCTGTGAATATTCACATATAAATTTTTGTGTGGACATATTTTCATTTTCCTTTGTTGTTACCTAGGCATGGAATCCCTGGTCATATGCTAAGTCATGTTTAACATTTTGAGGGGGCTGGGTGTGGTGGCTCATGCCTATAATTTCAGCACTTCGGGAGGCCCAGGTAAAAGGATTGCCTGAGCCCAGGGATTTGAGACCAGCTTGGGTAGGTAACATGGTGAGACCTCATCTCTACAAAAAATCAAAAAATTAGCCAGGTGTGGTGGCACATGCCTGTAGTCTTTGGGCGACTGAGGCAGAAGGGTCGCCTGAGCCCCAGCAGGTCTAGTCTGTGGTGGCTGTGAGCGTGCCACTGCATTCCAACCTGGGTGAGAGAGTGAGACTCCCACAAAAAAAAACAAAAACAAAAAAACATTCTGAAGAGCTACTGGCCAGGCATGGTAGCTCACACCTGTAATCCCAGCACATTGGGAGATGGAGACGAGACGATTGCCTGAACTCAGGGGTACGAGTCCAGCTTGAGCAACATGGCAAGACCTCATCTCTACAATAAATCAAAAATATTAGCTAGGTGTGGTGGCGCTTGCCTGTATTTCCAGCTACTTGGAGGGCTGAGGCGGAAGGATTTCTTGAGTCCAGGAAGTAGAGGCTGCAGTGGCTGTGAACATGCCACTGCACTCTAGCCTGGGTAACAGAGTGAGACTCTGACTCAAAAAAAAAGAAAAAGAAAAAAAAAAAGAACTACCAAACTACTAAACTTTTGTTTAGTACATTATGCTCTGTATTGCGAATGTGGGTATCATCTTATCTCATTCTCATAACCACATGTATAGCAGGCAGGATAGATAACTACCCTGTATTAGCTATAAGGCTTATTTCTCCTTAGCACTCTGAACATTCACCATTTTGTTTTCTCTTTTAAACAATTTTGTTTTCTTTTTTTGAGTTGGGGTCTCACTCTTTAAACCAGGTTAGAGTGCAGTAGTATGATCATGCCTTACCACAGCCTCAACCTCCTGGGCTCAGAAAATACTTCCACTTTAGCCTTCTGAGTAGCTGGGACTACAGGCTTGCGCTACCACACCGGCTAATTTTTTGATTTTTTTTTTTTGAGTTGGAGTCTCACTCTGTTGTCCAGATTGGAGTGCAGTGGTCGTTCCTGGCCACCGCAGCCTCAACCTGCTGGGCTCCGGTGATCCTTCCACCCCAGCCTTCCAAGTAGCCGGAACTACAGGTGCGTGCTACCACGCCCGGCTAATTTTTGATTTATTGTAGAGATGAGGTCTTGCCAAGTTGCCCAGGCAGGTCTCGAACCCGTGGGCTCAGGCAGTCCACTCACCTCGGCCTCCTAAAATGCTGGGATTATAGTCTGAGCCACTGAGCCTGGCCGATTTTTTTTTTGTGTGTGTAGACAAGGTCTTACCATGTTGCCTAAGTTGGTCTCAAACTTCTGGGTTCAATCAGTCCTCCTGGTTAGGCCTACCAAAGTACTAGGATTACAGACATGAGCCACCATGCCTGGCTTGTATTCTCCTTCTTTATTGATATTTTTATTTTTTTTTTTTGAGTTGGAGTCTCACTCTGTCACCCAGGCTGGAATGCAGTGGCTTGCTCATGGCCACCCCAGCCTCAGGCTGCTGGACTCAGGAGATCCTTCCACCTCAGCTTTCCAAGTAGCTGGAACTACAGGCATATGCTACCTTGCCTGGCTTATTTTTTTGGTTTATTGTAGAGATGAGGTCTCACCAAGTTGCCCAGGCTGCTCTTGAGCCCCTGAGCTCAGGCAATCTTCTTACCTCAGCCTCCCAAAGTGCTGGGATTACAGGCGTGAGCCACCACACCCAGCCTGTCACAGATTTTTATAGCAACTATTTTACTATTGATACTTTTAAATCAGCTGACTTTAACTGAAATAAATATACTTTATATCACAGCTATAAATGGAAGAAAAGATTAAAAAAAAATAAGAAGACATTCAATTCCAGGAACAGAAAATTAAATTTAAAAATAGATAAGGAGGCCGGGCATGGTGGCTCAGCCTGTAATCCCAGCACTTTGGGAGGCCGAGGTGAGAGAATTGCCTGAGCCCATGAGTTCGAGACTAGCCTGGGTAACTTGGTGAGACCTTGTCTCTACAATAAATCATAAATCAGCCGGCGTGCATGGTAATGCATGCCTATAGTTCCAGCTACTTGGAATGCTGGGGCAGAAGGATCACTGGAGCCCAGCATGTCGACGCTGGGGTGGCCATGAGTGTGCCATTGCACTCCAGCCTGAGCGACAGGGTGAGACTCAAACTCAAAAAAAAGAAAGCAAGAAAATCTGTGACATACGTTAATATTTGTATCACTGATGTTCATATTTCGTCTTCTTTCACATTTGACTGGATTATGTTTGCAGCCTTCTTTGCAGATAATACAGCCATGGCTCACTATTAATGGATGGAGGTCATCAATTTGGACTCAGTGATATCTGAGTAACTGTAATGGAAATATCCAAGCTTGTTCCCTACCAACCAGTAATTGTAGTTGAGCCATAACCATCCCTAGTCTGAGTTTCATGTTATGAGATTATGAACCACTATAATCGTTAGGATTCCTTGCAGTTCCTTGTATTTATTTAGTACCTACCACGTGTTAGGTGCTTGCAAGTCCTTGAGTAATTTATGGTTTTGTGTGTAGACACATATTTTCAGTCTAATGTGATAAGTGTTCAAATTGATGGACACAGAAGGAGAGGTATTTAATCCAATCTTAAGAGTCTCAGGGAAAGCTTTTTGAAAAAAGAATTAATTCTGATTCTTCATCCTGTGGATGGGGTGATACAGTACAACACCGAGCAATCAGGAAAGTGCAGGTCATTAAGTATTTCTGGAATGTAAAATATAAGGAAAGGAATTACTGGAGAGGTCAGATCATAGAAGGTCTTATATACCATATTTTAAAAGTTTCGATTTTTATTCTGATGTATTGGAGTGTTTTTAATAGAAAAATGGATAGTCATTGGATTTGCTTTTTTCTGTGGATGCTTTGTAGAAAACTGAACTAACTAAAGGAGGCAAAACTGAAATCAGAGAAACCAGGAAGCTGTTGTAGTCACCCAGGCTAGAGGAGGTTGTGGCAGGGTAGTGTTGGCAGCAAGAATGGAGTGACTTTGGTAGTAAAGTAAAATTGCCTGGCATTTGGATACTGATTGAATATGTGGGCTGGGAAGAGGACGAGGGAGAGGAAAGGTTCAGGACAGCGTTTATAAAAAATTGTGTATTCTTTTTTTTTTTTTTTGAGTCAGAATCTCACTCTGTTGTCCAGGCTGGAGTGCAGTGGCACGCTCACAGCCGCTGCAGCCTCGATCTGCTGGGCTCAGGAGATCCTTCTGTGTCAGCCTTCCAGGTAGCTGGAACCACAGGCATGCACCATACCTGACTAATTTTTTGATTTAGTGTAGAGACGAGGTCTCGCTGTGTTGCTCAGGCTGGTCTCGAACCCCTGAGCTCAGGCGGTTGCTCAGGCAGAACCACTGTGTTGCTCAGGCAGAACCCCTGAGCTCAGCTCTTGCCTCTGCCTCCCAAAGTGCTAGGATTGCTGCCATGGACCACTGTGCCCGGCCTCCTCTTCTTTTTTTTTTTTTTTGAGTTGAAGTCTCACTCTGTCGCCCAGGCCGGAGTGCAGTGGTACGCAGCCTTGACCTGCTGGGCTCAGGTGATCCTTTCGCCTCAGCTTTCCAAGTAGCTGGAATTATAGGCACACGCCACCATGCCTGGTTTTGATTTATTGCAGAGATGAGATTTCACCAAGTTGCCCAGGCTGGTCTTGAACCTGTGACCTTAAGCAATCCTCTCGTCTCGGCCTCCCAAAGTGCTGGGATTATAGGCGTGAGCTACTGCACCCAGTCCAGGCCTATTCTTACATGTTGAAACTTTAGTCACCTTCAAAGTATTGTCTGTGCCATACACCTATTGAAGTGTTTTTACCCACTGCTCAAAACAGGTTTTCTGAGCTCATAGATTTTGATGCCTTTTAGTACTTCTGCCATTTTTGTTTTACTTCTTCCATATTGACAAAATATTTTCCTTTGAGGACCTTGTTTTTTGAGTTGAAGTCTCACTCTGTCACCCAGGTTGGAATGCAGTGGCATGCTCACAGGCACTGCAACCTTGACCTGCTTTGTTCATGTGGTCCTTCCGCCTCAGCCTTCCAAGTAGATGGAACTGCAGGCACTCTCCACTACACCCGGCTTGTTTTTTGATTATTGTAGAGATGAGGCCTCATCAAGTTGCCCAGGCTGGTCTCAAACCCCTGAGCTCAGGCAAACCTCTTGCTTCGGCCTCCCAAAGTGCTGGGATTACGGCTTGCGCCACCGTGCCCTGCCTTTTGAGGACTTTTGTCATCTGCTTGTGGTAAGATCTGGTGGGGCACGGGGGTCATGCTGTTTTGGTCAAATACTGCTGAACACTCAGTACAGTGTGGGCAGGTTGTTTGTGTGAATCACCCATAATGAAATGGGCAAATGAACTGACAGAATCGTCCCCCAAAATTCACCGAAGCTGAACACAGCCTCTCACAATAATTGGTGGTACACTGTTGCTGATGGGTTCCTAGAATACTTACCTAGTAGGGGAAGCCTGTACTACAAAGAAAGGCCTGTACTACTGCCTTCCCCAAAATAATTCCAGTTTTCTGGGAGTCCATCCTGATAGATGTAAGCACTTTTAAATGAGATCAGAACCAGAAGAGGAGGATCAGGTTCAGCAGGGACTAGAAGTTGTTCAGTTATGAATATATTGAGCTTTCAGAGCCTAGGTTTTAGCCAAGTAGTTAGATATTGCTGTCTTCTGGGTATCCAAAACCTGAAGCTGGGTGAGGCACGAAGTAGGAGAGGAGTGAGGTCAGGGCCACCGATGTAGATTTAGGGTTGGGAGTTACATGAGGACTTGGGACCATAGGGGAAACATCAAGAAAGAGCAGTACAATGGAAGGGACTCTAGAGAACACCAGGGCTTAAGCGACAGACAGAAGAGTGGGATAATGTGACAGGAAGAAAACCTGCACTTCAGGCTAGAGGAGGGAAGAGCCAATGTTGGATTGCAAGGTTAAGTGAATTTCCTTAACCTTGGTGAACCCATGTTAGATTGCAAGGTTAAGTGAATTTTCAGCAAATGTTGCAGGTTCCTGATTACTAAGGACCTCATGCTGTCTTTGATTGGCAAGTGTGGTTTAGGGGCTATTAGCTATCTTAATAACTGCTCTGGCCCACTTATTCTTTTAGCATAGGGGCCCCTAAACCCCTGGCTACAGTTAGTGGCCTGTTAGGAACTGGCTGCACAGCAGGAGGTGAGCGTCAGGTGAGCGAGCAAAGCTTCCTCTGTATTTACAGCTGCTCCCATTGCTTGCATTACCACCTGTTCTCTCCCTCTTGGCAGATCAGTACCAGCATTAGATTCTCATAGGAACGTGAACTCTATTGTGAACCACACATGCATGGTATCTAGGTTGCGCACTCGTTATGAGAATCTAATGCCTGATGATCTGAGGTGGGGCTGAGATGGTAATACTACTGGGGAGCAACTGCGAACACCTATTAACATTAGCAGTGAGGTTTTACTGCATAAAGACCAACAAATCAGTCACTTGCAGACTCTTATCAAAACCCTATCAGTGTGTGGCAAGTGAGATGATGTGCTTCACTTGTACTGCTGCATCTGGTGGTGGGCTTAAGTTAGAATTCAGCGTTTATTTTAGTTTGTGCATGACCCATTCTTTTATTTACCACTTCTTTTCACACCTCTTTTTTAAAAGTGGTGAGTTGTATAATTATTTCATTATATATTACAATGGAATAATAACAGAAATAAAGTATACGATAAATATGATGTGCTTGAATCATCCCGAAACCATTCCCTCCCCTTCCCACCTCTCCCAGTGTGTGGAATAATCGTCTTCCACGAAACTGGTCCCTGAAAAAGATTGGGTACCTATCTTTTAACAGATAGCAGTATTTTCTTACTGACTATGTGAAGTGAAAAACATTCATGTGTTTGTTTTGCTGTTTTAGGAACTTGTCAGTACTTCCAGAATCAACTTTATTCAGATTAGACCAGCAAGAAAAAAATTGTGATATAGATACCCCATTAGGAAATCTTTCTAAATTGATGGAAAACACATATGTCAGGTTTGTAACCATGAATGAATCTGAATTTCACCCACTTTTCTAAGGAATATTACTAAAAGTACTTTTTTTGTTTTTAGCAAAAAACTTCGAGATTTAATCATCGACTTTCGTGAACCTCAGTTTATATCTTTCCTCAGTTCTGTTCTTCCACATGATGCAAAGGATACAGTTGCTGGCATTCTAAAGGGTATGCTAAAATCCATGTCTACTTTGATTAACTTTTCTTGGTTCTATTTAATTTAAGGTACCCTATGTCTAATATCTTAATTGATTGTACTCAGTTACAATATTTAGATGGAGGCTCCTTGGAAGTAGTTTTGTATTGAAGAACAGACCTGGATAGAGACAGCTTTTCTTGTAAAATACTTGATTTGTTCATTGAAATTTAACACTCTTGGGAGGGACACACCTCATCAACAAGGGTACCTGCATAATGAGTATTTGTATATCTAACCCTGAATTGTACCCCACATCTTAAAAATTCAAAAAAGGAAGAAATTTAACACTCTTACTCCTGTTATCTTTTCATTTAATTGTAGGTTTGAATAAACCTCAGAGACAAGCAATGAAAAAGGTACTTCTTTCAAAAGACTATACACTCATCGTGGGTATGCCTGGAACCGGAAAAACAACTACAATATGTACTCTCGTAAGGTTATTATTCTTTTGCTTAGAAAGTAAATATTTAGGCTGGGCTTGATGGCTCAGCCTGTAATTCCAGCACTTTGGGAGGCCAAGGCGAGTGGATTGCCTGAGCCTGAGGGTTCAAGACCCACCCGGGCAACTTGGCGAGACCTCATCTCTACAATAAACCAGGCGTGGTAGCATGTACCTGTAGTTCTGGCTACTTGGAAGGCTGAGGCGGAAGGATTGCTGGAACCCAGCAGGGTGAGGCTGCGGTAGCTGGGAACGTGCCACTGCCCTACCGTATGGGCAACAGAGTGAGACTCCAACTCAAAAAAAAAAAAAAAAAAGAAAGTAAATATTTATACTAGCTTCTCCTCAGTTCAGAGGATGAGACATTTTATATCAAAAGGGCTGCATTTTAATTCAAAATGTCTTTATTTTGAAATAACTTTTAGAATTATATGTGATAGAGTAAATCTGAATCACAAATAGTTGTAATCATGTTGTAGATTTCTTGCATTTAGAATTTTCTAAGTTATCGTTCTGTTAGTGGTATGTGATATGTATCGCTATGTTTTCCTTTCCCTTTAAAAATGATAAATTATGCAGAAGTGGTTGAATAAGATTTTTTCTTAGATTTTTTTATGTCAATAAATTTCTAAGCAGCAGCCTTAGAATTATCATAATGATGGCAGCAAATGTTTATTGACTGGTAATTGTTGCCAGACACTATTAAAAGTTTGTATGCATTTAATTTTACTATCATTTATGTTGAATTATTAGCATATCATTAATAAGATATAGTAATGTCATGTAATTTTTGTAGAATATTTTGGCTTCATAATTTTTTTAAAAAGTTACTTGATGGCCGGGCACAGTGGCTTATGCTTATAATCCCAATACTTTGGGAGGCAGAGGTGAGAATATTGCCTGAGCATAGGAATTCGAGACCAGCCTGGGCAACATGGCGAGATCTCATCTCTACAATAAATTAAAAAAAAAAAAAATTAGCTGGGTGTGGTGGCACACGCCTGTGGTTCCAGCTACTGGGAAGGCTGAGGTGGATGAATCGCCTGAGCCCAGTAATTTGAGGCTGCAGTGGTTGTGAGCATGCCACTGCATTCCAGCCTGGACAACAGTGAGATTCTGGCTCAAAAAAAAAAAAAAAAGTTATTTGGCTCAGCTGCTAGATATGTTTCCTATTAATTTTTAAAAAAATTTTAAAATAGAGACAGGGTCTTGCTGTGTTGCCCAGACTGTTTTCAAACTACTGGCCCACCTCAGATTCTCAAAATGCTGGGATTATAGATGTGAGCCACCACACTCTGCCTCCTATTAATTTTTTTTAGTTTTGTTTGGAAAATATAAGCATGTTAAATATTATATAGAATTTAAAGTAATTCTGCTTTTCTTTCTCTTACCCTTTACTAGGTAAGAATCCTCTATGCCTGTGGTTTTAGTGTTTTGTTGACCAGCTATACACACTCTGCTGTTGACAATATTCTTCTGAAGTTGGCCAAATTTAAAATAGGATTTTTGCGTTTGGGTCAGCCCCAAAAGGTTCATCCAGCTATCCAGAAATTTACAGAAGAGGAAATTTGCAGATCCAAGTCCATTAAATCATTAACTCTTCTAGAAGAACTCTACAGTAGTCAAGTAAGTATAGTTATTGTATAATAATGCTGACAGTAATTTCTATAGCCAGAAGGAAGGGTAAGACTATACTCTGGGAAATTTAGTCACATTGTTGCATGTGATTAATTTATATATGTCATAGGGCCAGTTTATTAATTTATATTGTTTCCTTCTAAAATGAGGTTTTTGGTTTATTTTCAGTGTTCCCTCTTCTAGTTTCAAATATCCTAGAAAACTACTAATGATGATTTTTTAGTAAATCTGAATTAGAAGCAATGGTACTTAATAGTCTTGTAGTAAGCATTTCTAGGCTTTTATATAGAACCTAATTCTTACTTTATTTTGTTATTTATGTCTATTTTTAGTGGAAAGTCTTAACTATTTTTTTCTTTTTTCTTTTGAGTCAGAATTTCACTCTGTTGCCCAGACTGCAGTACAGTGGCATGCTCATGTCCACTGCAATCTCTACCTCCTGGCCTCTGGTGATCATTCCGCCTCAGCCTTCCAAGTAGCTGTAACTACAGGTCTGCGCCACCATACCCGGCTGCTTTTTTTATTTATTGTAGAGACGAGGTCTTACCAAGTTCACCAGGCTTCTCTTGAAACCCTGGGTTCAGGCAGTCCTCTCGCTTCTGCCTCCCAAAGTGCTAGAATTATAGGCGTGAGCCATTATGCCTGTTTTTTTAATCTTTTTAAAGAGAAGGGGTCTTGCTATGGTTCCCAGGCTGGACTCAAACTCCTGGACTCATGTGACTCTATTGCCTCAACCTCCTAAGGAGCTGGTACTGTTGGTGCATGCCACTGCCTGGTTTAACTGATATTTTTGCCTTTAAAAAATTACCTAAAATAATTTAGATTTAATAGGTTGTTCCTTTAACCCTTTTACTTAATACTAATATGTTTTTATCTAATGTATATCAATTATTGATAGTTTTTGAAGTGACTAAGATGTATACCTGACTGATTTTTTTTTTTTTGAGTTGGAGTCTCACTCGGTCGCCCAGACTGGAGTGCAGTGGCCGCTCCCGGCCACCGCAGCCTCGACCTGCTGGGCTCTGGCGATCCTTCCGCCTCAGCCTTCCAAGTAGCCAGAATTACAGGCATGTACTACCATGCCCGGCTGATTTTTTGATTTATTGTAGAGATGAGGTCTCGCTGCCCAGGCTGGTCTCGAACCCGCGGGCTCAGGCAATCCACTCACTTCAGCCTCCCGAAGGTGTGGGATTACAGGCTGAGCCACAGAGCCTGGCTCCTGGCTGATTTTTTTAAATTAAACTTTTTATTTTGAAATATTTATAGAGTTACATGCTACTATAAGATATTAAATAGAGAGATTGTGTGTATCCTTTATCCAGTGGCAATATCTTGCAAGTCTCTAGTCCAGTATCACAACTAGGATATTGATATTGATGCAGTCAATGTTCTATTAGCAAAAGATCCCTCATGTTGTACTTTTATAGTTACATCTACTTTTCTCCTGCCCTACCCCTTTCTTAACCCCTAACAACCATTAGCCTGTTTTGTTTATAATTTTTTCATTCAGGAATGTTATGTAAATGTAGTCATACAGTGTGTAAACTTTTGGGATTGGTATTTTTACTCAGCCTAGTTCTCTGGCAAGTGTTAGATTGCAAGGTTAAGTGAATTTTCAGCTAATGTTGCAGGTTCCTGATTACTAAGGACCTCATGCTGTCTTTGATTGGCAAGAGTGATTGTTGTATGTATTTGTTTCTTTTTATTACTGAGTATATTCATAGTATGGATATTTAACAATGTGTTTAACCATTCTCCCATTGAAAATGTGGATTGTTGCTAGTTTTTGGCTGCTGTAAGTACTCATGTGCAGATTTTTGTGTGGACATAAGTCTTCATTTCTCCGGAATTCAATATCTGGATTGTTTGGTGGTTGCATGTTTATTATTATTAGTTTTTAGTCTACCAAACTGTTTTTTCATAGCAGCTGTAACATTTTACATTCCTACTACCAGTGTATGAGTGGTCCTTGTCAGCATTTGGTGGTAGTACTATTTTTTTTTTTTTTTTTTTTGAGTCAGAGTCTCACTCTGTGTCCCAGGCTGGAGGGCAGTGGCACGCTCACAGCCACTGCAGCCTCAACCTATTGGACTCAGGCAATCCTTCTGCCTCAGTTTTCCAAGTAGCTGGGACAAGAGGCGTGCGCCACCACACCTGGCTAATTTTTATGATTTATTATAAAGACGAGGTCTTGCCAAGTTGCCTGGGTTGGTCTCGAACCCATGGACTCAGGCAATCGTCTTGCCTAAGCCTCCCAAAGTGCTGGGATTATAGGGGTGAGCCTCTATGCCTGGCTTATACTATTTTTTATTTTAGCCATTTTGATAGGTGTGTGGTAATATCTTTTGATTTTACTCCACATTTACCCAGTGGTTAATGATGTTTTTACATACTTATTTATCATCTATATATCCTCTTTGTTGAATTATTTCTTCATATCTTTTGCCCATTTTGGATTGTTTTCTTTTCCTTTTTTTTGAGACATTGTCTAACTCTGTTGCCCAGGCTAGAGTGTAGTGGTGTGATCATAGTTCTTTGCAGCTTCAAATTCCCTGGCTTTAGCAATCCTCCCACCTCAGCCTTCCTGAGTGGCTAGGACTACAGGTATACACCACCACGCCCAGCTAATTTTTAAATTTGTTTGTGGAGACAGGGTCTCACTATGTTGCTCAGGCTGGTCTTGAACTCCTGTCCTCAAGCAATTCTCCCAGCTCAGCCTCCTAAAGTGCTGGGATGATAGGTATCTGCCACCATGCCTGACCTACATTTGCTTTTTACTGTTGAGTTTTGAGAGTTCTTTATATATGTTCTAGATATTAGTTCTTTACTGAATATGTGGTTTGCAGACATTTTTCCTACTCTGTAACTTGCTTTCCATCTTCCTCACAGGTTCTTTTCAGTGCAAAAGGTTTTAATTTGGAGGAAGTTCAGTATAGAAATGTTTTTCTTTTTCTTTCTCTCTCTCTCTCTCTTTATTATCCTTCAATAGAAGAAGGAAGTAATGGTTTTCTTTTATGGATTCAGGTTTTGGTATTAAGTCTAAGAACTCCTTCTCTAACTCCACATACTGAAGGTTTTCTCCTATTTTTTTTTTCCTGCTAGTCATACGGTTTTATGCTTTACATGCAAGTTTGGGACTATTTTGAGTTTCTTTTTGTATAAAATATGAGATTTAGGTTGAGTTTTTGTTTTTGTTTTTTACCTATGGATGTCCAATTTCTCCAGCACTGTTTGTTGCAAAAGTTGTCATTCTTCTATTGAGTTTTTTTGGTACTGTGTTAAAAAATCAACTGGGCAGAGTTTAGCTAGGTGGTATATGCCTATAGTGTCTGCTACTTGGGAGACTCAGGTAAGAGAATACTTGAGCCCAAGAGGTCAAGTCCAACCTGAGCAACAAAGTGAGATCCTGTCTCCAAGAAAAAAAAAAAGGTCATATTTGTATGATGCTGAAATGCTCAACAAAATACTAACAAACTACATTCAGCAGCATATTAAAAGGATTATATACCATAACCAAATGGAATTTTTGTCCCATAATTTCAGGATTGTTCAACATATGAGCATCAGTCTAATACTCCTTCATTTTGCTTTTAGCATACCTATATCATATTTGAAGTGAGTTCCTTGCAGACAGCATGTATCTGGGTCATGTTTTTTCATTTACTCTGCTAAATCTGTGGTTTTAATTGGTGTATTTAAGCCATTTACATGTATAATTGACTGGGTGCAGTGGCTCATGCTTGTAATCCTAAATCTTTGGAATGTCAAGGCAGGAGAGTTGCTTGAGACCAGGAATTCAAGACCAGCCTGGACAACATAGTGAGACCTTGTCTCTATAAAAAACTCAAAAAATTAGCCAGGTGTGGTGGTGCCTACTTATAATCCCAGCTGCTTGGGAGACTGAGGTGGAAGGATTGCTTGAGCCTATGAGATCAAGGGTGTGGTGAGCCATGGTCATGTACTGCACTCCAACCTGGACAATAGAGTGAGACCCTGACTCAAAAAATAAAAACAATAAAAAATAAAACCCCACATTTATTGTAATTACTGATATATATTAGGGCTTAACTGTGCTATTTTTTTTTTTCCAAGTTGGAACTCTTACTCTTTTGCCTAGGCTGGAGTGCAGTGGCATGCTCATGGCCACCTCAACCTCCACCTGGTGGGCTCAGGTGATCCTTCCACCTCAGTCTTCCAATTAGTTGGAATTACAGGCAAGTGCCACCACACCTCACTTATTTTTTATTTATTGTAGAGATGAGGTCTAGCCAAGTTGCCCAGGCTGGTCTTGAACCCATGGGCTCAGGCAATCATCTTACCTTGGCCTCCCAAAGTGCTGGGATTGTAGGCATGAGCCACGGTGCCCAGCCTGGAGATAGTTTTACAATAAGTTCCCTACATATGAGCAAGTTCCATCTCAAGAGCATGTTCATAGGTTCAGTTTGTTCATAAGTCTAACAAAGTTAGCCTGGGTACTCAACTAACATAATTGGCTATATAGCATTGTGCTGGTGGTTGAATGATTCATATTATAAGAACAAGTGGCATCTACCATCTTGTTGCCTTACTCCACTCAATTATTTTCACTTTTGTTTTCATTGTTATTGCGTGGTGCTTAGCAGTACCAGCTACATCACTGCTGCTTTTATATTTGCTTCCAGACATTCTGGGCTTGAAATAAAGATACTGGGCTACTGTATTCTATGCAGTACTGTACAGTAAAGTACACAAAAACAGAACCACTTGTAGAGGATGTACGCATGTGACAGTATGCCAGACACACGAACTAACTTACATTATTAGATCTGCAAGTGTACATTCGCATCTGTGAAAGTTTGCAACTTGAAGGTTCATATGTAGGGGACTTAAGTACTAGGTATGAGATTCTAGGTTAACAGTACTTTGCTTTCAGTACTTGAAAAATATTCTGCCACTTTCTTCTGGCTGCCATGGTTTCTGATGAGAAATACACTGTCTCTCAAATTAGGTTTTTTGTCTATGTCAGCAGTCCCCAGTCTTTTTGGCATCGGTCTGTTTTCTTTTTTGGGGGGGTTGGAGTCTCACACTACCACCCAGGCTGGAGTGCAATGGCATGCTTACGGTCACTGCAGCCTTGACCTGCTGGGCTCAGGTGATCCTTTCCCCCTCAGCCTTCCAAGTAACTGGAACCATAAGCATGTACCATCATGCCTAGCTAATTTTTAAAATTTACTTATTGTAGAGATGAGGTCTTGCCAAGTTGCCCGGGCTGGTCTCGAACCAGTGAACTCAGGCAGTCCTCTCACTTCAGCCTCCCGAAGTGCTGGGATTATAGGCATGAGCCACTGTGCCCAGCCTTGGGACTGTTTTCATGAAAGACAATTTTTCCATGGAGTGGGAGTGGAGGGATGGTTTCAGGATAATTCAAGTGCATTACATTGACTGTGCACTTCATTTCTATTGTTATTACTTTGTGATATGTAAAGAAATATATAGCATCACCACCTCAGCTCCACCTCAGATCATTAGGCATTAGATTCTCATAAGGAGGTGGCAACCTAGATCCCTCACATGTGCAGTTCACAACAGGGTTCACGCTCCTGTGAGACTCTATTGCTACTGCTGATTTGACAGAAGGCAGAACTCAGGCAGTAACGCAAGTGATGGGGAACAGCTATAATTCAGATGAAGCTTTGCTCGTTGCCCTCCCTTAACTTCCTGTTGTACAGCCCCATTCCGGGGCTGCTCTATAGCAAGGTGGTGTTTTCTCTGACTGCTTTCAAGATTTTTTTTTTTTTTTGAGTTGGAGTCTCACTCTGTCGCCCAGACTAGAGTGCAGTGGCCGCTCCCGGCCACCGCAGCCTCGACCTGCTGGGCTCCAGCGATCCGTCCGCCTCAGCCTTCCGAGTAGCCGGAATTACAGGTGCACGCTACCAGGCCTGGCTGATTTTTTGATTTATTGTAGAGATGAGGTCTCGCTTGCCCAGGCGGGTCTTGAACCCGCGGGCTCAGGCAGTCCACTCACCTCGGCCTCCCAAAGTGCGGGATTACAGGCTGAGCCACCCAACCCGGCTATTTGTTTGTTTATTGAATTGGAGTCTCGCTCTTATCGCCCAGGCTGGAGTGCAGTGGCATGCTTATGGCCAATGCAACCTCCACCTGTTGGGCTCAGGCAATCTTTCCACCTCAGCCTTCCAAGTTGCTGGAATTGTAGGCGTGCACCAACATGCCTAGCTAATTTTTATTTTTATTTTTTGGATTTATTGTAGAGATGAGGTCTTCCCAAAATTGCCAGGCTTGTCTTGAACTCCTGGGTTCAGGCAATCCTCTCGCCTCGTCTCCCAAAGTGCTGGGATTACAGGCTTGAGCCATTCCTCCCAGTTAATTTTTTTTGTTTTTAATTAAGAAAGATAGATTATTAAAGAGAGATACGTTGTGAAGGACATAATGGGCAGGACAGCAGCAAGAATGTCTGCTCTTTACTGCCCTAGGTTCTTGTTATATTGAGTGATTTTTGATTGAAACATGAGCATTTTTATTGTTATTTAAAGCTTCTGTTTTTGCTGGCCTTCTCTTAAACTGCTGAAGTAGGAGTAGAGGGTACACCATCGCATTCCTGCCAGGTGGAAGTCAACGACTAGGTTCCTCACTCAACCTTCTTTGTCACACAATGTGGGAAGCTCCTCTTTACTGCTGGGCAGGGGTGGAAGTCTAGGCTACTGATGTAGTCTCCACTAACATATTGGGTTGAAGACCTTTTACCAGTTAGCAAGGATGAAAGGCCTGACTCCCTACTTGGCTTTCTCCACCACTACCCTGATTGGGTATGGGCTTTCCCGTTACAGCCTTGAGAAGAGTGAAAATTTAGGCTCCTTACTCAACCTTGGCTGACTTTGTTTGTGGGGAGAGAAGGGGCATGTTCTTTTTTTCTGTGATGGTTGGTTAGAGTGGTTATTATATAGAAGTTTTCTGTCTGGTAAGCTTTGCCTTTCCTGTTCCTTCTGCCAGATAGAGCAGATTTTTGTTGAAGCCCTTTTTGATTTGCATTTGTTGGTGGTTCTGAATTGCTGGCTTCCTCAGTTCCAAATCTGGAATATATCAGACCAAAAGAAACCCAGGGGATCAACAACTATCTTGATCCTTTGGTCCTAAACTTCCTAGTTAGACTGCCTTCTCTTTACCTTTCAGAGCCTTCTTTTGTTTGTTTTATGTATATAGTGTCCAGGGTGTTTAGTTGTACCCTGTGGTAAAGAAAAGTGTTCCATCTTCCCAGAAGCAAAGTCCTGGTTGATAGTAAAAAAAAAAAACTTATTAGCCGGGCTTGGTGGCTCAGCCTGTAATCCCAGCACTTTGGGAGGCTGAGGTCAGTGAATTGCCTGAGCCCGCGGGTTCGAGACCTGCCTGGGCAACTTGGCAAGACCTCATCTTTACAATTAAAAAAAAAAAAAAAAAAATTTAGCCGGTCGTGGTAGTGCGTGCCTGTAGTTCCAGCTACTTGGAAGACTGAGGCGGAAGGATCGCCGGAGCCCAGCAGGTCGAGGCTGCGGTGGCCGGGAGTGGCCACTGCACTCCAGTCTGGGCGACAGAGTGAGACTCCAACTCAAAAAAAAAAAAAAAAAAAAATTATTGATAAGAAGAAGAAAAAAAATTATTATTGCCTCTTGAATACCTCCGATTTCCATTTAGAAATATTCAAATGTGAGTATTGTTGAATGTTTAGAAAATTTCCTTGGGTTTTTTTCTAGAAAAAAATATTTACTTATGTATCTGTTTACTTTTGTGTCTCACTTTTTGGCCCAGGCCAAAGTGATCATGGCTTATTGCAGCCTTAACCTCCTGGGTTCAGGTGATCCTTCTACTTCAGCCTTCTGAGTAGCTGAGGCTGCAGGTGCGCACCACCACCCATGGCTAACTTTAAAAAAATTTTTTTGGTAGAGATGAGATCTCACTATGTTGCCCAGGCTGATCTTGAACTCCTGGCCTCAAGTAATTTCCCTCCTTGATCTCTCAAAGTACTGGCATTATAGGCATGAGTCACCATGATCAGCCTGAAAAAATTTTAATAATAAATTTTGCATGATGTAAATGTTTCAGAATTAAATAATACTGAAGGATTTTAGATGTTACGGGACAAAAATCTTTTCTTTGATTTTTTTTTTAATTTAAAAAAGATTGGGTACAGTGGCTCATACCTGTAATCCCAGCACTTTAGGTTCAGAGGTAAGAGGATTGCCTGAGCCCTGGGGTTTGAGATCAGCATGAGCAACTTGGTGAGACCTCATCTCTACAATAATAATAATAATAAATTAGCCAGGTGTGGTGGCGCACGCCTGCAGTTATAGCTACTTGGAAGGATTGCCTGAACCCAAGAAATTGAGGGTATGGTGGCTGTGAGTGTGCCACTGCACTCTCTGAGTGCACTCTCTCAGTACACTGCCTGAGTGACAGAGTGAGACTCCAACTCAAAAAAAAAAAGGTAATTTCAAAAACAGAATAAGCTATATTTTAAAAAACTTATTCATATACATTCTAAAGTGATCTATTTTATTTGTTTTTAGCTTATAGTTGCAACAACATGTATGGGAATAAACCACCCAATATTTTCCCGTAAAACTTTTGATTTTTGTATTGTGGATGAAGCCTCTCAAATTAGCCAACCAGTTTGCCTGGGACCCCTTTTTTTTTCACGGAAATTTGTGTTGGTGGGGGATCATCAGCAGCTTCCTCCCCTGGTGCTAAACCGTGAAGCAAGGTAGGCAGACATTTAAGTGTTAATTTTATATTGGATTATTTTTAAGGATCAGTTTTAGTATATTCAGAAGCCTGCATTTGATTTGTTGACAGAGCTCTTGGCATGAGCGAAAGCTTATTCAAGAGGCTGGAGCAGAATAAGAATGCTGTTGTACAGTTAACCGTGCAGTACCGAATGAACAGGTATTTGTAACAGCGTGAGTGCTTTTCATGTTTGTTTTCATCTACCAAAACTAAAATTATTTTTTGTAATTCTCTTAGTAAAATCATGTCCTTAAGTAATAAGCTGACCTATGAGGGAAAGCTGGAATGTGGATCAGACAAAGTGGCCAATGCAGTGATAAACCTACCTAACTTGAAGGATGTGAAGCTGGAACTGGAATTTTATGCTGATTATTCTGATAATCCTTGGTTGATTGGAGTATTTGAGCCAAACAATCCTGTTTGTTTTCTTAATACAGACAAGGTAAAAATTCTCTTTCTTTAGTTTTTCTTCTTTCATCCTATTATTTAAATATCTGAGTTTTTATTAATGTATTCTCTGTTCAAGCTTATTCAAAAGGCAACTAGTGTATTTCTGACACCTCAACACAAAAGAGTCTTTTCTTTTTAAAGACCTGGTATCTTTTGGAGGCAGTTTATTCTGGGGGTTGATAAATGTCAACTGATTTTTGAGGAAGGAAAGCCACAGCATGCCGTCAAGGGTATAATTACATTACCTAGAAAAGATATTAGCAGTGATACTATCACAAGGCTGGGTTTACAAGAGGACAGAAGATAGAATAAATTGGTATCCTTTTAAAGACATTTAAAAAATAGACTTTATTTTTTAGAGTAGTTTTGGGTTCATAGCAAAATTAAGTAGTGGGTACAAAGATTTCCCACATGCTCCTGTCCCCATATGTATGTGATAAAAACCTTTTTACAAACCGGTCATTAAACAGAAATCTTCACAGGGTCTTTAAATGACTTTATTCTTATTTCTAGGAACTAAAAACAAAGTTTTGGTCCTGTGTTCTGACAGTTTGTTTTATATAGTGCTTCTTAGCATTTGAGTTTGAAGTCTTTACATAAGTTCACATAAAAATATAGTGACCAATTATATGTATGTATATTACTCTAAAATAGCTATCTGTGCCTTTTGTTGCTATTAAGATAGGTAGAAGCCGGGCTTGGTGGCTCATGCCTGTAATCCCAGCACTTTGGGAGGTGGAGGCAGGAAGATTGCCTGAGTCCAGGGGTTTGAGACCAGCCTGGGCAACTTGGCGAGACCTTGTCTCTACAATAAATTAAAACTATCTGGATGTGGTGGCGCATGCCTGTTGTTCCAGCTACTTGGAAGGCTGAAGCAGAAGGATTGCCTGAGCCCAGCAGGTCAAGGCTTCTGTGGCTGTGAGTGTGTCACTGCCCTCCAGCCTGGGTGACAGAGAGAGACTTCGACTCAAAAAAGGAAAAAAGAAAAAGATAGGTAGAGCCAGCTGGTTGTTAAAAATAAGTCCTTGCTGCAAATCTGTGATGGACTTTTCCTCTTTTAGATATTAGCCTTTAGCAATTCAAGTTCAAGAGTTAACACCTGAGGGTAGGCAGACCGTGGGAAATTTACCCAGATAAACTGCTTTTGCAAATGACTGCTTTTATAAACCACAATTCCAGTTTTTAAATTGTAATTTACAATTATATCCCTCACCAATGATCACTCAGGATCTTTGTTTTTGCTGATCTTTCTTTTAGCATCAGGATTCCAAATAAATTGAATTAAAAATAATGAAGGTTGCTTAGGGATAATGTAGTAGAAGTAGTCCTTGGAGAGTTTTATCAGGTATGTAGCGGTTTCATCTGCTCCATTATTTGTAAAAAAAAAAAAAAAGGGGGCAAGAAAATGGAAGGAGCAGAAATATTAGAGCTGAATCAAAGTTTGAATCCTAGTACAATGGTTTATTGTGAAGTTTTGGGCAAGTTACTTATCTTTTCTGACTTTGATTCCTGTAAAAGGGGGGATAACTAGGTAAAGTATGTGAAGCTCAGTGTGACGTCAGCTTTCCTTGATATTTTAGCCTGAACCGTAGTATGCTTAAGATGGATTGCCTCGGCATGGCTTTCCGAAAGTGACTAATACCACTCTTTTTTGTTGATTTTTTCACCTTCAACTTTTTTTTTGATCATGCAACTTTAACTTTTTAAAATTTATTTTTAATTTTGGCTTCAATAGCTTTAGGGGATACAAATGGTTTTTGGTTACATAGATGCATTGTATAGTGGCAAAGAGGTCTGAACTTAAGTGTACCTATAACCCCCACCTGTGCCCATCATACCTGATATTTTTCATCTCTTCCCCCCTTCCCACTCTGCCCCTTCTAAGTCTCTAATGTCCATTTTACCATTATATATGCCTTTACAGTTCCTTAGTTTAGCTTCTACTTATATACAAGAACGTACAGTATTTGGTTTTTTGTTGCTGTGTTACTTCTCTTAGGATGATGGTCTCCAATTGCATCCAGATTGCTGCAAAAAACATTCTTTTTTTAATGGATGATTAGTATTCTGTGTGTGTGTGTGTGTGTGTATACACACCACATTTTCATTATCCACTGATCATTTGATGGGCACTTCGGTTGATGCCACATCTTTGCAATTGTGAATTGTGCTGTGATGAACAAGTGATGCAGGTGATTTTGTATAATGACCTGTTTCTTTGGGTAGATTTTAAGTAGTGGTATTGCAGGATTGACTGTAGATCTACTTTTAGTTCTTTGAGAAATCACCATACTGATTTCTATTGTGACGTTGTACTAATTTACGCTCCGAACAACCATGTGTGCCAACATCTATTGCTTTTTGATTTTTAAATAATGGCCATTCTAACTGGTGCAAGGTGTTTAACTCATTGTGGTTTTAATTTGCATTTCCCTGATTATTAGTGATGTTGAGCATTTTTTCATGTTTGTTGGCCATTTGTGTATCTTTTTTCAAGAAGTGTCTGTTCATGTTGTTTGGACATTTTTTAATGGGGTTATCTGCTTTTTAAAAATAGAGTTATGTGATTTGTTTGACTTCTTGGTAGATTCTGAATATTAGTCTTTTGTTGGATGTATAGTTTGTGAATATCTTCTCCCATTCTGTAGGTTGCCTGTTTGCTGTGTTGATGACTTCTTTTGCTGGACAGAAGCTTTTTAGTTTAATTAATTCCCACTAATTGATTTTGTTGCATTTGCTTTTGGGATCTTAGCCATAAATTCTTTTCCTAGGCCAATGTTCAGAAGAGTTTTTCCTAGGTTTCTTTTAGGATTTTTATGGCTTTAGGTCTGACATTTAAATCTTTAATCTATCTTGAGTTAACCTTTTATATGGTAAGAGAGAGGGATTAAGTTTCATTTTTCCGCATGTGGCTATCCAATTTTACTAGCGCCACCTGTTGAATAGGATGTTCTTTCCACAGTGTATGCTCTGTTGAAGATCAATTGGTTGTAGGTATTTGGGTTTATTTCTGAATTCTCTATTTTGTTCCATTGGTCCATGTGTCTGCTCTTTTATGAGTACCATGCTGCTTTGGTTATGATACTCTTGCAGTATAATTTGAAATTGGGTAATGTGATGCCTACAGCTTTGGTCTTTTTGCTTAGGATTGTTTTGGCTATTCCAGCTTTTTTGGTTCCATATGAATTTTAGGATTGATTTTTCTAATTCTGTGAAAAATAATATTGGGAGTTTACTAGGGATTATGTTTACTCTGTAGGTTACTTTGGGTAATATGGTTATTTTTACAATGTTGATTCTTCTAATCCATGAGCATAGGATGTTTTTCCATTTGTTTGTGTCATCTGTAATTTCTTTCTTTTTTGTTTTTGTTTTGTATTTTTTAGTCGGAGTCTCACTCTGTCCTCCAGGCTGGAGTACAGTGGCACATTCACAACCACTGCAACCTTGACCTGCTGGGCTCAGGTGATCCTTCCACCTCAACCTTCCAAGTAGCTAGAACTATAGGCGTACGCCGCATACCCTGCTAATTTTTTGGCTTATTGTGGAGACGAGGTCTTGCCATGTTGCCTAGGTCGGTCTTGAATCCATGGGCTCAGGCAGTCCTCTTGTCTCTACTTCCCGAAGTACTGGGATTACAGGTGTGAGCCACCACTCCCAGGTTATAATTTCCTTCATCAGTGTTTTGTAGTTCTCCTTGTAGAGATCTTTTACCTCTATGGTTAAATATATTCCTAAGTATTTTAGTTTTTTGGCAGCTATTGTAAATGGAATTGAGTTCTTGATTTGATTCTTAGTTTGGTCACTGTTGGTGTATAGCAGTGCTGTGATTTGTGTGTGTTGATTTTGAATCCTGAGACTACTGTATTTATGAAGTCCAAGAGTCTTTTGGAGGAGGTGTAAAATCATATCACCAGCTGGGCATGGTGGCTTACACATGTAATCCCAGCACATTGGGAGGCTGAGGTGGGAAGATTGTTTGAGTTCAGGAATTTGAGACCAGACTGAGTAACATAGCAAGACCTCATTTAAAAAAAAAAAATTAAAAATAAAATAGTAAGTTAAAATAATTAAAAGATCATATCATCAGCATACATGGATAGTTTGATTTCTTCATTTCCAATTTGGATAACCTTTATTTCTTTCTCTTGTTTGCTTGCTTTGGCTAGGACTTTTTCATCTTCAACTTTTAAGACAAAGATATTTTTCATCTGTCTCCAAATCTGGTAGTATAGTCTTTGTGGCCACCTGTGTACTCACAGTACTCTTAACTTTGGAGCTTGTGTTTATAAGCAGGCTGTATATTTTTCTACTTAGGTTCCGGCACCAGAGCAAGTTGAAAAAGGTGGTGTGAGCAATATAACAGAAGCCAAACTTGTAGTTTTCCTGACCTCCATTTTTATTAAGGTAATTTAGAATTTTTAAGGCTAATAAATACTAAAGTGCAGAGCAATAAAATATTAGACTGTAAGAAACTTATGATCTGGTATTAATCCTTGCTTATTATGATAAGGGGGACTGAAGCCCAGTTGTTTTTATTTGAGAAAACTTACCTAAGACGTGATCTTTTTATAATGGCACTGGAGTTTTTCTTTATTATAGGTTTTTGTAATGTCAGGTAATTCTGATTGTGTCAATACTGTGCTGTAATCAGAGTGATTGGGGATTGGAAGCTTTCCTATGTAAGGGACAGCAGAAAGTGAAATATATTTCTTTGTACTTTTTTTGTGTGTGGCTGTATTATTTTAGTAGCATACAAACCATTATGCTGCCATGAACCTCTAAAAATCAAGGGAGCAATATCTAAGGAATTATTTTATCATGGGAAATATGAACATAGATTTAGAGGAACTTCAATAATCATATTTAGTCCTTGAGATACGAACATCTGTTATAAACATCAATCATTTGGGCACATAGTATAAACATTTAATTTAATAAATTCAGAAAAAGCTTAAATAACTTAAAATTGAGATTTTTCATTTTAAATCATGTCCTTTTCTGTTTAGGCTGGATGTTTTCCCTCTGATATTGGTATCATTGCACCATACAGACAGCAGTTAAAGGTCATCAGTGATTTATTGGCACATTCTTCTACTGGGATGGTTGAAGTTAACACAGTAGACAAATACCAAGGAAGAGACAAAAGTGTTGTCCTAGTATCTTTTGTTAGAAGTAATAAGGATGGAACTGTGAGTTAATTTTATTTGCTACCTATTCATTTGTGGCATCTCTTTCTCCTTTTTAAAATTGTAGTTTAAAAAACATACTAATTTACCATCTTAACCCTTTTTAAGTGTATAGTTCAGTAGTGTTAAGTGTATCCACATTGTTGTTCATCAGATCTCTAGAACTTTTTCATTTTTCAAATCTAAGACGCTGTTCTCATGATCAACAATCCATTTCCCTCTCTCCTTGGCCCCTGTTACCGTCATTCCATGTTCTGTCTCTGTGAATTTGACGACTCTAGGTATCTCATATACGTGGAGTCACACAGTATTAGCCAACTAGTTTACCCATATTGTAGCATGTGACAGAATTTATTTCCTTTTTAAGGCTAAATAATATTTCATTGTCTCTATATACCACATTTTATTTATTCATTCATTAGTCGACATTTGGGTTGCTTCCACCTCTCAGCTGTTGTGTTTTGGGTATTTTATTTTATTTTATTTATTAAGTCAGAGTCTCACTCTGATTCCTAGGCTGGAGTACATTGGCACGCTCATGGCCACTGCAACCTCGACCTGCTGGACTCAGGTGATCCTTCTGTCTTAGTCTTCCAAGTAGCTGGAACCACAGGTGTGTGCCACCATGCCTGGCTAATTTTTCTGATTTATTATGGAGACAAGGTCTCACCAAGTTGCCCAGGCTGGTCTCGAAGCCCTGGGCCAGACAGTCCTCTCACCTCTACCTCCCAAAGTGCTGGGATTACAGGGGTGAGCCACTGTGCCTGGCAAGGTATTTTAAACATAAAGGCTTTCCTGTATACTTTTAAATTTATGGATAATAACAGGTTTTATTTTAGTATTATTTTTTGTTTTTGCCTTTCCTTAATTCATTTTTCCTGACTACCTAATATATCCATATTGTCTTTAAAAATATACATAATAAGCCGGGCTCGGTGGCTCAGCCTGTAATCCCACGCCTTTGGGAGGCTGAGGTAAGTGGATTGCCTGAGCCCGCGGGTTCGAGACCCGCCTGGGTAGGCGAGACCTCATCTCTACAATAAATCAAAAAAATTAGCTGGGCGTGGTAGCACGCGCCTATAGTTCCAGCTACTTGGAAGGCTGAAGCGGAAGGATCGCGGGAGCCCAGCAGGCCGAGGCTGTGGTGGCCGGGAGCGGCCACTGCACTCCAGTCTGGGCGACAGTGAGATTCCAACTCAAAAAAAAAAAAAAAAATGTATATATATATATATATAAATTTGTATATATGTATATGTATATATATATACATATATATATGTATACACACACACACACACACACACACACACACACACACACACATAATAGAAATGCTCCTACTCCTCACTCATCTACTCAATTCTTACTACACAGATAATCACATTTTTGGGTTTTTTTTTTAAACATCCTAGGTAATAGAAAAACTATTTTGGACTTTGCTTTTCTTAATAAAATGTCTTAGAGATCTTTCCATGTGAGTATACAGAGGGTTTATTCTATTCTTACATTTGCGTAGATGTTCATTGTACAGACACCTTATCATATATTTAATCATTCTCCTGATCTTTTACTGTAATAATTTTTATCACTATTACAAAAAATAATACAGTGAATGGAGATAGCTTCAGTTCTGTGTTTTTATTATATGTATTCAACAGTTTTAAATTACAGCTAGGGAATCAACATAAAATATTTGAAGTTGACATTGTGGGCTACTTTTCTCAAATGCCCAGAATTTTAAATGTGTTTTTGAATTTTTCTTTATTTTTTATTTTTTCGAGTTGGAGTCTCACTCTGTCGCCCGGACTGGAGTGCAGTGGCCGCTCCCGGCCACCGCAGCCTCGACCTGCTGGGCTCCCGCGATTCTTCCGCCTCAGCCTTCCATGTAGTTAGAGCTACAGGCGCGCGCAACCATGCTCGGCTGATTTTTTGATTTATTGTAGAGATGAGGTCTTGCCTGCCCAGGCAGGTCTCGAACCCCGGGGGCTCAGGCCTTTCTTTTTTTTTGAGTTGGAGTCTCACTCTGTCACCCAGACTGGAGTGCAGTGGCCGCTCCCGGCCACCGCAGCCTGAACCTGCTGGGCTCCGGCAATCCTTCCTCCTCAGCCTTCCAAGTAGCTGGAACTACATGCACGCGCTACCACACCCGGCTCATTTTGATTTATTGTAGAGATGAGGTCTTGCCAAGTTGCCCAGGTGGGTCTCAAACCTACAGGCTCAGGCAATCCACTCACCTCGGCTTCCCAAAGTGCTGGGATTACAGGCTGAGCCACCAAGCCCGGCCTAGCTTGTTCTTCTTAATGGCTGCTTAGTATTCCATTATGTGGACCCCATTATTTATATAATCATTATTTTCCTTTCTTTGACGTTTAGATTATTCTCAAGTTTTTGCTAGTAATAAATCAATCTGTAGTGAATTATTTTTACACACAAATGTGTGTGAGCATTTCTGACTTTTTTTTTTTTTGAGTTGGAGTCTCACTCTGTCGCCCAGACTGGAGCGCAGTGGCCGCTCCCAGCCACCGCAGCCTTGACCTGCTGGGCTCCGGCGATCCTTCCACCTCAGCCTTCCAAGTAACTGGAACTACAGGTGCGTGCTACCACGCCCGGCTAATTTTTTTATTTATTGTAGAGATGAGGTCTCGCCAAGTTGCCCAGGCGGGTCTTGAACCCTCAGGCTCAGGCAATCCACTCACCTCAGCCTCCCAAAGCGCGGGATTACAGGCTGAGCCATTGAACCCCATTTGATGAATCTTTCTTATATTGGTGTTTCAAAAGTAGGAAAACATTTCAAGACAAGTCATGTTCTTTGTCAGAACAAACTCAAATATATATTACAAGAAGACTGTAATAATTAAAACTTATATTTCTTACAGTGTGGTGAACTCTTGAAAGATTGGCGACGTCTTAATGTTGCTATAACCAGAGCCAAACATAAACTGATTCTCCTGGGGTGTGTGCCCTCACTAAACTGCTATCCTCCTTTGGAGAAGCTTTTTTACCATCTAAACTCAGAAAAATTAATATCCTTTTTGCTTTGTGTGTAGTTTCATTTGATTGTGCTACTGTGAGTACTTTATTTATGTATTTGAATGCATTAAAATTCACTGTCTTGGGGTTTCCACAGGCATATTCCAGAGATTTGATCCTACAGAGGAAAGAGAAAACAACGTATAGGAATTAAAGTTAAGATAATAATGAAAAAATGAATGTGTTAGAGAAGGATGGTTTGTCAGGTAAGAAAGGGAAAGGAAAGGACTTCATCAGTTGTCCTAGAACAACCACATGTAGGAAAATGGTTATCCCTTCTGCTCATCTTACCTCAAATTTATAACCTGTATAAACCAGGACAGATGACTGTATTTTTAAAATGGAGAATTATTTCTTTTCATTTAGATTATTTTAAAATAGCTCATTAAATAAATTTACATGAAGGTCTGAAAGGCCAAGATGTATAAATCTTATTGCTTAAGTACATAATTATCTATAAAGTACCATAAAGATCTTTATTTTTTCATAGTCCTGTAAACCAAATTATTATTATTATTATTTTTGAGTCAGAGTCTCACTCTGTCACCCAGGCTGGAGTGCAGTGACATGATCATGACCACTGTAGCCTTGACCTGCTGGGCTCAGGCAATCTTTCTGCCTCAGCCTTCCTAGTAGCTGGGACTACGGGTGTGCACCATGATACCTGGCTAATTTTTTTTTTAATTGTAGAGACAAGGTCTCATGATGTTGCCCCAGGCTGGTCTTGAGAACTACTGGGCTCAGGCATTCCTCTCACATTGACCTCTCAAAGCTTTAGGATTAAGACATGAGCCACCATGCCCAGCCCTGTAAACCAAATTATAAAATGTTAAATAATAATGTCATAAGTGTTTTTGTGCAATTGCATATTGTGTTAAATATATCTTCCTTAATTTATTTTACATAATTGATCTTCCATCAAGGGAACATGAAAGTCTTTGTCACATATTGGATGGTTTTCCAAGAGTATAAGACACTATTTTCCTTGTCTTTTCATCCTAGGGCAGTGTTCCTTCTAGCTATAGTACCTAATGTTCATAATTTTGGTTTGTAGTACCTGGTTAGACTGTGAAGATATCTTTTTTAACACAGTATTTATTTTTTTAAGTACAGGTATATCCAAAACTGTGAAAACTCTAAATTTAAAGGTACTATACATATATTTTATGTGATCTAGAAAAAGAGTTTGACAAATTTTTTACCAGCTTTAAAGATAGATTAACTCTTGGGTCTGAGCCTCAAATTCATTTTTAAGTTTAAAATTTCAGGACTAATTTTGTTTTGTAGATGTTACTGTAAGAACTTTATTTGAAAGACCAGATAAAGAGAGGTGATTTATTTTCATCAATGAAACACAATCTTGTGATGATGAGACCATAGATTCTTTCCTGTATTTTGAGGTCCCTGATTCAAAGGCCATCTTGCTGGTGTTTTTTCTGACTTTGCTTTTTGGTATCAAATAGATTTTTCACTTTTAAATTATGACATGAATTAATTATTTCTAACTAATTTTTTATCCCCCATAATCCTCATTTTTATTTTCAGTATTTCCCTATTCTAGAGTAGATTTTGATATAAAAGAAAATAATACTCTTCTTTTGAGAACAAATTTTGCCTTTTGAATTGATGAAAAATTAAAAAGGTAGATCCCTTTTTTCACCCATATTCTCATGCCCCCGTGTTTGGGGGACATTACTCAGTTTTCCCTCTTTTGTGTAAAGATGTTGCAAACCAAAATTACTTCCAAGTGATTATTTATATGGTGACAGATTTTTAACCTCAGTGTATCCATCTTCTGGGGGGACATCTTTGAGGGCTTTTTAAAAAATGGATGTTAAATATGTTAAAATGTTTGCTTCTACCTCAGGTTTTAAAAAATTGTTTCTTGGTTTTAATTTAATAAATTGTTTTCTACTATTGGATCTTACTGTGTCAATTATTGTTAATTCTGAATAATAAGTTCAGGCTGTCCAGCACTTTTTCGAGTAGTGATAAATGAAATATTGATCATGCTGTAAAACTGAAACCAAGGAATATTGATACTGTAAAGAGATTTATGAGGGACACACAGGATGGGCTTGATCACGGAGTTATTATAGGTGAAACAGGAGAAACCGGAAAGATTGCTGTGATAGGGTTTAAATATTAGTTAGATATCATGAGGAAGAAATCATCATCAGGAAGAAATCTCAGATAGTAATATTAGTTCCTGGGAATGAAATGAATGATAACGTTCTATTGGTTTAGCCAATGGTTGCTTCATTATGGGTTTGTACAGCTTGGAAAGTAAAGCACCATAGAAGAAGAGCCTGGTGAGGAGTTTCATGTTTCCTGTCATTTTTGGACCTGTGTTGGTCACAAGATTCTAGCCATTTAATTATTTAAAAGAGTAATAAGGATACCTCTTCTCTGTATGAGGTGCTGTGAATTGGAGACTTGGGTTAAATCCAGACCAGACCCTCAAGTTGCTAATAGTGCAGCACAAGTATGACATCATGCTGAGCACTGAGAATGGTCGTGACTTCTAATCGTTAACATTACTGAGCACTCACTTTGTGCAGTTTCAGATGAAAAGCACCATTGCCTAGACAAGGCTTTCTTTGTTAGAGTAGAAAGCCAGGCTCAATCAGTTCAGTGTTCCCGCCTCCCGACCTCTCACTCTTGCTGCTGCCTCTGATTCCTTTTTTTTCTTCTCATCCTTCTCTCCCTAAAGGCAGGTTTTCCTCAGAACTCTAAGTCTGGTTTGCTTCTCTTTTTACTCCTTGGACAGTCAGTGGCTTCAACCATCACCTATGGGGCTGTTTACCAAACCTATACTCCACCCTGTCTTCCAGGTTCTAGTTACATAACTGCCTTCCAGTCTATCCCTTCAGAATATTCTGTGATCACTTCAGACTCAGTACAAAGAGATTGGAAATTTCCATCTTCATCTAATGCCTTCCTCCTGTGATCCCTATTTCTGTAAATGACATCATCTCACAGTTCTCTGAGCTTAAAAGTCTTGGCATAATTTTTCTTTCTTAAAACACTTTTTTGCCCCTTCTAATTACAGAGCAGTACATGATTTTAGTGATTATTTCAAAGACGACAGATTTTAGAAAATGAAAATTCTTTATACTTTCATCCTCTAGTAATCACTTGTAGTTTGCTGTGTGATGATCTGGACTAGTGTTTAAACCAAAATTACCAAAACCCACAATAAGAAATGCATTTTACCTTATGACTTAATGTAGATTTGTGTATATGTATGCATTGGAAGCAGTACTTTCATGAAATATTTACCCTTTTAAATATATGATACACCCTAATATTTTCCACTCTGTTCCATTAAAAACAAAGCCGATTGCAGTCTATTAAAATTGCTTTCATGTCCCACTTAGTGGGTTAGAACCATGGTTTCTAACAGATTATTCTTTAATACAGCTTTGAGTATTTGTTCCTGTGCATGCCTTTTCCTTTTCCCATTTGATGTGCTCTCTGTCTAGATTTGTCTATTCCTCTATTACCATTTATGCAACTCTCCCCAGCTGGAAAGACTTTAAGATGCCACCTTCTCCAAAAAACCTTTTCTGATTTTTCTTTCCCTGCCAAAGGAATTATCTTCATCTTTATACAGTACTATACATGGGTTTATAGCATTTACTGCTTTTGTTAACAGCAATCCTAATTAGTAGTTTTTAAATGTGATATAACATTTCATAGATATTCTCTTAATTGCTTTAAACCCTGTAGAGTAACTAGATAGATATTCTGTATTGGCATATGACCCTGGGTTGGTCATTGCCAGACCCTAGTTAGCAATTTTCCCCAGCCATTAATGTGTTCTCCCCCTTAGTGTAGTAACATTTTCCAGGTGGCATACAATGTTCAGAAGCATTACAGTTGTCACTGTAAGACAATCATGTCTTGGGCCAGCTGGGGCTATGGCTGAAAGCTCTGTGGTAGGATTTGACAAGCTGGTTCACCTGAATTCAAGGGATCACTTTGCTTATGAAAAAGATCACTTATAGGCTGGACTCGGTGGCTCAGCCTATAATCCCAGCACTTTGAGAGGCCGAGGCGAGTGGATTGCCTGAGCCCGTGGGTTTGAGACCAGCCTAGGCAAGTTGGTGAGACCTCGTCTCTACAATAAATAAATAAAAGTTAGCCGGGCGTGGTAGTGTGTGCCTGTAGTTCCGGCTACTTGGAAAGCTGAGGTGGAAAGATTGCCAGAGCCCAGCAGGTCGACGCTGGGCTGGCTGTGAGCGTACCACTGCACTACAGCTCCAGCCTGGGTGACAGAATGAGACTCTAACTCAAAAAAAAAAAAAAAATCCCTTATAACTAGTAGGATACGTGATGGACCCAGGGGATGAAGTCCAACTTTTAGCACGTACATTGATATTGCTGTGGCACACAATGAAAGATTTTTCCATTGATTTTTTTTTCTTTATTAGCTTACCCTGTGATAAGCTTTAAAAAAAAATTATAAAACTTACCTAGCTGTGATGGTGTCTGTACCTGTAATCCCAGCTTAGGAGACTGAGGTGGGAGGAAAGGTTGAGTACAGGAGTTCGAAGCTATAGTGTATGATAATTGTGGCTATGAATGGCCACTGCACTCCAGCCTGGGCAACACAGCAAAACCCTGTCTCAAAAAAAAAAAAAAAAAAAAGATATATATCTGCATTTAAAAGAAAATGCCAAGCTATGGTGTGCTTCTTGGCTTTGGCCCCCTTCCCTACCTTGTTTCTTGGCTTTGGCCCCCTTCCCTACCTTGGGGAGGTGAATCTTTTCTTTCTCTCTCTCTCTAATTTTTTTTGTTTTTGTGGAGGCGCCAGGCAATGAATCTAGTTTACTTTTTTTTTTTGAGTTGGAGTCTCACTCCGTCACCTAGACTGGAGTGCAGTGGCTGCTCCCGGCCACCGCAGCCTCGACCTGCTGGGCTCCGGCGATCCTTCCACCTCAGCCTTCCAAGTAGCTGGAACTACAGGCACACGCTACCATGCCTGGCTAGTTTTTTTTATTTATTGTAGAGATGAGGTCTTGCCAAGTTGCCCAGGCGGGTCTCGAACCCGCGGGGTCAGGCAAACCTCGGCCTCCCAAAGCGCAGGATTACAGGCTGAGCCACCGAGCCTGGCCCTTCTAATTTACTTTTAAATGAACTATATTTTCTTTCTTTTTTTTGAGTCAAGTCTCACTCTGTTGCCCAGGCTGGAGTGCAGTGTCATGCTCACGGCCACTGCAGCCTTGACCTGCTGGGCTCAGGTGATCCTTTGCTTCAGCCTTCCAAGTAGCTGGATCTACAGGCACACACCACCACACCCAGCTAATTTTTTGATTTATTGTAGAGATGAGGTCTCGCCAAGTTGCCCAGGATCGTCTTGAACCCGTGAGCTCAGGTAATCCTCTCACCTTGGCCTCCCAAAGCGCTGGGATTATAGGCATGAGCCACCGTGCCTGGCTAAATAAACTTTATTTTTCTAAGTTAAATATAAATAAATAAAAATAAAAGAAAATGCCAAGAGTCCTACTTAAATTACAGGTCCATTGCAACAGGTGATCACATTCTCCAAGCCCACTTTGTATAATATGTGGCCACTGGCTGTCCTCTAAAGCCATGAAGTCTTCAAAACTGTTTTGCCATATGGAGACCAAGCACAAGTTTCTCAGAAGAAAAAATGTGAACACAAAGAACAGAAACAATTATTAAAGACCATCACTTCATCAACTGTGTCTGCACTGAGAGCATCATTCTTAGTGGCTAACCGCCTTGCTAAAGCTAAGAGGCCCTTTATTAGTGGTGAAGAGTTGATCCTGCCTGCTCCTCAAGACATCTGTCACAATCTTTTAGGAGAGGCTGTACAGTTCAAAAGATGGCACATGTTTCTCTTTTGACTAACACCATAATAGATGAATTGATGTAATAGAGGATATTGAGGCACAATTGTTAGAGATGATTAATGAATCATGGTACACAATCCAGGTTGATGAGTCTACTGATGTCGATAACAAGGCAAAAATGCTTGTTTTTGTGCAATATATTTTCAGGAGGATATACATGAGGATAGGTTATGTGCACTTTTGTTGCCAACCAATAAAATACCACAGCTGCAGAACAATTCAAGTCTTTGAATGACTACATATCAGGTAAACTGAGTTGGTCATTTTGTGTCAGTATATGCATGGATGGAGCAGCTGCCACAATTAAACAGCTTTCTGGTTTCACTACTCTGGTAAAAGGTGACTTGTGAATGTGAGTCTACACACTCTGTCATCCATAGAGAAGTGGCACCTGAATTAAACAACAATTTGCAGGATATGATTAAAATTATCTTTTTTTGTTTATTTTGAGTAAGGGTCTCACTCTATTGCCCAGGCTGGAGTGCAGTGGCATGTTCATGGCCACAGCAGCTTCAACCTGCTGGACTCAGGTGATCCTTCCACCTCAGCTTTCCAAGTAGCTGGAACCATAGCTGTGAGCCACCACACAAGGCTCATTTTTAAAATTTATTGTAGAGGAGAGGTCTTGCCAAGTTGCCCAATCTGCAGTCCTCTCACCTTGGCCTCCCAAAGTAATGGGATTACAGGCGTGAGCCACTGCACCTGGCTGTCATTAAAATTATCAACTGCATTAAAGTATATGCCCTTAACTCACATTTGTTCATGTAGCTCAGAGATGGATGCCGAGCATGTCTTTCCTTATACACAGAAGTGAGATGGCTTTCTAAAGGTAGATCAGTGGCCAGAGTTTTTGAGTTTTGAGAGCTGCTCCAGAGATTTCTTCTAGAAAAACAGTCACCACTGGCAGCACATTTCAGTGACAGAATGGGTTGCAAAAGTTGCTTACTTGTCTGACATACTAACTCAGTCTGTCACTTCAGGGGAGAACGACAACTGTGTTCAAATCAGCAGATAAAGTGGCTACATTCAAAGCCAAACTGGAATTATGGGAATGACACGTGATCATAGGGATTTTTGATGTTTCAAACATTAGCAGAGATTTTGAAAGAGACTGAGCCAGGGCCTCTATCCTGGCTTGTGCATCATCACCTATCTCCGCTTACATAAGAGTTTAAGCATTACTTCCCAACCACAAAAATACCCCCAGCCTGGGAAGGAATGGATCCACAATCCATTTGTGAATAAGCCAAGTGAATCAACATTATGCTAGAAGATCAACTGCTTGAGATTGCAAATGACAGTGGCCTTCAGATATGTTTGAGACAACTTCAAATTTTCATACATTCTGGATTAAAGTCAAGGTAGAGCATTTTGAGATTGCCACCAAAGCACTGAAAAGCCTGCTTCCGTTTCCAACATCCTGTGCAGAGTTTTCTGCAGTTGACAGCAACCAAAATGAGATTACGGAGTAGACTAGACATAAGCAACATACTTTCAGTGTGACTGTCTCCCATCACCCTCAGATGGGATCATCTACTTGGAGGAAAACACTCAGGGCTTCTACTGACTCTGCATTATGGTACGTTGCATAACTATTGCATTATTTATTACAATGCAATAATAATAGAAATAAAGTACACAATAACTATAATGTACTGGAATCGTCCTGAAACAACCCACCTCCACACACACCAGTCCATGGAAAAATTGTCTTCCATGAAATCTGTCCCTGATGCCAAAAAGGTTGTGGACCTCTGCTTTAGAGATTCTCTTGCGCTTGTATAGCAGGATGTATGTGAAACATCACAGACTAGAAACTCCACATGGACTTGGATGAATCTCAGACACATGAACAAAAGAAACAAGCAACAAAATTCATACAGTATTATTCCATTTGAGATAAGTTCATAAACAGGCAAAAATAAGCTACGGTGTTTAGGGGGCACCGTAACTTAGGTGGTGGAAATATACAGAAAAGCAAGGAAATAAATGATTTTTTTTTTTTTTTTTTGAGTTGGAGTCTCTGTTACCCAGACTGGAGTGCAGTGGCCGCTCCCGGCCACCGCAGCCTCGACCTGTTGGGCTCCGGCCATCCTTCCGCCTCAGCCTTCCGAGTAGCCGGAATTACAGGCATGTGCGCTACCATGCCCGGCTGATTTTTGATTTATTGTAGAGATGAGGTCTTGTCAAGTTGCCCAGGCGGGTCTCGAACCCGGGGGCTCAGGCAATCCACTCACCTCAGCCTCCCAAGGCACGGGATTACAGGCTGAGCCACGGAACCCAGCTGGAAATAAATGATTCTTATACACAGCCGGGCGCGGTAGCGCGCGCCTGTAGTTCCAGCTACTTGGAAGGCTGAGGCGGAAGGATCGCTGGAGCCCAGCAGGTCGAGGCTGCGGTAGCCGGGAGCGTGCCACTGCTCTCCAGCCTGGGCGACAGAGTGAGACTCCAACTAAAAAAAAAAAAAAAAAAAAAAGATTCTTATAAAAGAATACTATACACCTCCGGGGTGTTTGTGTTTGGGGCCTAAGGGCATTTCCTGGAGAGATGGCTCTGTTCTATGCTTGATCTAGTTAGTGATGGTTACCCAGCTAGTCACTTTACAGTGACTCTTTATATATATTTTATACATTTTTTATCCATGTATGATTATCTCACAATAAAGAAAATTTAAAAGCCAAAGAAGAAACTAATAACTTTATACTGGCTAAAGTGATTAAGATAAAAACATTGTCCCATTTTCAGGAAATACCTGGATCTATTTCTAGTTCAGCTAATCTCAACAGCGGCAGATATAACTACATAAAATAGCTTACTTTTCCCAGACTGGTAAAATTCAAATCTACTGTCATCTGACCATGAATTTTTAATTTTTTTCTCCCCTCTCTGATTTGTGAAAATGATGCTGGGTGGCGTGGGGATAGTTGTTCAGTTGAGTCCTTGGGTCGTGCAGAAAGGAATTTCAGAGTGAGATGCAGTGAGGTTTAAAGTAAAGTTTATTAGAAAAAAAAAAAAAAGACACGTTCAAGAGAACGCGGGTGTCCTTAAGGAAAAGGACACATCCTTTTGTTAACAGAGTGCCTTTATTGTATATTTCCAAAATGATGCCTATTTCTAAGTTAAGCTTTGATCACAGGTGTTAATTCTTATCATTTTACTTTTAAGTTTTGCCTGTGTCACTAGAAACTTGGGATAATAGAAAAGTTGCTCCTTAATTATGTTTTCTCTTAGAGCACTGTGCCTCAGTGGCTCCCTAACTCCCTACTGTCCTGCTCTCAGTCTTTGTAGCCAGCCACCCCATCTTCCAAAGTCGGACCTGAGTTTTGGTCAGTGTGTAGTTGTTTAGAGGCGTTATACTCTGATACGACAGTCCCAGATGCCTGACACTCTGGTTTCCTAATTATCCAAGCCCACCTGTGGGAAACTCACTATCTATATCTAAGCTAGCTGGCTGTCCTGCCTCAAAAACACTCGCTTTATGTCTACATCTCTTCCCCTTGAAAAATGAGACCGGTTGCTCATTGGTTTTTTTAAATCTGTGCTTTTTTTTTTTTTTTTTTTTTGAGTCGGAGTCTCACTCTTTGGTCCAGGCTGGAGTGGTGGCTCGCTCACGGCCATCGCAGCCTCGACCTGCTGGGCTCAGGCGATCCTTCCACCTCAGCCTTCCATCTGTGTAGATGGAACCACAGGCATGCTCCACGATGTCCAGCTAATTTTTTTATATATTGTAGAGGCGAGGTCTCACCAAGTTGCCCAGGCTGGTCTCAAACCCGCGCGGGCTCAGGCAATCCTCTCACTTCAGCCTCCCGAAGTGATGAGATTACAGGCGTGAGCCACCGCGCCCGGCTGTATTTACAGGTTTAAACGTTGTGATTTGGGGCTGCCTAAGTAGTTCTAGAAGGTTTGACTGTCAGTTGCTTCCGATTTTCTGAGTTCTTTCGGTTCTGAGCTAGAAGAGGAAAGGGAGGCGGTCGGGCGTGTTGGATTCAGCCCGGCCTCCCCCATCCCCCGCATCCCTCCCCGCGCCCCATGGAAGCGTCTGCATGTGACTGGCGCCCCCTTGGACTCAGCCCTCGCGCTCGGGCGAAGTCCCCAGGGCTGCAGGCCCGCGGCCCCACCGAGGGTTCCCCGCCTGGCTCCTCACCCCCGAGGCCTCCTTCCCGCTCCCTCCCTTCTCCTCCGGGTCCCGGAGACCGGAAGAGGCTTGCGGAGCACGAGTTTCCTCCCGGCGGGCCGCAGGCTCCGCGGCCTCCGCCCCACCCCGGGCGCCCTCCCGCCGCCGGGGGCGCTGTGGGCCGCAGCAGGCCTGGCTGCAGCTGCGGTGGCGGCCGCTGAGCGCCTGGAGGGAGCTGCTGGCCAGGCCGAGGGAGCCTCCGCCCCAGCCCGCGCCGCCGCCGCCGCCGCCATGGGTAAGGGACATGGGCCGAGAGGAGCGGGCGTCCGATCCTCCGGGCTGGAAGCCGCGGCCGGGCGAGGTGGACTGGGGGTCTGGGGGGCCCGAGACCGCCAGTCGGAACGCGGGCCCGGAGCCGAGGTGGGCGGGGACGCCCCGCGGCTTGGGGGCTCCCGGGTCGCCATGGCAACGCGCCCCCCCGTTCCGACCCATCGCCGCCCGCGTTCTGGAGCCCAGTGGCCGAGGGCTCTGGGCCCGACGGCCTCCAGGGAGCGAGCCCAGGACCGGCCCGGATGTCGCCCCGGGGTCGGGGAATGGTCGGGGGCGGGCTATGACTTTTCAGGTTTGGGGGTGGCGGAGGCAAGACGTATCTCAGATTCTGGCCTGGGTGCCCGACGCTGAGGACGGGAGGGGGGGAGCGACGGCGCGCGAGACCCCGGGGAGGGTCCCCCGCGAGGGGCCTGGGGCGCCCGAGGCCTTTAGGCAGCCGTGTTGTGGGGGAGGAGGAGGAAGAGAGGCAGGAATGGTGTTCAGGCCCGGCGAGATGCCGGGACTGGCCCTTTGCCCGCTCCCCCTCCCGCACCTGCGGCCCGGTTTTGGGGGTCGCGTCCCAGCGGGACAGGTTCCAGTGCCCAGCCGGGGCGTGGCCGCGGCGTCAACGCCCCTCGTCGTGGGACTGCCGGTGCCCAGCACCGACCTGTCTCCCCGCAGCTGCAAAGTCACCCTTTGAATGATTGTCGCATCCTTGCAGGTTATGGACTGTGATGGGCACAGTTGAGACAAATGAGAATTGCCAAGGATTATGAAACATCAAGTGGTTTCGCTCCCGGAAAAAAAAAAGCGGGGGAGACAGACCATGGTGCCGATTTGAAGAAATCATGTCGTGTGTGGACATTTTCCACTAGCCAGTTTGATCATAGCAGTTGTGGCTGTTTGCATTTTAAGTTGCTTAGGATTCAGTGACGGCTTCCCGCCTGCCTAGCTAAGATCAGAACTAGAAAACTAGATTCTTGGAAACTCTGACCTTTTTGTTCAGTGAAGGAGAAAATGGACACTTTGATCACTTGGACTTGTAAATTTGTCAGAGACTATGAAATGTGTACTAAGTTCTTCATTTTTCTCCCACCTCAATTTTGTCATCTATGCTTGCAGACAGTATTCCGACCAGTCCTAGCAGTAATGAGATGGTGGGGAAGCACCTGCATTTCTAAGTAAACTGAAAATAAATTTGTGAGAAATAAGACAATATTTTTATGAATTGAAAATATTAATTGAAGCCGGGCTCGGTGGCTCAGCCTATAATCCCGCGCCTTTGGGAGGTCGAGGTGAGCAGATTGCCTGAGCCCGTGGGTTCGAGACCCGCTTGGGCAACTGGGCGAGACCTCATCTCTGCAATAAATCAAAAAATTAGCCGGGCGTGGTAGCGTGCGCCTGTAGTTCCAGCTACTCCGAAGGCTGAGGCGGAAGGATGGCCGGAGCCCAGCAGGTTGAGGCTGAGGTGGCCGAGTGAGACTCCAACTCAAAAAAAAGAAAAGAAAAGAAAAGAAAATATTAATTGAATGTAAGGCCCTTAAAAATATGCATCTTGCGGGGCATGCCTGTAAAATCCCAGCACTTTGGGAGGCAGAGGAAGGAGGATCGCTTGAGACCAGGAGTTCTTTTTTTTTTTTTTTTTTTTAGTTGGAGTCTCACTAAGTCGACCAGGCTGGAGTGCAGTGGCACACTCACTACCACCCAAGTGTCGACCTGCTGGGCTTAGGCGATCCTTCCACCTCAGCCTCCCAAGTAGCCGGAACTATAGGCGCGTGATACCATACTCAGTTAATTTTTTTTTTTTTTGAGTTGGAGTCTCACTCTGTTGCCCAGACTGTAGTGCAGTGGCTGCTCCCTGCCACCGCAGCTTCGACCTGCTGGTCTCCAGCCATCCTTCCGCCTCAGCCTTCCAAGTAGCTGGAACTACAGGCGTGCGCTACCATGCCCGGCTAATTTTTTATTTATTGTAGAGATGAGGTCTCGCCAAGTTGCCCAGGCGGGTCTCAAACCTGCGGGCTCAGTCAATCCGCTCACCTCAGCCTCCCAAAGGTGCGGGATTACAGGCTGAGCCAACGAGCCCAGCCTTTTTTTTTTTTTTAGTCAGAATCTCACTCTGGCTCCCAGGCTGGAGTGCAGTGGTACACTCACATCTGTCCACCCAATCGTCGACCTGCAGGACTCAGGCGATCCTTCTGCCTCAGCCTTCCAAGTAGCAGGAACTACAGGCACACTACCATGTCCGGCTAATTTTTTGATATAGTGTAGGGATGAGGTCTCACCAAGTTGCCCAGGCTGGTCTTGAACCCCTGGACTCAGGCAATCCTTTTGCCTTGGCCTCCTAAAGTGCTGGTATTATAGGCTTGAGCCACTGTGCCTGGCCAAGACCAGGAGTTCAAGACCAGTCTGGGCAACATAGTGAGACCTTGTCTCTACAAAAGAAAATTAGCCAGGTTTGGTGGCCTAGCTACTTGGGAGGCAGAGGTGGGAGGATTGCTTGAGCCCAGGAAGTCGAGGTTGCAGTGACCCATGATCATGCCACTGAACTCTAGCCTGGGCGACAGTGAGACCCTATCTTAAACAAACAAAAATATGCATCTATTAACTGAAACAGTGAGCATCATCAGCTGTGTGGAATGGCAGGAAACTTTTATGTGAAACTGGTCCTTACATTTATTTCCTCTTGGTCAAATAATGGAGTCATGCAATATAGAAGTAATGGAGAAAGAAGTTGGAAAGAGGATTAAAATGTCCGAAAGAATTGGGTGACTTTTCCTGATTCCCTTTGTCAGCATGTTTTACTTGTTATGGATGAAACTGAAATCTTAGGACTTTAACTACCTTTTATTTTTCTGCCAGTTTATTCTGAATATTTTTGCCTTAGAATTCATCCTTAGACCATACCTGCTCTTCACCTTTTGCATGAGACTTTTTTATTTGGAATCATGTCTGTGATTTTGTATTCTACTATCAGTTTATATTGAATTATTATTATTATATTTAAAAATTCATTTTCTGTGAAGAGGTACCACAAAAGAAAAATAAATACAGGAGAATAGTAAATTTGCAGGATCTTGAGACTCATTTATAAACTATGGAGTGGGCGTGGTAGCTTTCTACAGTGTACACGAAGGAGACATAGATGTTAACTAGTGGTGTCATTTAGTTGGGGAGACAGCTGGTCAACCAACCTCAAAACCACTTTGGTTTTATAAGGAAAGGGAAGAGTGTGTATTTTTTTTATTGTCGTACCTTACCAGTGAAGTTGGACTCCTTTCCTGTGGTTTCAGCTACAAAAGACCCCACAGCTGTAGAGAGAGCAAATTTGTTAAACATGGCTAAACTGAGTATCAAAGGCCTCATTGAATCTGCACTCAGCTTCGGCCGCACCTTGGACTCTGACTATCCCCCTCTGCAGCAGTTCTTTGTTGTTATGGAACATTGTCTGAAACACGGTCTTAAAGGTATTGTGAGATTTTTAAAAATTAAATCATTTTAGATTCTCCTTTTTAAATATCCTTGAAAATGTGTTAATTTTTGAGGCCATAATTGCTGTTACTTTGCACTAAAAAGTATTGAGTGGGTTGATTTTGGTAGAAAACATTTTACAACTTTATGTTTTCTTTTTCTGAGTTGGAGTCTTACTCCATCACCCAGGCTGGACTGCAGTGGCACGCTTATGGCTTAACCCAGCATCGACCTGCTAGGTTCAGGTGATCCTTCTGCCTCAGCCTTCCATGTAGCCAGAACTATGAGTGTGCTGGGATTACAGGTGTGAGCTACCGTGTCCGGTGTGGATGGGATTATTGTAGAAATATGAACCATTTTGTATTCATGCCTGGCAACCATTCTCCTCTTAATGCACATCGAGATTGTTTTCAATTTCTTACTATCATAAACTGCCAACTGGGCACGGTGTCTTACGTCTATAATCCCAGCACTTTGGGAGGCGGAGTTGAGAGAATTGCCTGAGTCGAGGGGTTTGAGACCAGTTTGGGCAACTTGGTGAGGCCTCATCTCTATAATAAATCAAAAATTAACCAAGCGTGCTGGTGTACGCCTGTGGTTCCAGCTACTTGGAAGGCTGAGGCGAAAGGATCGCCTGAGCCCAGCAGGTTGAGGCTGCAGTGGCCATGAGCATGCCACTGCACTGCAGCCGGGGCAACTGAGTGAGACTCCAACTCAAAAAAAAAAAGAAAAAAAAGAAAGAAACTGTGCCATAAGAACATTTTGGGGGAAATATCTTTGTTTCCATATACTAGAATTTCTTTTTGATTTTTTATGATTAGATTCACTGAGTCAAAGGGCATTTGTGAATGCTACATTGATTTGCCAACTAACTGGATGAAAGCATTTGCTTCCCCACATTTTTGCCCACTCATTGGATTAGTAGTGCCTATATATTTCTTCTTCTTCTTCTTTTTTAGAGACAGGGCTCCTTTCAGTTGCCTAGACTGGAGTGCAGGTATTCTATCACAGCTCACTATAGCCTCGAACTCCTGGCCTCAAATGGTCCTCTCACCTTGCTTCCCAAAGCTCTGGTGTTACAAGTGTGAGACACTGGATCCAGCCTATATACTTCTTTTAATACATCAGGAAGTCACCAGTCTTATCTTAGGCCTTTTTGAGTTTTAATTTTCTTTTTGAAAATCTTTATTTTTAAAAAATAGCGGTGATATAAATTTTTATTTTTCCTAACCCTGCTGAAATAGAGTTTGCCAAATGATGGCCAAAATAGTTAAATTTAAAACTCATTTGAGGAAGTAATATCCTTTACTTCACAAAATATAGTGAGTCATGTCCTAGCAGTTGTAGGCTTATCTTGATGAATCATTATAAAGCAACTTTGTGTTTGTGATTTTCTCCTCCTGGGAAAAATTGCCTATCTTGGTGATTGTCCTAGGGTGATACATTTGATAGGTACATTGTATCTGCAGATCTGGTAAGTAATAATTTTTTTCCCAAATCTCAGAAGAAAATAAAAGGAAAGGCAAATTCACAATTTTTCATATTTAGAATTAAAATGACTTTTTATTTACACTTGGTTTATTTAATAAACTTGTAAGGATCAGTCAACTAGAGCCACCAGTCTATTTTGATACTGGTAAAGAATTAGTGCAGTTATTTTTTACTTTAATTACCTGCCTGAGCCGGGCTCAGTGGCTCAGCCTGGAATCCTGCGCCTTTGGGAGGCTGAGGTGAGTGGATTGCCTGAGCCCGCGGGTTCGACACCCACCTGGGCAACTTGGCGAGACCTCATCTCTACAATAAAAATCAAAAAAATTAGCCGGGCGTGGTAGCGCGCGCCTGTAGTTCCAGCTACTCGGAAGGCTGAGGCGGAAGGATCACCGTAGCCCAGCAGGTCAAGGCTGCAGTGGCCGGGAGCGGCCACAGCATTCCAGTCTGGGTGACAGAGTGAGACTCCAACTCAAAAAAAAAAAAAAATACCTGCCTGCCTATTTGTTATGAAAGAATGGCCACGATGCATTTTTCTGAAATTTTAGGAAAAAAATAGCAAGGTGTGCAACAGGTTTCTGATCAACAAGCCTGTGTAGTGATTAGAAGAGAGGAAAGGTCTTTGAATGATTGTATATTAAGTTAGAAAGGTCCAGTCTAAATGCTTAAAAAGAATTTTCTAGTTTTATATGTAAAATTGTGTGCATTATATTTTCTTTTTGTCTTTAGTAAGAAAATCATTTTTGAGTTATAACAAAACCATCTGGGGCCCTTTGGAATTGGTGGAGAAACTGTACCCAGAAGCAGAGGAAATAGGAGCCAGTGTCCGGGATTTACCTGGTCTTAAGTAGGTAATCTTATTACTTGTTCATCTCCAACCACAGAGATATATTTACTGGTCCTCTAAAGTACCTCACATGCTAGCTTATTATCATCTCTTAGCGTTAAGTCCCCTTCTTGTCGTTCTCTTTTAATAAAATTCTGTTCATTCTTGATGAACTCAGCTTAAATTTCGTTTCCTTCATATTTTTCTTAGCTCCTTTGATAAATATTAACCACTCTTTCTTTTATGCTCTTATCACTACATTTCCTTTGTTATTGTATCACTTACTTCATTTCTGCCTTGTATTGAAATTGCAAATCTCTTTAAGATAGGATATATCAGTTTTGCATCTTTGTTTTCTGAGTGTTAAATTTGTTTGTATGAAACAGGTAGTCAGCTATTTGATGACTAATTTGGGCTGAATCCAGGGCAGAGGCTCAGGAGATTTGAGTTCTCAGATAAGCCATTTATATACCATAGGACTTGTGTAAATTACTTTTCTTCATATGAAAATTGGAACCTATAGTGTCACTAGTCTGAAACAAATGTATATGAAATGTCCTAAAAACTGGGGCATTCTAGCTAAGAACTCATGAATCTTGAATGTTCTTTGCAGGTATAAAGTATTAAGGCTGAGTTATTATGTTCTTCAGTGTGTAATTAAAATGTGAGCACTCCCTTTAGTTGATCTTAATTCTTGTGAATGAGAACTTTTTTATGTTTAGCATTTTCTGTCAGACTGTTTGTTTTCTCTTAGGTTTACATTTTAGGGTTTTTTACATGTTGTGGGGACTGTGGTAGGTTTTTTTTTTTTCTGTTTTTTCAACATTCAAAGGTACATTGTACTTAACTGAATGACAAAAGTAAATGGCTACTATTGAGCACTATGTCAGGGTAATAAGGTAACTGTTTTACATGAATTATCTCCATTAGTGATTAAATCAGTCTTATAAGTAGGGATATAATAATTTGTACATGTGACAAATAAATGCCAGAGAGATTGTAGTTAATAAGTGGCAGAGGCAGGATTTCAACCCAGTTTTTAGAGTTAAAAAGCAAGTGATATTCATACTTGGTGTTACTCAAAATGGTAGATTAGGTATAGTGATTTTTTTTTTTTTCAGTTGGAGTCTAACTCTGTTGCCTGGGCTGGAGTGCAGTGGCACACTCACAGCCAATGCAGCCTCAGCCTGCTGGGCTCAGGTGATTCTTCCACCTCAGCCTTTCAAGTAGCTGGAACTACTGGTACACGCTACCACACCCAGCTAATTTTTTTGATTTATTGTAGAGATGAGGTCTTACCAAGTTGCCCAGGCTGGTCTCGAACCCCTGAGCTTAGGCAATCCTCTCGCCTCTGCCTCCCAAAGTACTGGAACAACAGGTTTGAGCCACCGTGCCCAGTGTGATTTTTAATAAAGAGGAAAAAATGGAATTTCAACTCTCAAAAAGGGAAATAAAAAATTTAGTTTTATTTTAATATGAAAGTATATAAACTCAAAAACAAACAACATATATATATATGTTGTTTGGTTTTTTTTTTTTTTTTGAGTTGGAGTCTCACTCTGTCACCCAGAATGGAGTGCACTGGCCGCTCCTGGCCACCGCAGCCTCGACCTGCTAGCCTCCGGCAATCCTTCCGTCTCAGCCTTCCAAGTAGCTGGAACTACAGGCGCGCATTACCACGCCCGGCTAATTTTTTGATTTATTGTAGAGATGAGGTCTCGCCAAGTTGCCCAGATGGGTCTCGAACCCGCGGGCTCAGACAATCCACTCACCTCAGCCTCCCAAAGTGCTGGGATTACAGGCTGAGCCACCGAGCCCGGCCATTGTTTGTTTTTGAGTCAGGGTCTCAGTCTATCGCTCAGGCTATAGTGCTGTGGCATGACCATAGCTCACAGCAGCCTCGACCTCCTGGGCACAGGCAGTCTTTTCACCTCATCTGGGACTACAGGCTTGCGCCATCAAGCCTGGCTGGTTGTTATTTTTTTAAAAATTGTAGAAATGAGATCTAACTATGTTGCCCAGGCTGGTCTCAAATTCCTGGGCCCCGGCTTTCCTCCCCCCTCAGCCTCCCAAAGTGCTGGGATTACAGGCATGAGCCATCAGGCCCAGTTGTATGTTTGTATATTTTTTAAAAGCCAAACTCTGCAAAAGTAAAAAATGTTTTCTGAGGGTATTCATTAAAATGGTAAGCTATAAGACACTCATTAACCATTAAAAGTGAAGATCAATTTCTTCCTAAATTACCTGCCAAAATGTTCTGTGCATAAGAAAACGTAAAACTGTGAATGATACCACTCTTCTAAAAAAATAATGCACATATTCTGTAAAACTTGCTTGTATTTTTTACCAAAAGATAGAACTTGGGGAAGAGAGGATGAGATTTAACTTCTTAAATGCAACTGTTTGAATACACTAGCAGGCACCACAGTGAATTCTCTTTAATTAACACCTTAGTACCTTCTTAGCTTTTATGTTTTTTAAAATTCAGATATGTTACCTATTTTTTGAAGGCATTATACCATCTTATTGATGCATTTTGCATATTTATTTTTAGAAGGCTAAGCTCAATCAGACTAAATACTTCTCGTAGAAATATTCTCACTATAGTCCTGTGCTATATAACAACATATCAGTCAACAGTGGTGGTCCTATAAGATTATAATGTTGTATTTTGACTGTCCCTTTTCTGTGTTTAGAAATGTTTGGTATTCAAATTCTTACCACTGTGTTACAGTCACCTATAGTACTCAGTATAGTAACATCCTGTACAGGTTCTTAGAGGAGGAGCAATAGGATGACCCTATAGCCTAGGTGTGTAGAAGGTTATGTGCTTGCTAAGTTTGTCTAAGTCCACTCTGTGATGTTCACACAGCAATGCAGTCATCCAAGGATGCATTTCTCAGGAAGTATCTCCTGTTGTTAAGCAACGCACTACTGTATATTGAGAGTCATTTCTCCCTTAGCATAAAATAGTACCTAGATGTCCAACAGGAGCAGATTTACCTAGTTTCCAGGGATTTGCTTTGCTTACTTCAAAAGCTGGCTTAAAACTATAAAAACCAAGACAGAACCATGATAAAATGGTCTTTCCCCTTGTTAATGTGTTTTTCCACAGAGAGAAAACATGTAGTCCATGCTCTTTGGGCCAGGGCTGTTTGTTAACCAATTGATTCTTCTCTTTAGGACCCCCCTGGGTCGGGCAAGAGCTTGGCTTCGTTTAGCCCTAATGCAAAAAAAAATGGCCGATTACCTGCGTTGCTTAATTATTCAGAGAGATCTTTTGAGGTTAGTACTTTTTTTTTTTTTGAGTCGGAGTCTCACTCTGTCGCCCAGGCTGGAGTGCAGGGACACACTCCTGGCCACTGCAGCTGAGGTTAGTACTATTAAAGCATGTTCATTTTTATTTTTATTTCATTTAAATCCTGTCTTCCAAAAAGGATTCATGATGTGGTATAAAAGGATATATAAAATATAAGATGGTAGAAAATAAAAGGAAGAGCAAAATGAGAGAAAAAAACATGGTGGGCGCATAACGTGGATCAGTAACTGTAAACCTAAAATATGAGAACCATAAGCTTGTTATCAGCCAGTAAGAGAAAATATATATATATCACATATATATACACATATATAATATATATTATATAATATATATTATATATGTGTATATATATGTGATATATATATTTTTTTGAGTCAGAGGTCAGACTCACTCCATTGCCCAGGCTGGAGTGCAGTGGCATGCTCACAGCTATCCCAGCATCGACCTCCTGTGCTCAGGTGATCCCTCTGTCTCAGCCTTCCAAGTAGCCGGAACTACAGGTGCGCAGCACCACGCCTGGCTAATGTTTTGATACATTGTAGAGACAAGGTCTTACCAAGTTGCCCAGGCTGGTCCCAAGCTCCTGGGCTTAGGCAATCCCCTCCCCTCAGCCTCCCAAAGTGCCGGGATTCCAGATGTGAGTCATTGCACCTGACTCTCTTTTAATTTTTCTACGTATTTAAATTTCAAAAATTTAAGAAGTTATTCATATAAAAAAGGGCTAATTTGAAGGTATCTGGGATGGCTTCCATGTGTGTAAGGTAGAAGATTAGGAAGAAAATTTGATTTGAAAATTTAGTGTTTGAAATAAATTCATCATTTAAGGTTTTTTCCTTTTAATTTTCATAGTGAGTTCTATGAGTATCATGCACTAATGATGGAAGAAGAAGGAGCAGTAATTGTTGGGCTGCTGGTTGGCCTGAATGTGATAGATGCTAATCTGTGTGTGAAGGGAGAGGATTTAGACTCACAAGTAAGTGAAAATGATTAGTACCAGATGCAGTGTTTTCAGTTTGATCCTTGATCAGGTGTCACTTGAAGTTGTAAACAGTACTGTTAAACACTAAAGAAAAATTAAGAATGAAATTTAGTAAAGACACTTCTGATAAAGTATTATTTCTCCCCTTTAAATAAAAATTACCTTTATTTACTTTAGGTTGGAGTGATTGATTTTTCTATGTATTTAAAGAATGAAGAAGATATTGGAAATAAAGAAAGGTATGCTTTTCATAAATTATTTCACATGTTATGCTTTTTGATATAGTTCTTTACAAATCAGTATAAGATTCATCTATTTTCAATGTGGTTTTGTTTTCTTCCTTTTTTTTTTTTTTTTTTTTGCCCTGTAGGTTCTGTTTGTTTTATTTTTACTTCCATTACAGGCTTTACAAAGCAAACTAGGGAAAACCACTAAGAAGAAGGAGGTTTCAGTATGAAGTAGGACTTTTGGTCATGCCTGTAGTTACTGAGACTCATTTTAATAGCTATATTTTGTGATAAAAGTGTTGAAACTTATTCACAAAATTGCAAATTATGGTTTATTTCAAAACCTAATTGTGTTTAAATTTAAAATATACTAATAGTATTGTTAAGTTTATTATCAGCAAGCAATTTATTCAACAAAGGTTATAGTTTCTTAGTACATAGCTTACTGTTTTGTGATTACAAAGATTCCTAAAGTTTATTTTTAAAGGCAAGATATGTTATGGTTTTATAACAATTTTAGATTTTGTTTGCACTTAAGTACCTTTCCAATAAGCACAAAGCTACTTTTTCGCCCCTCTAGGAATGTTCAAATTGCTGCCATATTAGATCAAAAGAATTATGTTGAAGAATTAAATAGACAACTTAAGTAAGTATTATGAATACTTATCACATTTATGAATATTGTGTTAGGTTTTTGCTATTTCTTTTCCCCTTTCAGTTCAGTTTAACCCTATTCCTTTCTTCTAAGCATCTTTGAGAAGAGGTTCAGGAGATAGATATTGGAAGTTAAGAATAGAGACAATTTGTGCTTAAATAGCTTAGTTGGCAGAGTGTTAGATTGAAGAATACAGAGAATTAGTGAAGATAATTCATTTTCAGCAGAAAATGAGTCAGATTTTTAAATAGAATCTTCATAGAATTTAAATAGGATTTTAAATGTATCATTGTACCCTTGAGAAAAAACCTGGAAGTTTGTATCATTTTGCTGGTTCAAAAATTCATTTTTCCTACTTCAAAGGGCTTCATGTGTAAATGTGGCAGTCATCTTCTATGGTGGAAGTGTTCCCCTTCTTACATTGTCAACTGCTCGTTGAAGCCATCAGTGAATACTCTAGCTAAGAAGAATTTCTCAGATCTGTATGTAAAATAGTATAGTAGAGTTCTGTCTAATATAAAGATAATGTGAGGCACATAGTAATTTAAAACTTTGGGTAACCATATTAAAAAAGTTAAAAAAAACGTTGAGAGTATTCAATCCAACATACTTGAAATATTATTCCAACATCTAATATATATAAAAAATTATTATTAACTAGATATGGTGGTGTGTGCCTGTAGTCTTAGCTACTTGGGAGGCTGAGGCAAGAGGATATTTGAGACCAGCCTGGGCAGTATAATGAGACCCTAGCTCCTAAAAAAAAAAGTATTATTAATAAACTGTTTAACTTTTTCTTTTTTCTTTTTCTTTTTTTGGTACTATCATCAAAATCCAATGTGTATTTTACCCTTACAACACATTTTAATTTGGACTCCCCACATTTAAGTGTTTAGTTAGCCACATGTGGTTCATGCCTACAATACTAGATAGCATAGGTATAATAATGTTGGTTACATAATAAGAAATCGACTGTTCTCATTAATTAAATTTAATAATTAGTAAAAGTGATTGTTTCTGTGTAATAGGATTATGAATACCTTTTATTCTTTATACTTTTGTTTTCTGAGTTTCACATACTTAACAAGTATTACAATTAGAAAATACAACTAAACATTTTTCCATTTTAGAAAAAACAACTAATAAACTGTGTCTCTCACTTTTCTTCTGAAGTTGTAGAAATAGGACACACTTTTTTTTTTTTTTTAGTTAGCTTATCACTCTGTTGCACAGGCTAGAGTGCAGTGGCATGATCATGGCTCACAACAGCCTTCACCTCCTGGGCTTAGGTAATCCTTCTACCTCAGCCTCCTGAGTAGCTGGATTACTAATTAACCAGGCCCATGCCACCTCACCTGATTAATTTTTTAATTTTTATAGAGACGAGGTCTTGCTATGTTGCCTAGGCTGATTTCCAATTCAGGCAGTCCTCTCGCCTCCCAAAGGCTGAGATAACAGGAGTGAGCCACCACACACAGCTTTATTTTTTTAATTTTTTAATTTTTATTTTTTGAGTTGGAGTCTCACTCTGTCGCCCAGACTGGAGTGCAGTGGCATGTTCCCAGCCACCGCAGCCTCAACTTGCTGGGCTCCGGCGATCCTTCTGCCTCAGCCTTCCAAGTAACTGAAACTACAGGCACTTGCTACCACGCCTGGCTAATTTTTTGATTTATTGTAGAGATGAGGTCTTGCCAAGTTGCCCAGGCAGGTCTCGAGCCCATGGGCTCAGGCAATCCACTCACCTCAGCCTCCCAGAGCGTGGGATTACAGGCTGAACCACCAAGCCTGGCTTACATTTCTAAATGTAACCTTGTGCTGCTTATTTATTTATTTTTAAGCTTTTTATCACTTTGTAGTATCAGGTAATATATTCATATGGCTCAAACTTCAAAAGGAACATAGCTTGGAAGTCTCCCTCTCCTTGATCTTTATCCATCTAGTTTCCTTCTTCACAAGTAATTAATATGCTAGGTTCTTGTGTATGCCTCCAGAGATACTTTATGCTGATAAGCAAGAATGTGTGTGTGTGTGTGTGTGTGTGTGTGTGTGTGTGTGTGTGTGTGTGTGTATAATCTCCCCTCCCTCTGTTTTTTTTTTTTACATACTTTCACACTAGTCTATACATTACTGTTTTCACCTGGTAATTTATCTTGGAGTCTGTCCCATTCGGTTCAAAAAAATTTTCTCATTCTCAGTCTTTTTTTTTTTTTTTGAGTTGGGGTTTCATTCTGTCTCCCAGGCTGGAGTGCAGTGGTGTGATCACGGCTCACAATGGTGTGATCACAGGTCACAACGGCTTCAACCTCCTAGGCTCAGGTAATCCTCCCACCTCAGCCACTTGAGCAGCTGGGACTGCAGGCATGTGCCACCATGCCCAACTAATTTTTAATTTTTTTGCAGAGATGAGGTCTCACTATGTTGCTTAGGCTGTTTTCCAACTCCTGGCCTCAAGCAATTCTCTCACCTTGGCTTCTTGAGTACAGGGATTACAGGCATGATGGCTCAGTCTTTTAAATTATGTTAATTAGTTACAGCAAATCTAGTTCCTTACTTTTGTATACCTTATTTTTAAAAATATTTCCTTGTTTTTTCTAGTAAAAAGTAGACATTGTACATTTAAAGTATTTCAAAAGTATAGAAAGCAGATATAGAAAAGGCTGGTCCCGAACCTCCTGGACTCAGGCAGTCCTCTAACCTCTGCCTCCCAAAGGACTGGGATTACAGGCTTGAACCACTGCACCTGGAAGAATGATTACATTAAAAAAATTATTAAGCCGGGCTCGGTGGCTCAGCCTGTAATCCCGTGCCTTTGGGAGGCTGAGGTGAGTGGATTGCCTGAGCCCGCGGGTTCGAGACCCGCCTGGGCAGCGAGACCTCATCTCTACAATAAATAAAAAAATCAGCCGGGCGTGGTAGCGCGCGCCTGTAATTCCGGCTACTCGGAAGGCTGAGGCGGAAGGATCGGCGGAGCCCAGCGGGTCGAGGCTGCGGTGGCCGGGAGTGGCCACCGCACTCCAGTCTGGGCGACAGAGTGAGACTCCAACTCAAAAAAAAAAAAAAAAAAAAATTATTTAAGGCCGAGCATGATGGCTCATGCCTGTAATTCTAGCACTTTGGGAGGCCAACACGGGAGGTGCTTCATGGTAGGAGTTTGAGACCAGCCTAGGCAACATAGTGAGACTTCATCTCTACAAAAATTCAGAAAATTAGCCGTGTGTGATGACACATGCCTGTACTCCCAGGTACTTGAGAGACTGAAGTTGAAGGACCACTCAAGCCCAGGAAATTGAGGCTGTGGTGAACTGTGATCATGCCACTATACTCCAGGCTGGGCAACAGAGTGATACTCCTTCTCAAAAAAAAAAAAAAAAATAGTATTTAATATAAAGGAAAAACATTTTTCTTGTTTCATCAATTAAGCTAAAATACTTTTCTCTTGCCTTGAGTTCTTGTGAGACTAGTATAAAACCTGTTGTTTCTATCAGTAATTTTGCTGTAATATATTATATACAGCATATTACATTTTATTAGAGAAAGTTTGGGACCATAGTATCAAGCAGACATTGGACAACAGACTTAACAAAATGTACAGTAATGTCCAGTTGTGATTTATTTAAACAAAAACACAAAAAACAAATGTGTTCATGTAGAATAACCAAACTTACGATCATTTCCTTAAAAGACAAGATGTTTAGCTGCTACATACCTGATGCTGGGTACCTCATATTTATACTTCTCAAACCATGGGTAACTTTGAAAGTTTCTAATTATGGTGAAAATGGAGAATGAATCTTGAACTGAAGATCACTGTATGCTTTTTCAAGCCACATAAGTGGACATTTAAAGTTTAAAATATAATTTTAACAGTATTTAGTAATCTTTATGTGGCATTTTCATATGCGAATTTCATCAGTAAGAAGAACCCTAAGAAGACAGTAAAAAAGAGTGAATAGCACTAAGTGGAATTTTAATGTGAATATTGATTATTTTTCTGCACCTTTATTGCTCTCCTAGCCAAATCAAGTTATTCAGTTAATGAAATTTCCCACACTCAGGAATTTGGACAGGCAGCTGGTGTATATCAGTCTGCATGATGAATCTAAGATAGCATGCTTTTTCTTGCCTCAAGTTTGTGTGATTTTGAATGAGTTTTTTCTTTACTAATTGCAGCAGCACAGTCAGCAGCCTTCATTCAAGAGTTGATTCATTAGAAAAGTCAAATACTAAGCTGATTGAAGAGGTATGGTCACCCTGTAATGGATACATTTATTTCATGGACCTCGTATTTGTGATCCTTTTTCATTTTAAGCATGAATGCATTATGCATACACACACACAGTCATCATTATAAGCTGTGATTCTCATTTTAAAATCTGGATGGCCTATATTTACCTAATGGTGTCACCCATGGTTAGAAATTGTTGTTAAGATGATACTGTCCCTCTTGTTGCCCTAGTCAGATGCTTCCTTCACAAGCATCACTGCATGATCACGTCCATTCTTTCTCTACCCTCCCATGTACTTATCCCATGTTCTCTGACTTCTTGCAATGTGAAGGTGGCTATCTGGTGCTTTTAGACCTCATTTGAAGAAGAACCAAAAATGTATGTCCGCTCTCCTTTAAAACTTTTGTAGAGTTAGATATTTTTATAAGAAAATCTATTAAACCACAGAATTATTGCTTTCTATTTTCAGAATTACCTAGACTTCTATTGTTAGTGATATGAACCCTATTTTCCATGTTAATAAAATTTCTTACTTCTTTTAGAGTTAGCCTAATTTTTCCAAACTAGGGAGCACATGATGATTTGCATGACTGCAGTTAAGAATGCATCTTTATTCTGATGGTTGGGCTTCTGATTGGGACCATTATAGAGCTTCTTATTAGTTTGTGTCTCTTCTTGACTTTAGGATCATTGTGAAGGTCAAGTTTATCAGAGATTTGTTAGTTGCAAACCATCTTAGGGAATGCTGCTGGTTTTGCTTTCCTAGGGTTCCCCTTTCCATTCTGGGCCTTAGAGCCAAGCTACTTAGTCATTCATATTTAACTCCGATGGTGAGAGCTGTTTTAAGTTTATTATAGTCACTTAAATTCCTATTATGTGTCTAGATTTCATAGGGTGTCCTACTCAGTTACCGTGAATGTTTGTATTATATTTTCAGTGGTAGCACAACTTTTTACATGTTTTTATCTTTATACAAGTCTTTACAGTCTTTGTTGTTTCATGCATAATGTGTTTACTCAGACACTTTTTATTCAGGACATATTGTAAATCAGGCAGTAAACATAATATGTTTATTATAAGCATAACAAATAAGCACAATATGTTTAGTAAAGAAAATAGTAGTCCAGGGCTTGGTGGCTCAGCCTATAATCCCAGCACTTTGGGAGGACGAGACAAGTGGATTGCCTGAGCCCACAGGTTTGAGACCAACCCAGGCAACTTGGTGAGCCCTTGTCTCTACAGTAAATCAAAAAATTAGCTGGGCGTGGTAGCTCATGCCTGTAGTTCCGGCTACTTGGAAGGCTGCAGCAGAAGGATCGCCAGAGCCCAGCAGGTCGATGGTGGGTTGGTTGTGAATGTGCCACTGTACTCCATCCTGGGCAATGGAGTGAGACTCAGACTCAAAAAAAAAAAAAAAAGAAAATAGTAGAAATATTACTAGTGGAAATAAGAGTATGAAGGTTTCTGTGGATGTGAGAGACATTTTACTAGTTTTAAGATTGTATTTTCTTTTTATTCTTTGTTTTATTAAGATTGTATTTTCTATTGCTTATAGCCATGAATGTAACCTGTAAAGCAGGTATAAAGATGTTTACAATCTCTTTTCTTCCCCGTTATATTATTTTTAGTTAGCAATAGCAAAGAATAATATCATTAAACTTCAAGAAGAAAATCATCAATTACGAAGTGAAAATAAATTGATTTTAATGAAAACACAGCAGCATCTAGAGGTAAGTATAGACTGCTTTCAAACAGACTATCTTGGGTCAAAAATTACCACTTTTTTGGGACTTTTTGCATAAAGTCGGTATTTCTGTGCTGTGTATAGTGATCATATAATAAAAAGTTTATATTTTCTTCCTAGGTTACCAAGGTAGATGTGGAAACTGAGCTTCAAACATATAAGCATTCTCGGCAGGGGCTAGATGAAATGTACAATGAAGCCAGAAGGCAACTTCGAGATGAATCTCAGTTACGACAGGTAGATTATATTAACCCTTTGCACTCAGAGACATCTCGAAGATCATCTATCAGCAACTCAATCACACTTTTTTACCAAATAGTGAAAAACAAATCACTTCATATTTAATAGTATAGCATTGGAACCAATTATTTTTTGCAATGATATTTTGCTTATAATGGAATATTGGACATTGAGGAACATATTTATGACAAAAAAAATCAAAATTTTTTATCTTGTATTTTTCTAATGTGTGGTAACATGTGAAATAGTTAACAACATGCATTGCAGGTTCATTGATACATGTTGTGCAATAGCAATTTGTTTGACATCTTCCACCTTGTGTTTTTCTATTTGAGCAGACAATGCAGTCTCCTTTTCTTCTTCCCACATTAATAACATGTAAGTTATTGTCCAGTCTGTTGTTCAAAAATCATGTGGAAGGGCATACTTGTGATTCCTGAAAACCATCTCAACTGGTCAATCCAGAAGCTTGGCAAATTTCAAATGGGACATAGGTTTTTCATTGGTTTTTTTTTTTTTTTTGATGCTTGGTACAGTATATAAAAGTTAATAATGCATATTTCTAGCCCCCAGAAGAATAATTTCCTCCATCATTTTAAAGACTTTTGCAAAAAACAATGTATAGAAGCATAATGATCTGCACGATCCACACTGCTCACATTTGCAGTATAATTTAGGATCATTTCAGGCTTTTTGGCTGATATAAATTTCCACCATGTCCTTGTGGTAGATTTCATTCCTGCTTGATTCCAAGTGCTGAGAATTATAATGATCCTTTTGTCCTTCCATGCAAGAAGTGTAAGATTATTTTTCCTATACACTACTATTTTTTTGTTAAAAGCTTTAGCTTTTTGATTTGTGCTGGCATTCTCTTTCAGTTGACTTTGTGCCCTTAAGATGATATTTCATCTTTAGGAGCTCTTCTGCTAAGACAATATACTAGTGTAATATCTGTCAATAAACATGTGGTATCTTGCTGCATTGGGAACTTTCCAACAACCTTTTTTTTAAAATCAGAGTCTCACTCTGTCACCCAGCCTGGAGTGCGGTGGCATGCTCATGGTCACTGTAGCCTTGACCTGCAGGGCTCAGGTGATTCTTCTGCCTCAGACTTCCAGGTAGCTGGAACAACAGGCACACACCACCACGTGATTTATTGTAGAGATGAGGTCTCGCCAAGTTGCCCAGGCTGGTCTCAAACCCATGGACTCTGGCAGTCCTCTCACCTCGGCTTCCCAGAGTGCTGGGATTATAGGCATGAGCCACTTTGCCTGGCCTTCCAGTAACTTTTTATATAAATGTAGTGGAATTCTGGTGCTTACTGGAAGACCAAGTTGAATGATGTTTTCAGATATAACATCTGAAAAAGTAGGAAGTTTTGAAAAAAAGTATCCTGGTTTTGAATTAGGTAGCGCATAAATGCGTAAAATTGTTGGTTCTCTTATATTACTTGCTATTTGTGGTCCTATTGTTTGAGGATGTACAACAAAATTTATTCTTGCAGGAAGATTGTCCTTTTCTGTAATATCTTTCCATTCTTCACTTGAGGATATGTTGTCTTCTGTTTTTTTAAAACTACCAACACTTAGCACTATCACCTTCTATTGCATTCACCCGTTTTCTTCTTAGTGGGATGATACCACTATTGCTACTATCATTTTCTTTCACATCAATGTTTTTTTTTTTTTTTTTTTTACTTATCTGTTTAAAAATGTAAATCTGACTCATCTTTACTACTGCTTATAACTCTCATTTCTGTCATTTTGTCTTGCCGTTGTTCTACAGACTAAATAAATTGATAAAAGTTTCTAATTGTAAATTACAAAATCACAAAATGAAATATATCAAAAGAATATTACTTTTCCAATTTTTCCTTTTCTGACTTAGTGTACATAAATATATTCAGTATGTGCAGCTTGATACTTCAATACGATCTGCCTTCAACTTAGGAAGTCTTTCTTTTAAGGCTTCAATAACTTGCCTATCTGTCTTTTCAGGTTATGCCATATGATATAAAGGGAATACCCACAGATGTCTTTCTTATAAGATGCTCTTTATCACTACTTTTAGTTACAAAGAAGTTTCTGCATCACTGTGAAAACACTTCACACATTCTCTTTTGAAGTAATGCCAGCTGATTTTTTTTACATATATCTCAGCATATATTTCATCTCTTTATTTGCTTTTTCATGCAGTTTGAATGGAAAGCTTCAAGGAAACATATGTTTTTGAAAAATTTTTGCTGGCATAAGTTTGTCCAATATAATCACCAGCAATCTCTCTATGTCCCCGGTGGAGGCAGGGAGACATTTGAGTTGTTTGCTAGATATACAATATCCCCTCAGAGGGGATATCCCAGTGCAAGGGGTTACAGTTATATTAACAAAATCCTGATAATTGTTTATCTTTCAGCAGGCACCATATCAAATCTCTGTGTTATCTTGTTTGGTGTGAGATAGCAAGCTCACCCCTTAATCCTCTTAAACTCTTTGTTTTTTTCTTATAAGGTAGATTCTTACTCTGTCACCCAGACTGGAATACAGTGGCATACTTCCAGCTTACCGCAGCCTCAGCATTCTGGGCGCAGGTGATTCTTCCATCTCAGCCTCCTGAGTAGCCTGGACTATAGGCATGCGCCACCACACCCGGCTCATTTTTAAATTTTTTTGTAGAGATGAGGTCACACCAGGTTGCCCAAGATGGTCCCGGACCCCTGGGTCCAGGCAGTCCTCCTGCCTCAGCCTCCCAAAGTGCTGGGGTTATAGGCGTGAGCTACTATAACCAGTCTCAAATTCTTTAAAGCTTCTTCTGTGTCAGTGTTTTTTTATTTTTTTGAGTTGGAGTCTCACTCTGTTGCCCAGGGTGGAGTGCAGTGGCATACTGTTCACAGCCACCACGACCTCAACCTGCTGGGCTCAGGCGATCCTTCCACCTTAGCCTTCCAAGTAGCTGGAACTACAGGCATGTGCCACCATGTCCATCAATTTTTTAATTTAAACTGTGAGTTACAGTCAATGGTTGTGAAATGAATGGGTTGTACCAGTATTATGAAAAATGAAATCAAAGGAATAGAAGGACACATTCAAATGTTAGTATAAAGTCATGCAGGTACTGTTACAATATAGCTGAAGTGTTTTTATTGTAGTTTTCTCTGCTTAAAGTACTTGATATATAACTATCTCTGTCTGACCGGGCATGGTGGCTCAGCCTGTAATCCCAGCACTTTGGGAGGCAAGAGGATTGCCTGAGCCTGGCAGTTCGAGACCAGTCTGGGCAACTTGGTGAGACTTTGTCTCTACAATAAAACACAAAAAACTATCCAGATATGGTGGCATGTGTCTGTAGTTCCAGCTACTTGGAAGGCTAAGGTGGAAGGATCGCTAGCCTGGGTGACAGAGTGAGACTCCAACTCAAAAAAAAACACAAAACTGTCTCTGTCTAACTCCATTTCACAGTAAAACAGTGATGCTTGGTTTCAAACATTATAAAAAAGGAACAAGGATACCCGCATAATGAACATTTGTATACTTATCCCTGAATTGTACCCCACATCTTTAAAATAAAAAATTGAGCCGGGCTCGGTGGCTCAGCCTGTAATCCCGCGCCTTTGGGAGGCTGAGGTGAGTGGATTGCCTGAGCCCGCGGGTTTGAGACCCGCCTGGGCAGCGAGACCTCATCTCTACAGTGAATCAAAAAATCAGCCGGGCGTGGTAGCGCATGCCTGTAATTCCAGCTACTTGGAAGGCTGAGGCGGAAGGATCGCCGGAGCCCAGCAGGTCGAGGTTGCGGTGGCCGGAAGCGGCCACTGCACTCCAGTCTGGGCGACAGAGTGAGACTCCAACTCAAAAAAAAAAAAAAAAAAAAAAAAATTGAAACATTAAAAAATAATAAAAAGGAACAAGTTGGTAAAGTTATGTTAAAATTAACTTATTTTCTTGACCTTTGAAATTGTGAACTATAACACCAACAGAAAAATATGAATGCATGTTTTAATGAATTATTACACAAATACCTGTATAACCATCACCCAGGTTAAACTTTTCTGTCACCTTTGCTGTTTGTCTTTAATGTTAAAAAAACTTCTAGGCCAGACCCAGTGGCTCAAACCTGTAATTCCTGTGCTTTGGGAGACTGAGGTTAGAGGATTGCCTGACTCAGGGGTTTGAGACCAACCTGGGCAACTTGTTGAGACCTTGTCTCTACAATAAGTGAAAAAATCAGCGGGTCGTGGTAGTGCTTTCCTGTAGTTCCAGCTACTTGGAAGGCTGAGGTGGAAGGATTGCCTGAGCCTGGCAGGTTGAAGCTACAGTGGCTGTGAGCATGCCACTGCACTCCAGCCTGGGCAACAGAGTGAGACTCCAACTCACAAAAAACAGACAGACAAAAAACCCTTCTTAAAATAAATAAATAGGTAGGTAGGTAGATAGAAACGTCTTAATTTTTCTGATTTAAAAAAAACTTTTTTTTTGGTTGCAACAAGATCTCACTGTGTTGTTTCAGGCTGGTCTCAAACTCCTGACCTCAAGTGATCCTCCTATCTTGGCTTCTGAAAGTACTGGGATTACAGGCATGAACCACCACACCTGGCTAAAATGTTTTAAGAAAAAAAATTTTAAGTGTTTGTTTTGTTATCTTTGTCCTTTATTTGTACAGATTGCTTCATTTTCTTTTGATTAAGGAAAATTAATGCTGAATTTATGAGGCATAAAAATATTGAATCAGCTGGGCTCGGTGGCTCAGCCTTTAATCCCGTGCCTTGGGAGGTTGAGGTGAGTGGTTTGCCTGAGCCCGCGGGTTCAAGACCTGCCTGGGCAACTTGGCGAGACCTCATCTCTACAATAAATAAAAAAAAATTAGCCGGGCGTGTTAGCGCGTGCCTGTAGTTTCAGCTACTTGGAAGACTGAGGCGGAAGGATTGCCCAAACCTAGCAGGTTGAGGCTGCGGTGGCCGGGAGCGGCCACTGCACTCCAGTCTGGGCGACAGAGTGAGACTTCAACTCAAAAAAAAAAAAAAAAAGTCAATCTTTGAACCAGTAGAATAGTGATGATTATAGAATTATAGAATATAGAAAATGCTTTCATTTTAGCAAAAACTGCATTTGAAAATGTTTATAATATATGTTGCTCTCGGACCTTGCGGATTCCCTTTAGTAGACTTAAAAAGTGTGGTGTACATATTTTTCACTAAATTGACGCCAAAAAAAAAAGTGGGCCATGCGTGGTAGCTCATGCCTATAATCCCAGCACTTTGGGAGGCCAAGGCAGTAGGATTGCTTGAGCCCAGGAGTTCAAGACCAGTCTAGGCAACATAGTGAGACCTCATGTCTTCAAAAAAATAAAAAAATTAGCCAGTCATGGTGGCATGCATCTGTAGTCCCAGCTACTTGGGAAGCTGAGGCCGGAAGATTGCCTTAGCTCAGGAGGTCAAGGCTGTGGTGAGCCATTATCATGCCACTGCACTTCAGCTTGGGTGACAGAGTAGAACCCGACTCAAAAAAAAAAGAAGAAAAGAAGTGTCGTTTACATATAGAATGAAAAATCTTTCTTGATCTTATTAACTGTACTGTGTCTGATTTTGATGATCTGAAATTGCATGTGAATTGAGGATATGTTGAAATTGCAGGATGTGGAGAATGAGCTAACAGTACAAGTTAGTATGAAACATGAGATTGAACTTGCCATGAAGTTGTTGGAGAAAGATATCCATGAGAAACAGGATACTCTGATAGGCCTTCGACAACAACTAGAGGAAGTTAAAGCAATTAACATAGAGATGTATCAAAAGTTGCAGGTAAGGAATGTTCTTAAATTCTTACCATTTAATTTTATATAAATTAAAAAGGAATATTTGTAGGAATTGTTTGGTTTATAACCCATTTTCACTGCCATATTGGTTGTAAAAACCAGGGTCCTTTTTTCCTAAATAGAAACTCAAGAAATGTAATGGAAAAGGTAACAAAGAACAAATGAAACAAATCACCTGTGTAAACTTCTTTCTTGTTTTTTATTTCATTTGTTAAAAATGGGACAGAATCTGGCTCTGTCGTCCAGGCAGGACTGCAGTGGCACAATCATAGCCCGCTATAGCCTCAAACTCCTGGACTCAAAGGATTTTCCCGTCTCAGCCTTCTCAGTAGCTGAGACTACAGGTGTGCACCGTCATGCCCTGCTAATTTTTAAAAATTTTTAATAAAGACAAGGTCTCACCATGTTGTCCAGGCTGGTCTTGAACTCCTGTCCTCAATTGATTCTCCTGCCTCAGCCGCTCAAAGTGTTGGCCTTCTTAAAGCCCCTGGCCTGGATTTGTTTCTTTTCTTTTTTTTAAAATTTTTTTTGAGTTGGAGTCTCACTCTGTCGACCAGACTGGAGTGCAGTGGCCGCTTCTGGCCACCGCAGCCTCGACCTGCTGGGCTCCGGCGATCCTTCTGCCTCAGCCTTCCAAGTGGCTGGAATTACAGGCATGCACTACCACGCCCGGCTGATTTTTTTATTTATTGTAGAGATGAGGTCTCGCTGCCCAGGTGGGTCTCAGCATTCCACTCACCTCAGCCTCCCAAAGGCGCGGGATTACAGGCTGAGCCACTGTATTTGTGAGCCACAAATCACAGGCAGGATTTGTTTCTTAATGCTGAAAAGTTAACAGTATGAAGATTAAATTTTGGGGGGAAATTCTCAATCTAAACATCTAAGACATTTTTGTGAACTTCTTTTTACAGTATAGTCTTGAGAAGGATTTGATTTTGATTGAAATGCTTTGCTGTCATAATTGTGAATTTTCTAATAAAATAACATTGCTATTAAGTAGACTTGTTACCAAAAGCCCTTTACATTTTAATTAACTTGAAAAATGGCAAATTTTATAAGAATTTATTCCATTATCTTCTAAAAACATTGAAGGCTGAGGTTTTTTCTTTTATTATATTTAAATGAAGGCTGATAGCACTGTTTATATTCTAGAATTATTTGAATGTACAAATTAAGTCTACTCATTTCAAAGTAATAATTTCATAACAAAATGGTGTAAGAAATTTCTAAATATTTAGATTTAAAAATCAAAAACTGATCAAACACAGCAATTCATGTCTGCATTTCAGTACTTTGGGAAGCCAAGGCAAGAGGATTGTTTGAGGCCCGGAGTTCAGGACCAACCTGGGCGACATAACAAGACACCATCCTGTTTACTTTACAAAAAATTTTTTAAAAATCAGCTAGGCTTGGTGGTATGTGTCTGTAATCCCAGTTAATTGGAAGCCTGAGACAGGAGGATCCCTTGAGTCCAGGAGGGCTGGCTGGAATGAGCCCAAATCATGCCACTGTTCTCCAGCCTGGGCAATAGAGTAAACGCCACTGCACTCCAGCTTTGGCAACAGAGTGAGACTGCAACTCAAAAAAAAAAAGAATCCAAACCACTGTAGCTTTTGTGTTTTTATTAACAGGGTTCTGAAGATGGCTTGAAAGAGAAAAATGAAATAATTGCCCGACTAGAAGAAAAAAACAATAAAATTACTGCAGCCATGAGACAGCTGGAACAAAGGTACGCATTTCCAATCTTAGTTTCTGTTTTCTCTTGTTCTCCCCTTTTTCTTTATTTAACACTGACACCTGCCACAAAAACTGTTAGGAAGGTCTAGATGAGGACATGTTTTTTGTTTAAGCCCAGCAAGATTTTGCCTTTTTGTTTTGGTTGTTGCATGGAATCAAGTTGCTTTATATTAGGCTGATTCATTTGAAGTTGCCATTTTGTAGATTTTTTTTGAAGGCCTAATATGAGCAATTTCATGTGTTGGCAATCTATTACATAAATACACAAAAACCTCAAAAAAATTAAAAATGAATAAAACCTATGGCAGAATTATCCCTGATTGATTTCCATGCATATAATTTGTCATATTCTTTGCCATTCACCATTTCTTTATCTGAAATCAGGCATTCTGAATTGGTGGTTTAGTTTTGTTTCTTTGAACTAGTACCCTCAACCCAACCAGAGATATAATTTTGTTTAAACTGAATTGTTTTATATTGGCATTTTTCACTTTTATTGTTGGAAAATGTAATGTATTTCCATTGCCCTGTCATGTTGGTGTCAACATATGTCTTATCATTGCTTTCTTTGAATCTACTTATGAAAAACATAACTATTAATGCTTTATTGACATGAATATTCTTTTATTGACATCCTCTTTCTTCTTTTTTCTTTTTTGTTTTCTTTATCCCCATTTTTACATTTTGGACATCTTTTTATCTTTTTCTGTCTTTGATTTCTGTCCATTCCATTATGAAGTGACAATGATTTGTTAACTCAAACTAGAACAATTGCAATGTCATTGGTGAAATGTGCCAGTAGTGACACTCAGGACCAGTACAAACTGGTCAAAGATATATCTTTCTGAAAACCACTTATATTTAAACAGACTATAAGATAATCAACAATTTTATAATATATTAAATAAAAAGAATTTATGCTATAAGTATACTACAAGGGTATTAGGAACCCTGTAATTTCTTGGTCAGCTGCTGTGATAATACACTGCCATAAAGCAGAGTGGGTGCACTTGGATTTCCAAAAATACATTTCTCAGACCTCAGGAACAAGGGCTGATTAGAGTATTGACCCTTTGGAGGTCAGGATTTTCAAATGCAGTTTTAACTTTTTAGCTACTTTTTCATGGAAAATGTATAAATTGTTTAAAAGTAAGTTAACCTTTGGTTTCACAATGCATTGGCACAGATATTTTTCTCTTCTTTGGCCCACTCTTTCCTGATGGCTCCCTTACTGATTTTTAATATGCTTTAAAGTGGCTCATAACCCAGGTTGAACATCATCCTGTGCTTCAGCATCCAACTTTTCAGTTCTCCCTGGCCCCCTTCTGTGATAGCACAACTTCAAGGCCTACCTCATTCTGACTTTTATTTTACTTTTCCTAACCTTAGAGAAAAGCTTGGGTCCACCCCCATCACCTACTGTTTAAATTTAAATTTAGATTTAGAGGTAACTTAAATGTTACTCTCCTCTCCTTAGAAGCAGCATTTATTCTCCTGAAATGTGTGAGGGTTGCTCCATTGGTAGGATTGGAAGGAAGAGGCAGTTTTTTTTGGTTAGTTGAACAGAAATTTTTCTTGTGATTTCCTGCAAGGAGTTAATGTCCCTTGATTCTTGGGAAATCTTTTTTTTTTTTAAATTTGGAGTCTTACCCTTTCGCCCAGGCTGGAGTGCAGTGGCACGCTCACGGCCACCTTAGCCTTGACCTGCTGGGCTCGGGTGATCCTTCCACCTCAGCCTTCCAAGTAACTGGAACTACAGGCATGAGCCACCATGCCCAGCTAATTTTTTTATTTATTGAAGAAACGAGGTCTTGCCAAGTGGCCAAGCTGGTCTTGAACCCCTGGTCTTAGGCAGTCCTCTCGCCTCAACCTCCCAAAGTACTGGGATTACAGGCTTGAACCACTGTGTCCGGCGGGAAATATTGTCTTATAAACATACTGAAGTTAAGTCTACACAATCCTAAATGGCCAAAGGAGGCAGGGAGTAGAGCTAAACATAGAAAAAAGCAATGACTTACAAATAAAAACAGGAAAAATGAAAATCAAAATGTTTTAGCTAGCTTTTAATATTCAGTGGTGAGGAACAAAAATGATCTCTAGAGAATGATGCCAACTAGCCAACTAGTACTTTTTGAATTCTAACACACACACAGATATACAGCTTTGGCATAATTTAGTAAATGCATGAAGATCCTACCGGAAGGACTTGGCTATCATTTGGAGTAATTGCAGGTCTTTGCTCTTGGCTTTGTAGCACACTTGATTCCTGGCATACACTTCCTAGTATAAAATATGACAGTGTGGCTTCTTCACCTAGTGTAGACATAAGTACTGTGCTTTTCATGGTTTTGTAAAAAGGCAGTAACATACCTGTTATACTTTGGAATTTGATTCATTATGCTGTACATAAGTGGTAAAGGCTATATTGCTTTGCATTGTTAATTATAAAACAAAAAATAAAACAAATTTGAAGTTAGCATTCTGGGCATATTATATATTATATTGGAAAAAAATCACAAAACAATTTATAGACATTGTGTGGCTCTTTCACGTTTGAGTTTGTGAGTTTTCCCCCAAACTTTGTTTTCATTTAGAAATGTTTCTATTTCCCCATTTTTCTTTTATTTGTCTTCTTCACCCTTTTACACCCTAGTTCTAGCTTCAGTTTTACCCAAAGTTGATTTGAATTACACCAGATTGCAGCAAGCAGAGAAGGCGCAAATGGAAGCTGAAGATGAGGACGAAAAATGTCTACAAGAATGTCTGAGTAAATCTGTCAGTCTGCAGAAACAAATCTCCCAAAAGGAGAAACAGCTGTGAGTATTTTGTGCTTGGAAACAAACATTAGTATTAACATAATCCCCCCACCCCATTTTTTGCACATAATGGTAGAATACCAATATTTTTGTTTTTCTAACAATGTCAACTAGATTATAGTGTTCACTTAAAAAAAAAATTAGAGGGCCAGGTGTGGCAGCTCAGGCCTGTAATCCTAGCACTTTGGAAGGCTGAGGCAAGAGAATCACTTGAGCCCAGGAGTTCAAGATCAGCCTGGGCTACATAGCAAGACCTCATCTCTACAAAAAAATAAAATAAATTAGCTGGGCATGGTGGCATGTGCCTGTAGTCCCAGCTACTCAGGAGGCTCAGATGGAAAAATTGCCCGAGCCTAGGTCGAGGCTCCAGTGAGCCATGAGCATGCCATTGTACTCCAGGCTGAGTGAGACCCTGACTCAAGAAAAAAAAATTAGAAAATATAATTGTGATGACATTTAGGTTATTACAGCCTTTATATTTACAGAGCACTTTCAGCTCTCTGTCTTGCTATGTTCTTGCTCTAGGAGAGTTTTATTTTTTATTCTGTTGTTTAACACTAATCTAATGATCATTGTGTTTTTAGATACTGAGTTAAAGAGGCTTTGTAACTGCAAGGAACTTATGTTATCAAAGAACGTTATGTTCTCTGAAAACATTTTTATTAATACTTTATATGATAGAGCCATATATCACACTAGGAATGATAGTAATATATGTCATTGTGTTGAAAAAAGAAAGTTGCAGAATGGTATGCCAAATATGATCCTTTTTTATAAAATTAAAGTAGACCACGCACGTGTGTGTATCTATATTTACATATACATAGAAAAGATTTTAAAGAATATAGATTCTGGGGAGTGGTTATTTCAGGGTATTGACGGCAGGTTGGTGGGGTATTTTAGTTTTTACATTATAAACATTAGTATTTTTACCAGTCTGAGCAACATAGGGAGGCACTGCCTCTACAAAAATAAATAGATAAATAAATATTAGCCTGGCATAGTGGTCTGTTCCTGTAGTCCTTGATAGTCCGGAGGCTGAGGCAGAAGGATCACTTGAGCCTAGGAGCTTGAAGCTGCAGTGAGCTATGATCATGCCACTGCACTCCAGCCTAGGTGACTGAGTGAGAGACTTATCTCAAAAAAAAAATAGTTTTTTTCTCTCAGTTAATATGTATCACTTTTTTTTTCTTATTAAAAGAAAATGAGCCAGGCTCAGTGGCTCAGCCTGTAATCCTGTGCCTTGGGAGGCTGAGGTGAGTGGATTGCCTGAGCCCGTGGGTTCAAGACCCGCCTGGGCAATTGGTGAGACCTCATCTCTACAATAAATCAAAAAATTAGCTGGGTGTGGTAGTGCGTGCCTGTAGTTCCAGCTACTTGGAAGGCTGAGGCGGAAGGATCGCTGGAGCCCAGCAGGTCAAGGCTGCGGTGGCCGGGAGTGGCCACTGCACTCCAATCTGGGCAACAGAGTGAGACTCCAACTCAAAAAAATAAAAAAGAAAATGACAATGGAAAATAGAGACTTAGGTATATGTTGACAGATCATTATTATTTGTTTATATTTTTATAATTTTAGAGACAGTGTCTCGCTCTGTCACCCAGGCTAGAGTACAGTGGTAGCTCATTGCAACCTCAAACTTCTGGGCTCAAGCAGTCCTCCCATCACAGCCTCCCAAGGAGCTGGGACTACAGGCATGCACCACCACACTTGGCTAATTTTCTTATTTTTTGTAAAGATGGGTTCTTGCTATATTGACCAGGCTGGTCTTCAAATCCTGGCCTCAAGTGATCATCCCACCTTGGCCTTCCAAAGTGCTGGATTGCCAGGTGTGAGCCAGTGAGCCACTGTGCCTAGCCAACAGATCATTAAATAAGACCACATTGGCATGTATGATGTATAAGTTGCTAAGCTGCCATTAGATCTGTTAGTTGAATTACTAAGTTCTCCTCTAGCCTTGCTGGTTTTGTCTAGTAGTTCAGTCAATTGTTGATGGAGGATTTGTTGAACTATCCAGCTGTAATTGGGAATTTGTGTGTTTTCTCCTTGTATCCTGAAGCTCTGTTGTTTGGTGCCTACACCAAAAGACATTGCTAATGTGTCTTTTTGGTAGATTGATCCTTTTGTCGTTATATGATGTACTTCTTTCTCTCTGGTAATTTTATTTTCTCTGAAGTCTACTTTTTCTGAAATTATTGTAGCCATTCCTTCTTTCTGTTGATTAATGTTTGCATTTTTCCATTTTTTTTCTTTGAACCTACCTTTCTCGTATTTGAAGTTTCTTATAGACAGCATACAGTTTATGCTTTTTATATCAGTTCTGCCAGCTCTGTCTTTTCATGGTGTATTTAGTCCATTTACATTTAGTGTAATTATTGATATATTAGAGCTTAAGTCTGCCACTTTAATGTTTGTTTTTCCTCTGTTTGCTGTTTTTTTACTTGATTTTTCCTGCCTTCCCATGGACATAAACATTATTTAGAATCCCATTTTGGCTCATCTGTAATGCTTTTTAGTGTTTCTCTTTGTATAGATTTTCAGTGGTTGCTATGGGTATTATATTACGTGTATGATTTTTTTTCACAGTCTACTGGTATTAACATTTTACCACTTTGAGTCATTTAAGTCTTTTTACCTCTCTCCTTTATAATATAATTTGCTTAAATATTTCTTCTATATATATTGAGAATCACATCAGTGTTATAATATGTACTTCAACCATGAAACATAATTTAATATTATAAATATAATTTAATTTAGAAAACTCTTTCCATTGTTTTTTGCTCATTCCTGAAATTTCAAGTTTTCTGTGTCTGACCTTTCTTTAGCCATTTTTTTTTTAAAGAGATGGGTACTTGCTTTGTCACCCAGGCTGGAGTGCAGTGGCATGATCATGGCTCACTGCAGCCTTGAAGTTCTAAGCTCAAATGATCCTCTTACCTCAGCCTCCAGAGTAACTGGGATTACAGGTGTGTACCAGTTAACTGTTTTTTCAATATTTTTAAAGACAGGATCTTTTTAGGTTGTCCAGGCTGATCTCAAATTCCTGGCCTTATATTCCTGGCCTTATATTCCTGGCCCGAATAGCTGGGACTACAGGAGTGGGCTACCATATGTGTCTAATTAAAAAAAAAATGTTTTTGAGGAGACAAGGTCTTACTATGTTGTCTAGACTGGTCTCAAGCAATCCTCTTGCCTCAGCTTCCCAAAGACTAGGATTACAGGTGTGAACTGCCATGCTCGGCTGGTCAACTTTTTAAATCTGGAGGTTTATGTCTTTGCCAAATTTGGAAAATTTCAGCTATTATTTTTTTCAGCTTCACTTGCTTTTCCTCCCCCTTTAGAGACTCTGATACCATGAATGTTAATCTTTTTAAAAAATATTCCTACGGTCTCTGTTCATACTGGGTCATTTCTGTTGTTCCATGTTTTTTGGGTTTTTTTTTGTTTGGAGTCTCCCTCTGTCACCCAGGCTGGAGTGCAGTGGCACACTCACAGCCACTGCAGCCTTGACCTGCTGGTCTCAGGCAATTCTTCCGCCTCAGCCCTTCAAGTACCTGGAACCACAGGATTATGCCACCATGCCTGGCTGATTTTTGAGTTATTATAGAGGTGAGGTCTTGCCCTGTCTCAGGGTGGTCTTGAACCCCTGAACTCAGGTAATCCTCTTGCCTCCGCCTCCCAAAGTGCTGGGATTACAGGTGTGAGCCACTGTGCCTGGCTTGCTCTGTTTTCAAATTCATTCTTTTCTCATCATTCTTCTGTTCAGTCCATCCAGTGAGATTATTGTATTTTTTCAGTTTTGAGATTTCCATTGAATTCTTCTTTATATTTATTTCCTTTCTTCCTTTCTTGTTTCCCTTGCTAAGACTTCCTACTCTCTCAGGTGTGTTTTTAATTGCTTCTTAATTGGTCATGAGTGTGTGTGTGTGTGTGTGTGTGTGTGTGTGTGTGTGTGTGTGTGCGCGCGCGCATGCACGCGCACACATTTTTTTTTTCCTTCTTTTTGTTTTTCTTTGAGTTGGAGTCTCACTGTCACCTGGCTAGAGTTCAGTGGTATGATTACAGCTCACCACAGCCTCAACCTCCTGGGCTCAGGCAATCCTTCTGCCTTAGCTTCCCTAGTAGCTTGCACTACAGGTGTGTGCCACTGTGCCCGGCTTACTTTTTAAATTTTTGTAGAAACAGGGTCTCACTATGTTACTCTGGCTGGTCTCGAACTCCGGGGCTCAAGCATTCCTGTTGCTTTGTCACCCCAAAGTGCGAGGATTACAGGTGTGAGCCACTATGCCTGTCTGGTCATGGGAACATTTTTTTGATGACTGCTTAAAAGTTTATTCTACCGGAAATATGTGGCTGTAGATGGAAAATGCTAACCATAAGGAAACAATAAAAAGTAACCAAAAGTGATCCTTCTACTCGAATTACCTGACATGTTGGGATTTGTTGTTTTTCTCACCCAAGTTGAGATTTTCCTGTGCCTTGGTATGACTAATGTTTTTCAATTGCATCCTGGACACTTTGAGTATTATGAAACTGGATTTTGTTTATATTTTTGTTTTAGCAGTCCTCTGCTAAAACAGTGCTTTTGGGGAATGTGGACAGTGACCCTTCATATCAGATGGGGATGGAAGCCCAGAACTATTACAGGTGGGAAAGAAAAGGGTGCCTAATAACCTAATAACTGCAGAGATTGAAATTTAGACTTTCCAGGCCAGGTGTGTTATGCCTGTAATCCCAGCACTTTGGAAGGCTGAGGTGAGAGGATTGCCTGTGTTTGAGACCAACCTGGGCAACTTGGCGAGACCTCATCGCTGCAAAAAATAAAAAAAATTAGCCAGGTATGGTGGCCTGTGCCTTTATTTCCAGCTACTTGGAAGGCTGAGGTGGAAGTATCACCTAAGCCCAGCAGTTGAGGCTGTGGTGGCCCTGAGCGTGCCACTGCACTCCAACCTGGGCAACAGAGTGAGACTCTGACTCAAAAAACAAACAAACAAAAAGAAATTTAGGCTTTCCACTCAGAGTCCACTGGACTGTGACTCAAAAACAAACAAAAAAAGAAATTTAGACTTTCCACCGAGTTCACTGACACTGTGGAGAAGGGGAGTGGTGCCTTGTTACCACTGGGCTGGAGTGTAAGTCCAGGCTCTCCCCTTGGTTTCTGCTGACATCATCTTGGAAGAGAGAGGGAGAAATGCCTCATTACCGATGGGCAGGGGTAGAGATATAAGCTTCCCAGTTGGCTTTCTCTGACACTGTGGAAAGGGTAAGAAATGCCTTGTTACTGCTGCCTGGGGTTTAAAGTTCCAGGTTTCCCATGTGGTCTTCTTTGGTGCTGGTGATGTGGGTAGAGAGAAATATTGTCTTGGATTTTTTATTTTTTTTCTTCGATCTAAGAATATACTGGATTAGTTTGTTTTCGGTTTGTATAATGTAATAGTTGAGACTGGGTAATTTACAAAGAGAAGAGGTTTATTTCTTACAGTTCTGGAGTTTGGGAAGTCTAAGATTAGATGACCATGTCTGGTCATCTTCTATGGTGAGGTCTTTGTCCTGTGTCATACCATGGCAGAAGGCATCACAGGGCAAGAGGTACACACTGAGAGACAAACTGGCTCTTGTAACAGAACCAAAAGTGATAACTAACCCACTCTTGTGATAACACATGAATCCATTAATCCATTCATCAGGGCAGAGCCCTTATTACCCAATCACTTCCTAAAGGTCTCTCTTCTCAGTACTGCTACATTGGGGATCCAGTTTCAATGTGAATTTTGAAGGGGACAAACATTCAAACCCTAACAGACACCTTATCACTGCTGGGTGGTGGTGAAAGTCCAGGCTCCCCACTTGACATTCTCTGACACTGCCAAAGTAGGCACAGGAAGGATACCTAATTATTGCCAGACAAGGGTGGGAAATCTAGGCTCCCCACTCAGCCTTTGCTGACAGAGGTTTACGGGGGTGGGGGAGTGGCATTTTTTTCCCCCTGGTGTTTTACTAGAATAGGACATTTATTTAGTTTTCTGTCTTGCTAGGCTGTCTCTTTCTCAGCCCTTTGACAGGAGAGCAGCTCCTCTTGGGGTTTTTAAAACTTATGCCCATTAGTGTTTATGGGCTGAGGACTTCTTTAACACCCAGTCTGAGTTTATTATAAGAGACAATAAAGAACCTCAGGCAACTCACCACCATGTTCTTCCTTGATTCCTGGAATTTCTAGCTGATCCTTTTTCTGCCTTTCAGAGACTTCTTATGTTGGTTTTAATGTGATGTCCAAGGTTTGTAACTGTACTTGGTTGGATGGATAAGAAATATTGTGTTTGCTCCATCTTGTCTGGAATCAGAATTCTAAGGTCCTTTTAAATCTACTACAAAAGTAATATGTTGAGGAATTGGTATATAGAATTCCCTGGCTTTAGGTTAGGGAATATTACCAGGGTGGAAAATGTACATAATTTGTGCATTGTAAAAATTGTGAAACTGAAACCTATTCCCCCCAAACAAAAATACTGAGTAAATAAAAATTTTCTCTTAAATTTAAGCACTTTCATGAAAGGATAGCCAGCACTTTCAGGGCTTTCTTTGGCAAGAAAAGTCACAAGAAGGATTTAAGACATTGAGTTTATTGATGGTGCCCTGGGCTTTGTTATGTCTCTGCCCTGCCAACTGAAACACATGAAAAACAAGACTGGGCACTTTGCTGGTTAGTAAAATACAATCTTGAAACCCTGGCATCTGTTACTTGAAACACCTTTCTAGTGTTTGATAAAAGTATAGGTAAGTCAAATCTGATATTCTGCAGTGGTGCAAATTATTGAGCAATGCTGCCACTAATTTGGTCCCTACCCGAAGGATGACCCAAACAATACTACTGGGACCTACTCTTTCCCTGTAGGGCTCAACTACTTAGTAAGACTTAGGCACAACTGCTAGGAGATGTTTGTCCCTGGTGAAACTGTTAAAGTAATTTTCTTTCTCAGTTAGTGTCATTTTGGGAGAGCATGAGAATGTGTTGCTTTTGAGACCAGGGGAATCCCTGATGGTTCAGAAAAATTGGAGTTGTGTGTATGGAAATGGGCAGCTGGGACTTTGTCAAAGAAAAATAAATTTGATTTTTTTGTTTTATCTAAAATGGAAGTAACTTTATTGATTTCTGGTTATAAAAAGATTACATCCTCTTAGCCAAAACCTACGGAAATACAGAAAAGCTAGAAGAAAATAGAAACTAGAGAACCATTTTGAGCCAATTTGAAGAATATCCTTATAGTTTTTGAATATGCTAAATATTTTTTGTGATTTTTAGAAACAGGATCACACTCTTTAGTATCTTGTCTATTTACATCATGTACCTTGTATCATACATAGTTAATCTGAAAAATTCTGCCTTTTTGTTTGCGTTTGTATATCTTTGCTTATTAGTGATAGCCTTTTATATTTCTTATTTGTGTGTGCGTGAATTACTACTTGATGTCACCTATTTCTTTCCTTTGGGGTGGTCAGCTTTTTTTTTTGAGTTGGCGTGTTCCTCTCGTGCCCAGGCTGGAGTGCAGTGGCATGCTCACGGCCACCACAGCGTCGAACTGCTGGGCTCAGACAATCCTTCTGTCTCAGCTTTCCAAGTAGCTGACACTACAGGTGCATGCTACCATGCCCGGCTAATTTTTTAAAAAATTATTTATTATAGAGATGAGGTCTCGCCAAGTTGCCCAGGCTGTTCTTGAACCCATGGGCTCAGGCAATCGCCTCACCTCAGCCTCCCAAAGTGATGGGATTACAGGCTTCAGCCACTGCGCCCAGCCAGCTTTTTAATATTTATTTGAAGAACTCTTTATTTAGTTTAGTGTGGGTCTTTCACTTTAGTGAAATGTTTTCTAAAATTATTATTTTAAAATTTTATTAAAATTTTATTTTTGATTTAGACATGTAAATTTTTAATGTATATATTTATGTAAATTAAACACAAAATTTTTCCATTGGCTTTTCACTTGGTTTTTTCTTAATCCTGGATAATGAAGCTACTCAACAGGGTACTCTGTACTTTGGTAGCTTCCATGTTTGTAATATGCAATAAGTTCTCCCATAATGTTGTTGGTAGGTTTTTGGAAACTATGACTTTAAGCAAAACAATGTATAATGATGCATAATGAAACCATAGGCTAATTTATATAAACAGGAGCTAAGCTCCTATGGCATATTTCTGGTCATAAAAACAACACTGATTTCTAAATAACAACCAAAACACTTCTAATATTAGATATTGTTGGCCATTACTTTGTTAACCTCTGGTCAGACCCCTTGGCTCTTTGAGCTATGACTGTCATGTTTCCTAGCTTTGGTTCCCTCCCCTACCTTGGGGAGGTGAATTTCTCTCTCTCTCTCTCTCTCTCTCTCACACATTCACTTTCTAAATAAACTATATTTTCCAATCTAAAAAAAAATTATTTGCCCAGTTATTCCAGTTCAGAGTCATGGCCACCCATGCCAGAACCTCTCCTGGCAGCTCAGGCATGAGGAGGAAGCCAGCCTGAGCTGAGACACTATTCCATCTCAGGTTCCCTAACACACATACCCAGACTCACACTCACTCAGACTGGGCAATGTGGACATACCAGCTAACCTAATGTGCCCATCTGTGGGATGTGAGGAAATCAGAGCACTTGGGAAAAAATTTATTGATTATTGATTGATTGGGAGTCTCACTCTGTCGCCCAGGCTAGAGTATAGTGGCACGTTCCTGGGCACCACAGCCTCCTTCCGTCTCAGCCTTCCAAGTAGCTGGAAGTATCAATTATTATAACATTATAGCATAGAAGTATAAATTATTGCAGCCCCACATTCCTTCTCCTAATTCTGTTCTCAAGTTGTAACCAATTTTAATAGTATGGTGTGTGTGTTTCAAAGCCATTTTTCTATACTTATACAACATATAAATGTATATGTGTATGTATATATTTAAATAAATGATATGTTATTGTTTAGTAAGGATTTGGGGGTTTTTTGGTTGTTTTTTTTGTGACTGGCAAATGAATTGTTACTATGTGACTGAAAAACCCTGTGCTGTTGAACTTGTTTACTAAAAAATATTTATGAAAGAAAATGTCTGCAGAAATGAATTACAGGGACTGAGTGTGGTGGCTCATGCCTGTAATCTCAGCACTTTGGAAGGCTAAGGTGGGAAGATCGCTTGAAGTCGGGGGTTTGACACTAGCCGGGGCAACAGGCTACCAAAAAAAAAAAAGGCCAAAGTAATCAACCAGAAAGATACTCATATTAAAAAATTCTTACAGTTGTCATGTGAGAAATATTACTGAGTTTCTGTGTATTGTTTGTCATTCAAGGGTACAACTAGAAACTGATCTGAAGATTGAGAAGGAATGGAGGCAGACTTTGCAGGAAGATCTTCAGAAGGAGAAAGATGCTTTATCTCATCTTAGAAACGAGACTCAACAAATCGTTAGTCTTAAAAAAGTAAATAGTGGTAAAACTTTAAAAATCATATCTTGGTGAATGTTAACTTACTTTAAAAGATAAATAATTATTTACATTTATACCAAGGAAACAATCATCTAGTCATCTTTAAAAATACTAGTAAGGGGACCTGGTGCAGTGGCTCATGCCTGTAGTCCCAGCACTTTGGGAGGCGGTGGTAAGAGGATCTCGTGAGCCCAGCATGTCCAGGCTGTGGTGGCTGTGAGTGTGCCACTGTACTCCAGTCTGGGTGATGGAATGAGATTCTGACTAAAACCCCAAAAAACAAAAAACCAGTCAGACAATTAAGTGAATGGAGAATGGTTGATACATAGAGCAGGTAGGAAAGCACTTTGGCAACATAGTTCTGTTCCTTACAAAAAGCTAAAAGATATTTGTTGTTAATGTCATATACAAAATGTGGTGTTTCTTGTTTCTTTTAAATTGCATTTTCTGTCTTTTATTGTTCTGAAGGAGTTCCTTAACCTCCAGGATGAAAATCAGCAATTGAAAAAAATATATCATGAACAAGAACAAGCTCTTCAAGAACTCGGCAACAAACTTAGCGAGTAATTTCTCTTTTTTCCTTCAACTAAATAGTCATTGACTTTTATAAAAGGTAAAAGTGTGTCAAACCAAACAGACAGAAAAGTTTAAATATAGGAAAAAACAAAACAAAACGAAAACATTAAAGATTTAAAAAATAAGGTTAGATTAAAGAGATTTTATTTGAAGTTATGTTCACTTTAGTAGATCTTAGCTCTGAATGATTCCCAGTGGATGAAAGTTAAGACACTTGTTTAATTTCTTCAATATCAGAGAATTCAGAAGTCTATTTAATATATTTTTCTCAGAATAGAACCTGAATTTTCAGAATATCTGGAGAGTTCTCTTTTACATCGTTTTGAGAAAGAGACAGCATAGTGAGAAGGAGGTGGTTTGTTGCCTCCTGGAGTCAGGGCTTAATGTCATACGGTGTGGTCCCATTACAGTAAAATGTCATTGGGATCCTGTAAAGACCAGAAGGAGAAATAGTGTTCTGTTTTTCTTATGTTTGTTTTTATTCCCTGTGGTTTGTGTTTTGGCGTAGCAGCTTCATCTTTGTACCTTGATTGAACTTATTACCAGGTATTTGGAGTAAGCTCAAGAAGATTTAATTTAGTATTCAGTGTACCACTGCCACACTTTTTAAAATGGTGTCATTTTTTTAAATACAGAAAACTAAAAATGAGAAAGCTATGATGGCCCATAATTCCATCACTTGTGTAAATCTCTTTGTTGTTTTCTATGACTAGAAAATTCAAATAGCACAAATAGTGTAAAATAAAAAACAAGTACCTCCCTTCTCCCAAGTACAGTAAGTCCCCTACATACAAGCTTAAGCTTTCAAGTTGCAAACTTACAAAAATGCAAACATGCGTTCACATGTCCAGTCATGTACATTAGTTCACATGTCTGACATACATTGTCACGTGCATGCATCCTCTACAAATGGTTGTGTTTTGTGTACTTTACCATACTGTATAGAGTACAGTAGTACAGTATCTTTATTTTAAGCCCAGGATGCAAGCATAAAAGCAGCAGTGATGTAGCTGGTACAGTACTGTACTGTATAGCCAGCTGTGTTAGTTGTGTACCTAGGCTAACTTTGTTGGACTTAAGAACAAAGTGGACTTAAGAATGTGCTCTTCAGCCGGGCTCGGTGGCTCAGCCTGTAATCCCGCACCTTTGGGAGGCTGAGGTGAGTGGATTGCCTGAGCCTGCGGGTTCGGGACCCGCCTGGGCAGCAAGACCTCATCTCTACAATAAATCAAAAAATCAGCCGGGCGTGGTAGCACATGCCTGTAATTCCGGCTACTCGGAAGGCTGAGGAGGAAGGATCGCCGGAGCCCAGCAGGTCGAGGCTGCGGTGGCCGGGAGCGGCCACTGCACTCCAGTCTGGGCGACAGAGTGAGACTCCAACTCGAAAAAAAAAAAAAGAATGTGATCTTCATTATATTATATATGTGCCCATATATAAAGGACATACTGTATTAATCCTCAAAGTTAACCAGCCTCAGAACAAATCTATATGTAAACATCTTGTTATTTTTTAAGATAGAATTAGTAATATATATGTATATGTATATCATTTGAAAAAATATAACTCAGTAGAAACACTAGAATGAAGACTTAATTGCTAAAGGTGAGATTCTACTAAGAGATAATGACCAGGGTGGGAGGATCACTTAAGCCCAGGAGGTCCAGGCTGCAGTGAGCTATCATTATGCCAGAGACCCCAACTCTCCAAAAAAAAAAAGGAAAAAAAGGTAATGAGACCAATTTCCAAGGGCATAAGAAGGAGTAATTTACTAGAACCACAAAAGGAAATGCTAGCTCTGAAAATGATAACTTTATAGCTTTTCAAAGAAAAATTTGCACTGCGGTTCTGATAAGTACGATTTTGATTCCAATCTAACACTTGTTTACTGAGCACTTTGAGGCAGACCCTATGCTAAGTGCTCATTACCTTATTTCCCATTTATTTATTTGTCAGCTACTTATTGAACTTCTACTGTGTGCCATACTCTGTGTGCTGGAGACTCAGCAGTGAATAATTCTTGCAGTAAACAAAACAAAACAAAAAACAAAACAAAAATTTTTGTATTTTTAAGATCATAAGGTTTAATATTAAAAAGTAATGAACTGGGCCATGCACAGTGGCTTATACCTGTAATCTCAGCACTTTGGGAGGCTGAGGTAGGAGGATTGCTTGAGGCTAAGAGTTTGAGAACCGCGTGGGTGAGAACCTGTCTCTACAAAAAATTTTAAAAATTTAGCCAGGTGTGATGGTGCACACCTATAGTCCCAGATACCTGGGGGGCTGACGCAGAGGGATAGCTAGAGCACAGGAGTTTGAGACTGCTGTGAGCCATGATTGAGCCACTTCACCAGCTTGGGCAACAGAGTGAGGCCCTGTCTAAAAAAAACATGTACACAAACAAACCAACAACAACAACAAAAAAACTAATGGAATAGTAAAACAAAGGATTTGTAATTCTTTTCACCAGCCTCCCACTTAATACTAGAAACTTTGTAGTTGTACTAAAGGCATGATCATTGAATGTCTAGATGTTTCCTTTAGACTGTTGTTCTTTCCCTTAATCTGGTTCATTGTTTCTGAAATTTTAGGAAATTTACTGCTAAAGGTCAGATATATGAAACAATCTATATTGAGTGGTATGGATTAAGGACTTCTCAAGAGTTATTTTGACCACTAACTTTTTCTCTTGTATGCTGACCTATCCTCTGTAACTCCACTATGTACATGTTCTTCTATGGGTTTTTAATTTAAGAATATATGTTAGAGACCGGGCGTGGTGGCTCTGTAATCCCAACACTTTGGGAGGATGAGGCAGGAGAACAGCTTGAGCCCAGGAGTTCCAGGACCAGCCTGGCAACATAGTGAGACTTATCTCTACCAAAAATACATAAACTTTGTATGGTAGTATGCACCTGTAGTCCCAGCTACTTTAGAGACTTAGGCAGGAAGATCACCTGAGCCCAGAAGATTGAGGCTGTGGTGAGCTGGGATTGTGCCACTGCACTCCAGCCTAGGTGACCGAGTGAGACCCTATCTCCAAAATAATAATAATAATAATAATAATAATAATGTGTTAGAGGTGTTTCCACATCAGTGCATATAGATATTCCATAGGATAGATGTGCTGTAATTTAAACTTAGTAGTATTCTCTTATAAGTAGTACTGCTATGAACATCTCTATATGTATGTTGATATACATGCTGAGTTTCTCTGAAAAGTAAATTTAAAGGTGAATTGCTGGGCCAAAAAGAAGGTGCTGTAAGATTTGTGATAGTGCCAAATTGCCTTGCCCCTTCAGTCTGACCCTCTCTAGAGCGCCTGTTTTTGCCATTCTGATAGTTAAAAATCTTATTGTGACTTGTATTTCTCTAACTGTGAGCCAAGTTGAATATCTATGTTTATTTGTGCTGTTTTGTATTTGTAACGTATTTTCTGTAAACTGCCTATTCATATCCTTCACCTTTTTTTTTGGTTGGATTGGTCATGTCTTTATTTTATTTTATTTATCTGTTTTTTAGGCACAGGGTCTCACTTGCCCAGGCTGGACTCGAACTCCTGGCCTCAGGCGATCCTCCCAACCCAGCCTCCCAAAGTTCGGATTACAGACATATGCCATCACAGCTGGCCAGATTGCTCATCTCTTTCTTACAAGATTTTGCAAGTTTATTGGGCACATCTTTTTTTGCTCAGTTTGTCATTTGTCTTTTTACTTTATTACCTATATTTTTTCCTTATTAATGTTTGAATTTTTGTAATGCAGATTTATCAGAGCTTTCTTTATTGCCTGAGACCATAATCCCTAAAATATAGATAGCATCAGTTTTTGGTCAGGACATAGTCTATCCTTTTCAACTCTAGTTCTCATCAGTAGTAACAAGAATTTAATTAGGGCTGGGATTACAGGCGTGAGCCACCGTGCCCGGCTACTTATTTATTTTTTATTTCTTTGAGTTGGAGTCTCACTCTGTTCTCCAGGTTGGAGTGCAGTGGCATGCTCACAGCCACCACAGCCTTGACCTGCTGGGCTCAGCTGGAACTACAGGCACACACCACCATACCTGGCTAATTGTTCTTAATTTATTGTAGAGATGAGGTCTCACCAAATTACCCAGGCTGGTCTGGAACCCGTGGGCTCAGACAATCCTCTCACCCTGGCCCCCCAAAGTGCTGGGATTATAGGCGTGAGCCACAGCACCCAGTCTAGCTGTTATTTAAAATGGGTTAGGAGTGTCATGTGAAACATGAATGTTTTTTTTTCAGCCACCTTTTAATTTTGTTAGGAGGAAAAAATAAAGTTTGAGAAAGAGTTATTCTTAAACTTACCATTTTGAGCTCTGCATTTTCAAGGTAGTACTAGATTTATTTATTTATTTACTTATTTATTTTTGAGTCAGAGTCTCACTCTGTTGCCCAGGCTGGAGTGCAGTGGCATGCTCACAGCCACTTCAGCCTCGACCTGCTGGGCTCAGGCAAGCCTTCCGCCTCAGCCTTCCGAGTAGCTGGAACTACAAGCATGCGCCACCATGCCTGGCTATAGATTTAAAAATTAGTATTCAATAACGCTACTTACGAGGTAAGCACCCCTCTGCCATTTCCTGTGACCTGGGACCAGTTATGTAACCTCTTTCAGCCTATGTTAGAGATGTTTCATGTCAGTGCATGTAGATATTTCATAGGATAGATGGGCTAGTAGTTAAACTCACCAGTCTTTATAAAGAGTTCTACCTGTAATCCCGCACCTTGGGAGGCCGAGCTGAGTGGGTTGCCTGAGCCCGCAGGTTCGAGACCCGCCTGGACAACTTGGTGAGACCTCATCTCTACAATAAATCAAAAAAATTAGCAGAGTGTTGTAGTGCGCGCCTATAGTTCCAGCTACTTGGAAAGCTGAGGCGGAAGGATCGCTGGAGCCCAGCAGGTCGAGCCTGCGGTGGCCGGGAGCGGCCACTGCACTCCAGTCTGGGAGACAGGGTGAGACTCTAACTCAAAAAAATAAAATAAAAATAAAAAATAAGAGTTCTAAAATCTGCAGAGTTCTTTTTCTAATTAACTGAAAGTATGCATGTGAAAGCACCTGCACAGTGCCTTTCCTCATCATAACCAGAATATCTGTTTCTTAACTGTCCAATGAATGAGTTAGACCTGAAAGTTTCTTTCTAGTCTTTATCATCTGAACCTGCATTTAAATGTAACTGGTTAATTCTAACTAGAAAAATAATTTTAAAAATGAAATGTTTACTCTTACTGGTTTGTTACTGAGGAATTCTTATAGAGAATTTTTGATAAGTTTTGGAAGGTTTTAAACTTGACTGTTCTGAATAAATTATAATTATAGTAGACTATCTGATTTGAGAGTTAAGAAATGAAAATAAACCTGAAAGGAACTATTTGAAGAAAACATGGAATAGATAAAATATTAGTTTAGAATATTCAAGAGAATCTAGGCTAATTAGTACATCTGTGTATAATGACTGACAGTTAAAATGTGAAGGATAACCAGCCTTTTCCTTATCATCATTGAGGCTTAAATTCCAGCAAGAATTTTTAGTTTAGAAAAAGAAAAGTTACCAGAACTCTTTCAAATCTGGTATTCTGCACATGCTATCCTTTACATATAAAGAAACTTACAGATTCTTTTTTCCTTAAAAGCAAGGGTTTCTGGCTGGGTGTGGTAGCTTACACCTGTAGTCCTAGCACTTTGGGAGGCCGAGGCAAGAGGATTTCTTGAGCACAGGAGTTTGAGACCATCCAGGGAATCATAGTGAGACTTCAACTCTACAAAAAAAGAAAAAAAATTAGCTGGGTGTGGTGGTGTGTGCCTGTAGTCCCAGCTACTGAGAAGGCTGGGGCAGAAGGATTGCCTGAGCCTAGGAGGTTGAGGCTACGGTGAGCCATGTTCGTGCCACTGCACTCCAACCTGGGTGACAGAGTCAAACTCTGACTCAAAAAACTTTTTTTTCTATTAAAAAATAGCAAGAGTTTCAGAATTATCCAATGCTTATATAGTTTAAGGATATTTTCCTATGGTGTCAGAATAGATTGTTTCATATTGATCATATTCTCATGTTTTATTTTGATCCTTTTCTATGCTGTTTTCATGCCAAGATCAGAATATTTTTACACATTTAAAATGCATGTTCCAAAATAAAAGCTAACTAAAACAAATAATATGGTAAACATTATTAAAACAAATATTGGTTAATAATATAAAATAAAATAATAATAAAACAAAAATAAATATTGGTAAATAATATTAAAACAATTAATATGTTTCTTCCCTATCTAGTACAAGGAGAAGATGCTCTTATTGTACATTATGTACATTATTTTTAGGATAATCTTGTATATTATTTTCAGGATACTTTGGCAATATATATCATAGAATGGCCATCTTGAGTCTTTTCTTTTTTTTTTTTTTTTTTTTTTTTTTTTAGTCCGAGTCTCACTCTATCTCGCCCAGGCTGGAGTGTAGTGACATGCTCACAGCCACTGCAGCCTCGACCTGCTGGGCTCAGGTGATCCTTCCACCTCAGCCTTCCAAGTAGCTGGGACTACAGGTATGCACCACTACACCTGGCTAATTTTTTGATTTATTGCAGAGATGAGGTCTCGCCAAGTTGCCCAGGCTGTTCTCAAACCCGTGGGCTCAGGCAATCCGCTCACCTCGGCCTCCCAACGTGCTGAGATTATAGGCGTGAGCCACTGTGCCCGGTCAGCACTAGTAAGTTTTCATAAAGTATTTTCTGTAGTGAATGACATTAAGTCACTTTCATTCCATATTCAGTTTTTCTGTACAGCTCAGTTAAGCCATAATTGTTTGACCATTATCCCCACCAGGATCAGTCTTCTTGAGGTACATTTTATAGATGTGAATTTAGTCCAAAAATTGATTATTCTGTCAATATTTTTATAATGTGTATTTTACATTGATTATTTCCACCTTAAGAATCAATATGTAGGCTGGGCATGGTGGCTCAAGCCTATAATCCCAGGACTTTGGGAGACACAGGTGAGAGGATTGCCTGAGACCGGGGGTTCGTGACCAGCCTGGACAACTTGGTGAGACCTTGTCTGTACAATATATCAAAAAATAGCCTGGCGTGGTAGCGTGCGCCTCTACTCTAGTTCCATCTACTTGGAAGGTGGCTATGAGCGTGCCACTGCACTCCAGCCTGGGCGACAGAGACTCTGACTCAAAAAAAAGAAAAGGTAAAAAGAATCAATATAAAAGATTGGCACCTTTTTTTTTGAGTCAGGATCTCACTCTGTCACAGTGGTGTGGCTCACCTGCAACCTTGACCTCCCCAGGGTTTAGGTGATCCTTCCACCTCAGCCTCATGAGTAGCTGGAGCTACAGGCATGCACCACCATGCCTGGCTGATTTTTTTTATTTTTTAATTTTTTGGGGTAGAGATGAAGTCTCACTATGTTGCCCAGGCTGAAAGACTGGCACTTTTTGGCCGGCAAACCAGGATGCTAATGTTCTATATTAAAAACTTAGTATTTGATATACCTTTTGATCCAATAATTACATTTATAAGAAAAATAATACTGATATTATAGTCATCCCAATTTTAACAACTTTTGTGGTGAAAAATTGGAAACAACTTGAAAGTTCAACAGTAGATAATAATTATACAACTATTTTATCTTGTTCATGGTATATATCAAGTAACCATTTAATATCATGATATGGCAGATAGTAACAAGTTAGTAGCTGTAAGCTGTTCAGGATATGTTGTTAAATGAAAAGAGCCAGTGAATAAAACTCATGCTGTTTGTATTTGTAATTTATTTTCTGTAAACTGTCTGTTCATTTCCTTCATACTTTTTGGTAAATAATGATTCCTTTTAAAATACACATGCACACTCATATGTAAAAAAGATTATATGTAGTGGGAGCACTAATAATTAAATATTACTTTTCATAACCTGCATTTTCATTAACAAATATATTTTTTCTCTCTCTTTTTTTTTTTAGTTGAGGTCTCACTCTGTCATCCAGCAATGGCACCATCATGGCTCACTACAGCCTTGAACTCTGGGATCATGTGATCCTCCCACCTCACCCTTCTGAGTAGCTGGCACTATAGGCACATACCACCACACTTGGCTAATTTTTTAATACTTTGTAGAGATAAGGTCTCACTCTATTGCCCAGGATGGCCTCAAACTCCTGAGCTCAAGATCTTCTCACCTCAACTTCCCAAAGTGCTGGGATTGTAGATGTGAGCCACTGCACCCAGCTAACATATGTATTTTCTTTATTTTATTTTTTCATTTTGTTTTATTTATTTTATTTTATTTTAAATATGTGGGGTACAACTCAAGGTTAGGTATGCAGATGTTCGTTATGCAGGTGCCCTTGTTGATGAGGTGTGACCCTTCCTACCCTGGCAGTTTTCCTCAACTGCCAATCCCACCCCCCTCCTCCCCTGGCAGTCTCCCACTACTGCCAATCCCTTTCTTATAGTATTATGATAATTGTTCAAGGTCCGCTTATGAGTGAGAACATATGATACTCTGTTCTTTGTTTCTGTGATAGATCACTGAGTATGATAGACTCTAAATCCATCCAAGTTGCTGCGAAATCCATATGTTGTCCTTATTTAGTGACTGCGTAATATTCCATTGTGTATATGTACCACATTTCTTTTATCCAGTCCAGCTTCAATGGGCAGCACGGTTGGTTCCATGTTTTTGCTATTGTGAATAGAGCTGCAACAAACGTGTGTGCAGTTACCTTTTTTGTAGAATGATTTCAGTTCCTCTGGGTATATTCCCTATAGGGGAATTGCTGGGTCATAGGGATGGTCAATTTCTAGTTCTTTTTTTTTTTTGAGTTGGAGTCTTACTCTGTCATCCAGACTGGAGTGCAGTGGCATGCTCCCAGCCACCGCAGCCTCGACCTGCTGGACTCCGGCGATCCTTCCGCCTCAGCCTTCCAAGTAGCCAATTTCTAGTTCTTTCAGAAATTACCACACTGTCTTCCAAAGAGGTTGCACTAGTTTGCATTCCCACCAGCAGAGCAGAAGCGTATTGTATTTTCAAGTGGTGGAAAAATATCACAACTATGTTGTCCGCAGTATTTTCTTCCTTAGCACTTACTTCTGTACCTGCTAGAGAAATAGTATGGGCTGGGCATCATGGTTCACACTTGTAATTCTAGCACTTTGGGAGGCCAAAGCAGGAGGATCCTTTGAGGCCATGAGTTCAAACCAGCCTGTACAACACAGTGAGACCCTATCTCTCTCAAAAAACATGAGCACACACAAAAGACCGAAAAAAAAAAAAACTAAAAGAAAATAGTGTGCATGATGGTTAACATGCAGGCTTTGGGGTCATAGACCAAGGTTCAAATCCTGGCTTCCCCAGTTAGCATCTCTGTGGCCTGTTACAAGTGCCTAAACTGCATCATCTTTAAAATAGGCTTTTATGAAGATTAAATGAGATTATGTATGCAAAGTATAGAGCGTGTCTAGCACACAGTAAACCTACAGTGAATGATAGCTATTAATACCGTCATGATCATGTGAAAATGCCAACACTTCTTTCCTTTAAAAAGCAAGTTTTTTTTTTTTGTTTTTTTTTTTTTTTGAGTTGGAGTCTCACTCTGTCGTCCAGACTGGAGTGCAGTGGCCGCTCCCGGCTACCGCAGCCTCAACCTGCTGGGCTCCTGCGATCCTTCCACCTCAGCCTTCGAGTAGCCAGAATTACAGGCATGCGCTACCACTTCCGGCTGATTTTTTTATTTATTGTAGAGATGAGGTCTCGCCAAGTTGCCCAGGCAAGTTTTAAATTTAAAAAACAGGTTTTTGCTTTAAGACACTTAGAAAATATAGGGAAATATTAAATATTCCACTAGCCAGAGAAAATCGTTTAAGGTCATATACTATATGAAGTTTTTAATCCTATGAAAAACCAGTACCTAATGAATTATTCTATATTTAAATATGTATACTGACCTTTGGACCTATTTGTAATCTTTTTAGGTCAAAACTTAAAATAGAAGATATAAAAGAAGCCAACAAAGCATTGCAGGTGAGTAGAAAGTGTTCCTCAAATAAGAAGATATAGATATATGTGAACGTCTCTAACAGAAGGTAAAGCCCAGTGTAAATCTAAGCTATCATTAATGAATCCTGAGATGTACAGAGGCAGCAGCACTGAATAGGGAGTTTAGATGATGGTGGTTCATCTCTCTTCCCTGTCCCCTTAGAGCTACATTATTAATCTTCCTGTTGGAAGCTGACCCTATAAATAATTTTGTATACTTCCCTTTGAAGGCTGGCATGATAGAGTGAAATTGCCTCTGAACTTGAGACTCCTTCAGTCTTACGCCAATGTGTTACCTGATTATTAGTTTGTTACTCTCAGGAGGTCACATATCCTTGAGTCTCATTTTCCTCTTCTGAAATTGAGCTTATGATTCTACATAGAGTTGCTTTGAATATTGGATAGGTTAATTGTTGTGAAAGTGGTTAGTGCAGTTTATCTGTACGATTGTGAATGTGACTGTGTCTCTTTACAACATAGGAGAAAAGACAGTATCTGTGTGATCACTTCAGTGATAGGTGACGTCCTACCCCCAAATCATTCATTTTTTAAATCAAATGTATATGAAAAGTTTGTTAAAAGAGAAAACAAACAAATAAATAAATAGTTGCTAACAAGATTTAACAACAAGAAGAAAAAAATACCACCAGCAGTCTCTTGCTCATGTCTAATTTCCTTGTCTGCCCCAGCTCCTGCCATCCAAAGGGAGCTCTTTAAATTCTTTTAGCTGTTTCTTCTGGCATTTGTCTCTGGATTTCTAAATAATATGCAGTGTGTACTACTTGCTCCTGAGTCACTAGTTTTAGAACTGTCTATTGATTTCTTAACATGGTGGATGACGAGTTTTGCTTACTCTCACCCTGCTCTTTCTGTTCTTCCAGTAAAATTTTTTTTGTGACATTCATTTGCTGTGTATTCTTTATTATGACCACCTACATGTTGTTCCTTGCTGAGTTAGGTACTTTGATGATATTTTCTTACTTGGACTAATTTTATTTCCTCTAGAGTTAATAACTGCCCCCTCCTTTAAAACAAAAACACAAACACCTTAACTCAGGTGTATTTTAACTTCTGAGTTTTGGCATATCTTCAAAAACCTCTACAAAAATCCTTCTTGAGCCGGGCTCGGTGGCTCAGGCTGTAATCCCACGCCTTGGGAGGCTGAGGTGAGTGGATTGCCTGAATCCGCGGGTTCGAGACCTGCCTGGGCAACTTGGCGAGACCTCATCTCTACAATAAATCAAAAAATTAGCTGGGTATGGTAGCATGCTCCTGTAGTTCCAGCTACTTGGAAGGCTGAGGTGGAAGGATCGCTGGAGCCCAGCAGGTTGAGGCTGCAGTGGCCGGGAGCGGCCACTGCACTCCAGTCTGGGCGACAGAGTGAGATTCCAACTCAAAAAAAAAAATCCTTCTTGATGAAATTTTCCACATGGTGAAATGTATCAGGTAATTTGTTCCTTGGTTTTCTTGGAATCATTCCTCCGAATTCTAGAGTCCTCTGCTCTCCTGCAGTGTCTGGCCTGATCCCTTTGGTTCTGACGTTTTCCTTTGCTGCTACTCTTACAATTCCCTTTATGATTCTCCTGTGTTGGAGCTCCTCTTGTCTGAACCCCCTTCTCTTTTGGCTTACTCCCTTGTTTTGGGTGTCACAAGATAATTTGCACCTTTATTCTGTTCTCACACTTTTTCAGGAGATGGTTAGATACATGGATATTTGCCCAAACCATCATTATTTAAACTCTAGATATATTTTTTTAAATCTCCATTGTGATAGTAATAAACTCTAAATTTTTTTCCATTATTAAATCTATCACATATACAAGAGTGCACATACATTACATCTTAAAAACACTTCTATACCCTCTGCTTAGCTACAATAATAGAACACGCTCAGTACCTTAGAAGCCCCCACGTGCGCTTCCTGACTGCAGTCTCTCCTTATGGTATCTGTCCTCTATTTTGTATTACTCATTATTTGCTTTTCTTTATGGTTTTATCACTCATGTCTGTCTTTGACAAGATACTATCTAGTTTTCCCAGTTTTTATATGTGGTAAATGGATTTACATGCGACTTTTTTTTTCCTTTCCCCATGCTGTTGACCAGTTGAGGGTGTGGTACAGTGGTCCTAAGCTGTTTTTCATATTCTGGATTTTATCTGAATGCTTGTTTGTAATGTGCTTTAACTTGCTCCTCTTTCTCACTGCCTGTGAATTGGAAGTCAAATCTAAAGTCTTTGTTAGATTCAGATGCAACCTTCCTTGGGATTTATGTCTGTAACCCTATTTTTATCATTCAGTAGGCTAGTATTTTCTCATTTTTCCTTTTAAAGATGGCATCTCGTTATATTTTGTCTTTGATTTATCATTTCTTTACATTTTCCTTTTGCTGCAGCCATTCTGTTTCTTTTGAATTCTTCTTGGATTTATTTTTTTGGCTGAAGTACTTCATGTCCAAGTCATTCCTCAAATGTTGTGAACCCCCCCCCCCCCCGTTTCAGTAAAAGGCACACAAAAAAAGGCTTATTGGAAGCCGTGTGTGTTGGTTGGTTGATTGTTATAGACTGGCTGTTTCCTTGAGCAAACAGCTTCAGCTCTCTGGGCCTTCGACTTTCTCATGTAGAATGAGGGAGCTACAGGCACTCATCTCAGAGGTTCCTTCATAGAGCCACACTATACTGACCTTCAAGTATTAGCTTCTCTCATTGGAAGAGGGACAGGGCAAGTTCAGTCAAATTAAAAGAAGTCTGAAAAGCCCAGACCTGATAATCAGGATTTCTGAACCTGATAATGCTGCTTGCAAATCCTTCCCTTACAGTATAGCAACAGAAAGCTAAACTGCTTCCACTAGGCGGCTTTGGGATATTTGGCAAGTCACTTTCCTTTATGGTGTTCATTAAGTTGGATTGCATTGTTTTAAGATCCCACTCTGCTTTTTAAAAAATCTCATGAATCAAGTCATCTGATTCTTTACTGGTGTTTGTCTGATATGAACTGTCTAGTTTTTAAGATGCCCCTTCTTTGCAATCCTGTGTTCTAAGGAGCCTTAGACTCCCCATATGCAATAACCAAATACTCTTCTCTGCTCTAAGGAGCCATCATTCCTCATATGCAGTAACCAAAGTCTTATCACACATGAGGTATCACATGCTATTGAGACTGCCTGTGAAACACAAATGCCCGAAATTAACCTTGTGATCTTGATCTGTGAATGCATAGAATTCAGCTGTTGGAAGTTTAAAAAAAAACTCTGGCTGGGCACAGTGACTCATGCCTGTAATAACAGCACTTTGGGAGGCAGAGGCGAGAGGACTGCCTGAACCCATGGGTTCGATACCAGGCTGGGCAACATGGCAAGACCTCATCTCTACAATAAGTCAAAAAATTAGCTGGGCATGGTGGCACACGACTGTAGTTCCAGCTACTTGGAAGGCTCAAGTGGAAGGATCACCCGAGCTCAGCGGGTTGAGGCTGCAGTGGCCTTGAGTGTGCCACTTTACTCCAGTCTAGGTGACAGAGCGACTGACTCAAAAACAACAAAAAAACAAAATGTTTTGGAAATGTATTGGTGGGCTTCTTATGCTTGGAGAATATGTCTTTTGTTAGGTGATAAAGGTTCCTGTGCCCCAGTAATGTGTGGTGTAATATGTGGTGTGTGCTCCATCTCCAAGTTGGAATCTTCAGTTATACTTAGGTTCTTTATGAACAGCAATGTGGTTTGGTTGAGGCTGTTTTAAGGAACATGTAATAAAATCAGTCAGCACTGGGGACTCTTACTTCATTTGGGTCTTCTCACTGGAAAACTTCATATGGTCTTTCTAGCCAAATTGGTTAAGAATGTTGGTTAACCAAGTTGGTTAAGAATGAGTGGAGGCCTGGTGTGATGGCTTATGTGATCCCCCCACCTCATCCTTGCGAGTAGCTAGGACTACAGGCATGTACCACCATGCCCAACTGTTAAAAAAAAAAATTTTTTTTTTTTTGGTGGAAATGGAATTTTGCTTTCATCCAGGCTGGTCTCAAACTCCTGGCCTCAAGCAGTCCTGCCTTGGTCTCCCAAAATGTTGAAATTACAGGCACGAGCCACCATGCCTAGCCAGGTTATTTCTTAAAAGTATTTTATCGGCTGAGCTTGGTGGCTCAGCCTGTAATCCCAGCACTTTGGGAGGTAGGTGAGAGGATTGCCTGAGTCCATGGGTTCGAGACCAGCCTGGGTAAATTGGTGAGACTTCGTCTCTACAATAAAACATAAAAAGTTAGCCGGTAGTTCCGGCTACCTGGAAGGATTGCTGGAGCCCAGCAGGTCAATGGTGGGGTGGCTGAGTGTGCCACTGCACTCCAGCCTGGGCGATGGAGTGACTCCAACTCAAAAAAAAAAAAGCGCATTTTATCATGGATATGTCCAAACACATAGAATTGTACAGGGAAGAGTAAAATGAATCATTACCCATATTCAACAGTTTTCATGATATGGGCATTCATTATTTTATCTATACATATTTCAGAATGACTTTCAAAGAACCCTTATTTTCAGTTCTTCATAAATCAATTCCCATAAAATATTTGTGGGCAAAAAAGTTTTCACATGTAATTTTTAGTGTTAACAATTTGAGTATTAATATTCACTTTTCTTCCTACTAGGGATTGGTTTGGCTGAAAGACGAAGAAGCAACCCATTGTAAACTTTGTGAAAAGGAATTCTCACTCTCTAAGAGAAAGGTAAGGGAGGTAGAAAGTGAGCACAAAAATTTTGGTGCAAAAATGCTTCCAACTTTATTCATAAAGTTTTTTCTGATTTTTTTCCATTTACTAGCACCACTGTAGAAACTGTGGGGAAATTTTCTGTAATGCCTGCTCTGACAACGAACTGCCTCTGCCCTCTTCACCAAAACCAGTCCGGGTCTGTGATTCCTGTCATGCGTTGCTCATTCAGAGATGCTCATCTAACTTGCCATAGACTCCTGCCCTACATCTTTATGTATGAAAGTACACACAATGAATGTTATGACATGTATATACAAAGTATCCAGACAACTCTTCTTAAACAGCTTCCAGTCAGTATTGGTACCAGTTTATCTTGCACATATTTAACTCATGGGAATTAGAAGTAGTATGCTTTAATATTTCTTTTCCCATTTACTCAAAAGAGAATTTTCAACACAGCATGTTTTTAAATAACTTTAGCCTACTTTTTAATTGATGTAATAATCATATAACCCTAACTCCATTGAAAGGCCAGATAGCATAGTTAACACACATTTGCCTTATCTTGTGAAAGGCCTTTTTAAAAATAAGGCTTCAGATTATTTCATTCTTCCGAACTGTCAAGTTGATATTTGATGGTGCCTGTAATTTCTTAAATGCACTTTAAAGCTTCATGGTTCTCAGAGACTGGAAATGCATAAAACTGTATAGAAGTAATATCCCAATTCAACAGATTTTTCATTATCTTGGTTGATTCCAACTATATTTATTTGCCCTTTCTTTCCCCTTCCCATTGGTCTCCTTTGCATTAGAAAGGGCTATTTTACGAAATTTCCTTTTAGTCTTTTCTAAAATCTGTTATTATGCTTACTGATGTTATCTTTCAGATACATGGATTAAATTAAAAGGGGCATTATTTGGCCTCTACTGTTTCCTTCTGATCTTGAAAGCAAGTTCCACATGCCCATCATCCTTTACCTTGTCCCTTGCCAATCTTCTTCCCATATGCTGTTGTCTAAATTGTTAGTTTTTTAAAGGGGAAACTCAGATCCCAACTCAAAGGTGAAAATAAATCTCTCCCCAGAAAACCATGTGTATATTGCAGGGGATTTATAGGTTCACTATAAAGACTTTCTCCTCTAAGTATTTAAAATGAGGAAGAAGTCAAAGCTTTGCCTTTGATATTACATAGACTTGAGTCATTAAAAAAATTTTGCATTAATATTTCCGTTGGAGTAATTTTTAGGAAGCATTACAGTTATAGTGTCTACCAGTGTATGTCCACTGGTAAAATTTCACCATGTCTACCAAGCTCCTCTATGCCAGAAATGTTGAGATGTGATTTCTGCCCTACTATGAAATACACATACATACTTGGAACTATTTCAAGCTGACTCAACACTAATCCAGTTGTTTATAGCATACCAAGAATTTGTAAAAATTACCTCTGTATAATTAAACAGTAGTATCACGTTTCCTGGTTTTTTAAATCTAATTTCCAGCCATGCACTTTAAATTTGTGAGCCTATTTATTAAAAATATGAGACGTTTGCATTACATTTAGTGATTAATCATAGACATCTCCCCTTCCAAGATGGATGTATTGAAACTGAAGGATCTTTTTTCTTCCAGTACATACTTCTGAGTTTTAAAATTATTTAATATTCTAAATAGCCAAAGTATTAAACAGATATTTTACTTGAAGATCTGTTTTCTCCAGAACCCAAATTTCCAGTCAACTTTTGAGGCTAACTTCAGTTAATCTGACATACAGATTTTTAGATGATCTTTCTTGAATACTGGTAGAATTGTCCAAGATAGGAATTATATTCTTGAAGCATTTTGTATTGATGGAATGGATTAACATTTTTATGATTGTTGAAATTGAGAATAACTGTATAAATGAACATTTTCAAATAGGTTTTTTAAAAAAATTACTGTGCCTGGAACAAATTTTAAGATATAACTTAGGTTGTTTAAATTCCAAGGCAAATTTCATTCAACAAAATAACTATTATTTTTAGTCATCCCCTGAAATTTCTCGTCATTTAAAACTCATGTCACCACTGATTTGGGCTTTTTTAAGACAACTTTTGTGACAGCAGCTTGGTTTATGTAGTTTGGTCTTGTTTAAAAACCATTTATACAGCCAGGCACAGTAGCTCATGCCTGTAATCCCAGCACTTTGGGAGGCCGAGGCAAGAGGACTGCTTGAGCCCATGGGTTCGAGATCAGCCTGTGCAATCTGGATCAACCTCGTCTCTACAGTAAATTGAAAAATTAGCTGGGCATGAAGGCGCAAGCCCATAGTTCCAGCTACTGGAAGGCTGAGGTGGGAACCCAGCAGATTGAGGCTGTGGTGGCTGTGAGCATGCCATTGCACTCCAGTCTGGGCAAAGAGACTCAAAAAAAATTTTTTTTAAAAATTTTTCTGTTACAAAACCTTCACAATTTGTATTTTGTGATTGTGATCCTGCATTATTTGCTTTTCAAAGTAGACTTCACATACCATTCCCTCTTCTAGCCAGTACTACCACCACAATGCTATCATGGTGCCAAGGAATTGCGATTGTAATTCTTATAACCTGTAATGTTTTAAAAATAAAATGTGAATTTTATAAACCAAATAAAGATTTGAAAAATTAGTCTACTTTAAAAGGCTGCTTTAGTTTCTAACATTGTATATTTTTACTGCTTACAGATTTTAAGAAGGTAATCTTAAGAAAATCGAAAGCACGTGATCTTCAAAAAGTATAGGTGGTAATGAACCCTATTTACATTTTTTAAATGTTATTTTTTTCTAGAGCAGGGTGTCCCATAGGGGGGAAAATGTAATTTTTAAGGGAAGCTAATTAAGAGAAGTGGGTATAAGCATTAAGATAAATCACTGCTTGAGTCAACAGGCTTTAAATATATAGAATATCACAGCCCCCTCTTCTAAGAGAAGTAATCACTCCTTATGAGTCACTTTATCTAATTTAATCTTCAGTTAGACATCACCTATATAGTTTCTTCTTCCAATTTGATTTATAATCAGTAACCAACACAAAGCATTCTAGGACAGACACCATACTATTATCTCCCACATTGACATTTATTACATTATTAACATTTCTGGTAAAACAAATAACAAGTTCAATAACTGAATTCACATTGACAGGTTTTATTTTGATCCATTAGCCAATTTGGAAAAAAAGCCATATTGATCAAAGGGATTTAAATTAAAAAGCACCTTTCCCTTGCTACATATAGTATTTTCAACTATAACTCCAAGCAGATACCAGATGTAAAATCCAACCGTAGGATTCTTGTTTTAACTATGACATGGACCTGTTGCATATGTTTTTAAAAAGTAGTCATTTATACAGTTATTTAAAACCATATGCTCTGCTGGGCAGGAAACTGAAAATACATTTGTGAAAATTATACTCCATAGTAAATACCTATGTACTTACACTGAATTTTTGTCACTGAGAACCTTAACCTACTCTAAGACATCTTGAGATAATTACAACTGTCACTTTTTTGGAAACATTTTTTGGTACTTCGGTCAAGTGCTGAGGGGATTTTTCTCCAAAATCTAGGGCTAGAATTTAAGCTTCTAACATTCCAATCCCCAGGAAACAATTATGAATATCCCAAAATTCAGATACCTCTTAGGTCATTAACATTTCAGAGCTATGCTTGATAAATGATAACTAAGCCGGGCTCGGTGGCTCAGCCTGTAATCTCGTGCTTTGGGAGGCTGAGGTGAGTGGATTGCCTGAGCCCGTGGGTTCGAGACCCGCCTGGGCAACTTGGCGAGACCTCATCTCTACAATAAATCAAAAAAATTAGCCGGCGTGGTAGCACGCGCCTGTAGTTCCAGCTACTTGGTAGGCTGAGGTGGAAGGATCACTGGAGCCCAGCCGGTCGAGGCTGCGGTGGCCGGGAGCAGACACTGCACTCCAGTCTGGGTGACAGAGTAAGACTCCAACACAAAAAGAAAAAGAGTAACTAAAGCCACCTCATCTTTAGGCTTTGTATTTACAGTATTGTCCAGGAAGAATTAAAAAGTTACACTAATTTTTCGTCAAGCTCTATTCCTGATGTCTGCTTAAGACTTGCAGCTTATGCAGAAGTGAACCATTATCCTCTAAAATTACACCACACTACTTCTTTTGGAGCTAATAGTAAAATACATCAACCCAAATCTTATGAAGGCAGCACATCTTCGGAGTAACTAGTATATAAAAAGTATCAACATCAGTGGTTTGAATATAAAAATTTATTTTTAAGTCAAAGTATGCAACAAATAAAACCTACAGAAAACAGATTTTCCCATCACAATCTGTTGCTTTACCAAATAATATTTTGAAAACACATTCCTTCAGTCTTTATAAAGTTCTTAAAATACAAAAGAAATGAAATCTGTAAGAAAGTCTAGTAGACCAGATGTTGTTGCCAGGACATGTGTGTTGGTTATGCTTTCAGTACATCCCACGCCATCCACCTCCACTCATGCCACCTTGCCCATAGTAACCTCCACTGCCTCCACCACCACGGCCTTAAGAATAAAAGACATTAAGAATCACTGAGGAGATAGTCATACATAAGACATTAAAGTAGTATCTGCACTTTCATATGCTTTACACATGGGGACTAAAACAAACTGAATTCAGAGATACGTACCATAACCACCCAAGCCATCAGGAGTGCCATATCCTCCACTGTAATTGTTCCCCATTCCCATTCTTCCAACAGATCCATAACCTCCTTGGTTATCTTTAAAAAAAAAAAAGAAAAAAAAAAGTTTGAGGCTGATTGCCAAGTAGCTAACTCAACTTATTTAAAAAACTTTACATACCCATTCCATCTCTGCCGTAGCCTCCCATTCCAGAACCTCCCATTCCAGAGCCACCTCCAGGAGTAGAATTCAGGAAGAGTTCAATGTATCGATGTTCTTTAAGAAAAAAAAATAACAGGGGAGAAAGAACGATGGATCAAATTTATCAGTAAAAGGTTTTAAAAGGTCAATTAGCTTACATAAAGTATGCTCATCAATTCCTAGTGCAGTGACATTAGAGGCCAAATGGTTTTAGATCCCACCGACTGCCATAAGTTACCTACAGATCCTAAAAAACTCATATGAGAAACATATTTTACAAACAAGTTCACATTTAGGAAGTAAGACAGCATGCCAAGAATACCACTTACGCATGTTATTTTTATCTTTAGACATGGCAGCTACTGCATCTTCATGTGTCACAAATTCTACATCTGCTTCTCCTGTTGCTCTGCCGTCAGCTCCAATATCAATATGAACTCGTATTGGATTTAGTGGTGAGAAGAACTAAAAATAAAACACTCATTACCTATTTTCCTACTCAGATTATTAAAAGTAAATATCACATATCTTGATTTTTCATCATCCATTAAAACCCTTCCACTGCCCTGTGCTGCCAAATCAATCAACTACCGAGGTTCTGTGAATATAAGACTATAGGGAACTTAGGGAAAATGAAAATAAGTTTCTGCTGTTAAAAAAAAGCTTGCTGATATTAAACTTAAAAAAATATATTCTCACTAGAAAACAGTTTACCTTAAACAGAGGAGAAGTCTCAGACCCTACAACTAAAAGCTAAGCCCAAAACCCTTGACTCCCAAGAAGTATATTTCAAAATTGCTAGGCTGGGCACGGTGGCTAACACCTATAATCCCTGTGCTTTGGGGGGCCAAGGTAAGAGACTTGCCTGAGCCCAGGGGGTTCGAGACCAGCCTGGGCAACTGGGCGAAACCTTGTCTCTATAATAAATTTTAAAAAGAGTTGGGTGTGGTGGTGCATGCCTATAGTTCCAGCTACTTGGAAAACTGAGGTAGAAGGATCGCCTGAACCCAACAGGTGGAGGCTGCAGTGGCCGGAAGCGTGCCACTGCCCTCCAGCCTGGGCGACAGAGTGAAACTCCAACTCAAAATAACAAAACAGCCCCACGAAATTGCTGTTTGAAATATGTCATCTGAAGCTTAGAAACTATGTAGCGAGAAATATCATGATATGGAAAAGTGGAGTTTGCTGAACCTACTAACAGCTCCCAAAATGTATCACTTAGCTCTAATCAGAAACTAACCAATTTAAGCTATCCTTAAAGGCACTTGGAACTTAGGGCAACCAATAAGATCCGGAACAAATTATCTGAGTAAAAAAATTTTGTCTTGAGAGCCGGGCTCGGTGGCTCAGCCTGTAATCCCGCGCCTTTGGGAGGCTGAGGTGAGTGGATTGCCTGAGCCCGCGGGTTCGAGACCCGCCTGGGCAACTTGGCAAGACCTCATCTCTACAATAAATCAAAAATTAGCCGGGTGTGGTAGCATGCACCTGTAGTTCCAGCTACTTGGAAGGCTGAGGCAAAAGGATCGCCCAAGCCTAGCAGGTTGAGGCTGCGGTGGCCGGGAGTGGCCACTGCACTCCAGTCTGGGCAATAGAGTGAGACTCCAACTCAAAAAAAAAAGAAAAAATTTGTCTTTGGGTCTCTAATGCAACTATTCAATAGGTAAAGGATGGGGTGGCTATGACTGGATTTAGCGTATGAGCTAAAGTTTTCCACCCCCTAGTCAATCTGAAACCAACTAGTTTCAAACTGCAGCATCTATTCCCCTTATTTCCAAATCCTCAGTTTGTCATACTATCTACACTAGAAAAGCCAAACCAAACCACTACATATATTTATCACCACTCTATGCTGGTCAGTCTTTAACTGTATTCGTAACTGGACTTTATGAATGTAGCTTCTTACTTGCTTGAATCCTACGTAGCTCAGCCCTACAAAAATATCCATCAACTACTAAAGATAAAGGTAGATCTATTTATATTCAAGGGATTTGACATTAAACTACAAAAATGAGAACCTTAAGAATGCTTCAAAAATTAGTTTTTAATTGAGGATAAGTATAAAACCACTAATAATTATTAAAATTACTCACATTAGCAATGTCATTTTCAGTTGCACGAAAAGGCAACCCTCTCATATGTACAAAATGGCCGCCATGAAAACCTGAACTTGCATCACCAGCTCCGCCATAGCCATGTCCTCCCATACCTGAAAAATAAAATTTGCCAGTTGTGAACTATGGAGTAGGATACAGGTAGAAAAGTATTCATTTTACACAAGGTATAAAGCCCTACATAGGAATGTAAGAAATATGCTTAAATTAATTTTTAAATACAAAGTACCCATATTAATTCTAAGCTGGCAAAGCAGATACTAAAATTTGCCTCATAATAAAAATATCTTTAATAGTTTACCTCTTCCATCTCTCATTCTGTCATCAAAGCCTTCATTTCCATAGCCATAATTATTATATCCACCATAGTCATCAAAACCTCCATAACCTGTGTAATTTAAGGAGAATCAATGAATACATACTTTCAAGAGATAAAGCTATAATCTAGTTTACAAACATTTTGTGCTAAGTCGTCTGTTTTAACAAACTTAATTATCACAAGTTTGTAATTCCCAACTTATTGCATATGAAAAGCAATTAACATTTGATGAAAATATAAAATCTCAAAAGGATAATTTCAAACATGTAAATATCGCCTGTATGCCAGAAAAAGTAAAAAATGCCAATATCTTCATTTTAATTCCTGTATAAGTCTTTTTAGGTGCTAATATGTGCATCAATCAAATCCCACAGCTAGACATGGGAATCTGTTTTCATGAACAGGTTTTAAAACCTAGTAGGTACTGAAATTACTGCCATTTCTATATTTCTTGACAAAATGTCAGGAACATTAAGAAAATGACAACAGAACCTTTGTTCATTAGATACACATACCACCATCATATCCATCACCTCCTCGTCGCATTCTGTCATACATACTTCCACGCCCAGCTCCATAATAACCCCCTCTTCCTCCTATTGGTCTATCATATGGTCCCGGTCGCTGTCCCAGCAATCTTCTTGGTGGATCATAAAATCCTTTGATTTCACTCCTGCTACTTCTGAAGATCTCAATATACCTATTTAAAAATGTTTAAAGTACAGGTTTCAGCATAAATGTATTAGAGTAAATTAGATATTGGGCAAAATGCAGTAAGTTTTTCTATATCTAGACAGATAACCCAATTTAAGTTGCCTAAATACACTGTAAGTTATCATTTTTTACACCTACAAACTTAAATAATTAAATATTTAAGTTTTACATAGAAATTTAGTCATTTGAAAACAATTCATCAAATATGTACTTTTAGTTTGTTTCCTTTAGTACATGATAGGTGTTTTAAAGAAAACAGGTGATTATACAAAAACACTTATCAACAACATCCTACAAAATAGAAACAATCTAATTTTAATTTAACTATTAGCATTAATTCCCCACCCAAATCTGTAGTTTCCAAGTTAAATTTAGATAATTATCAATTCTTTTAAACTACCCCAGAAAAATGTTATGGTTACCCCCCCATTTAAGCAATAGTGACCCACAACCCCCAAAAATAAAAATTTAACACCATCCCAAACTCTCCATCCCCACCTGTGCCCTATTCTTTCCTTGTGTTTCCCCAGAGCATTTTCTGCTATCTCCTTTGAAGCAAACTGCACGAAGGCCTCCCCTGTGCTTCTCCCCTGGTAGTCCATCGTCAATGTTATCCCATTTGGCACGATTTCCAACCCTTTAACCCAAGGACAAATAACCCCATCAAGGGGAACAGTGTTAAAGGCTGAAACATTCCCATCTGAATCAAATATTCAAAACAAGTCTAAACAAAACAAAACAAAACAAAAAAAGCTTAATTTCCCATCACCCCATAATACAACGAAAGATTTTTCAATTATTGGATTAAGTAAATTTTTTGCAACCAGTGTAAAAACACTGTAATTACACTCTAAAAGCCCACCTATATTACATAAAAAATAGCTACAAATCAAATTTAACTATGCTCCATATGCTAATTCATGGTTCATTTCATCACACACAATTATTCTCAATTATGTTACTGCACATTAATTAGTTTTTACATATCTACACATCCTGTATTGAATGTTAACTGGAGCACATTTCATATTTTCAATACACTAACCAAGATTATCATAGTTAAATTAAGTTCCAAAATCAAATGAGTTTTGCAAATTAAAAACAAAGTAATATCATACAAATAAAATTACAATACTACTAAACTTTGACTAATACTAGAGGTACCTTGAAAGAACTGAACTATTTCCTCTTTGCTGCAACCAAATGGTAGTCCACGAAGTCGTACTGTCCCATCACTAGCGTCATTTGGACCATTATGTTTCATAACCCAATCCATCTCAATACCGTTTGACTTAAATGCTATAAAAAATAAACAAGCAAATAAAGCAGTCAATCAAAATACACTCTTATCAGGAGGTACTGAAGAAACACCTCTCAGAGGTGTCACAAGAGGAAATGTAACATGGGGCTTAGTGACTCCTGTGACAATGCCATGAACACAACAGTATACCAACTTTCTATTCTGGAATAAGGAATAGGCAGTGAAACCTGACCCCTCCAACCAAAAAGTACTGAGTTTCTTAGGATTATTTTCTTAATTTTAAGAAAACTTGCACAATTCTACTACCAGAGTCTTCAAATTATTTGAGCGTGTCACCTGAATGTCAACTCTAGCCTTTACCTCATCTCTCAAATTTTCATCCACTTTTCAGATTTCATTATTCATCTGAATAGTTATGCAAATTCTTTAAAACTTGAATTATCCACAAGTTGCGTATGATACTACTGTCCACTCACATCAAGAGCCTAAGCAAAAAATGCAAGAGTACTGGTCGATGTTGGAAAAGTATTACAAAAATCTAACCTTTCAAAATCACAATAATGTTGAACACATCAAACTGTCTTTTAAGGAGGAAAATTCTCATCTTTTTTGCTAAGTCTAGTTTAAACTCACCAAGAACAAGAGTTTTAAAATGACTGAGTTAATAACATTAAGTTTTAAAACTGAGGTCAAAGTCCTCTCAGAAAGTGAGTGCCTTCCAACAGTACCTGTGTTTTTGAAGCCACCTATCTGGAAATCGCTGGAGATAGTATACAGAAACCAGTTTACTCAACTGCTTTAACTTTTTAATCAAAGAAACTTAAACACAGACTTTAAAGTTTCCCCCTTTCCCTCCAACATGAACATGCCCACCCATCTCCCTTCCCCAGAGGTAACCAACCATCCTTTGTTTTAAAAATCCAAGAACATTTTCAAGAGACTAATGCAGAAGTCCTTCAGCTGCAGAAACTTACCAGAACCTTACAAATTTCACTATGCAGCTGCAGGAATTCTACTCACTTGCATAATTTCAAACCTTTTCCTCACCACCTCCTACCCTGCAAACAAAACAATTTGTTCACTTGATTCCTTTATGCTTGAGGATCGTATCTTATATCATCAGTATTCACTAATGCTTAATTTCCCGTGATCCAATTATTATTTGAGCATGTCACCTGAATGTAACATGGGGTTTAGTGTTAGCATCTTCAAAGGATAAAATTTTCCTAGAATTCATATAAAGTCCTAGGTTGCAAACTCTAGACAGAGAACCAAAATGGGAAGAATACAAATTTGTAACTTATGTTACATACAACTAATTCTTAACAACTACAACACAGTATCAACTTTTAAGAGGAAACAAACCCTGGGTTTGAATCCCTACTCTGCCACTCACTGGCTGAGCTACCTAGCCCCAAGCCAATTCCACTGTAAAATGCAGCAGTAGTAACTTACACCTCACTAGACAGCTACAAGAATTATTTAAAGTGCTTGCCTCATGGTAAGCATTCACTGATGGCAACTGTTACTGGATTTTAAAGGGCTGGTTCTACAAAACCAATGAGATACACCACAACAAAAGATCTGAACCTTAAAAGGAGAGAAAAATAATTTGAGCCTTGAAAAGAACTAACGACTGTTTAATCATTTCCAAAGTCAGCAAAGGCTTTTAAGAGGCTAATACTATTTTAGAGAATAGAGAGACAGCCCCAAATCAGTTTGGAAAAAAAGTCCAAAGATGTTTGACGAACTATCATTTTCTTTTAAAAAAATGTGAGATAGCACCAACCTAAAAAAATAAGTGTTTCTTATAAAGGGTGATCTAAGAACAAAAAAGTGGAAAGGATCTAACATCAAATGTTACTTCCTTGTGAAAAATTTAAGAACCCTGCAAAGTCAATCTAATCTATTGTGAAAGGATTGTGGTACTTTTAAATCAAATGTTAGCACATTTTTTCCTTTTAAATATAGATTTGCATTTCAGGAAAAAAATACCAAGGAAAAAGGCATGGAAACTGATCTTTACTATAAATCTTAGCATTTCACAAGAAAATGCTAGCAAACCAAACCAGTTTTTATTTTTGGATCAGCCTATACAATAAGATCCATATGAAAACAACAAAGTATTGCCTATTAAAAAAAACACTAAACAGTAAACACAAACTACTAGGTGATTCTCCATCCCATATGTGAGGAGCATATACAATAAAAGACAGCCTCACTCTACTACACCAGCAAAATTCAAAATTCTACTTACAAAACAAAAACAAGAAAAATTCAGGGCATGCAAAGGGACAACCTGCTTTAATACCTTTATAAAGCTGTCAGAAACTACCTAAACATAATTATTCAGGATAATCCATCTCACCTTTCTTTGCAACAATGTCATGGCTAATCACTACTCTGCTTTAAGAATTCTAAGTGTTAGCACCAATTAAAAATACCTGCTTTAAGAATTCTAAGTGTTAGCACCAATTAAAAATACCGGCAGTTAAGAGGATAACTTTAGTCAACTTTCATGAAACTAATTTCCTAAATATTATGCTAAGTGAAACAAGTCAGTCACAAAAGGTCACATATGTTATGTTTCCATTTATATTCATAACTGTCTGAGGCTTGAGGGGAGATAGGGTGCCAGCATGGGGAATGACTGACAGCTAATGGGTATCTTTTTGGAATGATAAGTGTTCTAAAATTAGATTGTAGTGATGGTGGCACAACTCTGCGAATGTTCTAAACCCCACTAAACAGTACACTGTAAATGGATAATGTTTAATGTTTATGGTATGTGAATTATATCCCAAAACTGTGAAGAACATCTAATGGAGAACTGAAATACAGAATTCTCATAACATGGAGGCACAGCTTATTTTCTCAAATACAACAAAGATTTGATGCATCAATAAACAACCTAATAAATAATAACCCAATAACCAATAAAATGGTACCCCTGCCTCGTGTGGTAGCTCACACCCATAATCCCAGAACTTTGGGAGGCCGAGGGGAAAGGACTGCCTGAGCCTAGGAGTTGGAGACCAGCCCAGGCAACTTGGCAAGACCTTGTCTCTACAATAAAAACAAAACAACAACAGTGAGTTGGGCATGCGCTTGTGGTTCCAGCTACTCACAAGGCTAAGGAGGAAGGATCACCTGAGCCCAGCAGGTAGAGGCTGCATTGGTGGCTGTGAGTGTGCCACTGCACTCGTGTCTGGGTGACAGAGTGAGACACCAACTCAAAAAAAAAAAAAAAAAAAAAAGGTACCCTACTGGTCGTGAAAAACAAAAATGAACTTGGCCCCCCAAAAACGGTTATGATGTAACTTTAACTATAATGGAAATTTTACATCATTCATCCTTTCCAATGTGCTTGGCTCCTTTAGAAAAACTCTTAGACACACCTCTAATACCTTAAGGAGGTAAGGTCTCTAAAATTAGGAATGAGTTTAGTCAAATCAAGTTTTTCCCTACTGCCTTCCCTACTGCCATTCAGTCACCTGTTTACCAAAACAAGGACATCTAAAGACATTGTTATTTTAAAAGGGCAATTAGATAGACTTCCAGATATCGGTGCAGCTGAAAAAAGAGGGCAGAAGAAAGGTGTGTGATCTAATCCAGTTAGGAAAGTTACTGATCATTATCATATTCTACTTTATAGTGAAGTCTGAGCTATCTTTCCAAAAATCCACTAAAACCCACGTGACCCATTAACTTCACTGGTTGAAATTTTGGTAAACCTTTCCTTGGCAACCTTGACAAAATATCAATAACAGGCAGGAGGTTTTTTCTGGTTTTGTCTTTTAGAGCTGTAAAAGCAGTAACAGACTTCTTGTAAAGATTTATATAAATGATTGGAAATGGGTTCTCAGGCGTTCCTCGTCCCTTCTGTACTGCCTTCAAGGAAAATTACAGATCCATCCACCACGTTTATGGTGTTTAGCTTCTCCGTTTAGTAGGTCTATACTACCTTGCTCGAAATACTGTTACAGTGTACTATACTCCTACAATAAAGGAGAAAAAAAAACTCTTTGTTATCAAAAGAAAATAAACTCTACCTGTATTTTTAAGTAGTTTGCTCCTACAGCCTTAATGCCAATTAAAAAAAAAAATCTCCACACAAAACACAACTCGTGGAGATTTCATACTGAAAGATAGTAGTGACTCAATTCCCATACACACACACACACACACACTCTTACCATAACTGGTTGTGTTTTAACAATTGTTTCCCCAAAGTTATGAAACCCTTCAACAAATTCTACCCCGTATGCGCCAAACTACACAAACCCATTGCTAAGCCACCCGCCCCGCCCGTTATCACAGGTCACCGGGCCCAGACGACCTGTTTGAAACATGCCCGTTTCACCTCCCTATTTGGTAAGTCACCCACTTTCCTGCTTATAAAGTAATTAACCCACAAAATCTTTATAAACGTTCAAGCGTGGAAAAACAACAACAAAAAAACCCGTTGGAAAACGAGTACGTACTCTTTTCGAAGTTCCAAATCTGGACTATAAGGGCCGGCTAAGCGTCCTTTATTCCTCCCCGGAGACTTTCCGTTTATCTAGCTGCCCTAGAGACCAGAGAGCTAGGGAGAGCGCGCCCCTTCCCCCGCCCCGTTCGGCAGCCAAGCCTGGCTTAAAAACCTTCGCCACCGGGCGGCGGAATTACAAAGGAGGCCGTCTGCCTCCTTTGTCCTGGATTTGAGAGTTGAGCGCCTTCGTCGCCATGAGCTTTCCTCCCCCAGCTCCAGCCTCTCTCATCTTGGGAACCTGCGTCAGAAGCCGCTCGCAGTCCCGCCAGCCCAGGTAGCCCTGCCGAGACTGCAGAGGAAGGGAGGCCGCGGCGGGAGGCCAGGCCCCTCCGGCGCCATTTCCATCGGGAGCGCGCCCGGGAGCCCTGATCCTCCCCCCGCCCAGCTGCCCGGGCTATCCCTGCTCGCTTCACTCCCCACCCTCATCCCTCCCAGGGACCTCTGGCCACCCGCCACCCTCGGGCTTCTGAATCAGTTTTCGGAAACTGGAGAACAAAAAGTTAAAAAAAAAAAAAAAAAAAGCAGGGAAGGGCGGGAAGCCGAGGCGGCCGCGCCACCGTACCCAAAATGGCGGAGGCCAGACCAGCAGGGGAAGAAGGGAAATGCTGGATGCCCCCACTTCGGGCCTCGGCGTCGTCCACTGAGTTCCACCTGAGCCAGTCCTCCCCTCGGCAGGCCGCCCTCCTTGAAGAGGGAGATGGTCCAGGAGGCGCAGCCCGGCGCCTCCGAGCAGCGACCTCCACACGCCCCCCACCCCCACCCTCCGGTCTCTCGCGTCCTCTCGAAACCACCGGCCCAACCTACCCCCTTTTACTTCTGATACCCTGTCAGGCGAAAGTGACGCCGACTGCGGTGCTCGGGGGGCTCAGTCGTGAAGAGGAAGAAGCCGTTCGCCTCGTGTAGCCCTAGCCACAACGGTCCTCCCAACCGTCTCCGGCGGCGGCAACCGCTTAGGGAGCTGCGCAGCAGAGCGACTGGCTGGGGGGGATGGGAGAGAGCGAGCGAGAAGGAGGGGGTGGAGCTAGAGCCCCGAAGCCCGGCCAGCCCCGCTCTCGCGAGAGGAGAGTCGGTTCTGCCTCGGCGGGGGCCGTAAGAAGTGCGCTTGCGCGCTGCTGAGTTGTTGGGGCGAGGCGAAACGAAGCCGCGGCGGGTCCCTTGAGAGAAAGAGAGAGCTGCAGCGCGCTCCGCATTTCTTGCCTATTCTGCGTTCTCGGAGCCCACCGTTCTGTCCTCTCGGTGAGGTGACAGCACTCCTATCAGTGTGTTTTGGTCTCGCGGTTTGAAAAAGTGCTTTCACGATGGGCTCTGCCATGAGCAAATTCCGCGGAGGCCCCGCCCTTGCTCCGGTGTCCACAGCGGGGAGAGGGCGCCACGTGGTTGGCCTGGCACGCGCGGGGAGGGCTTTTCTCGTCCACCATGTTTGCATTGTGCAGTAAAAATTAGGAGTGTTTCTCGGCTTCGAGGAAGCAGGTGTCACTAAGGCCTGATGTCGGCTCTCGGGCTGCGTTTCCTTCCCCGGCCCTGGTCCTGGCCCTGGTGCGTCCGGCCCCCTCCGCGGGCCTCGTCCAGGTGCGCCTCGCGGGCGCGGGGTTCTTGCTTGAATTCCTAGCCACCACGTCCCCCTTTTCTGCAAATGCTTCTTGACTTTCTTCTCGCCTTCGCGTTTAATTTCATCTCTCCCTCCATTAAACCCCTAGTGACCGGTCAGCCGTCCATGGTGGCCGACTTCGGGCTTTTTTCTAAATAGGACTTCGCATACTTGAAAATAGAGCTTACAAGTGATAACCAATAAATACATTTTGGTCGTGCTGTCTTGCCACTTTGAGGTTTCTAATGACACACTATGGCCTTTAAGTTCAAATAAACACGCAAACAATTTCTGTGGGAAGGGTGGAGGGCAAGCCTGGTAAAGAGAGAAGTGCGAGTTAAAGTGCAGAGGTTTAGGAACGTACATGGAATGCCAGGAAAAGGAAATGAAATTTGCCCACAGTGGAGTGTTTCTGTAGGGTGAGTTAAGGTTGGAAATGTGGACAAAGCTGAGTGTAGACAGACAACCTTCAATGTCCAGCCAAAAGAGTTTGGACTTTGTCCAGACATTGGATCTGCTGAAGGTGGAGTGAGGGATGTTAGAGACATAGAAGGATGAGTAATTTTTTTTCTCTCATGAGATCTTTAATGTGTAGCATAGTGACAGGAAGCCATTTACTTTCAAGTAGTGGAAACTTCCATTTGAAGGCTTTAACTCAACCCCAAACCTGCTTGAGACACGTGTAGGACAGTAAAAATTGCCTAGGTGGTAGTGCCTTACTGCCAATTTTGAGCCCACTCCCTAAAAATACCCCTCAGTGGAAGGGTGAAAGGACAATGTGTTCATCATTACAGGAGAAAGAAAACAACAAGGATGCTGTAATAACACCTATTGAGAGCTTGCTCGTGCTAGGAACTGTAGTCAATGCACTGACTCTTTACAACCCCGAAAAATTATTGTCTTTATTTTATAGATGAAGTGCCTGAGAGAAGTGCCTGAGTCCTTGAGAAGTGAAAATAGTTGCCCAAGGTCACACAGCTGAGTGGCAGAGCTAGAACTGAAACCACATGGTTTGACCCTGCAGGCCAGTGTTTTAAAATCAAAACACTGTGAACCTTCCTGGGGTTACAAATAATTTATCCATAAATTAAGGGAATAGACATTTTTAGGAAAATTGAAGTTACTTCACCTAGTTAACACTAGAATTACTACCTCAGGAGATCCGTGGTTACTGGTTTATTGCCTGGAGACTTGAGCTGGTCTGAAACTTGATAGTCTTGGTATCTCTGACACTGTGAGTCCCAATCCCCACTCCCTCTTTTTTACAAAACAATTGCTGTATTAGTAAGACTCCAAGCTCCCACAATTGTGTTGAATGGAGTTCTTCCCTTGGTCCTCCTTCCTGGGTTCACGTTACATGGCTGCTTTTTTCCTTTCAGTCTTTCAACCTGATTTGGTAGCTGGAATTCTATAATCCTTTTCACCCTTTGCCTGAATTCAAACAGTCTATTTGCTGCCTGGTTGAATTTGGCATTCTTTCCACATATTTACCTTGTGGTTATGAGTCACAATCTTAAAATCATTCTAATGACATGAATAACTTTTCATCAGCAAACTGCTATTTTGTTTTTGGCCATAATTTCTTTTTTTGTTGTTGTTTTGTTTTGAGTTGGAGTCTCACTCTGTCGCTCAGACTGGAGTGCAGTGGCCGCTCCCGGCCACCGCAGCCTTACCTGCTGGGCTCCAGCAATCCTTCTGCCTCAGCCTTCCGAGTAGCTGGAACTACAGGCGCGTGCTACCACGTCTGGCTGATTTTTTTGATTTATTGTAGAGATGAGGTCTCACCAAGTTGCCCAGGTGGGTCTCGAACCCGTGGGCTCAGGCAATCCACTCACCTCAGCCTCCCAAAGGCGCGGGATTACAGGCTGAGCCACTGAGCCCGGCAGCCATAATTTCTTTTTTGGGGGGTCAGAGCCTCACTCTGTGACCCAGGTGCAGTGGCATACTCACAGCCCCCGCAGCCTCGGCCTGCTGTGCTCATGTGATCCTCCCACCTCAGTCTTCCAAGTAGCTGGAACTACAGGCACACATCACCATACCCTGCTAATTTTTGGATTGTAGAGACAAGGTCTTGCCAAGTTGCACAGGCTGCTCTCAAACTCCTGGACTCAGGCAATCCTCTCGCCTTGGCCTCCCAAAGTGCTGCATTTACAGGCATGAGCCACCATGCCTGGCATGTTTTTGGCTCTAATTTCTTGGTGTTAGGCACTCTTGACAATATGAACTCTGCTTAGATTTAAAATTAGTGCATGCATTTTGTTTGCATTTTTTTTATTACAGTAAGGAAGTTTTGAGTTAAACTACACTAGTCATAAGTATAATCTTTATTTGCCTTTGTATTTTACTACTTTTCTCAAAAAAAAAAGTCAACTCTTCTCATTTGCACATTGACTCCTGTAAATAAGGCTTGGTGAGATTGGCTCACCACTGCTCCAGTGATCCCTACAGAATTGTTTCCAGATCGATCTCTGTGGAATTGTTTCCATAGAGATGATTAGAACTAAGGACTCATAGCTAGCTGCTTTCGGGATTTTTTTTCCTCTTTTTCTTTCGGTCATTCCAGTGCTTTCCTTTTAGCATAGAGATGAGCGGGACCACGGAGAGAATCTTGTTAGAGGCCAAAATGAGAGAAAAGATGAAAAAGGAGAAGGAAATAGAAGTACCCTACCACCTGGTAGAAAATGAGACAACAAACATGTGATTATGTATTATACCATCAGGATGAAGAGGAGAGGAAAATTCCATGCAGAGCCTGAGAGAAAGAGACATTGAAAGAGATTGCACTCTTCTGGGGGAAAGGAAGGCACGTTAACAAAAAATTGGTTAAGATAGTTGTTCACGTGCCCTCAATAGCACTGCACTTTTGAAAATAGAATTATCATAATTGTTTGCCTATATGAAAAGCAAATAAACTACCAATGTAACAAAACCCACAAATTTCTAGGAGGGTGTCTAAGTAAGGTTAATACCTTCTGAACACTAAATCCTTCTCCCTAAGGCTATGAAATGCTTATTTTTTGATTTATATCATATGTGTCTACTGTCTTTAAGAAAGTACTGATCTTTGTCACGATTCAACATTGTTTCTCAAGAAAAGGCTTACTTACACAGTTATATTCTTGATACTTTTTTGTTTCTCTAAGTTAACAAAGTGTTCATCATGGTACTATGGAAACCAGAAGGCCTCATCCAATCTTAGTAATTATGATACTAAGTAAACAAATGGAAACTCAAAAGGACAAAAATACCTAAACACATTGTTTTTCTAATTTTTGAAAATAATTAAAAGTATCGAACATTCTTTCTATTCCAGTGGATTGCTGTGAAGGCCAGAGAAAACAGCTAAAAAGGACACCTGTGAACTGACACTGTAAGCCCTAACCCAACAAATTACTGCCTTTAGCATGTCATAAGCACATTGATAATTTAGAAAATACAACACGAATAATAGAGTAGGAGACCATTTCTCCTAATGTGATTTTGAGCTTCTTAGTGGTAGATAAAAATACAGGTTTCGGCCAGGCACGGTGGCTCAAGCATGTATTTGAGAGGCCTAGGCGAGAGGATTGCCTGAGCCCACAGGTTTGAAACCAACCTGGGCAACACAGTGAGGCCTCGTCTCTACAATAAATAGAAAAATTAGCTAGATGTGGTAGTGCATGCCTGTAGTTCTGGCTACTTGGAAGTCTGAGACAGAAGGATTGCCAGAGCCTAGCAGGTTGACACTGGGGTGGTTGTGAGTGTGCTACTGGACTCCAGCCTCAGCCTCCTTTCACTCCAATGGAGTGAGACTCCAACGTTAAAAAAAAAAAAATTATATATATATATATATATGTATATGTATGTATATGTTTCATCACTTATGTACCTATGCCTCTCAGTGTGCAAACAGTAACAATGGTCACACTGGGAGTGGGGGCACTTTAAGTAATTCATTTTCACCACAACCTAGAAAGTTTTTATTTTATGGACCAAGAAATTGAAGAATTAGGAGATAAAGTAATGCTCCCAAGTTCACTTCTTGCCCCTCCCCCCCAAATTAGTGGCAAAACTTCCACTTGCCTTCATAATGAGGGAGTTAGACTTAAGTTCCAACCTCAGTTCTGACAACAGCTACTAGTTAATTGATTGAAGTAATTAACTTTTTTAAATTTCAGTTTCTTAATCTCTAAAATGAGTTGTTAGGTTATTATATGGGGTAGAGATTTGTAGTTGAAATAACAATTCTAGTCTCAGGCGTTATATGTGTGTTTATCATGACATTGTTAATGAATTTGATTCTTTCTTGTTCAAACTATTAAACAGTGAATTTAGTAGAATTTTTAAAGTAAGCACAGTGTCCTTAGCACTGTGTTAGGAGCCAAGAAATTATTCCAGTAAAATCTGCAACTTATACGAACTCATCTGTGGACAGAGTAAGTAGTATTTCACAGGTAATGTGCTGCTGATTTTCCAATATAGGCAGATGCAGCTGCTGTTAATAAAATGGAAATTGATTTGAGAACATTACTAAATTCCTAGAAGGTCAGTATATATGTTTCCAACTATAAAAAAATACAACTACATAAAGTGAAGCTGTCTGTGACTTTCAAGAGCATATAGATCCATTCCATTCCATTCCATTCCATTCCATTCCATTAAATAGACAAATTATTTTAAACTATAGCAAGTAATAAGATAGAGTAAGCACAAAGTGTTTGGGGGAACACAGAATAGGGCCATTAGTGTAGCTGGGGCCTCAGGGAAAGCTTTCTGAAGGAGATAACTCCTGAGCTAAGAGCTGGAGGATAAGTAAAATTTCGCTGAGCTATGAAAGATAGGAAAGGCATTTAAGGCCGAGGACACAGTAAGGTCCAAGTCATAGATGTAGACTTGATAGAGGTGGGAACTCTAAGCAGTTGAAGCACCAGATCTTTGAGAAGCTTGTATTCCTGTGGAGCCTGGCTTTTGTTTTGAGGTTGATGATCAATTTAGTGTTTTAATTAGATCATTCTGATTAGAGTGTGGAGGATAGATTTGGACAGAAGAGAAGAACAACAGATAAAGTGAACATTTAAACTAGGACAGTTGTACTAGGGGTAGATATAAGAGGATGTCTTTGAGAAATAATTAAGAGCTCTTTATCAGGATTTAGTGATTGAGTAGGGGGGCTATGGATGAGTGAGTGAAAATGAGTCAGAGATGAATTATCTTTGGCTTAGGGTTGGATAGTGGAAACAGTAAGTGACATAGGAAATATAATTAGTATGTTGATTTTGAGATGCCATGTATAATCCAAGTGGATGTATCTAGTAGGAAATTAATCTGGCGTAGGGATATGAATTTGGCATTCATCAATACATATTTTACTTTTATACTTAGAAATAAGTTTTGGTTTTTTTGAATTGGAGTCTCACTCTGTTGCCCAGGCTGGAGTGCAGGGGCACGCTCATAACCAACGCAGTCTTGGCCTGCTGGGCTCAGACAATCCTTCCATCACAGCCTTCCAAGTAGCTGGAACTATATGCCTAGCTAAGTTTTCAATTTATTGAAGAGACAAGATCTTGCCCAATTGCCTAGGCTGGTCTCAAACCCCTGGTCTCAGGCGGTCCTCTCACTTCTGCCTCCCAAAGTCCCAAAGTGCTGGGATTACAGGCTTGAGCCTCTGTGCCCACCAGAAATAAGTTTTTTGGGATGGCCTCAGGATAAGTAAATTTACTGTAGAATCTGTTGTAAAAACCAGAATGAGAATTCATTGACTTACAATGAAGACTATAGCAAACAGAATGCAAATTGCTCCTATATTTTGCAGGGGAAGCTTCTGAATATTATACATAAAAGGGATTATATGGGATTTGTTATTATTGCTGTGTAAGAAATTTCTCCAAAATTTAACAGTTTAACACAACAACCTTTTATTGTTTCTGTTTCTGTGGGTCAGAAACCTTGGAGCAGCTTAGCTGGATGCCTCTGTTCAGGGTCTCTCACAAAGTTGCAATTAAAAAATGTCCCTTGGGAGCTGGAAAGACAAGATCACCAAAACCCTAATTTTATCAGAAGAATCCAGATCACCAAAGTAAAAGTCCAAATATGGGACAGAGAAGAAAAAAAATTATAGAGAAAAATTAACAAAACAAAGAACTGGTTCTTTGAAAGAATAAGCAAGATTGAAGGACCCCCTAGCCATAATGACCAAGAAAAAGAGAGAAAGAGTCCAAATAAACACAATCAGAAATGCAAAAGATCAAATCACAACTGACCCCAAAGAAATACAAAAGATTATCAGAGAGTACTATGCACATCTGTATGGAAACAAACTTGATAACCTAAATGAAATGGAGGACTTTCTGACATCATACAACCTCCCAAGGTTGAAACACGAAGACACTGAGACACTAAATAGACCAATAACGACCTAGGAAATTGACTCCATCATAAGAGAACTACCCCCCACACACACACAAAAAAAACCCTGGACCAGATGACTTTCCAGCGGAATACAAGGAGGAGCTGATACCAATCCTATTGAAAGTATTCCAGGCATTTGAGAAAGAAGATAGAATTTTCCCCAAATCATTTTACAAAGCTAACATCAAGCTGATACCCAAACTGGGTAAAGATCCAACAAAAAAAGAGAACTATAGGTCAATATCCCTAATGAACATAGATGTAAAAATTCTCTATTCTAGCAAATCAGATCCAACAACACATCTTGAAGATCATCCACCATGGCCAAGTAGGCTTCATCTCCAGGATGCAGGGCTGATTCAACATCCACAAAACCATAAATGTAATTAAATACATCAACAGATGTAAAAATAGAAACCACATGATTATAGCATTAGATGGAGAAAAAGCTTTTGATAAAATCCAGCATCCCTTCTTGATAAAAACCCTCAAGCACCTAGGCATAGAAGGAACATACCTCAAAAGAGTAAGTGCCATCTATGGTAAACCCACAGCCAGCACATTGCTAAAACAGGAACCACATGATTATAGCATTAGGTGCAGAAAAAACTTTTGATAAAATCCAGCATCCCTTCTTGATAAAAACCCTCAAGCACCTAGGCATAGAAGAAACATACCTCAAAATAGTAAGTGCTATCTATGGTAAACCCATAGCCAGCGTATTGCTAAATGGACAAAAACTGGAAACTTTTCCCCTGGAAACTATAACAGGACAAGACTGCCCACTCTCACCCCTCTTGTTCAACATTGTGTTGGAAGTCCTAACTAGTGCAATTAGACAAGAAAAGGAAATCAGGGTTATCCGAATAGGAAAATAAGTTGTCCCTCTTTGCTGATGATATGATACTATCTTGCAACCCAAGAGAATCAGTCAAAAACTTGCTTTCACTGATAAAGGACTTTGGAAAAGTCTTGGGGTACAAAATAAATGTTCAAAAGATATGTGCATTCTTATACACCAACAACAAGTAGGCAGAGAACCAGATAAAAAGCACAATCCCATGCACAATAGCGACACAAAAAATGAAATACCTTGGCATCTTCCTAACCAGAAAAGTGAAAGATCTTCACAGTGAAAACTACAAAACACTGCTCAAAGAAATCCAAGAAGACACAAACAAATGGAAAAGTATTCTGTACTCATGGATAGGAAGAATCAACATTGTTAAGATGTCCATACTACCCAAGACAATCTACAGATTCAATTACCATTAAATTACCAACATCATTCATCTCAGACCTGGAAATGACAATACAGAAGTTCATATGGACCATAAATAGCCAAAACAATCCTCTGCAAAAGAAACAAAGCAGGAGGTATCACACTTCCAGACTTTAAACTTTACTATAAGGCTACAATAATCAAAACAGCCTGCTACTGGTACAAGAATAGGCATATGGACCAATGGAACATGATAGAGATTTCAGAAGCAAAACCTCAATTTCTCGACCAACTCATCTTTGACAAAGCCTCCACTAACAACCACTGGGGAGAGGGGAACCTATTCAGTAAATGGTGCTGGGAAAACTGACTGACCACATGCAGAAGATTAAAACAGGACCCCTATCTATCACCATACACGAAAATCAACTCTAAATGAATTAAAGACCTAAATGTAAAACCTCAAACTTTAAGAACCTTAAAAAATGCAGGAGACACTGGGTGTGGTGGCTGAAACCTGAAGTCCCAGCACTATGGGAGGCTGAAGTGAGAGGATTGCCTGAACCCAGAGGTTCGAGACCAGCCTGGGCAACTTCACAAGATCTCATCCCTACAATAAATAAAAAAGTTAACTGGGCGTGGTAGCATGCACCTGTAGTTCTGGCTACTTGAAAGACTGAGGTGGAAGGATCACCTGAACCCAGCAGGTCGACGCTGGAGTGGCTGTGAGTGTGCCACTGCACTCCAGCCTGGGTGACGGAGTGAGACTCCAACTAAAAAAAAAAAAAAGAAAGAAAATGGTGGGGCATCCTTATGGAAAATGGAAATGGCAACCAATTCCTGATCAAAACCTCAAGTGCCCTTGCCATGGGAGATAAGATGGATAAGTGGGACCTCATGAAACTGAAAAGCTTCTGCAAAGCAAAGGAAATCATCAAGAGAGCACGGAGACAGCCCACAGAATGGGAAGAAATATTTGCCAACTGTATATCTGACAAAGGCCTAACATCCACAATCTATAAGGAACTGAAAAGTGCTGAAAGGAAAAAAAGCAGACAGCCCCATTAAAAAGTAGGCAAAAGACATGAATAGACATTTCTCAAAAGATATATGGGCAGCCATTAGACACATGAAAAGTGCTCAGAATGTTGGGCATGATGGCTCACACCTATAATCCCAGCACTTTGGGAGGCCCTAGGTGAGAGGATTGCCTGAGCCCGTGGTTTCGAGACCATCCTGGGCAACTTGGCGAGACCTCATCTGTACAATAAATCAAAAATACAGCTGGGCATGGTGGTATGTGCCTGTAGTTCCAGCTACTGAGAAAGCTGAGGCAGAAGGATTACCTGAGTCCAGCTGGTCAAGGCTGCAGTGGCTAGGAGCATGCTACAGCACTCCAGCTTGGGGGACAGAGTGAGACTCCAACTCAAAAAAAAAAACAACAAATGCTCAGCCTTACTGATCATCAGAGAAATGCAAATCAAAACCATGTTCAGATACCACCTAGCCCCAGTAAGAATGGCCATCATTAATAAAACAACAGGTCGGGTGCAGTGGCTCATGCCTATAATCCCAGCACTTTGGGAGGCCAAGCTGAGAGAATTGCCTGAGCCTGTGGGTTCGAGACCAGCCCACGAGAATAAAAAACAAAAATACAACCGTAAAAAACAATACAAGTATAAAAAGCAATACAATATAACAACTATTCACTAGCATTTACATTTTATTACATATTCTAAGTAATCTAGAGATAATTTAAATATACAGGAGGATGGCTGCGTGACAGTTGTATGCAAATACTATGCTTTTAAGAGACTTGAGCATCCTTGAATTTTGGTATCCATGGAGTATCCTGGAGCCATTGCCCCTTGGATATTGAAAGACGATTGTCACTTTGGGAGGCCGAGGTGAGAGGCTTGCCTGAGCCCAGGGGTTTGAGACCAGCCTGGGGAACTTGGCAAGACCTTGTCTTTACAAGAAATAAAAAAATTATCCGGGCGTGGTAGAATGTGCCTGTAGTTCCAGCTACTTGGAAGGCTGAGGTGAAGGGTCACCTGAGCCCTGCAGGTCAAGGTTGCGGTGGCTGTGAGCATGCCACTGCACTCCAGCCTGGGTGACAGAGTGAGACTCCGACTCAAAAATAAATAAAATTGAAAGATGATTGTATCATTGTTGAATTGTCTATTTCTCCCTGAAATTCTGTCAGTTTTTGCTTCATGTATTTTAGAGTTCTGTTATTTGGTACATATATGTTTATAATTGTCAGATCTTCCTGATGGATTTATCTTTTTGTTGTCACAAAATGTCCTTCTTTGTTTCTAGTAAAGACTATTTTGTCTGGTATTAGTATAACCACTCTAGCTATCTTTTGGTTACTCTTTCCGTGGCATATTTTCCCCCCTCTTTTGTTTTCAACCCATCTGTCTTTTCGAATCTGAAGTTTGCCTCTTGTAGAAAGCGTTCAGTTAGATGATGATGATGATGATGATTACTATTTTTGACTCGGGGTCTTACTCTGTCACCCAGGCTGGAGTGAAGAAAAATTATATGCTAGAAAATATCTAATTAACACAATACTATTTCCCCCTCCTCACTACTATACTTGAATAGTTGAAAAAGAAAAAAAGAAAATATCTAGTTAACACAAAAAGAGCAGTAACAAAGGAATAAAGGAACAACAAAGACACGAGGCTTATAGAAAACAAACATCAAAATAGCAGATATAAACTCTGCCTTATCAGTAATTACATTAAGTGAATAAATTCTCCAATTAAAGGGCAGAGATCTGGGGAAAAGGTTTTTAAAAATAATTTGTCCAGGGTATGGTGGCCCATGCCTGTAATCCCAGCACTTTGGGAGGCCCAGGCAGGAGGATTGCTTGAGCCCAAGAGTTTGAGACCAGTCTGGGCAACATAGTGAGATCTGGTCTCTACAAAAAAATTAAAAAATTAGCCAGACATGGTGGCATGTACCTCTATTCCCAGCTACTTGAAATGCTGAGGTAAAAGAATTGCCTGAGTCTAGAAGTTCAAGGCGGCCATTAGCCATGATCATCATGATGATGCCACTGCACTCCAGCCTGGGTGACAGAGTAAGACCCTGATTCAAAATATACATATATGTATGTAATATATGTATATAGATAGAGCGAGAGAGAGAAACTTTGTACCTTAGCTCCATTTTCTTCCATCCCCACTGTGATGTTCTTGCCATTCAGATACAGCTTTATACATTTTACATCCATCAGTGCCAATTTACGAGGGGGGACCCCAAAAAACCTGGAATTTATTTATTAAAAATTTTGTGTTTAGCCAGGCAATCCCAGAACATTGGGAGGCAGAGGTGAGAGGATTGCTTGAGCCCAGGAATTCAAGACCAACCTGGGAAACTTGGATAGACCTCATCTCAACAATAAATTTAAAAATTAGTCGGGCTTGATGATGTGGCCCAGCAGTTCCACCTACTGGGATGGATGAGGCGGAAGGCTGTGGTGGTCATGAGGGTGCCACTGCCCTCCAGCTTGGGTGTCAGAGTGAGACTTTGACTCAAAAAAAAATTATGTATTCTTGCATGTTTAAACTTCAGTCACCTTCATATTACTCTCCGTTTAATGCAATACACCTATCAAGACACTTTTTTCCGCTGCTCGAAACAGTTTTTGAACTTGTCAATCTTGATATCTTTTAGTGCTTCTGCTGTTTTTTGTTTCACCTCTTCCACATTGACAAAATGTTTTCCTTTGAGGACTCTTCATCTGAAAACAAAAAAAAAGTCACTCAGGGAGAGATAGGGTGAATAGGGAAGATGGGGCATGGGGGTCACACAGTTTTTGGTCAAAAATTGTTGAACACTCAAGTGCAGTGTGGGCAGGTGCATTCATAAATCACCCAATATGAAATGGGCAAATACATTGAAAGAATCTTCCCCCAACAAAAAAAATATTGACCGAAGCTGAATGCAGCCTCTCACAACAACGCTAGCTGGTACACTGATGCCGATGGGTTTCCAAAACACCTATTGGAGCAGCCTGAACTATAAGAGGCCTGCCCTCAAAAAATAATTCTGTTTTTTGAGGTTCTCCCTCGTATAATTACTACTTTATGCAGTTGGCTTTCATAGAAGATAGGAGAAAAAAAGTAACAAGGAAAATGATATACTATATTTAAATTTTACCTATGTAGATACCTTTATTGGTTCTCTTCACTTTTTTTATTGTGGTAGAAACCACATAGAATTAAATTTACCCTTTTAACCATTTTTAAGTTACAGTTCAGTAGTGGAAGTATATTAATGTTGTACAGTAGACTTCTAGAAATTTTAAGTCTTACGACACTGAAAATCTTTACTCGCTGAACACTGATTATCCCCCTCCATCTGCCTAGCCCTTAGTAACTACCTTTCTACTCTGTTTCTGTGATTTTGACTACGCTAAAATAGTAAAATAATTCATGTGAGTGGAATTGTATTTGTCCTTTTGTGGCAAACTTATTTAACTTAATATAACATTCCCGAGTTTCATCATGTTGTAGAATGTGATATAATTGCCTTCTTTTTTTATTTTTTATTTTTATTTTTTTTGAGTTGGAGTCTCACTTTGTCGCTTAGACTGGAGTGCAGTGGCCGCTCCTGGCCACTGCAGCCTCGACCTGCTGGGCTCTGGCGATCCTTCCGCCTCAGCCTTCCGAGTAGCCGGAATTATAGGCATGCGCTACCACGCCTGGCTGATTTTTTGATTTATTGTAGAGATGAGATCTAGCTGCCCAGGCAGGTCTCGAACCTGCGGGCTCAGGCAATCCACTCACCTCAGCCTCCCAAAGGTGTGGGATTACAGGCTGAGCTACCAAGCCCGGCTTAATTGCCTTCTTTTTAAAGGCTGAGTAATATTCCATTGGGTGCATATGCTATGTTTTTTAATCCATTCATCTGTTGATGGACTTCTGGGTTGCTTCTTGGCTATTATGAATAATGCTATGATGAACATGGTGTGCAAATTGCTTTGAGATCCTCTTTTGAATTCTTTTGGATTTATATCCAGAAATGAAATTGCTGGGTCACATAATAATTCCATTAAAAAAATTTTTTTAGGAACTCCGTACTGTTTTGCATAATGACTGCACCATATTACATCTCCACCAATGGTACACAATTTCTCTGCCTTCTCACCAACACTTATTTCCAGTTCTTTTGACTGTGGCCATACTGGTGGGTGTGAGGTGATATCTCAGTTTTGATTTGCATTTCCCTAATGATTAGTGATTTTGTGCATTTTTTATGTGCTTATTGGCCATTTATATGTGGATTTGAGTTACTGTCTAGTGCCCTTTCATTTCAGCCTAAAGTATTCCCATTAATATTTCCTGCGGGACAGGAATGCTGGCAACACATTTTTTCAGTTTTTGTTTATCTGAGAAAGTCTTAATTTCTCCTTTGCTTTGAATGATAGTTTTTTCTGGATATAGAATTCCTGGTTGATAGTCTTTTTCTTTCTGCCTATATTCTTTCTTTAAATATATCATTCTACTGCCTTCTGGCGGCTGTAATATCTGTGGAGAAATCAGTTGTTAATCTTATTGTTAATCCATGTCACATGAATCACTTCTTTCTTGCTTGTTGCAAGATTCTCTGTCGTTCTCTTTCTGCAGTTTGATTATGATATGTCCTGGTATAGATCTCTCTGAGTTTATACTACTTGGGGCCTGTTGTGCTTCTTGGTTGTACAGATTAACGTCTGTCATCAAATATGAGAAATTTTTTTGTCATTTACTTAAAGTAGTTTCTCTGCCACTTCTTTTCTCTTTCCAAGACTCTCATTATGCACTTGTTGGTATACTTAATGGTATCCCAGAGATCTCTGAGGCTCTGTTCATTTTTATTTTGTTCTTTTTCTTTTTGTACCACAGACTGGATAATCTCAATTAACCTATGTTCAAGTTCCCTGACTTTTTTCTGCCTGCTTAAATCTGCTGTTGAGTCACTCTAGTTAATTCTTCATTTCAGTTATTATACTTTTTCATTTCAAAAATGTCTACTTGATTCTTCTTTATTTATTTTTTTGAGTTGGAGTCTCACTCCATCTCCCAGCTGGAGGGCAGTGGCACACTCATGGCCACTCCAGCATCAACCTGCTGGGCTCTGGTGATCTTTCCGCCTCAGCTTTCCAAGTAACCAGAACTGTTACATGCTACCATGCCCAGCTAATTTTTTTTTTTTGTAGAGATGAGGTCTTGCCAAGTTGCCCAGGCTAGTCTTGAACCTGTGGGCTCAGGCAATTCACTTGCCTCAGCCTCCCAAAGTGCTGGGATTACAGGCTGAGCCACCAAGCGCAGCTGGTTCTTTTTTAAAAACAATTTATCTCTCTTTTGATATTCTTTATTTGGTGGGACATGACTCTCATACTTTAGTTTTTTAGACACAGAAAGACAAATACCACATACTATCACTCATATGTGGAATCTAAGAAAATTGATCACATAGAAGTAGAGAGTAGAATGGTGGTTACTAGAGGCTGGGGTGGTTAGGGAGAGATCTCTTAAACTTATTTTTCCTAACTAGATAGGAAAAATAAGTTTAAGAGATCTCTCATATGTCATGGTGACTGTAGTTAGTGTCAAAATATTGTATTCCTGAAAAATGCAGAGTGGATGTTGTGTTCTTGCCACAAAAATGATAACTGTGTGAAGTAATGTATTTGTTAATTACCAAGATTGAAACATTCCACAAGGTATGTATACTTCAAAACATCATGCTGTACATGACAAATACATATAATTTTATCTTTCAGTTAAAATATAACATAAACACCACAACTCTAAAATAATAAAAATACCATACACAAAGTAAAAAGACAAGAAAAATTTAATTTCTTTCCAAATTTTGATTTTAAAGTTATTTTACTTACAATTTGTAATTCTTTTTGATGCTTTTTTTCACCAACTGAAAAAAAGTAGCTAGAATGCATGTACACTTTGAATGCCAGTACTCTCTTATTAAATATTTACATTTTCAAAGAACTGAACTGGCATTTATTAATGAGTAGCTTGGTTCTGAGGCAGCAGCCATAAGCAAGAGTGAGTGGATTGTTTTATGATAACAGCTTCAGAATAAAAGGAATCTGTAGCCACAGGAAATTGTAAACAAACTAAAATGATTACAGAGGGACAAATGTGTATTGGTGTTCCCAGGCACACTCATGAGCAGGTTTAATGACTAAGCTATTTGAACAAGGGAAGGATTATGATTTTCCTACATTCACATGGTAAATGGGACCAAGAATAGAATTCAGAGAATTGTCTACAGTGTTTTCAAAAACATCAGATGGACCCCTGGGAAAGATAGTGGACCAGCAAACTGTCATAGGGGACCATAGTTTCTTCTGTACTATCTTATTGTTTATAAGGAGATTATATTAATATGCCAAATTGGTGATTAAATACCATCTTATAAAAAAGAAAGTTTAAAAAGATATGTGAATGATTGAGAAGTCATATGAATTTAGATTTATCAGCTACTCCTCTGGGAGCAGTTTATTTCTTTTTTTCTTTTTAAAATTATATTAATGGAATCTCACTATGTTGCCCAGGCTGGTCTTTAACTCCTAGCCTCAAGTGATCCTCCCACCTTGCCTCCCAAAATGCTAGGATTACAGGTGTGAGCCACTGTGTCCTAATTTCTTTTTAAACTATGTATTTGTTTGGCATAATTGAGGGGCATATAAAAGCACTCTTGGGGTCCAAATGGAATGTGAGTGAAACTAAAGAAGGATAAATAAAAATTGTTGGGATCATTTAAAAAAACACTGGAAGGCAGAGTCCTTCCAGTAGCTCAGGAGCAGGACACCAGGATTTGTACAAGTCCACTTACTGGGTAAAGAAAGGCAATTTGCTTAAACTTGACCTACCTCGAGTTTTGTCTCAGAAATTCAGGGGGGAGATTAAGCCTGTCTTTTCTTTACAGAAATGAAATCAAAATTAATTTTAAGGAGAGAGAGAGGGAGAAAGAAAGTAAAAGAGGGACATCCTCAGAAATAAATTCCAGATTAGATCCTCAGGGAAGAGGAGTATGGTTCATTCATGAACCTTCCACCTGTCCCTGGAGGTTTAGCATTGGTGCCTGACTCACAATAACTGTTGGACTGAATTTTGGGTTTCTGAACCCACAAAGATGAAGACCAGATCATGAATACTGGCCCCAGCAAGTCTTCAGAGTCTTACCTCTTCTCTCTCCTATCCTCTCCTTTCCTCAGTTTCTCTGTCTTTATCTCTATCTCTGCTTGCCCTGTGAACAAAACATATACTCTGCCTAAAATGCCTGCTCCCACTTTTGGACTGCTGACAACTTTTTTTGTGTTTGTGTGTCAGGCACCAATGCTAAACCCACTCAAATGTCACCTCATCTCTGTAGCGCCCTCTCCTGAGCAGACTTAATGCCCCCTTGTTGTGTTGATGACCATTTCATCTGTATTTTTTCCTCTTATCATTTTTATGTTGGTTTCCCCATTGGTTGTGAACACCTTGAGAGAGGGATAGTGACTTATTCATAATTTTATCTTCAAAGTCTGCATGTACCTGGCATTTAGGAAATACACAGTAATTTTTGAAAATCAAATTATTAATGGGAGTCCAACAGATTAAACCTAATCCGTCACCATAGAGTACAAACAAGGACATTAATCGACTAAGTGAAATGGATATAAAAAAGACTTCTTTACCTTTTTGACTGAGAATACAAATTGAAATAAAATTATATATTTTAGAATAACATCATAAAGTATAAAAAATTATCTATTTTTTATACTTTATGATGTTAGAAATTTCATGCCCTTTCATAGTGATTCTCCAAATGCAGTATCAGCATTACCTGGGAACTTGTTAGAAGTGTAAATTCTTGGACGCCACCTGAGACCTACAAAATAAAAAACTCTGGGCACGGAGTCTGGCAATTTGAGGGTTTTTGTTTTGTTTTGTTTGAGTTAGAGTCTCACTTACTCAGGCTGGACTACAATGGCACATTCAGGTCCACCGAAGCCTCTATCTGTTGGGCTCAGGTGATCCTTCTGCCTCAGACTTCCAAGCAGCTGGAGCTACAGGTGTGTGCCACCACGCCTGGCTAAATTTTTGATTTATTGTAGAGATGAGGTCTCACCAAGTTGCCTAGGCTGTTCTTGAACCCCTGGGCTCAGGCAGTACTCTCATCTCTGCCTCCCAAAGTGCTGGGATTACAGAACTGAGCCACTGCACCTAGATAATCTGGGTTTTAACAAACTTCCACAAGTGATTCTGTTGTATGCTAAAGTTTGAGATTCACTATTCTGGAACAAATAAAAATACTTAAACTTATACTTGGTTTAAACACCATTTATTTAATAAGATATGCATCTTTTTCATTTCTCATACGTAAGACAGTATGGTTTTCTAGTGTTTAGTGTATCAGGGTTCTTAGTATTCTTGAGTGTCTGAAAATTCTAAGAGAATCTTTTTTTTCATCTTTATTTTAGATTCAGAGAGTACACATGTTTGTTACATGGACATATTATGTAGCAGTAGAGATTAGGTCTCAGGTGGCCCATCCCCCAGATTGTAAGAAAATGTTTAAATCCTGAGTTTTTACTTCAACGATGGTCTAAAACATTATTCTAAAACTTAAAGCAAAATTTATCTTACGCAGTGATAATTTGTAACTTTCTGGTACTAAGATTTTAGTTCCTTAAGTGAGAGTTTCTCAAACTCTTGTCCTTGGATATATTCTAAATCATAATGGTTAAAAACATGGATTGTGGAGTTAGACCATTAGGGTTTAAATTTAGGCATTGCCTAAATGTATGACCTTGGACAGTTTTTTTGTTTGTTTGTTTGTTTGTTTGTTGAGTTGAGGGTCTCACTTTGTTATCCAGGCTGGATGTAATAGCATGATCACAACTCAACACAGCCTCGACTTCCTGGGCTCAAGTGACTGTCCCTCTTCAGCTTCCTGAGTAGCTGGGACTACAGGCACACATCACCACACCCAGCTAATTTTTTGATTTTGTTGTAGAGATGAGGTCTTACCATGTTGCCTAGGCTGGTCTTGAGCTTCTGGGCTCAAGCAATCCTCCCTACTCAATCTCCCAAAGTGCTGGGATTATAGGCATGAGCCACCATGCCTGACCAGACCTTGGGCAATTTATTTAAAATGTCTGAGTTGTCTTCATTTGTAACATGAATATTATAATAGTATTTACCTCATAGGTGTGCTCTGAGGATTAAATACTCTTAGAATCATGCCTAGCATATAATAGGTGCTCAGTAATTATTAACTATTATTATTGTTCTTGAAGGTTTATGCAGCAGTTAAAATGTGTTGGGCTGCAAGTAATAGAATATTGAACTATATTAGTTTCCCATTGCTGCTATAACAAATTACCATAAATGTAGTGGCTTGAAACAACATAAGCTTATTAACTTACAGTTCTGGAGGTCAGAAGCCCACAGTGGGTCTCAAAGGGATAAAAATCAAGGTATGGGCAGGGCTGCTGATATAGACTAAATTATGTTCCCCCAGCCCCCAATTCATATGTTAAATCCTTACCCACAATGTGATGGTATTTGTAGAGGGTTTTTGGGAGAGCATTATTAGGTTTAGATGGGTCATGAGAATGAAACCCTCATGTTGAAATTAGTGCTCTTAGAAGAAGAGACAGCAGAGAACTTGCTCTTCAGCTCTTGCTGCCATGGGAGGACATAGCAAGAAGATGGATGTCTACAAGCCAGGCAGACAGCCCTCACTTGGAACAGAATTGGCCAGCACCTTGATTTTGGAATTCCCAGCCTCCAAACTGTGAGAAAATAAATTTCTGTTGTTTAAGTAACCCAGTCTATGGTATTTTGTTATGGCATCATGAGTTGACTAATACAGATTTGTTTTTTTTTTTTTGGAGGCTATGGGAGAGAACTTGTTTCTTTATTTTTCTAACACTTAAAGGCCACCTACACTCCTTGGCTTGTGGCTCCTTCCTCTATCTTTAAAGCCAGCAGTATTGTATCTTCATGTCTCTGTCTGATTTGAACTTGTCTGCCTCCCTCTTCCACTTTTAAAGACTCCTATGATTACATTGGGCCTACCTGGATAATCCAGAATACTCTTTATTTTAAGGTCAATTGATTAGCAATCTTCGTGCCATCTGCAATTTTAATTCCTCTTGCTATATAACAAAACATTTTTACAAGCTTTGGGAATTAGGATGTGGACATCTTTGGGGAGCCATTATTCTGGTGACCACATGGACTAACAATGGTTTGAATCTCAAGGACATTTTAAATTTACTAAACAAGAAGTTTGGAGGTAGGAGCTGCTAATGTTTACTTATCAGGTTAACTATACCACCGAGAACCCATACTTTTTCTTCCTTAACTCATTGTTAAACTTTTCAGTTATATATTTGTCACCTCATGACCAAATGTTAATTGTTGCATTTCCAAGCATCAGGAACATGTTCAACACAGAAACATATGGGGGTGGTAGAAGGGGTGATGGCAGTCTATTCTTTTATTGGGTCTGCCCCTTTGATCAGAAAGCAAAACAGTTCCCCCAGAATTCCTCCTGCAATCTTTCTCTAATTGGGTCATATGGCCATCTCTAGCTGCAAAAGAATCTGGGAAGAGTGAGCATACGGCAAAGGAGAATGGGATTGTCCTGACTGACTTAGACCATTTATAATTCACTGTCTGGGGCTTGGTGCACTGCTTCTCCAAAGAAAATTGGAGTTCTTTTAGGAAAAGATAAAATTTCCAAATAATTGCATAAACAAACTGTAATGTACTGTCAATAATGGTGATACTACTAAAACTGAAATGTTGGCTGGCAGGTGGTACCATGATGAGAAACCCTAATATTTGACAGCTGATGTATAAAAGTTCAGTTTTGATGTATGCTCAGTACAGTATACTATCATTTACTTAATTCAATAAATATTTATTATGTGTCAGGCACCATTCTAGGAGCTGAGATTATAGCTGTGCAGAAAGACAAAAAGATTCTGATGTTATACTCTTACAATCTTATTAGAACAATATAAGAAATACAAATTAAAAACTCAGGATATTATTTTTATCTATCAAATTAACAATGATGGGACATTCTCATACACTGTAAATTGGTATACTTTTTCTGCAGATAAATTTAACTGTTTAAATTAAAATATCTATATATTTAGACCTAGGGATTTCACTTTTAGGAATCTATTATAATTAAATAATTAGAAATGCAGTCCTAGATTTATGTTCAACAAGTTTGATTACTATGTTATTTTTATAGGTGAAAAATGAGAAATGACTTAAGTATTCACCCAAAGGCATATGGTTAAGTAATTTAGAGCATATCCATAAGCCTATCATGAATCTATTAAAATGATGTTTTGAAGCATTTGGCGTCCTTGGAAAATCTCATGCTATACAGTTGGCCTTCTGTTTACACTATTTTTTATCAGGGCATTCATGGATTTTGAGCATTCATGGATTTTGGTATCTGTGGGGCATCCTGGAATCAATCCTGCAAGGATACAGAGGACTGACTGTACTGTTAAAAGGATAAAAATTCTGACTAAAAACTGTACATCTCAAACATTAATATTGTTATTTCTGATTTTTGTGGTTATGGGTCTTTTTTCATTTTCCTTTTTTTTTTTTAACAAAAGCATGTTTTAAACTAGAAAAAAATGCATTATTTTAAAAGGATAATAGCCGTAATTGGCAGACTGTAAGCAATATACATGCCTCTTAGATGTTTTATGCACTTTATTATTAGGTTTGTGCAAAAGTAATTTCAGTTTTTGTGTTGTTGATATTTGTTGTTTGATATTAAAATAATTCTCGCCAGGCTCGGTGGCTCAGCCTGTAATCCCGCGGTTTTGGAGGCCGAGGTGAGTGGATTGCCTGAGCCCGCGGGTTCGAGACCCGCCCGGGCAACTTGGGGAGACCTCATCTCTACGAAAAATCAAAAAATCAGCCGGGTGTGGTAGCACGCGGCTGTAGTTCCGGCTACTTGGAAGGCTGAGGCAGAAGGATCGCCGGAGCCCAGCAGGGTGAGACTGCGGTGGCCAGGAACGGCCACTGTACTCCAGTCTGGGTGACAGAGTGAGACTCCAACTCAAAAAAAAAAAAAAAAAAATCTTAAATGTGATCATGTGATACATCATTTTAATGCATATTTTTTGCTAATGACTTATTGCTGTTTATTTTATATTTATTTTAGACTATGGAAATAATGTTATACAAAAAGCAGATTTGAGTGATTTTCTTATTTGAGTTCAAAATGGGTGGGTCATAAAGCAGCGGAGACAACTTGCACTATCAACAACGCTTTTGACCCAGGAGCTGCTTACAAACGCACGGTGTAGCGGTAGTTCAAGAAGTTTTGCAAAGGAGAGGGGAACCTTGAAGATGAAGAGTGTGGTGTCCGGCGGTTGTATGTTGACAACACTGATTGAGAGGAATAATCAAAGCTGATCCTCTTACAACCACACAAGAAGTTGCCGAAGACCTCAGTGTCACCATTCTACAGTTGTTTGGCATTTAAAGCAAATTGAAAAGGTGAAGAAGATTGATAAGTGGGTGCCTCATGAGCTGACTGAAAATCAAAAAATTCATCATTTCAAAGTGTCATCTTATTCTTTTTTTTTTTTTTTTCACTTTCATCTTTTTTTTTTTTTTTTATAATCAGTATTTTTTATTATCGTTTTGTAGGGTACAGTTAAGGGTTAGGTGTACAATTACGTTTCATTCAGGCACCCTATTGATAAGAGGTGTTTTCCCAGTCCCAGATAGATATTAGCTACTGTTAATCCCATCCCCCCCCCATAATTTCCCAGTACCATCAGTCATTTTCTTATAGTATTACATTGGATGTTCAAGGTCCATTATATGAGTGAAAACATGTGATATTCTGATTTTTGTTTCTGTGAGAGGTCACTCAGTATTATAGACTCTAGTTCCATCCAGGTAGCTGCGAAATCCATGATTTTGTTCTTTTTCATGGCTGCGTAGTATTCCATCGTGTATATGTACCACATTTTTTTAATCCAGTCCTCTTTTGATGGGCAGCATGGTTGTTTCCAGGTTCTTGCTATTGTGAATAACGCTGCGATAAACATACGTGTACAGGTATCTTTTTTATAGAGTGATTTGTGTTCTTCAGGGTATATTCCCAGTAGGGGGATTGCAGAGTCATAAGGAAGGTCAATATTTAGAGCTTTCAGGAATCGCCACACTGCTTTCCACAGAGGTTGCACTAGCTTACACTCCCACCAACAGTGTAGAAGTGTTCCCTTTTCACCACAGCCTCTCCAGCAGCTGTTATTTTTTGAGTTGTTGATAATTGCCATTCTGACTGGAGTTAGGTGATATCTCAGTGTGGTTTTGATTTGCATCTCCCTGATGATTAGTGAGGTTGAGCATTTCTTCATGTGTTTGTTGGCTGCTCGAATGTCTTCTTTTGTGAAGTGTCTGTTCATATCTTTTGCCCATTTTATAATGGGGTTGCTTGTTTTCTTCTTTTCAGTACGTTTCAGTTCCTTGTAGATCCAGGATGTTAAGCCTTTGTCAGACCTAGAGTTTGCAAATACTTTTTCCCAGTCTGTAGGCTGTCTCCCTACTCTCTTGATGGTTTCTTTGGCTTTGCAGAAGCTTGTCAGTTTAATAAGGTCCCATTTGTCTATCTTCTCTCTTAAGTCCTGTGGGTTTCAGGTTTTGTACAGGAATTGGATGCCCGTTCCGATTTCCATGAGAGTATTTCCTTCCTTTTCTAATGTTCTTATGGTTTGAGGTTTTACATTTAGGTCTCTGATCCATTTGGAGTTAACCTTTGTGCATGGGGATAGATAGGGGTCCTGTTTCAATCTTCTACATGTGGTCAACCAGTTTTCCCAGCACCATTTACTGAATAGGTTCTCCTCACCCCATTGGTAGGTGGTGGGGGCTTTGTCGAAGATGAGTTGGTTGAGGAATTGAGGTTTTGCTTCTGGAATCTCAATTCTGTTCCATTGATCTATATGCCTGTTCTTGTACCAATACCAAGCTGTTTTGATGATTGTAGCCTTATAGTAAAGTTTGAAGTCTGGTATTGTGATACCACCTGCTTTGTTTTTTTTGCTGAGGATTGTTCTGGCTATTCTTGGACGTTTGTGTTTCCATATGAACTCCTGTGTTGTTTTTTCTAGGTCAGAGAAGAATGTTATTGGTAATTTAATGGGTATTGGCAAAGTCTCAGGATACAAAATAAATGTACAAAAGACAATCGCATTTCTCTACACCAATAATAAACAAACAGAAACCCAAATAAAAAACACAATTCCATTCACAATAGCCACAAAAAAAATGAAATACCTTGGCATCTTCCTAACCAGAGACGTGAAAGACCTTTACAATGCAAATTACAAAACACTGCTCAAAGAAATCAAAGCTGACATGAACAAGTGGAAAAATATCCCATGCTCATGGATCGGAAGAATCAACATTGTGAAGATGTCCATCTTACCTAAGGCAATCTACAAATTCAGTGTCATCTTATTCTACACAACAATGAACCATTTCTCAATCGGATTGTTACCTACTAGAAAAAGTGGATTGTATACGACAACCTGTGACGACCAGCTCAGTGGTTGGACCGAGAGGAAGCTCCAAAGTACTTCCCAAAGCCAAACTTGCACCCCCCAAAATTGTCAAGGTCCAGTAGTCTGCTACAGGTCTGATCCACTACAGCTTTCTGAATCCCAGTGAACCATTACATCTGAGAAGTATGCTCAGCAAATAGATGAGATGCACCGGCAACGCCTGCGGACCACATTCACATAGCCAGTGCTTCAAACACTGAACAAATTGGGCTAGGAGGTTTTGCCTCGTCCGCCATACTCACCTGACCTGTTGCCAACTGACCACCACTTCTTTAAGCATCTCAACAACTTTTTGCAGGAACAACACTTCCACAATCGGCAGGATGCAGAAAAGGAAAAGAGTTTGTGGAATCCCAAAGCATGGATTTTTACACTACAGGAATAAACAGACTAATTTCTCATTGGCAAAAATGTGTTTATTGTAATGGTTCCGATTTTTATTAATAAAGATGTTTGAGCCTAGTTATAATGATTTAAAATTCATGGTCCAAAACCACAATTACTTTTGCACCAACCTAATAAAATAAAGCCTAAGTTAGTTTGGGCTGCTCTAAGAAAGAATATGATTAGGCTGCTAAGTTCTATGTATAGTATAAAAGGTCAATACAAAATTTAGAAAAAAAATACATTTAGCCAGTATTTTAAAATAAATTCAATTTAGAGCCTTTTAAAATTAGAGGATCACATATCTTTAAATGTAGGTATGTTAGAATAATTGCTTGACTTTGTATCTGGGAACTGTTAGTTGGCTCTGTACACTAAGTAAAACATTAACTTTTCGATTTTTTTCCAACAGCGAGAAGTAAAGCAGGCTCCCAGCAATTTTGAGAGCTTGCAAAAACAGCTTGCAAGGAAAATGAAGCTCCCTATTTTCATAGCAGATGCCTTCACAGCAAGAGCATTTTGTGGGAATCCTGCTGCTGTTTGCCTCCTAGAAAATGTAAGTGCTTGGTTCCAAAGTGCAGTACCTAAAATTCTAGATTTCTTTAGAACCAGTTATTTTCTGTCACTGTTTTTTAAACCAGTTCTACCTGCTTGTTTATCTCTTTGGTTGAGTTGTCATGATATCGGTGCTGTTCCTGTATGCAAGTTGATTTTGGACAAATTACATGATGAGAATTCTCATACCTAGGTTAAGTCCATGAAATGAAGATTCATATAAAGAGGAACTAGAACCAATTTTTTTTTTTTTTTTTTTTTTGAGTTGGAGTCTCACTAGGTCATCCAGACTGGAGTGCAGTAGCCGCTTCCAGCCACTGCAGCCTCGCCTCCTGGACTCCGGCGATCCTTCCGCCTCAGCCTTCCGAGAAGCCGGATTTACAGGCATGCGCTACCATGCCCGGCTGATTTTTTTATTTATTGTAGAGATGAGGTCTTGCTGCCCACGTGGGTCTCAAACCCGCGGGCTCAGGCAATCCACTCACCTCAGCCTCCCAAAGGTGCAGGATTACAGGCTGAGCCACCGAGCCCGGCTAGAACTGATTTTTAAAAAGAAGAACTAGAGTTCCCTTTTAGCCATTAGGTTTTCATTTAGTTAGCACAAAATATTGAGGAGAATGAAATTAGATGAGTTTTGTGTGACTAGTTACAGTTGATATTACATTTAGCATAACAGATCCTAGCTAAGTATCTTTAACCTTACCTTTAGCTCAGACAAAAATTATTTTCAGGACTAAGACAATGAAACATTTTGCAAGGAATTAAGTAATTAAGTGAAAAGGCAGAAGGAATTAAGCTGTAATATATAAAGAACTTACTGAAAGTCTCAGTTTTTAAATGGTTTTTTGATTAGGATAAATATTAATGGAATAGTTAAATATTCCTTTACCTTAGGGGCTTTATGTTGATCCTTGGGTAATAGAAAACATAGTAAGGTACCCTTCCACTTAGAGCAGTTAACACAAGAGTAGATTATCTAATAATTACTTCAAGAAGAAAGTAAGTAATTGCTGATCTCAAATAAGTCATATTGGGCAAAGTCTGTGTTGGGGCCTTCGAGGCAGTGAATCTCAACCTGGCCTGTGCATGAAAATCACCTGAGGACCTTTAAAATTTTCTATGCCCAGGCTGCCTTCTAGACCAATTACAACAGCCTCTTTGGGGGTGGGACCCAGGCAGCAGTATTTTTGAAAGCTCCCCAAGAGATTTCCAGTGTGCATTCAAGATGCAGAACTGCTGAGGTGAATTTTTTTCCCCCCAATGGAATGCAAGGTTTTATTTGCTGCCACTCCGTAGGAGGCAGTAAGCTTTCCGATTTAACTAGTCCTGGTAAAACAAAGACACAAGAGATTGCAAAGTGTTTCCACAAAATCCACAGGTGTGGAGAAAGGACCGCAAGGCTCAACTCAAAATACACACTCCAGAACCAATCCCATCATTCGCCTATCCAAGCATCACACCTGTTTGTCCTTTGGCATGGGAGTTAGGACTGATCAAACTATGATGCCCAATGCTGGATGGGCAACTGCCGAGGAAGCCAGGTGACTCACCAGGAACATCTCCGTGCTTTGAAACATGTGGTCTTTGCTTTAGCTTCTACTACAGAAAACACCAAAGACATCCAAGGCCACCCTGTCCCCTGTCACCAGAACTTGCTGCTGGCCATTTCTAACCCATCTCATACCATTTGGAATTGATTGTGCTGTTTCTCTATCTTTGTAAAAAGAAGTTTCACTTATTTTGTGTTGAGAATTACAAGTGGGAGAGAGGCATCCTGTCTTCTACCAGTACAGTGTCCATCCCAAACTGGTCAGTGCACTGCTTCACGGTGGCCAGGATACTCAGGAGCTGCTGGTCCATGGTGTCCAAATGAGGATCGGAGAGCACTGGGGAGATGGGGTCATGGGCCATGGCAGATTTTAAGGCAGACTTTAGCACACCATTCTTAAGGTAGTTCAGTCTGTTCCAGGTAGAAACTTGAATGATGCAACACTGGTAGAGGGGGGCAAGAATGCTTCTTTCATCCAGCGAGGGGTTCCCAAAGCTTTTGGCATTATCGAGAAGGATAAGCATACTAGCACCCTCATTGTCTTGAAAGCTCTCATAGTGATGGTGGTCAGCATTGCCAATCAGGTAGTCAAAGACAGCTGTATCAATGATGTCCAAGAGGCGTGGGCCAGAGTCATAAGGGGACGTCTTCTTTACTGCATCACAGTAGCTCTCATCATACTCCCACCTGGCCAGTTTGCCTTCCCGATAAGTCCTGCCCCACGGATGTCAGTATTTCTGCAGAGGCCACACATCTGGAAGCCAAAGTGTGACAGAACCCTCCATTGTGTCTCCATCAGCACATGCTGGCTCTGTTTCTCGGCAGTAATAACATTTCCCATAGAAACAAGTACTGTTTCCTACAGTTAGGAAAGTGCTCAACAGCTGCTCCATGGCAACAGGCTTGATCTCTGTCCGAAGATTAACAAATCTGCCAACCACCAAGGGGGCTCGGCGGAAACCCAGAATCCTGTCCAAGTGAAAGGCTGCCACCTCTGCATTGTGTCTATCGTAACCAGCATATGGCTCCCCTTCCACCACATAGTCTCGGCTATACCGATTAGGCTTGAAGACAGCTTTCTGTCCTCCTTCAAGTATTAGTAAGGCTTTCAGCTGTGTCCCTTTATAACCCACATCAGCTTTAATGATTTTCTTGGTGGCCATGGCATGCATGATTGCCCCCAGTTCTGGTGTCTCTTCAGGGTACACCTCCCGAGGAACCACCCACTGGGCAGCAATCTCCCAGGGAGACTGCAAGGTGTGGTCCAGCCTGGGCACCAGCTCCACTCGCAAGCCAGTCATCATTCGGTGAAAAGCCCTCTGGTCCTCCCGGTTGGCAGCTGATGTATCCAAGTTGTCAATCAGGAAAACTTTGATGAAGATAAAGATGACAAGGAGAATTGCTAACAGCACAACTCGCTGCTTTAGCTTCATGGTGACCTGGTTTCCTTCTACCTGGCTGCTCTCTGGCTCACTTAGCAAGGAGAACAGGTGGTGATGGTTAGCAAGGAGAGTCCATGGCTATACACACTGGTCAATTTCTTCACTGAAGTGCCTTCCACAATTCCTGTCGGGCCCTAGGCGCGCTCCATGGCTGCCCGCGCCATGCGGTGCCCGCCTCCGCCACCTCCGGGGAGGGGCAGGCCATGCCGCTGAGGTGGATATTTTTAATTGAGTACTTTTAACACTTCTTTTCTCTCTCAAGTGGAGCAGTAAAATGGTAATCCAGAGTCCTCATCTTACCTTAACTTTACATTCATTATGCAACCTTGCAAGCTGGCATTTTCCCTCCACAAAATGCTCAGAGTAATAAAGTTAATAGGCTTTATCCAGTAGCATAAGAGCTGGGAGAACATTAGTGAGAAAATAATTAACCACCAGATTCCAAATCATGAACTTTCTTTAGTGATAACTTGACAAACACAACTTTCTATCAAAAAATTGTAGAATTGACTGTAACTGCTTATTAACAGTCTTAGTATATTTGCCCTATGTCCCGATGTTATATCCTTGAAAAATTTTGACAATAGTTTTGAATGATTTACATATTCAGTTTTTACCAGATAACAAGAATTAGCATTACTAATTACCAAATTCCTCCTTTTACCTCCAGTACACTCACTAAACCTCAGACATACAGGATCACTCTCTGACTATATATCTCTGTTAAAACACAGTTTGTATATCAATTATGTATTTGGAAAAACTAGGAAATAAAAATTTAAGCAAATAGCATAGTTCAAAGCAATAGGCTTCAGTATGAATGGAAGAAGGAAAAAGAAGATAAGGAAGCCCATGATTTGGGGAAACTCTCTAATAGTCTTCCAATGCATTTCTTTTGGGTCTTGGGCTTATGGGACCAGGCTAATGGTGGCCTGTCAGGGACACCGAAATAGATACCTGAAGATTAGTTTGCTAAGCTTCTTACAAATGTTTTCTATTCTTTGGACATGAGACTCTTGTCCTCCTGGAGTCTAATGTAGCACTTTTCCCAATTCCCAATTAATAAAAATTTATAGTGAAAATATAAACTATGGTCTCTGTGCTTAGGTTCTTTTCTTATAGCCTGAAATGGTGGACACCTGAAACACCTAGAGATCTCAAGTGGACACAGCAAAATTTCAGAGACAAATAAATGCTAACTCTTATAATATTGACCAAAAGTCAGTAGGAATTTGACCTGTCATTTACACAATCTACAAATAAACAAGGGTGACTCCAAAAAAGCCAGAATTTATTTATAAAAAATTGTGTATTTATTCTTACATGTTTAAACTTCAGTCACCCTCAAGGTACTCTCCATTTGATGCAACACATCTATAGACATGTTTTTTCCACTGCTTAAAACAGTTTTTGAACTCAATTTTGGTGCTCCGGCCATTTTTGTTTCACTTCTTCCATATCAGCAAAAACATTTCCCTTTGAGGACTTTTTCATCTGGGGAAACAAAAAAAAAGTCACTGGGGTGATATCAGGTGAGTAAGGAGGGTGGAGCACCAGGTCATGCTGTTTTGGGTCAAAAACTGCTGAACAGTGCTCTCTGGGTCGTGCCGGGTCAAAAACTGGTGAACGCTCTGCACAGTTTGGTGAGATGCATTGTCATGGTGGAAGAACCTGTCACCTGTTTGCCACAACTGGGGATGTTTCTTTCACAAATTGTGTTGCAACCTTTTCAAAACTTCCAGATAAAACCTTATGGGAGCCGGGCTCGGTGGCTCAGCCTGTAATCCCGCGCCTTTGGGAGGCTGAGGTGAGTGGATTGCCTTATCCCGCGGGTTCGAGACCCACCTGGGAAGCGACACCTCATCTCTACAATAAATCAAAAAATCAGCCGGGCATGGTTACGTATGCCTGTAATTCCAGCTACTTGGAAGGCTGAGGCGGAAGGATCGCTGAAGCCCAGCAGGTCAAGGCTGTGGTGGCTGGGAGCGGCCACTGCACTCCAGTCTGGGCGACAGAGTGAGACTCCAACTCAAAACAAAACAAAACAAAAAAAAACCTTATGGGTTCCTAGATCATTTACCTAGTGAGGGAAGGTGTACTACATGGAACCAACCCTCCAAAAGATAATTTCACTTTTTGGGGATCCCCCCTCATATATCAACATCTACCACAAGCCAGAGGTACAACGATTAACAAGTTTGCCTGCTCTTGAGGTGCTCTAGTGGGAGAAATAGGCAGGTAAACCTGGTCATTACTCAATTGTCACCACAGAGGCTAAAAGACCTGAATGTACCAGTTACAACAGGGGCTCAGAGAATGGAATAATGCTGGCTTATATAGAGGTGAAAATACTTCAGATTTTTAGTTAAGGGCTTCAAAGATATTTATGTTTTGTTTTCTTTTAAATTATTTTAAATTTGACAAGATAAAACTAACCATAGGAAAACTAGGTGACTAGACTGAGGACTAGGTCATTGTGCTTTGAGGTTTTTGAATACTTGATAAAAGACTGCTGGAAGTAAAGTAAAAAATTCTAAGTAATAAAGTTTCAAGAGCTTCTATAATATTCTACAGTTTTTTTGGTTTGTTTTCAAGACTAGCCCATGTTTAAAATTTTCACAAGAAGCCAATAACATTGTATATTAGGTGAGACAAATTAAGGGCTAAGTACAGCATATGAGAAGGACCAAAAAAACTCCTGAAACTGTTTTTTGGAAGGCGAGCCCATTGTAGAACATACTTTCCCCACAAGGAACCCATTGCTATCCGGGAACCAGGTAGCATTGTTGTGAGAGGCTGTGTTTGGCTTCAGTGAAATTTTTTTGGAGGTTCTTTCAATGCAGTTGCCCATTTCATGATGGATGATTTACACAAACAACCTGCTCACACCTCGCTGAGTGTTTACAAGTTTTTGACCAAAAAACGGCATGACTCATGTACCCCACCCTCCCTATTCACCTGATCTCGCCTGAGTGACTTTTTTTTGTTTCCTGGATAAAGAAAGTACTTAAAGGAAAACATTTTGCTAGCATGGAAGAGGTGAAACAAAAAACGACATAAGCACTAAAAGGCATCAAAATTGACAATTTCAAAAACCATTTTGAGCAGTGGAAAAAGCATCTCAATAGGTGTATTGCATCAAAATGGAGAGAGTACTTTGAAGGTGACTGAAGTTTAAATATGTGAGAATAAATACAATTTTGGGTCCTCCCTCATAGAACAGATATCTGAAAAACATTAATACCTTAAAAAATTTGTACCCCACATCTTTAAAATAAAGTGAAATAAAAATCGATGACACAAATGTCCTCAAATGCCTGACAGTGACTTTGATAATAAAGACCTTGCAGAAACATGGAAAATGTATAGAAACAATAAAAAAAATGATACATTATGATGACAACTGTGTCAAGAACTATAGGGATCCATGATCAACTATTGGAATAGGTTAGAGAGCTGTGTTAGTGATAACCAGTGGTGCTTTGTTTTTTTGTAAAGCAGTTTAATATTTGGTGAAAATACTGGATGTAGTGGCTCACGCCTGTAATCCCAGCATTTTGGGAGGTGGAAGCGAGAATTGCCTGAGCCTAGGGCAACATGGTAAGACCTCATCTCTACAATAAATCAAAAAATTGACTGTGCATGGTGGTACACACTTGTAGTTCCAGCTACTTGGAAGGTTGAGGTGGAAGGATCGCCTCCAGCAGGTAAGGTCTGCGGTGGCTATGAGCAGCATGCCACTGCGCTCCAGCCTGGGCAACAGAGTGAGATTCCAACTCAGAAAAAAAAAAATGGTGAAAATAACATATCAACAGGGATAGGGAGCCCATTTTGATTCTCTCTCATATTCTAACATGTTTTGCTGTTGGTGGTGGTGGTGGTCATGGTGTGTGTGTGTTTTAGGATAGCCTTTCTAACAATAGCACTATCAATGTTTTAGACCAGATGGCTATTTGCTGTATGGGGCTGTTATGTGCATTGTAAGTTTTTGAGCAGTATCCTTGGCCTCTACCCACTAGATGACAGTAATATTAATACCTCCCCAGTCATAACAATAAAAATGTCTCCAGACATAGCTAAGTGTACCCTGGGGACAACTGTTGTTTCAGAGGTTACCTTAGAGGTTTAATCCTGAGTTTTCCTATTACAATTATTTATTAAAATTTTTTTTGTTGTATGCAAATATGTTCATTCCAATTCACTTGGCTCAATCATAGCTTACTGCAGCCTTGACCATCTGGGCTCTGACAATCCTCTGATCTCAGCTTCTTGAGTGGCTGGGACTACAGGCATATGCCACCATGCTGAACTATTTAAAAAAAAATTTTTTGTGTGTAGTTCTGGCTACTTGGAAGGCTGAGGCAGAAGGATTGCCTGAGCCCAGCAGGTCGACGCTGGGGTGGCTATGAATGTGCCACTGCACTCCAATCTGGGTGGCAGAGTGAGACTCCAACTCAAAAAAGAAAAAAAATTTGTAGAGACAGAGTCTCACCATTTTGCCAAGGTTGGCCTTGGACTCCTGACCTCAAGTGATCCTCCTGCCTCAACCTCCCATATTGCTGGGATTATAGGCATGAGCCACCATGCCTGGCCCATTATTATTCTTTTAAAGACTGGCAATGATCTTTGGTGACAGCAGGGAGAACTGGCTTCTCACTTTTAAAGGGGAATGCTTAGTTTTGGTTCCTGAACTACTTGCTCTTCCAGTTTTCCTTGTTAAGTTGAGAGAACTGTTAACAGCTTGGTGGATTATGTAAGAAAAAATGGACATATAGCAATACTGTTTTTAATCATGCTTTAGCTCAGGTAGGGAAGCTCATGGTGCAGTGGCCATTTTCTTGGTGCCCTTCCTTAGAGAGAGGTCACTGGCTAGGTGTGACTACATTGGGTCAGAAGCCTCTTGGGTTTCTATGTGTTCTGACCTCATATCTTTTTACTATGCCTAGAGAAAGAATGAGGAGTACAGAGAAGGCTCTTCTAGGGATAGGAGAGATGCTGGAGGGTTTTTCTTTGCAGTATTTGAGGGGAAAGAGCAATACAAAGGAGGAGATGATATTAATGTGGGAATTTCTGCTTTCTCTGTATCCTCTGTGGGCTTCTGGAACATAACTCTAGGCTTTGGGAACAGTGACTTTGGGCAAATTCAACCAGATACTATGCTGCCCCCATTTTACAGATCAAGAGGTAGAGGAAGGCTACGTAATTTGTCTCGGGTCACCCACTCCTGAGTGGTTGCCCTAGGATTCCCCCTCACCAGGTCTGCTGACTGTAGAGCCTGTGCTCTTAAGTACCATACTAACTATTAGACCAAACGTCCTCTCCTTTTATGTGCTCCCACAACTCCCTGTACCTCCCAGTTGGTAACATGTGTCACTCTTGTAATTCCTTCATCTCCTCACTAGACTGAAAATTCTTTTTATTTACATCATTATTTTTTAATGTAGAGGTGAGGTCTCGCTATGTTCTTTGGGCCAGTTTCGAATTCCGGGCCTAAAGCGATCATCCCATCTGGGCTTCCCAAAGTTCTGGGATTATAGGTGTGAGCCACCTTGCCCAGCCAGAGACTGCAAATTCTATGAGGTCTTAATCCATTCTGACTTGTTCCAGCACACCCTGCCTAGCACATGGGAGGCACCAAATCATTATCTGCTGAGTGAATATAGAAGTATTACAATCAATTAAATTATGGCAAAACCTCCTTCCAAGAATTCTAGTTAACCAACAATTCTTGACTTCATGTTTTCATTCATGGGGGTGGGATGGGTAGGGTATATAAAATGAGTATGAGCTTTGGGTTCTATGATGAAGCTAGAGAGACCTGGCATTTGTAAGAACTGCTTGGAACAACTGATGGTGTCCTATGGCTTGAGTGTTGCATTGCAAGCACATAACTTCTCTGTAGGAAGTTCAGGCGCTTCAGAAGGAATCTCCCAATTCTTCCTGGATGGTTTTAGAACTTTCTACATTTAGGTGCTTGTTACTTTACTCAAATCTATTTACAGCAAAGGGACAAATAAAAAATAAGAACTGATAAGGCAGGGCTGGTATATTTACACTGCCATATTTCTAAACTGCCACAAGATGGGAGTATTTTAAAACTTTACTCTGATTTTTGGATCATTGATCTTTGTGGGTCATAAGGTGATGGAACCTCAGTGTCCTAGTGCAGTGGACTGGAACTCAGAAAAGTAAACATTACTCTGTTTTTGCTTTTGGAAATTTGATTCAAATGAGATTGGCAAAGATAAATGGATATTAAAGCAAGAGAATTATTAGCTGTCACTCTGTAACTGTTTTGGGCAGTATTGGAAAAGAAGCTTGTAATGTCAGATGGAAAAATTATTAGAACCAAAGGCCAGTATTTTGGATGAATGCATCCTCTTTCTTTTGTTTTTTTTTTTTGAGTCAGAGTCTCACTGTCACCCAGGCTGGAGTGCAGTGGCATGCTCACAGCCACCGCAGCATCGACCCGCTGGGCTCAGGCGATCCTTTGCCTCAGCCTTCCGAGTAGCTGAAACTGCAGGAGTGTGCCACCATGCCCAGCTACTTTTTTGGTTTATCGTAGAGATGAGGTTTCGCCAAGTTGCCCACGTTGGTCTCGAACCCGTAGGCTCAGGCAATCCTCTCACCTTGGCCTCCCAAAGTGCTGGGATTATAGGCATGAGCCACTGTGCCCAGCTTCTTTTGTTTCTGACTGTCAAAGTTGAAGCCTTTTCATGATTCACCATTATCTTGACCTTTGGTTAAAGTGTAGAAGTTCAGTAAAAGTCCAGCTGCCTGTGGTTCATATTGACAGCCGCTACTATTAAACTTACTACATTGTCTTTGGTCCCTCAGGAAACTAGCAGGCACATTTTAAGTCTCCTGAAACAAGTTATAATTACAGAAATTCAAGCCAGGCATGGTGGCTCACGCCTGTAATCCCAGCACTTTGGGAGGCAGAGGCTAGAGGATTACTTGAGCTCAGGGGTTCGAGACCAGCCTGAGCAATATGGCAAGGCCATGTCTCTACAATAAATTTAAAAAATCACCTGGGCATGATGGTGCATGCCTGTGTTCCAGCTACTTGGAAGGCTGAGGCAGAAGGATCACTTGAGCTCAAAAGGTCAAGGCTGCAGTGGTCGTGAGTGTGTCACTGTACTCCAGCCTGGGCAACAGAGTGAGACTCCAACTAAAAAAAAATGTTCAAATTGCAATCGGTGTACTCTATCAAGGTGGAGAGGATTAAAGAGCTGATGGGCAGTAAAGTGTGTGTCCTAGCCAATGTGTAGAAAGGCCTATTTACAAAGAAATCTATTACCAATACATAGCGAGCGTGGCTACAATGTGGGTATTTTGATGTTTTTAAAGACTTATCCTAAAAGCCATGGGAAGTTATAGACCAGGAAAGGAAGGACAAGGATAGGAAATTTGGCCAAATCAAATAGAGGAAGGACTGGCAGGCACTTCAGGCTTCTGCAACCAAGGAAGCCAATCCAGGAAGGCCAGCAAAGGTGTTTCTTGATCACCACTTTGATTACCTTGAAGCCTGTGATTGCAGACTCCTCAGAGACTTGAATAACGCCCAGTTTTTATCAGGTGTTCTGTGCATGGGCATGTGGACCATTTTCCACAGAGAACATTCCACAGGCCATGGGAAATGCTTGAGTTAAGTTCTTGACCTTGTTGCCTTTTTGGCTGGGACTGCCCAGTGTCCTCCTCCACTCTTCTACCCAGGTGGGACTTCTCACTCAGCCCAGGCCCACAGGTGTGACCAGTGCTCATTCTACTTCATTCCCACCATTCTATTGCTAAAATCCAGAATGTCAAAGATGGCATAGGTTAATCCCTAATTTAACAAGAGAACAGAAGTGAGATGAAATGACTTGCCCAAGAAGCTGCCCCAATATAAAGCTCTTTGCATATATTTTCCTGTTCAACTCACCATAATCTGTCCTCTTATCTAGGTCCACTTCAAGGTCTCATTTTTTTTTTTTCTCTTTATTTTATTATTGAGATGTAGGGTACAGGTCAGGATAGGTGCATGAGTAGTCTAAGTGCAGGTGAAGTTTGGGACTCCAACTGGTCCTCACTTCCCTTGGTTTAGGATCAGGTATCCTTTGTAGTGCCATATGCCCCTCCCCCTTCTCTTTCTACCCTAGCAGTGTCTTGTGACTGCTGACCCCTGACTGCTGATCCCCTCCCATGTAGCATTGTGATTAATGTTCAGGACCCACTTATGAGTGAGAACATGTGGTATTCAGTTCTTTGTTTCCGTGACAGATCAATGAATATGATGGACTCTAAATCCATCCAATTTGCTGCAAAGTCCATGATTCTTTATGACTGCATAGTAAATACTCCATCATGTATATGTACCACATTTTCTTTATCCAGTTCACTTTCAATGGGCAGCAGGATTGTTTCCATGTTTTTGTTGTTGTGAATAGTGCAGCAATAAACATGTGTGTGCAGGTATCTTTTTTGTAGAATGATTGAAGTTCCACCGAGTATATTCCCAGAAGGGAGATTGCTGGGTCACATGGAAGGTCAATTTCTGGTTCTTTAAAAATCACCACAGTGTTTTCCATAGAGGGTGAAATGTCCCATCTTTAAACTTTAAGAGTATTTATTGTCAAACTCTATATATCTGAATTACGTACTCCTTGGTATTATTCACTGTTGCTTTCTGTGACTGTCTCCATTCCCCACCTAGATGTTAAGTCCCTTGAGCACAAGGCCATGTTTTATACATCAGGACTTCTCAAACTTTAATATGTGCATGAATCACTCCAGTATCTTGTAAAAATGGAGATTCTAGTTAAGAAGGTCTGAGGTGGGGTCTGAGACTCCGCATTATCTAGGAGATTCCCTCGGTAGTAGTGCTGAACTTGCACTGCACAGCACTCAGTAAATGATTAATTGCTGCTCTCCCTTAGAAACCATGCAGGAGTCCATTTTCTTTCCTAGACGTTGTTTTCCCTGTCTGCAGTGTATAAAAGGGATAATATAGTTTATTTTTGTTATGGGCAGGCTAGGGTGGCAGGTTAAAGTCTGAGCTTTGAGCCACTCAACATAAAATGCTAACATCTGTCAAATATGTGTTGGGCACTGGGCTGAGTGCTTTTTTGTTTTTTGTTTTTTTGTTTTTTTTGAGTTGGAGTGTCACTCTGTCACCCAGACTGGAGTGCAGTGGCCACTCCCAGCCACCGCAGCCTCGACCTGCTGGGCTCCGGCGATCCTTCTGCCTCAGCCTTCCAAGTAGCCAGAACTACAAGCGTGCGCTACCACGCCCGGCTAATTTTTGATTTATTGTAGAGATGAGGTCTCGCCAGCTTGCCCATGTGGGTCTCGAACCTGTGGGCTCAGGCAATCCACTTACCTCAGCCTCCCAAGGCGCAGGATTACAGGCTGAGCCACCGAGCCCAGCTGCTTTTTTGTTTTTTTTAAACAGGGTCTCTGTCACTCTGGCTGAAGTACAGTGGTATGATGATAGCTCACTGCAGTCTTGAACTCCTAAGGTCAAGTGATCCTTCTGTTTCAGCCTCCCAAGTAGCTGGACTACAGGCATGCACCACCATGCCTGGCATATTTTAATTTTTTAAAAAATAGAGTTTGCCTCCCAAAGTGCTGAAATTACAGGTGTGAACCACCATGCCTGGCCTATGATAAGTATTTTATGTGTGTTATTGGATTTAGTCTTTTGAAAGAAAAACATCAAATAAAAACAAAAAACTCATTATGTTATATTTGAGTTTTCAGAAAATAAGTATCAATTTCTTAAGTAATCTTTCTGTAAGACTATTGAGCTTCCATAAATTTTAAAGAAAATATCCCTTCAAGAAAAGCTTAGTAAACCAAATATGGTGGCTTACACCTATAATCTCAGCACTTTGAGAGGTGGGAAGATGGCTTGAGTCCAGGAATTTGAGACCTGGCTGGGCAACAAAGCAAGACCTTATTGCTACAAAAAAATAGAAAAGTTAGCTGGGCTGGATGGTATGTGCCTGTAGTCCCAGCTACCTGGGAGGTTGAGGCAGGAGAATCACTTGAACCCAGGAGTTTGAGGCTACAGTGAGCTGTGATCATGCCATTGCATTCCAGCCTGGGTGAGAGAGTGAAACCTGTCTTAAAAAAAGAAAAGCTTAGTAAGTTTCCTGCAAGGATTTTTTAATATCTGCTAACAGTTTAAAAATCATGATTGCTTTTTCACAATAGCTACTGTGTTGTACCTTATACAGTCATATGGAATGATTTCAAAAGACTTCAAGTCAACTAAAAGACAGGGAGTTTAACTTGCATAACTCAGAGAAGTGAATTATGAATTTATAAACATAAAATTATAATTACTCTCTTCTGGGTTTCAGGAGCTCAAGAAGAGTAATTTGGCCAGAGCAAAAATTCATTTGTTTTGAGACTTCATTCAAATTCACATTCTCACTAGAGAGTGTTTTGCTGGTTAAAAATGGATTTTCATTATCAATAAGAAAACTCATATTTCTTTTTTGTTGTTGTTGTTGTCTGAGATGTGTCTTTTTACCTGTTGAATTTTTTTTTTTTTTTTTTGAGTTGGAGTCCCACTCTGTCGCCCAGACTGGAGTGCAGTGGCCGCTCCTAGCCACCGCAGCCCCGCCTGCTGGGCTCCGGTGATCCTTCTGCCTCAGCCTTCCTAGTAGCTGGAACTACAGGCATGCGTTACCACGCCTGGCTGATTTTTTGATTTATTGTAGAGATGAGGTCTCGCTGCCCAGGTGGGTCTCGAACCCGCGGGCTCAGGCAATCCACTCACCTCAGCCTCCCAAAGGTGCGGGATTACAGGCTGAGCCACCGAGCCCGGCTCCTGTTGAATGTTTTACAAGATGTATTTATACTGGCTGCATGTTGTATGAGTTGTTTCTGTCACTGTTGCACTTTGGGTAAGATGTGTTTATAACTGGCTGCATGTTGTATGACATGCATTTTTCGCTGTTGCAGGTTGTACAAGAAGTGTTTATTCTGGGTGCATGTTGTATGAGCTGTGTTTGTCACTGTTGCACGTTGTGTAAGCTGTGTTTATAACTGGTGGCATGTTGTATAAGGATTGTCTTTCACTCTTGGAGTTTGTATAAGAAGTGTTTATGCTGGGTGCATGTTGTATGAGATGTATCTGTCATTGAAAACTCATATTTCTGACCCATTTTTTTGTTTAGTTTAGAGGAATATGTGAGTGTGTATGTATGTATGCAAGTATATATATTCACAATAAACCTTTGACATAAGTGTTATTATTCATATTTTAAAAGTTTGGAGTCCAGGCTCATCATAGCCTGAGGTCGCCGGATCTAACAGGAACTGGGAAGTTAAGCAGGATTGGACACGATTAGTACTTAGATGGGAGACTGCCTGGGATTACCATGTGCCCCCACCTCCCGAAAACTTTTGCCAGGTGCAGGGCATGGTGGCTCAAGCCTGTAATCCCAGCACTTTGGGAGGCAGAGATGAGAGGACTGCCATGGGTTTGAGACCAACCTGGGCAATCTGGCAAGACCTTATCTCTACAATAAATTTTAAAAATTAGCCAGGCATGGTGGCATGTGCCTGTAGTTCCAACTACTTGGAAAGCTGAGGTGGAAGAATCGCCTGAGCCCAGCAGGCCAAGGCTGCAGTGGCTGTGAGCATGCCACTGCACTCCAACCTGGGTGACTGAGTGAGACTCCAACTCAGAAAAAAAAAAAAGTTTGGAAACTGAGGCTCTGTAAGTTTAAATGACTTGCCCACTCTTTCTCTTGCACTCTTACTCTTGACCTATGATATAAATACAATTCTGTTTCCCAAGCTCACATGATTCTTTTTTTTTTAACATTTTTCTTTTTTTTCAGTCAGAATCTCACTCTGTCACCTAGGCTAGAGTGCAGTGGCACACTCACAGCCACCACAGCCTTGACCTACTGGGCCCAGGTGATCCTTCTACCTCAGCCTTCCAAGTAGCTGAAACTACAGGCATGTACCACCATACAATATTTTATAAAATTTATTGTAGAGATAAGGTCTTGCCAAGTTACCCAGGCTTGTCTCAAACCCGTGGGCTCAGGCAATCCTCTCATTTTGGCCTCCCAAAGTGCTAGGATTATAGGTGGAGCTGCCACGCCCAGAACTTTTTTTTTTTTTAACATTTTATTATGAAAAATTTAAATCCTACAGAAAAGTTTCCAGAACGGTTCAGTGAATACCCATGCACCTTTCCTCTAGATGTACCAGTTGTTATTGTTTTCTACATTTGCAAAGTTCTCATTCTTAATCACTGCACTGTTTATTTAGGTATGTCATGTTCTTATGAATATTATAAGCTCTCTTTAATTTCTTCATCCATAAAGGTATACACATTTTTACATAGAGGGTTTTAAAAAGGACATGAAATGGAATAATGTAGTTATTCTTTCAGCAAATGTTTATTGAGCACCTACCATGCTGGAATGAGTACCAGGCCCAGACAAAGCAAGATAGCTTGTGCCCTCATAGAACTTAAAGTCAGAAAAGGAGAGGCCAGACAGTGAAGGGCACACCAGTTGGTTGCAGGAGGTCTAAGCACTGGAGAGGAGAAGCACCTTTGTGATCTGAGAAGGCTTCCTGGAGGAGGTGACCTCTGGCCTGAAGCCCTGTCCTACAGAAAGCAGTGAAAGATGCATAGATAAGGGAAGAGTAGTCCAGCCAGCCCAGAGTGAGTGCTGAACTACTCTTTATCCTCCATTGCAAGGGAGATTGGGAGGTTTCCTTTTGTGGAGATTGTTTTCAGAAGAGAGCACATGCTCTCAGACAGACTAGGTATTAGTCTGACAAAAGACAGGCCAGGCCAGCTGGTGTTTCTAAGTCTGTTCTAGCTTTGCACATCTATAATTCTTTTTCACAGGTGTTGCAAGCATGGGTTTATGAAAAGCAATCTTTCTAAAAGTGTCTTGAATTCCTTGGCAGTAATTTCCTTCTAAGCATGTCACTTTTAATATTAATAAACTGCTTTTTCAACTAGTGGTATTTGCTTTCCAAGGAAGTCTGATCTGTGTTTCTGAAATCTTAATAATCTTTTGTTTCCCATTAAGAATTTGGATGAAGATGTGCATCAGCAAATTGCAAGGGAAATGAACCTCTCTGAAACTGCTTTTATCCGAAAACTGTACCCAACAGACAACTTTACACAAAGTAAATATGCTTTTTAAAAAACCGTTTTGAATGGCAGTGATAGGTGGGGGAGTGATATTTGAGGGAAGTGTCCTCTTATTTGTATGCAGACAGATGATAGGTAGAGTAGAAGATTCTGATTTGGCTTTCAGTTATGGGGGAGGAGGTGTTGGTGAATCTGAATGCTTCCATTCCAGTTACAGTTCTGAGGAGCCCTGGGAAGCCTGCCTGGCCTCCCCACATCTTTTCATAACATGCTTTGGCTATTAATCATGTGAGTGAAATATTTAGGAGAGAAGAAGGAAATGAGAAGTTTGTGACCTGCTTGCATGGAATGATCTCATCTCTCTTTGGCTTTTCCTCCTCTGAAGGCTCCTGCTTTGGACTTAGGTGGTTTACTCCGGCAAGTGAGGTCCCGCTCTGTGGCCACGCCACTCTGGCTTCCGCGGCTGTGCTGTTCCATAAAATAAGTAATGTGATTTTCTTTAATGAACCTATTATTTTAAAAATAATTATTATTTTTTATTTTTTAGCAATTATTTAAAAAAAATTTCTCACACACTGTTTCTGATGGACCAGCGTGACTAGTATAAAGGCTACAGAGTTTACTTCATACAGTTAATTATGTAGAAATAAAAACAGCAACCTTCAGTGACATTTTGTCCTTTCTGAGTACGTACCTGGCATCATTGGAAAGCTGTGGTCAGAGTGCCATTTTATTTTAAATAGGAGATCTGTGGTCTTTGTGACCAATGTGGCAGCAGAGCTTCCACGGGCAGGATAGTCATCTCACATAATATGATATCGGGATATCGGGAACTGAAAGGCACATTTTGCTCCAATATTTCCCCACCCATACTGAAATTCATTCCACAGTAGAACTTCTTTGCTCTGGATCTTAAAGACTCCTGGGGCCTGACTGGATACCTTAAGATGAACTGCAAGACCAGGCAGAGTGGCTCAAGCCTGTAATCCCAGCACTTTGGGAGGCCGAGGTGAGTGAATTGCCTGAGCCCACGGATTTGAGACCAGCCTGGGCAACTTGACAAGACCTCACCTCTACAATAAATAAAAAATTAGCCAGGAGTGGTAGCACGTGCGTGTAGTTCCAGCTACTTGGAAGGCTGAGGCAGAAGGATCACCTTAGCCTAGCAGGTTGAGGCTGTGTTGGCCCTGAGTGTGCCACTGCACTCCAGCCTGGGCGACAGAATGAGACTCCGACTCAAAAAATAAAATAAAATAAACAAACAAATAAATAAATAAATAAAGAGGAGCTGCAGCACCTCCATCCTTCCAGTTTCTATCTTAGCTGCATTCAGTTGAATGGACAAAAATCAGGGTTTTGTGTAACTGGGACAGAGGAGAGGTGCCTGGAGATGCCCTGAGAGGAGAGATAGAAGCAGCCACAAATAAGCATAGATAACAAACAGAAATGTAAACAAGGAAATAAACAGGATCACATGACAGAGAGTCACCTTGGGGAGTTAGGAAAGGAGGGTATTTGGGGAGTTGCTTAGACCAGGATGGTAAGGAAAGGTGTGACGGCGAACTCCCCCAGGAAGCAGATTCTGACACACACTGGCCAGCAGGAAGGAATGAGGGGACTACTCTTGGACTGGACATTGGTAGGGGAGTAAAGAAAGCAGGATTGAACAGAGGAAGAAGTTGCAAAGTAGTAGCAATAAAGAAAGGCCTAGGCCAAATCCCCAGAGAGCTCCGAAACTGGGATTTCTTAAAGCAGTACAGTTCCAAACAGAGGCAAATACTCAGGCCCTCATACCCCCCACAAACCAGTCCCCAAGGCCTGGAAAAGGCGCATGACTTTGGGCAAGGTTGCTCAGTTCAGCCAAGGGCAATTCCCAGAGGTACTCAGCTGAGAGCTGTCAGCTACCAACACTCCAGGCAGCAAGGTCAGGGCCAGGGAGTGGGGATCAAGCAAGGCTTCAGGTTGCACCTGAGAACAGGTACCTTCTTAAATTTTGTGCCCTCTGGGACTTTCTTGTCTCGCCCAGTCCCATCCCTGAGGTGGTGGGTTGAGTGTAGAATCCAGATGACATCACTCACCAGAGAAGAGGGTCTTTGGGCTGAAGAATAAGATGAAGCTTCTGTAGTTAGAGTAAAAGAAGCATCCCAGGCAGGGCTACAGCACATGCAAAACCCTGATTGGTGGGAGAAAAAGTTAGAGTTGGGCCATGGCTCTGCTATAATGTAATCCAATATACACTTCAAAAAGATTTAGTTTCTGTGGATAGGAGACAAGAGCAAAGGCAAGCAAGCATACTGAAATGTTCCTTAGGAGCCCAGACTTGAAAAATAGGTTTTACTAAAGTTGGATTGAGTGTCTTTTGAAAACTGGGGCCACATAGGTTGTTATGGTGCTGAAGTTTGGAATAATAACCCTGGGCGGTCTTAAGGTTAGATAAGGTATGACAAAATGCTTTGTAGAAAATAATGTATAGCCGGGCATGGTGGTATGTGCCTGTAGTTTCAGCTACTTGGAAGACTGAAGTGGAAGGATTGCCTGAGCCCAGCAGATTGAGGCTGTGGTGGCCGTGGATGTGCCACTGCACTCCAGCCTAGGTGACAGAGTGAGCCTCCAATTCAAAAAAGAAAAGAATGTAAATTTTCTGCTCAGTGAAAGTTAATAAACAATACAAATTTCTCCACCTTTGAGATATGATTAAGTTTTACAGAAATGTTAAAGGAGAAAAAAGAATTAGGTAACAAAGCTTTGTTTTCACTAAAAATGTTAATAGAGGACCAGGCTCGGTGGCTCAGCCTATAATGCCAGCACTCTGGGAGACCAAGGCGAGTGGACTGGCAGAGCCCATGGGTTTGAGACCAACCTGGGCTACTTGGCAAGACCTGTCTCTACAATATGTTAAAAATTAGCCGGGTGTGGTAGGACACGCCTGTAGTTCTGGTTACTTGGAAGGATGAGGCAGAAGGATTGCCGGAGCCCAGCAGGTCAATGCTGCGGTGGCTGTGAGTTTGCCACTGCACTCCAGCCTGGGCAACGGATTGACACTCCAACTCAAAAAACAAAAAACAAAACATAAACGTTAATATACACTGATAACAGATAAGTGGCCCAAGTTGTATAGGTAACATCAGTAACATCGGCATTTATCATGCATTCTTTAAGTCAAATTTTTATGTGTAGCTTAGTTTATTTAGGGTAAACCAGATTTGTTTTGTGCAAAAAAAATTTTTTTTTTTGAGTTGGAGTCTCACTCTGTCGCCCAGACTGGAGTGCAGTGGCCGCTCCCGGCCACCGCAGCCTCGACCTGCTGGGCTCTGGCGATCCTTCCGCCTCAGCCTTCCCAGTAGCCAGAATTACAGGCATGCGCTACCAAGCCCGGCTGATTTTTTTATTTATTGTAGAGATGAGGTCTTGCTGCCCCGGCGGGTCTCAAACCCGCGGGCTCAGGCAATCCACTCACCTCAGCCTCCCAAAGGCGCGGGATTACAGGCTGAGCCACCGAGCCCGGCTTTGTTTTGTGTAAATTTGATATTTATGACATATGCTTTATTTGTCATCCCCTTGATATAGTTTAGACTAGAAGAGTTTATGAGTCTATAGATACTGTTGGTGGATATTTTAAAATCTGCATTAGAAAAAATTATAACAGCCCTATGAGGTAGATTTTATTATTTTTTTTTCAAGTCGGGGTCTTACTCTGTCACCGAAAATTGAGTGCAGTAACAATGCAGCCTTGACCTCCTGGACTCAGGCAATCCTTCCATCTCAGCCTCCCAGGTAACTGGGGCTATAGGCGTATACCACCACATCTGGCTAATTTTTTTTTTTTTTTGTAGAGACAAGGTCTCACTATGTTGCCCAGGCTGGTCTCAAACTCCTGATCACAAGCAATCCTACCTCAACCTCCCAAAGTGCTGAGATTATGAGCCACCATGCCTGGCTTAGGTTTAATTATTAACCTCATTTTACAGATGAGAAAACCGATGTTTAAGAAAGTTAAATAATTCGCTCAAAGGCACAGTTAATGGGTGGTAAACAGCTGGGATTCGAAGACTTGCAGGATGATACCAAGTCTAATTAGTTATGTTCTTGATTGTCAAGTTAAAATCCAGTGAGAGTTTTCTCCACTCCAGACCCCAGCAACCCAAACCTGGGCCCCAATCATGGGAAAAAGCAGCAGAAAGTCTAAGAAATAAAAGGTGTTTGAAACAGACATGAAAATATATAACAAAATTTATTTATTATTTCTTGATTCCTTGTTTGGCCAGAAAACGTGAATAGCATTCTAACCTTTGTCACTCTGAGTGGAGAACTGAAGGCCAGAAAAGAAGAGGATGGCATCGTCCTGGACTTGCCTCTGTATCCAGCCCACCCCCAGGTCAGCTCTTTCTGATTATTGCTGTAAGCCATGACTGACTAACAGCTCTCCTGTTTTACAATGATTTTATCTTTTTCTCCCCTATTTAGGACTTCCATGAAGTAGAGAACTTGATAAAGGTTGGTGAAAAGAATCAAACCAAAGCTTCATCATTTGTCAGTGTTTGAACACCAAGATTCGGTACCGTTTGATTCCAAAAGATAGGCCTTCTACCAGTATAAATGTTGCATTTCTGGTTTGGTTTTTAATATTCGATCTATTTGGTAAGCAGATTGACCAGTTTTTCTTGACTCTTAATTGTCTGCACTAGCCTCCATGGTATGAGAAGAGAGACTGTGTGTGGCAGGCTGAGAGTGAAAGAACCAAAGGAGGTGGTGAGGTAGTGGGATAGTAGGATGTCTCAAGGAAATACAAGTCTCTGGGAGGAGACCAACCTTTAGGACATGAAGGGATGTTGAGTTTCTATCCTCTACTAGCTGGAAGGAGAGGAATGAGCCTAGGACATGACCATCCATGTAAGTTTACATATGAGAGTTGGGAATTTCTGGCAGAAAAGGGACATTGACTAAGATTCCTGCAGACAAGGTGAGGGAAAGAATGGAAACTGCCTGGCAGCTGTCAGTATCCCCAGTTGCTGTGGTGGAGGATGGGACTGTGATGGGAGGACTGTGCTTTGATAGAGAAAACCAGGAAAACCTGGCCACCTCGACAGAGAAGATAAGTTACATAACCTGGCCTTCTCTTGGGGTCTCTGTGGGCATGGAACATAATGATGATGATGATGATGATGATGATTATGATGATAACACTTTTAGAGAGTCTCCTCTGTGCAGTGCCATGTGCTAAGCATTTCACTGCATGATCTCATTGAATTCTCCATGTTACTCTTTTGCCAGATTACCAACACTGTCACTTGATTGTGGTCTTTACTCACCCACATGGTTACACACTTCCTGTCACTGCTTTGTCTAACAATGTTCCTTTGGGTCTCTAAGGTTCTGTAAACTATGCCAGCACTAACAATGTTCTGTGCAACTTAACTCACTGGCAAGAATACAATGTTGGACCTTTCAACCACTAGAACACAATTTTTTAAATTGACAGTTACAGAATTGTGGAGTATTTTTACACTGACCTTTTGTTAATGTAATTAGCAGTGTGTTTTGCATGTATAACTTAATAAATTCTTGAGTTGTATGACTGGGAATACTTGAATTTTTGAGACTTGAAATCAAACTCTCAATATTACCCAGGAAGGTTGGCACTACAGTTGTCCCATGGGGATGCCAGAGGACCAGAGCATCCGTGGATGACCAGTTGCTTCATGTGCAGAGGGAAGAGGACTCAGGTCAGGACCAGAGCAAGGGTTGTCATGAGAAAAACTATTCTGTGGTATGGTTTATTATGGGTACCATTGGGGTGTTTCTCAGTGAAATTTCACCTATAGCGTTTATAATATCTTTAGTGTTTCACTTTATCTAAGTTTCCAAAGAGCGTAAACAAGCATCGTGTATCCTGATTTATACTCAACCCCACCCACAGCTTGAGTTTCTGGAGACAAGTCAAATTTATAATGAACTATTTTAAGCATATCGGCAAGAAAATGGAAAATATCAGGGCATTCTTCGTGGTAGAAAACTTAGTCTCTCTAGACCTCAGGGTCAGCATTTGTAAAATGGAGTCGTACAGAGTTATTTATTGTGAGTATGAGTATTGTCATTTTGTGTTCATCTTAGAAGCTGATGATAAGATTTTCAGCTGAGAATTAAACTTTCAAATCAGTATATGCACCCACACAGAAAAGAGCAGGGTTAGAGAGACTGAAAGGCTCTGGCAAACATACAGGATCTGACTGTAGGAGTTCCCATTTCTTGAGGAAGAGACACTGGTCAGCCCATAGTCACAGAGGCAGAAAGGTCCAAGCACCACCCATGGCAGAAACAATTCTGGCTGTGGGAACTTGAGTATCTTGGTCACTAACAAGAGAGTTAGAGGACCTGAAACCACTTAATGGTGACCTACAGCTGCCATCTAATTATCAGCAGCTTTGCCTGGCAGCTGAGGTGGTGCCAAAGGATGCCTTGGCAGGGGCTGTTCCTTCATAATCTCCCTCAGTGCCCCAACCCATTCCCAAACAAACATACAAACAAATAATGCCCTTGGATATATGCAGTCTTAGGTAGAGTGAACTAAGGTATCTTGAGAAAATGTCGTTACTGATCTATAACATACAATCTAAGTGAAAATGGTGTGTTTGCCAAGCAGAGCAGCATAAGAGGAGTCCTCTGGTCCCCAATTCCAATCAAACTGCCAGCCCTGTGCCCTTGCCATGTAGAATGTTCTAGTTGCTGCAAAGGTACTCCACATGTATTATTTCACTTAATCCTCATAACAACTCTCAGAGGTGGGCCTGAGGCGTCAATATCTCTAAAGACAGTAGACAGTAGAAATTTAGATCCCTGACCCCAGGGCCACTCAGATTTGGGTCAAGCTGTGTATGTGCATTTGTGTGTGTGTGTATATGAGTGTGTGAGAGAGAGAGATCCTGGACCTCTCTGTCTCTTCTTTGTGGGGAATATACCCAATTGAAGGAATTGTGTGTATTGAGGCTTGTAGTAGACCTTTGTGCACAGTGTCTATTTTGAGACTGACAAAGGCCTCTTTGGTAGGCAGGAAACTGGCTATCCTCGTGTAACATCTTAAACCCTGAAACTAAACTAACACTCTTGAGGATCAGAGATGATGGGTGTGCCTGGCTCACAGCAAATGCTTAATGAGAAGTCATTCCCCATTTCAGGGGACTTGACCTCAGGAATTTTTGGTCTGTCTCCCTAGACTGCCATAGGTGACACACTGGTTCAGGACATCCGCTATTCTCCAGATACACGAAAGCTCCTCGTCCGGCTCAGTGACACCTATGACAGGTAAGATTTTTGGCTGCCTCACTTTGGGAAAGGCTGAGCACCGGGATTTATAGTTCTGACTTGGTATGGCTGTGCTGGGTCTAATTAAACCATGATTTATGCAGCCAGGGAACCAGTAAGAAAATATTACCACTTGTTCTTTCCTCCCCTCCTGCTGAGCTGTTTGGGCAACCTGTAACCAGGCTTGTTTTAAGAGTCTGCATAGTGTGTGGTCTGTAAAATGGGTTTGTCCTAATCTATCTCGTTTATGAACAAGGTCATTTCTGGAGAATCTGAAAGTAAACACAAATAATCTGGTGCAAGTTGAAAACACAGGGAAGGTGAGAGGACTCATTCTCACTCTTAAAGGAGAGCCTGATGGACAGACTCGAGCATTCGACTTTTACTCCAGATACTTTGCGCCATGGGTTGGTGTGGCTGAGGACCCTGTAACAGGTACTTTTTTCTCGAGTCCAGGGGAGGGCTAAAGAACAGAAGAAAAGGATAACAAATAGCTATTTAGTGCCCTTCACGTGACCTTTCAGGTTGCTTGGGTTTTGAGCTGCCTTGTTTCTTGATCTCTTCCCCTCCTCCTCCATCTCTTCTCTGAAGTCTTGTGAAAAACTCAAAATAAAGGAAGCAGTGTAGCGGGGTTAAACTTTAGTGTCAGATAGGCTCAGTTTGCGTTCCTAGCTCCTTAGCTCTTGACCTTGACTAAGTGACTTAACTTTTTGAAGTCTCAGTTCCCTCCTCTATAAAATATTAACTTAGGGTTATGTAAACACAGTGCATGGTAAGCACTTAGTCCAGTGCTTGGCACATGGCTAGTACCCAGTCACTATTAGTTATTTTATTAAAAACAAGGAAACTGTTTCCCTGAGCCAACAATTCCAGATCGTCCACCAGCCGGAAGCAAAGGGGTGGAATCCAAGTTGGGCAGAAATGCCATACCTCTTACTCTTACCCTCTTTGGGAGCAGTAGGAATGCCTGGTGGGGAATACTGGTGGGTAGAATGAGGGGCCAGGGTCAAAGTAAGCTGGGCAGAGGCTTCAAGGCTCCCATTCTGGTCATATGGTAGGGCCTGGAGGACTCAGTTACTCTCCAAGGAACAAACACTTTATATCCAAAGCCCAGCAAACAAGCACTTTTAGAAACTCAGGAAAATACCCCACAACATCCATGCAGTCCATCTTCCCCATGGAAGAGAAGTTCTGAGCAGATTTGCACATGCTGAGCTGCTTCACAAAGAGCTTAATTGGCACACAGTACAAGTTTTTTCCCCTGTAATCATGCTTTTCTAGAGCATGGAACTTTTGAACTTCGATGACTAACTATCTGGGTTTGCTTGGGAATAAGGGGTTTTTTGGGATGTGGAATTTTCAGTGCTAAAACTAAAATACCCTACTTGAACATTTTATAATAGTTAATACATTTCCCTGAGCAGAGGAGCCTTTTCTTCCTTATACTTTTCTCTCTCAAAGATTTTTCTGTCAGTTATTACTTTACATTTTGTTTTTTCATTTTATTTTTATGTTTATTTTTTTGAGTCAGATTCTCACTCTGTTGCCCAGGCTGGAGTGCAGTGACATAATCACCACTTACCATACACAGCCTTGGCCTCCTGGGCTCAGGCAGTCCCCCTGCCTCTGCCTCCTGAGTCCATGGGACTACAGGTGAGCACCACGCCTGGCTAATTTTTTTTTTTTTTCTTTGTAGAGATAGGGTCTTGCTGTGTTGCCCAGGCTGGTCTTGAACTCCTGGGCTCAAGCGATCCTCTCGCCTCAGCCTCCCTAAGTGCTGGGATTATAGGTACAAGCCACTGCGCCCAGTCTTCTTCATTCTAATATCTACTCCCTGATCTAATAAGGTACAATCATGTGAAAAAATATTTCACTCCAAAGAAAGTTCTTTGGCATCACAAGCCCAGAAATGTTGGCTCAGTGGAAACTTTTGTGAGAGTTCCCACATTCCCTTGCATACACACCCTAGGAGGAAGGTGATATTTTCCCTGGAAAGATGTAGAAAGATTTATGTGAAGCTCTTGATTTTCCTACCAAGGGCTGATGATGTGCTGGTAGAAAAGCTGAGAATTAGAATCTGCAGTTTAATTCAGTCTTTAGAAACTGGAAGACATATTTGATACATAATTTGGCAGAGCTTGTCCTAAGTCATATGTCTTCCCTTCTCGCTCCAATTGTGAATTGGAGATTCACAATTCTACACCCTCCTGTGGCCTGGCCAGCACAATTATTATATGATTTAAGGTTTAGTCAAACTGGATAATTGATTTTAATTGCTTGTAAATTTACCACAAAGTTACCCCTGTTTTCTTTGGAATTGTTTCCTAATGTCTTGCTTCTTTTAAGGGTCTGCACATACTGTTCTCAGCAGCTACTGGTCCCAGCAGCTGGGGAAGAAAGAAATGCATGGTAGGACAACTCTTTTCCAATTTCTTTTTTATTTTCCTAACTCTAAGTGAGTTCCTTCTCATATGTACTACTCCCTTTAAAATGTCGTCAAATGGGATGTATCACCCATGTGAAAAATGAAAGGTTTTAACATTCCTTCACCCTTAAATATCCTCTCCCCTAACACACAGACACATCTGATACAATAACTGCCCAATAAGCGTTTGTTGAATAAAATTAATTAACTGTGTGCTTTTGGCCCCGAGATGTTATATAATATGATATGTTGAGACTAGATGATTGCCGAGGTTCCTCACTGTTACTGCTAGCCACAGGACTGAGTGAAACACGTTGCTTTACACCAAGTCGCTGGTGATTAACATATTGATCAAGGGCAGAGAAAAGAGAGTGCAGCCAATTGAGACTGCCCTGCCCTGATCATCAAGGGAGGATTCTGATCCTAAAGGATGAAGTTCTTACTAAATGGGGGGATTTAGGCCTTTGACCCTGATTTGGGTGGCTGTTTGTTTTTTTTGGTGGTGGTAATTATTCTCCTAAGTACTGGAAGCTGAGGCTAAGCTTCTTTTGTGTCTGGCATATGTGGTTGCTTGACTTTGTTATGAGTGCACTCTCTCTGACTCCCTCTGTCCTATTCAGAGCTGAAAATATGGGGCCTTTTCAGGAGAGCCAAGACCTCTTCATTTTCTTAGACTTATGGGTCATGCTGCTATCTTTTCACACATCTTCCACAGGGGAAGAAGCTATGGGTGGGATGTGTCTGGGGCATTATGGGAAGTAGTAGAGTAAGTGACCCAGGAAAAGACTCAGGAAGGGAAGATGTGGAGGTGTTTTTTTTTGTAGGTCAAATTGATTTTGTGGCCCTCTCAGTCCAGGAGAAAGGGAGTAGGATTGGGCAGTACCTTGAACAGATGAAGGACTTTATTCTTTACACTGACCTAGGACTCTCGAGTTTATAATAAGAAGTATTTCACTATGTTCTGTTAATTAAAAATAGTGAAAATGCTCTTCATTTGTGTTTTCTGTAGCCTTTCAGTGCTCCCACCGAGGAGGAGAGCTGAAGATTTCACTGCGTCCAGATGGACGCGTTGATATTACTGGATGTACTGCCATCGTCTTAGAGGGCACGCTGACAGCCTAGAGATGGATGTGCTGTGATGCTGCTGACTCTACGACAAAGTGTTTCCCACATAAAAAGAAATGTAAGGGGCTGTGTTTAACAAATTTGTAGAGTAGTCCACTTAATCCTTATGTTAAAAATTGAAAAATGAAGACTGGTTAATGGAGATTTAGTAATGCTTCCAGACTAATGAGCTAATGGAGTTTTGGCTCCACCCATGAGTATATCTGAAATGTAATTATCCAATAACAAAGAATAATGCTGTCACTTCATTTAATTATAACTACCAATCAGAGAAGGAGGAATAAATTTCTGAGGAGTGAGAGTAAACCACTTACACTTGTGAGTACCTGATAGAATATTTTTCAGCAATTAAAATGATCTAATAACTATGTGATAATATAGGAAAATATTTCATGACATAATGCTAAGAAAAAAATATACAGCAGGCCATTAAATGTTAGCAACATTATACTATGTCTAAAGGAGCATCTGAATTTATATGAACAAGTGTGAGCCATGAAGTTTTCAAAATGAAAATAGTTCACACGAAGGGGACAAGACTGGGAGTAATTTTAACATAACTAAAAATTATTTCCTTTATTGTTGCACTCATATGCAGTAACTAAAAATCAGAACAAAATCCAGAAAAGCAAGACCAAAAAGTGTGTATTAGGCTACTTTGTAGTAGTAAAGCTAAACACCAAGAGTAATATACCTCTGAATGTTTTCCTTGATATATGGCTTTAGAGTGATAACGGATTCTTCTCTTACCTTAATAAAATGGGTCTTAACATTAAATTCAGTTACATTTATAATATTGAATACCCTTAGTTGACTTTGGGGTGGGAACATTTTCAAGTCATTAAGAGTTATTTGTTTAAGGTGATCTCATTGACGACAATTTTTTTTTTAGATTAGAAAATACAGTTTATTTTAAAAGTAAATTAGAGAGGGAAAAAAAAGATTCCCCTCCCCAAGGTAGGGAGGGGGCCAAAGCCAGGAAGCATGGCAACAGCCATAGCTCAAAGAGCCCATGGCCTCACCAGAGTCTAGCAAGGCAATGGCCCGACAATTTTTAGCTGTCTCAAAAACTGCAAGCAAATCAGTTAGAAATTCCTGTGTGTCTCGAATTTTTCACCTTAATTGCTATCAGATTTCCTACTTTTACTGATTTTTGCTAAAGCATGTAAGAGTGAATTTATTATAGTAACAATCTTGTATGTCCCCCGATTTGCAATAAAGTCTATAATTCACCAGTGTCAGTGCCTTAACTTAATGAGTCAGCAGTGACCTCCCCCAGAGTCCACAACTGATCACAACACATCCATGTGTCAAAATATAACAGGTGAAAATCATCAGAGGGTTTTCAGTAGGTGTGAGGTTTTCACAACATGGGACTAAACTATATGAATAATTTTATATAAATGCATGGTTGAAAGGACCTAAATTTGATCTCTCAAATATATGCTAAACTATTTATTTTGAGTCGGGATCTCACTCTGTCACCCAGGCTGGAGTGCTCACCATGACCTCAACCTCCTGGGCTCAGGTGATCCTTCTACCTCAGCCTGAGAATACAGGCATGCACCACCATGCCTGGCTATTTATTTATTCCTTATTTCTTATAGAAATGAGATCTTGCCATGTAGAGACAAGGTGTTGCTATGCTGCCCAGGCTGATCTTGAGCTTGTGGGCTAAAGTAATTCTGCCGCCTTGGCCTCCCAAAGTGCTGGGACTACAGCATGAACCACTGTGCCCAGCTTACACTCTTAATAGATATTTTTTGGCAAGAAGTCCCTGAGATGACTCTGGCTTCTTTTTTACATGAAAGTTACTATTTGGGCCAGGCATAGTGACTGTAATCCCAGAACTTTGGGAGGCCAAGGTGAGAGGATTGCCTGAACCCACAGATTCGAGACTAGCCTGGGCAACTTGGTGAGACCTCATCTCTATAATAAATCAAAAAATTATCCAGGCATGGTAGCGCACGCCTGTAGTTCCGGATACTTGGAAGGCTGAGGCGGAAGGATCGCCTGAGCCCAGCAGGTCGACGCAGTGGTGGCTGTGAGCGTGCTACTGCACTGCAGCCTGGGTGACAGAGTGAGACTCCAACTCAGAAAAAAAAAAAAAAGAAAGAATGTTACTATTTGTAGCACCTGTTTGACTTTTCATCTTACATTTTCAAACCATATATTCGCTTTTGTAAGTGATTTTTTGAAACTGTTCATTTGGCAATGGACAATTGAGTCAGAATAAGAACTGCCGGTCATGTTGACTATATTTCCTCCGCAGCCTGCTGAAGACCCAGATGCTGTAGTGTACATGTGTGTGAGAAGTAGCTACCAGGGAAGCAAGGGTGGGGCAGGACAGGCGCACAAATAGACAGCCAAGACATCTATTTCTCTTTGTACAAATATGTTTATACCTGTATTAACATAAATATATTTAAACACTGAAATCACATTTGGTCCCAACTTGAGCACGTATTGTCAAATTCAACTAAATTTAAATGCTGTGTAATGGGATCCTAATGCACTACCAAAGCGGGGATGCTGATGTTTTGGTGACATCTGCCTTTTAGGTCCATTTTGCTGAATCTTCCTGTTTTGTCTCCATAGTCACTAAGCAGCTTTTTTTTTTTTGTATGAATATTTTAAAATGCCATTTTTGGGTAGCAGGAGCAAAGAGCCCCTGGGATTAGCATGCTGGGATTAGTGAATGAGTTATCTGTTGATATGAGCAGGACAGATTTGAGAGTGCTGCTTCCAGCACGTGCTCTGGCCTCTTCTGCTTCTGCCCACCTTGTACTTACCTGATCTTCCTGAGAATGGACAGAGGAGAATATGGGGAGATTGTAAGAACTGAATTCCAGCACTCAAGTCTATTATAATGGTTGAAAAAAATGCCCAGCAAAGCTGGCATTTTCCTAGTGTACTGAATTAGACTAAGTTATGCTAAAATATGAAATATCTACAAAATCACAGTGGCTAAATAGCCAACATTTATTTCTACTCAGTTGTCTAGCACAGGTCGGGAAGGGTTTTGCTCCTTATGATCACACAGAGACCCAGGTTGGATTTTCATTCTGCCATCTCAACATGTGGCCTTTATAGTTGCTGCAACCAGAGGAAAGCGTATATGGAAACTTTACTTTGCTTTGGCTGAGAAGTGATAGGTGTCATTTTATTCCCAGCCTTTTGGCCAGAACTGGTCACATTGTTCCATCTAACAGCAAAAGAGCTAAGAAATGTGGATAAGCTCATGGATAGTCTGTGTACAGTAAATATAGCTGCTACACCTGGGGAAGGTTTTCAGGCCATTAGATGGTTCTCTCTAGGACAGCATTACTTGGGTAAATGTATCACAGCCCAGGGGGTTAGGGGTGCAGGCTCAGAAGCCTATTATATAAGTACATTGATATATCTCTCAAGGGAAGACTCACATTAACCTAGCACTAGAGACTGATATATAAAGCCAGGACACCAATTTGTTATTTTACAATAAGAAATGTAACCATGGAATAGATTAGATCAGAGGTTTTTCTCCCCATTATATATCTGTTTGGGAAGCCAAGTTGTAATCAGAAAACTGCTTGATTACTATGGAGCCAAAACAGAGTCAGTAAAACAGACTTATATGGCAGATGTCACTGAGATATGATTAGCTCCCTCACTTTGATAGTGTATTAGAATCCCATCTTACTGCATTTAATTCACTTGAATTTAGTGATGTGTGCTCAGGTTAGGACCAAATGTGATTTTAGTGTTCCAATATTCTTATGAGGGGGACCCAAAAAAACCCCAGAATTCTCTTTTGAAGGGTAAGCTCCTTGTAGAACAAGCTTCCCCCAATAGGTAAGTGTTTTAGGAACCCATCAGCATCAGTGTACTGGCTAATGTTGTTGTAAGAGGCTGCATTTGGCTTCAGTAAATTCTTTTTTTGGAGATTCTTTTGGAGTGCGTTTGCCCATTTCATTTTTTTTCTTTCTTCTTTTTTTTTTTTTTTTGAGTTGGAGTCTCACTCTGTCACCCAGGCTAGAGTACAGTGGTACACTCACTACCACCCCAGTGTTGACCTGTTGGGTTTAGGTGATCCTTCCACCTCAGCCTTCCAAGTAAACAGAACTACAGGTGTGCGCTACCATGTCTGGCTAATTTTTAAAAATTTATTTATTGTAGAGACGAGATCTTGCCAAGTTGTCCAGGTTGGTCTTGAATCCGTGGGCTCAGGCAATCCACTCGCCTTGGCCTCCCAAAGCGCTGGGATTACAGGCTGAGCTACCAAACCTGGCCAATGTTAGTAGTTTTAAGTTGCTAAGTTGTAATTTGTTTTGTTGTGATATATAACAAATACACATGCCATCTTTATCTTTTCATTTTTAATGTTATTTATGAAAATTTCATATACATTCAAAAGTAGAGAATAATGAACTTCTATGAACCTGTAACCCAGTTTCAACAATTTTTGACACTTGGCCAATCATCTATACCTCTACCCACTTCCCCTCCCCACTGAATTATTTTGAAGCAAAGCCCAGACAAAAATCTTATATTCTTATTTTTTGGATTTGGAATCTCACTCTAGTTGGAGTGCAGTGGAACGCTCACGGCCACTGCAGCCTCGACCTGCTGGGCTCAGGCGATCCTTCCACCTCAGCCTTCTAAGTAGCTGGAACTACAGGCATGCGCCACCATGTCCAACTAATTTTTTGATTTATTGTAGAGATGAGGTCTCACCAAGTTGCCCAGGCTGATCTCGAATCCATGGGCTCAGGCAATCCTCTCACCTCAGCCTCCCAAAGTGCTGGGATTATAGGTATGAGCCACCACACCGGCCTGAAATCTTATATTCTTATCAGCAAATATTTCAGTATTTATCTTTTAAATATAAGTACTCTTTTAAAAAAGTAAACTTGGCTGAGCACAGTGACTCATGCCTCTAATCCCAGCACTTTGGGAGGCTCAGGCAGGAAGATCACTTGAGTCCAAGAGTTCAAGACCAGCCTGGGCAACATAGCGAGACCCCATTCTATTTTATTTTATTTTTTAAAAGTAACCTTGGCTGGGCACAGTGGCTCAAGTCTGTAATCCCAGTACTTTGGGAGGCCGAAGCAAGAGGATTGCCTGAGTCCAGGGGTTCAAGACCAGCCTGGGCAACTTGGTGAGACTTTGTTTCTACAATAAAAATTAAAAAATTAGCCAGCGTGGTAGTGCATTCCTGTGGTTCCAGCTACTTGGAAGGCTGAGGTGGAAGGATCGCCTGAGCCCTGCAAGTTGAGGCTGTGGTGGCCGTGAGAGTGCCATTGCACTCCAGCCTGGGTGACAGAGTGAGACTCCAACATAAACAAACAAATAAGAAAGATAATCTTAATACTAATATCACGTCTGTGGTAGACAGACTGTTAAAGTGGTCTCCTGGCGTTCCTGCTCTTGTGTAATCACTTCCTCCTGAGAGTGTTTGCTTCTAACCAATAAAGTTCGACAAAGGTGATGGAGTGTGTGATTACATATACATATTGCAAGATTGTAGCACAGTCTTGGCAAAGTCTCTTTCTCCCTCCTTGGTTTTGAGGAAGCAAGATACTATGTTGGGGAACCCAAAAGGAACTGAGCATGTCTTCTAGAAGCTCAGGGCAACCTGTAAACAATAGCCAGCAAGAAAACAAGGCCCTTAGACCTACAAGAGCAAGGAACTGAATTCTGCCAACAACCTGAGTGAGTTTGAAAACAACTCTTTCCCCAGTTGATCACTCTTTTTTTACCCCACTAGTTGATTATTCCTATGAGACTGACACCCCAACCCTAGCCAGCCCCCTGATAGCATCCTTGCAGAGGACCCAGTCGTAAGGGGACTTAGAATCCACATAAACTGTGAAATAATATGTGTGGTTTGCAGTCACTAAGTTTGTGGTAAAATTGGTATGCAGCAATGCAAAATGAATACAGCATCCAAAAATTAGAAAAAAATACCTAATATTATTGAATATCCAGTTAATGTTCCTATTCCCCTGATTGCCTTATACATGTTTTTACAGTATTTTTCCAAGATATACTGACATTAGCCTGCACCCGTGTGAAGTGTCAAGTCCACTGTAACCTGCCTCATGGCGTGATCTAAAGACTTCTTTCCTTGGCTGAGCCTTTCTCTCAGATCCAAACTGCCTGGGCCTTGCCAAATCTTCTCCCTGAGCAAGCTTTCCCAGAGCTTCCATGCTGACCAACCAGCCCTTTCTACTTGGATCAGATTATAGTCAAGCCACTCTTTCCTTTGATGTCACTAGACATTGCCAAATGTCCCAGGTAGGGGTAAGGGAGACAACCCTATGTTGTAAGGTAATTTGTTTTGCTGTGATAGATAACAAATACACATGCCATCTTTAGCTTTTCATTTTTAATATTATTTATGAAAATTTCATATATACTCAAAAGTGGAGAATAATAACCTTTTTGAGAACCACTGCTTTAAGTTGACCTCACTTTTCCCTTCTCTGCCTTCTTTGTTTGTTGTGTGGTTTGACTATCAGACGGTGAATGGTTTTCCTCTTTCCAAGTTGTTTTCAGGATGGGAATCTCTCCTCCTGTTACTCACTGTATCCTGCAGGTTAGGTGTCCAGCGGGGATCTGTACTCACAGCCTGTGGGTCAGATCTGCTGTTAAGATTGCAACCTTATATCTGTTGTCTCCTGTTAAAAGATACTCTGCTAGAAGTTGGCAAGCTGGAGTGCGGCCGGGCAGGCTGCAAAGGAGATTAGAGAGGGAGCTTACAGAGCTCTCAGGGGACTCACTCTGACTGGGGACACCAGACTCACCCTTTTGTGAAAAGATAATGAGCACCTGTGCTGGTCTGTGATTAGGGCCTACATATGGCACAGCCGTCAAGTGCTGTGATGCAGTGAGGGGAGTATTGAAGAACAGAATTTAGAAAGACAACCTGCAGCCGGGTTCGGGGGCTCAGCCTGTAATCCTGTGCTTTGGGAGGCCAAGGTGAGTGAATTGCCTGAGCCCACGGGTTTGCACCCTGCATGGGCAACCTGGCAAGACCTCATCTCTACAATAAATCAAAAATTTGCTTGGTGTGGTATTGCGTGCCTGTAGTTCCAGCTACTTGGAAGACTGAGGCGGAAGGATCGCCAGGGCCCAGCAGGTCGAGGCTGCCTGCTGTGGCCGGGATCAGCCACTGCACTCCAGTCTGGGCAACAGAGTGAGACTCCAACTCAAAAAAAAAAAAAAAGAAAAAGACAATCTGCACGAAAGACCAGTTTGCATGGACAGAGATTCAGAGATGAATGCACAGGGCATGTGGGGGTTTTGTCTAGATTTTCTACTTCTAGAAAGTAGTTGTTAGGTTCTATGGGGGCATAGAAAGAAATAAAAAACAGTCATTCTTAAGCTAGCAATGCAGTTGAGTAGACAACATATAAAACAAGGACAGATACATAATACTGAAAGTTACTCTTACAGATACTTAAAAAAACTGATGAAAGTCTATAGAAGGGAACCAGGTGTGGTAGTTCACACCTGTAATCCCAGCACTTTGGGAGGCTGAGATGGAAGGATTGCTTGAGTGCAGGAGTTTGAGACCAGCCTGGGCAATATAGCGAGCCCTCAACTCTACAAAAAATAAATAAATATGTTTTCAAAAAATCTCTAGAAAGGGCTTGGTAATTGTAGCAATTGTGAGTCATCCCCAGCGTATGAGAAAAGGTAGAACTGTGGTTCTCCAAGTGGAGTCCCTGACCATCAGCACCACCTGGCAACTTTTTACAAATGCACATTCACAGGCTTATCCCAGGCCAACTGAATCAGAATCTCTGGGGAGGGGGACCACCAACCTGGGTTTTAAGAAGTCGTCTGGGCTGGGTGCGGTGGCTCATATTCCAGCACTTTGGGAGGCTAAGGTGAGGGGATTTCCTGAGCCCACGGGTTTGAGAACAGCCTGGGCAACTTGGCGAGACCTCATCTCTACAATAAGTCAAAAAATTAGCCAGGCATGGTAGCCCGCGTCTGTAGTTTCAGCTACTTGGAAGGCTGAGGCGGAAGGATCACCGGAGCCCAGCAGGTTGAGGCTGTGGTGGCCGTGTGCATGCCACTCCACTCCAGCTTGGGTGACGGAATAAGACTCCAACTAAAAACAAAAAAGTTGTCCGGGTGATTTGGGGATACACTTAAATTTGAGAACCACTGGGTCTTCAGGCTTTTAGACTTAGCCACCATTTTCTTCACACCCAAGTGACGATTGCCTATGCAGCCCAGTAACTTTTCAACGTGCATTGCCTCCAAATCTCCCCGATTCCACCAACATACTTGCTGCTGTGTGCACTTTTGGAGGAGCTTTTCTTTTTCTTTTTTGGGGGGAGCTTTTCAGTTGTACATTTTTTATTAGCTTCTAGTTCTGTCCAGCATAGAAAAATGAGCTGTGCTCAGGTGGGAGCTGTTCAGTAATGTGTGGGTAATAAACAGATTAGTTAATCAGCCATGATTTATTAATGATGAATTAATTATACCTGATTGTGCAGTTCTGCTAGCTAAATGGAGCTTTAAAGGAGTTATTTTATTAATCATCATGGTGCTAATTGCAGACACTTACAGAAGGATCACTAATTAAACATGCAACCATATGCAGAACAAGTTGGGCTGCTGAGACCTGCAAGAACAAAAAATATTTACTTTTAGGGGAGCCAAGACAAACTTTATTTTATGCACTATTAGGGAGTTGGCTTGGCAATGTTAATTAATCACTGCACGTTAATACTGTAATCTTTTTCCAGCAGTAATTAATCTGTACATCAAAACTCATGCAGCACTCTAGTGAGATTCCGTTAAAGGGGAAGTATTGCTCAGTCATATTTTCTGTTTACACACATGCAAACTGTCATAACAGAGACCATTAGTCAATGAGATGGGACTCAGAGAAGAATCAGTTTGAAAAATCAATCACACACCAGACCTTTGTACTATATATAGAGCATCAGGTGAGTGGGAACGTCTAGAGACCAGGAAGACTCTTGTGTGTTGAATTGCAGTAAGAGGATTTACACCCTTGTGCTGTTGAGGCAGAGAAAAAATGAGATTCCAACTCAAAAAAAAAAAAAAGTCATCTTTACCTCTTCCTTTTTTTTCTTTTAAACTAATTATAAACTAACAGAAAAGTTTGCAGTACAGTACACAAACTTTTCTCCCTAACCTATTTAAGAATTAACTTACTAATCTGATGCCCCAAATACTATAGTGTGTACTTTTATAACAAGGACATTCTCCTACATATATACAATAAAACCATCAAAATATGGACGCTAACTTCAATACATTACCACTCACTCATTCTCAGATCTGATTCATGGTTCACCAATATTCTTTTATTTATTTATTTATTGAGTCTGAGTCTCAGTCTGTTGCCTAGGCTGGAGTGCAGTGGCACGCTAATGGTCACTACAGCCTTGACCTGCTGTGCTCAGACGATCCTTCCACCTCAGCCTTCCAAGTAACTAGAACTACATACGTGCACCACCATGTCTTGCTAATTTTTCTTGATTTATTGTAGAGAAGAAGTCTCATCAAGTTGCCCAGGCTGGTGTCGAGCCCCTGGGCTCAGGCAATCCTTATGCCTCACCCTCCCAAAGTGCTGGGATTACACAGGCATGAACCACTGCACCTGGCAGTTTCACCAGTAGTCCTTAATGGTGATATGCCCTTTGTAGCAAAAAGATCTGTCCCAAATCATGTATTTGATTCAGTTTTTCATGTTGTCTCAGTTTCTAGTCTGAAATAGTTACTCTCAGTCTTTCCTTGCCATTCATGACCTTAACACTTTTCAAGATTACAGGCCATCATTTGTATGGAGTGTCTCTCAGTTTGGGTGTGTCTGGTGTCTCTTTGTGGTTAGATTCAGGAAAGGCATATTTGGCAGGAATCTCAGAGAGGTGATGCTGTGCCCATAGTGCATCCTATCAGGTGGCACATGATTTTGATGAGCTCCAGTGCTGATGACCTTCGCTCTGATTTCTTGTTTAAAGAATTGTATATTTATGCACTGTCAAGAACCTTTTTCCTGTTTGTAATCAATAAACATTTTGTGGGGAGGTACATTGAAACAATATAGATATCTTTTTCCTCATCAAGCTTTCAATGTATTTGTTCATTTGCTTATATTTCTATGGATTCGTGGTTTTCTGTATTATACAATGGACTATAATGTTTCACTACTGGAATTTATTTTGGTGCTCAAATTATCTCAAATTTGGCCAGAGAGAGCTATTCTAGCTGGCTTTTGTCCACATCATTTTTTGAGCCCTCCTTGCTTTCTGGCACAGTAAGGTATTGCAGCTCTTCTTGTAATTTCTTTGTGCCAGCCAAGGAATCAGCCATTTCTCCAAAGACCCTGATTCCTTTTAGTGCAAAATGACATTTAGAAGCCAGGATCTAGTTGTTAGATCTATTAATTGCTATTAGATATTGCTGCTTCAGTCTCAGTGGATAGAGTTAGTGAACATGTTTTATTTTATTTTATTATTATTATTATTATTATCATTATTTGAGTTGGGGTCTCACTCAGGCTGGTGAGTTGGGGTCTCAATCACGGCTTACCACAGCTTCAACCTCTTGGGCTCAGGGGATCCTTCTGCCTCAGCATCCTGAGTAGCTATAACTACAGGCATGCGCCACAATGCCTGGCTGATTTTTTAAATTTTTTTTAGAGATGAGGGCTCACTATGTTGCACAGGCTGGTCTTGAATTGCTGGATTTAAGTAATCCCCCCTCCTCAGCCTCTCAAAGTTCTGAGATTATGAATGTGAACCATTGCACCCAGCAGCGAATATGGGTTTTATACACACACATTTTAAAAAATTTAATTATTTTTGAGTCAGGGTCTCATGCTGTTTCCCAGGCTGGAGTGCAGTAGCATGATCACAACTCACCACAGCCTCGACCTCCTGGGCTCAGGTGATTCTTCTGCCTCAGCTTCCTGAGTAGCTGGGACAGATGCACACCACCACACCTGGCTAATTTTTAGCAATTTTTGTAGAGACAAGGTCTTACTATATTGCCTAGGCTGGTCTCAAACTTCTGGGCTCAAGCAATTCTCTTGCCTCAGCCTCCCAAAGTGCTGGGATTATGGGCCTGAGCCACTACACCTGACACATTTATATTTATTTCTATATGTTGAAAGCCATGAATTCAAACGAATATCTCCATTTCTAGCCCAACATCCTCAGTCCTTTTTGCATTTGTAACTCCCTTCACCAACAGTGAGAAACCTGGTTTCCTTTGTTGTTAATATATTTACTTATTTGATCAATCTCCCTTTATTTCACCAATTTCCCGATTTCCTGTCTCCACCCCATATCTCACAGGGAAGCTCTTTTCTCCCTGCTTGGATTCTGATTCCCATTTCAGGTTACCACCGTGTCTGCATAGACACTCCTCTCTCCCTGCATGGATCCCTGCTATGTCTATGTCCCACATTAGGCCTAGTTCACCCATTTGTACAGATTTGTCACCTTCTTATCTCAGGGCTTTTATCGAGCGCTGAGTGCTTAGTTTTCTACTCATGTACTTGCTCAGACTTCTGTCTGCAAATACTGAGTCTTTTTCCTCCCCTCCCACCCCCAGCTCTCACTCCTTCCTTCCCTGACTAGTATTCCTCCCTATCCTCTGTCCTGGGAATCTGTTGTTAGTCACCTGGTACATTCTCCATATTCATATACATTAGTTTGTATACACACTTACATATGGCTTTTGTTTTGTATGTTTATTTTAAAGTAATGGTGTGATGTTAAACAACCCTCTCTGAATCTTCTTTTTTATCTAATGTAACAGTCAATTAGCATGATTATTTTAGTTAAAACTCTAGCTCAGGGGTACCAACTTTTTGACTTCTCTGGGCTGCACTGAGTAACCTTTTGGCTCCTCTGGACCTCATCAAGTAAAGAGGAATTGTCTCAGGCCGCACATAAACTATACAATATCATTAGGGTACATACATAAGAAGATTTATTTTGTTCTTTTATATTTTTTATTATAAAGCTTAGAAAAATGAGAACAGTATAAAACTAGTGGGAAATCTGACCATGTTTTTGTAAAACTAATCTATCAATGTCTGGTTCAATGGAAGCGGTGACAATTCTTAGTTCTCAAGGTGCTTGTCAGAAACGTTTGTTAGAATTTTGCTCTTTGTGTGCTTCGTAATTGAAAACAGCTGTTCACAAATGTATGTGCTGCCAAAAAGTGATGTCATGAATAAGGCATGATTGTGAACTTCAAAAATGGGCTCATGAAGAAAATAAATGCTAATACACCTATGATGTGTATGATGATCCTGAGTCCAGGAGTTAAAAGATTTTGGGTGGCTGCATTACTAGCTGTTCTGGGCCACATGTGACCCATAGGTCCCGGGTTGGACATGCCTACGCTAGCTTATTCTTTCTAATATTTGAACTTGAATAGTCCAAAGTATAATTGTATCTCAATTTATTCATTCAGTCCTCTCAATCTCCTATTGAAAATGTGTTACTGTAGTTCTAGATTTTTACCATTATAAACGTGCAGAAAACAACTTTTTTTTTTTTATGTCCTGGTACTTTTATTTATTTTCTTTTCTTTTTTTTTAACTTTTATTTCTTGAAGGTAGATTTTAGAGAGAAGAATTTCTGGTTTGAAGAGTGTGTGTGTTTTTCATTTTAATAGATATTGTCAGATAGCGTTCCAAAAAAGGCTGCAGTTGTTCACAATGCCATTAGTACTGTATTCTTTTCACCACAACCCCACCAGAAGATTTGCCCATCTGATAAGTGAGAGCTCATTGTTAATTAATTTACACTTATCTGACTAAGGAAATTAGACGTCTTTTGATATATTTACTTGCCATTCATATTTTTTCTTCTCTGAATTCTTTTTTTTTTGAGTTGGAGTCTCACTCTGTTGCCCAGACTGGAGTGCCACAGTGGCACACTCACGGCCACCCCAGCATTCTCCTGCTGGGTTCCAATGATCCTTCCGCCTCAGCCTTCCAAGTAGCCGGAACTACAGGCGAGCACTACCACGCCCGACTAATTTTTGATTTATTGTAGTGATGAGGTCGCGTCAAGTTGCCCAGGCGAACCCACAGGCTCAGCAATCCACTCGTCTCGGTCTCTCAAAGTGCTGGGATTACAGACTGAGCCACTGAGCCTGGCCTCTGAATTCTTTATTCATGTATTTTGCCTGCTTTCCATTGTATTTTAATAGCAGTTTACAGAAAAATACTTTGTATATTATGATTAGTAAACTTTTATCTGTCATAGATGTGGAAATGTTTTTTCCAATCTTTTGTCTATTGCTTTTTAAAGTATTTATGAGCCGGGCATGATGGTTCACACCTGTAATCTTAGCACTTTGGGAGGCCGAGGCAAGAGTATTGCCTGAGTCCAGGAGTTTGAGACCAGCCTGGACAACATAGTGTAGCTACCAAAAAAAAAAAATTAGCTCGGCATCGTGGCACACACCTGTAGTCCCAGCTACTTGGAAGGCTGAGGTGGAAGAAGGATCGCCTGAGCCCAGTAGGTTGAGCTGCAGTAGCTGCGATTGTGCCACTACACTCCAGCCTGGGCAACAGAGTGAGACTCTGACTCAAAAACTGAAAAATAAATAAAGTATTTATATATTCACGTATATTTATTATTTCTTCTAAGTTTCTATTTTTGGTTAGAAAAATCTTCCCTACACTAATATATTGTCTCCTAAGTTTTCTTCCAAGTTTTTTTTTTTTTTTTGAGTTAGAGTCTCACTCTGTCACCCAGACTGGAGTGCAGTGGCCACTCCCGGCCACCGCAGCCTCGACCTGCTGGGCTCCGGCAATCCTTCCGCCTCAGCCTTCCAAGTAGCTGGAACTACAGGTGCGTGCTACCACGCCTGGCTAATTTTTGATTTATTGTAGAGATGAGGTCTCACCAAGTTGCCCAGGCGGGTCTCGAACCTGCAGGCTCAGGCAATCCACTCACCTCAGCCTCCCAAAGGTGTGGGATTACAGGCTGAGCCACCAAGCCCAGTTGCAAGTTTTTTTAATGCTTGAATTTTTACATCTGGTTTTTAAAAATCCATTTGACATTTATTTTCATAAACAGAGACATTTTATTTTCTTCCAGTAGCTAACCACTTGTGCCAGCAGCACTTACTTAACAACCCATCCTTTTACCACTGAACTGAAATACTTCTGAAATACTCAGTGGATTCTGAGCTCCATTCCTAGGATTTGAAAAGTGTTTATTTTTTCACTATGAAATATAACACATATAGAAAATCACAAAAATATATACAGTTTAACACATAATTGATAGCAGATATTCATGTAATCATTCCCAGATCAAGAAACAGAACATTGCCAGCACCTGGTCCTCCCATTCTTTCCTCCCCTTCCCACCCACTAGAGGTAACCACGATTTTGATTTTTGAGGTAACCATTTCCTTGTTTTTCTTTGTCATTTTCATACCTATGTACATATCCCTAAAAAATATTTCTATTTTCCTATTTCAAACTTTGCACAAATGAAATAATTCTGTATGCACTCTTCTTTATCTCTTCCACCCAACCTCATGCCCCCCACTCTTCTGCATCTTGCATCTTTGCTCCATATTAAGTTTGTAAGATTCATCTGCATTTTTGCATGTAGCCATAATTTGCTCATTTATAGATAGCATTCCACTGAATTTATTTACTCAGTTATTTCCTGTTTTAGTATTACCAGATAATGCTGCTGTGAACATTCTTCTTGAGTGTTATAATGTACACGCGCAGACTCTTCTCTAGATATGTACCCAGTGGCAGGCTTTTGGGTCAGAGCTTATGCGTAACTGCAGCTTTCATAGATACCACCTGTTTTCCAAAGCGATTATACCAACTTACCCTCCTACTCACAGGGTCTGGCAGTTTACACAGTGTCACATCCTCACCAACTCTTGGTAAGTTTAGATTTTTAACATTTTTTGCCAATCTGGTAGGTAGGCTACAAATAATTTGTTGTGATTTAAATTTGCATACCCAATTTATTCATGAAGTTGACCCTATTTTTGTGTGCTTGTTGGCTTTTTTTTTTTTTTTTTTGAGTTGGAGTCTCACTCTGTTGCCCAGGCTAGAGTGCAGTGGCATGCTCATGGCCACCACGGCCTTGAACTGCTGGGCTCAGGTGATCCTTCTGCCTCAGCCTTCCAAGTAGCTGGAACCACAGGCATGTGCCACCATGCACAGGTGATTTTTTGATTTATTGTAGAGATGAGGTCTTGCCATGTTGCTGAGGCTGGTCTCAAACTCCTGAGCTCAGGTATTCCTCTCACGTCTACCTCCCAAAGTATTGGGATTATAGGTGTGAGCCACCATGCCCAGTGGTTTGTGGGCTATTTCTAATTCTTTCTTTCTTTCTCTTTCTTTCTTTCTTTCTTTTCTTTTCTTTCTTTCTTTCTTTCTTTCTTTCTTTCTTTCTTTCTTTCCTTCCTTCCTTCCTTCCTTCCTTCCTTCCTTCCTTCTTTCTTTCTTTCTTTCTTTCTGGCATGCTTTTTCAAATCCATTGTCCATTTTTCCATTGGGTTTTTCCTTTACCATATTCATTTGTAGGAATTTTGAATACAAGTCACATGTCAGTCATGCGTGTTACAAGTATCTTCTACTCTGGGACTTGTCTTTTCACTTTTCTGTGTCTTTTTTTTTTTTAGTGTTCTCTGTCACCCAAGCTGGAGTGCAGTGGTAGGATTACCATGATCATGGCTCAGAGCATCCTCAATCTCTGGGCTTGGGAGATCCTTCCACCTCAGCATTGTTAGTAACTGGGATTATAGGTGCTGCCACCATGCCTGGCTAATTTTTTGATTTTTTTGTAGAGACAAGGTTTTGCTATGCTGCCCAGGCTAGCCTCAAAGTCCAAGGCTCAAGCAATCCTCACACCTCAGCCTTCCAAAGTACTGGGATTACAGGTATAAGCCATTGCACCTGGCTTTCCTGTGTTTTGATAAACAAATAATGTAGCTGAATTTACCACTTTTTCCCTTTATGGTTTATGCATTTTTTTATATCTTGTTTAAGATTTTTTTTTATACTCTGAGTTCCTGAAGATACTCTTTACTGTCATTGAAAAACTTTGTAATTTTCTTTTTCACATTTGGGTCTTTAATTCATCTAATTTGTGTATGGTGGAACAGGGGGTACAATTTCATTTTTTCTTCTATGGGTAGCTAGTTGGCTCACAAACATTTATTGAAAAGCCAAGAGGAAGGAGAGAAAATGGCATCCATGGATTATAGTACCTACAGCCAAGCTGCAGCTCAGCAGGGCTACGGTGCCTACACCGCCCAGCCCACTCAAGAATATGCACAGACCACCCAGGCATATGGGCAGCAAAGCTTTGGAACCTATGGACAGCCCACTGGTGTCAGCTATACCCAGCTCAGACCACTGTAACCTATGGGCAGACCGCCTATGCAACTTCTTATGAACAACCTCCCACTGGTTATACTACTCCAACTGTCCCCCAGGCATACAGCCAGCCTGTCCAGGGGTATGACATTGGTGCTTATGATACCACCACTGCTACAGTCACCACCATCCAGGCCACCTATGCGGCTCAGTCTGCATATGGCACTCAGCCTGCTTACCCAGCCTATGGACAGCAGCCAGCAGCCACTACACCTACAAGACCGCAGAATAGTAACAAATCCTCTGAGACTAATCAACCTCAATCTAGCATGGGGGGTTACAACCATCCCGGCCTAGGGTACGGGCAGAATAACTACAGTTATCCCCATGTACCTGGGAGCTACCACATGCAGCCAGTCACTGCACCTCCATCCTATCCTCCTACCAGCTATTCCTCTACACAACCGACTAGTTATGATCAGAGCATAACTAGTTACTCTCGGCAGAACATCTATGGGCAACCGAGCAGCTATGGACAGCAGAGTAGCTGTGGTCAACAAAGCAGCTATGGGCAGCAGCCTCCCACTAGTTACCACCCCCCAAACTGGATCCTACAGTCAGGCTCCAAGTCAATATAGCCAACAGAGCAGCAGCTATGGGCAGCAAAGTTCATTCCGACAGGACCACCCCAGTAGCATGGGTGTTTATGGTTAGGAGTCTGGAGGATTTTCTGGACCAGGAGAGAACCAGAGCATGAGTGGCCCTGATAACCAGGGCAGGGGAAGAGGGGGATTTGATCGTGGAGGCATGAGCAGAGGTGGGCAGGGAGGAGGATGCAGTGGAATGGGCAATGCTGGAGAGAGAGGTGGCTTCAATAAACCTGGTGGATCCATGGATGAAGGACCAGATCTTGATCTGGGCCCACCTGTAGATTCAGATGAAGATTCTGACAACAGTGCAATTTTTGTGCAAGGGTTAAATGACAATGTGACTCTAGATGATCTGGCAGACTTCTTTAAGCAGCATGGGGCTGTTAAGATGAACAAGAGAAATGGGCAACCCATGATTCACATCTACCTGGACAAGGAAACAGGAAAGCCCAAAGGTGTTGCCACAGTGTTCTATGAAGACCCACCGACTGCCAAGGCTGCTGTGGAGTGGTTTGATGGGAAAGATTTTCAAGGAGCAGACTTAAATTTCTTTTGCTCAGAAGAAGTCTCCAATGAACAGCATGAGGGGTGGTATGCCACCGTATGAGGGCAGAGGAATGCCCCCACCACTCCATGGAGGTCCAGGGGGCCCAGGCGGTCCTGGGGGACCCATGGACCACATGGGAGGCTGTGGCGAAGACAGAGGAGGTTTCCCTCCAAGAGGGCCCCAGGGCACCTGAGGAAACCCTTCTGGAGGAAGCAATGTCCAACACTGGGCTGGAGACTGGCAATGTCCCAATCCGGGTTGTGGCAACCAGAACTTCACCTGGAGAACAGAATGCAACGAGTGTAAGGCCCCAAAGCCTGAAGGCTTCCTCCCACTGCCCTTCCCACCCCCGGGTGGCGATCATGGCAGAGGTGGGCCTGGTGGCATACGGGAAGGAAGAGGCCTCATGTACTATGGAGGTCCTGGTGGAATGTTCAGAGGTGGCCGTGGTGGAGACAGAGGTGGCTTCTGAGGTGGCTGGGGCATGGACCAAGGTGACTTCGGTGGAGGAAGACGAGGTGGTCCTGGGGGGGCCCCCTGGACCTTTGATGGAACAAATGGGAGGAAGAAGAGGCAGACGTGGAAGACCTGGGAAAATGGATAAAGGCGAGCACCGTCAGGAGCACAGAGATCAGCCCTACTAGATGCAGAGACCCACAGAACTGCATTGACTACCAGATTTATTTTTAAACCAGAAAATGTTTTAAATTTATAATTCCATATTTATAATGTTGGCCACAACATTATGATTGATCCTTATCTGCATTTTAGTATTTTTCACTATTTGTGAAGAAACATTAAAACAAGTTAAATGGTAGTGTGCCGAGTTTTTTTTTCCCTCCTTTTAAAGATGGTTGTTTAACTAAGACTTAGCAATGAGAACCCCTCGTGAGCATGGTCAGTATCATTGTGAAGAACCAAGAGGGCCTTTAACTGTAACAATGTTTATGGTTGTGATTTTTTAAAAAGTAAAATTCCAAATGTTTATAAACAAACAAAAAAAGAAAAGTCAATGCTTTTCCATGATTTGTAGTACCACCTCCCTTATATGCCTGGTATCCAGATGTGATTGGCTGTTTTCAAGCTCTCTGTTCTCTTGTAGTTACCATTTGTTTTTCTTATACTAATACTATACTGTCTTAAGTATTATTTTTATTAAACATTTTAATCTTTATTATAAAATTTTGCCACATAATTTCCAATAATTTATTTATTTTAATTTTATAATTGTTTCAAAATAGTTAATACAAACACTTGTTAAGAGTCAAGTAGGGGCCGGGCACAGTGGCTCAAGCCTGTAATCTCAGTACTTTGGGAGGCCAAGGTAAGTGGATTGCCTGAGCCTGTGGGTTCGAGACCAGCCTGGGCAACTTGGCGAGACCTCGTCTCTACAATAAATAAAAAAATTAGCCAGGCAGGGTAGCACGCACCTGTAGTTCCAGCTACTTGGAAGACTGAGATGGAAGGATCACCGGAGCCCAACAGGTCGACACTGAGGTGGCCGTGAGTGTGCCACTGGACTCTAGCCTGGGCAATGGAGTGAGACTTCAACTAAATAAAAAGTCAAGTAATCCAAAAGTATATATGAGACTGACTCAATTGTCCCACAGAACTGATATTTACAGCATTTTGAATAAATATAGAAATTGGCCTCTTAAAACGTGAAAATAACAATTTTTTTTTTTTTGAGTTAGAGTCTCACTCTGTTGCCCAGGTTGGAGGGTAGTGGCACACTCACAGCCACTGCAGTCTCGACTTGCTGAGTTCAGGCGATCCTTCTGCCTCAGCCTTTCAAGTAGCTGGAACTATAGGCATGTATCACCATGCCCGGCTAATTTTTCTTGATTTATTGTGGAGATGAGGTCTCACCAAGTTACCCAGGCTGGTCTCGAACCCATGGGCTCAGGCAATCCTCTCACCTCGGCCTCCCAAAGTGCTGGGATTACAGGCGTGAGCCACCGCACCTGGCCCTACATTTGTCTTATCTGAGTTCCAACCTCAGGAAACCCACACTCAGGCAAGGAGCTGAAACTCACCAGATCACTGTATTCAGACAATGAGATGCCAGACCCCTCATTCCTTATAATTGCTTCCTTACCTCTTCTTAATTTTTGTTTTCTGGCACACAACTACATTCCATCCCTGTTATATGAACCCCCAATCTTAGTTAGTTGGGAGAAACAGATTTGAGACTGATCTCCCATCTCTCTGGATGACATCACCCAAATAAAAACCCTTCTTTCCAGGCAATACTCCTTGTCTCAGTGATTGGCTTTCTGTGTGGCAAATAGCAAGACCTAGACCACACCTAAACTGATCCCCTGGCAGCATATAGAGTTTTTATAACATATAGAATGATAACTAAGTCTCATTCCCTCCTCTGATCCCTAGCTACCATTTCCTTTTCAGGGGCAATTACTGTTACAAATTTGTAACAGGACATAATGGGGATGCTTGTAGATCATCATCAAAGACTTTTCAAAATGTTACCAGACTATCGAACCGCAAGATACTTTCAAGGAACCAGAAATATTTAAGTGTCAGCTTTCAAGGATTTTGTCGACTCTCAAACATACTCTGCAAAGTAGATGGACCACATTGGATCTGTTCCATAATACTCCACTTGCTTTTGGCTGAGGTGGCATAAAGGCAGAGCTTATGGTCCTCTGAAGGCTCATTTGCACACGTTTGGAGACTGTGTTGAGAACACTCAAAGTGGTTGGAGCTTCTTGGACATCTTTCTTTATCTGTATGTGGTCTCTTCATAGAAAGTTTCCAGCATAGTGGGTTTAGGATACCTGAATTTTCCCCTGCTTTCTCCCAACTAAGGCATGTGCCCTAAGGGAGCCAAATGGATGCTGTGTCATGTTTTATCACCTAGACTCACACAATTTCAGTTCTGCTACAGTCTACTGGTTGAAGAATTTATAAAGTCCTATCCAGGCTCAAGGGTTAGGAATACAAATCCCACCTCTTAATGGAGAAGTATCATTATCACAATGTAAGAAGAACATACCATAAGATATATTTGACTACTACCACTTTCGGAAACTACGATCTGCCACAAGAAAGTTTTGGGGAATTTCCAATATTTTGGGGGAAATGAGGTCATGACTGGTAGCGTGAACAAGAAATGCCTCCATTTAGAAGAAGAAAACTTGATGTAAATCCTGAATTTTTTTTTAATGGAACAAAGACAACTGTGTCATTGAACCATCATCACACCAAACATGTGGACATGCTTGTAGATCATCATCAAAGACTTTTGAAAATGTTCCCAGACTATTGAGCCGCAAGATACTTTCAAGGAACCAGAAACATTTGAGTGTCAGCTTCAAGGACTTTGTGGGCTCTCAAACATACTCTGCAAAGTAGATGGACCACATTGGATCTGTTCCGCAGTCCTGTGTCATTCAGAGGGTGAAGCAGTATTGCTTAGCTTAACTCTTCTGGGACAGTGACTTGTAGTCACTGTTTCCTAATGCTGCCAAATGCTTCTGGGAGGACAGAGTAGCCAATGTCAGGGATGACTTTGTGTAATAGCCAGTTGAGGTTATCACAATACCTTTGGGCCAGGTTATTTTAAGTTACAATAGACAGTTTGTGAATTTCATCAACCAACTGGAGGCTCTTTCTAGCTAAAATCCTGATTTCAGCATAAAAGAAAAGAAGAGGCAAGTTAAAAGTGAACACCTGTTCTTCTAAAATTGCTCCGCTGCAGGTACCAGCCCTAGAGAGTTGGCAGATGGTTTTGTGTTTCTAAGCCTGACCTTCGCAGCCCTTCATCAATCTTAAGCTGATTGATTCTCAGGAAAGAGGAGACTTCGGCTTCCCAGGGTACCCAAGACACCGTTGATTTAGTTACTACCTGAAGACCAATTAATTAGCCTACACTGATTCTCACAAGTTTTCCTAACAAAGCTAGGAAACACTGGGCTCAGCCTGGTTGGGGCAGCTTTTTACTAGCTCATTAATTTCTGTCACCTCAGACCTGAATACTTCTAAAAGATAAAGAAAAAAGGCTTCATTCTGCACCAGGAAAGATCACTGATCTATCTCCAAGGCTTGCAGCTATCCTGTGGTATATTTCCTATAGCTAAGGGGATCCCCATATCAAAAACTTCCATCTATAGGGCTGAATCTGCTTCTCCCATTGCATCTTTACTCATAACTGTCAAAGGGCTGGACTCGGTGGCTCAGCCTGTAATCCCGCACTTTGGGAGGTTGAGGTGAGTGGATTGTCTGAGCCTGTGGGTTCGAGACCTGCCTGGGCAACTTGGTGAGACCTCATCTCTACAATAAATTAAAAAGTCAGCCGGGTGTGGTAGCGCATGCCTGTAATTCCGGCTACTCGGAAGGCTGAGGCGGAAGGATCGCCGGAACCCAGCGGGTCGAGGCTGCAGTGGCCGGGAGCATGCCATCTGGGTGACAGAGTGAGACTCCAACTCAAAAAAAAAAAAAAGGGGAGTTTGTTAAACTTGAGAAGATTTGCCCCTTAATTGACGAACTTTTAGTTTTTAAAATTTAAGGGCTTTACTTATTTCTCTTTTTAAGTGCGACGGGATAGTTTTGGTTTTTTTGTGACATAGAAGTAATTCCCAGTCAGCTTTCAATTATCCTCTGGTTGGAGAATCTGGGGATCTTCTACTTTTCTCCCCCACATAAGGCTCTTCTGCTCTCACTAGGCCCTGTTTCTTTTCTAGCCACTCAATCTATGCTCTTCAAGCTAGAGCTAAACTGGGAAGAGTCAGAGCTGGACCTGTGTTGTTGATATGAAGAGAGGTGATTAAGAAGAAGAAATTGCCAGGCTCGGTGGCTCAGCCTGTAATTCCGCGCCTTGGGAGGCTGAGGTGAGTGGATTGCCTGAGCCTGCGGGTTTCGAGACCCGCCTGGGCAACTTGGTGAGACCTCATCTCTACAATAAATCAAAAATCAGCCAGGTGTGGTAGCGCATGCCTGTAATTCCGGCTACCGGGAAGGCTGAGGCGGGAGGATCGCCGGAGTCCAGCAGGTCGAGGCTGTGGTGGAGACTGCACTCCAGTCTGGGCGACAGAGTGAGACTCCAACTCAAAAAAAAAAAAAAGAAGAAGAAGAAATAGAACAGTGTACCCACTTTTAAAGATCAGCCTCTCTAAAGGTTTTCTCTCCATTAAGAGGATAACCAAAAGTTGACTTTTGCTGTGAAAAACTTTCTCCCCATGACAGATGCTATTTTTTGGTAGTGCATGCATTAATTTTTCTTATTATGGAAAATTTTGAGCATACAAAAAAGCAAAGCAAGTACTACACTTATCATCCCTCTCTTCCCAGCCATGTGCCCATCATGCAGTTTCAATACTTATCAACCTGTTAGGTTAAAATACCCCAGTGGGGCTTTCAAAATGTTAGGTCAGGCCCTCCGGGAGTTGTGTGATCCGGTGCTGTGTGAAAGATGCAAAGAATTGCACAGATGTTAGATTGGAAAATATAGTTTGTTTAGAAAGTAAATTAGAGAAAAACGAGAGGAGATTCACCTCCCCAAGGTAGGGAAGGGGGCCAAAGCTAGAAAACATGGTAGCCATCGCTCAAAGAGTCACATGGACACACCAGAGTTTAACAAAGCAATGGCCACTGCTGTTTGAAGTTGAATGCCTTTTAACCCTTCCCTTTGATGGGGGCAGGTCATTAAGATGATTGAGTGGTAGTCTGCTCCACATCATCATGGAGGGCAGGTAAGCACAGGTACCAGCGTCAGGCGATGGACAGCAGGCAGATAGGTGAGTTAGTTACATGATTGCTGCCATGTTGATGGGGTCTGTGTTATGTTTTTTTGTGTGTTTTTTTTTTGAGTTGGAGTCTCACTCTGTCGCCCAGACTGGAGTGCAGTGGCCACTCCTGGCCACCGCAGCCTCGACCTGCCGGGCTCTGGCGATCCTTCCGCCTCAGCCTTCCAAGTAGCCGGAATTACAGGCATGCGCTACCACGCCCGGCTGATTTTTTTTTATTTTATTGTAGAGATGAGGTCTCGCTGCCCAGGCGGATCTCGAACCCGCGGGCTCAGGCAATCCACTCACCTCAGCCTCCCAAAGGCATGGGATTACAGGCTGAGCCACCAAGCCCGGCCCGGGTCTGTGTTATGAAGGTCATTTAGAGCTGATTGGGTTAACTTGTTTACAAAACAAACTGGGGAGGGGGTTGTATAGCAACTATTGATAGCTACCTCTGAGTAATCAGTTCTGTCCTTGGCTAGTGATTAGAATGTAAATTAAAGTGAACTGCTTGAAAAATATGACAGTTCTAAGCAATGTTTAAATGGCTGCTCACTGGGTGTATTGGCTCCATGTTATGTTCTTTCACAACCCATGATCAATTTTGTTTCATGTGTCCCTAAACTTAGGCGTTCTGTGCTCCTTGTTTGGGTTCACCCTGCAACTTCATTTCTTCAGCAAACAAGCCCAGAATGAGGTGACCTGGGTGTGGTGGACTTTTGCCCGCCTGTCTTCCACTCCACTCATGAGGACTGAGGCTTGAGAACACCTCAAGTGTCATTTTCTATTATATTTGATTGGGAAACTCGAGGCGTCCTGGTGGCAGGCAGGACAAAAGGACAGCTGTGCTGGGCTGCCCACAAATTAGGGCATCTTTGGAGGCTGTCCTCCAATTCTCAATTAATTTTTAGGAGAGCTTTAATTATGCCACCAACAGTCTTCACTTGAACAATCACAGGCACTCATGCTAGGGGGGAAAAGAGTGACTGACTGGATTTGCATAACCATTTACCCTAATTAGAATGTCAAAAGTTGGTGGCAAAGAGACCTAGTTGTGCTGTGACTTAGGATCATTTTAATTTAGTCCAATTTCCCATTATTACAACTGTCTCCCTCTTTGCACCTCCAGTCTTCTTTCCTTCTAAATGATTTGTAACAAACGCCAAATGGAAACAATTAGTGATTTTCTTGGAAGACTGAACTCCTGAAAAAGTCTGAGGTTTCTTTCCTTAATCCAAACCATGACTTAAGCTTCCATCTAAACTTATACCTGCATGGATACTTAGATTTAACACTGGTAACTTAGGCAAACACTTAGCTTTGCATTCAGAAGCCCACCCTTTATGCACGGTGTGTGTGTGTGTGTGTGTGTGTGTGTGTGTGTGTGTGTGTGTGTGTGTGAATGCATATGTATAGGGGGTAGAATCATCTTCAGGTTGTCCCATGAGAAAAAAGTAGTGTCTTTGAATAGTCACTTTTATTTCAATGTTTGAACACAAAGATTGGTGTGTAATAATGGTTGTAATATATACCATTACAAGAAAATATTATTTTTAATGATTTGCAAAGCTTCCATGACAAACGTTTGGATAATAAGATTTGAAAGTACAAAGGGGGCTGAGAAGAAGCAGAACTCCAGGTCTCATGCATAGAACCACCCTGACCCATTAGAGACTGTTTAGGCACGCATGGGTGATTTCTGGGTCTGGCTGGTGAGCTACTTACCCAGGTCCTAGTTAAATCAGGCATCCTCTGTTTTTCCGCCCTCATTCCCTTTTAGCAGCAGGAGGCCACCTATTTAATTAGTTGGGGGTGGGAGCGTCTGTAATCTCCTGGGGTTGGCTTCAGCCCCAGGGTTGGATAAGAGGGTGAATCCAACGCTGGGCGTGGCTGGCCTCTCCCCTGCACCATATGGGGAACCCACCAAGCCTTCAGCCCAAGTTCCAGCAACAAGCATTAGTGGAGAGGCCTTCCCTGCTGGGAACACACCCTGCAAAGCCAAGGGCAGGCGGCGTCACTACTAGAGGTCAAGGCAATTCTTAGACCAAACAGCATCTGGCGAACTGTGCCAATTGGAAATCAATGGCCCTCCCTGGGTGGGTTTAATTTTATGGTTATTTGCACAAACTTACAGCCCCTAATGGTCAGGACAGAGCTCAGAGCACCCTCTCAAGATTGTTCCAATGGAGTCTGATGTCTTCACAGCACATCGATAAGTTGAAGAGTCTGTTTACGAGCGGCCAGTGTTGGAGCCCGGCTGTCAGGTTAAGACAAACTAATGTGAGGTTAGCCATTGCTTATCCAGGACTTAGAGATTTGACCATAAGTTCGAGCCTGAGGGAGACATATAGGTTCCTTTGCATGTAGTGATATTTAATCATTACGTTCAATAAGCCAATTCCATATTAAGCAGGACAGTTTTCCTCTCTATAAAAATTTACATAAATATTTAATAGTAGCTACATAATATTTTATTTGCATATGATTTTATAGCAGTTAAGAGATTGTATTCTGCAGTCAGACAAATCCAGTTTCCACCATTCACTAGCAAAAGGACATTGGGGCAAGTTTCTTAACCTTTCTAGACCTTTCCTCATCTATAAAATGAGGAAAATAATGGTTGCTGAGAAGATGCGATCAGGTAATATGTTGAAAAGGACTAATATAGTGCCTGGTACATTAATGCACTTTTAATAAATCTTGGGTGTTAAAAATGACAATAATGATAATTCCAGCCAAATATGAGCAAGATAGGCAAGTAAAAAAAGGCAAGAAGAGTAGATTTGAATGAGTAGCAATAGTTTTAAAATCTTAAATTCGAACACTTTTACCATTGAACTCCATGGTTTTAAAGTTGTATGGGAATTCTTTAACTTGCGCATTTCTCTCTTGCTCTGGCTCATTTGTCTTTCTTGTTTTTATCAAAGGGATGAGCATCCAGCCATCCTGCCATATTTTGATTCACTCTGTGATGAATGAGTTATTGCTTTGGATGTACTTCATGTCAGACTCTGGGTCCTGTTAGAACCAGAACTTAGGGGACCTTGCAGTAGTCACAGCAATGGCTTCTGTCATGATTCTCAGGTAAATCCTAGGAGACAGATGGGCAATCAAGATCAAGTGATGGTCCGTGTGGGGAAAGAGCTTTTGTGTAGCTGGGGACGGGGCTGCTTTCTTCAGGGTCAAACACTAAGGAAGCATGGGCTGCCCGTCCACATGTACCCCAACCACTCTCCCCCATCAGAGGCAGTTTCATTGCAGTGGGCACTGAGGGGACAGGAGCAAAGAGCCCTGACTCTGGGTGGTGCTGAGTGAGAATGAGGAGAGAGGAAGGGCCAATTCTACCAGATGAACAGTGAGCAGTGCTGGTTGGGAGAACCGTATTACAAGTCAGAATCACAGCTTAAGATGCATGGATACTTGTTTTTTAATCTACAGATCTACAGCATCAGCTAAGTCCCATCACTGGGGCAGGATGAATGAGTCCTTCTTTGTCTAGCAGTCACAGACTACAGTGGCTTCTGGTTTACACCTGATCTCCCAGTGACCGTGTTGCTGCCTCTGCCTGTTCCTTAGCCAAAGAACTGCCTGGACACACACAACTGACAAGCTGGCCAACCAGATTCTTTCTCCTAGGCATCTGAAAACTTGACTGAAATAGACAAGTGGGTTGGAGCAGAATCATCTTCTCCAGTCTTGAAAATATCACCATGACATAAAATTTCCCTCAAGGTACACATAGTAGAAAGCTTCATGGGGAAGCATGTGCTGGTGGTTAGTCAGATGGACCTGTACCTTGACTGGGTGTCTTGTGTCTATGTCAGGCAGCCTGGGGTTCAAATTTATACCTACACAGAATGACTAATTCCTCTAGAATAGATGGTAGTGGAGGATTAATTCCTCAAATGCCAAAGGTTCACTATATCTGAAAAAAGGCTGCAGGCTCATCTAAGCTGCACATACTTGTACAGCTAAGCACCCATTTTTCCTTTTTGAACTCCAATATTACCTCCAGGGATGAACTAGAATATAGTATCAGAAATGCTAATTATACAATGAAGCAGGCCATTGGTTTCCTATAGTTAACACTGAAAATAGCTTCTTCCATAATACCCACCATGTTTGGGCACCAATTCAGACTTGAAATGCTCTGGCCTTGTCCTCTCCAAAAAGTTTCCTCTGAGGATCTAAATGTGAAGTTGGGTCCACTTATCTATGACAACTCTGAAACTGGATAAAAATCTTTCTCCCAGCTCCCTCAAATAGGAAGACTTCCCATATGATGTCACCAAGGAGTGGGTAACCTTGTAACTGAGTTAAAGACACAAGTCCCTGTTAGGGCCTGTTCATTTTCTTCTCTTCTCTAACCATGAAGTGCATCCTCCTCACCATGACCATGACCAGCTACTGCCTCCCAGTAGCTGCTCATGGCCCAACCCATCCTTACTTCCACAGGAGTTAGCATTGGTGGCATTGCTTTAGCTTATGATGATATCACATGATCCACCCAAACCTCCTCTAAGCTTCCTGTAGTTTTCATGCTTCCATGCTATGAATTAGCAGCTACAGCCCTCCTATGGGGCTCTCCCTCTTGAAGACTCTTGTACTTTACGTTTATCTCTCCAAGTCTTCTACCTCTTTTCCCTCCCCTTCTCCTCAACACACCTGGTAGGTAACAATGGGACTGGGATCAGGGCAGGAAGAAGCTGCTAGGTGTGTGTCCAGGCAGGTCTTGGGTAAAGCTGGAAAGGGGATGGATTAACATCTGAGACCCCAGAGGAAGATTCTGTGAGGTTGACTGAACTGTAAGTAGTGCCTTGAGTCCAAGGCGCTAATGGCGACCATCACTACCTGTAGACATGCACTGCTTCTATTCTGAATACTGTCTTAATTTCTAAATCATCACCAAATAAAACCCTGAAATGGAAATTTTCAAGATCCTCTATGGTGGTGATCAACTTATTTTCCCAAAGGTCAATATACAATTTTTAAACTTTGTTTAATGGAGAATTTTAAACAGAGAGAATAGTATAATGAACCAGAATAAACAGCATCAACAATAATTAATTTGTAGGATTTTTTTTTTTTTTAAGAGATGGAGTCTTGCTTTCTTGCCCAGGCTGAACTTGAATTCCTGGAACTTTTGGGCTCAAGCGATCTGCCCACCTCAGTTCCCACCTCAGTTCCTGCCGAGATTACAGGACAACACCTGGGTGACACCGAGATTACAGAACAACACTTAGGTGACCCACAGACAATCTTGTTTCACCTATACCTTCACCTATTTCTCCTTCAGTTTATTTTAAAGCAAATCTCACACATTACTATATATACTTTCATTTATATTTCAGTATGTGCCTCTAAAATATAAGGCCTTAAACAATATAACCATGATATCTTTATTACACTTAAAATAATTAATAATAATCTTGTTTTTTTGTTTTGTTTTTTGTTTGAGTTGGGGTCTCACCGTGGCACAAACATGGCTCACTGCAGCCTTGACCTCCTGGGCTCAGGCGATCCTGTACCCAGCAAATTTTTTGATTTTTGTAATGATGAGATCTTGTTATGTTGCCCAGACTGGTCTCAAGCTCCTGGACTCAAGAGGTTCTCTCACCTCGACCTCTGAAAATGCTGGAATTACAAATGTGAGCCACCATACCTGGCTAATAGTTATTTATTATTATCAAGTATCTAGTCAGTGCTCAGATTTCCCTGATTGCCTCAAAAATATTTTCAGAGTTGGTTTGTTTGAATCAGAATCCAAACAAGATGCACAAGTTGCATTTGGTTGACATGGTTCAAATTTCTTATTCTAATTCTACAGATTTCCCCTCCTTGTTTTTTTTTTCTTTCTTCAAATGCTGTATATTTGTTGAAGAAATCAGTCAATTGTCCTATGGAGTTTCTCAATTCTGGATTTTGCTGATTACTCTCTATAGCCTCTTGTTACATAATTCTCTGTACCCTGAATATCATGTAAATTGACCATTAGATACAGAGGCCTAATAAGATTCAGGTTCTAATTTACTAATTTTTTAGTAAATATTAGATGCTGTGTTTTTCCATCGAGAGGCATACAATGTCTGAATCTGTCTGTTTCTCTCTTTTTCAAGGGTCAATGGAAAATAGTAAGAAGCTTTCAAATAACAGAGGCAGGTTATTCGCAGACATGTGCAAACCACCAGGCCTTGGGCAGTAAGCCATGGGGTAGGACAGAGGTTGAAGCTAACCCTGCCACCAATGCCTTTCTCTCTATTGGCCCTTCCTTCCTTTCCTGGACTTCTTTATAAAAAACCAAATTCTGGGCTGGCTGCTGATTGAGTTCAGAGCCTGCTTCCCCAAATTTGACAAAACAGCAGAAGCGGGAAAGTCTCTCACCTTTCCCTGGCCCTTCTCCCCTGAAGCAGGTCAACAGAACTTCATTCAAGAGGTGCCCACCCTAGACCTGCAGGAATGAGCAGCCTTTTCTCTGAAGGCACAGGGACACAGAAGAATCTGAACAAAATGAACTTGCTAGGTTCTTCTTGGTTTATCATCATTTGACCATCCTCCTTTGTGCCGTCATACTTCAAAATGATCCACTTCTTTATCAGACCTGGCATTAAAAATACATTGGCTTTCCTGTTGCTTCAGGTCTTCATTTCCTTATGAAGGCTCCCATGTCACATAAAACTTACATTAAATTAATTTTATGTTTTTCTCTTGTCAGTGCATCTTTTGTTATAGGGCCCTCAGCCATGAGCCTAAGATGGGTGAGGAAAAAAATCCTTTCCTCCCCCAGACCATCCTTCTTGCCAACCAACTTTGTTCCTGAAAGTTCTCCTAACCCCTGCATGCTTTTCCCAGCACATCTACCTTACCCTTGGCACCACCTAGAGAATCTGGATGCTTACAAGTAACCTTACAAGGTAAATTTTTTTGTTTGTTTTTTGAGTTGAGGTCTCACTCTGTTATGCAGGCTGGAGTGCAGTGGCAGGATCATGGCTCACTGCAACCTTGACTTTTTGGGCTCAGGCAATCCTTCCACCTCAGTCTCTTGAGTAGCTGGGACTACAGGCATGCACCACCACGCCCTACTATTTATTTATTTATCCCAAAGTGCTGGGGTTAGAGGCTGAAGCACTGAGCTCGGCCTTTTAAAAAATTTTTTAAAGAAATGAGTTTGTGGCTGGGCTCGGTGGCTCAACCTGTAATCCCAGCACTTTGGGAGGCTGAGGTGAGTGGATTGCCTGAGCCCATGGGTTTGAGACCCACCTGGGCAACTTGGCGAGACTTCATCTCTACAATAAATCAAAAATTAGCCGGGCATGGTAGTGCACACCAGTAGTTCCAGCTACTTGGAAGGAAGGATCGCCGGAGTGGAAGGATCGCCGGAGTGGAAGGATCGCCGGAGCCCAGCAGGTTGAGGCTACGGTGGCTGGGAGCATGCCACTACACTCCAGTCTGGGCGACAGAGTGAGACTTCAACTCAAAAAAAAAAAAAAAAAGAAATGAGTTTGCTTAGTATTTGTTTTATAAAACCTGGTGCTCCTATGTTGTGTGCATATATGCTTAGGGTGGATATTTCTTGTGGGTGGATTGAGCTTTTTATCATCATGTAGTGTCCTTTCTTGGCCTTTTAAATTTTTGATGGCTTGAAGACTACTTTGTCAGATATTAGAACTGCTTTGCCTGCTTCCTTCTGTTTTCTATTCACCTGAAATGTCATTTCCTAGTCTTCAACCTTTAGTCTATGTTCATCTTTTGCGATGAGATGAGTTTCCTGGAGGCAGAAGATGGTTGAATCATGTATTTTTTTCTAAATCCAGTTTGCCACTCTGTGTCTCTTCAGTGATGCATTTAGTCTATTCACATTCAAGTTGATTATTGATATGTGAGTGTTTATCCTGTCATAGGACTCCTATGGAGTTGCTTTATTTCCTTTTAACTTTTGCATTTATGTATATGGGTGTTTTCATTTCTGTGGGTGTTCTGTATGCTCTGTTAACTCTGTGTTTGCCTGTACTTTTGTGATGTGCATGGTCATTCTTTTTTTTTTTTTCTTGTGTGCAACACCTTCTTAAGTGTCTGCTGAATGGCTGGTCTGGAGACGACATATTCTCTTAAGAATTGGATGATCAGAGAAGTACAAATCAAAACTACTATGAGAAACCACCAAACTCCAGCAATGATGGACATCATTAATAGATCAAAAAACAACAGGTGCTGGTGTGGGTGTGGAGAAAAGGGAACACCTCTGCACTGCTGGTGGGAGTGCAACTAGTTCAACCTCCATGGAAAGCAGTGTGATGATTCCTAAAAGAACTAAAAAATGACCTTTCATATGATCTAGCAATCTCTCTGCTTCTGATAATACCTAGAGGATCATAAATCAGTCTATAAAAAAGATACCTGACTGGGCATGGTGGCTCAAGCCTGCAATCCCAGCACTTTGGGAGGCAGAGGTGAGGGGATTGCCTGAGCCCACGGGTTTGAGAACAGCTTGGGCAACTTGGCAAGACCTCATCTCTACAATAAATTTTTTTTTTAATAGCCAATTAAAAAAAAAACAGCCTTCCAAGTAGCCTTCCAGCTACTTGGAAGGCTGAGGCAGAAGGATCGCCTGAGCCCAGCATGTCAACACTGGGGTGACTGTGAGCATGCCACTGTGTTCCAGCCTGGGTGACAGAATGAGACTCCAACTCAAAAAACAAACAAACAAAAAAAGATACCTCTACACACATGTTTATAGCTTCACTATTGACAATAGCAAAAACATGGAACCAACCCTACTGCCCATGGAAAGTGGACTGGATAAAGAAAATGTGGTACATATACACAATGGAGTATTATGCAGTCATTAAAAAGAACAAAATCATGGACTTCACAGCAACTTGGATGGAGTTGGAGACCATCATACTTAGTGATCTATCATAGAAACATAGAACTAATACTGCATGTTCTCACTCATAAGTGGGACCTGAACATTAATCACATTAACACAAGGGAGGGATCAGCAGTCACTGGACACTGCCAGGGAGAGGGAGGGCACATAACAACACAAAGGATACCAGGTCCTAAACCAGGATAAGTGAGAACATTTGGAGTCCCAAACTTCACCTACATGTAGCCTAGTTCTGTAGCTGAATTGTACCCCCACATCTCTATAATAAAATAAAATATAAATAAATAATTAATAAAACAAAACAAAACAAAAAGAATGACTAGAATGTAGGGAAGAGAGGGCTAGTTTGTTTTTGTTTCTGTTTTTTTGAGTTGAAGTCTTATTCTGTCACCCAGGCTGGAGTGCAGTGGCACACTCATGGCCACTGCAGCCTCGACCTGCTGGGCTCAGGTGATCTTTCCGCCTCATATTTCCAAGTAGGTGAAGTTTGGGACTCCAAATGTTCTCACTTACACGGGTTTAGGACCTGGTATCCTTTGTGAAGTAGCTGGAAATATAGGCATGTGCCACCACGTCTGGCTAATTTTTAAAATTATGGTAGAGACAAGGTCTCACCAAGTTGCCCAGACTGGTCTTGAACTCCTGGGCTCAGGCAATCCTCTCACCTTCACCTCTCAAAGTGCTGGGACTATAGGTGTGAGCTGCCGTGCCCAGCTGAGAGCTAGTTCTTAATTTCAAAATAATAAGTTAAAAAACTTTTGAATGTAAAGATATACAGATTTTTAAAAAATCAACCTATCTAAAATGTTTTAAGATAGCCTCTTTAATGTACTCAGCTTGTATTTTTCAAAAATATTTTCTGTGGACATTGCTCTCTGAATATCTTCTGAGAGGAAGAAGTTCCATGGTGCACAAGTTTGGGAAATGCTGTACATCCTGTCCTGAGAAGGATCGTGATCATAGTAAAGACACTAAAAAGTCCTGTAGTCAAAAACTTATGCAGTTGGCCCTTCCTATTTGTGGATTCCACATCTATGAATTCAAACAACCGTGGATTAAAAATATTTGAGGAAAAAAATTGCATCTGTATGGAACATGTACAGACTTTTTTCTTGTCATTATTCCCTAAACAATACAGTATAACAATCACTTACATAGCATTTACATTGTGTTAGCTATTATAACTAGGGATGATTTAAAGTTTGTGGGAGGATGTGCATAGATTATATACAAATACTACACCATTTTTATCAGTTGAGCATCTGTGAAGGAGGTCCTAGAATCAATCCCCTATGGAAACTGAAACTCAACTGTATAGCTTTGTCTAAGCAAGGATTTTTCTTTTCTTTGTTGAAGGATAATAGTTCCAGGACACACTTTGAAGATCCAACACAGCAGATCTGTGTAAAGTGAAGGATGGGAACAGAGGGGGATTAGGGTTCAAGCCAGCACTCTGTAATTCCGCTGGCCCACTTGAGTCTGGGAATGCTTGGAGGATCTAATTGGTAAGAGGTTCTTATAATGAGCTTCTACAAAAAGACTAATATTCTAGGGGTGTTTCTTGATCTACAGTAATTAAGTAGATAAGCCAGCTTTGGCTTCCATCTTTGAGGATTTACCTGTGTCCTGCATGCCAGCATAGACCATAAAAGCATGAAACCATTGATACCTGGGACCTAATTTCAGTGTTCATCTGCTAGTAACAAAGCAAGCTTACTAAGGTGAATCAAGTGGCCTAGAGTAACAAATTATTTGGAAATTGGGCATCCGTCACTGGGGAATAGGACAAATGTGCTGGAAGGTGAGGTTGTGAGTAGCACCTGTCACCTGAGCTTACAATCAGCAGGGATATCATGGCTGTCAATGCGTGTGCTGCTCGGTGGTCTGGTCCACTGAAGCTCCAAGAGCGGGCAGTCCCAGGGGTGGACTTGCAAGCAATGGCAGCCAGGATTGGAGGCACTTACTCAGTGGTGAAATTGGCCTGTGAGGATGATGGTCAGACCTCTATGTCAGAAGGACACTACAAACTTAGGCTTTCTCTCTTGGCACCAACTTTCAGGGATCACTTTTGTGTGAAGAGATACACGGCCTCTGGGTATGGCAAAATGAAGGAATAATTATTAATAAGTGATGGGTCCTGGGGCTGGGGAGGTATGCGTACGTTGAAGCAGGCCCCTAGTCCACTGCTGAGAGAGCAGCAAGGGTCTAGGTCCTGGGAGAAGAGAGTGCATGGTGGACCCTACTAACCAGGCTGAAGGATGTTTCATAAGCATCACTGGCTGCCAGTCACTTTTCTTGGCCTGGGGGCACAGTGCTGCATAAGGCCCCAACCCTGCCATTGAAGCTCTTCCAGGCAGGGGGCAGTGCAGCCTCAGAGCAGGAGCTCTATGAAGAAAGAGAACTGGGTTCAAATCTAGCTAGCCATGTTTTGCTTAGTTTAACTAGTGCCTTACAAGATGGGATTATAACTGTCCCTACTCAAAAGGTGTTGTGAGAATAGGAGCTAACACTTGATACCCATTTGGTGTTTTCTGAAGGTGTAATTTAATTAATCAATTTATTTATTTAGAGGTCGGGTCTTGCTCTGTTGCCCAGGCTGGATTGCATAACTTTTTTTTTTTTTTTAATGGCGCTGACAACTTTTCTTTTAAAGCCTAAGGCCAGCCTGAATAAGTAAGAACTTCAGTCAACCAAGCAGCAAATATGTATTTTTGAACACTCTAGTAGGAACCAGATATCTAACATTTGCCTCTTCCCTCAGAGAATTTCTAATCTATATGGAGAACCAGGAAATGTTTATCTTCGAAGATACCAACAATACCAGTTTAAGATATTCGCCAGGGCAGAGATTTTTGCAGTTTGTTAAGCACTATCTCTAGGGTCTAGGACAGTCCCTGGTATATAGTAAATACAATAAATATTTGTGGAATAAATGAATTAATGAAAATTCGCTTGAAGCAATGAAACAAATTGGTTTGTGATCGCCAAAGGAATAGAAAAGCCTATATACTTATATGGCTCCCGGTTTGGGGTTCCACTTAGAAATAGCTAGGAATCTGATGGGTGCAGATGTCTTGTCAGTTAGCCGTGGTTTCTTTTTTCATCCTGCCTCAGTGGAGGTCAGTGAGAGACTGAGGCTGAGGCACAGCAAGGAAGCAAGAGTCAAAAGCAGTGGTGAGGAGAAATGGAAACACAAGCTTTGGAAAACCAAAGACCCGGGTGTCTGGACATTTAGAATAATTTAGAATAATTTGTTCAGCCAAGCTGCTGAAATTGCATAAGGAAATAAAAAGCAAAACCAACTAAAATCAACAGAAAACCGCTTCCCCATGGGGTAGGGAGTCGACATCAGCGGCTGGCCTGAGCGGGTGAAGCCTCTGGGCTTTTACTCTGAGCTGACTCAGGCACCGCCTAAAACCTGGACTGTAATGAGAGCCACTCTTTGGGGAAGGAAGCCACCTGCTCACAGCAAAACAGCAAATGCCACAATTTCAGAGCAAAAACAAAAGCAGCAGTTCTGTTACCACTGCTTTTAGAGGACACGATTTCCCCCAAAAGGGACCATGAGCAGGAGGAAAAAGAGCTGTGTTTTTGCTGGTGGAGCCATGTCTACTCTCCCTCTCGGTGTGGAGGCCCTCATTTCCTCTCTTCCTCCCCTTCTTTCTTTCAACAGTATTCCTTGAGCATCTATTATGTGCTGGACACAATCCTGGGTGCTGGGGATATAGCTAGGAAAAGTACAGAGAAAACCCTGAATTCTTGGAGTTTCCAAGCAAACAACTCAGGAAATAAACATCAGATAGAGTAGGAGCTGAATGATACACTGGAGCAACCAGGGATGGTCCGGGGAAATTGCACTGGAGCCTGAGGGAGCAGTCAGTGAAGAAGCCCCGTGCTAGAGGTGCATGTGGCCAGTGGTGGAGGAACAGCAGTCTTTTGAGGGAGCAGCAGTAAGAGGTGGTGTCAGAGCCAGGGGGCCGCCAGCCAAAATCCTCCCTCTTCTAGAGCACAGTGAAACCTCCTTGCTTTGAGCTCCTAATGGTGGGAATCATGTACTGCCTCATACCTGGGACAGTGTTCCCAACTTTTCTGATCACATATTCCTATCAGAAAAAAAAGGCATCAGCATTTACTCACGTAAATATGTATTTATGTTCTGTACATTATAAAACACACTCCAAATAAAAATTAAAAGGATGAGGTAAAACAAATATCAATAAAATTTATAATCTCTTCCCATGACCTAATGGACTTTCTTGTGCACCTGCTGGGGAGTAAAGTTCTGGCTTACCACTCAGGGTAGTTTTTAAATGTGTGTCAAATGGGTCTCACCTGCACAATTGGATTGTGAATTCGTTTTTTTGAGTCGGAGTCTCACTCTGTCACCCAGGCTGGAGTGCAGTAGCATGCTCATGGCCATCGCAGCCTTGACCTGCTGGGCTCAGGCAATCCCTCCGCCTCAGTCTTCTTCTAAGTAGCTGGAACCACAGGCGTACACCATCATGCTTGGCTAATTTTTTGGTTTATTGTAGAGATGAGGTCTCGCCAAATTGCCCAGGCTGATCTCAAACCCGTGGACTCGCAATCCTCTCTCCTCCACTGGGATTACAGGTGTGAGCCACTGTGCCCGGCTGGATTGTGAATTCTAATAGGCTAAAAGCTGTCTTATCTCTGACGTTATCTGGCACAGGAATGAACAGATAGAAATAGTAATTATTATCTAAGAGATAAAAGTCTCTAATCCTGGTGGACACACAGACAACTGGTGTGGAGAGTCTCTACCGGGAGGCAGGGTTAGATCCTCTGGGCTTCCTGTGGCCTTGATGAAATATTCCTTGCTTCAGTCAAGTTCTAATCAGGAAGGAAGAGCCACTATGAGTGTAATGGAAGAAGGAACTTATTATAAGGGCAAAGCCTTACACAATTAGGGGAGGAACTAGGGACATAAGGATCCAAAAAAAGGTTGTTGAAGGACTGGAGAAGAGGCATGAAGGAGTACGGGCGTCGGTGAATGAGTCAGCACTGGCCGGCGCTGGAAGCCAGGCATGTGCAACTGCTAAAGAAGTTCTAGGTAGGGAGGTTGGTGTAGAAGTGAGGTTCCCTGTGGCTGCCACCTCTGGGCGTACACAGGAAACATCTGCTAGTGGACCTGGGGCAGCTGTTGGCCAGCAGGGCCAGTAGTAGGAAGGTGTGTTGGATATGGAATGAGAGAGAACAAGAACAAACTGGCCCCCACTGCACTTGTGTCTGTCTCTCTTCAGAGTGTGATGGCTTTACTTCTGCCTCCCAAATCTCATGCTACTTCACTTTTGCCCTACTCAAGCCTGGAACCACACAGGGAAGGGCATTCCAAGAAACGTGGTTTCAGCCGGGCTCGGTGGCTCAGCCTGTAATCCCACACCTTTGGGAGGCTGAGGTGAGTGGATTGCCTGAGCCCGCGGGTTCAAGACCCGCCTGGGCAGCGAGACCTCATCTCTACAATAAATCAAAAAATCAGCCGGGCGTGGTAGCGCATGCCTGTAATTCCAGCTACTTGGAAGGCTGAGGCGGAAGGATCGCCGGAGCCCAGCAGGTCGAGGCTGCGGTGGCCGGGAGCGGTCACTGCACTCCAGTCTGGGTGAGAGAGTGAGACTCCAACTCAAAAAAAAAAAAGAAACGTGGTTTCCAGACTGAGTTTACCATAGAACAGTCCAGCACATCCTTAAGACCGGTTCCCTTTGTTCTGGTTCTGCACTCATGAAGTAACAAAATGATTATTGATTGTCTTCTCAAATACCTCAGTACCAGGAAGGAAGGGCCCTGGAGGGGAAACACAGATATTTCATTCTCTGGAAAAGTAGAGCATCCCCTACTTGTGTCTGCAAGTATAAAACTGAACTTCAAATTATGATGAAACCACTAAATGTATTACCTAGTAGAGCTTTCTCTGAGCAGCATTTTAACTTCTGTCTCTGGCATTTTAAGCTCAGATTCCTCCAATATCAAAGGCAAAATGAACTCTTGAATTTTCCCTCTTCTTCTTGGCCCTGCTTACCTCATGGTACAAGCACTGAAGATCAGATAAATGAAACTAAAATGAGCAGAAGGAAGGGGTGGCTACTCTACACCCTGGAAAATTGCAACAGTTCATTGTTCATTAAAGCAAGCACCTATATTGCATGTATTGCATGTCATGCAGAGATCCGCAGAGTGTTTTACAAGGAGAAATTAAATTAATCCTGTTCTAAGAGATTGATTCTACTATTACCAGTCCTCTTTTACATATATAGTGAGACACAGAGAAGTTAATTAAGTTGCCCAAAATCATACAGCAAGGGATTCACAACATGACTTGAACTGTAGCTTTATGCGTAAAATGTTTAAAAAAAGGCCAGGCACGGTGGCTCAAGCCTGTAATCCCAGCACTTTGGGAGGCTGAGGAGAGAGGATTGCCTGAGTCCGTGGGTTTGAGACCAGCATGGGCAACATGGTGAACTCTCATCTCTACAGTAAATAAAAAAATTAACTAGGTGTGGTAGCGTGCACCTGTAGTTTCAGCTACTTGGAAGACTGAAGCAGAAGGATTGCCAGAGCCCAGCAGGTTGATGCTGGCGTGGCCACGAGCATGCCACTGCTCTCCAGCCTGGGTGATGGAGTGAGACTCTGACTCAAATAAAATAAAATTAAAAATTATTCATCAAATTTGTAGAAATTAATGAGTTCATTTTCATTATCTTTGGAAAAGCTATTAAGAATATATAATACTAGCTGTCATTTAAAAGGTGACTTTCTTAGAGACCAGGCAGTCCATTGCAGGTGCAGTCTCAGATCATGCTCACTATTGCCCTGTGAGGTAGGTATTATGATTTCCACCTTGCAGATGGAGAAATAGGAGAAGCGATTTGCACAAGAGCATCCAACTCAGCTAGTTAATGGGAGATGCAAGGGCTGTCTTTCCCTCACCTCCACCATCGGTCTCTGTCTCATCTTAGTTTTTGCCTCCACTGGTCTTTTTCTTTCTTGGACCTCTGAGCAGCAGGGAGCAGAGGTCCAGGACTTGGTCTAAACATAGAAATAGGACATTAAACACTAAAAAAGAGTAAGCACTTAATAAATACTTCAGAATGTATGACTGAACATTAGACAAATGTTCTAAACATAGAAATACTTTTGTGAGGTTTTGTTCCCCTCTTTTTTTTTTTTTTTTGAGTTGGAGTCTCACTCTGTCGCCCAGACTGGAGTGCAGTGGCCGTTCCCAGGCACCGCGAGCCTCGACCTGCTGGGCTCCGGCGATCCTTCCGCCTCAGCCTTCCAAGTAGCTGGAACTACAGGCACGCGCTACCACGCCCGGCTGATTTTTTGATTTATTGTAGAAATGAGGTCTCACTGCCCAGGGGGATCTCGAACCTGCGGGCTCAGGTAATTCACTCACCTCAGCCTCCCAAAGGTGTGGGATTACAGGCTGAGCCACCGAGCCCAGCTTGTTCCCCTCTTAACTAAATAGCACGTTATAAAACCATGAGAATTGTTACACCTTGCACTTTTGGTCTTTAATAAAATATAAGTGGATTTCAACTTCAGTCCTTTGTCTTTTGCTGACTTTCTTCTTAGTCTTTAGGGGACCCAGAGTCCTGACAGTCATACTCTCCATAAGGAAGGCCCAATCTTCAATATCTATATGTTTTTCTGCAAATTTCAGGATGAATATTTTCTGCCATGTGTTTTCCTCTTTCTCTTTTAATAGTGTGCATTTTTGAAAGCGCCCATTAAAAAATTAACTTCCTTTCATAAAGGAATGTTTGCCCTTGAGCCTATCTTACATAATTTATGTAATAATTCCTAGCCATGGATCTTTTAACCTCTAAAATAATATTTCTCCTATTTTCTACTCCATTTTTCATATGCAAGCTCCTGCTCCCCTGGCCCCATGCCCCACTCCCCACTTCTGCCTTCTCTGTATCTCCATCTGCCAGTTTTGATTTCTGGCTGACCACCAGTTATATAGTAACCGCCAGTTCAACTGGTAGGATCTTACATACAATATAGAAATACTGTGGAAATGAGTCTGACATCCATGTTCTTCTAGCCCAAATGGACCTGGATTTGTTTTATGATAAAAAACGCATTCTGCATTCAGAATGAGAGGATGAAATCATGTGTATAGGTTATTCACTAGCATTGTGCTCATTCTGTTTGTTTGGTTTTTTGTTGTTGTTGTTTTTTGAGTTGGAGTCTCACTCTGTCGCCCAGACTGGAGTGCAGTGGCCGCTCCCGGCCACCGCAGCCTCGACCTGCTGGGTTCTGGTGATCCTTCCGCCTCAGCCTTCCAAGTAGCCGAAATTACAGGCGCGCACTACCACACCCAGCTGATTTTTGATTTATTGTAGAGATGAGGTCTCGCTGCCCAGGCGAGTCTCGAACCCGCGGGCTCAGGCAATCCACTCACCTCCGCCTCCCAAAGGCGCGGGATTACAGACTGAGCCACCGAGCCCGGCTGTGCACATTCTGATCAGCTATCATTTGTCTAATGTTCAGTCATTCATTCTGGAGTATTTATTTATTTATTTATTAAAAATTTTTTTGAGTTGGAGTCTCATTCTGTCGCCCAGACTGGAGTGCAGTGGCATGCTCCCGGCCACCACAGGCTCGACCCACTGGGCTCTGGCGATCCTTCTGCCTCAGCCTTCCAAGTAACTGGAACTACAGGCGTGCGCTACCACGCCTGGCTAATTTTTGATTTATTGTAGAGATGAGGTCTCACCAAGTTGCCTAGGTGGGTCACGAACCCGCGGGCTCAGGCAATTCACTCACCTCAGCCTCCCAAAGTGCGGGATTTCAGGCTGAGCCACTAAGCCCGGCCTGGAGTATTTATTAAGTGCTTACTATTTTCTAGTGTTTAATGTGTTAGATACTAGGGTTATACTATAATACTATAAATGCCCCTGCTCTTTATGTTTTTGTTTGTTTTATTTTGTGTTTTGAGTTGGAGTCTCACTTTGTCACCCAGGTTGGAGTGCAGTGGCACACTCATGGCCTCTGAAGTCTCGACCTGCTGGGTTTACGCGATTCTTCCACGTCAGCTTCCAAGTAGCTGGAACTACAGGTGCATGCCACTATATCCAGGTAATTCTTTTTGTTGTTTTATTGTAGAGGCAAGGTCTTGCCAAGTTGCCTAGGCTGGTCTCAAGACCCTGGACTCAGGCAGTCCTCTTGCCTCTGGCTCCCAAAGTACTGGGATTACAGGTATGAGCTGTAATCTGTCTGACACTGTCTTTCATGTGCAAAATTTCAACATCTATTTCTGAAATTTTTATTAGTGACTTATCTGACTGGGAAGTCACTAGAAGATCTCTGTTGCTTCACTGTAGAATGAGAGGCTTGTATTAAGTGATCTCATAATTTTAAAGCCTCTAAAATCAAAGGATGCAGGAGATTTGACTTCTTGTCTTAATCTAATCATTAAATTGCTCAGTGCCTTTGAACCCAGTGTTTGGCCTCTAGATCCCAATCTATAAAACAAATGAAAGTTACTAGAGCAGGAATGAAAAAGTGAACTCTATTAATAGCTCTTTCTAGGAAAAGAGGTTCTGTGGTCAAGAAGGTCTAGGAAATGCTGGAGTCATAGGTTTCTTTACTATGCCAAATTTGCCTGGGGACTCTCCAAGTGGAAGATAGCAGATAATGCTTCCCAGACTTATTTGACAATGGACGCTTTCCCCCGGAGGCATCTTTGTAGTACTAATAATGTCTTTCAGAACACATGTAAGAGATGTCTTACTATATGCCCCCTAAGACCTTTTACTTCAGCAATGCCCTCTATCCTTGGGTCACTGTCATGCTGTAAGGATCTGCTAGTTCATGTCCTGCTAGAACTGTGTTGTGTGCCCAGCACTGTTTCCTTTTCCTCTTCAAGTTATGCTTTCAGTGCTCTTGCTGCTTGGGCTATAACCTCATTGATCCTGGGTACATGGCCTTCAAAAGCACACATCTCATTAGCGCTTTGGACAATGATGTCCAGAACAAGTGCACAGTCTATTTTGCAGAGAAACATTTCACAGAGCAGCACAGAGGGAGCTCTTTGGAGGAAAGGGTTTAGATTAATAAACATGGGAAACAATAGCATTAATAGAACAGATTTCCCTGAAAACCCAGAAAAATATACTTGACACTTTGATGACCATACAACACAGTCTTTCCTGTCACAAGACTGCTGTTCCCAACCAAGACTGTTAGGACTCAGAGTAACGGAGCTGAGTGGCTCCATGCAAAAGTCTGTGTTCAACATCTGTCATGCTGAAGATCATTAATGTTCAATTGCTTCCTATTGTCTTCATGTCATTCAACTTCATTTCATTGTCATTGCTTCAGCTGTGGATTAATCAACTATTTATGGGAAGACAGGCCTTGGAGTCAGAGCAGTCACAATGGGGTTACAGTCTGAGGCAACAGTGGGGGAATCAAGCCACGGTTAAGACTCCTGATTTATGAGTTTGTTGATAATTGAATTAAACAAACATTTGAGAATAATGCTGACAGGTCCACATTTACAAAGAAAATATACTTGGTCTTGAAGAATCCAGAAATGACTCTGGATTGAACCTATTTGAAACTGGCTTCCTTGCCCATTGATTTCTCTTAAGAGCAAATTATGAACTGAGAGAATAAAATTCATGGTTTCTCTGTACAATCAGTTCATCATTATCAATAGTGTAAATCATACTTTGCTTTTGTTCCTGAAATATCCAAGTAGTGTAAAATATTTACAGCTTTATGAGGTGGGCGAAGATATTCCATTAGAAATTATTTCTTAAAACCTCACAAATTACTCAGTGTTTTTGCTTTGCACATATATGTGTATTATGTTTAGCTTTATTAGATTCAAATGTCAAATGATTAAGTGATTAGTTACCATCTCAGAGTATGCCCCACAAACATGTGTGAGCCTGTGTCAGGGGAAATGAAATATAAATACTGAATTAATTTGCCTAAGTATCTGAACGCATGCAATTCCATTGTATAACTAGAATAAGATAAAGTTTTAATATACACATTAATATCTTTTGACATATCATAACTCTTTTACAGAAAACAGCCAAGTGATTTGCACAGTAAAATTCTAGGTCTGCAATACTATTAGAACGTGCTAATCTGTCCCAATTTACTTAATAGCTGAAATAAAAATATCAGTATCTTGGATCAGCACGATGCAAAATTGTCACACTTTTTGACGAAGCTACATCTTCTTATACTAAACTTCTGACGTATCTCGTAATGCCAAACCTGACATCTTCACAGACGATTTCTAGCAGTTTTAAAAACCTCGGTTAAGTGTTTGATGTGTGTAAGCTGCCCGCTGATATGGGAAGAGATAGACCAAGCTCTCCCCCACCCCCACCGTGTTATTCTTTTGGGGACAGCCAGGCCACTCCAGATGGTGTGTTAGTTAGTGTTAGACATAGCTTTGGAGAAACTTCAACAGACTAAGGCTGTAATGTCAGGGTTTTGCTGTGCGTCGCCCCCTCCCCCCCGCAGTTCCCAGGGTAGGAAGGTGCTGAGATGGAAGCCGAGGGACGCCCGCCCACCTGCCACCACCTGTTCCCTCCTTCGGCCCTCTGCTATAAATTCTCCTCCCTCAAAGATCCATCTAGCACTCTCCGACAGCCCCTGCGCTAAAAGCGCTCCTTCCCTATCCGAGCTTCGGGAACGATTTCTTCTTTTTTGAGGAGTCTCGGACTTTCCCCGAGGACTTCAAAGGCCTTCCCCGCGCCAGCCACACCATACTCCGCGGCACGAGGCCTCCCTTCTCTTTGCCCAACTTCACGTTGAGAAAATGACTTTCCCTGGAGCATCTTCATTTCCCCTAAACCTGGGCCAGTGAAGAGGCATCAGCCTGGCTCTCCACCAGGACAGAAGGCCGGCCCCGCACTCCCCCGAGTGTAACCTGTCTGACTGCACGTGAGTTGCTTGGTTTATGACTGATTCGCCAGGAAGAGCCACGTCGGGAAGCGGCTCGACCGACGCGCCCACGCGCAGGGGCTGAGCGGACGGCCGAGCGGGGCGCCCGGCTCCCGCAGGCCGGGGATGAAGTCCTGCAAGCCCGGGGCCCGCTGGCGGGAGCGCGCGCCGCGGGCCCGTGCGCGGGCGGCGCCGAGTGCGCGGGCCCGTGCGCCGGGGCGGGCCGGCTGGAGAGCGCGGCGCGCCGGCGCCTGGCGGCCAACGCGCGCGAGCGCCGCCGCATGCAGGGGCTCAACACCGCCTTCGACCGCTTGCGCAGGGTGGTGCCCCAGTGGGGCCAGGATAAAAAGCTGTCCAAGTACGAGACCCTGCAGATGGCGCTGAGCTACATCATGGCGCTGACCCGCATCCTGGCCGAGGCCGAGCGCTTCGGCTCGGAGCGGGACTGGGTCAGTCTCCACTGCGAGCACTTCGGCCGCGACCCCTACCTCCCGTTCGCGGGCGCGAAGCTGCCGGGCGAGAGCGAGCCCTACGGCCAGAGACTCTTCGGCTTCCAGCCCGAGCCCTTCCCGATGGCCAGTTAGGGCGCGCGGACCTCCTCGCCCTCCCCCGGGTGAGGTGCCCGGCGGTCGGGCTCCCGAGCCGCAGCCCTGTCCCACGCAGCCGCCGCGGCTGTCGGTGGCCCTAGGCTTCTAAGGACGCGTCTTCGGATAAAAGTAGTCCACTCGCGGGGTACCTTTATGTGCATCATCAGACCTGTGGACGCAATCATTTTGTTACTGCCTCCCCCCGCCCCCGTATTTTGTAGATCTCATGAATGCATCTTGTAAATGCTCTGATTGCTGTGAAAATAATGCCCCCCCCCCCTTCAGGGATACTTTGAGGGAAAAGAATCTTACGAAAAATAGAATTAGGCTATTCTGCTGTCCCAGTCCTCAGAGCTATAATCACTTTCCTAAACTTTGCAAGTTTGTCCCTTTCGGGTGAAGTCAAACAGTATCCATTACTTCTGTATGCTCACAACAGAGCTACCTTCCTGTTGTGTAAATGCGTTTATGCTTAGTGCGTTGTATGTGCATGCATGAAGTAGAATCAGACTTTTTGTTGTTGTTGTTCGGTAGAGTACATGGGCATGAGTGCTGTGTATTTTTTTTTACTGTGTATACATTATTAAAATATAGATTTTGTAAAATATAAATAAAACGTGAGTTTGTCTTTTATGCCAAGTACCCTGCTAGTTTCCTGATGGCACTAACAGGCCTATTTGGGAGTGGTGATATAGGGTGCTTTCCTGAGTAAAGACGTGGGTGTTTAAAACGAATCCCAATGATTGGCAAATGTGTTGTTTTGTAATATTACCTCAAAAAGCTGATGAGAGTACAAGTGACTGATATGAAAGTTTTCTCTGTCACTTGGAAATAGATACAATTTTGTGATTTTTTTTAAAGGATTAAATGGAGATATTTGGCTTTTAAGTAACTAAATATACAGTACCTCAATATTTTCCTTAAGCAAATTACTACTTATTCCTTACAAGCACCTACATATATATATTTATTCTATATAGGAATTTTCACATATATATATACACACATATAATTTTAGAAATATCTGAAATAGATATTAGAATATATTTCTAAAATATATTTCTGAAATTACAGAGAAATTTAAAAAGTGTTGCTCTTGAAAGTGATTTCCTTTCAGTCAGTATGAACTGAACAAGCAGAGCTTCACTACCACCAAGGCTAATCAAAATAGGAGCAAAATAGTACACGTGGCATTGGTTTGAATTCCTTTCATTAATTTGCTTAACCATTGTATGAATAAACCAAGCCCTTAATGTATAAAGGGACTTAGTGGTCAACAGCACTGCATGCATTTGGGACAGTGTGTTACCCATAATTAGGAAAAGCAGTACCCTAAGCTATCTATGTATTTGCAATTTGTCTCAAGTCAACAAAAGCAACAATGGCATCCCCCAAATCCTTTTGTTATGGATTACAAAGCCCTAACCACAGACACAATCACCTATTTGCAATTTGTCTAGCGTCTTCCTTAACATTTTTATCTTCTTAGTTATCCCTATCAAAATCTACCCAGTTTGTAATGAGGGAAAGTTTCTTCCCAACCCATACATTCACGTACACTTTCACAAAAATCGTAAGTGTGTCTTCAGCAGTCCCTGGGAGACTGAAGCTTCATTTCCCTTATCTGATAACTGTTAGTGAGAAATGAAGGGAGGCTCGGACTTTGCCTCTTACTGCGAATTTGATCGTTAAACGTTTAGCCTCTTGACTCCAACAACTTTTAGACGATGTTATGTAGTCTAGCAGACAAACAACACAACTCTAGAAGTAATGATGCCGGGACCCCTTTCTGGTCACATTCTACTCTGTGGTATGCACTTGTGTCAATGGCAAGATTCAAAATATTTGCCTTACTGTTTGGACACAATAGTCTTTTTACTTAGATCTCCTAAAAAGCTTCATTAATAACCTCAATAAGTTTTAGAGTTGGAGAATGAACAAAATCAGTGCTAAAGAAAATGTTGCATTCATCAGAGAAGTTCTCAAAAATATACATGTTAAGTTCATTAGTCATTTTTCAGGTAGAGTGTCACATCCCCCTCTCTGGACTGCAAATACCTTGTGAAAGAGAACCATACTTTTCGTTACATTTCTATGGCTTCTAGTACAGGACCTTGCAAAGAAAAAACAATAAATACCGGGGTGTCAAAAAAATGGATACACATTTTAAGAGACATAGTTATCTATGTATTACTAAATCATTGAAAAAGAATCAAAAGAATGATTTTGTGACATGTAAAAATTAGTTGAATTTCAAATTTAAGCATCTATAAATAAAGTTTTATTGACACACACACACCATTATGTCTTTAGCTGTTGCTTCTGTGTTTTGGAGATTTCTGGAAGCAACTTAGATTTTACCACATTCCTAAACTTCCTACCCCACTCAATGTGCTTTTTTTTTTTTTTTCTGGAAGACATTGGAGGGAAAAGTAAATGGGTCTCAGTGACCAAACCCAATCTTTGATAAAACTCCTTAAATTGTATGTTTGGAAATATCATAGTTTATGAAATGGGAGCTCAGATGAAGTATAAAATCTTTTTGAAGTCCAGATTCATATATATATTAGAGTTTAGATTACCAAGCAACCTAAATTTGTTGCAGTATTTTATATTGTTCATCTTTGAAAACTCATTTTCTTTCTAGTTTGACAAGGATTTATTACAATTCAAAAACATTTTTGTAACTAATCTCCCTTTTCTCAACACATATTACCAAGTACCTACTCATACCCTGGCTTACATAACACCATCCTTGACCTTGGCTAGGCAGTCAAGAAGAACACATGGGTACTAATCAATGAACAGTCTTAAACTGAGTAGAGCTGAATCCTCCAATAGTGTACTACCTATGGTATGTTCCATAAGCGCTCTTAAGTGGGGACATTAAACAATAAAGACCTCCCTGGCTGGGCTTCAGTTTGACTAGCTATCATATGTGGGCTCTCCCTAGGTACAAGCTAGGGATTGAGGTCCCAAACCCTAAGGTCAGAGTCTTGAAGAACCACATACAAGTGAACAGGGCTATCGATATGGGAAAGGCCACCTAAGCCAGTGGTTCTCAACCCTGACTGCTCATTAGAATCACACTAGGGGGTCTTAAAAAAATACCCATGTCTGGGCGTTCACCCCAAGAATTGATTCAACTGCTCTGGGATGGGACCTCAGCATAGATATTATTAAGATTCTCCCCAGGTGACTTGATGGGGCTACCAAGGTTGAGAACCATTTGATTAAGCAAAATGACACCATTAACCTCATTATCAAAAACTGGTTATATTGACTTACTATTCTTCATATTTGCAGATTTTTAAGAAAGACTGAACTATCTGTCCAAATATCCAATAGCCAGTTTCTTAGCTATGAATTGAACCTTATACTAATGAAGATCTAAAATTTCTGCTAGATATGGACCAGATAGGTATATTAAGGTTGTTGTTAACAGAGCTGCAGAAATCAACTAAAGCTCCATTCACTTACATGTTGCCATGTTGCAGTAAAAGCAAAGTGCTATTTTTAGAATGAATTTGGCTAGTGTCTGCTTTCTGCCTAGGCATCACTGAAGATATCTTTTCGATACAAATAAGTGAAAGAAACTTCAAGGGACATGTAAGACCATACACATGTGACCTGTCATCTCATTCCCATTTCCCACTCCAACCATAGATATACTAGTGGGTACAACCTTTGACAAGTATTTTATCTAATTAACTTAGGACTTTTGGATTGCTATTTCAGGCTGATAGTGTATCCCCAAAATACCTGAGCTGAGGGACAACCACAGTCTCACAGTGTTGCCTAACAATGGGGATACATTCTGAGGTGATTTTGTCATTGTGCAAATAGCATAGAATGAACTTCCAGAAACCTAGATGGTAGAGCCCTCTACACCTAGACCATGTGGTATATCCTATTGTTCCTAGGATACAAACCTACACAGCAAGTGACTGTCCTGAATTTTTTAGGTAATCGTAACACAATGGGGAGTATTTGTTTACCTAAACATAGAAAAGGTACAGTATTTCCAGCTACTTGAAAGGCTGAGGGGCCTTGGCTGGGCACAGTGGCTCAAATCTGTAATCCCAGCACTTTGGGAGGCCGAGGCGAGGGGATTGCCTGAGCCTGTGGGTTCGAGACCAGCCTGGGCAACATGGTGAGACCTCGTCTCTGCAGTAAAATCAAAAAAATTAGCCAGGCATGGTAGCACGCACCTGTAGTTCTGGCTTCTTGGAAAGCTGAGGCGGAAGGATTGCTGGAACCCAGCAGGTCGACGCTGGGGTGGCCATGCCCGTGCCACTGCACTCCAGTCTGGGCAACAGAGTGAGACTACAACTCAAAAAATAAAAATAAAAAAAATAAAAGGTAAAGTCATAATAAAATATAAAAGATAAAAAAAATTGTATGTCTGTATAGAGGACTTACCATGAATGGAGCTTGCAGAACTGGAAGTTATGGAGTGAGTCAGTGGGTGAGTGGTGAGCAAATGTGAAGGCCTAGGACTCTACCGTAGACTTTAGAAACACTGTACACTTAGGCTACACTACATTTATTACAAAATGTATTTTCTTCGATAATAGATTAACCTTATCTTATTGGTAATTTTTTTCTCTATAAACTATTATTAGGTTAAAAATATCCCAGCGGGGGCCTCCAAAATGTTAGGTTAGGCCTGACAGGGGTGTGTGGGCGATCCGGTGCCGCGTGAAAGATGCAAGGTATTGCACAGAAGTTAGATGGAAATATAGTTTATTTAGAAAGTAAATTAGAAAGAGAGAGAAGAGGCGATTCACCTCCCCAAGGCACAGCTAGGAAACATGTTGGCCATAGCTCAAAGAGCCATGTGGACACACCAGAGTTTGGCAGAGCAATGGCTCGGCGTGGTGGCTCAAGCCTGTAATCCCAGGACTCTGGGAGGCTGAGGTGAGAGGACTATCTGAACCCACGGGTTTGAGAACAGCCTGGACAACTTGGTGAGACCTCATCTCTACAATAAATCAAAACAATTAGCTGGGCCAGTTAGCACAAGCCTGTAGTTCCGGCTACTTGGAAGCCTGAGGCAGAAGGATCACCTCAGCTTAGCAGGTCGAGACTGGGTGACTGTGAGCATGCCACTGCATTCCGGCTTGGGTGACATAGTGACATTCCAACTCAAAAAACAAACAAACAAACAAACAAAAAGGCAATGGCAAATGACTGCTTTCCTTCCACGGGGGCAGGTCATTAAGGTGATTGGATGGTGGTCTGCTCTACGTCATCACGAAGCACAGGTACTTATGTCAGGTGATGGATGGCAGGCAGCTGGGTTGGTTAGTCACATGTTTTCTGTTTGTAGCTGGAACTACAGGCTCGTGCCACCATGCCTGGCTGATTTTTTTGATTTATTGTAGAGATGAGGTCTCGCCAAGTTGCCCAGGCTGGTGTCGAACCCCTGGGTTCAGGCAATATTCTCACCTCCACCTCCCAAAGTGCTGGGATTACAGGTGTGAGCCACCACGCCCAGCCAAGACCACCTTTTAGCTTAGAAACTTGTGAATTGGAAACTTCTGGCAGTTCTGTTGCAAAAGACAATGTGGTCAGGAAAAGACCACCCTCTTCTCTCCTCCCATCAGGAGCCCAGAATTGTCAGTCTCCGGTTACCTAAGCCCCGCCCTCTTTAGCAGACGAATAATTGTGAAGATATATCGGGTCTACTATAAAGAGCAAAGGGGCGATTTCTTTTGTGCCTGTCAGCTCTGGCATGTCACCCTGTCTTTTTCTCTCTACTTTCTCTAATACGCTTTGTTTGAAAACTTTGCTAGCTGCTCTAAAACTCATTTTAGAATTGAGTCAAAGAATCCACGGGTTTTGTGCCACTCTCTCTACCCACCTCAACTCCCGCATCACATATGACTGGCATATACGAGTTTTGTTTACACTAGCATCACCACACACATGTGAGCAATGTGTTGCACTATGATGTTACGTTGCTTACAAAGTCGCTAGGCGATAGGAGTTTTTCAGCTCCATTATAATCTTTTTTTTTTTTGAGACAGGGTTTCACTCGGGCGTGATCATACCTCATTGTAGCCTTGAGTTTCTGGGCTTAAGTGATCCTCCCTCCTCAGCCTCCCTAGTAGCTGAGACTACAGGTATATGCCATCAGGCACCGCTCATTTATTTATTTACGTTTTGTAGAGACGGGATCTTGCTGTGTGGCCAAGCTGATGTTGCCTGAGCTGGTCTCGAATGCCTGGTCTTAAGCGATCCTCCCACCTCAGCCTCCCAAAGTGCTGGGATTGCAGATGAGCTACCATGCCCTGACAGCTCCATTATGATCTGATAGGACCACTGTCATATAAGTGGCTGACCAAAACATTGTTTTGCAGCACATTACTGTTCTGGAAAGCAAGAACTTACCCATCTCACAAACTAAGTATATTGTTTATATTTTAAACTATTCTGTATATTATAATGCTTTAACATCTTAAAGACCTTTCTGGCTAGGGGAGAGACAGCCCCTCCCAAGGCTAACTAATTCTTAGCAGTAGCAACTCTTGTTCCAGGGGGAGCTTGCAAACGATCCAACCCAGAGCCATACCTTTTCTGTATGGCCTGTATACCTCAGGAGGTGATGCCTTAATTATCCCAGAGCCAGGCACCAGGCAGCTGAAATCATTTTAACTAGCCATTCCTGCCCCATCTTGTCTTTCTCACAGAAATGCCAAGGAAGTGCTGTAGTTTGGGCTCTCCCCTCACTCCAACCTCTTCTGCCTTCTGACCAAAGCTGGTGCTTTCCCCTGTTCCCCTGCATGGGGCTGCCTTCTGTTTCTAGAATTTGTGAGCACAGCAAACTGTTTTCTTGAGCCTCTCCTGTGCCTCCTCTTGTGGCCACACCTAACTTACCATCACATGGCAGAATAAATTATTATTTTGGGAACAAAAGTAAGTTTGGGGCAAAAACCACACACACACAACACAAAGCAAAAACTCAACAATTAATTGAGAATAAATAATATTTTATTTAATGAATAAAGAAACAGCCCATCTTATTCTCTAAATTGCCTTTAAAAACATCCAGGGTAAATTAAATACTGATTCTGAATTCTTATTTTTCTTCTTCTAGTTGACAAGTTTCCAAACAAAACACAACCTCAACAAATCTTTAGGAAAGCACAACCAGAAAGCCACAAGCGTGTCACGGAGACGACACTGTCTACCAGAATACAGTATGCCTTCTGAGGAAAGTTATGATTTATGCTCACAGACATTTTGGCTTAAATGATCATTGACTTTCAGCTCCACAGAGCATCTTAACATGCATGATGCAGAGAAACAGGAATAAACACCAGTAGCCATTAGTTGCTTTCTAGTAATAGAGGTGAAATATACAGTCTGTAATCCACGCCTTTCAAAATGGCGACTATAATGGCTTCTGCATTAATATTTCAATAACCAAAAAAATACTTTAGAAAACAAGTCGACTCAAGCTTCCTGAGATGAAAGCATAGCATGTTTGTGAACTTTCTGGGGCCTGGTGGAAAGAATTCATGTAAGAAGAGAAAGGAAAAGTGTTGAGGCATCATGTGATTCTGATTGACTTAAGTTAGCTGTGGGGGTGCTCCAGGTCTCCTGACTCCAGTGTGTGGGTGAGGGCGTGCATATGTGCAATCATTTGTCCGTCTTTATATGAATCAACAGTGTTCGGTTCAGACTTGATGTAGCTGGGAATGCAAAGAGAGAGACCAGAGGATATGCTCATTTTTGAGGGTCCATATCTACCACTTAAAGTTGATTCATTTCATCGTAAGGCCACTGACAGGCTGACATAGGGCGTTTCTTCATTAGGGTATGGAACAGTCCTGTGGAGTGTCCTGACCTGCTCAAGCCAGAAAGGAATACAGGAACTCCCTTGCAATTTCTCTGCACTGCGGAGTCATCTTTTCTACTAGCTTCAATCATAGACACAGGAAGCAGATTCTCCCAGGCTATTCTGCCTACGCAGAAGTAAACGTCCCTGGAATCTGTCTACAGGAAGCATATATGTCTTGCATTCATTTGATTTTTCTCCAGATATTTTCCCTTTATGTATATATTTTACTGCATACCATCCTGGAAGAAGAAGTTCTACCATTATATATTCAGTCCATCCTAAAAATAGTTATTTTTTTAATGCAGAAAACAGTTCTAATTTCCAGGTTTAAAGATTACTTTTTGATGATGATGGAACCAATTTTTTCAGACTTCTGGCCTCAAGCAATCCTCCCATGTCAGACCCTCAAAGGGCTGGGATTACAGGCGTGAGCCACTGTGCCCAGCCTGAACCAATTTTTTTAATTAACAAATATATTGGACACCTAAAAATAATTTGTAGAAATTATTCTAATTCAAATTGTATGAATTAATACATGAGTTATAACCTGGTTGAAAGATCTCTAGAGCAATAGAAAGATAACTAAATTTTGGTCTTCATTCTGTTTCTTTCTTTTTTTTTTTGAGTTGGAGTCTCACTCTGTTGCCCAGGCTGGAGTGCAGTGGCACTCTCACCACCACTGCAGCCTCGACCTGCTGGGCTCCGGCGATCCTTACGCCTCAGCTTTCCAAGTAGCTGGAACTACAGGTACGTGTGCTACCACGCTCAGCTAATTTTTTGATTTACTGTAGCAACAAGGTCTCACCAAGTTGCCCAGGCTGGTCTCAAACCCTTGGGCTCTGGCAATCCTCTTGCCTCCGCCTCCCAAAATGCTGGGATTACTGACTTGAGCCACCATACCCAGTCTCTTATGTGTTTCTTAACTGAAAACAGACATATTTTAAAAATTGGGATTTAAAGACTGGTTGTTGAATATATTTGTACATAAAAAAATTGAAGGGCCGGGTACAGTGGCTCACACCTGTAAACCCAGCATTTTGGGAGGCCAGGGTGGGAGGATCGCTTGAACCCAGGAGTTTGAGACCAGCCTAGGCAACATAGCGAGACCTCATCTCTACAAAAAAATAAATAAAAATTGGCTCACTCATCATCAAAAAGTGATCTTTAAATCTGGAAACCAGAAGTGCTCTCTACATTTTAAAAAAAAGTACTTTTATTTCAGCCTAAAAATATTTTTTCATCAAATAATGTTGAAATACTTTAATTTTTATTCTTAGGAAAGCATTTTCTATGCATTTACATGTTAAAATCTTCTATCAAATTTGTGTTGATATCCCTCTGCAGCACAGCCATTTTCTTTCTGCTTACTGTCAGCATTCATGGCACAATTCTCTGAGGATTGAAAAGTATGCTCTTTCTCTACTTCTTGCAGTTTCAAGGCTATTGCTCTTTGGAGTTTGAAGTGGCTATTATTTACATATTATCCAAAGACAGCTTGTTTATAGTTCTATACTACCAAGTATGTTAGCTGATGTAATTAGACAGAAATAAGAGGCCAACATATTTTTAGCAAATATGCATTTTTTTTTGCACTGCACAGATTTTTTAAAACATGATATTAGCAACTTTTTTTTAGCATACTGATGACCACTGCATTGTCAAAGTTTAGAAGATGCTTGGCATTCTTGAAGCAGTGCTTCAGTAATTAACTTTCTGAAATATCGATTCACTTAAAACAAGAAAAGGCAATTAGTGGTTAAAAGGACTTCAAACTCTATCGAAATCTAAGTGACTGTTCATTTTACTGGAAAGGCACACTGATTTTCAACTCAACCATAGTGGGAATACTTTCAGTGCAGGTCACCTAAGGGCCCTAAAAAAACCTTGAATAAAGACCATTATAAGTAAATTTGACTACTTTTATTATTTTCTTGGCAGCTTTGAGCTTACAATCAACTGATAAATATCCCACATGCAAATCAACTCAAGATCCCACCTTGGAAGTTACTTTGGGGGTGTGAGGGGGAGAAGCAGGAAAGGAAGAGATTGTGATCGGCAAGAACAATTTGGGATATCTGTGTCAGTTTCCTCTCTCTCCCCTCACAGCCTGGTTTTTTTTTTTCAAGTTTGCCAACAATTCTATTCTCTGTGAAGTTAAAAGATGTGCAGGCATTTGGAATTTGTTCATCTGAACTGCTTTCTTCTGAACACCAAGCCAAGATGCATGGAGCTGGACTTGGGTCAATTGTGGAGCATGAAGCACCCTGGTGGACCTTGGGGAAGGGGTGAGATGAGACGATTTATAGCAGTGGAGGTGACAGAATATGGGACGCTGGGAGAAAAACACAGAATGAGGGCTGGAGGCCAAAAAGACCATAGACACGCTTTAGATTTGACACATCATGGACACCACAAAGGAGGAGGAAGTAGCCTTTCTTCTCTTCTCATTGGCTGCTTTGTCTGGCTCCCTATTATTGGGATCATAACCCAATCTAGTATGATAGATACAGGCATACTTCAGAGATATTGGAGGTTCACTTCCAGATCACTGCAATAAGGCTAATACTGCAATAACTTGCAGTCACACAACTTTTTTGGTTTCCTGGTGCATGTAAAAATCATGTGTTCCCAATACTGTAGTCTATTAAGTGTGCAACAGCATTATGTCTAAGAAACAATGTACATTCCTTAATTAAGGATTACTTTATTGTTAAAAAATGCCAACAATCATCTGAACCTTTAGTGAATAGTAATCTTTTTGCTGGTGGGGGTCTTGCCTTGATGTTGATGGCTACTGACTGGTCAGGGAGGTGGTTGCTGTGGGTTGTGAAGGCTGTGGCAATTTTTAAAAATAAGACAACAGTGAAGTTTGCTGCTACTGATTGACTCTTCCTTTCACAAAAGATTTTTCTGTAGCATGCTGTTTTGTTCATTTTTTGAGTTGAGGGTCTCACTGTGTTGCCTAGGCTAGAGTGCATTGGCATGATCATAGTTCACTGCAACCTCAAAATCCTGGGCTCAAGCAGTCCTCCCACCTCAGCCTCCTAAGTAGCTGGGACTATAGGTGTGCATCACCACTTATTTTGTGTAGAGTTGGGGTCTTGCTATGTTGCCAAGGCTAATCTTGAACTCCTGGACTTGGGCAATCTTCCTGCCTCAGCCTCCCAAAGGGCTGGGATTAGAGGCATGAGTCACTGTGCCTGGTACAACCATCATGCCCGGCCTTGTAGCAAGCTGTTTGATAACAAATTATGAATGGTAGAACTTCTTTCAAAATTGGAGTCAAACCCTGCTACTGCTTTATCAATGAAGTTAATTTAGAATAGCCTAAATTCTTTGTTGTCATTTAAACAACGGTTGTAGCATCTTCATCAGCAGTAGATTCCATCTCAAGAAACCACTTTCTTTTTTTTTCTTTATCTATTTATTTGTTTATTTATTTTATTTTTATTTATTTTTATTTATTTTTTTTTTGAGTTGGAGTCTCACTCGGTCGCCCAGACTGGAGTGCAGTGGCCTCTCCCGGCCACCGCAGACTCGCCTCCTGGGCTCTGGTGATCCTTCTGCCTCAGCCTTCCGAGTAGCCGGAATTACAGGCATGCGCTACCACGCCCAGCTGATTTTTTGATTTATTGTAGAGATGAGGTCTCGCTGCCCAGGTGAGTCTCGAACCCGCGGGCTCAGGCAATCCACTCACCTCAGCCTCCCAAAGGCGCGGGATTACAGGCTGAGCCACCGAGCCCGGCTAAAACCACTGTCTTTGCTCATCCATAAGAGGCAACTCCTCATCCCTTCAGGTTTTGTCATGAGATTACAGTAATTCAATCACATCTTCAGGCTTCACTTCTAATTCTAGTTTTCTTGCTGTTTCCATCACATCTGCAGTTACTTCCTCCACAGAAATCTTTTTTAAAAATTATGTATTTAGTTGTTTGTTTATTAGAGACAGGGTCTCACTTTTTCACTCAGGCTGATGTGCAGTAATGTGATCATAGCTCACTGCAGCCTCGAACTCTTGGGTTCAAGCTATCCTCCCACCTCAGCCTCTTGAGTAGCTAGGGCTATTGGCACAATTGGCTAATTTTTTTTAAAGTAGAAATTTATTAGAGGATAGAAAAGCTCCTGGCAACAGGAGGGGTCCTGACAAGGTTGTCAATTGGCTAATTTTCAAATTTTTTGTAGAGATAGGATCATGCTGTATTGTCCTGGCTGGTCTTGAACTCTTGGTTTCAAGCAATTATTCTGCCTCAGCCTCCCAAAGTGCTGGGATTACAGGCATGAGCCACTGAACCTGGCCTTCCACTGAAGTCTTCTTGAACTCCTCAAAGTCATCTGCAAGGGTTGAAATCAACTTCTTCTTAACTCCTGTGAATGCTGATATTCTGACCTCCTCCCATGAATTATAAATGTTCTTAATGGCATCTGGAATGGTGAATTATTTTCAGAAGGTTTTTCAATTTACTTTGTTTAGATCCATCAGAGAAATCATTATCTATGGCAGCTACAGTCTTAAGAAATACATTTCTTAAATAGTGAAACTTGAAAGCTGAAATTACTCTTTAATCCATGGGCTGCAGGATGGATGTCATGTTAGCAGGCGTGAACAACATTAATCTCCTAGTATATTAGAGCTCTTGGGTGAGCAGGTGCATTGTCAATATTTTGAAAGGAATCTTTTTTTTCCCTGAGCAGTAGGTCTCAACAGTGGACTCAAAATATTTGGCATACCATGCTGTAAACAGATATGCTGTTATCCAGGCTTTGTTGTCACATATATAGAGCAAAGGCAGAGCAAATTTAGCACATTTCTTAAGGGCCATAGGATTTTCAGAATGGTAAATGAGCGCTGGCTTCAACTTAGAGTTACCAGCTGCATTAGCCACTAATGAGAGTCAGCCTGTCCTTTGAAGCTTTGAAGTCAGTCGTTGGCTCCTCCTCTCTAGCTATAAAAGCCCTAGATGTCATCTGCCTTCAGGAAAGCTGTTTCAACTATGCTGAAAATCTGTTGTCTAGTGTAGCCACATTCATCAATGACCTTAGCTGGACCTGGATAACTTGCTGCAGCTTCTCCATTAGCATATGCTGCTCCATCTTGCATTTTTACATTATGAAGATGGCTTCTTTCCTTAAACCTCATAAACCTACCTCTGCTAGCCTCAAACTTTTCTTCTGGGGCTTCCTCACCTGTCTCAGTCTTCATAGAATTGAAGAGAATCAGGACCTTGCTCTGGATGAGGCTTTGGCTTTAAAGGAATGTTGTGGTTGGTCTGATCTTCTGTTCAGATGGGTACAACTTTCTCCATATCAGCAATAAGGTTGTTTTGCTTTCTGATCATTCACATGTTCATTGGAGGAATGTTTTTAATTTCCTTTAAGAACTCTTCCTTTCCAGTCACAGCTTGGATAATTGTTGGATACAAGAGGCCTCACTTCCGGCTCATCTCAGCTTTTGCCACACCTTCCTCACTACATCGAATCCTTTCTAGTTTTTGATTTAAAGTGAGAGATGTATGATTCTTCCTTTCACTTGAATTCTGAGAGGCCATTGTAGGGTTATTAACAGCCTAATTTCAATATTGTTGTGTCTTGGGGAATAGGGAGGCCTGAGGAGAGGGAGAGAGATGGTGGAAAGGCCGGTTGGTGGAGCAGTCAGAACACACACAATGTTTACCATTTAAGTTCGCCATCTTCTAGGGATGTGGTTTGTGTTGCCCCAGTAATAGTAACATCAAAGGTCACAGGTCACCATAACCTGTATCACACTAATGAAACGTGTGAAATATTGCGAGAATTACCAAAATGTGACACAGAAATATGAAGTGAGCCCTTGCTGGTAGGAAAAATGGCACCAATAGACTTGCTCATTATGGGGTTGCCAAAAACCTTCAGTTTGTAAAAATGCAAGATCTTGAAGCGCAATAAAATGAGGTGCAATAAAATGAGGTATTTCTGTACTGTAATTAAGTCCTGACTGAGGCTTTTCTGGATTCACTTGAGAATTTAGCATTGAGTGATACATGTGTAAGGAAATATGTATTCTGATGTTAAACAACCAACCTACAAATGAGCATTTGGAAGGCAACCCATGCATCATTTGAGAATTGTCTAAATGAACCTGTTCCTACAAAGATCAGCTTTTTCCACAGTATGGGTCATTCAGGGCGCTAGGGCTACCTTATTCTCCACGATATGTGTTGTTCAGGGCCCTAGAGCTACCTTATCTTCCATGATATGTGTCATTCAGCTACCTACTGCTTGTCTCTTGACCATTTAATTTCTCATTGGATGCCTACAAAAGTTAAGTGATAAATAAAAAGAGAAGGATCATTTAAACCCGTCTTATTATTGGAAATTCTTATTAAACCCTTAAAGTCTCAAAAAGGCAGCTTTTATTTAACTAAAATTAAAAAAAAATGTGTAAGTAGAGATGAGGTCTCGCTATGTTCTCCAGGCTGGTCTCAGACTCTTGGACTCAAGCAATTCTCCCACCATGGCCTCACAAAGTGCTGGGATTACAGGCGTGAGCCACCACGCCTGTCCTCAAAAGGCAGCTTGGTTTTAATTGTACATTTTCTTTCTCCACTTTCCCTCTGATTCCCAATGCCATGCCAATCAAGTTATGAAAAGCTCTTCAGTGGCTTGGAGAGAAGGATACTTGTGGAATCTGCACAGCTTTTTGAAATAAAGGGCCAGATGAACTATATCAACTTTCCTTTTTTCCCCTGGTCAATTTTTACAGGTCTTTGAGTTTCCTCTTGGGGCATCACGAATGCTGCATGTCTAATAGAGTAGCATAAAGTAGTGGGGTCTAACAAAGCCAATGTGTGTGCCTACTTCTATTTTCCAGGCACTCACGCCCGTGCAGCCAGTGGGGAGAACATACTTCATGGATTCCAACACTACAGCTTTATGCCATTTGCATCCCTTTGGGCCTATCTGGGTTAAGTTCTATGATCAAATCACAGTGATAAATGATTCTCAACCTTGGCTGTTCACTGGAATCACCTGGGAAGCTTTAAAAATGGCTGATTCCTGAGTCACAACCCCAGCGCTTTTGGCAAAATTGATTTGAAGTGTGGCCTGGGTGTTGAGATTTTTTAAAAGCGCCTCAGGAGACTCAAATATTCAGCCCCTGTTAACCAGTTTGGACTCGATTCACTTTATACAGAAACATACTGACGTATGTAGAATTTTAAATTCCATTTAGAGCAATAAATATTTGAGTGCCTACTCTGTATAAGGCACAAAGACAAAACTCCTGACACAGTCCATACCAACTAGTAGCTAAAACCTAGTGCCAGGGGAGGGGCCAGCCTGGAGACCGTGTTTTATACAAAACACTACAAAGCAGTCTTCTCTTCTTCCAGATTCAAGGCATTTGGTATAAGGTTTTAAAGAAGGTAAAATTCTATTTGGTTGGGGTGTGGGAGATCAGAAATTATTTCACGGAGGTAATGGCATTTGAGATGGACTTGAAGGAATGGGTAAGATGTCCACAGGTAGAGTTTGGAAGAAAGCCTTCAAGGTGGAGGCAGAAGATAGACATGGGGCTGAGAAGCAGGGGTCTGTGTGAGGTTTGCTGCTGCACTGGGTGTGTCTTCTGAGCAGTGGTTGAAATCCTTTGGAGTCTGTATTAGGTAAGTCAGAGCAACTGGTACCCGAGTTGACTCCACGTAGCCATTGGGAGCTTGAACATTTGGGAATAATAGAACGAGTATGATCTTCTGCTGAGATCTGGCTTGGATTTGAGTGGGGAGAAACAGCAGGACTAGAGGCAGGAAGCCCAGTTAGGAGTCTTTTATGGTTGAAGTTAGTAGTATTGAGGGAAATGAAGAAGGTAATGGAAGTCTGAATTGGGGCACTACAGGTGAATGGAACGAGAGGCCTGAGCACAGAGGAAGACTAGAGTCGGAATTAACTGGTAAGACAGGAAGCAAAATCTAACTTGGATGTTTCTTATTTGAATTATGAGGAATGTGATGGTCCATTAATAGAAATCATTCAACTAGGCTGAGGAATGGTTTGTGAAAGGGAAGATGATGAATCTGATTTTGGACATGTTGGAAACAAACACATTCAGTGGAAAAATTTCTTATTCAACTATTCCTCATTGTAATTGAATTCTAATGGGATTCTTAAAGCAAGGCACTGATTTGTTTAACCTAGTGGTTCTCAACAAAGGGGGATGCTGTCTCCCAGGCAACATAGAGCCATGTCTGAAGACATTTTGGGTTGTCACATTAGGGATAGGGCTGCTATTGGTATCTAGTGGGTAGAGGCCAGGGATGCTGTTAAACATCTGACAATGGGCAAGATAGTCTTCCTCAGCAAAGATTGATCCAGCCCCAAATGTCAATAGTGCTGAAGTCGAGAAACGCTGCTTTAACATACTACAGTAGCTCAAATTTCAGGAATTTTTAAGGCTCGTTATATTTTGGTGAGATAGTGCCACCTAGTGGCCAAGTAGAATATTTATTCTAATTCTCCATTGAACACTCAAAGACAATAGGTAAAAATATTCAACAAGCCAAGACACACAGAGATGAAAAACATCCTTTCATGGTAGAACAGTCTAGGGTTTACAGAAGCATATGTGGTGGGAGGTCAGGTGTACAATCCAGATGCAATCCTGGAGTTAGAAAGTGCTCTTTGGTTATAAGAGATCTCATAATTGAGGTCAATATGGAAACAGAACATTTTACAGGATGTGCTCTATTTGAAAGGCTTTCTAGTCCATTAAAGTTGCCTATATTTTACTACTATTACATATAGATAAAAAGAAACAAAATCTAATAATTCTGCTAAGTGACTGAAATCTTCATTTCTTAAGGATGTAACCTGTGACATTTTGCTTTATTAAGAAATAAAGAAAGAAAATAGATTGTAAAGATTTTAAAAGTTATGTAAAAAAAGGACAAAGTGCATTAGAAACTTCTATTTGGCCAGGCATGGTGGCTCAGCCTGTAATTCCAGAATTCCAGCACTTTGGGAGGCCAAGGCGAGAGGATTGCCTGAGCCTGGGGGTTCGAGACCAACCTGGGCAACTTGGGGAGACCTCGTCTGTACAATAAATCACAAAAATTAGCTGGGCGTGGTTGCGTGTGCCTGTAGTTCCAGCTACTTGGAAGGCTGAGGCAGAAGGATCACCTAAGCCCAGCAGGTCGAGGCTGCAGTGGCCGTGAGTGTGCCACTGCACTCCAGCCTGGGAGACAAGAATGAGACTCTAACTCAAAAAAAAAAGAAAAAGAAACTTCTATTTGCTAAAGAATAGATTTTTGCCTTATGAAGCAGCATTCTACATACTTTATTACCTCCCATATTAGACTATAAGCTCCCTGAGGGCAGGGACTGTGTCTTATTAATATCTTTGTATCTGCCACAGTGTCTAGCATAGCATCTTATATAGAGTAGACACACAGATAATTTTTGAATGAATGAATTTATTTTTGTGCTGGAAATCCTTGCCTCGAAGTGAAGAAAGTTTCAAGCCTTTCTAAGCAATTGCTATTTGTTCATACAAGTACAATGCTAGCTGAGGGTGCCTGGCACAGAGAACACCAGAGGTTTGAGCACAGGGAGTTGACAACAGACACCTCCAATTCATTTCCCTGCTGGTCCTAGAGCAAACTGTGCTGTGATGATCACCCCATGGTAGTGTTTGGACTGCTGTGTGAATTGTGGATCCTTCTGCCAAATATAAGATTAGGTTATCTTATATTAGACATAATACTATAAGATTCATTCATCCAGCAACTATTTATTGAATGATTATTTTGTGCTAGGAAGTCTTCTAGGCACTATTGATATCGCAGTGAACATACGTCTAAAAATTCCTTAAGTTGAGAGGCAGGTGGTAAGTTGGTGGATTATAAAATAAAGATGCATATTTCTCTTTCTCCCCACTTTCCCTGTTAGCATAACATTTTCTACATAGAAAATGCAATTTGACTAATGATCTGAAAGCATTCCACAGCTATTAAAGACCTCTCTTCCCACAACTGCTACTTTGCTGGGGCAAGTGAAAAAAAGACAGCACTCTCTTATCACTTCCCCTCTGCATTTCTAGTCTGCATCTCTTCCCTTCTCATTGCTGCTTACACTTTCGGACTTTTGGGGGGAGGGGTGGAGCACACAAGGTGGTATTTTACGGGCAAACGATGACTCTCGCACATTCTGCAAGTGGCAATTGAAGCTAGTCGCTCTAAAAGCAACCCCGCAGAAGATTTCTTTCTGGTGGGTTTATTCACCACCCTTTAGTTCTGGAGTCTAGGGACATGCAAAGTCAGAAAAGAAAAACCAGTCACCATCCAAAAGAAAATGATGCAGATAGGCTGGCAGGGCACCGTCTTGGGCACAGAATAAGTGCACTGTACAGTATCAAGTGTTCAGTGAATTTGTTTGTATCTCAAACACATTTTGGCACCTTCTTACATGGCTCAGTGCACCCAGGATATGCAAAAAAAAAAGTGTCTGTCCACATTTGTGAGTTGTATGGCCTGGCATCCTAATGCTAGGTGGAAGAGGGTTTAGTGAATCCACCAAGACTACTGTTATATGAGGAACGGATGAGAGGCGACGGTGACCTCCCCACCTTTTTCCTTTGCATTGCTTGGTGAGTTAATTGTATCCTGAGGTCACTACTGCCTAACTCCTCTCAGCCCAGGCATCGGCCCCTAATTGCTCCTAGTAGGACCTAAATATCCCTAACACAACAGGGGGCAGGAGAGCATGCTAGTTTTTTTCCCAGTGCAGTGGATGGCAGCTGTTATGACATCTTGGGTTTATCTTCTCAACTTTTGTTGGAATCTTTAGAAGGCACAGCCCTGCATTTCTCCCTCAGCTGAGACTGCAAGAATCCCTAGCTGACGTATTCAAAGTACTCCTTGCCATCAGTCCAGCAGCGTGGGAACTTACTTAACTCCAGTTGCTTGGAAACCACCATGTCTGGCTCGTCCTCCTGCCCCCTCCACAGTCCGCCCTCTTACACAGCAGGCACCCAGACATTCTTAAAGTTCGTCACTCTCCACCATACTCCGAGAAGAGCATGAATACACCATTGTGCTTTCCATGGAGGAAAAGGCAGAGAAAATGTCGAGTCCTTTACTGGTGAGAGATCCATAGCGACTGCCACTGGGCCGGACAGACATGGGCTGTGGGAGCTGCTGGTGCCATTGAGCTGGAAAATGGACCAAATAACATGTTACGATCAAAGAAATACAGTTCAGCAGGTACAATGCAGAGGTGCACTCTGTTCTCATTCCAACACTCCCTGAGAAGTCTTGGCAAAGCATTTCAATACATCTGGTTCTGAAATGCTTCATTTGTAAAAATGAGCAATAAAAACTTTTCTTGCCAGGAATAGGGAAACTGGGCTGGTGAGCCCTTAAACCCCTAATTCCAAAACCTGTCATGCTAATCAAGAGTTTAGAATCCTACAAGTAGGACATTAGAATTCCTATAAGGAAGTGAGCCCAATTTGGTTGGCTCATGCCTGTAATTCCAGCACTTTGGGAGGCCAAGGCAGGAGGATTGCTTGAGGCCAGGAGTTCCAGACCAGGTTGGGCAGCATATCAAGACCCTTGTCTCTACCCCCCAAAAAGTTGCTGCATGTGGTGATGTGTGACTATAGCCCTAGCTAGCTATTTGGGAGGCTGAGGCAGGAGGATTGCCTGAGCCTAGGAGTTCGCGGCTGCAGTGAGCTATGATTGTGCCCCTGTACTTCAGCAGCCTGGGTGACAGAGCCGGACTCTGTCTCAAAACAAAAGAAGGAGGAGAAGGAGGAAGAGTGGGTGATTAGGGTGATTTCTCAGAAGTATCCCCTCCCACTGATCTAGCATGAGGGTCTGCTGGGACAGTGTACAGAGGGGTGTAGGCTCTCAAGAGAGGGCGCCTCAAAAGGCAGTCCCAAGAAACCTACAGAAGTGGAAACCAAAAGATGGATTCAACTGTCTGAACTGTACGAACTATGACTCCACCCCTAGATCACCCCAATCTGCCATTACCTACTGACCACCCCAATCAGATTCTAATGTGGTACAGCAAGAAGACTGAAAAGTGATTTAGGTGCAGTTAACTGCAGTTCGGGGACAAAAGACTATTTATTGGAATTTCAGCGTTCACCAAGTATCCATAGGAAAGCCTGCTTTTAGCAGACACGATCCTTAGGCTTGAACATAACCTGAATGAATACCCGTTCAAACTTCATAGTCTCCACTGTTATCGTTAGTTCACAAATAAGCTTCTGATGCAGTTTCCAGAGACCTTGATGTGGAGAGGGGGGGTTCAGTAGTTGGGAAGACTTGTGCTCTGGGTCCTAGAAAGCTGCATCCTTAATTTAGCATTCTGATTTATAAATTGGCTCTTTGTCGATTTCAGTATCTTGATTCAGTTCTTCAGTCTAAATAGCTCTGAGTGAATTAAGAAAGTCAAACGTTCCTCTGGCAACTCTTCTGAAGAGCTGGGACTTGGGAAGGCCTGCCCTGGGTAGTCTCTCCCCAGCCCACCCATCTCTTAGGCTGTTCCTCGCTCCCTCTGGCCTCTTAGCTGGACTTACAGTACTTTCCAGTAGTAGTAGGAGCCCTCCTTTGGAAGGGAGAGGGGAGCCTATAATCCTCATTCCTCAGACAGGCAGGAAGTGTGGTGCTGGGGAGGGGAGTGGGAGGAGGAAGGGGTGGAGAATTGCTTCTAACTTTTTTTTTTTTTTTTGAGTTGGAGTCTCACTCTTGTCACCCAGACTGGAGTGCAGTGGCTGCTTCCAGCCACCGCAGCCTCGACCTGCTGGGTTCCGGCAATCCTTCCGCCTCAGCCTTCCAAGTAGCTGGAAGTACAGGCGTGCACTACCACGCCCGGCTCATTTTGATTTATTGTAGAGATGAGGTCTCACCAAGTTGCCCAGGCGAGTCTTGAACCCGCAGGCTCAGGCAATCCACTCACCTCAGCCTCCCAAAGGCGCGGGATTACAGGCTGAACCACCTAGCTTCTAACTTAAATTCTCCATCTTCTCTCCCTCGCGGGTCCCAGCACCTTCTATTGTGTGTCCTGTGGATTCAGGACCAGACCGAGGGAGCAGAGGTGAGCCAGGACAAACTGACCTGGCATCTCAGTCACTGGCAGGCAGGATTGGGATGAGAGTCACCAGCTTCAGGGCTAATTGGTACTGAGTTTCTCAGTTGCAGACCTAACGCTGTCTGACATAGTGAAGTCTGGGAAAGGGTTAACGACTTAGCCTTGACTAAGGAACAGATCAGTCATTGCCTTGCTAAGCTAGGGTGTGGCCATGTGCTCTCTGAGCTATGGCCAGGCCATGTTTTCTTAAGCTTTGGCCCCCTCCCTTACCTTGGGGAGGGGAATCTCTTCTTTCTCTCTTTCTCTAATTTACTTTCTAAATAAACTAGATTTTCTAAAAAACAAAAAACAACAACAAAAAAAACAGATCACTGGTTTCTCTCCCCCCACTGTCCCAGGAGAAAGTACATTAGTGTCAGCTTTCCTCACGTTTACATTTCTTTTCTAGTCCAAAGATAAGGGAAAATAATCAGAAAGATATATATTTCCTCTGAAAATTAGATCCAGGAAAGTGGCAGGCTGAGTCCCCTGCAGCTCCCCCTCCCCTGTTCCCTGCTCCCCTTATGGTACTAAATAACGGAAAGCCTGACGTGCACCTGCAAATAGCAGGGGACATCAGGTTCTAGGCAGAGTCATTCTAATTTGTTATTCTGGTTAATTGTGTTAAACCAGTTATGAATATGAAACTTATAGATCTAACCAGTTATTTATTTTTTTAAAAGGAGGGGAAAAAACCCCCCAAAAACACTTTTTTGGGGTTAAGAAATATGTCTCCAAAAATACTAGCTAATATCAGAAAGTGCAGAGGAGAGGAATAGAGTATACAATACATTAATAAAAATCAATTTCTTAGATCCTTTTGAAAATTGGAAATATGGCTCATAGGAACAATACAAAGACCTGAATTTGCTTCCTAGTGATAGTCACTAACCTCTTTGAGTCTCCATTTCTTCAGCATTAAAGGATAATGACGATTGTAACAATCTCATGGGTCTGGGAGGATCCAAGGGCACCATTTTGTTAATTATAAGTCATCGTACAAGTGTCATCTGACATTATCAGGACAGCTCTCTATTATCAGAGAAGTCTGATTGAGAGGTTGATGTAATACTCATTTGTTGAATAAATGAAGGGGTTTGGGAATTTTGCAGGAGGATCACAGGTAGTAGGGAGTTCCAGTGGGTGGCCCATGGCAGCAAAAAGACAGCATGAAGTGCTGGATGCTCAGAAGCACAAGCACGTTTAAACTCTGGACCAGCTGTGATCCCTCATATTAGAAGGCCTGTCTTGGAAGAAGGTTAAGTTCATAGAAAAATGTCAGAGGTAACCAGAATAAGATGACTTTAAGAACCCATTGCTGCTCAGCCTATAATCCCAGCACTTTGGGAGGCCGAGGTGAGTGGACTGCCTGAGCCCACAGGTTCGAGACCAGCCCGGGCAACTTGGTGAGACCTTGTCTCTACAATAAATAAAAAATTAGCGCCGGGCTCGGTGGCTCAGCCTGTAATCCTGCGCCTTTGGGAGGCTGAGGTGAGTAGATTGCCTGAGCCCGCGGGTTCGCGACCCGCCTGGGCAGGCAAGACCTCATCTCTACAATAAATCAAAAAATCAGCCGAGCATGGTAGCATGCGCCTGTAATTCCGGCTACTCGGAAGGCTGAGGTGGAAGGATCGCCGGAGCCCAGCAGGTCGAGGCTGCGGTGGCCGGGAGCGGCCACTGCACTCCAGTCTGGGTGACCGAGTGAGACTCCAACTCAAAACAAAACAAAAACAAAAAAAATTAGCTATGCGTGGTAGTGCATGCCTGTAGTTCTGGCTACTTGAAAGGTTGAGGGGGAAAGGATAGCCAGTGCCCAGCAAGTCAACGATGGGGTGGCCATGAGCGTGCCACTGCACTCCAGCCTGAGTGATGGCATGAGACTCCAACTCAAAAAACCAAAAAAACCCCAAACAAAAACAAAACACAAACAAACAAAAAAGAATCCATTGCTTGGTGGCTCACACCTATAATCCCAGCACTTTGGGAGGACAAGGTGAGAGGATTGCCTGAGCCCACAGGTTTAAGACCAGCCTGGGCAACTTGACGAGACCTCACCTCTGCAATAAATCAAAAAATTAGCCAGACATGGTGGTGCATGCCTATAGTTCCAGCTACTTGGAAGGCTGAGGTGGAAGGATCACTTGAGCCCAGCAGGTCAAGGCTGCTGCATTCCATTGCACTCCAACCTGGGCAACAGAGTGAGACTCCAACTCAAAAAAAAAAAAAAAAGAATCCATTGCTTAAGCACTAAAATATAATATAGTCTAACCAATTCATTTATGACAACATACTCCGCCTATCCTCAAGCTTTTTTTTTAAAGGCTGCCTATATCACACAGATGTCCCACTGATAACATTGCACTTACCGTATATATCCAGCCTGGCAGTGCATGACACAATGCCGGCTTCATTCTTGGCTGACAACGTGTACCACCCAGCGTCTGACTTCTTGGCTGGCTGAATGAGGAGGCAGACATACCCTGTTGTGTCCTGGTGCATACTGGAGAAAAGAAAGAATGTGTCTGTAAGGTATCTGTGGGCAGAAGCACCCTTGCCGGGTTTAGGGTTCAGGGAAACTCAAAGCATTTCTTCTCTAGAAGGAAGACAGGGAAACACAGCCTAAGGCAAACAGCTAGACTAATCCGAAGGTGGAAAGACATTACAAAAGAGCAGAAATGAATGTGTAGTGCAAAGAGGAGAGGGGCTGCCAGGCAGAGCCCTGCTCATGCCCTTCCTGCAGCTGGAAGTCTATTGAGGTGGCGCTCCCCACCAGCCATACCCCTACTTTTCACAGCCAAATTCTAGAGTAACCTCTTTTTCAAACAAGGTCGAGTATTTCAAGAACTCTGTCAGGAAGCTATGGGAAAGCAGACCAAAAGGATGGATGAACTGACCCAGGGATGGATGAACTGACAGCCTGGAGACGGCACTTCCTAAGAACCTCTGCTTTCTCCATATCAATCATTCTCAACCTTGGCTGTACATGGGTGTCCCAGGCCACGTCCCAGGCAACTGCATCAGAATCTCAGACTGGGACCTAAGCATTCGGATTTTTAGAAACTCCGCTGCTATTCCAAGATGCAGCCAAGGATCAAAAACCACAGGGCCCCCTTCCCTATACCCCTTGCTGGCCTGGTCTCCTTGCCATACATAGTTCTGAGGCTGCCACAGCTCATTTACAGATAACAGCAATTGCTTCCTGAGCTCAAAAGATAAACAAGTGTTTCGCTTTCACTGAAATATATTATAAAATGTCCAAGAATTTATGAAGTAATAAGAACACAGATTAATATCAAGAACAAAGTAATATAGTATCCGTCATCATTTCAACACTCTACCACACTGGCTACCTTTACTTTCTGGTTGACTCATTCATCCATTTATTCTTTGATGTATTTATTTAGTAAACCCTTACTGAATACTACACTGGCACAATGCTGGGTATTACCGCCTGGGAAGCTGAGGATGCAAAGATGAATATGGCAAAAATTCCTTCTCCATAAAAATCCCTAGGTTTGGTGGGAAAGAGATAAAAGATTAAAAACTGAGGCGGAAGGATCTCTGGAGCCCAGCAGGGCAACTCTGGGTGGCTGTGAGCGTGCCACTGCACTCCAGCCTGGGCGACGGCATGAGACTCCAACTCAGACCTGAGATGGCTAGGACGAGATTACTTTAAAAATCAATTTCTCAAGCACTAAAATGTAATGCAGCCAACTCCAGTGTGGGAAAGCTTCCCCGAAGATGTGCTTGAGCTCAGCCTAAAAGGTTGAGTGGAAACTCACTGGGAGGGTGGGGATGAGGCTGTTCCAGGTGGTGGAACAGATTGCACAAAGCCATGACGGCAAGGAAGAGCATGGTATGTTCATTATGGCTGACTGGCAGCTAGGGGCGGTGGGAAGAAGGCAGGAGAGACGGTCACACGTGCCATGGTAAAGGAACGGGACCCTTCCTCTCAGGGGATGAAACACCACTGTTAGATTTGAAGTAGGCGATGACATGATCAGTTTCCATTCTTAAAAGATTGCTCCGACTGTGGTGAGGAAAATTGAGTAGGGGCTTGAGTCTGGCATCAGAAAGACACATTAGAATGCCAGTGCCATAGTTTAGTGAGGTGTAACGATAGTGGTGGAAATTCATGCATTTGCTTATAATTCCTTCATCCTGTACAAAACACTACCAGGTGAAAGATGTTGTGCTGTCAGGAGTCAGGAAATACAATGACAAAGGAGATGTATTTCCTGTCCTCAAAACGCTTCTAGTCTAGTTGCAGAGAGACAGGGTGAAACTAACAACACCTAACAATTGTGACAATGTGCAACAGTTGCTGGCAAAGGAATATTAACTGAGTCCTGGTCAGAGGAGGGAAGGGAGCGGGGATGCTGCTCTTCCTCACAGAGATGACGTTTGAGCTGAGTCTCGAGGGATAATGGATACTAGAGAGGTGGGCCTGAGGGTAGGGTAGGTGGAGGAGGCCCGGGGAAGAGAGTTCCCAAAGAAGGAATACCCAGAGCAGAGACACATAGGTAAGAGAAAGCAGGGGCGTGAAAACCATAAATACTTACACCATAGTTATAATCACAGTGATATACAGAAGTTCCTGACTTAGGATGGTTTGATTTTTCTACTTTACAGTGGTGCAAGAGTGATATACATTCAGCATATCACTCATTTATGGTGGGGTTTCGTCCAGAAAAACCCATTGTAAGTAGCAGATCTCTCTCTCTCTCTCTCTCTGTATATATAACTGAGTTGCTGCCCAGAGTCCAGAGGCTGAGCGATCACCCAGCCCCAATAGTCAGCCTCGAGTGGGATCTTTCCAGACATTGATTTTTTTGTCCAATGAAATCATATTTAAAATTTTAGACCCTCAGTTTCAGAGGGATGTTGAGTCAACTTAGTGTAATACATTTAGTCTAGTTTAACATGTTACATTAATTTAGACTCAAGTGTTAACTCAGGAATACTATGTTCTCACTTAAACTTTGCCAGAGGAAAAAATCCATATAGATTATGTATCTTAGATGACAAAATTCTGTAAAACCTGACAGTTACAACATCCTCTAGGGCAAATTCAGTTTAGTGCAGAGAAATAATTCTCAGTAGAAAGTTTTGTACTGAAGCTACCTTTGCTTGCTTGCCCCCTTGTGGTATAAAGTCAAAATGGCAAGGAAATAAGGTTGGTTAGGGAAAATCCACCAAGGCACCTAATTTAAGAAACTGAATCCTTAAGCTTACCTAAAAAACAACCATTTAATGATGGTGAGAAAGGAGTGTAACTGCCTTAAAGTTTTGCTTTGTTTTATTTTAGCTTTTTTAGTTTAAAGAGTTTTTCTGGGTCCTAATATAACTGAAGACACATGATTAAAAAAGCCACACAAGATCTTTATATATTTCTTGTACTTTTTTTTTTTTGAGTCATAGTCTTACTTTGTCACCCAGATTAGAGTGTAATGGCACAATTATGACTCACCACAGCTTAAACCTCCTGTGTTAAGGCTATCTTTCTGCTCAGTCTCCTGTGTAGCATGCCACCATGCCTGCTTAATTTTTTATTTTTTATTTTTTGTAGAATGAGGTCTTGCTATGTTGCCCAACATGGTCTTGCCTTAAGCAATCTTCCCACTTTGACCTTCCAAAGTGCTGGGATAACGGGCATGAGCCACCATGCTCGGCTCTTGTACAGTTTTAAACTTACAAATTAAAGTTTTTAAATTGTGAGACATCCATACAATAGACTATCACTCATCAACAAAAAATAAAACATTCTCTTTTTTTCTGAGTTGGAGTCTCATGCTGCCGCCCATGCTGGAGTGCAGTGGCATGCTCCTGGCCACTGCAGCTTCAGCCTGCTGGACTCAGGCGAGCCTTCTGCCTCAGCCTTTTAAGTAGCTGGAACCACAGGTACATGCCATCATGCCTGGCTAATTAAAAAAATATATTTTATTGTAGAGACAAGATCTCCTTAAGTTGCCACAGCTGATCTCGAACCCCTGGGCTCAGGCAATCCATTCGCCTCCACCTCCCAAAATGTTGGGATTACAGGTATGAGCCACTGTGCTTGACCAAAAAAAAAAAAGTACACACAATAACATGGATGAAACTCAAATACTTTATGCTAAATGAAAAAAGCCAGACTCAAAATGCTACAGACTTATTTGGGTGGCCCAACTAGTGCCACTGAGTGTGGACGTCCCTCTGGACGTGGTGGCTGCCATACCTGATCCTCTCTCTGGTGAAAGGGATGGTCTCGTTGTCTTTCTTCCAGTAGAACACGGGTGGGGGCATGCCTATCACACGGCACTCCAGTCTCACCGGGTGGCCTTCAGGAACGCCACTGTTCTGTAGTTTCTCCAAAATCACAGGCGCCCTCTTCACCTCTTTGGCTGAACAAGAGAAGGGTTATTCATGTCTGAACAGTAAGTGCCTTGAGATTTGAGTCTCAAACTCACTACAGTTTTGGAACTTAGCAGAGTGGGCACGTACCCACCTTACCTCCTGGTCAGAACATTCCTCATGCCTCTTGGTGAGCCTTGGTAAAAGCTCCATAAATGGTTTTAAAAAAAGAAAAAGGAATGAGACAACTATCTCTGCACATCCCATGAGAGATAACACTCTAGGATTTGGGTCACACACAGGTGCAAATGCTAGGAATGGTGGAATTAAGGGAGTCTCTTATACTGCTCCACAGTAAATTTTGAGGAACAATATACTCTATGGACTAAAATAGATTCTTTTTTCTTTTGGGAAAGGGAGGTTATTTTGTAGAAGATATATTAATTTTCCCCCAACTTTTTATTTTGAAAAATCTCACACCCACAGGATCATGCTATTATTTTTTGTTTTGTTTTGTTTTTCTGAGTTGGAATCTCACTCTGTCATCCAGGCTGGAGTACAGAGGCATGCTCACGGCCACTGCAGCCTTGACCTGCTGGGCTCAGGTGATCCTTCCGCTTCAGCCTTTCAAGTAGTTGGAATCACAGGTGCGTGCCACCACACCTGGCTAATTTTTAAATTTTATTTTATTGTAGAGATGAGGTCTCATCATGTTGCCCAGGCTGGTCCTGAACCCGTGGGCTCAGACAATCCTCTGGCCTCCGCCTCCCAAAGTGCTGGGATTATAGTTGTTAGCCACCATGGCTGGCGGGTATTTTTATTTTTATTTTTTGAGACGGAGTCTCGCTAAGTTGTCCAGGCTGGTCTTGAATTCGTGGGCTCAGGCAATCCTCTTACCTCAGCCCCTCAAAATGCTGGAATTATAGGCGTGAGCCACCGTGTCCTGCCTTCCCTGCTTCATTTGTATAGTTATTAACTCAACATTTTAGAACACCTTCCATGTTCCAGGGTCTGAGACACACAGGCACTGGAATTCGCAGAAGAACTAGCCAGAGTTTCTGACCTCAGAAGCTCAGTGTCTCTTCAGGGAGGCAAAGAAGCAAATAATTACAGAGAAGGCCATCAGTGCTCTACGGAGCTTTCCTTTTCTATAGAAGTACTTTAACGATTGTGAGAATGGGAGGGAGAAGCTGCGCCTGTGGAGCCACTGGGCCCTGGCAGTGACATTTCAGTTAGGCCTTAGAGAATGAGCAGGAGGTTGCTAGGCTGAGAAGGGCATTCCAGGTAGAGGGACTGTGGGTGCAAAACCATGAAAGCTTGGGGGTGTGAGGAAGAGCCTGGCATATTCTAGAAATGATGGACTGTAAGGCAAGCAAATAACCAGAATTTAGTAACAATCAATAGATTGGTTAATTATTTTGATGGCACCCATTTATTGCATGAGTCATACACACAAGGTACCACGTTATATTTTTAGATTACTGACACATCTTCGAAAGCAGTGTAGGAAATATGGCCCTTGCTACAGTGAAGGGAAAACTGAGATTGAACTTAGTAGGGCAAAGGACTAAAGAATTCTGTCAGAGGCTCTGAATATTTGGGCAATGACCTTGGAGGAAGTTATGTTTAGGGGTCCCACCAGCAAACCTTACCTACTACAGAGAGCTCCAGGCTAAAAGAATTCTGCCCGGTTTTGTTGGTAGCAATGCACGTGTAGGTCCCTGCATCACGTTGAGTGAGCGGGTCAATGAGCAGAGAATGGATTCCAGTCTCCCTGACCAGCATCTTGTGGGAGGCGTCTGGTAGCACAGGTTGGCCATTGAGCAGCCACGTCAGCTCCGGGGGTGGTAAGCCACTCACCTAATAAACAACAGGACAGCTGAGGCAAATGACAGACTGATGACAGGCAGATTTATTTGGTGGCTGAATTCTTCATCCTTGTTTGGCACCAAATGCACAGGAGAGAAAACATGGGGTGGTTTTCTCTCTGTAGGGGCATTGAGAGAAAGAGGCGTCTGCTTGAATGGCTGCATGAATGTGAACTGTATGGTATCTCACCCCAATTCAGGTCATAATTAACCTATCTGATTATATTCGAATTGAGAATTAAATAAGAATTAAAAAACTGAATAGATAAAATTGGCCTGCAGCATCAATTTCAGAGATGACACACTGCTCACACACCTAATAGGCAAGAGGTACTTAAGAGATAGGCCTGAGAGTAAACCAGTGTTCCCATACCTTCCGCATATCACAATCACACAAGGAGTGTTTAAGAGTCCCAATGCCCACTTACCATATTGAGTCAGAATCTCTGGAGATGGGAGCCAGGCATCAGAATATCTCAGGACTTAGGAAAGGGGAAGTAGCAATCAACCTGAAGACTGTTTAGGCAGCCACAGGGAGAGCAAGAATCACAGGAGTGGACTGATTAAGAAAGCTTTACCTTAAGCTTTCACCAATTTGCATCTAAATCTTCTATAGCAGTGGTCCCCAATCTTTTTGGCAGCAGGGACCGGGTGGATGTGTTGGGGGGAGGATCATCAGGCATTTGATTCTCATAAGGAGCACACGACCCAGATTCCTTGCATGCGCAGTTCACAATGGGGTTCACGTTCCTATGAGAATCTAATGCCGCCACTGATCTGACAGTAAACGGAGCTCCACTCAACCGCTGCTCACCTCCTGCTCTGCAGCCTACTTCCTAACAGGCCACGGACCAGTACCAGTCCACAGCACAGGGAGTCGGAGACCCCTGTTCCATAGCATTCTGCACTCTTGGGGGCAGAAAGGATGCCTTAAGTTTCTCTTAATTCTGAGGGATATCGTCATTGCTCAACTAAAGCTTAGTCAAAAAATTAGAATGTAAAATAGTTAAAGATGATGAAGGTGGATTAGTAGTGCTCTCATAAACTGCCTTGGAACCATCTTTCATGACCCCAAAATTCACCTTAAGGATGTGAAAATCACACTTGGCTTTCTAGTAATATAGGTTTTCCAGACTCCATAGGGAAAATATCTGAATTACATTATGTGATATTTCAGTTAACTGAGGTCAACCATGATCTGAAAATATTAAACAAAAAATTCCAGAAACAAACTATTTATACGTTTTAAATTGTGCTTCATTCTGAGTAGCATGATGAAATTTCACATTGCCCACTGCATCCCACCCAGGATGTAAATTATTCATTCATCTAGTGTATCTGGGCTGTCTATGCTACTCACTTCAGAGCCATCTTCATTATCAAATTAAAAAAAAAACATAGTATCTACATGATTTGGTACCACTCACTAGGAGGCTTGGAATGTATCTCCCTTGGATAAGGGGAGGCTCCTGTATATTCATCTTTTTTGGTTGTCTTCTAAAAATGCAGTTAACTTGGTACAATATCAATGTAATTTTTATTCAGATGCAAAGATTTTAAAGTTTCATAAAATAATTTTGTTGGGTACTAAATGCTCCAAAAAAGTCATATATATATACATATATATACATATGATGTTTCTCCCTTCCCAACTCACCTTTCCCTGAAACAAAAATACTACAAAACACACACAAACAAACAAATGCAAACAAATACAAAATCTGTACAGATTGGAAACCAACAATGCATGCTAGAGTCTACCTTGCAGTCCAGCCGGCAGAGGCGCCCCTCGTGAGCTACCATATCTCCAGGAGCCTGAAGGAAGTGTGGTCGGAAAAAGCGTTCTTGTAGGGGCTCTTTGTCTCTTTCTTGCATTCGGGACCTTCCCCTGCAACAACAAGCATAACATATTCAGGATTAAACATAGAAACCAATTTACCAACTTATGACAATAGCCATGGCTATGGGACCAGGAATACAGGGGGTTTTTTTTGTTTGTTTGTTTTTTGTTTTTGAGGGGCAAAGGAGTTGCTGGGTCATAAACAAATAATAAATAATAAATAGTGGTGTGGAGCTGATGTAAACCACAAAGGGGTGAGCATCTCATACACTGGAGGATTATCTTGTAAGATCTGTAACCAAAGAAGCTTTAACGTCTTTCTCTCTGAAGTCATTCTGGGTTAAATGGCTCAGCTCCCCCTGTTGTGGGTTTGACCAGTTGTTCAGAAGTCATCAAAATAAACAAATAAATCAGTATTCAATTTGAACCTCAAATGAGAGCCAAAGAGAAGTCCTGCTTATTACCCAGAGCAAGGCAGCTGCAATCCTTGTGTCTCCGAGTAATAAAATTTAACCTGGCTATAAATTATGGTAGACCATTAAAGATGACCATGAACTCAAACTGGAAAACACTGACCAACAGTAACAGCTGTTCTTAAAAGAAGAAGAAGGAGGAGGAGTTATAGTTGGAACCGTGGTGAAATACTGTATCTGAAACATGGGTCACTATTTTTGTTCCTTTGGTAAGTTACATCTAATTCATCCGTGTCAGCAGCTATGGAATATTTTGCTAAGACTTTGTGGCATCATAAAATTCAAAGGGAAAGACGTTCTTTTTCTTCTTAGTGTTTAGTAAAAATCGGGGAGGAAGAAAACCAATTGTTATATTAGAGACAATAACAACACAAATATTCCATCTATATACATATAATCACTTATGGCTTTCTGGTTTATTAAACAAAAGATGGTGATTTAATTTAAAGAGTCTGGTCAGAGCCTAGTGCTTCTCTCTCTCTCTTCCTCTCTTTTTTTGAGACAGGATCTCACTTTGTCATCCAGGTTGGCGTGCAGTGACAAACTTATAGCTCACTGCAGCCTCAATCTCCTGGACTCAAGGGGTTCTCCTACCTCAGCCTCCCAAGTAGCTGGGACTACAGGTATGCACCACCACCCCTGGCTGGTTTGCTTACTCTCTCTCTCTCTCTCTTTCTTCTTCATTTTTTTTTTTTTTTTTTGAGTAGGAGACTCACGCTGTTGCCCAGGCTGAAGTGCAGTGGAATACTCACGGCCACTGCATCCTTGATCTGCTGGGCCCAGGCAATCCTGCCGACTCAGCCTTCCAAGCAAGTGGAACTATAGGCGTATGCCACTGTGCCCAGCTAATTTTTTGATTTATTGTAGAGGGGAGGTCTCACCAAGTTTCCTAGACTGGTATCGAACCATTGGGCTTAGACAATCCTCTCACCTTGGCCTCCCAAAGTGCTGAAATTAGAGGCATGAGCCACTGCGCTCGATCCTCTCCCTTTCTTTCTCTTCTCTTTCTTTCCTTTTTATTTATATAGAGATGGGAGTCTCACTATGTTGCTCAGACTGGTCTCGAACTCCTAGCCTCAAGAGAGCCTCCCACATGGGCCTCCCAAAGGGTTAGGATTACAGGTGTAAGCCACTGCACCCAGCCGACGAGTGTTTCTCAAGCTTCGCTATGCTTGTGAATCACCTGGGGATTGTTAAAATCAGATCCTGATTCAGTAGATCTGGAGTAGGGCCTGGGATGCTGCATTTCCACCAAGCTCCCAGATGATGCTGATGCTACAGGTAGAGGACTACTGATAAGCAACAACTTGTAAGTCCAGTCCTTCGGTGCTCACTGGGTGGGTAGGGACTTGAGAGGCACCCTGAGAAGGAGGATTCTTACTGTCTTTACCTGTGAGACTGACCAGCAGAGGTTAGTCGACCACGAATCGGTAAACTTTGTACCATCAAGTGGCCAGAACAGCTGATTCTCCCCTGAGAAAAGGAAAATGAACAAGATTAAAACAAACAAAAAAAAACCCCACAGTTTTTTTTTTCAATTTGCATAAATTCTTCTGGATAAGAACATCATAAAACTTTTGGCTATTACAAGTTTTTCTTTAGGGGAAAGGAATAAAAACAATACAATATGACTTCTTAAATTACTGTTTATGTTTCATGGGAGAGAATTTTAAGAGTATTGTGATAGCTTTTTTGTGAGTTGTGGTCTCACTCTGTCACTCAGGCTGGAGTGAGATGGTAGGATCACTGCTTACTGCAGCCTCAACCTCTTAGGCTCAGAAAATCCTCCTGCCTCAGCCTCCCAAGTAGCTGGGACTACAGGTACGCACCACCATGCCTGGCTTTTTTTTTTGTGGAGACAAGGTCTCACTGTGTTGCCTAGGCTGGTCTCAAACTCCTGGCCTCAAGTGATCTTCCTGCCTTGGCCTCTCAAAGTACTGGGATTATAAGAACGAGCCACTGTGCCCAGTCAATAACTTTCATTTTTAAGCTGAGAAAAGAACAACACAAATTAAAAAATTTTTAAATTCTTAAGTACTTAAACATTATTTGCAGCCACAGTACAGACAGCATGGCCAAATATTTTTATATTTTCCCCAACAGAGATTCTTCAAAACTAACACTGCAATAGTAAGAATGGATGGCAGCAGAAATTATGTTCTGTATTTCCTATTCAAATAGTAATTGAAAATATTTATTCTGCCATATATTTTAGGGGAATTTTAAGACTTGCCCTCATTTAGAAAGGGAAAGTGGAAGATTATGGTCTTCCAGCTATAAAAAACAAAAACAATAAAGAGAGAGGGCCATCCACAAGCCTTTGCAAAGTAATTTGCCTAGAGCCTAAAGAACAAAAATGACAGATCATTCTTGATAGAATGATTTATTGACTCTTCAGGAGAGAAGTGAGTTGGTAACACAGATTAAGCCCAGTATGTTTGGGATGTATTCACTGTGAAGAGACAGTACGCATGTCCCTTGACATAAGGCTTAAGGACTGAGCGACCCATCAATGGCTAACCAGTCTTGTAAGTTGTGATGCTGTGCTCTAGTTACACACAATCACAATGAATGCTTCTCATTCATTTTCCTCAGTAATCCTTAGTAACTTGCACTTCTCAAGGTCTCATTCACAACGACATCAACCGCTCCTCCTTCAGAGTGCAGCACAGCACAGAACCCTGCATCTCCACCTGGGGGTTGGCTGCCATGATGGTGTAGTTGCCATCGTCATCACTGATGGTGGATTCAATGTGCAGCGAACATGTTCCATCTCCTTCTCGCCTCATTTTGCAGTGCTCATTTCTCTTAGAAATCTGCTTCCCGTCTTTGAACCAGTAAACCTGAAATGAAAGATAATCAAGGAGAATATACTCGATTTCATACATCTTTAGAGGATAATAAACTAGGGTGAGGCAAGGGCTAATTGCCATCTTCTAAATATACATCCTTTATAATGCACTTGAAAAAAGTTATAAAATATATTCAAAACAGTTCTATAATAAGCCCCTCTGCTTGTACCTACACACTATTTAAGTAAAAAATCTAATAAATTTAGGATTTGAGATAAAGTTTTGTTTGTTGTTTTTTTTTGAATTGGAGTCTCACTCTGTCGCCCAGACTGGAGTGCAGTGGCCGCTCCTGGCCACTGCAGCCTCGACCTGCTGGGCTCCGGCGATCCTTCCGCCTCAGCCTTCCAAGTAGCTGGAATTACAGGCATGTGCTACCACGCCTGGCTGATTTTTGATTTATTGTAGAGATGAGGTCTTGCTGCCCAGGCGGGTCTCGAACCCGCGGGCTCAGGCAATCCACTCACCTCAGCCTCCCAAAGGTGCGGGATTACAGGCTGAGCCACCGAGCCTGGCTTTTTTTTTTTTTTTTGAGTTGAAGTCTCACTCTGTTACCTAGGCTGGAGAGCAGTGGCACACTCACGGCCACTGCAGCCTCGATCCGCTGGGCTCAGGCGATCCTTCCACCTCAGCCTTCCAAGTAGCTGGAACGACAGGCATCCACCACCAAACCTGGCTTACTTTTTTATTTATTGTAGAGATGAGGTCTCACCAAGTTGCCCAGGCTGGTCTCAAACCCCCAGGCTCAGGCAATCCTCTTGCCTCGGCCTCCCAAAGTGCTGGGATTACAGGCTGAGCCACCGCGCCTGGCCGAGATAAAACTTTTTTGATTTTTCTTGTACTTCATAATCAGTTAAAAAGCCACCCTAAGGACCAGATGTGGTTTTTCGTTTGCTTGTTTTTTTGTTTGTTTGTCGAAGTCTCACTCTGTCGCCCAGGTTAGAGTGCAGTGGCACGCTCATGGCCACCACAGTCTTGACTTGCTGGGCTCAGGCGATCCTTTCACCTCAGCCTTACAAGTAGCTGGAACTATAGGCATGTGGCTGTTTTCTTGATTTATTGTAGAAATGAGATCTCGCCAAGTTGCCCAGGCTGGTCTTGAACCCAGGCAATCCTCTCACCTCGGCCTCCCAAAGTGCTGGGATTATAGGCGTGAGCCACTGCACCTGGCCTCAGATGTGTTTTGAGAAGCAAAATAGTGAAAACCAGGAGCCTGGATCTTTCTTCATCACTCTGTTTGCAAGCTCAGGCTTCCCACAGTTGCAGATCTCGCACCTAGAATAGCTCACCTTGCTTGAAAGGATAGTATGGTTTATTAAATGAAGTGGAATGAGTTAGGATGGATTTGCTAAATTTCTTATCTAATCAGAATTTAAAATATATATATATATATATATATATATATATATATATTTTTTTTTTTTTTTCATGTTAAGTTCTGCATGTGTCAAGGCAATCTCTCATAGACAGAGAAGATAAAGTACCGGTTGCCCTGCCCTCCCCTGCTTTTCCTGGTTACCTAACTATACATGATAACATCATGCTAATGTTTCTGAAAGAGAGCAGAGAGCTCCCTGGCCACAGCCATGCCAGGTGTAAATCCTTCTCTATGTGGACTGCCAAAAAATCTGGTGACTCATAAGATTTTTCAGCAGCCGTGGTAATGATATGACATTTTCGGCATTTACCAACATAATACTAATGATACAAATATAGCTCAATTTGTACAACAACAAGCACCTTGTGGATATTAAATAGATATTAAATAAAAGGAAAAATATGATGAGTTACATGGCTAAGAGAATCAATAGCACAGAAAATAATATCATGACTAAGAAGTTTATTTTAAACTTTTATTAAAATTCTAATTTACTTAGAAGTCTGGTTTCTTTTTGTTCTATTTAATGATCCTATTCCTGATCATCTTTTTGCAGTCAAATTATCTGGGCTTTGCTAAGTTTCCGGTTTTGGTTTTTATTCCCTCTGTAGATACTTCACTAGAGTCTGATAAGATTTTCTTATTAAGAGGGAAATTTACAGCAATAAATGCCTACATTAAAAAAAAAGAGGCTCTAAATAACCCAAGGATGCATCTCAAGAAACTAAAAAAATCAAGAATAAACCAAACCCAGAATTAATAGAAGGAAAAAAGTAATAAAGATTAGAGAAGAAATAAATGAAATCAAGACAAAACTGGACTACAAAATAATCAACAAAATCAAAAGTTGACTTTTTGAAAAGATAAACAAAATTAGCAAACTTTTAGCTAGACTAATTAAGAAAAAAGAGAAAGGACGCAAATAAATAAAATCAGAGATAAAAAAAACTTTACAACTGATACTACAGAAATACAAAAGGATCATTAGAGACTATTTGAACAACTATATAAATAAGCTGTATAATAAGCCCCTTCACTTGTACCCATACAATATTTAAGTCAAAAATCTAACATAATTTAGGATGGAGATAAAGCTTTTGGATAACCTAGAAGAAATGGATGCCTTCCTGGACACAAATAACCTACAATCAATTCAAGATTGAACCATGGAGATAAAGAAAACCTGACGATAAGTGAGGCAATCCAAGCAGTAATAAAAAAAGCTCCCATCAAATAAAAGCCCAGGGTCTTGTGTATTCACTGCTGAATTCTACCAAACATTTAAAGAACTGATATTAATTCTACTCAAACTGTGTCAAAAATTAAGAAGGAGAGAATACTTCCAAACTCATTCTACAAGGTCAGCATTATTCTGATACCAAAATCAGACAAGACCAACAAAAAAAGAAAACTATAGGCCAATATTGCTGATGGCCATAGATGCAAAAATCCTCAACAAAACACTAACAAATAAAATTAGACAACACATTACAAAGATCATTCACCATGTTCAAGTGAGATTCATCCCAGCTATGCAAGAATGGTTCAACATAGCATTAAATACCAATAAACGTGATACATCACATCAACAGAATCAAGGAGAAAAAATGATTATTTCAATAGATGCTGAAAAAGTGTTTGATAAGATTCAACATCTCTTCTTAATAAAACAGATAAGGTGAAGAAAGAACATACCTCAATATAATAAAGGTCATTTGTGACAAACTCATAGCTAATATTGTACCGAATGGGAAAAACTGAAAGCCTTTACACTAAGATCAGGAACAAGACAAGGATACCCACTTTCACCACTTTTATTCACAGTACCGGACCAGAGTAATTACTCTGTAGGCAAGAGAGAGAAATAAAGGGCATTCAAAATGAAAATAATGTCAAACTATCCTTGTTTGCAGATGACATGATGATCTTTTTTTTTTCTTTTTTTGTGAGTTGGAGTCTCACTCTTGTCACCCAGGCTAGAGGTGCAGAGGCACGCTCATGGTCACCACAGCCTCCACCTGCTGGACTTGGTGATTCTTCTACCTTAGCCTTCCAAGTAGCTGGAGCTACAGACTCATGCTACCACGCTTGACTAATTTTTGTGATTTATTGTAGAGACGGGGGTCTCACCAAGTTGCCCAGGCTGGTCTCGATCCCCCGGGCTCAGGTAATCCTCTCACCTTGGCCTTCCAAAGTGCTGGGATTATAGGGTGAGCCACTGCCCCTGGCCAACATGATCTTAGAAAAACCCCAAAGACTCATCAAAAAACTTTGAGAACTCACAAGCAAAATTAGTAAAGTTGCAGGATACAAAATCAACATACAAAACCTAGTAACATTTTTATACATAAACAGCAATCAATCTGAAAAAGAAATCAAGAAAACAATCCCAGCGGGTACAGTGGTTCACACCTGTAATCCCAGCACTTTGGGAAGTGGAGGTGAGAAACTGCCTGAGCCCAGGGTACAAGATGAGTCTGGGCAACTTGGTGAGACTTCATCTCTACAATAAATGAAAAAATTAGCCAGATGTGGCGGTGCATGCCTGTCCTAGCCGTTTGGAAGGCTGAGGCAGAAGGATCACCTGAGCCCAGTAGGTTAAGGCTGTAGTGGCCAGGAATGTGCCACTGCACACTAGCCTGGGTGACAGAGAATGAGACTCTGATGAAAAAAAGGAAGGAAGGAAGGAAGGGAGGAAGGGAGGAAAGGAGGAAGGGAAGAAGGAGGAAAGCAATCCCATTTATAATAGTTGAAACAGACACACACACACACATACACACACACACACACACACAAAACAATAACAAAATAACTAGGAATAAATGTAACCAAAGAAGTGAAAAATTTCTGCAAAGAGAACTATAAAACACTGATAAAATAAATTAAAGAGGACACACACGCAAATGGAAAGACAGCCCATGCTCATGGATCAAAGGAATTAATATTGTTAAAATGTTTATACTATTCAAAGTGATCTACAGATTCAATGCAATCTCTATCAACATATCAATGACATTTTTCACAGAATTAAAAAATAAAAAAATTTATATAAAACCACAAGAGATTATGAATAGCTAAAGCAATTTATGAACAACAACAGCAACAACAACAATAGCAAAAAGCTGGAAGCACAACACTACCTATCTTCAAATTATGTTACAGAGCAACCAAAATAGTATGGTACTGGCATGGAAACAAACACATAGACCAATGGAATAGAGAATTCAGAAATAAACCCATGCACTTACAGCCAACTCTTTTATGGTAAAGGCAACAAGAACATACATCGGGGAAAGCACAATCTTTTTAATAAATGGTGCTGGGAAACTGGATATCCATTTGCAGAAGAATGAAACTAGATCTCCATTTTTCACCATATACAAAAATAAATTCAAAATAGATGAAAAACTTAGGTGTAAGACCTGAAGCTATGAAACTACTGGAAGAAAACACTGGGGAAATACTACATGACATTGATCTGGGCAAAGATTTTTTTGGGAAGACCTCAAAAATGCAGGCAACATAGGCAAAAATAGACAAATGGGATTACATCAAGCTAAAAAAATTTCTGTATAGCAAAGGAAACAATAAAGTGAAGAGACAACCTGAAAAATGGGAGAAAATATTTGCAAACTATCTATCTGATGAGGGATTAATAACCAGAATATATAAGAACTCAAACAACCCAATAACAACAACGAAAAAATCAAACAATCTGTTAAAAAGTGGGCATTTCTCAAAAAAAAAAGACATACAAATGGGCAACAGATATATGAAAAAGTGTTCAATGTCACTAATCATCAGGGAAATGCACATCAAACCGCAATATGATATTATTTAACCCAGTTAAAATGGCTATTACCGAAAAGACAAAAAACAAACAAAATAACTGGCAATGATGTGGAGAAAGGAGAATACTTATACACTGTTGGCAGGAATGTACAGCCATTATGGAAAATAGTATGGAAGTTGCTCAAAAAATTAAAAATAGAACTACTGTATGATCCAGCAATCCCACTGCTGGATACATACCCAAAAGAAAGGAAATCAGCATATCTAAGAGATATCTGCACTCCCGTGTTTATTGCAGCACTATTTACAATAGCAAGATCTAGAATCACTTAAGTGTCTATTTATGGATGAATGGGAAAAGAAAATGTAGCATATATACAAAATGGAATATTATTCAGCTATAAAAAAAAAAACAAAATCCTGTCATTAGCAGCAACATGGATGGAGCTGGAGATCATTATATTAAATTCGATGAACCAGGCACAAAAAGACAAATATTAAATGTTCTTACTCATATGTGGAAGCCAAAACAAAAATCATCTAATGGAAATAGAAAGTAAAAAGTTGGTTCTAGAGGCTGAGAAAGGATGGTGGGAGAGGGAGATTAGGAGGGGCTGGTAATGGGTATGAACATACAGTTAGATAGAAGGGTTAAGTTCTAGATATGATAATACAGTAAGGAAATTATAACTAATAGTTTATTGTATATTCAAAATAGCTAGAAGAGAAGAATCATAATGTTCCCCAACACAAAGAAAAGTTAAAAGTTTGAGGTGATGAATATCCCAATTACCCCAATTTTATCATTGATACATGTCTCAAAATAGCACATGTACCCCGAAATATGTACAACTATGATATGTTCATAATTTTTTTAAAAAACACAGTGTATTTTTTTAAAAAGACTTTCCTGAAGGCACCGTCTATAGTTCCCATGTTGTTGACTGTTCGATCAGCTGGTTCTATCCCTACCTTTGGAACCGGTATCCCAACAATTTTGCAGGTGAATGTGACGGGAGAGCCTTCTGTGACCCGAAAGTGCTTGAGTCTTTTGTCAAAGATGGGAGCAATACACTTTCCCGTGGGGATCTCATCATGTTGGATTTCATCATCTGATTCATCAACAGGAGTACGTTCCAAGCGAAACTCTATTTCATTCATCAGCCTCTGCTCAAAGCTTGAAATTTTGTACTCCTGTCAAAACGACAAACATGTTTCAACTTCATTTTCTATATGGCAAGGAAAAACATGTCCATGAGTATAATTGAGTATGCAACTTTTAAAGATCCAGAGATTTATACCATGGGACCTGAATAAACCAGTTCCATGTTTCCATTTCCAGATTCCTGCTGTGGAGCACTAAAGGAAATTTCAGTGTCTCTCCTATAATCTCAAACTGCTTTAGTGAATCTTGATTCTTCAACTTAAGCTTGGAGCCCCAATTCTGTAGGGAATGGAATGAAGATGGAATATAATTTCCATACCTGCTATTCGTGTAACTTTCAGAACTGCCCATAGAGTTATTTTGACAAACCTATTCTAAATAGCATTCTGGTACATGTCTGCATCACCAACTTACTGTCTCTACTGGACATTCCCATCTGCACACTTGAGGGAAATCTATTTTGTTGTTTGTTTTTTTTTTTTTGAGGTGGAGTCTCACTCTGTCACCCAGACTGGAGTGCAGTGGCCGCTCCCAGCGACCGCAGCCTCGACCTGCTGGGCTCCGGCGATCCTTCCGCCTCAGCCTTCCAAGTAGCTGGAATTACAGGCATGTGCAACCACACCGGCTGATTTTTTGATTTATTGTAGAGATGAGGTCTCGCTGCCCAGGCGGGTCTCGAACCCGCGGGCTCAGGCAATCCACTCACCTCAGCCTCCCAAAGGCGCGGGATTACAGGCTGAGCCACCGAGCCCGGCTGGAAATCTATTTTGAATAAATCTTTCTTAACCCCACATCTGCCTTTACTGCATCTCTTGGCTACCCCCACAACAAAACTATTTGAAATACTTCTCTACTGTTATGAGATCATTTACTCATCGCCTGTTCTCTTACTAACATATTCCAATATGTCTTATGTTCTCAACTGTTCCCCTGAGGGTGCTACTTTCAGAGTCTCCAAATCTGCCAAATCCAATGGTCATTTATCTGTTCTTTCCTCGCTTGATCTCAGCAGTATTAGCCACAGATAATTATTTTTTCCTTTTTGACACATTTTCTTCTGTTGGTTTCCGTGACACACCATACTGATTTTCTTTCTTGTTCTCTAGCTGAATCTTATCAGTCTCTTTTGCTGGCTCTCATGTCTCTGATCTAGGTGAGCTCATCCAATCTCAGTTTCAGGTACTTTCTGCAGATGACACCCAACTCCATATCTCCAAACCTGGTCTCTCTCCAAAACTCCAAATTCAAATACCACTACTCTGCATTATGCTGTTTAATGGGCATCTCAAACTTAGGACAGTCCAAACAACACACACCTAACCTACTCTTCCTCATTTTAGGAAACGGTACCACTATCCAGCTACTTGCTTGAGTGGTTAAACCAGTGTTTCTCATACTGTCTATGGTGAAAAACAGTTTTTTAAAAAAATTTCCAACCTGTTCTTTTGTAAAAATAAATGAAAAAGAATGACTAGCGAAATGAACTTAAAAGTACATAAATTTATTATATTCATACAAAAGTATTGTATTCAATAAACATAAGATTTCCATGTCAAATTGCTATAAAAATTTCTTTTTTTTTCCAAGCAAATTTACTTAGAAAGTAAACTGGAGAGAGAGAGAGAGAGAGAGAGAGAGAGAGAGATTCACCTCCTCAAGGTAGGGGAGGGGGCCAAAGATAAGAAAACATGGTGGCTATAGCTCAAAGAGCCATGTGGAGACAGCAGAGTTTAACAAAGCAATGGCTGCTATGAAAATTTCTTTTTTTTTATTTTTTTGAGTTGGAGTCTCACTCTGTCACCCAGACTGGAGTGCAGTGGCCGCTCCCGGCCACCGCAGCCTCGACCTGCTGGGCTCCGGCGATTCTTCCGCCTCAGCCTTCCAAGTAGCCAGAATTACAGGCATGCACTACCATGCCCGGCTGAGTTTTTGATTTATTGTAGAGATGAGGTCTTGCTGCCCAGGGGGGTCTCGAACCCACGGGCTCAGGCAATCCACTCACCTCAGCCTCCCAAAGACGCGGGATTACAGCCTGAGCCACTGAGCCCGGCTTGAAAATTTCTTAATAGTTGCTCTCCATCTCTGTACTTATCTCAAGGTGGAGAGGTGACAGCTTGCCGACTCACGCAGGCCTTCAGACCACACTTTGAGTTCACTTTCAACCCTAAATCTAGGATTTATCCTGGACTTCTCTCACTCCATCTCCCAGCCATATCTTATCTATCGAGTTTAAATGTCACCTCCTGAGAGAAGTCTCTCCAAGCCACTTCATCTATTGTAGCTCCCTGTTCTAATTCTCTACATAACACTGATTCCTATCTAGTATATTTCTTGTTTGTTTGTTGATTAAATTACTGAATTTCTAAGCATTAGTATGTCTGCACTCAAGAGCAGAGATCTTGTTTGTCTTGCTTTCCTATATTGACACCTGCTCCATGGCACGTACTCAAGAAGTATCTGAAGAATGAGGGGATACATGAATGACATGGAGGCAATCACTTGTTCCAACATTACCAAAATTTCAGGGAATCTGGAGTTATGTGCTTGGGATGAGGGTAATACCTATGGCTAAACTTGTGACTCTGGTTAACTATAATTTTATAAATTAAGTGAGCTCTACAGAGATGGTACTTGGATTTTCCTGAACTGGAATTTGGAAACACATGGCTGATACATACCTGCCCCTAGTCAATGGCAAAATAAGTTCAGAACTCATGCGTTCTCTAGCTGTTAAATCACAGTACTCACGTCCTCTAATTATTGTCTTGCACATACAGTATAAGTGTCTAAATTTGGGTAGAACTGGAATTTAGAAATCACAAAACCAACTATTTCTTGGAACCTATTTTAAATCTGTCCCTTTTGGCCACATCTCAGACTGGGTAAGAAAGTAAGTACACAGGTGTCTCAGGGTGGAAAAAATGATTAATCTCCAGTAAAGTTTATTAATTTTTAATCAGATTATTCAAACCAGTAAAGCAAAAGATTGTTCACCTCCACTAATGTCATTGGATTCTAAAACCAGATTAAGTGAAAAGTATTAAGATTTTTTTATTTTATTCCCTCCCTCCCTCCCTCCTTTCTTTCTTTGTCAGGGTCTTGCTCTGTGCCCAGGCTGGAGTGCAATGGTATGCTCATAGCTCACCGCAGCCTTAAACTTCTGGGCTCAGGAAGTACTCCTACTTCAGCCTCCAAAGTAGCTGTGACTACAGGTACATGCCATGCCTAGCTAATTTTTTTTCGTAGAGACAAAGTCTTGTTATGTTGACTAGGCTGGTCTTGATCTCCTGGGTTCAAGTGATCCTCCCACCTTGGCCTCCCAAAATGCTGGAATTATAGGCGTGAGTCACCATGTCTGGCCTATTTTCACATTATAGGAATATTTTGGGGAAAAGTTAATAATTGAAGCACTCAACTATCCACCTATTAGTTGAAACTATAAGAAATAGTCATTTTTGTAGGTCAATAATGACAGACTATCAGAAGTTTTATATGATTCAATCTAATACTTCTCTATGATGATATTTTCCATTAGTACATCAAATGGTCAAACTTAAACTATTTCCTAGCCTTGCCAATTTAAAATTACACGAGGAATATAGGTTTCTTCTTCACTGAATTGCAGTCAGGCTTCTAAGTTTTTCTTTTAATAAATTATTTTTCCTTTTAAAAAATTTGGGTTTAGCCAGGCATGGTGGCTCACGCCTGTAATCCTGGCACTTTGGGAGGTGGAGGTGAGAGTATTGCCAGAGTTCAGGGGCTTGAGACCAGCGTGGGCAATTTTGTGAGGCCTCATCTCTACAATAAACCAAACAATTGGCTGGGCATGGTTGAGGCTGCGGTGGCCCTGAGCGTGCCTGGGCAACAGAGTGAAATGCCTACTGAAAAAAAATTAGTTTTATTTCTTTTTTAGATGCTTAAAAGTAAAACCAACAAATAATGTTATCTCTTAAAATCCTTTAAAATTATGTTAAAAAAGAATAATTCACAGAGCTCTCACTCTACACATAGATCCTAGAGTTCAGGAAACCCCAGCATTTTGTGAGAATAGCTGTTCTCCATTTCTCTGAAGCTTTATGATCATTAGTGGAGAGAGGTTGTGGATCGGGTGCCTATACTCTTGGGGAAAAGCACCTAGAGGTGCTGACTGAGGCTGTGTGAGTGGAAGCCCCCTCAAAACATTGGAATTCTCTTTTGGAGGGTGGACCCCTTGTAGTAAACTTGAAATTTGTTCCTCTAGGTCAAACAGTCAACCAAAATTTTTATCTGGAAGTTTTGAGAAGGTTGCATCACGATATGTGGAAGCAAACAGGTGACTGGTTCTTCCACCATGACAATGCATCTGCCCACAGTGAGTGTTCAAGCAGTTTTTGACCCAAAACGGCATGTCCCCTGTGCCCCACCCTCCCTATGCACCCAATCTCACCCTGCACAATTTTTTCAGTTTCACCGGATGAAAAAGTCCTCAAAGGGAAACGTTTTGCCTAGGTGGAAGAGGGGAAACAAAAAACGACAGAAGAACTAAAAGGCATCAAAATTGACAAGTTCAAAAATTGTTTTGAGCCATGGAAAAAGTGTCTTGATAAGTGCACTGCATCAAACAAAGAGTACATTGTAGATGACTGAAGTTTAAAAAGTAAGAATAAATACACAATTTTTTTTTTTTTTTTTGAATTGGAGTCTCTCACTCTGTCACCCAGACTGGAGTGCAGTGGCCGCTCCCGGCCACCGCAGCCTCGACCTGCTGGGCTCCGGCGATCCTTCTGCCTCAGCCTTCTGAGTAGCTGGAACTACAGGCGCGCACTACTACGCCCAGCTGATTTTTAAAAATTTATTGTAGAGATGAGGTCTCGCCTGCCCAGGCGGGTCTTGAACCCGTGGGCTCAGGCAATCCACTCACCTCAGCCTCCCAAAGGCGCGGAATTACAGGCTGAGCCACCGAGCCCAGCTGCACAATTTTTAAATAAATAAATTCCAGGTTTTTTGGATTCCCCTGGTATCTGGCAGGGGGTAGTGATGGGGAAGCCATGTAGACTGAGACTCATGGGGGAATTAGCCAGGGACTCTTGCTGTGGTTAAATCAGAAAGAAAATTCTCATTTCCTAAAACCTGCCTCAGTGCTTCACCAGAGTCTGTACTTTTCATAGTTTCCTGCTAATATTTCAGAAACAAAGATTATAGCAAACAGAGGTCCCAATTTTAATCATGACCAACTTACACCTGCCCACCACTTAAGATTGGTTAGCAGGAATAAGGAGGCTGAGTGGCTTCAGAAACTTCCTTTTCACCTACCAGTGATGCCACAGATCCTGGTCCTCCACCTCCCATATCCAGTCCCCACTTCTCAGGACACTCCCAGGTCCCTAGCAGGGCTGACTGGACAAAAACAAGGGTACAGGGATTGAGGGCAAGAGGGGAAACATTCAAGCCTTCATCTCCCAACCTGTCCCCTCCCTGGCACTGGTGCTGCCGCTGTTTCCCCAGACCCAATCCTGGTCCCATTCCTCATCCAATTCCTATTTCCTGTTTGCTCCTAGCTTACCTCTAGCTCCCTGCTCTAGTTTCTTAAAGAAATGCTCCAAACAGTTAAATGTGGGTTTACTCTGGACTACGGTTAAATCTTATTTTGAGTCCTTCATATATCCAGTCCTTTGACCAGTTCTCTATGAATGGACCCTGACTCTATGAGACTATGTGAAGAAAAAAGGATACGAGAGAGGAATATCTGACTCTTTTTACTCTCAAATTGTCTGTTTCCAGTTATTCCTGGAAAACTTTGCAGAGGCTTTGCTTGCTTTAGATCAAGATATGACACAACTGAGTCCAAATTACCAGGAAAAAAGAGGAACTTGAAGGATAAAGAGAAGCAAGAAGTCCAGTCTCTGAGGACCATGGAATAAAATAAAGAGAGTAATCAAGAAGCCCCAAATGGAGAAGTATTTCTGGGGGTTTTCAACAGGCAAGAGGTCTTAGCCGTCTATGGCTTCCCATCTTGCTTCATTATGACTTCAAATTTCTAGTCCATCCATACTACCTCTAGCCTCTATTCTAGTGGAGTTCTTGCTCCAACCTAAAGAACATTCCTAGCAGCTTCTATACCCTAACTGGTGAGTTCCTGGCTAATTATACCATCAGAGTTATTATAGGGAGAGATGAATTCTTGAAATTCTCTATTGACACTCTGAACTATTTTTTTCTAAATAAATGTAATTATACATGGTGGTAAGTTAGGATTATGCCTATACTTCAGGAACACAGTGGGTTATAGATACATAGTCTTTAAGTGCCTGCCTAAGAATATAAATACCGCATTGTCTCTATGTATTCTAAACAACGAATTCTAGGAACTTGACTTTGACTGGCGGTTTGATTTTATAGAATTTATAAATGCTTGAATTGATGTAGCCAAAAGAACTACAGAAGCAATGTGATGAAAATATACACATTTTGTTTTACTATAAATGTGTATATATCTTGGTTGTGTATGTATTATCTTAACCAGTACTCCAAAATGGCAGATGAAGAAAATGACACTGAATGAGTTCTTTTAAATATACTATTTGTAATTTGCTGGGTGTGGTGGCTCACACCTGTAATCCCAGCACTTTGGGAGGCCAAAGTGTGAGAATTGCTTGGTCCTAAGAATTTGGGACCAGACAGGGCAGCATAGCGAGACCTCATCTCTACAAAAAGTAGAAAAATAAAATTAGCCAGGTATGGTGGCATGCACTTTTAGTCCCAGCTACCCAGGAAACTGAGGTGGAAGGATTGTCTGAGCCCAGGAGGTTGAGGCTATGGTGAGCTGTGACCTGTGCCACTGCACTCCAGTCTGGGCAACAGAGTGAGACTCTGACTTAAAAAAGCAAACAAAACAAACAAACAAAAAATTATATATATATATAATATAAAATTCATAATTAGGTAGTGAAGATACAATTGTAATTAGATCTTTTAAAAATTTTTTTATTTTGTTGGCGGGGCTCGGTGGCTCAGCCTGTAATTCCAGCACTTTGGGAGGCCGAGACGAGTGGATTGCCTGAGCCTGCGGGTTCAAGACCCGCCCGGGCAACTTGGTAAGACCTTGTCTCTGCAGTAAAAATCAAAAATTAGCTGGGCATGGTAATACGCACCTGTAGTTCTGGCTACTTGGAAGGCTGAGGCAGAAGGATTGCCTGAGCCCAGCAGGTCGAGGCTGGGGTGACCCTGAGTGTGCCATTGCTCTCCAACCTGGGCGACAGAGTGAGACTCCAACCCAAAAAACCCCAAAAAAGTTTATAAAGTGCAGAAAAGTAATCATAAAAGTTTACAGGAACTAAAAGTGGCCCCAAACGTTTTGAAATTGTCATACATTTGAGATTGCCAGGAGCAGGAGAAGAATTAGTCCCAATGGATACATTTAAAGGAAAATGGAAGACAAAAAAAAATATTTTTTTTGAGGCAAGGTCTCACTCTGTCACCCAGGCTGGAGTGCAGTGCCAAGGTCCCAGTTCACCACAGCCTTGCTCCTGGGCTCAAGGGATCCTTCTGCCTCAGCTTCCTGAGTAGCTGGAACTACAGGCATGCACCACCTGTAGTCCTGGGACTACAGGCATGCACCACCTGGCTAATTTCTGTATCTTTTGTAGAGATGAGGTCTTTCTATGTTGCACAGGCTGGTTTCAAGGTCCTGACCTCAAGAGATTCTCTTACATTGGCCTCCCAAAGTGCTGGAATTATAAGTGTAAGCCACTGCGCCTGGTCTAAAATTGTTTTAAAAGAAATAATTGATTAGTGTACTAACTGTGTAATATAATGTATAAACTGTACATGAGCAAAAAAATAAGAATATATAGGTCAAGAAGTTTCCATGAAAGGTTCATTAAATATTTGGGAAGTTGAGTCTTAGGGACAAGGAGACTATGTAACTGCATGGCAGATGTATGTGACCCATCACTGAAGCACTGAATCTTTACATCTGAGATGTTAACAAAGATGAACATCAACCACAAAGCAGAAATTGAAGGCTTTTAAAAGTGCTTTCCCACTAAGAGTTGGCCATCTCAAAGATAACTACCCACACTACACAAAAATCAAAGTTGTTATTTTAAGTTACTACAGATGTGACTTAGATTTCATAAGGAAATTTACAAACACAACCAATATGTTTAAATTAAAGGTACTTTCTGCACTGTTCTGCACCAAGATTTTACTACCAATCCATTGTTGGTGAGTGTCCATTTTAAATTTCCAGTACTGGATTTATGCTGTGTTCTCCATTTGTGAGTAAATATAGATAGAACTTTCTGTGTCAGCTGCTCATAGGTGACATCTGCACTCAAAGGAGAAAATCTTTTTTCTGTGTAAATCTGGTCTGTATGGAAATCAAATCAATGATAAGTGACTCATCCTTTCCAGGCTCATGAATTGCATGGAATTACTGTTGCTCTATGAAAGGAGATAAAAGCTAAAAATATTTATTTCAGAATATGCCACTTGAAAACATAGCCCTTCTTTCCCTTTAAAGATAATCCTCTTAAGGTTGATAATTTGACAACTTGAAACACTTGATTTCTGGGACACCTCTGCAAAAAGTTTCTTCAAATTGTCATAGTTTCTTCAGATTGGTGGAGTGGGTTTTTCTTCTGTTGAGAACCACAATGTGGTGGCATATTCTAATTGGATATGGCATTGCCTGGGTATGGGTCATGATCTAACAGTCACTGCCTGAGCTCATCACTGACTTTCCCTACTCTGAGTTCTGAGTCTGAACTTTGGGGGAAAATAATCAAATAAGGATCAAACTAGCTAGAAAACCTGCTCAGAGTGTTCTCAACAAATTCTGGGTATGATGTACACTATAGGAAAGTATTATGTGTTAGAGAATGGGTTCTACTTTTCTTTCCAGGGACAGGCAGAGTTTGGAGACAGCAGAAAAGATTCCTAGATAGGCCTGGCTCATGTCTGTAATCCCAAGCACTTTGGGAAGTTGAGGCAGGAGAATTGCTTGAGGCTAGGAGTTCGAGACCAGCCTGGGCAACATAGTGAGACCCTGTCTCTAAAAAACAAAACAAAGCAAAATAACAGATTCCTAGATAAAATTGAAGGTTAACATAACTAAAGGATAATTTTTTTTACTGTTTATCTAATAATCACTTGTTTCCTTCAATAGAAATAATCAGTCTATGGCCGGGCCCTGTGGCTCAGCCTGTAATCCCAGCACTTTGGGAGACTAGGGCGAGTGGATTGCCTGAGCCTGAGGGCTTGAGACCGCCTGGGCAACTTGGCGAAACCTTGTCTCTGCAAGCAATAAAAATTAGCCAAGTGTGGTAGTGCATGCCTGTAGTTCTGGCTACTTGGAAGGCTGAGGTGGAAGGATCGCCGGAGACCAGCAGGTTGAGGTTGCGGTGGTCGGGAGCATGCCACTGCACTCCAGCCTGGGCGTCAGAGTGAGACTCCAACTCAAAAAAAGAAAGAAAGAAAGAAAGAACCAGTCTTCATAGCATACCCCCACCCCTGCTGCCAAATTCTTAGTAAGTACCTACTATTTGCGAAACACTAGGAATACAACATTCTATAAAACACAGACCTCACCTTCAAGGAGAATGTATAAAAATACTTTTAATTCACATTTTGCATTTAGGAGTAAAGAATTATTAAAACATGCACAGATTTACTTTATACTTAAATGTCCAGTTTACATCAGAGTTTTGTTTAATTTCAGTGTTTTTAAAAGTTTTCATCTTTCTAATCAGCTAATTAAGTTGAATTGCTATCATAGCAGGTAATATTCACAATGAGGTATAATCAGAGTATATATAATCAAATGAGATATTTTCCACAGATACACAACAAATCCAAACTTTTCTATTTTGACTATAAGTTTCATTATCCTATCTGAAATTAGTGTAACTCCCATAGTGGTGTGTTAATTCAGCAGTATTTACCGAGTGCCTACACTGTGCCAGGCCCAACAGGGACACAGCAATGAACAAGACACCCTCATTTCAGTCCTCAGAGAGCTTCTGGCTGGTGCATTCTGTGTGGGCCCATGGCAGAAGACACGACACTTCCCAATCCCAGCAGCCAGGGTCCTGCAATTCCCAAGGTGGGCAACATAGAGCCAGTGGTCTTACCATGGACAATGTGAAGCCAACGTGGAATTCTTATTAGAAAAGAAATGGATGGCATGATTATCTCCTCACAAAAGAGGATTGTTATAAAGAATTTATGGTAAGAGATGAAAGAGTTGAGATTTAAATAGAAGAAATGGCTGAACAGCTTAGAGAAGAAGGAGATTAGGGGAACAAAAGGCAGAAAAAAAATTAGGTGCTCACTTTTTTCCTCTTTCACATGGGGCAGTATCTGGAAACTGCAGACAGTTATACAGAAGCATTAATAAAAAAAACAGAGGGGTGAAAGAACCGAATAAAGTAATAGGAAGGTTTCCAGAGAAATGAGGTCAAGGAAGAAAGCTTGAATTAGACATTAGATGTGGAAGAGAGCATGGATATTAGAAATTAACAATCAATATAGCAGTCAACAAATATTTGTTGGGTATGAAACATCATGCTTAGTCATGTGTGAATTAAAATCATTCCTCATGTAAGTTCTATTACCTTTCATGGTCCTACGTTCCTTTGACCTCTCAGATTTACCTCACTAACCTAAACCATTTAGGTTTTATTGATGTTCAATCAAGGTCCAGTGGTGATAAATAGTACCCTTCAAAATAAGAAAAAATGGAACCTAAAGTCTAGAAATCAAGGAAACCTCTCTTGGTTTATACCCAACCCAAAAAACACTTCTTGTCAGTTTAGAAAGCTAAACATGCTAATCTATATGAGCAGTGGAAAGAATGAAACCTTTATATTTCACAAAGATCTAAGAATCAACAAATGTTAATTACTGATTGAAAATATATAAAACAAGTTAGAGGGTAAATACTGAAATATTATAACAGGAAAACACAGAGTATGTATATCGCAAAACCCCATTTTCTAAAACATCATTTATAAGCTTAAGTTCCGGGGCAGAAATTATTTAAAGTCAGCCATATTCAACATTCAAGAACTTCTGATTAATTTTCATGTTTAGCACAGTATGGTAATACTAGACCAAACAAATGTTCTAAGACAGTTTATTCTTCATTTGCTTAGGACTAAAATAGGGCAAGAGAAGCCTGCTTTCTGGACCTAAAAGTATTCAAGACAAATAAAGCAAAACAATGCATACTCTTCAGAAAGGATCAGTTATTCCCCCTTTCCACATGTGTAGGCTAATATGGGAATGAGAAAACAGATTATTTTTCCTATGTTCCCAAACTGCAGGTATAGATGACTATCAATACACAAGTGTTTCTTCATGATTGTTTTCTGCTTGTCTAGTGTTCTTTGGCTATTCTAAGCCAACTTTCTTCTTAACCTCATCAATGTACTGCAATACATTTCAGACAGTTCTTCCTAGTCATTTTCACTATCATTTCCCAAGGCAGCAATGAACAAAATAATATTATAATATGACCATTATTTTGTTTCCCAAAACTTCCTCAGGGTCAGTGTCTGTCAAACTAATGCAAACATTCTATCTCAGACAGCTCCTAGTTTTCTGAATTTCATTTATATAGCTTGGATTTCATTATTCACGGCATAAAACACAGTCTAAGACCAATTCCGTAATTAACCAGACATAATAATTCTCAGGAGACTGATACAAGTTACAATATTCCGATTAGAGGATTGAGATGCTTTGGGAGACTTTCCAAGTTCTTGCCATCAGTGTAGAAGTTAATTCATGATGGAGGTTTAGGAGAAAGAGTCCTACTGGGTTTAATGACAGTAACTCATAGAAGTTCATTTTACATGTACACACATTTCAGAGTATTTTGTTTGTTTGTTTGTTTTGTTTTTGAGACAAGGTTTCACTCTGTAACCCAGGCTGGAATGTACTGGTGCAATCCCCAGCTCACTGCGGCCTCAACCTCCTGGATTCAAGTGATCCTCCTCCCACCTCAGCATTCCTAGTAGCTGGGACTACCAGCACATGCCACCAGACCCGGCTATTTTTTTTTATTTTCTGTAGAGATGAGGTCTCACTATGTTGCCCAGGCTGGTCTTAAACTCCTGGCCTCAAGTGATCCTCCTGCCTCAGCCTCCCAAAGTGCCAGGATTACAAGTGTGAGCCACCATGCCTGGCCATATTTCAGGTAATTAAGAGAAACATTCTTCTTTCCCCTGACTTAGGCAATGCGTTAGCCTGGATCTACCTACAGTGTAACTATAAAAATAAAATTAAACAGCATATGTGCTGAGGTAGTATCATTTTTTTTACAGGGCTCTAATGACTCCCTGGGTTGTAAAAGACATAGGCTGAATACAGCTCTGATTTCAGTGACACTTAGATTCACCACCACAAGTGTGATGACAGCGTTATAGGAAAACAAATGCATTAAACAGGGCAGCATTTATGGGGCTTAAAAGTAATCAGGTCATCATTGTCATAAAACTGAAAGAGGCTGCAGAGTTTCAGGGAAAATGTGAAAGTGTCCTGGAAACCACGGCTCTAGTTCTGTTTCTGCCACTGCCTATTTGATGCCTGTGTTTCAATTTCTCTGTCTAGAAGACGTAAGAGAAGAACAGTGGCCTTGATATTTACCTCCCAGAAATATATGTAATTTGGTGAAATAATACATGAAACAGTTATGGCAAGTTTAAGTTTTCTGCTTTTGTTTAATACTTTTTTTTTTTTTGAGTCAGAGTCTCACTCTGTTGCCCAGGCTAGGGTGTAGTGGCTCAATCATGGCTCACTGCAGTCTTGAACTCCTGGGCTCAAGTAATTTTCCCTCCTTAGCCTCCCGAGTAGCTGGGACTACAGGTGTGTGCCACCATGCCTGGCTAATTTTTAAGGTAGAGACTAGGTCTCACTCTGTTGCCCAGGCTGGTCTTGAACTCCTGGGCTCAAGCAATCCTTCCACCACAGCCTCCCAAGGTGCTGGGTTTATAGGCATGAGCCACCATGCCTGGCCTTGTTTAATGATTTAAAATCTATTTTTCAAAGGTTTTAAGCAGCACATTTTCAGAAGAGTCCACTGAGTAAACTTGCCCAATATATATAGCCTAATTGCAAAATACTATATGTATTTTATATTGGAAGTAAGAGACAGAAAAGCTAAGGAAAACTGTATATGGTCAGGGAAATCTGAAGCTTTGTTTCTAAGAGTCACATGTCATAAATTACACAATATGTGGCTCATTGTATTGACTGAAATTTTGTTATATTTCAAAATAGATTTTATAAGTTGCCACCTTGGGAAATAAACCAAGTGCTAGAAAGCGAAAACCCACATTAAAAAAATAATTGACTGGGCTTGGTGGCTCAGCCTGTAATCCCAGCCCTTTGGGAGACCGAGGAAAGTGGATTGCCTGAGCCCGTGGGTTTGAGACCCACCCGGCCAGGCAACTTGGTGAGACCTCGTCTCTACAATAAATTAAAAATTAGCTGGGTGTGGTAGTGCGCACCTGTGGTTCCGGCTACTTGGAAGGCTGAGGTGGAAGGATTGCCGGAGCCCAGCAGGTCGAGGCTGTGGTGGCCGGGAGCGGCCACTGCACTCCAGTCTGGGTGACAGAATGAGACTCCATCTCAAGTAATAACAACAATAATAATAGTAATCATCATCATCATCACTTGGCTGGGTTTGGTGGCTCAGCCTATAATCCCAGCACTTTGGGAAGTTGAGGTGAGTCAATTGCCGGAGCCTGCGGGTTCAAGACCTGCCCGGGCAACTTGGCAAGACCTCGTCTCTACAATAAATAAAAAATTAGCCGGGTGTGGTAGCGTGTGTCTGTAGTTCCAGCTACTTGGAAGGCTGAGGCGGAAGGATCGCCTGAGCCCAGTGGACTGACGCTGGGGTGGCTGTGAGTGTGCCACTGCACTCTAGCCTGGGCGATGGAGTGAGACTCCAACTCAAAATAATAATAATAATAATCACTTGATTATGAAAAGCAAAAATAAATGGCTCAAATAATAAAATAGTCTATCTTCGTTTGTTTAAATGATGCTCACATGACTTTCTTCTTTCTCCTTTGGTGTAAACATTTACTAGGAAGCAGGGAGTTGTACCATAAGATGTAGCCTAATGGCTACTATTTCACATGTTTAACCTTATATAAGGATTGGGAGGAGCTGGTGATCAGACCTCCAAGCTTGTTAGATTGAAGGATATCAGATGAAGAATAGCCTACAACCCCAGAGTTCCTTGAAGATTAAATCATCTCAAGGCTAAGATATCAAGATATCTTAAAGATATAATCAGTTTTTGCCAAAACTGATCTGAGGATTGCTGGAATGGACTGCAGACGATCGAATCTCTCCCCTTTAATATATTCTATTCTAGGTAAACACATGTAAACACATAAACCGAATTAATTACTGAGGTACTCAAGAACTGCAGACCCACATGGACGAGTTTCCTACACGACTCTTGGGTAGTCTGTTCTACCCTCTAAACTGCAGCATCAACCTCAATGAGGTCAGATGACCTGAGTATCCGAAGACTGAATTAAGCAAAATTATATTCCTTACAACAAAACTCCAATAAACATTCTAAGTCCAACAATCTTACCTGCTGGTTTGATCTGACATCACTGAAATTCATTTTTTTCCCCAAGTCTCGAATCACTGCATTCTTAGTTTCACGAATGTAATCATCATTCACTGGTTGAGGAGACTTTGCATTTTTCTTCATTAATCCCTGGGATGGCCTGTAAAATAAATTCATATCTGACACACCTATGAAAAGCACTGGCTAGTGTACAAAGGCCTAGAAATCAGATCATTCAGCACTTAGGGAATTGAGCGCTGTGCAGAGAATCTGTGTTTACAAAGGTATTTTAGCTATTTTAATTATTAAAAATTATTCCAAGTAATCGTGCTCTCTGTCCTGAGGTGTTCCATATCCATTTTGTGTCTAGGAGAGAGAAATATCTAGGAATCCACTAAAGGAAAGCCTTATCCCAGATTAAGCTAGTCTATGCATGCGACCCCTCTCAACTGGCATCCCTTACACAGAGAAACCTCACTGACACTTACACAGATGGTGCGCTTCTAGGCAGCCCCATGGCATTGGTGGGTGGAATGGCAGGGAGAGAGGGCAGAACAGAGCTGAGGAAAGCCACTGGGTTCTGAATCCGGCTAGTAGGAGAAACGGGTGTTGGAGACACACAGCGGGGCTGAAACTGGTTTCCACTGGGGATGGAAAACGTGGGTGGTGGTTGCACTGGTTCTGTTGGGCCTAGTGGAGGTGGCTCGTTTTGGATGGAAGCCCCTCCTGGAGATTTGGCTTGCACAGAAGGGTGAGCCACTAAGAGGCTTTCTTTGCTCACTGTCCTCTGAATAGTTTGAGAAGCGCTGCTCAAAGTGAACACCGGGGAGCTGGAAGGGGACACGGTTGCTGCAGTGGTGTTCGTGGAGGGGAAGAAATGCTTCGGTCGGGCCAAGCTAAATGTCTGTGATGAAGGGGCCTTCACCTGCTTGCTGGACACTGTCACCGCGGAGGGAGCAGTGGAGTTCAAAATACTCATGTTGAAAGGAAACTCCTTAGGAGATGAAGGAGAAGGATTCTGCAACTGTTGCTGTTCCAGCAAGACTTGGTTGTGAAGCTGTTGTAACTGAGTGGAGTCACTACACACAGAACAAGAGTAGAAAGAGAGAAGGAAACATGTTATCATCAGCCTCACCCTTCAGAAAATGCACAGATTGGCTGTTATAATAGGATGCTGATTAAGAACACATGACCAGGCCAGGCACATGTCTCACGCCTGTGATCTTAGCAATTCAGGAGGTCGAGGTGGGAGGATCACTTGAGCCCAGGAGTTCAAGATCAACCTAGGCAACATAGTAAAGACCTCATCTCAACAGAAAAAACAAAAACAAAAACAAAAAAACACATAATCAGAGTGACAAGAAATCAGCTAATCTCCACAGATGAGTTGTTTATCTTTCATCCTGAGGGCATCAGTCACATTGTATTCTTTGTGTTGTGACCCTGAAGTTGTGCAACATAGAATGTTTATCAATGAGAAAAAAGAAATTAAGACTATGTTCCTCTTGTTGGCAGTGCTCAAAGTTCTGATGACCAGCAGACAGTATCCCAGCTTTAGAAGGCACTGTACTACAAACCAGTGTGAGGTACTGAAAGGGGCTGAACTCTCCAGAACACGCTGTGTCCTTCACTCTACCTAGTTTTGAGAGCAGACCTTAACAAAGAAGCTGGATGTATTTTAGTGTTTCTCATTGTCTCCTGACCACAACATTTTGTAGACAAGATGACATATGTCCTGATCCATCCAGAACAATCCTGGTTGAAAGTCCTTTCCCAGCATCATTATTAATGACACCTACTTTCACTCTCAAAAATGTCCTGGGTCCCCTGATTATAAACACTTCCTTAGACTTTTCTTGTACCTAAAAAGAGAAAGAAGATCAAACTAGAAGCATTTTCTTCATTTATGGAGCCTGAGTCACAGAGGAATTATGTGATTTACCTTAAGTACCACAGTCAATTTCTCTTCCCAAAACAGTTAATTATTTTAAAAGAAAGAATATGTCTTAAAATCATATATGCATAAAGTCATCAAGGCTGCCAAACTTTGCAGTTTAGGAGAATCTACTCTTGAATGTGTCACCATGGGAACACCCACACACAGGATCACAGTGCTTCAAGGCCACTGGTTTTATGTTCTTTTTTTTTTTCTTTTTTTTTGAGTTGGAGTCTCACTCTGTCGCCCAGATTGGAGTGCAGTGGCCGCTCCTGGCCACCGCAGCCTCGACCTGCTGGGCTCCGGTGATCCTTCCATCTCAGCCTTCCAAGTAGCTGGAATTACAGGCATGCACTACCACGCCCGGCTGATTTTTTGATTTATTGTAGAGATGAGGTCTCACTGCCCAGGTGGGTCTCGAACCCGCGGGCTCAGGCAATCCACTCACCTCAGCCTCCCAAAGGCGCGGGATTATAGGCTGAGCCACCAAGCCCGGCTGGTTTTATGTTCTTTAGAAATATGGGTTGTTTCTGGGACACACAGTCTCAGCATTCTAAGAAACACAAAATTACTTATGAGGGATTTTGAATTTTTGAGATAAAATGCTAGACAAACAACACGACATACTTGGGGTATTGTACCAAATACTGTCAAAAGCAGTTTTGGGAGTGGCAATTTTGGGCTGTGTGTACTGGGGCCAGCTTTCCCTGGCTCTGAAGAACAGAGAGTGTACCTATCATCCTAACTACCCATTCAATGACTTTTTCTTTGTAGCTGGAAATGTGCCATGGTGGGAGGAACCTGGAAAATACTGAAAATCTGGACTTTCTAGTCCGTCAGTTGTTAAACATTTGCCGGCTCATGGCTGATTAGGATAACCAGTTCTGAATAAGTATCTATGGTTTTAGCAGTGGTCACTGTATTGGTTGCACATTAGACTGTAAAAGACAAACAGACTTTACAAATTTAGGAATCACTGCCCAGAGAGCTAATTGGCCTGGGAAGGAATCCAGGCATAGTTATTATTACATTTTCATATGTAGGTCAATTATTCTCAAACTTTATTGAGCCTCAGAATCCTCTGGAGGGCTTGGTAAAACACAGATTTCTGGATCCATCCCAGGAGTTTCTGATTCAGCAGGTCTGTGGTGGGGCCTGAGAGTCTGTATTCCTACCAAGCTCCCAGATGATACTGATGCTGCTGGCTCCCCTATCACAAGGCCCTAGGTGACTCTCACATGCACCCAGGACTAAGAACTACTGCTCTAAGAAACTTGGCCCCAAGGCATAGGCTTACCCAGCATATTTTGATTCTTGTCTCACTTTTAAATGTTAATTATTGTTTTTTTTTCCTGGGTATGGTAGGTGCAGACTGGGGAAAAGTTGTAACTTGGGTTATTTCTCTAACTCTAGACCAGTGATTTCCAAACTAACTGCACATTAAAATAATCTGTGGGAGGTCAGGTGCAGTGGTTCATACCTGTAATCGCAGCACTTTGGGAGGTCAAGATAAGAGGATTACTTGAGCCCAGGAGTTTGAGACCAGACTGGGCAACATAAGACCTCGTCTCTACAAAAAATAAAATCTTAGCTGGGTGTGGTGGCATGTGTCTGTAGTACCAGCAACTCAGGAAGCTGAGGTGGAAGATTTGCCTGAGCTCAGGAAGTTGAGGCTGCGGTGAGGTGTGATTGCGTCACTGCACTCCAGCCTGGGAGTCAGAGTGAGATTCTGACTCAAAAAAATAAAAAATGAAATAAAACAATCTGTGGAGAGATTCTGATTCAACTGAGATGGAGGGTATGCATATTTTTTTAAAGCTCCTCATTTTATTCTAGAGTGTAGCCAGAATGAAGAATCACTGCTCTAAACAGCTTGATATTCACGCTGAACATTTCAAAGTCAGAATTATCTAGGTTTTGATGATACAGTGTTTAAAAATGACAGCGTCTTTTTCTGTTGCAATTTTAAGATCTACATTATCTCTATTTTCTGTATGAATGGCAAATTGAAGGAATAAACAGAAAATTGTATCCTTAAGAAAATTGAGTCAATATATTTTAAGGCAAAGCCTGTAAGGTTAAAAATCAATGAGGTTAAAAATAGTAGGAAAAGGTTGTGGCATGAAGACTCACAAAGGGTGTGTGTGTGTGTGTGTGTGTGTGTGTGTGTGTGTGTGAGAACATACACATATATATTCATACCTATACTAATATAAACATATATATATAGACAATTAAGGAAAAACTTGAAGAAGGCAAAGAATATTACAGAATTATATAGCATTGAAGACTAAATATTTATAGGGCATCACTAAATAATTTAGAAGAAAGAATTTTTATATTAAGTGGGAGTTTCATATGGCAGATGCTGCTGTCTACTTAATTCTCCTCAGTGTAGAAGAACCTGATTTTATACATGTTGGCAATCCATGCAGCTAAAGACTATACTTCTTGGCCTCTTTTGCAACTAGTGTTCCATGTGACTAAATTATGGCCAAAGAGATAGAAGCAGAAGATTTGGGGCAAGAATTCAGGAATGTGGCTTCTGCCAATTTGCCCTTCCTGCTGCCTGAGCTGCAGATGTGATGACTTGACCACCGTCAGTCATCTTGGACCATGAGGGCACCTGGAGAAGAAGCCAGTGGTTGGGATGGCAGAGCAGAAGATAGAAGGAGATAGAAAGAGATTGGGTTTTTTGATTTTTTTTTTTGAGTTGGAGTCTCATTCTGTTGTCCAGGCTATAGTGCAGTTACATGATGATGGCCACTGCAGCCTCTACCTGCTGGGCTTAGGTGATCCTGCCACCTCAGCCTCCTGAGTATCTGGGACTACAGGTGTGCACCACCATGCCCAGCTAATATTTTTATTTATTATAGAGACAAGGTCTCGCCATGTTGCCCAGGCTAGTCTTGAACTACTGCACTCAGGCAATCCTCTCACCTCAGCCTCCCAAAATGCTGGAATTACAGGCTTGAGTCACTGTACCTGGTCTGGAGACTGGGTTCTTGATGACCACGGAATCACCATAATAGCACCAGACTCCTTCTCTACTTCCTTTATGTGAGAGAAAATAAGCCCTCAAGTGTTTAACCTTCATTAGTTTGAGTATTCTGTGATATAAATGTAATCCTGACATTCTGAATAGTCCCTAAAATAGTCCTTGGTTAAGAGAAAGCCCTACAAAAGAGGCAATTCCCAAGGAGGTTGTTTGGGGTTACCTGTTTCCCACAACTCCTTTCTCTAAGAACTTCCCTCACCCACAGTTCCTGAGTTTATCCATGTGACTCTTTTCCTTCCACAAACATAAATCTTCTACACAACTGAGTATATTGGAGACAGGCACCTGACTAGGTTGAACCAACTGGAATTTGGAATCAAGCTGCTGAAAATGATTTCGTTAGCAGGGTACTTGACACAGATGATGATGTGGGATGGGGACATGGCCATGATGGGCCACTTAGGAATTGATGAGTCTTCAAAGAGAGAAGAAGGAAGGAAGTATGTAAAGAGGAAACAAGGAGATGCTCAGGCATACAGAGGGTGAGCCAGCCATGTATGCTCCAGCCAACAGAGGCAGGACTGACCATGTGATCCCTGAGTGACAGGTGAGAAGACCAGCCCCCAACTCTCTAGCTCTCCTGAGAGTTGGGAGGGCTTGGCTGTGTTTTATTCTCCAATCCTGCCTGTGTCTCTGCAATAATCTCCTCCCTTCTTTTTACTTTAAGTGGATTCCTATTTTCTGTAACCGGCAGAACTTTGAAGGGACCAAGACATTTCTGGATGTGACTTGCTTAGAAGCATATTTCATAACACAATTTTATGCCCAGAATTTTGCCTTGTGTGGTAGTGAGAAGAATATAAAACTAAACAACAAAAATTGCTTCCAATGAACATCTCATGGTTATGAGCAACACGTGGTGGGAGCACTGGTGTACATTTTGATGTTGATAATTAAAGATGTAAGTAGTTATAAAAACGATTTCTATCATTTTGATATGTATGCATGAAACAAGACAAAATAGTAGTATCTATATTTGCTTTGTGATGGATGAACACGAAACATTGCAACATGGCTTACTGGAGAGTTAGGGTTACAACCACAGAGACCTGAGTTGAGCCAGAATAGTGTGACTTCATCTTTCATCCACTATATGTATACAAAACCTACTATGGTTACTACAGTGTATCCAGCAATAACTAAGAACTATTAAAAAATAATTACTAGGCTGGTCTTTTTGGCTCAGGCTGTAATCCCAGCACTTTGGGAGGAACCTGCTGGTTCAAGACCTGCCTGGGCAACTTGGCGAAACCTTGTCTCTATAATCAATCAAAAATAAGCTGGGAGGGATAGCATGGAACTACTCCAGGTGTAGTTCCGGTTACTTGGAAGGCTGAGGCAGAAGGATCGCCGGAGCCCAGCAGGCTGACACTGGGGTGGCCGTGAGTGTGCCACTGCACTCCAGTCTGGGTGACAGAGTGAGACTCTAACTCAAAAAAAAAAATACTAGCAGGGTTTGGTGGCTCAGCCTGTAATCCTGCACTTTGGGAGGCTGAAGTAAGTGGATTGCCTGAGCCCACGGGCTCGAGACCCACCCGGGCAACTTGGCGAGACCTCATCTCTACAATAAATCAAAAAATTAGCCGGGCGTGGTAGCACGCGCCTATAGTTCCAGCTACTTGGAAGGCTGAGGTGGAAGGATCACTGGAGCCCAGCAGGTCGAGGCTGCGGTGGCCAGGAGCGTGCCACAGCACTCCAGTCTGGATGACAGAGTGAAACTCCAACTCAAAAAAAAAAAAAAAATACTAAATAGGCCAGGCATGATGGCTCATGCCTGTAATCCCAGCACTTTGGTAGGCTGAGAGAGGAAGACTGCTTGAGGCCCAGAGTTCAAGACTAGCCTTGGCAACATAGTAGGATCTTGTCTCTTAAAAAAAAATTAGCTTGGCACAGTAGTGATCACTTGAGCCCAGCAGTTGGAGGTTACAATGAGCTATGATCATGACATGGCACTCCAGCCTGGGTGACAGAGCAAAACCCTGTTTCTAAAAACAAACAACAAAAAAGTACATCACTTTTTCATAATGACTATAAAAGTTTAAACTGAAACCAAAATGGGAAACATAAGGATGAAATTACAGACTATGAAGACTGATAGACACAAGAAAGGGCTTTAAAGAAGATTATAAGACCGGGTTCACTGGCTCAGCCTGTAATCCCAGCAGTTTGGGAGCCCAAGGTGAGTGAATTGCCTGAGCCCATGGGTTTGAGACAAGCCCGGGCAACTTGGCAAGACCTCATCTCTACTATAAATCAAAAAATTAGCTGGGCATGATAGTGCACACCTGTAGTTCCAGCTACTTGGAAGGCTGATGCGGAAGGATTGCCAGAGCCCAGCAGGTCGATGATGCGGTGGCCGTGAGTATGTCATGCACTCCAGCCTGGGTGACGGAGTGAGACGCCAACTCAAAAAAAACCCCAAAAAACAAAGAAGAAGATCATAGAAGTGGTTTACCTGGGGCCTCTAACATTAGGCAAATGTTTCTGAATTAGTCTAGGTTCAACGTTACTTGGAGGCAGACTATTAACAATAAGGATGAAAGTGATATTATACTTACATAAAGACAAGGTAGATGTACATTTTGCAGAGCATTTAATGTGTATTTTCTCATTTGGTAATTCCCTTTTTCAGTTCTGTCATTTTTGAGAAGGTCAGACTTAAGAGAAGCTCACAAACACTCCAATTGTTAGGTATTCCAATTTTTACTTACAGTTTGGGTTTGGCCAGAACTGGAGGGGGCTCTTTGACGGGTGAAGAGGGCTCTGGGGTTTTGGCAGCCTGTCCGTTGAACCTCTCTGGGAAAGAATTGGGCCTGCTCTGGCCCACCCCGGCCTCAGAGGATACTTCGCTTCCTTTGTCATCTTCGGGCAAGTTGAAGTGCACACGAAGACCAATCCTGGAGCTGGACCGGGGCTCGTTGTGGTTCACCAGAACCCCCTCGAGCTTGGGCTTTGGGGGTAGATCCACTGAAGGAGGCTCTGGGTTGGGTGGAGATGGTTGTTGCTCAGTGACAGCCAGGTTGGTGGTGGAGCTGGCTGGGTGAAGAGACCCATTATGGCTGAGGTCCTCGTTTCCTAAAAGACAATCACAGGACCTGAGCTGTTAGCCTCACCCAACAAGACTAACATCGGATTGGGACCCTGAGTCGGGGCATGTGCAGAAATGGGAACGTGTTTGAACCAGGTGAGTGTACGAATGGGAAAACACTGATCTAAAAACTAAATTAAAAATATAAGTACTTGTTTGGAAAGAATTTTAGAAGTTTATATAAGACTGAGGAGATTTTTTTTCCCTTACAAAGTATAATGTTAATGGGAGGATAACTGGGGTGGTGGGAAGTGGCTCTAACTGCAACAAGAAATTGAAACTTGACATTGTTCAAGAACATTTTTCTCAATAATTCAAATATTTTCAGGAGAGCCAAGCTAGCTTCATATGAAAAGCAGTATGGAAGGGTAACACAGACCATATATACTCATACTCAGAGTCATAAGCTAAACTGTTCTGGTGTTTAAAGGGACCTTACCTCTCACATGCAGCTGTGCAATGCTTGACACTGTTCCGTACTTGTTGCTTGCAGTACATGTGAAGCACCCAGAGTCTTCTGCAAACACCTCAGCGATGACCAAAGTACAAATCTCCTCTAGATGCCAGTAAAACAGAGGAGTTACTGACTTAACTATGAAAATGGAATTATGAAATGTACTGTTATCAGATAATGATTCTGCAGAGTCAATATAAGAAGCTGACTGAATTCATTCTTTGAAAACAATTAGGTAAAACAATTATTTGATTGAATTGACCAGTTAGCAGGCTAAACAAAGTCAAAAGATATAGATCGAATAACTCCAGGTCAGGAGTGGTGACTCACACAGCAATCCCAACACTTTGGGAGGCTGAGGCGAAAGAATTGCCTGAACCCAGGGGTTTGAGACCAGCCTGGGCAACTTGGCAAGACTTCAACCCCACAATAAATTAAAAAGTTAGCCAGGGATCATAGTGGTGTACACCTTTGGTTCCAGCTACTTGGAAGGCTAAGGAGGAAGGATCGCCTGAGCCCGGAAGGTTGAGGATGCAGTGGCCATCAGTGTGCCACTGTACTCCAGTCCGGGCAACAGAGTAAAACTCCAAATTAAAAACAAAACAAATCAAACCAAACAAAAACAAAAACAGGTTAAGTAACTGACAATGAGATCTTATAATAATATATTACATATTGTGGATACTCATATTATCTTCTATTTTTATGACAGCAGTCCAGATGGCAAACACAGAACTGAGTAACAATAAACTTAAAGTACATCACAAAAATAAATTAGGAATCAAAAGAAAAAGAAGTCTGTGTAAAATAAAAATACTAATAAAACATTTTCTAAACTCAAGTCTTCCACTCTTTTCAGAGGAATTTTGCAGTGAGGTAATTTTAAACAAAGATCACAATTTAAAATTGGACACTACACAAATATTTTGCTTAACTAGTAGTAATGTGCTGATAGAGTGACTTGAATTTCTGGGTGAAAGAAGAGTGAAATGCATTTCTACTTTGGTATTACTATGGTAATTCCTATGGATCACTCCTATACACAGTATGAACCCCTGTGAATAAGTACAGAGGTGATTTCCAGATGATTATAGACCATATGATTATAGACCAAAATTACTAAAGTTAGACATTCTTCAACAGCTAAGAGGAGGTATAAGACTCCAGTTAGAGGGAAACCCCCTCAGGAGTTCCCTCCCACTATAGGAGCTTTTCTGTCTTCTCAATAAATCCTACCTTCCTACCAAACAAACAAACAAAAAACTTCCAGTTACCACCCAGTAGATACAACATTACAAACAAACTTATTGAAACATAGTTGTATTAGGTAAAACTTGGCATCTCAGTGCTTCCTGATAACTGAATTTAACTAATTAGGCCACCTTTATAAAAACTGACCAGGAAGGCATGGCAAGCAATAGTGAGTGTTGCTATGGTTTGGACATGTTCACCAAAGTTCAATGGTTGGAAACTTAATCCACAATGAAATAGTGTTGGGCTGTGGGGCCTAGAGGGAGGTGTATAAGTCATGAGGCCTCCATTTGAATGAATGGAGTAACGTTATTATCAAAGGAGTAGGTTTGTTACAAGAGCAAGTTTGTCCTCCTCTTGTCCTTCCCCTCTCTCTCGCGCATGTGTTTTCTTGCCCTTCTGCCTGCTACACTGATGGCCACTGCATCCTCGACCGTCTGGGCTCAGGCGATCCTTTCTCCTCCGCCTTCCAAGTAGCTGGAACCAAAGGTGCGCACCACTATGAGCCCTAGCTAACTTTTTAATTTGTTGTAGAGTTGAAGTCTTGCCAAGTTGGAGGTGCCTTGATCTTGGACTTCCCAGTCTCCAGAGTTGTAAAAAATAAATCTCTCTGTTCTTTATAAAATCACGCAGTCTCAGGTATTCTGTTATAGCAGCATAAAATGGGCTAAGACAAGTACCCACTCAATAACTCTTCCTCCTCCAGCCTCCTCCTTCCTCCTTGTTGCTAGAACCCTGGCTTTGTGTACCCTTCTTGGAGTGGTCATATAAGTCCTGAAGAGAGCTGGCCTTTATCAGTCTCAGTGGTGAATTATGATTGGTCTAAGTCTGTCAAACTAACTCTATTCTTGTTAAGTGGCGGCATGTAACATTCTGGTCAATGTGTTTTTGTCATGATGATACTGATCAATGTGATATTAGGGAAAAATCTGCTGGAGAGTTTCTGGGAAAGCTTCCATTATTCTTTAAAGGAGACAGAAAACAGTGTGATTCTTTTTTTTTTTTTTTTTTTTTTTGAGTTGGAGTCTCTGTTGCCCAGGCTGGAATGCAGTGGCACACTCACAGCCACTATAATGTCGACCTGCTGGGCTCCGACAATTCTTCTGCCTCAGCCTTCCAAGTAGCCAGAACTACAGGTGTGCATTACCATGCCTGGCTAATTTTTTATTTATTGTAGAGATGAGGTCTTGCCAAGTTGCCTGAGCTGGTCTCGAACCCACAGGCTCAGGCAATCCATTCACCTTGGTCCCCCAAAGTGCTGAGATTACAGGCTGAGCCAATGAACCCAGCTGTGTTATTCTTTATTTTTGTGTCTGGATGTTACCACCTGCGTGCAATACCCAAAACTGTGGCAACCATTTTGGCTCCATGAGTACAACCAGCCTAAGAGGATATGCTAAAAGATGGCAGAATGGAAAATGGAAAAAAAAGTTTGGCCTCTGATCTGTGAGCTGCTAAAATAACCAATCTCAGGACTACCATTTTTTAGGGAGTCTTGTTATGCAAGAAAATACATTTTTCTTATTGCTTAAGCCACTTCTTTACTTGTTACCCAAAGGATCCTAAATGGTGTGGAGGCAAAGTTTGGTTTTGGTGCCTCTCTGACCTTTTTCTGAGTCTTGACCTATGTGTCATCTTGTCTGTTCCCCATCCCAAATGTTCATACTCTCATTTTTCTGCAATCTGCTCTCAGAAAATAATCTAACAAATTAATTCATGCTACACTATACCTGTCTGATAAGGTATAGTAGTCTGCCTCCAGAAGGTATTTTCAATACACATGGTGGAAGGAAGAACTCTCTCGTTGAAGATTTTAGGTCATGGAGTTGGGAGGGGCAAGATTTGTTTTGGGAAGGGTTCCCTTTTGGGTGCCTCAAATTATTTTGTGTATGTGACTGTCTAGTGAAAAAGCCCACCCTGGGTGAAAGTGGCAAAGGCCTGAAGCATTTTCAAGTGGAAAAATACTCCTCCACTATAAACAATAGGAGGGTAAGATCACTTCTGGTCATCACTCTGTATCTCCAAGGGCCTAATAAGAAGGGCTATGAATGTGGATGTTGAATATCTACTTCTGGAATGCCTTTCTGTTCAGTTGTCTGAAGAGAGAATTGTAATAATGAAATTCCAAACCATTTTTCTCATGTAAGGTTACAAATACAATCTGATTTCCCAGAGTGGTCACAGAGAGGGCATTCAGATGTTTATGCCCTTTTTTGTGAGTGACTTGTATATTCTAGCAGTAAGAGCTTTCTTCTATCTGTCACTTCTTTGTCTCTCATCTTCGTATCCTCCCAGTTTTGGAAGAACATAAGTGGGACCAAGGACAAAGGAAAAATATTTTTGAGAAACATCCCTCAATAACCAAGAGCTAACTGCATTCAGATCAGGTATAAAATATATATTCCAAATTTATTCTTCTCTCCTTCTTCCACAGTAATAGAGTTTATTTGCATCTTTTTTCTAAAACTTAATTTTTCTCTTTTTCTTGACCCCAGTGTATTTTTGATGTCTTCTTATATTTCTAATATCAAATCACTCATCACATACTAATAAATTACAGTTGAAATGATCGTTACCTGGCTCTGCCATGGATCGAGGTTCTAAAAGGAAAAAAATTAAAAGATTCTGAGCATTTATTTTACTGAGAGTTTACATTTTCATCAGAAGCTTCCTAGAAAATTTCATAGTCTCTTGCACACTCAGAAGTGATTTGATAAAGTCAATTTGTCAATGTGACCTAAGCACCAATGACTCAACAGAGACAGAATGGATATTACAAAAAGGCAACGAAAGAACAGCTAATGAAATGATAATCTGTCTCCACTTGAGGTGCATAAGCCTTAGGCAAGTTCCTGAGTTTGCTTGGATTCCAACAACTTACTTTTATTGGTATTCATTCAGCCTTATCTGAAAAATAATAAGACTGAGAGATTGTTCTTGGCTTGGGCTCTCATATCCAATAAGATGTAGACTGTACCTCCTGCTCTCAGGTTTCTAAGATCGAGAGCCTTAGGATACATAATAGTTTCCTTGAGAGCAAGTACTTACCTTAAAAATTCTTTGGCATTCTTGTCCATTGAAAGAGGAATGGATAAGAAAATGTGATACATATACACAATGGAATATTACTCAGCCATAAAGAAGAACAAAATTATGAACTTCGTGGCAACTTGGATGAACTTAGAGGCTATAATACTGAGTGATGTATCACAGAAACAAAGAACCGATTATCACATGTTTTCACTCATAAGCGGACCTTGAACAACTATTGTAATACTGTAAGAAAGGGATTGGTAGTAGTGGGAAACTGTCAGGGTATCTCGAGATTGGGGCACACACACCTCATTAACAAGGGTACCTGCATAATGAACATTTGAATACCTAACCCTGAATTATACCCCACATATTTAAAATAAATAAAAAATAAAAAATAAATTATTTGACATTCTTGAAGGTGCCCACTATGGTACTGAATTCAGGTGTTCAATTAGTATTTATTGAATTGCAGGCACTCAGTAAGCAGTTGTTGCAAATGTCTATGTGGATAGAACTGTTGAAATTTTTTTCTCTCTCAGTTTAAATGATATCTAGAATATATTATTGTTGCTGCTAATGATGATAAACCCGATAGTAGTTCTGATTCACATATCACACTGATCCAAGTACTATTATTTTGTAGTAGGCAGAAAAATGTAAGTAAAAAAGCAAATAATTTACCATTAAAAATGATATGTGAAGTGTATACATATTTCATCAGGTTTTACATGATAAATTATACATTTTAGTCAATTAAAAAATAAATACAAATAAATAAAAATAATATATGTTCATTATAGAAAAGCTTAAAAAATACAAAAACGCAAAAGGAAGCAAATCTAGACTCACTGCCCAGAGAAAGAGGACTGAAATGGGTTAAGGAGAAACCACTGCATGACAAGGTGAAAGCATTTCATGATAAGAAAAGAATGAACCACTTTTAAAATATATAAACAATTCTTACAGTAAAAAAGACCAAAAGCTGGGCAGGGCACAGTGGCTCATGCCTGTAATCCTTGTACTTTGGGAGGTCAAGGTGAGAGGATTGTCTGCGCCCAGGGGTTGGAGAACAGCTGGGCAGCTTGGCGAGCCCTTGTCTCTACAATAAATTAAAAAATTAAGCTGGTTATGGAGGCTCATTCCTATAATCCCAGCATTTGGGAGGCGAAGACCAGGGGATTACCTGAGCCCAATGGCTCAAGACCAGCCTTGGCAGCACGGCGAGCCTTGTCTCTACAATAAATAAAAAAATTAGCCAGGTGTGGTGGTGTACACCTGTAGTCCCAGTTACTAGGAAGGCTGAGGCAGAAGAATTGCCTGAGTCCAACAGGTAGATACTATGGTAGCTGTGAGTGTGAGACTGCACTGCAGCCTGGGTGACAGTGAGACTCTGACTCAAAAAATAAAAAAGAAAATAAGAAAGAAAACACAATGTAAAATAAAGATGTACAAAGATTTAAATAAATGTGAAAAAAAAGTTTCACCCCAGATTTAATTAGTGAAGTGCAAATGTTTGGCCTATAAAATTAGAGATTTTAAACCATGGTTAACTCTCAATGTTGGTCAAGGTGTGAGATGAAAGGCCTTCCCACATGTTGCTGGTTGTAGTCGAATATAGCTAGGGCAATATGCGTCCCAGTGCAACTGGGACAGACCTAGTTTATGCCTGGAATCCCTGCATAATTATTAGTAGCTTCCTCTTTTATGTCCCTAAGGTGTTTCCATTTGCCTAATTAATTGTGTGATCATCCTAAACTTAGCTCAACCTTTTGGGATGGCATTTTGGCAATCTATTTTTAAAAACCTAAAAAAAATTGTGACTTTACAGTAGCAATTTCACTACCAGAAATTTATTCTGTGGGGAATACAATCTCAGTAAAGATACCTGATCTCAAACCAGGCTAAGTGGGGACCAAAGGGAGGCCCAAACTTTACCCGAACAATGTCCATTTGTATACCTAATCCTGAATTGTACCCCACATTTTTAAAATAAAAAAATAAAAGTAATTTCTTCTAAGATATTCACAAAGATTTGCTCTATTGACATACGTTGAAACGTGGCTTACAATAGCAAAAATTTGTAAATGATCTAAATGTTTCACAATAAAAGACTATATAAATATGATATTATATTATTGATTTATTTTTAAAAGTAAGAAGGTTCTATATTAACATGGAAGGATGCTTATGAAATGCCCAGTAAAACATCAATTTACAAAAAAGAACATAACATTTTTTTTTTTTTTTTGAGTTGGAGTCTCACTGTGTCGCCCAGACTGGAGTGCAGTGGCTACTCCCGGCCACCGCAGCCTTGACCTGCTGGGCTCCGGCGATCCTTCTGCCTCAGCCTTCCAAGTAGCCGGAATTACAGGCATGCACTACCACGCCCGGCTGATTTTTTGATTTATTGTAGAGATGAGGTCTCGCCAAGTTGCCCAGGCGGGTCTCGAACCCGCGGGCTCAGGCAATCCACTCACCTCAGCCTCCCAAGGCGCGGGATTACAGGCTGAGCCACTGAGCCCAGCTGAACATAACATTTTTATTTTTCAAAATATTCACGGAAAAATTCTGGAAGTATATACACCAAAATATTAGCAGGGTTTGGTTCTAGAGAGTATGATTACAGGTGATTTTTTATTTTATTCTTTTTGAGTATATTTTTAATTAGTTGTTAAAAAGTTGTAAAAATTAATGTATATAATAATTTTATAAAAATAAGTTATCAGGAAGTTAATTTTAAAGCATCAACTTACTTTTCTGTAAAATCCTAAAATCTGGAGAATCTTCTATTAAGGATCCTTCTCTATACCACTCAACTTTAGGCGATGGAGCTCCCTTTACTCTGCATTCAAAGACAACCAGCTGACCCTCAGAAGCTGACAGATTTTGTAGCATCTATAGTAAGAAGAATATTGTTAGAATGAAAAGCAAGTCTTTTTTGAATCCAGAGCTAGTTAGAGAAAGACACCATCTTCCCCATATTTGGATTCTTCTTCAAGTCTTCTATATCTACAGCAGTTTGAACTCTGCAGACGTGCATTGAGTCTACTTTTGAAGATTAGAATCATCCAAGCCCATATTAAGCTTCTTCTTTGTGTGGTCTTTTTCCTTTACTTCTCTATTGTAATGCTAAGTAAACTGATTGAATATTAAACAAAACACGGTGAGTGAAAAAGCTACTTTTTAGTACCATATCTCTACTCTTAAATGTCCAAGTGGATTTTGGTTTCCAGAAATAATAATCTAAAAATCTACAGTGAGTATCTACTAGATGTATTCAACATGGGAGTAATGCATTAGACTGCAAAAGAATGCAGCTGTTGATGATGTGAACATTCTATAATGTAACATAATTTTGTAATGAAATGATTAAGTGCTTTTGCACACTTTCACGATAAAAGGTTTACAAAAAACACTTTGAATGTCAAATGTCAGTGTATTCTATACCAGACATGAGGGAAGAATGAAATGCACATTTTTTTCCCCCACAACCAGTTTCTCAATCATCATGATTTGTGAGCTTACAGCTATACATTCTTTTCTGTGATTGGTACTTCCTTTGATTTTGAAATGCTTCTTTGGCAAGTGTATTTCCGTTTTACATTTTGACCTAAAGACAGTAAACATAAAAAGCTTATGATTGATCTTCCGCCACAAAACTCTATAAGCAACAAATGCTTTAAGGCTTTCTATCATTATGATTTATTGACCCGTATTTAGGAAATACTGGTTCTTGCTTCAAAAGAAGGGGGAAACCAGTAGTTTTTTTGGTTTTTGTATTTTTGCTTTTGTCATTCAGTCTTATAAACATCTCCTGATTTGTTTTACAGCTTTTGTCTGAACAATTATAATATTTTGTGCTTGGCCCTATCATTTTTATGGCATTTGTCTAAGGAATACTGGAGTGGAGAAAAACCATATAGCTCATGGCTTTAGCTCAAGTGCGTGCAACATGATTGATATTGTGACAGCCAGGGGGCACTGTAGTCCAACATTAGTGTTTCTGTGTTTTCAAATTTGCTAAAGTTCAGGATGGGAATAGCACAGAGTGGTTTTTGAATTAATAAAGAGCTATTTGATCAAAATTTTGATTATTCCTTGCCTATCCAAAACAGCATCTAGAATGAAATAGGATGACAAGAATGGAAACACAATGAGTCTTGGGTGCTCCTGGCAAACTGGTGACTATGTCCTCCACCCTGACCTCTGAGCGAATTCTGTGCTAAAACGAGATTTGGGGCCTATTGAAAATGTTAATGGCAATCAGACATCTCTCTGAAACTCATATATAATGGAGCTTTCATTTCTTCTTGAAGTAAACAAATGAGAAAATCAATCCAAACCAAACCAAAAAAACAAGATGGCAGTGGCAGAAGAGAATCAACAAATAAAAGATGGCACATTTAAAAAATGTAGACAAGCAGAATGAGATCAGTCTATATGCTCTGATATGGCTTTCAGTTCAGTTAAGATCTATGAGCCAATTCTCAACCTGTAGAGATTACACCAAAGCCCTGCTTGCAAAAGGACCTCCTTAAGAGAATGCTGCTCACAACTTAGCCAACATTAGTTGGTTGTTATTCATTTGCTATTGAAGGCCAAGACCTGTGTTCTATTTGAGAATCCAGTCAAGTTACCTGAGATATACAGTGTATGGAATAGGTCATGTTATATACTGTCTGTGATATGAGCTGAAAGCTCATTCCAGGGTGGCACGTCATCAATACCCAGTAAAGGAGGTACCTTTGGTCATCTTACAAGCCACTTCGAAAGAAATTGTTGAAAGTCATAGTTATAAGGACAATGATAGTTGTTATTACTGAAAGCTGTGCTTTTCTACAAAATTTTATGAGAATGAACTGGCTCACATCCCTACACAGCAGGACCCAAACCAGTCACACTATTAGAACATAGTGTAGATGACATCATGTTCATCGCAGCATTAAGTCTTAGGCTGTTTGTTTCTAATGGCATGGTGTGCATGGACTCAATCATATTCATCTCAACTTCACCAAAGACTAATAAGACATAGGAAACAGTCTCCAACTAGTAAAGATGAAGTTAGTCTTGACTAGGAATTATGGATCTGAACTAACATCACTATAAGCAAAGGCCTACAACTTCCTGAGGTTTATAGTATCCAAAGTGCAAACCTATTTTGTGTGTCATCACCAAGATCATCTGGGAGGACATTCTTTTTAGGGTGACTTGACAACACAGAGACTTGAGAAGCATGTCTTCCATGGCCATTCAACACTGGACTTTTTTCTCTATTTCTCCTGAAGACACTCTGGAGCCACAGAGTGGTGAAAACAATAATTCCTTCTTTGTTGAAATGAAAGTTATTTATCACAGAATAAATATTAATATGTGCCTGCTTTGTGCCAGGCACTGCACCGGGTGCTAGAAATATGAGTTGAGGTCGGGCGCGGTGGTTCAAACCTGTAATTCCAACACATTGGGAGGCCAGAGTGAGAGAACTGCCTGAACCCATGGGTTCAAGACCAGCCTGGGCAACTTGGTGAGACCTCATTTCTACTATAAATCAAAAAATTAGCAGGGCGTGGTGGCATGCACCTGTAGTTCCAGCTCCTTGGAAGGCTGAGGAGGAAGGGTCACCTGAGCCTAGCAGGTTGAGGCTGCGGTGGCCATGAATGTGCCAGTGCACCCCAGCCTGGGTAACAGAGTGAGACTCCAACTCAAAAAAACAAAAATGAAACAGAAATATGAGTTGAAATATCATTTCTGCTTAGTAGATCTATACCCACAAATATAACGCAGGGACATCCTTGAGAAAGAGCATTTCCTTTATTGGCTAAAAGATGTCAGCTACAAGCTTTATTTTGTTATTTTATTTGTTTTTAAAACTAGTTGATATTTTTGCACTTTGGGAGATGCTGCAAACAGATATGTATGATGCTTCAGGCTGATGTTGGACCAGAGCAGTTCTCACTGATAAAATACTGTTGATTGAAAGTCCTTTTGCCCCCTGATTATCACAGGTGTCCTACACAGTAGTTGAGTTAGAAAAGTCTCTGAAATTGATAGACTGGGGAGAGGAGCTCATGACTGCATCAGAAATCTGGATCTGGTGACTGGCCCAGTTATTCAGGGTTTCCTGCCTTTGCTGTTATATAATGAAGTGCTCTTTTTCAAAATCTCACTTCCCCTGCCCCCTTGCACTCTTCAAATTACTGCTGAAGCAGCTGGAGCCAGGGCTGCTGCAGCCTTGAAAGCCTGCCAGAGCAGCTGCTGTTGGGGTGGGAGCCGTGATAGGAGTAAGATTCTAATTTGATCATCTACCTCCCTTCACACTCAAGAATTGTGAGTGCTGTTTCCCCTGCATAAACAGAGTGAAAGTAGTTTTGATACTGCACAGAGGATGGAGAAGAGCCTGTCTCAATTCACAGTTAAAGATCCTTTTAAAACACTGGTATCACCTATGAGTACAGCAGTGAACTAGTTGAAAGAACCCCATAGTCCTCTCTCAAACTCTACCACTGTTTTGCTGGACAACTGTCCTTTTCATATTAATTTTCTTTAAATAGAAGATAAGTGCTTCACTATCACCAAAAGGGTGAAAAGGAGTTAAATAAAACTCGCCCTGTGATCATTGCTTTAAAAAAAATGGCTTCTTGCCACCATTGGCAAAGAAATGCTTTGTCAGACAGTATAGAAAATGAGTCATAGGAGCTGGAATGACAGAAGTCGCTAAATAAGTAAATAGAGCAGGAATATCCTGAACAAACATATGCAAATCATCTGTTATCATGGCTCATAACCACGTGATACCACCATTGGTGGCTCTGACTCAGAAATTTGCTAAAGACACTGGCAGTGACTATGACCTCAGTTCTGCCCTCACTGACGGAAACTAACGCAAGCACACCGTTGCTGATAAGTCTCTCTGGAATCTGAGCCACCCTATCCTGGTGCCCTATGTCTGAACAATTCTGATCCCATTTATGGAGGCAAAAGCACACATCCAGAGGGCTGAGAAAACCTCGTCAGAGTTTGGATCTATGTACTAAGAACCGTTGTCCCACCAGGGAGCCAATGCTTTCAGAAATTTTAATCTAGCAAACAACATATACTAACGATTAATTCATTTTCCTGTTTTTATGTATCAAAGGCATGTGTATCTGCCAATTAAAGCATCTATTTAGAAGGCAATAATCAGCCGGGCTTGGTTGCTCAGCCTGTAATCCCGCGCCTTTGGGAGGCTGAGGTGAGTGGATTGCCTGAGCCTGCGGGTTCGAGACCCGCCTGGGCAACTTGGCAAGACCTCATCTCTACAATAAATAAAAAATTAGCCAGGCGTAGTAGAGCGCGCCTGTAGTTCCAGCTACTTGAAAGGCTGAGGTGGAAGGATCGCCAGAGCCCACCAGGTCGAGGCTGTGGTGGCCGGGAGTGGCCACTGCACTCCAGTCTGGGTGAGTGAGACTCCAACTCAAAAAAAAAAAAAAGAAGGCAATAATCAGAGTCAACACACAAAAACAGCTAAACCTGATGTTCTAAACAGCCCATGAAAATTAAATGTACAGAATACATGTTAAAGTCCTATTAGACTTTTTGAAATAATACAATAACTTTTTTTGCTTTGTTTTGAAAAAACAAAGCAAGGTCTCACTCTGTTGTCCAGGCTGGAGTGCAGTGGCACAAGCATGGTTCACTACAGCCTCGATTGACCTCCAGGACTCAGGCAATCGATCTTTCTGGCTCAGTCTCCCAGAGTAGCTGAGACTATAAATGAGCACCACAACACACAGCTAATTTTCTGATTTTTTTAGTAGAGACAAGGTCTCACCATGGTATCCAGACTGGTCTTTTTTTTTTTTTTTTTTTGAATTGGAGTCTCACACTGTTACCTAGGCACATGATTGTGCAATGGCACAATCACGGCCATCACAGCCTCAATCTGCTGGGCTCTGGTGAGCCTTCCACCTCAGCATCCCAAGTAGCTGGGACAATCAGCCTCCCAAAGTACTGGGATTATAGGCATGAGCCACCGTATCCAACTAGAAATAACTTTAGATCTATTCCTTTATGGACCTCTCTACCTAGATACTAGAGATAGCCTTTAGGTGATTGGGAGAGACAGAAAATAAACAACTTTACAGTTGTGATACATGTTATACCAGAGATATGCCCTGGGTGATATGAATGCAGTGACGCACCTAGGAAGATTTGAAATTGGGTGGAGATAAGGGCACCTCTCTGGTGTCATCTGTCTGGCGGGGTAGATGGTGTTGAGGAAGGGAAGAGAGGAGGAAACTTGAGCTAGGACTGAGTATAAACTATTTTGTGGTTTAGCTGCCTTAGAACAGTCAGCGCTGTCTCTAATGTGTGGCAAATGGGTGTAACAAATTAAAGTGTCTGTGGCACTAATCTCTGTTTTGAGGCTGGATGATTTAGCAGTGACAATAAGAGAAGTCATTTTATTAGTCAGGTTATACACACACACAAGGGCCCGCCTATGACTCCTCATCAAAGCCTTCCATCTACTGTCACAGCATATTGATTCTCTATTTCAAGTCTTTGAAAATAGTAAAGCTAAAACCTCAAACACAGGTTATGAAATGAACCTGAAAAATGGAGAGGCATCTTGTTTCATATAAGAATGTTTGCCTAACTGATATGGATATGGGTCAACATGGCTCACTCTAAACTCCATGCTAGGTTTTGGAAACCTTTTTGGAAGTTCTGATACAGCAGAACTTCCTTGAAAGGGTTGCTTTTGCAAAAGTTGTGGATTTAACTCTTCCTTGAAAGACCTGTACTTACTGGTAAAAATCATTTTTGCCATTTTGCTCAAAACCAGAATTTCTTAGTGTTAGCACTATTGACATTTTGAACTAGAAAGTTCTTTGTTATGGGGGGTTGTCATCCTTTGCCTTGTAGGATGTTTAGCAGCATACCTGGATGCCAGGAGCACAACTCCCCAATTATGACAACAAAGATGTCCCTAACATTGCCAATGTCGGGGGGAGGGGGGAGGTACAAAATTAACCACGATCAATAACCATTGCTCTAAGTCAAAGCATATTTCAGAGAAGATAAAATCTCTTTGGGCCTAAGTTTGGTGTTCATACAAACAATAAATAAGCTGTAAACCCAGGCATAGATTCTACCTATTTGGTCTTCATAATACCAAAAAAATCCAATGTGATTCAGTTTTTTCACCTTTGAACTTTTTGTCTTGGGCAACACATAAATGCAGCTCATGTTATATAAGGGAAAGAACAAGAGATTGAGAATTGGGAGAACTGGTTTCTGGTCCTGATTCTGGCACTAACTAGTCCTGTGATGCTGGCTAAATGACTTCATCTCTCTGGCTTGCCCCCCCCCTTTTCCATTTGTAAATGAATGTGCCTGACTAAATTTTCCAGTCCTAAATACAAAGACTATACAACTCAGAATTTGATGCCACTACAGTAGCTGATACCGTGGAATAGAAAAAGAAAGCTCTTTGTCCTAAGAGAAGGAGGCCTTATGTGAAACCTCCTACGAGCATTTAGCTTCATCTCCTTGAGCACCAAAGAGGGGTACCTGCAATCAGACTTTTCTGAAAGTTCAGAGAAACCTTTGGAGTAATAAGTGACTAGAAATTTATCAAATGGCTTTTAGGTGAGGTTCCTGTGTTTAACAGTCACAGAATGGCCATAAAGATCAGTGTGGTGAGGGGGAAAGACATTTCTCTCATTTAAAAAACTATTACTGTATTAGAAATCTGGGGCTGGGCATGGTGGCTCACACCTATAATTCTAGCACTCTGGGAGGCCAAGGCGGGAAAATTGCTTGAGCCCAAGAGTTTGGGACCAGCCTGAGCAACATACCGAGATCTCTTCTCTATAAAAATTACAAAAATTAGCTGGGTGTGGTGGCGTGTGCCTGTAGTCCCATCTACTCAGGAGGCTGAGGTAGGAGGATCGCTTAGGCCCAAGAGGTTGAGGCTGTGGTGAGCTGGGATCACAGAACTGCACTGAAGCCTGAATGACAGAGTGAGATCCCAACTCAAAATCAATCAATCAATCTGGGACTTAAAGTGATACTTGTAGCAACTACCAAAAAACCCTCAAACCCTATACTGTACTCATACAAGACCAAAATTCTGAGATGAAATTAGTATGTCTTGGATCCTATAATTTTGTTTGGGTACCGTGGTATCTTTAAGCCATGATAGAAAAAAGTAATATTGTGATTACCTTTGTAAACACAGGAGCTGCAATGATAGGTTTTCCATCCAATCCTTGCAAATAATTGGTAGGACTCTGACACTGCTAGAAGGGAACCAACAATAGATTCATTGTCACTAAGACTATTAGATGGATAGAGAGATAAACAAACATATAGAATTTGGTATATGAAATTAATTCCAAACCAAAAGACTAATGTTTTCTAAGTTTACGAGTCATAGACTTCCACTCTTAGACTGACTTGATTATCATTCTTTTCTAGGTCTCAGTGGCTGTAAAATGTGCCACCCATCCCCACCCCACCCACTCATATATAGATCTATGTCATTACCCTAAAGCTCTGAAGAGGTTCCGTAGAACCCCTGGCGCTACACAGATCACAGTTGGAAAACCAATGGATTAGCTTGGTTTAAAACTTGACCCCTCTATGTTACTAATTGGGCTAGATAATTTTACAAAAAGGTTGTAGATCAATATCTATAAAAATACTTTTCATCAATAAATATCATTACATTTAGAAAGTTATTGATATATTTAGATAGTATGATTTCATATGTTTCTAAAGCCTATGCATATATATACACACATATGTTTTAAAGTCTATGCATATATATTCCACACATTTTTATATATGCATAGAAAGTGCCTGGAAGTATCTACCAGAAACTAGTAAGAGGAGGTACATCTAAGAAGTGGAGGTATGGGAATAGAACCTTGACTAAGGTTTTTACTTAATGTACTTTTGTACTACTTGAATGTTTTTACAATAATCATATATGATGATTATTTTTTATGTGTATATTTAAGCTTAGTATGGATGTTTATTTACGAGCATAGCATGAGCAGTTGTTACTTCTTTTTTTTAATTTTTTTTTTTGAGTTGGAGTCTCACTCTGTCACCCAGACTGGAGTGCAGTGGCCGCTCCCGGCCACCGCAGCCTCGACCTGCTGGGCTCCGGCAATCCTTCCGCCTCAGCCTTCCGAGTAGCTGGAATTACAGGTGTGCGCTACCACGCCCGGCTGATTCTTTGATTGATTGTAGAGATGAGGTCTCTCTGCCCAGGTGGGTCTTGAACCTGCGGGCTCAGGCAATCCACTCACCTCAGCCTCCCAAAGGTGCGGGATTACAGGCTGAGCCACCGAGCCTGGCTTTTTTTTAATCTTGAATTTTAAATATGTGGGGTACAATTCAGGGTTAGGTATACAAACGTTTGTTCATTATGCAGATACCCCTGCTGATGAGGTGTTCCCCCCTCCTCCCCTGGCAGTTTCCCATCACTGCCAATCCCACCCCCAATCATGTATGATTATTAACCTGAAGGATGAGAGCCTTTACTCTCACACATAACTTCATGCTTACTCCATCTTAGAAAGTAGAATTCATGCAAATGAGTTGTAGGATAACAAGTGTTTGTCCTGGGCCAGTCTGAGAACTGGTGGCTCCCTGCATATGTAATCAGCGCTCTTTACAAAGCTGGAATACCAGAGACTAATTTGTAAATAGTTTCTTTTCCTCAGAAATTTGTCTAAGAAGCTGGAGAATATGTTCCCAAAGCAACAGGAACCATTGCTCTCATACATCAGAAATAGAAAGTGATCATCTTGGTGATGAAGTGGCACCCAAGAAGGATGTGCTCACGCCATGCAAGATGGTCATGCTCTCAGTGCCTGTCCGTCACAGTCCACGGCATTTATGTTTTGCTTAGATTCTCATACCTGCTGTATGGTTGACATACCAGGCTGGGCCATCAAATGCTTGGCTTGGGGTACCACTGAAGGAATGGCTGCAGAGGTAGTGGGAGGAGATGACACCTCATTTGGCTTCTGGATTCTGAGAAAGTATTAAAATATAGATTATGAAACATATATCACTATTTGTGAAAATTATTTCAGTAAAACTAGTAGTGCCATCACTGCTTATAGTTGGATGGAATAAAAATCTTGGTTTGGCAATATTCCACAAATGTTTACTGAGGGCATCTTTGCTACACACTTGGTTAGGCAATACAAACATAAAGATGAACAAGACACCATTCCTGGCCTCTGGTTAGTTATTCTTAGCGTAGCCAGGAAGTCAAACATAATACCAACTAACTGAGATCCAAGACAAATGCGATGACAGAAGCATGTGCAGAAGGTTATTTGTTGTGTTATTATCCCTCCTGCTCCCACTTCAAGTAAGAGGCCAGGCTTTGTAAATCTGTACCTCTGGGATTGTGGCATGGCAGAAAGCAGAAATAGCCTGAAGTCAACAAGCTCTTCAAGTTTACACAAATTTAATTAAAGAGATTATTTGAAGGTCAAGAGAGCCAGGAAATATTCTTGAGAAGGCTGGAGTGGTGATTATTTTAGTTTTGTTGTGGAAAAGAGAGAGATCTGCAGATCTTGCCAGAGAACTTGACCAGAGAGAGAACCTAAGTCCAGAGGGGTAGACAATCCCTGGGATCTCTGCATAACCATGGAGGGGGAATGGGACACTCAATAATGATAGACTGGATTTTCCCCCAGAATCAGGTCTCAGAAGCAGAATCACATGGTAATGGAAAGCCTATCAGTGTCACCAAAGCATCTACTTTCTTCTTCTACAGTAAGAGAATCCCTGATTTCTTTACATGGCTATTCCAAATAAAGACTACATATTAGTTCCCAACCTTGATGGCAGCTAGATATGGCCACATGAGTACTTTCTGGTCATGAAATATGATGGATAATGACGTATGCATATGTTTTAAAAGAGATGATTTTAAAAGGGAGATGGGCATTGAAGGGTGCAGGAAGCGACCAGAGAGGCAGCTCCCAAAATGGCGCCGAGCATGGTGAGGACACACCAGACAACAAACGCCCTAGGTTCCGGCTTCTGTGTGCACAATTCCCCGCGCACGCGAAGTTCAAACCTGCAAGCCTCCAATCCTTAGCCAGCTTTGTTATGCGTCCAATAGGACTATAACACGGCGTCAACCCCACCATACTCCTATGCAGCTCCTCCAATAGAAACATAGCACGGCCCCTTCCGGCCCCTGTCAGGCTAGTAAATACAGCCCTCTCCCTGCAACTCTCTCTCTTTTTTCCCCTGCGTTACAGATCCTCTCTGTAACAGCCCCTTTAATAAATCTCTTGGTCCTGGCCGGGTGTGAAGTCATTACTGGCGCTGAAATTCTTTCAGGCATGCTCTATATTTCCTATCTAAGACTACAATAACGAGAGTAACACCTTAGCATGAGATGAAGCAGAAAGCTGGAAGCAGACTGGAACCTAGTGGAATGTGGAGCCATTTTACCAGCCAAACTTAGGTTCTTACGTAAACAAAAAATAAATATGTCTCATTTGTGACAATTAATTTGGGTGTCCATTATACACAACTGAAGCCAAATCCTGTCTGATAGGTTTTTTTTTTCCCCTTGAGTTGGATTCTCATTCTGTCACCAGGCTGGAGTGCAGTGGCATGCTTAGGGCCACCGTAGCCTCAACCTGCTGGGCTCAGGCGATCCTTCTGCCTTAGCCCTCCAAGTAGCTGGAACTATAGGCGCATACCACCATGCCTGGCTAATTTTTTGGTTTATTGTAGAGATGAGGTCTCACCAAGTTGCCCAGGCCGGTCTTGAACCCCTGGACTCAGGTAATCCTCTCACCTCAGCCTCCCAAAGTTTTGGGATTACAGGCTTGAGCCACTGTGCCTGGCGCTAGTAGGTTTAAAGCAAATAAACAGATGGGATATTTCTTGCTTATTTAAGCTTATATATCAAAATTCATACTATTAGCTTTGTAACACATATTATGGGAGACTTGAGGAAGGAGTGATGATTTTGCAACAAAGGAGATGTTTACTATAGAACTCAAAGAGAAAGAACATTTAAACTGGGTTTTGTTAGATAAATAGGAGTTTTCCAGGCAGAGAAGGTGATAGGGCAATCCTAGCAAACTGAATAGTATGAACAAAGGGGTGAAGAGGAACCATACATACTGTTTGAAATGTCAGCAGTGTAGCCACCCTCAGGTGGGGAATGGAGTAGGGGCTAAGAAAGCCTAGTTGATATCCTAGTGAATAAGGCTTTGTATGCATGCTACATTGTTTTTTTTTTTTTACAGTTGTTATTTGGTTCATGTTTGATTTTTTATTTTCCCATAGGCAATAGTCTTTTCTAAGTCAGGAAAATGGTAGGATCAGGTTGTAGTTTGCAAAAGGAAGGGCAAAGGCTGAAATAGACAGGAAGATTTCTCAGGAGATGGTTGGCGTAAACGGCAGGGGAGAAGGAGGAGGAGTTGACCCAGGCCATGAGGATAAGGAAGGGGGTAATGGAAGAATCATTTATGCTGGTTATAAATGTTCACATCTGCACAAGAGCTAGAGGCAAATTATCATTTCAAGGTAGGTACACGCAAAGGATTTCTGCCCTTAGGGAGCTCACCCTCTGTAGAGGGAACAGAATATACAAACATGGTTAACAACCCTTCAACCAGTCTTCCAAATATTGCCATTGGTTTCAGGTAATCTCAAGGAATGGTTCCTGCGCCTGTTTCCAATTCCCATGCCTTCTGTCCAATCTCTTTTGCTTGGAACACCCTTTCTTCTCTTTTTGGGGGGTGTTCATCTACTGTTCTTTTAAGATTCAGTTTAGAGTCGGGCTCGGTGGCTCAGCCTGTAATCCTACACCTTTGGGAGGGATTATAAAATAAAGTGAATTGCCTGAGCCCGCAGGTTCGAGACCTGCCTGGGCAGTGAGACCTCATCTCTACAATAAATCAAAAAGTCAGTCGGGCGTGGTAGTGTGTGCCTGTAGTTCTGGCTACTTGGAAGGCTGAGGCGGAAGGATCGCCAGAGCCCAGCAGGTTGAGGCTCCGGTGGCCGGGAGCGGCCACTGCACTCCAGTCTGGGCGACCGAGTGAGACTCCAACTAAAAAAAAAAAAAAAAAAAAAAAGATTCAGCTTAGGGTCACCAAATCTGTGAAGCCTTCCCTGATCTCTCTCTCCCTCTCCAACCAATAAATAATCCTTTGTGCCAAGTTTTATATATGCTGCACACGGTTATTAGTCTGTTACACTTTTATTTTTCTTACTGTTTATATGCTATATATTTCCTGTCATGCTTGCTATATATTTTCCTCTACTAGGCTATAAACCTCTTAAAGGCAGGGGCATTTGATTTTTCTTAGGAACCATTGAATCTAGTGCTGTGCCTAGGGAAGGGTAGCTGCTCAGTCAATGGCTGTGGAAACTAATGACTGGATGGATGCAACTTTGTTTAGTATTCAGTAAAATTGTTTAGTAAAAAGGTTATAACTTGCCCAGATCACTCATTTAGATATATGTACATACAAAATTATTATATATTAAATAATACTAAATACTAGATGCTAAATACTACATATATGCATATATGTAAAATTATGTATATGTACAAGTATATATAAAAATTTAGTATCACCAGGTTTTGTGTTCTTGTGAGTGGTATTATTCAGTTAGATAACATGAATTTTTGGAATCACTAGGTTTTTTTTTTTTTTTTTTTTTGAGTTCGAGTCTCACTCTGTCGCCCAGACTGGAGTGCAGTGGCCGCTTCCAGTCACCATAGCCTTGACCTGCTGGGCTCCGGTGATCCTTCTGCCTCAGCCTTCCAAGTAGCCAGAATTATAGGCATGCGCTACCACGCCCAGCTGATTTTTTTATTTATTGTAGAGATGAGGTCCTGCCTGCCCAGGCGGGTCTCGAACCCGCGGGCTCAGGCAATCTACTCACCTCAGCCTCCCAAAGGCGCGGGATTACAGGCTGAGCCACTGAGCCCAGCTAGGTTTTTTTTTTTTTTTTACTATGTAGATATGGAAACACTAAGTACTAAAAATACTATGGAAGTCAGACGCTACTATACTAAAAATACTATAGAAATCAATATTCCATAGGTGATACTTCATTTTTTAAATATTGGGAATATTCAAATTAATCTGCTAGGCAAGACTTAAGTAGGGTCTTCTCCAAATCCACTTAATTTTTTTCTTTGAGGTCATACCCCAGAGTCACAATCAAGTTCTAGTAATAACTTTGTTGGGATCTGAGGATGGTAAAGTTATAAGATAGAAAATTAGAATTACCGATTCATCTCTTCCTTATTAGAGTCCCCTTCTGAGTCAGAAGACGAAACACCTAGAGAAATAAAAATAAAAAAATAAGATTTTTCAGATGATAATTTCTTAAACTGGTCCCTAAACATCTGAAGGTCTTAGACTTAGGAATGCACTTAGAATGAAATGAAATGAAATAAAATCTTAGAAATGAACTCAGTGATTTCCTATAATAATACCCAATTTGACAAATGAGGAAATAGACTCTAAGAAGTTGAAGGAATTGGTCAAGTTGACATGGCTAGTCAGTGTAGTGTTCAAATTAACTGACTAACTGACAAATTAACTTCTAAATGTTCTTATGTCAGAACACCTGCTGATGCCTTTGGCCTAACAGTAGTCTTTGCAAATAGTCTCTAAAATGTATCTGGTTCATAAGTACCCTTGCTCTCAGCCTACACAGATTGAATAAAAGAAGGGATGACATTGGATTCCAAACATTGTAGGTGTAGGTGGATACTCTTCCGTCCAGTCCTAATATTAACAAGTCATACTTCATCTTGGGAGTGGGGGTGCTTAAAGTCCTGTTGCAACACAGAAAAAAAGCAGCAATCCAATCTCAGCACTGTTGGCAGAGCTTTGATCCTGGATTTACTTCTCAAGATAGTGCATTCCAGGAAGATATAACAGAGCTAAATCTGGACTCTGAAATTTATTGGACTCTGAAAAATTTGAGGATTAAAAACACACACACATGCAACACATTTCTATTCATGTATTTATTCAATAAATATTTATCAAATACTTACCATGTACTTGGTACTATTTAAGGTATTGGAATATAAAGAAGAATGAGACAACCCTGACCTTACAATATAGGTGGTCAATGGGCATCTATACCATCATAATACAATGACTAAGCGCTAAAACCAAGTCATGTGTAAGGTATTATAGGTTTTTTTAAAAGTCCTAACAAATGGTACCAGAAAATACTCAAAGTATGAGATAAAATAAGAATATAAACTTAGGCAGATATATAAGGCACATAAATTGGCTTCTTCCCTAAAATTAATCATGTAAATATGGTGCTAACGTAAATGTCTTTCCAATGCTCCCAAATGGTCTCCATGCTTCTACCCTATACTCCTTGAAGCATATTCTCAACCAGCAGCCAGAGGGACTGTTAAAAATTAAGTCAGATCATGTCATATCTCTGCTCAGAATCCTCCATCTCCCTCAGAGTCAAAAAACAAAGTCCCTACAATGACCCAAAAAGACATACATAATCTGCTCACCTTCTCTCCGCCCCTACACCGTCTTGAACTTCTGACCTCGTCTGTTACTTTCTTGTTCCCTCTGCCCTGGCCACACTGGCTCATCACGGTACTTTTAAAAAACATAGCTGGGCTCGGTGGCTCAGCCTGTAATCCTGCACCTTTGGGAGGCTGAGGTGAGTGGATTGCCTGAGCCCGCAGGTTCGAGACCCGCCTGGGCAGGCCAGACCTCATCTCTACAATAAATAAAAAAAAAATCAGCCGGGCGTGGTAGCGCACGCCTGTAATTCTGGCTACTCGGAAGGCTGAGGCGAAAGGATCGCTGGAGCCCAGCAGGTCGAGGCTGCGGTGGCTGGGAGCGGCCACTGTACTCCAGTCTGGGCGACAGAGTGAGACTCCAACTCAAAAAAAATAAAAATAAAAATAAAAAATAAAAAAACAAGCACACTCCCACCTCAGGGCCACTATACTTGCTGATTTCTCTTCCTAGAGTTATTCTCCCTTGGTTGTCCTTGTGGTTCACACCCTCACTTCTTCCAGGTTATCACGCAAATATCACCTGATTAGTGAGGTCTTCCCCGGCCACCCTGTTGAGAAATTACAACACACACACACACACACACACACACACACACACACACACACACACACAATTCCTATCCCCCTTTCTTGCTTTTTATTTCTTCCAGTGCTTATATATACCCATATATAAATATATAGCTTATTTATTTGTCTCCTTTATTTCGTCTCTGCATTATAATATAAATTTAACAGTGCATGGACCTAGGGATTTTGTTTGCTTGGTTCACTGCTGCATCCCCACTTCCTAGAAGAGTGAGTGGTAGAGTAGGCCTTCAATAAATATTTATTTATAATAACTGTATGTCTTACTAGTCTATATGTCTTACTAGTAAGTGTCATGCTTCAAGAGTATTTTGCTTACCTTCTATATAAATCTCAGCAGAAGTCGAATCTGTACCATAGATGTTCGAAGCAAAGCAGGAATAGCGTCCTGTGTCTTCTTCAAAGGCTTCAGCAATGGTCAGCGAGTGCAGATTTCCTGCCTGGACAATGTGAATGTCTGGGGAATTTTCAAGCTCCTTGCCTTCACAGTACCACCTGCAGTGAAAGGAATATGGCCATGGGACATGACTGCAATATGAGACAATAACACAGGTGGCTCCAGATATTCTCTAAGAGGAAAACTGTGATGAACTTACTTTAAATTCAGAACAAAAACCAATAGATTATTATGATACTATGTGATTGTAACAATAAGACTAGGCAGTGTTCGAACCACACTGACACCTTACTCGTAAAATTAGAAAGCGGCTCCTATTAAGAATTATACAACTGAGAGAAGACGGATGAGAGAGTGAGTACAGTCAACCATAAAGAGTAGGGTCTTAGAGGTGGAACTTGGCTTCTCCTAAAATGACTCCCAGATTTCTATCATATGCATTACATAAGTGCTACTTCAGCTTATTTGGAGGGAACCTAAGAGATAATAAAGGTTTGTGAGGCTGAGGACACACATTCCCTCTTATTAAATTGCATCTGACCTAACTAAATGAAAATTAATTTGTTCTGTTACTTGAGTCATCAGAGTAAATAAGATGCATCATATTCTCCCAAGAGTGGCCCAACTCTGGAAAATAACCTGAGTTAAATATGTTTGCATAGGTTATGGTATTTTATTTTTAATTTTAAAAAATTTATTCATAGCCGGGCTCGGTGGCTCAGCCTGTAATCCCGCGCCTTTGGGAGGCTGAGGTGAGTGGATTGCTTGAGCCCGCGGGTTCGAGACCCGCCTGGGCAGCGAGACCTCATCTCTACAATAAATCAAAAAATCAGCCGGGCATGGTAGTGCATGCCTGTAATTCCGGCTACTTGGAAGGCTGAGGCGGAAGGATCGCCGGAGCCCAGCAGGTCGAGGCTGCGGTGGCCGGAAGCGGCCACTGCATTCCAGTCTGGGCGACAGAGTGAGACTCCAACTCAAAAAAAAAAAAAAAAAAAAATTATTCATTTATCTTCAAGATGAGGTCTTGCTATGTTGTTCAGGCTGGTCTTTAACTCCCAAGCTCAAGTGATCCTTCCACTTCAATTTCCCGAGGAGCTTGGACTACAGGGTGTGCCACCACAGCTAGTTTTTAATTTTAATTCTGTATACTTGAATTAGAAATTTTATTGAAGCATAGTTCTTTTTGCCAAAAGTTTACAAGAAATAATATATAAAATAATATTCAAAATATGGAGGTGCATAATAACAGAAATGATGTTAAAATTAAGTAAACTTCAGGTTTTTGAAAAAAGTCTTATAAAAAATAAATAAAATAAAGTGGAAATTCATCCCTCATGTAAAAGATTGGCAAAAGTCAAAATGTTTGATCACTCTTATTTTTTTGAATTGGAGTCTCACTCCATCACTCAGGCTGGAGTGCAGTGGCACACTAATGGCCACCCCAGCGTCAACCTGCTGGGCTCCAGCGATCCTTCTGCCTCAGCCTTCCAAGTAGCCGGAACCACAGGTGTGTGCTACTACACCCGGCTAATTTTTTGATTTATTATAGATATGAGGTCTCACCATGTTGCCCAGGCTGGTCGCGGACCCTCAGGCTCAGGCAGTCCTCTTGCCTCAGCCTCCCAAAGTGCTGGGATTACAGGCTTGAGCCACCATGCCTGGCCCATTTGATCACTCTTATGCATTGCTAGTGGGAATGTAAAATGGCAAAATTCCTACAAAAGGAATCTGGCAATACTGCCAAAATTACAGATGCATTTGTCCTTGGACCCAACAATCCCACTTGTGAGAATCTCCCCTACAGATACACAAAGTGACAACTGTAAAGGCCACTCATTCAAATAAAGGATTGGAAACAACCCAAGTGTTCATCATTAGAAGACTGATGCAGCCACACAATGGAATCATATGCCACTCTAAAGACAGAATGAGAAAGAACACTGTTTACTGATTTGGAAAGAGCCCTAACACATATAAAGTTTTAACAGTAAGGTACAAAGTCATGGACCTAGAGTGCTAGCCTTGTAAAAGAAATGGGGTGCTATTGGTAGAATTATATCCTCCAAAAAGATATGTTGCAATCCTAACCCCCAGTACTTATGAGTGTGACTTTATTTGGAAATAACCTTTGCAGATGTAATCAAGTTAAGATGAGGTCATTACGGTAGACCTAATCCAATATGATTAAAGTCCTTATAAAAAGAGGAAAATCCCATGTAAAGACAGAAGACCAAGTGATGACAGAGACAGAGATCAGAATGACAAGCTGCAAGCCAAGGAGTGACAAAGATTGTTGGCCACCAGCAGAAGCAAGAGGCAGGGAGGAAGGTTTCTACAGAGTCTCAGATGGAGCACAGCACAGGTGATACTTTGATTTCATACTTTTGGTCTTTAGAACTGCGAAAGAATACATTGCTGCTGCTTTAAGCCAATCCAGTTTGTGGTAATTTGTTTTAGAAACCCCAAGAAACAGACACATGGGGCAAGAAATAAGGCATGTTTATGTTGTTTGCACTTGCATAAAGAAAACTGGAAAGAATAAAATAAAAATCAAAAGGGGCATGTTATTAGGGGGTGAAAAGAAACAAGATGGATAAGGACAGATAGGAGTAAGACGTCTCTGTGTACCCTTTTATATTTTCTCATTTTTTTGAAATATATATTTCTTTGAGTTGCAGTCTCACTCTGTCACCTACCCTGAAGTGCAGTGACACACTCACAGCCACCCCAGTGTCAACCATCTGGGCTCAGGTGATCCTTCTACCTCAGCCTTCCAAGTAGCTGGAACTACAGATGTGCGCTACCATGTCTGGCTATTTTTTTTTTTAATTGTGGAGATGTGGTCTTACCAAGTTGCCCAGGCTGGTCTCGAACCCCTGGGCTCAGGCAATTCTCTCGCCTCAGCCTCCCAAAATGCTGGGATTACAGGCTTGAGTCACCATGCCCGGCTAAAATAATAATTATTAATCAATATAATGAAAAGTAATTAAATGGGAAGTGTCACAACTGTTCAATGTCAAAAATCAAGCAGTCTTGACAGTTACTAATCTTAACTGTAATTTCAGATCTAACGACTCAGGGCTGTAATTCCTTCCTCCCACTATTTATAGAGTAAGGTTCTAAAGCACAGTTAAGATAACCTACCCATTCAACTACTTCCCAATATTCAAGCTATTCTCTCTTATTTCATAAATATGTCATGGTTACCCCCACATTTAAGTCTCTGCTAATATATTTTTTTCAAAGTCTCTCTCATATTTTTCTGAGAGTCTCTTCCTCTGCCTTTTAGCTATAACTAACTCATCCATCAAAATTTGACTCAGTTATCACCTCCTACACAAAGCTATATTTTGCCATCAATGCTCAATGATCGTTATGTTTTCTAACTTCACTTTTTAAAAAACCCGTACTATGTATGTCAGGCAAGCACTTGATCACACAGTCTTTCGTTTTTCTCTATTTAAAAAATTTATCTTATGTCACCAATTTTACTCGATTGTAAATTCTTTGAAGGCAGAGAGTGTCTTAGATGTTCCCACAGCATGCACAGTGCCTAGTACGGTTCTCTATATTCTATCTCTTTTGGTCATCTGATCTCATCCTACAGTTACCATGATCACCTCTGTCTGGGATGTCATCAAAATTTGCATGTCCAATCTGATTTCTGAACCTCATCTCTCATCATTCTCTCCTTCACTGTGATCCAACCACATTGGTCTTTCTATACTGTGAACACACAAACTTCTCCCCCCCACTTGGGATTTCTGCACTTCCTGAAATCCTCTTCCCCTAGATAATTACAAACTTAGGTCCTTCTCATAAGTCAGACCTCAGCTCAAATGTCACCTTCTCAAAGAGGTCTTCCCTGACCCTTTTCCCAATGCTGCCCTCTTATCCTTAGTCACTCTATCATATTACCTTTTTCTTTGTTATCCTCAAAGCACTTATGATCGGAAATTATCTTATATACTTGTTTACTTTGCTATCGTTTTCTCCATTCAGTAGACTATAAAGACCCCGAGAGAACCTTATCTGTATTTGATGTATTTGTTGAAATAAATACATGTATCTGTATTATCTGTATTTGATGGATTTGTTGACTGATGGAAAAAATTAATAGTTAATATTTTGTATGTATTTGTTAGTTACCTCATAAAATTATATGCCAGTCTTTGATTTCTGTTGTGGTAGCTGCTGCTGAAATAGATTCATAAATGTCCCAAAGCATAAATCTCACAAGATCCCACAGAGCACGTATAGCTTCAGATACAAATACTGGGCATCCAATAAACATGATGTACTGAGTACATGTGTTTATCTTTACTCCCCTCCTGAAATGCTCCCCCAATGAGAATGAAATGATTTTTAAAAGGCACAAAATCATGAGGACTAAAAGAATCAGAGCAGAAACAATAGCAGTCCTAGGTGCTCAAGAAATTGGAAGATGGAAAGCGGGTTGAAGAACTAGGAGAACTGAGGAAACCAAGTGCCTGCTTAGGCATGACCATGAAAGAAGAAGCCAATTTGTGGAGCAGAACCCCCAAAACACTTCAGATTTGGAGACACAAAGTTGCTAACAGGTGAGGAGACACAGAGCTTAAAACCAGGAAATTGGTTACAAGTTTGGAAAACACACTGTTAGATTGCCACACCAGGACGCCTCCTCTCTTCTAAGCAGTTAAGGAACGTCCCAGCATGGAGACTGAGTTGCAGACTGAGCCAGTAGTTGCCCCATGTTGGAGAGGAGGAAGAAAGACTTTCAAAGGGATTTCACTGGGGAAAAACAAATGAGCCTGTTGAATTACCTAAGACTCAACTGCGTGAAAGAGAATATTTAGGAGAAGTTACACAAATGTATTGGAGAATTGAGACAAATTTGTGATAGAACCATACAGCACTATGTTCATTAAGAAACAAGGCAGTAATCACAGTCAAAATAAAAAGTTGTATAAGCAAAGAAATATCCATTTTACTCTACTAGGCTTGCTAGTGAACAATACTTAAGTAGTAATAAGAAGGGTAAACGTTAAATGGTTTTGTAAACAGTGGTGTGATGTAGTTTTTTGAGGTGATGAAGAAAGGCACAGTGAGGATGCTGGTTTAGTACAGGGGTGTTAAACCACCATCTTATGGAACAGGAAATCAATTAAAAATAGCTAACATCAGCATAGCAAGCAATAGCAGTATAAGCATAATACAATGGTTCTGAAAGTGTAGTTTACTTTCTATGAAGACAAAACTATTTTCATTTAATGCTAAGATATTATTTGTCTTTTCACTGTGTTGACATTTATACTGATGGTGCAAAAGACATGGTGGGTAAAATTGCTGGTGCTTTAGCAACACAAAGCACTGTCAAAAAACTGGCTAGTGGCTATTGTTTACTGTCACACTTGCAGAAAAGAAAGAGAAACATCCAGTTTTACGAAAAGTGTCCTTGACAAAGCAGTAAAAAATCCTAGAGCAAGTACCCTCCACACAAACGAGTTCCATTCCAAGAGCACACTTGTAAATCCAATTTGTTCGTAAGTTCAACAAAGTTGGCCTAGGCACCCAACTAACACAATTGGCTATATAGTACTGTACTGTAATAGGTTTATAATACTTTTCACACAAATAATACATGAAAAACAAAAAAGAAAACATTTAAAATCTTACAGTACAGTAGTACAGTACAATTGCTGGCATACAGGGACTGGCATCAAGTGAACAGGCAAGAGGAGTGACTGATTAGAGAAGGGAGAGGAGGTGGAATATGATAGAGCTGAAGGTTTGCCAGCAATAGGAGAGTTGGCATGCAAACACATGTTCGCATCTTTAAAAGTTCGCAACTTGAAGGTTCACATGCAGGGGACTCACTGTACTTTTATTAAATCTCAACCTTGAGTTCATATGTTATTAATATTCTGGGTGGTGAAATAAGAAATAGCATGAGGCTCTGCTCCTGCATATTGAAGAGTACTTGTGTGATTGTTTGAGTTAAGGGTGGAACTAGCTGCTAAAGAATGAAACAATATTTCAGTTTGAAAGAAAAATGACAGACAAATTATGGTTATTCAGACTTGGGTTTTCAACAGATATTTTCTCAAAAATGAAGAAAGTAAGTTTGTCATTTCAAGTAGAAATAACTGATGGCATTTTTTGCAAAAGAAAAATTTGAGGTTTTCCAAAAAATGTTTTGAAGTTTAAAAAAAAAATTGGAATTTTAGAAAACTTGCATCCCTCCAGTGAGTTTAGGGCTTTCCAATATTTAAACCCTGTTTGATAAAATCAGTGATGATATAAACACATTTGATTTTTTTATATAATAAAATGTGTTGACTTTTGGAAGGCCTGCATTACTCATTTTTCAAATGACCAGTGTTAGATACCATCTATTCAAAGTTCCAGACAGACCAATAAGCCTTAGTACAGCAGCATATAAAAGATCATTGTTATAGTTTCATATTTCATATTGCAAATAACCTTTTTGAAACTACTGCTAGTTGAATGTTTATGTAGTATCAAATAAGAATTGTCATAATGATTCGAAAAAGCGATTAAAGTACTCTACCTGTTTCTGACTAATATTTGTGTGAGGCTGGGTTTTTTTCATTTACTTCAACGCAAACAACATATTACAACAGACTGAATGCAGAGGCATACATGAGGATCCCGGTGTCTTCTATGAAGTCAGATTTTAAAGAGATTTGCAAAAATGTAAAACAACGCTATTCTTCTCACTAACTTTAAAAAAAGAAATACAGTTATTGTCCATAAAATAATTTGTGTCAACATGTCTATTGCTGTTATTCTAAAATGAATAAATAAATATTTAAAACATTTCTCAGTTTTAATTTCTTATATGATAAGTAATGATAGCTCACATAAACAAAATCTCTTTTAGGCCTCAATGATTTTTTTTTTTTTTTTTTTTTTTGAGTTGGAGTCTCACTCTGTCGCCCAGACTGGAGTGCAGTGGCTGCTTTCGGCCACCGCAACCTCGACCTGCTGGGCTCCGGGGATTCTTCCGCCTCAGCCTTTCAAGTAACCGGAATTACAGGCATGTGCTATCACGCCTGGCTGATTTTTTGATTTATTGTAGAGATGAGGTCTCGCTGCCCAGGCGGGTCTCGAACCTGTGGGCTCAGGCAATCCACTCACCTCAGCCTCCCAAAGGTGCGGGATTACAGGCTGAGCCACCGAGCCCGGCTGGCCTCAATTATTTTTAAGGTTGTAAAGGGAGCTGGGCACAGTGACTCATGCTTGTGATCCCAGCACTTTGGAGGGTTGAGGTGAGCAGATTGCTTGAGCCCAGGAAGTCAAGGGTGCTGTGTGCCGTGATTGTTGTTATCATGCCATTGCACTCCAGCCTGGACAACAGAGTGAGACCCTCACTCAAAAAATAAAGAAATGAAAAAGTAAAGGGGTCCTGAGAATAAAAAATTTAAGATGCACTAACATATTATTTAGAAAGCTGAAAACACTGACATATTATTTAGAAAGCTAAAAGCAAATAAACAGAAAACTGCAAAAAGGGTTGAAATTTGTCTGTTTTTTTATATCTGACTTTTTAAAGCAATGTAATTATTAATTTGATAAAACATATCAATAACTATTTTAAGACAAGCAAATACCTTTACTTGTCAAAACATTATAGGGTTATCTCAATTCTTTAGAGAACATTTCTCATCCTTACCAAAATGAGAGTGGAAAAATCTATGATTGGCTAGCCGGATTGGCTAGCCGGAAGGAGATAAGTGGAATGATTCAGATACCCCAACTCTCTGTCAGTAAGTGTTTTTGTCTTTACTCAGATGACCAGGATGGCTCCAGTAGGCCCAGAGAACAATCAGTAACCATCACTCTGACTTTAATAGCATGACCCACTTAGAAATTACACACGGGTCATTCTGCTTTGTGAAAAGGTATTACATTTACCAGCTCTTCTGAACAATTTTCAGGGTGAGGAAGAAACCATACTTTCTTCAAAGGTCCATCCATGTTAGGGAATGTGTTCATAGCAATGCTCTGACCACGGGCATGTTTTTAGAATGCCAAAGCCTCATGACACTTACGAATGGGTGCCAGATGTGATTCATGGCTCAACAGAAATGAGTCAATGATCTGGGAAAATGAGACAGGCCCAAGCGATTGAAAAAAATAAAAAGGCCCCACCTTTAGTGCACAAGGATAGTTTGTAAGATCTGCTCACTTGGCTAGCTACTAAGCCTGAAAAGGAAGAAGGAAGACACTGAAGAGGCACATTTTTCAGATTTAACTGGACTTTTTTGCTACATATCACCATTCTGCTGTCATGTTACTGCTTCATCTAAAATATGGCTTGGATAAATATTATGACTCACTGTTTTAACACATTAACAACTTCTAAATGTAATTTCAATGTGTTATTCTGACTTACCAGTAATAAAGCTCATTAAAAGAATAATTACTCAGAGTCTTTCTTTAACCACACCCTACTCCTTCCAAAGTCTCTATTCCACCTTTTATTATCCCCTCTCCTAACATCCTGGTTTTTTCCTTCATAGAACCTATATGTAATTATATGTTTATTGGTAGATTTATTTGTCCTAATGTCTCTTTCCTTTTTGGACAGTAAAAACCTCAAGGTCAGAGTTTATCTCATTTGTTCTGTTTTCCACTACTGCTTACCTGGCACCTAGCATAGTGTATGGCACATTATAGCTGCTCAAAAAACATTTGTTGTGTAGATGTTAAATAAATAAACTCAATCAGGATATGTATAGCCTCTAGTCTTTTCCATTTTCATTTTTTCAAGAAGGCTTGGGCGCAAGAAAAGAACTTTCCTTAAATTGTCATCAACCAGCTTCATCTACCAATACTTGATCTCTAGAGGAATGTGAGGCCTGGAACACAACCAAAAGGTGGTCTATTTACTCACAGTCATTTCTAGTTCTCTCCAAGCATCAGAATAACTATATACACAGTGCAACTGGCATATACTGGATAATCAGACAATAACAAATATTTTCTAACAGGACTCAAAGTTATGTTGGATTTTGTGACACAATTCATTTGTCCTGTTTTATTGCTACTCAGTTAATAAGCATAAGTTTTAATGTTCAATGACTATGGTCTACTCATGGGCGGGTAGGCATGTAAGTGGGAGGAGATATATATGCTTCACATTTTATTGATATGTATTGAGTTCTTCCAGGAGGAAACATATTGGTAACTTGAGAAAAGCATACATAAGCAATTGACTAATACCAAGACATCAAGACTATACCTTACCACATAGCCAGTTTTAGATAACGCAAAAGAGGATAAATAAATGGGGAGATAAAAGCACTTTCTAAAATAATTTCCTATTTTTAAAAAAGACTAAATTACTTCAAGGAGGAATGACTAGAACTTTTTTTTTTTTTTGAGTTGGAGTCTCACTCCATTGCCTAGGCTGGAGTGCAGTGGCATGCTCACGGCCACCACAGCCTTGACATGTTGGGCTCAGGTGATCCTTCCTCCTCAGTCTTCCAAGTAGCCAGAATTACAGGCATGCGTCACCATGCCCAGCTAATTTTTTACTTATTATAGAGATGAGGTCTTGCCACATTGCCCAGGCTGGTCTCGAACCCATGGGCTCAGGCAATCCTCTTGCCTCAGCCTCCCAAAGTGCTGGAATTACAGGCTTGAGCCATCAAGGCCCGGCTGACTAGAACTTTTTATAGCATCCTTTAGGAATCTTTCTTTTTATTTGTCTCATAGTACTTATTATTAAATTACTACATAATTTACTTATTTACAGAAATATTGTGTTTTTTTTGAGTTGTAGTCTCACTGTCACCCAGACTGGAGTGCAGTGGCCGCTCCCGGCCACCGCAGCCTCAACCTACTGGGCTCCGGCGATCCTTCCATCTCAGCCTTCCAAGTAGCTGGAACTACAGGCGTGCGCTACCACACCTGGCTAATTTTTTGATTTATTGTAGAGATGAGGTCTCGCCAAGTTGCCCAGGCGGGTCTCGAACCGCAGGCTCAGGCAATCCACTCACCTCGGCCTCCCAAAGCGCTGGGATTACAGGCTAAGCCACCGAGCCCGGCCAGAAATATTGTTTATTATATGTTCTCCTTCGACCTCATCTAGAATGTAATATGGCAGGAAACTGTGCCCTATTTACTGATGAATCCCAAGAACCCAGAGTAGTTCCTGGGGCATAATGAGTGCTGAACGAATTGTTACTGAATAAATGGACAAATGAACATACTGAAATTTCTGGTTTTGTTGTAATTATTGATTCAGTGTACTTGAATCTTGCATGCTACATTGTTTTCAGCCATTAACCTCCTCCTCCTCCACCTTCAAGGGGACCTGGATCTAGCTTTCCTAAAGGTGAGAATTGTGCAGAGAGCATGGATTAGAGCCCACGTTCAGTCAGATCACCTGAGGCTAGGCTGGTTCTGGGGTGGGGGGGAAGACTAGTTTGTTAGATTCCCAGAATATCAGAGCTGGGAGAGGCCTAAAGATCATTTTATCTAACCTCTTTGTGTTACAGATGACTAAGTTAAGGCCCAGAGAGGGTCAATAACTCTCCCAAGGTCGCCCAGTAGTGACAGTAGGTGTCTGTGTTCATCCTACATCACAGAGATGTTTTTTCTTTTCTTGTCTGAAGTGCTTTTCAGGGGCTAATCCCATAACTGGTTTCCCCATAAACTCCTGGTGGGCATGACAAGCTCAGAGAGGAATTTAGGCAGTCTCAGCCCCTCATCTACCCTGGAATCAACTCCTGCCCTTCACCACTACACCTTGCTTCCTGAGGCCAGAATGCATCAGCTCTACTAGGGGAGGCTATTCCCCCCCCCCACAGGCTGCCATGTTACATATTTTAAAGCATAATTTCTTATGTTTGCCATGCTAAATCTTTCTTTCAGAACAAATTCTTCCATTTGTTCAATTTAGAGCCTTTTTCATGGTATTGACTTTTTTTAGCTGTTTGAAAACCTTGCTTTTTCAGAGGTTGGCTCTGATTACCCAGTGTTTCTAGTGATTGTTGGGCGGGGGCAGAATATAATTTCAGGTAGGGCATGTACGGTGTACCAGTAGTTCCTCAGTTCTCCTAGCTGTTGCTCACTATCCAGGACACTGCCCTGAACATTTGCTGCTCTGGCTCCCCTATAAATGGCTGTGCTTGTGGCTCAGCCCAAGCAAGGGAAGCAGGAGGCACTGACCTACACAGCTACTCTGAATGTAGTTCCCAGATTAGTCACCCTGCTTGCCCTCGGGCTCCTCCCACTTATTGAGTCTTTCACCTAAGAGGCTGGAGCATACCTAGCAGAGTTCCTAGCTCTGCAATGGTTCTCTCTGGGATATGATCTGGGCTTTGGATTGTCTTGTCAAGGTTCCATCTGCTTAAAAGCAGATTTAGCATGAAACCGAAAAACTTCAGCTTTCTTTACCTGCATGGTGACCTTCCAAGGTCCTATACTTAATTGCATAGTCACGATTTTGTATTATTTTTCTTAAAGAGGATCTCCCAAACTGTATACAGGGCTCACAAAACTTGGATCAGTCCCCTCCATATGCTTTCAACCTTTAGGGAATTTCTAAAAATTTTAGGCCTATAGATAGTATTCTATATTTTTTTTCAGTTAGTTTCTGGGGTGTTGGAAAGGAAAGTAGGCCCATGTTCTCAATCTACCATTTTAATAAGATGCCCTCTTCACTGTTAAATTACTTCTAATTTGCCTTTTGCACTTATCTCCCTCTCAAAAATGTACTTACTGAGGTCGCCATGGCTTCCATGTTACTAAATCAAATGATACTTTTCAGTTTTCATCTTACCTGATTCTAATTAGTATTCAGCATTGTTGGACTACTTATTTCTTCTTGAAGCGATTCTTTTTTTTTTTGAGTTGGGGTCTCACCAGGCTGTTGTACAATGGTGCAATCATGGCTCACCACAGCCTTGATCTCCTGAGCCCAAGCAATTCTCTAACCTTGACCTCCCAAAGTGCTGGAACTACAGGTGTGAGCCACCATGACCCACTGCAATTCTTTTTTATGACTGCTCTCATTTTTCTCCTACCATTTGGGACGTTCATTCCCAGTCTCCTTTAACCTCATCTATTCAAACATTAAATCTTGGAATTCCCTTTGCAATATGCTCTAAATGGGAGTGATACTCAAAATAATTAACAGCTGATACAGAATGGATCCCACAACCAATCAGAAAAATGCAAACCATAAACAGTCTCAAGGGCTATACGAGTTGTACTGATTAAATATTATACTTGGAGCTTGTGGTCAATTATCTTCTGACAAAAATATGAGAAGGAAAATTGAGGTCAATTTCATCTTTGAACAAAAATGCAAAAGTTAGCAAACCAAATCATGAAATCTTGAAATATATACAAAGATAATAGAGTATGACAAAATTGTGTTTATGCCAAGAATTCAAGATTATAAGATCAATGTTTGCTGCCATATTAACAGAGTAAGGGAAAAAATGATAATCTAATAAATGCAGAAAAACTGATAAAATTCAACATCCATTCATGATTTTCAAAAATTTTAATCTTCCCAGACAAAAGAATTTATGACAAAATCCTACATAATATGTTGGAAAATGAAAAACATTCTCTTCAAGATCAGAAATAAGACTAGAGCACCCAGCGTCACTACTTCTGTTCAGCATTGTAATGAAAGACTTAGCTCAAAAAGAAAAAGAAAATGAAATATAAAATAGAGAATCGGAAAAAGAGAACACCCCCCAAAAAATCTGTAGATAAGTTTTCATGAATTCAGTCATTGCTGAATGAAGAAAATTCCCCAAAAGATAATTATTTCAGGAATTTAGCAAGGTTAAGGAGTCAATTATGTTTCTGTACATAACAAACAATGTAATCATTTTTAAAGGTACCATTTATAATAACATAAAAAAGACTACCTATGAATAAAGCTAACCAAAGGTCTGTAAGACCCAGAGAAAGGATTACAAATCTTTATTGTAAGACATTAAAGACTTAATTCAAATACTAAAAATGGAGAAATACACTATGCTCTTGAATATGCAAGCTCAATATTTTAAAGATATCAAATTGCCCTAAATTGATTTACAGATTCAATGCAATTCCAAAAATCTTACTAGATTTTAAAAATTTGATAAGGTGATTCTAAAGTTTACATTGTAGATCAAAAGAACAAGAAGAGCTAAAAATCCTTAAAAATGTTGGAAATCAAGAACTATGAAAAATCCATTGTAATGAGATAAATAAACCACAGGATAGAATAGAAAGCCCAGAACAAGATGCACATGTTGAGGAAATTTCAATTTAGGATGAAGTTGGCACTATGGATCAGTAGAGACAAGATGTACTTTTCCAAAAACTGGTTATCCAACTTAAAAAAATTGAAACGGGTTCCTTACTTTATAACATATACAAAAATCTAAAGATGAAAGGCAAAATTATAAAACTTGCATAAAACAATATATAAGAATATCTTTATGACTCTGAGGTTGGGAAGAATTTCTTAAACTAGACACAGACTACAAAAATCAAAATCACAAAGAAGAAATTAATTAATTGGACACTATAGTTAAGAATATCTAACTATCAAAAGATACCACAGAGAAAATAAAAAGATAAACTAAACTGGGAAAGGATGCTTTCATAACACATGTCATAAGACTAGTAACACAAGTCATATGACTAGTATGATCAATATCAGGAATATTTAAAAAGTTAAATTAATCAATAAGAAAAGAACAAACAGGGCCGGGCATGGTGGCTCATGCCTGAAATTCCAGCGTTTTGGAAGTCTGAGGCAGGAGGGTTGCTTAAGCCCAGGAGTTCAAGTTTGCACTCCAGCCTGGACAACAGAGAGACTCCATCAGAGACTTCAAAGAAGAAAGGAAGGAAAGGAGGAAAAGAGGGAGGGAGGAAGGGAGGACCCAAAAGAAAAACGAATGAAAGGCCCTTCATAGAAAATGAACCCACCATGGCCAATAAACAAATGAAAAATTATCAACCTCATTAGTAACTAAAACCACATGAGATAACACTTCATACCCATCAGACTCGCTAACATTAAGAAGTCTAGTATAGGTTGAGCATCTCAAATAAAAAAATAGGAAATATGAAAAATGTTCCGAAATCCAAAGTTTTTCGTGCTGATGGTGGTAAAAGGAACTGCTCATTGGAGCACTTTGGACTTTGGATTCTTGGACTTGGGATCCTCAACCAGTAGGTATTATGCAAATATTCCAAAATCTGAAAAAATTTGAAATCTGAAGCATTTCTTGTCCCAAGCATTTTAGATAAGGGAGGCTCAACCTGTAACATCAATTTTGGCAATTATGTAGGACTACCAAAACTCTTGTACAGTGTTGGTGGGAATGTAAATTAAAACTCTTCCTTTGGAAAACAATTTGGGATTATTATAAGGTTGAAGGTATACATAGTCTTCCAGTAATTTTATTCCCAAACACACTCATGCACCAGGAAAAATTTGTACATCAGGTGAATATATTATATCATTTATAATAACATTGTTCATATTAGGAAAAAAACTGGAAATGACCCAAATGTACATCAATAAAATATTATTCTAGCCATATAACACAGAATACTTTTTAGGAAAAAAAATCAAGTAATAGAAGAAAATAGGCATTATGATTCCACTTATATAAAAATATTAAAACATGTAAAAGTTACTAATATCATTTTTTAAACTCTTCATTTACTTCATATGCTAATTAAAAAAACCTTTTTCATCATAGAAATTTTCAAGCACACAAAGTCGTGGACTCATACAATGAGCATCTATGCACACGTGGCTTCCCTTCAACAAATTATCATCAATTTGTTAAAACACAGGTGGCTGAGCCTCATCCCTCGAGATCCAGAGTCAGTGACTTCAAGGTATGGCCTGCAAATCTACCTGTTTATCAAGCTCCTTCCCCAGGTGATGCCAAGGCTGCTGGATCAGAGACCCACTCTGAGTAGCCTAGTCTGAGAGGCTCTCATGACTTCTGAATTTATCTTAAACCATTTTCTCTTCACTCTTATGTTCTGGCAACATTGGTTCTTTCAGCTTTTTAAAGTCAACAATTACCTTGCTGCCTCAAGGGCTTCAAATTTTTCATTCCCTTAGTCTGCAACACTTTTCCCACACCCCACTTTGCCAGGCTAACTTGTAGCCATTCTCTTATATCTCAGCTTTAATATCACTTTTCAGGAAATCCCTCCCAACCTACTCACAAGATTTGGTCCCTTTGCTGTGTGCTCCCTCCCTTATAACATTTTTCACAATTGTAATTATACAGTCATTTGTGGAGTTTTTGTTTATTGTTTGTGTCCCTTATTAGACTCTCAGTTCTATGAAGACAGAGAATTTTTCTGTTTTGTTTACTGCTTTAACCTTAGTGCCTGCAACATTACGTGGCAGATAAATAGGCACTTTGCTTTTTGTTGGATGAATGAATGAATGAATAAAAGTATTTAGATTTTTCCAAAAAGTGTAAAGTAAAAGCCCTTACATATGTAATGTGAAATTTCCCTATATCATTTAAGTTACCCTTTTATTTATTTATTTATTTATTTATTTATTTATTTATTTATTTATTTATTTATTTATTTATTTATTGAGTCAGGGTCTCACTCTGTTGCCCAGACTGGAGTGCAATGGCACACTCATGGCTAACTGCAGCCTTGATTTCCTAGTCTCAGGTGATCCTCCTGCCTCATCCTCCCAAGTAGCTGGGACTACAGGCAAGTGTCACCAGATTCAGCTAATTTTTTTTTTTTTTTTTTGTAGAGACAAGAACTTGCTATGTTGCCTAGACTGGTCTCAAACTCCTGGGCTCAAGCAATCCTCCCATCTTAGCCTCCCAAAGTACTGGGATTACAGGTGTGAGCCACAATGCCTAGACTTATTCTTTTTCTTTCTTTTTTTTTTGGAGTTGGAGTATCATTCCATTGCCCAGGCTGGGGTGCAGTGGCAACCTCATGGTCACCCCAGTGTCAACCCACTGGGCTCAGACGATCCTTCTACCTCAGTCTTCCAAGTAGCCGGACTACAGGCACGTACTACTGGCATGTACTACAAAGCCCAGCTAATTTTTTTATTTATTGTAGAGATAAGGTCTCACCAAGTTGCCCAGGCTGTTCTTGACCTGTGGGCTCAGGCAACCTCTCACCTCAGCCTCCCAAAGTGCTGGGATTAGAGGCTTGAGCCACTGCACCAGGCCTATCCTTTTTCTTTATAATTATTTTGTTTCCTTGGCATGCTCCTTGTAGACAAAAGTGCAGAAGTAGCAATAACAAAGGTGAACAGCCATAGAGGACATCAACATCAGTAAAAGGTAAATTTGTGCTGTCTCAGAAGGTTATGTATAAGCAAACCTAGTGTGACCCAGCTGTAGATTCCAGGGGAAAGAATTTGGAGTTAGGATACAAAAAAGGATCATGGCCACTTGCTGTGAGTTCCCACAGACTCTTTTATTTGTGGGGAACACATTAACATGTTTCATTTTCTAAGACAACTTCTCCAATGAAGCTATGTCCTATATTAACAAGCTTGCAAAACACTAGCTTCATTGATGTAGGATCCCACTCCTACTTATAAAAAATTTCTATAGAACTAGCTCAGAAATTAACAATAAAAACGAAAATACATTTTCAACTTGTTATACTAGGGTTACAAAACACAGTAAATCAGTAAAATACTGATTACATACAGGGACACATAGATACAAGCTTCAGTTTCCCAGTATGCTTATTATATTTTATTCTAGCAAAAAAGATACTATCCTTATTGACTGTGATGTTCTTACTTAGCAAGCCAAAATGTCTCATTATTTTATTAGTTTAATGCTCCTTTTTTTTTGAGTCAAGGTATCATTTTGTCACCCAAACTGGAGTGCAGTGGCATGATCACAGTTCATAACAGTCTCAAACTCCAGGACTCAAGCAATTCTCCCACTTCAGCCTCCCGAGTAGCTAGGATCACAGGGGCACACCACCATGTCCAGCTAATTTTTTTGATTTTTTGTAGAGATGAGGTCTCACTATATTGCCCAGGCTGGTCTCGAACTCCTGGGCTCAAGCAGTCCTCCTACTTCAGCCTCCCAAAGTGCTGGGATTATAGGCAGGAGTCACTGTGCCTGGCAATTTTAGTGCATTTTTAAAAGGAATCTCCTGTGTCAAAATCTATGCTCTTACATCCTCAGGAGTTTCAGTGGTGAACAAGCTACTCGGGCTCCAGGTATCTCCACCTCATCCCTCTTCAAACCCAATAGCACTAATTTTATCCTATGAAGAAATATGTGTGTGTCTATGTGTGTAATATGTATTGGGGTGACGTAATTTTTTGAGGGGGAAGAGTCACAGCTAAAAGGAAGTTAGAAAATACTACTGCACTCTAGTTCTGGACTAGATCGACAATTAGATGTTGGTTCCAAGTATTACTTGTGTTTATAGTCTCTTTGTAACTACAGAAATATTGTGTCAGATTTTTCCAGTCCGGGTTACTCATTGGAACGTCTCTAGTTCCACTACCCTCTCATTTGACCTTCAGTCCTACATTTCTGACTGCCTACTGAATATGGTCCCTCTGTCCGCTGAGACTCAAATTGACACCAACCTCCTCCACGAGTCAGCCACTTCTTCCACTTTCTCAGAGGGTCTCCTTACCAGAGATCCCATCTTTCTTTCAGTTACCCAGTTCCTCAAATTTGTGGAGTATTTTACTCATGCTTCCTATCTTTTCAGTCACCAGGTTCAGTTTGATTTCTTCTAAATATCACTCACTGACATTTTTTCTCCTCATTGCTACTGCGCCTCTCCAAGTCTGCCCAGAGCATTGGATGCCTGGAATACCTAAGTGGCCACATGGCTCCATTCTTTTCAAATCTAACTTATTCTTCCAGACTAATTCTCCTCAAATGTTCCCTTTCATCTTGCTACTTCCTATACACAATCTTAAATAGTTTCTCGTTTGTTTTGTAACTAAGCCTGAACTATTCTGCATCGCTTTCAGTGCTCTTCAAAATCATCTGGCTCTCTTTCCCTTTCCAGTGAGGCCAGTGTCCTCCCTGCCATGTAAAAACATTATTAAAGTGCCACATCTGTGTCCTTATATAAACATGCTGAGTTAACTTGGCCTGAAAGGGACCATTCCTTCTGCCTACCTTTTTAACCTTATCTCTAATCTTTCCTTACCTGTTACCCCACGTTGTTGACATAGACAAGTACTTGTGGCTCCCTGAAAACACTTGCCTCTGGGACTGTGTGCCTGCTTTCTCCCTCCGCACTTGGTTTCTTCCATCTCCTGTATTAATACTTCCTTTATTCTGCACTCCAGGCAAAGTAATTCACATTTTCCTTTAAGCCACTCATTATATCTTATGTATACTTCTGTTATAGCCCTTATAACAATATTGCAGTTTTGATTACATGTCTATCTAATTTCTCTACTAGATTGTGAGACACTCGAAATAATTTAGACTTCGTTTCAAAACAAGGTCCCTGAACTCCAAAAACTCACCATTGTTTGAACTCCTGGTGAATCACTTAAGTGACTCAATAAGGTATTTATTTGTCGCACAAGTCAATGAGGAAATTTCTACCTAAATCCTTTTCACTCTTCAAAGTCCAACTAAAAATCCCCTACATCTCTGAAGCCTTCTTTTATTTTTTTAGTCCTCCATCCCCTTTTCTGAAACCTGAGAGTATTTATGGTTTATACTATTAAAAATTAGAATAATTTCTTTAATCATATTGCAAACTCTTTGAAGTCAGGGATACATATTTATATTGTGACTATCATTGCATTAGTTGCAGTGCTCAGCATATTATAAAAACTAACTAAATAAATATTTTCTTTCTGATTAGAGTTATATACATTTTGTTCTTGGAAAAATACCAATAGTCTACTTTGAAAATTCTAATTTTTGTTTTAATATTATTGCAGTTATTAAATTAAGTATGAATTCATTCAGAAAATATTTAGTGAATGTCTACTACTTCCTGGCATAAAGTCAGTGGTTGGAATACAGGCATACATTCTATCAACAAATAAATTATTTCCAGGAAAATTAGTATTGCTACATGGGAGCTATGTACATTTCTTTTGATTTTAAATTTGTAGATTTGTAAATTTTTACTTGGTTGATTAAACAGTTTTTAAGCCATCCCCAGATTACTTTGTTTTGGGGGCAATGGATACTTTTTATTCTTCCTAATTGGTTTTTTTTAGTAGTACTCCATTCTTGTACCTGAGGTTGTCATGGCTGAGAAGTGGAGAGAATGAGTCCTGAATAATCTGATCTAATTTTTTTTTACTCAATCCATGTCCAGAAACCAGGACAGGATAAATCTAAATTGTGTCCACACCAAAACTTGAGTGTTCACCAGCTTACTTAGACTGACCAGATGTCACACAGTGGTATCTGTCATGGTGCTTTAATGACATATTGCTAACATTACTGACCAATGTCCCAGGGAGTGTCATCAGGCACATTTAGAGCAGAAGGGCAGATGCTGCCCTATGTTTTTTAGTTCAAACTTTTGCCACATTTTAGGCCAACTGTTTAATTCCTGATTTAAATTTAAGTTGATTTTCTTATTTCTTTATTCATTAGTTTGCTCAACATTTCTGAGTGACTACTGCTATGGGTCCAAAGCTGTGCTTGGTGCTCAAGATACAAGGGCAAAAACAACAGAATCCCCTTCCTCAGGAAGTCAGTTGGATAATCTAATAGTAAAATGTATATGCCATTGTGGAAATAACATTTGATATTGCCTTATGTTGCATATGAAAAGCAAAAATCAGTATAGGAACATGTCTTTGGATAGAATTCCTTGAATTAATATGTATACATAGATAAAAATACCATTATTAATATTAATACTATCATTGTCCTATGATATGAATATTATATCAGAAAAAGATGAAGCTCTGTTTACCTCCAGAGAATAAATGTTAAATCATAATGAAGTCATATTCTAGCAGTAATTGCATTGTTTGGGAAGCAAAGTAATTTTTACAGAACTCTAAATACCAGTCTCTATCAAAGTAATATGCTTCGAGTTGGCAGTAGTGGGAATCTGCCTGGGGTGGGGTGGGGGCACAATTCATCAACCAGGATACCTGCATAATGAACATTTGTATACCTAACCCTGAATTGTAACTCACATCTTTAAAATTAAAAAAATTACATACATTTAAAAATAAATAAAAGTAATATGCTTCAGCCACATTATTCATATATTATTCCATTATAATATTAGAGATAGCAAATGTTACCCTGGGGGATAAGGTTGGTTCCAGGTTTTGGGGGACCTTAAGTTCATAAATGTGGAAGGGCTCCTTAAAGAAATAAAATTAAATCAGAATACAAAGTGAGGTACAGCTTGTGCAAGTGAGGTGCCCTAAAGCTTGTACTTCATTTGTTTCACAGAAAAGCTAATCATGGTGGGCATGTAAAAGATGACCATCCTCTCTATCCACCAGTCATGGTTTTCAACAAGCTGATGTCAAAAGTTTATAATACATTTAGTACATGTATAATGAGTCTTTAAGTTGACTTTAGCCTCAGCCTTATTCTATTGTTTGCCTATCAGTCTTTGCCTTATTTGGCTTTCTTTAAAATTCAAAAATATCACAGATTAGAGATTTTAAATACTTTCTTTTTTTAAGCTATGCACTGTAACCCCGCACTGTCCAATACTGTAGTCACTAGCCACATGCAGTTATTGGATACTTGAAATGTGACCAGTGCAACTAAAGAACTGAATTTTTAATTATACTTATCTTTGATTAGTTTAAATTTAAAAACAGATGCTCAATTCAGTTATTGCAAAACTTTTTTTTTTTTTTTTTGAGTTGGAGTCTCACTCTGTCGCCCGGACTGGAGTGCAGTGGCTGCTCTCGGCCACCGCAGCCTTGACCTGCTGGGCTCCAGTGATCCTTCCGCCTCAGCCTTCCAAGTAGCTGGAACTACAGGCACGCATTACCACGCCCGGCTAATTTTTTGATTTATTGTAGAGATGAGGTCTTGCCAAGTTGCTCAGGCAGGTCTCAAACCCGCGGGCTCAGGCAATCCTCTCACCTCAGCCTCCCAAGGCACGGGATTACAGCCTGAGCCACCGAGCCTGGCTGCAAAACTTTTAAATATACCTGCAGCAACTTTAGTATGTCAATCAACTATTTCAGTTATAAGTTTTATAAAATCTTACAATTTTTTTTGGCCAGGTGTGGTAGCTCAAAGCCTGTAATCTCAGCACTTGGGGAGGCAGAGGCAAGAGGATAAGAGCCTGTGGGTTCATAACCAGTCTGGGCAACATGGTGAGAACTCGTCTCTACAATAAATAAAAAAATTAACCTGGTGTGGCAGTGCTCACCTGTAGTTCTGGCTACTTGGAAGGCTGAGGTGGAAGGATCACCTGAGCCCAGCAGGTCAACATTGGGGTGGCCATGAGTGTGTCACTGCACTCCAGCCTGGGTGACATAGTAAGACATCAACTCAAAAAAATTTTTTTTAATTTTTATTCTTTGTAGAGATGAAGTTTCACTATGTCACCCAGGCTGATCTCAAACTCCTGGGCCCAAGTGGTCCTCCTTCCTCAGCCTCCCAAAGTGCTGGGATTACAGGCAAGAACCACTGTGTCCAAACAAATAGTATGAAATCTAAATGCAGATTAAGTTTTTCCTAGGAAAATTTAGCATGCAAATTGAGATACTCTGTAAATGTAAAATTCATACTGGATTTCAAATCCCTGGTAGAATGAAAAGAATTTAATTTTTTTTTTGAGTTGGAGTCTTACTCTGTCACCCAGGCTGGTGTGCAGTGGCACCGACTCACGGCCACCACAGACTTGACCTGTTAGACTCAGACGATCCTTCCACCTTAGTCTTCCAAGTAGCTGGAACTATGTGCGTGCCACCACACTCGACTAATTTTTTGATTTATTGTGGAGATGAGGTCTCGCCAAGTTGCCCAGGCTGATCTTGAACACCTGAGCTCAGGCAATCCTCTCACCTCCGCCTCCCAAAGTATGGAATTACAGGTGCGAGCCACTGCACTCGGCAGAATTTAAATATATTACAATTTTTATATTGATTACAAGTTGAAATGATCATATTTTAATATGTTGGTTAAATAAGGTATGTTATTAATCTTAATTTCACCTCGTTCTTTTTACTTTTTTAAAATGTGGCTACTAGAAAATTTTAAATTACATAACTGGCTAGTAGTACATTTCTATCAGACAGAGTTGCTTTAGACATTGACTGCTTTCCTCAAAGGGAGTATGTAATTTTTGAAACCACATACATAAAAGATAATTCTTAGGAAGATCACGGTAGACGGAAAGCAAGTACCCAACATTACTGATGGGATATTTTTACCTTACTTGAGGTGGTGGAATTCCTACCACTATGCAATCCAGCTGTACTCGGGTTCCTTCTGGAACTTCTCTACTCCTTAACTTTTGAGTGAACCGGGGAGGTTGCCCTAGAGGTTCTTCATAGTACAAAGATGAAGGTGAAGACCCCGGGGTGGTGTCTCCACCAGCTGCCTCACTGGCAGCCTGCTCAGCTTCACGCCTCTTGGCTTCCTGCTGTTCAAGGGCATGATTCACTTCATTATCCCTGGTATCCGCAGGGATAGGGATGGGAACGGAAGATCTTTCACGTCTTTCTGACAGATCTGAGACACTGGAGCTGTTTTCCTGCATAACTTTGTTTTGAGACTCCAATTTACTCTTGTGGTTTTTGCAGGTACGAGGTCTGATCCTTTTGGAGCTATGGGCTTTGAAAAGGGAGGATAGCTCTTCAATGAAGTCGGCAGCCTTATTTAAGAATACTTTTTTGGACTGGGTTTCAGAACAATACTGTGGCACTTTTGCCTCCTGGGAGCTCTCTTTAGAGCTGGTAGGACTTTGAGGGTTATCCTGGCAGAAGTTAGGCTCAAAACTTGATTTAGGTGAGTGTTTCATTTGATCAGAAGAGAGCCGTTTTCTAGCTTGAGCTTCATCTGTTTTCTCCAAAGGGTCGTGATTGATGGCCAGTCTTGCCAGATTGACACTTTCATCTAATTCTTCTTGGCTGAGAAAAGCTGAAAGATCTGGAAGGTCATCTTGGCCTCCTCCTCCTTCAGCAGCCCCAGAAAGACTGCCAAAATGGAAAGGATTAGAGGAAGGCTCTGCTCGGCTTCTCTCATTGTTTCCCCGATGTCTGGTTTCAGCTAAATAGCTCTCTCTCAGAAGCTGAGATATGGAGGTAGAGGCTTCTACACTGTCGTCTTGCATGCTGTCACAAAATAATAATAAAACAAAAAGTTTGGATCAATTCTAGGGAATAACAAGTCTATGTTTATTATAGTGTGTTGGATTCTTAAGAACTTAAAGCTCAAAATTTAAAAATTGCCTAATTTTAATACTTTTACAAACTTTAAAGACTTAAAGATTACTCTCAAATTATAAAATAAATAGGAACTGAATGAAGTTTCGCTGAAGTAGACAATAAAAACCTGAGTGATTGGCCAGTTGCAGTGGCTCAAGCCTTGTAATCCCAGCACTTTGGGAGGCTGAGGTGAGGGGATTGCCTGAGTCCACGGATTTGAGAATAGCCTGGGCAGCTTGACGAGATCGTGTCTCTACAATAAATTGAAAATTAGCTGGGGAGTGATAGGTAGTGCGCGCCTGTAGATCTGGCCACTTGGAAGGCTGAGGTGGAAGGATTGCCTGAGTACAGCAGGTCGACGCTGGGGTGGCTGTGAGCATGCCACTGCATTCTATCCTGGGCGATGGAGTGAGACTCCAACTAAAAAAAAAAAACCTGAGTGATTACCACGTTATGAAATTCTTTCAAAATAAGTTCAATTGGACAAGCTATGACATAACTATAGTGATAGTAAATATAATTTTTTAGCTTAAGTTTGATAATATCTGTAAAGGCCTTTGTGTTATCATGTGAATTCATGCACAGAGACTTGCTCTCCACCATCTCCTCTTTCCCTTGGATACAATAGAATTATAGAAATTAAAAGATATTGACAACTTAATCTCATCTAGTTATTTAAAATATAGACTTGATCTAGCTCATGGAAAATAAATAACACTTTTGTGTTTTGACAAATTTGTGAGAGACAAACTATTTAGATTCAATGTTTTTATTAGGCTCAATCTGCTCTTGAAAACTATGATGAACTAGCCTTTTCACTAAGACTACAAACATGAGTTTGAGCCTAGGTTTTAAGTAGTCTCTTAAATTAACATTGGTTAAGAGAGGATATGGGAGATAGTGGAATGCGATGCTTGGCAGGAAACTTTTCACTGTGCACCCTTCCTAACTTTAAAATTTTAATTATATGAATAAATTACCCATTCAAAAAAAAATTTTTTTTTTTTTTTTTTGAGTTGGAGTCTCACTCCGTTGATCCTTCCGCCTCAGCCTTCAACGTAGCTGGAACTACAGGCGCGCGCTACCACGCCCGGCTGATTTTTTGATTTATTGTACAGATGAGATCTCGCTGCCCAGGCGGGTCTCGAACCCGCAGGCTCAGCCTCCCAAAGGCATGAGATTACAGGCTGAGCCACTGAGCCTGGCAAAAAAAAATATTTTTTAAGTCTTAAGAAAATAGCACAATAATGCAAAACAATTTTATATTTTTAATATGAAATCCATTTTATTCACTCAAACATTTATTAGAGGCATGGCAAAAGTATGGCTCATAGTCTGTCACTCCTCTTTCATCCTTAAAAGATGCAGCTCACTGATTATGTACTATTTCCCATGGACCTTGACTTTCTTTTTTTTTTGAGTTGGAGTCTCACTCGGTCACCCAGACTGGAGTGCAGTGGCCGCTCCCGGCCACCGCAGGCTCGACCTGCTGGGCTCCGGTGATCCTTCCGCCTCAGCCTTCTCAGTAGCTGGAATTACAGGTGCACGCTACCACGCCCGGCTGATTTTTGGATTTATTGTAGAGATGAGGTCTCGCTGCCCAGGCGGGTCTCGAACCCGCGGGCTCAGGCAATCCACTCACCTCAGCCTCCCAAAGGCACGGGATTACAGGCTGAGCCACCGAGCCCGGCTGGACCTTGACTTTCTTAACTCTACTCCTTCAGCCACCACCAATTAATCAGATAAGGTATGGATGATAAGATTTAAAAATTGGAATCATGTCCAATAATAAGAAATTTGTTAATTGAATGATAATGTACCTATTAAATGGTACTATATATCTATTTTGGATTTGGTAGAACAGTGAATAATAAACAAAATAGCATATGAAAGTGTAATTTATACATTGATACCTTGATTGCAATTTTTTCTCATTTGTGCATCAACTATAAGAACAGTTAAAGACATGAAATAAGGCGTAAAATGCTATTTGAAAATGGAATTAATATGCTGACTGAAAATCCTCATTTGCAAATCTACTATTTCTTTAGTCTCATTTATTTAAGTTTCTTTATATATTTAGATGAGAAGATTGAATCAGGATGGTCTTCTCTCTGTTAGTTGGACATTATTGCATATTGAAGTTTTTGTTTTGTTTTGTTTTGTTTTTTCCAAGTCTCACTCTATTGCTCAGATTGGAGCGCAGTGGCATGATCACAGCTCACCACAGTCTCAACCTCCTGAACTCAGGTGATCCTTCTGCCTCAGCTTCCTGAGTAGCTGGGACTAGAGACATGTGCCATTATGCCTAAATTTCTAATTTTTTTTTTTTTTTAAATCTCTGTGATGCTTGAGTCTTTTTCATTCCCTAGAAGAGGGGGAAAAAACTGTTAAGAAAACCTTTTCATTTTTCTATTTTGTTATAGGCAATAACCTCATGAGACCAGCAAAACCTTTGTCAAACCTCAATGTGAATAAAATAACTAATTATTTTGGAGTTAGCAGTATCGTTTATCTTATATGTTCAGGTTAGTGAACGGAATCCATTATTCCTATTACGTGTAGGAATATTAACTGTTGAAAAATTGAGCTTCAAGCTTTTCATATACTAACATTAATTCATTAAAGACTTTAAAAAATGAAACCTGACTTACCTGCTGTCTCATTTCTTCAAAAGTAGATTTGCAAAAATTCCCTGTATGAATTCTAAAACTAGCTTGGATTAAAAACCTATTCCATTTCTTGTGTCTGTGAATTGTGGTTCCATGTCTGTTCACCAAACATGTCTTTGTAAGCATATTGTAAAAGAATCTATATTATAAATTATAGACATATGGAAAACTGGGGTTTTAACACATTTTTATAAGTCTCAATAACATTAGGCATATTCTATAAGTAGGGATAGAGACATACTTCCAGAATTTGGGTAGTGTTCAACTGTTTGTTTCATAGTCCATTATTACAACATTCTGTAATGTCTATAATTTTATCTCCTGACCTGTTTGTAAGTATATTGTCCATATATTTCAGATTTCCTGGGATGGTCAAGATTTAACTTTAAATGTCTGCTTGTTGTCAAATCATGTGTTAGACAGTATATTTTGATTTTTGTTTTTTAAAAATACATTTATTTTAGCTATAAGTATAGACATTCTCAATTTCCAAAAAAAACCTATAATTTTTTTGTGAACTTGAGTTGTTATTATCAAGAAACAACTATAAAAGTTATGACAACTTTTAAATTTAGAGCTTGTAGAATTCATTTCATTATTACCAAAGTGAAAATAAGTGAATTATAATTTTTTGAGAAAGAAAATCTACATAATTGTTCTGTTTCTTTCAAACTAAATAATGCTAGAATCTTTAATAAATATGTAAAAATCTGTTGATAAGGTAATCAAATTTCTTAACACCATTACTATAATGTTCACTCTAGGAGACTGGAAATACAGACAATCCATCTTTTCTCTTTCTTTGCTTATACAGTTTTAAAAATATAATTCAAGATGTGCATCTAATTACTGCTAATATTGCAATGTACCAGGCCAAACATTTGCCACTGACTGTCAAGTGTCTTTCTGGTGTAGCTGAAACGAGGGAGGGAGAGAGGGAGAGAGAGAGGGAGTGGGGGGGGAGAGAGAGAGAGAGAGAGAAAGGAGAAAGAAAGAGCAATGTCCCTTGAGCAAGACTTTCTGCAGCTGTTGTGTACATTAATCCAGGGAGTAGATCTCCCAATACTAAATATAGCAAGCATATCCTTTTACATGATAAAAAAAATTTTTTAAATGAAAGCCTTTAACTATGGAGTCATATTATTTTAGATTTGATTTCCTTTAAAAAGGAAATAGGCATTGCACACATATTCTCTATATACACATTATTTTAATAAATGAATGTGTATAAAATGCCAATAATATGCTCATCATATCACAACTTCTATTGAGATATTTTTCCTTAGGACCCAAATAGGCTGTGATCTCTGAGTCTCATCAATCCCCTCTAAAACCTTTACATGCTGAAAGCTTTATTTTTCATTTAATTTTGTGTCCCACTATATATAATTAGAACGTTATCCTAGGTTTCATTCTAATTGATGGTAATTAGATCTCTGAAATATCCCCCTTTTCCACTGTCAGTGTCCTGTTATCAAAACACACTTGTGAACTTAAATCTGGTTATTACCTTTCTTTTTTTTAGTTGACCCAGATGAGGATGTCCAACCCAGGCACTTCACTGTGATGATAATTATCCAGGGAGAACTTTTAGATGGAAGCCCAGAACAGGAAAATTCTTCACGCCCTTGGAAATAGAGAGTAGCCGTCCATAGAGAGTGAGGAGTTAACCTTAGTTTCAGTGAAGATGGCTGTAAGAAGCTGGACAACCTGTCACCACCGGAGCCAGAGCATTTGTCAGCTCACAGGTCCCAAGTTATTTTGAGCTGTATAAACCATGTGCCTGTGAAATATTCCACCTGATTGGACAGGAGAAAACTGAGCAAAGGGATTCCATAGCAGGACAGCACCTATGGGGGGTGGGGAGTCAATCAGTTCTTCTACCTATAGAATTTCACTTATAGCTAGAGACACAATCTGTTTATTGATTTATGTTTGGAATCAATACTAAATGCATCATACCACATTCCATCTGTCAAAAAATGGCATTATTTTTAAAATGTATGAAAATTTTTTATTTTTAAAGATCATTAGTTTTAATTAATGGGAAATTTACTCTTATTCAATCACTGATACATTTTAGGAAATTTGGCTGTGAAAAGCCAACATGAAGCTGAGGTCTAATGTTTTTAAGCTGAGAGCTTTTTTGAACTGCTTGTCCAAAGCTAAGCAAAAGCAGAGATGGTGACTTACGTTAAAAGTTCATAATCAGAGATTTCAGATAAAATGGAAAGGAAAGAACCATCAGCCTGAGAATAAATCCACAAACAAACAAATTAGTCTAAAAAAACTTCTTGAGAAAAAAAACAAATCAGACACTATTTAAAAGTCAAAATGACTATAAATACAATACATGACAATGCCTATTCATGTATCAGTACCTGGGGATAACCTTTGTATACTATTTTGAAAGAGTCAGTATCCAGTGTCTTCTTTAACAAGCATTACCAATCAGGGGGAAAAAAATCCTTAACCAGATCAACAACTGTTCAAATACTTACTTTGTCAAAGTATAGGTTCTTTGATATTAAGTTCATATATTTTTAGAATATGAATGTGAAGAAAAACAACTCTATTGCTTAGAATAGATTAAGTGATGCTATAACATTATCAATCTTTGTAGAAACCTGGGCTTTGAAAATACAGACTTAAATGCTAGTGATTATTTTTTTCAAAGGATCATTATTAGATTCTGATGGCATGTAATACATTGGTTTAAGTCTAGCTTTCTTAATTAAATCACACAACTGCTTATATGGTGTCTTTACATTCATTCATTCATTCAATAATTATTTACTTAATGGCTACTATGTACTAGGTGCTGCATATAAAGCAGTACACAAAAAATACACAAAAATTCCTGACCTCATGGAATATACTAAGAGATCTTTATACTCTTCAGTCATCTTGAGACTATCTATAGTATATTAAATAGATATAAAAGTCATTTGTTTATTGTGAATACAACAGAGGTTTGATTATACCTTTTGTTATGTGGTTTTATGTTTATAAAAGCAAAATAAAAAAGAATTGAGGAAAATTTTTAAGTAACTTGGATTGAAAGGACTGGTACTGAGGAAGGGAAATGGTAAAGGAGGAAGTGAATTATCTGGATAGGTAAGTCTCATTACCACAGGAATTCATATCTTCAATGTACAGTTTCATTTGCTCTCTTACCTAATCCTGTGCTGATACTAACGTCAAGGTCATTTAATTGTGTTTCTGCATGTTCTATTTTCGTGGACACTCCAATAATTTCTTTTACTTAAAAAGAGTATCTTCCTTCACTATCCCACTCAGACTTTAACCATAATCAATATAAGTGCTGCTAGGTCTTGGATGGGGGTGTGGGAAAGTGGAGACTCTACTTCAGGTGGCTTAAATGTACTACAAATTGATCTTCCAAAGGGAAATGCTTAGATACACTGTGCAGGAACACATTTTTTACCTTTTTGCCAGCTGCCACGATAAGCCTGGTATTCTACCTTTCACCCAGGTATTAAACACCAAGGTTGGCAGATAGAATAGAACAGAATTTAAAAGATAGAATAAAGCTTTCTGGGTATTGAAATTAGGAATCTGTATGCAGAATTAAAATAGATTCAAGGTGCAAAATAAGAGTTACAGAAGAAAGAAGTCAAAGAAATTCTGAATGACAGTAATCTTTCTCTTTTCATTTTTACTGTAACAGTTTCAAACACAGACAGTATACAAAATATTTTAGCTTTTTGAAAAAAAAGCCAAATATAAATATTTTAAATACCTAATATTCAGCAATTGTAAGCATCTTTGGTTACAAGGCATCAAACTCATTTTTAGATTTTAGTTTTTTAAAAATGAGTTTCTGCTCCCAAATAACTCGGTTGCTACCTTGCTTATCCTCAATAGTAATTATATAAACATACCACAAACTTACAAGTTCAGATTTTGCTGGAGTTTTTTTGATACAAAAAAGCATCTTTAAAACTTTTTAATGCCCAACATAGTTAAAAACAAACTTTATAACAAGCAAACACAAAGTTACATGTCTTAAGCCTTCCCCCATAAAGATGAGTGGCCCATCCAACACTTGTGTTTATTGTGGTTTGAACATGATCCCGTGCTTGCTTTCAGCTGTTTTCTTAATTCAGTCACTCAGCTTCAGAAACAATTTACTCACATTGGGATGATCCACAGGAATGCCAAGGAATCTGGAAGATCTATGACAGAGGAAGTCTTCACTTGGAGGAATCACATGGGAAATTTCCATGCTAGTAGAGTCATATAGAATTTTTATATTTGCGATTATTTTTCTGTATAGCTATAGGCTTCAATTCTCTAAAACGAATTGCTCACATATGTCAAAATTTCAGTGTTTCTTGAAGTTCATAGATTTATACTGAGGTAACCCACCCCAGTATCAGATGAAAAAATTAACTAAACCTCCATGTCTTATTTTTGAAGAACAAAGACATGTATGTATTTTCTAACATTTTTAAATGAGAAAAATTTTATACCAGAGAAAAATTTTTGACCATCCAAAACAATAGATTGGTTGTGGTTTATAGAGGATCTTATACAAACTGCATAACAATAATATAATTTAAAAAGACAATGAAATCCTTAAGAAATTTCTTTATCATCTAAACAGTCTTGAAAATATTTGCCTAGGAAAACTAAAAACATTTAAAAAACCAGTTAAAAATTCAAAACCTATTTAGTTTTGAAAAACTAAAAATATTTTTAAAAAAACTAAACAGAACATTTGTTTAGAAACATTATCCTGAAAAGTAAATTTGTGATTACCTGTCTCAAGAGAAGCACCATTCCTGTATGAATCAACCAGGATCATCAAAAGTCCAAATCTCACTGCCTAACTTGTGTCAGCCACAAAAGTAGCATGAAGGAAATGTGATACCGCCCCACCAGAGTAATGAAGGGTATTTACAGAGTTCTGTTGCAGATCCAGGGACAGTCGTTTAGAACAGATTGCTCTTTCAGATCAACTTTAATAACTTAGTCTGTGTGGTGTTCTTAGTCTAGAGTGTTGGTGGGGGTGGATAATGACTAAGGTGACTAAAGAAACAGGCTTTCTTGATCTCTCCTTGGACTAGAGGAACAGGATAATAGTGAAGACACTCTGAAGAATAAAGCGTAAGGGATGCACAAGATACCATACACAAGATGCATACACAAGATGCATATAACATATGTAAATAATTTTTTGGTACCAAACTGAGACTACGGTCAATGCGTTTATTAAGGTAAATATGGGAAAACAATCAATTGTGATAATATTCCATGTTTGCTCCCGCAGTTATAGTTCAATTAAATTAAAGCTTTACTATGTGGTTCTCATTGAAACATAATAAAACTTCCTTTACTTGTGCTTTTGGTATGTAATATATTTCAATGTTCTCACTTTTTTTTGTTTTTAAAATAGAAATATAATCTCCTTATGTTGCCCAGGTTGGTCTTGAACTCCTGGCCCTAAGCAACCCTTCTGCCTTGGCCTCTCAAAATGCTGGGATTATAGGCATGAGCCACCATGCCTGGCCCATACTTTTAAAAAAGTATTATTTGCAGGAAGAAAATCTGTTTATAACTTTTAAAAAGAGCATCCTGTGACTAACACTAAGTTACTGAATAAATTTGAAACAATATGTGTCATGTATGTAATTTCTCAAGGTATACAGTTGATTTCTGCTTCCCACCACATTAATTTTATTATATTAATACGCATTTAAATATGCTATAATCTTGGTAGAAATAAGTTAACATCCTTTAGTATGTGTTAGGCACTATGCTAAGCTCTTTACATACATTTGTGCTTTATTAAATGTATTCCCTTAGCAATCTATGAAGTTGGTGCTGTAAAAATTCTTATTTTACAGATGAGAACCTGAGGCTTAGAAAGAAGTTAAAAACTTGCCCGAGGTCACACGAGTAAGTGACTGAGCCAAAATACAACCTAAGTCTGTGTTCATAACAATGCAAACATTTAAATGCTTACATTTCCAACATATTCGTGAAAAAATTTCAGGCAAAAATGAACATAGAACGTACATCTCTTTTAGCAAATATTCTAAGGGAACACTATATAGGACTTTGTTTATAATTTCTCTGACCAAAACCAACTCTGAAATTCTTTTGTATGACTAAGCAAACAAAAAGAAGAGATAATTTAGAAAGAAAAAAGCATATGCTTTCAAGTAAACTCTATCTGCATTATTTTAGCAGGGATCATGAATTGATATATAGACTGGAGCATTAGGCATTAGTGCTGAAAGGAAGGGCATTGGAAGTATTTGGAATATTTTGACAGAGTTTTTTTTTTTGTCTATTTATTATAGTCATTGTGCTGAAGCAGTTTAAGAGCTTTGTTCTTTTCAAACGAAATTTAGATATTTTGGTGCTATTTCTGAACACATCTAAATGGGTCAATACATTTTTTGCAAATTAGGGGTAGGAAAATAGCATTTTGAATATTCCTTCTTCATAATATTAGCATGAAATATGCCGATAAACCAGGCTCTGAGTGATTCCACTCAGATTCTATTTTTGGTCAGCTCGGACATCTCTGAAAGTTGAAAGCAAAGTTCAGTGTTCTCACTCATGACCCAAATAATCACACTAACACTAATGATATGAGGGAAAGGAAATAGAAACTAATATTTCATACAAGTGTATTCTAGGCTGGAGAGTAGCCTAAATTTATTTCACTTAATTCTCACAGCAACACTGCAAAGCACTGTCATCTGCATGCTACTGGGAGGAAATGAAGCCTTAAAGAATTGTAACTTTCCCAAAGTTATCCAACCAGTGAGCTGTGTAGTTGAGTGGATTCAAACCTAGGCCTTTTAGTTTAGAACTTACACTCTTTTCATGGGTTCCCACTGTGGTCTCATGAAGAGTAAGTTTTAAGGTTAGTACCCAAATCAGAAATTACCCAAAGGAGGAAATTCATCATGATTTTCATATGTATTGATAGGCAGGATTGTTAAAGCTATTATTTTGGTTTTATTGACTTTGTGTTTATTTAACAAAAAGCAGGAAGAGAACAGAAAAATAACATATGACAGGTCTAGGACTATTTCACAAGAGGACTCAGTTATATTGATTGACTGAAATAGGAACAGTTAATTCACATTTCTGAGACGTTATCATCTTATTACACATAATTTCTCATAAAATTAGTAAATGCTGGCCGGGCTCAGTGGCTCAGCCTGTAATCTCAGCCCTTTGGAAGAGCGAGGCGAGTGGATTGCTTGAGCCCGTGGGTTTGAGACCAGCCCAGGCAACTTGGAATAAACGAAAAATTAGCCGGGAGTGGTAGGTAGTGCACTCCTGTAGTTCCGGCTACTTGGAAGGCTGAGGCAGAAGGATCGCCAGAGCCCAGCGGGTCGACGCTGGAGTGACTGTGAGCGCTCCAGCCTGGGTGAGAGGGTAAAACTCCAACTCCAGCTAAAAAAAAAAAAAGTTAGTAAATCCCAAAGGATTGCCTAAGAGGGAAATGTACAGAAGAAGAGCTTGGAGAATATAAACCATGGAAAATTCAAAAGGAATTTGTGTCTTATATCTCTATCCAAGTTCACATTTTTATTTGCCTATGGATCTATTTATTTGATGTTTTCTTGTTTTAGCAAACTTCCTTCAACTACATAGGCAGCATACCTTTATGTAGGAAGACTTGCAACATCTTTTTGTTTTGCTTTTTTCATCCATTCTGCTCATCTTCAAATTACTCTTCATCCCAAACTAAGAATGGATTAGTTAAAAGATAGTCCAAGCAAAGTCTCTTGGTTCAATGTAATTATTAGTTGTGTTAATATCTTAGAGCTTTTTTTCTTTTGTCTTCTATTCTAGACAGTGAGCTTTAATTCAAAATGTGGGTGATAATGTCACTAAAAGGAATAGATAAACAGACAATGTTACAGAGAATTTAAATAGAAAAATTTACCACAGTGTAGACTTAGCTGGGGATAAATATATTTGTAAACAGTCCACTGGCCTGGCAATATTGTATTTTAATCAAGAATAAGAAATGCCTTGGTATAATCAGAAATTTGATCATCTTGGCCCTTTGAAATATAAACAACCTTTCTGGTCTTACCTGCCACCCTTCTACACAATTTCTTATCTCCAACCAAAATGTTTCACCAATATTTCCTTGCCTTCTCTTTCCTCTATGCCTTTGTTCACTGTTTTTCCACTTATTATATAATGAAACAACTACTAGCTGCAGCATTCCTTATATTGTTGAATTAAACCACCTTTCCATTTATGTATTTATGTTCTATCTACTCAACTAGATCAACTCCTTGAGAATTAGAACTAGAAAAGAATTTTTCTTGATAAGCTACACAGTTTTCATTTCAAGGCATGGCACAAAGTAGCCATGCAATAAATATTTGTCTGACATGCAATAAAAATTATGTATAAATTGTCCTAAATTATTCACTAAATTCAACACATATTTATTGAACATTTATTGTGTATCAAGGAAGATCAATTGGCCTAAACTCTCAACCACATTAATTGATTTAATTGTCATTAATGATTATGATATTTATTAACACAGAAATACTATTAAGAATTAAATCAAATGAAGAAGGGAGCTAAAAATGATTGGATGCCCATTGTGCTCCAGTCACAAAGTGAGGAATTATATGTGCTTTTGGTTTAATGGATGCTGACAATTTCTTAGATAATTGGTATGGGAATCCTTGCTTTGCTTGGTGCTGTTTACAGCACCCACTTTGCCCAAAGGTTTTTCCGTAGAGCACCTTACCTTCTGCATTTTTCTGAACTGGCTTACTACTATTTTTCCTGACCATCTTTGCACAACCTTTGTCTTATATCAGGTCTTTGCTTTCTGTCCATCCCAGGATTAGACTCTTTTTTTGCTTCTGTATGCTGCTTCTAATGAGTTTTGTACTTCACGACCCTAAACACTATGGCTGAGGGACAGCTCTGTTCATTCTCATGCCCTGGTTTTTGGGATTCACAGCACAAGTCACAGACTGAGTTTTCTGTTTGCCCAGAAATCAAGAGTGTACTTAAAACACACATGATATTTTCTAATTTCAATCAAGGTTGAAACTATTTGTGACTGACTCCAAACTGAATTTACTTCCTGAAAGGCAGATCAACCAGAATGAATTACTTAGCCCTCTAAGTGACCCTAGCTGATCCCAGCCCAGCGTCCACATCACCCAAGCATTGTTGTTCATATTTGATACCTAATTTAGTTTAATACAACATTCCAGAAGGTATGGGTCATTGTCCCTATTTTACAGAGGATAAAACTGAAAAAAATTATATGCTACTGTGCTTTTGCAAATGCAAGGCCCTGAAAAAGTCTCAGGAAGTATTCTTTGAGATCATCCAAGGTATACTATATCATTATCCTCTTTTTATAGAGGAGGAAACTGAAGATCAGAGAATAAATTGCATAAAGCCACTCAGAGCTATGATTCACACCTAAGGTGTACATGACGCCCAAGCCCAAGCTAGGCTCTACTATGCCACGCCACCTTTCAAAGGCATGCACACTCATTAGTAATATACTTAGAAATCAATTCGAAAAAAAACTTCAGAAGATATAGAGTAACAAGAAGGGGACATCTGGTGATATTGGGATTATGTTGATTTAGTGACTTTCTCCAAAGTGCTTCCAAGTCCTTGGAAATCCAGATGATTTATTATCTCTGACTAGTCAGAGAAGCAACTTAAAGGCACTGAAGCAACAATAAATAATAAGCAATTTCCTCTATGCATTTCTATCTGCAAATTAGTGGATATAGTAAAATTAGGCATGAGAGACCATATAGCTACTATATTTCATGTAGATATCTACTTAACATTTTATCTTCTCAAAGTTATTTACAATCATATGTTGGTTATTAATGCCAATAAAAAAATGATGACAACAAAAGCAAAACAACACTACTGCTCTTGCAATTGGTCTTTATTATGATTATTTTGTACATAGGAAAGTTAAACAGTAGAAAGTTCATGCTCTATGCCAATGGCAATCAGTGGTAAAACTCAGATTTCCAAGCTGACATTAAGTCTAATGAGAGCTATTTGGGGGAATACTTTGAACTAACTATTCACAAAACTGGAGCAATTAGCATGTGCCAAGTAAGACAAGAGTTTTGAGTAACTGTGTATAGAAGGCCACTAAAAGAAACATTAAAAGGTGGTTGGTTATACATGGAACCCACCCAGGTGCTCAGCAACAATGGACTAGATAAAGAAAATATGATACATATACACTATGGAATACTATGCAACCATAAAAAAAGAATGAAATCATGTCATTTATAGCTGGAGGCCATTGTCTTAAGTGAATTATCACAGAAACAGAAAACTGAATAGCACATATCCTCATTCATAAATGGAACTAAATACTGGGCACATAAGTGCACAGAATGGGAGCAATAAGGGATGGGAGGGATGGGGAATAAGCATTTAAAAATCACCTATTGAGTTCCATACTCACCACTGGTGGGGAGGCTCATCAGAAGCCCAAACCTCGCAGTCACAAAATATACCTATGTAACAAATCTTCACATATACTCCTTGCATCTAAAATAAAATACAATTAATTTTTAAAAGATGTTATCTCTTATGGCCTGGGCACTTCGGGTTTTGATCAGGAATTGGTGCCAGTTCCAACTTCCATAAGAGTGTCTCCTACATTTTCTCAGGTTTTTACAGTTAGAGGTTTTACATTTAGGTCTGTGATCAATTTAGAGTTAATTTTTGTGTATGGGGATAGGTAGGGGTCCTGTTTTAATCTTCTGCATGTGGTCAGCCAGTTTTCCCAGCACCATTTACTGAATAGGTTCTCCTCTCCCCAGTAGTGGGTGGTGGAGGCTTTGACAAAGATGAGCTGGTTGAGAAATTGAGGTTTTACTTCTGGAATCTTGATTCTATTCCATTGGTCTATATGTCTGTTCTTGTATCAATATCAGGTTGTTTTGATTATTGTAGCTTTATAATATAGTTTAAAGTCTGGGAGTGTGATACCTCCTACTTTTTTTTTTCCTGAGGATTGTTTTGGCTATTCTTGGTTGTTTATATGTTTCCATATGAATCCCTGTATTATTTTTTCTAGGTTTGAGAAGAATGTTGCTGGTAATTTGATGGATATTGCATTAAATCTGTAGATTGCATTAGGTAAAATGGATATCTTAAAAATGTTGATTCTTCTAATCCATGAGCATGGAATATTTTTCCACTCTTTTGTGTTGTCTTTGATTTCTTTGAGCAGTGTTTTGTAGTTTTCATTGTAAAGGTCTTTTACGTCTCTGGTTAGGAAGATGCCAAGGTATTTCATTATTTTTGTGGCTATTGTAAATGGAATTGTGCTCTTAATTTGGGTTTTTGTTTGTTTATTATTGGTGTATAGAAATGCGATTGTCTTTTGTACATTTATTTTATACCCTGAGACTTTGCCAAAGTCCTTTATCCGTGCAAGGAGGTTTTTAGCAGATTCTCTTGGGTTTTCAAGGTATACAATCATGTCATATTCAAAGAGAGATAGCTTGACTTCCTCTTTTCCTATTTGGATACGCCTGATCGCCTTCTCTAATTGCTCTAGCTAGGACTTCCAATACTATGTTGAACAGGAGGGGTGACAGTGGGCATCCTTGTCTTGTTCCAGTTTTCAGGGGAAACGGTTCCAATTTTTCTCTGTTTAAGAGTATGCTGGCTGTGGGTTTCTCATAGATGACTTTTACTATTTTGAGGTATGTTCCACCTATGCCTAGATGTTTGGGGGTTTTTATCAAGAAGCGGTGCTGGATTTTATCAAAAACTTTTTCTGCATCTAATGATATACTCATGTGGTTTTTGTTTTTTATGTCTATTGATGTATTTAATTACATTTATGATTTTATGAATGTTGAACCAGTCTTGCATCCCGGGGATGAAGCCTATTTGGTCGTGATGGATGATTTTTGAGATGTGTTATTGAATCTGGTTTGCTAGGATCTTGTTGAAAATTTTAGCATCCATGTTCATCAAAGATATTGGCTTGTAGTTCTCTTTCTTTGTTGGGTCTTTACCTGGCTTGGGTATTGATGTGATATTAGCTTCATAAAATGATTTGAGGAGAATTCCATCTTTCTCATCACCTGGAATACTTTCAGTAGGATTGATATCAGTTCCTCCTTGTATGTTTTGTAGAATTCTGCTGGAAAACCATCTGGTCCAGGCCTTTTTTTTTTTGTAGGTAGTTTTCTTATGACATAATCAATTTCCTTGATTGTTATTGGTCTATTTAGGGCCTCAGTTTCTTCTTGTGTGATGTCAGAAAGTCCTCCATTTCCTTTAGGTTTTCAAGTTTGCTTCTATACAATTGTACATAGTAATCTCTGATACTCTTTTGTATTTCTTCAGGGTCAGTTTATCTTTTGTGTTTCTGTTTGAGTTTATTTGGGCTTTCTTTCTGTTTTTCTTGGTCAGTCTGACTAGGGAACCATCTATCTTGTTTATCCTTTCAAAGAACCAGCTTTTTGTTTCATTGATTTTTCTGTATTATCTTTTTGTCTCCTGTGTCCTGGACTGACAAGCTTCTGCAAAGCCAAAGAAACTATCAAGAGAGCAGGGAGACAGTCCACAGACTGGGAAAAACTATTTGCCAACTCCATGTCTGACAAAAGCCTAACATCAAGGATCTACAAGGAACTCAAACATGCTGAAAAGAAAAAAACAAACAGCCCCATTACAAAGTGGGCTAAAGATATGAATAGACACTTCTCAACAGAAGACATAAGAGTAACCAACAGATATATGAAAAAATGTTCAGTCTCACTAGTCATCAAGGAGATGCAAACTAAAACTACACTGTGATACCACCTAACTCCAGTCAGAATGGCCATCATCAATAACTCAAAAAAATAACAGATGCTGGAGGGGATGTGGTGAAAAGGGAACACTTCTACACTGTTGGTGGGAGGGCAAATTAGTTTAACCTTTATGGAAATCAGTGTGGCAATTCCTAAAAGTTCTAAAAATCGACCTACCATATGACCCTGCAATCCCCCTACTGAGAATATACCCGGAAGAACTCAGGTCACTCTATAAAAAAGATACTTGCACACGTATGTTTACCGCAGCATTGTTCACAATAGCAAGAACATGGAACCAACTGTGCTGCCCATCAAACGAGGACTAGATTAAAAAAATGCAGTACATATACACAATGGAATACTACGCAACCATAAGGAAGAACAAAATCATGAACTTCACAGTAACCTGGATGGAATTAGAGTTTATAATTCTGAGTGATCTCTTACAGAAACAAAGAGCTGAGTATCACATGTTCTCACTCATAAGTGGACCTTGAACAACTACCGTATTACTACAAGAAAAGGATTGAAAGTGGCGGGAAACTGTGTGGTGGGGGTGGGTGGTGGGAAGGTGGGATTGACAATAGTTGATATCTGCCTAGGGAAGGGACAGGCACACCTCATCGATAAGAGTAACTGCACGGTGAATATTTGTATACCTAGCCCTGAATTGTACCCCATAATTTTAAATAAAAATTAAAAGAGGAAAAAAAAATTTTTAAAGATGGTCATAGATCATTTTATGTCTCTAGAGAGTAATTACTGCAAATATTATTTTACTAAGTCTTAAGAAAACTGTGAAAACCAGATTAAATTATTTTATTAATTGAACAGATCTAACTGTTGCATGCATGAACTTTAAAGTTCACTTAGTATTAAAAACTTCTTCCCTAGCTACTATGGAAAACCTCATAAAATAGAGACCCAGAGTATTAAAAAAATTTTGTATTTTCTTTCTAATTTTGCATGAACAGTAGGTGGAAAGACTCCAGCTACTATGTTAACAAAAAACAGTAGCTGGACTGCTTATTTGGCAATCGTTCACTGTGTTTGTGTTGGGATAAAGTGGCTAACAGAGTTTTATTTTATTTGATCCTCTCAAATTAATTTAGATCCTAAATCTATTAATTAAGAAAGTGAAAGGCAGAGAATGTTTCCAAGCTCAGGTAATGTTTAGCTCAAACAAGAACAACAACAAAAAATAGATAAGCATAAAAGTTCTTGTAAAATCGAGATCTTTAAATTCAGAATAATGATGAATATGAATCAAATTTAAGAAAGATACACATCTTTTGGAAACAAATAATAATAAAAACTAGTACCAGAAGATGAACAGTTTTCAAGTTGGGATATTGATATATGTCTCATTTGGTTTGGACACAGAATTTTTTTTTTTTTTTTTTTTTGAGTTGGAGTCTCACTCTATCGCCCAGACTGGAGTGCAGTGGCCGCTCCCGGCCACCGCAGCCTCGACCTGCTGGGCTCCGGCGATCCTTCTGCCTCAGCTTTCCGAGTAGCCGGAATTACAGCGCGCGCTACCATGTCCAGCTAATTTTTGATTGATTGTAGAGATGAGGTCTCGCTACCCAGGTGGGTCTCGAACCCGCGGGCTCAGGCAATTCACTCACCTCAGCCTCCCAAAGGCGCGGGATTACAGGCTGAGCCATCGAGTGGACACAGAATTTTTAAAAATTATATCAACTACATACTGGCCAAAGAAGATATCAAATAAATATTATAATTAGGCAAAGAGTAATTGCATTTAGAGCTGAATTTCAATTCCGTCGCTTACTATCTGAGAAACTTTAGGCAAGTTATTTAATCTTTTTGTGCCCCAGTTTTCTCATCTCTGAAAAAGGGGAAAATGCTAGTATTTTATCAGTTTCCTCATCTCTATTTTTATTTTTTATTTTTTTGAGTTGGAATCTCACTCGGTCGCCCAGACTGCAGTGCAGTGGCTGCCCCCGGCCACCGCAGCCTCGAGCTGCTGGGCTCCGGCGATCTTTCCGCCTCAGCCTTCTGAGTAGCTGGAATTACAGGCATGAACTACCATGCCCGGCTGATTTTTTGATTTATTGTAGAGATGAGGTCTCGCTGCCCAGGCGGGTCTCGAACCCGAGGGCTCAGACAATCCACTCACCTCAGCCTCCCAAAGGTGCGGGATTACAGGCTGAGCCACCGAGCCCGGCTCCTCATCTCTAAAAAAGAGGAAAATACCTAACTTGAAAGAATGTTGTGAGAATTGAGTTAATACTCTTAGAATAATATTTGGCTCCTAGCAAGTGGTCAGTAAATGCTAGCTATCATTATTACCATTATTATTACAAAATATATATTTAAAATAAACATCTTTTAGACTTCTTCTTGTAGTCACAAAGAGTGAAGTATACACAGTTGCGCTGAGTTGTAAAGTCAGGAAAGGCCAAAGGCTGAATGGGCCACTTAGACTGATGACTCAGACAACAGCAGTTCAGGTTTCCAGACTGATTCAATCCTTGGCGTCCTCCCATGGCTGACAACAAGAATGCTAATTAGTGCAAGAGTGATGAGTTTTGTAACATAGGGATTGTCCATTAGAAATGCAAATCAGAGCACTTACATCTTGTATAGGACACCAATAGTGATCAAGTTCAGATTCAAACCAATGACAAAGAGGTAAAATGTTTCATATCTAGTTACCATGCTCCTGAACCATCTGCTTCTAAATTCTAAATTCTCAACTTACCTACTGCCAAGGAGCTAAACATAGCTAAAGAATTTAAATTATAATTTGATCTGACAACCTAGGTATCAAGCAAGCCTTCTTTAGCCAAATAAGTAGAGTGGTGACAAATATCAGAGCAGTATATCCACTCTGTGGTATGTGCTTTGTGAAAGGAAAATAATTATTGAGGATATTGGTATCCTATTTCTCAACTGATCTAAAAAAGAGATCAGCATAAACTTGGTTTCCAACGTAGGCTAACAAAACTATTGTTAAGGTAAAGTGATTGAGGAAAGAAATCTCTAAAGGAATATCTTAATCCTTCCATAATCCTTAATTGTCTATTAGACTAATGTTGAATAAGACAAATAAGATTTAGTTCTTCTAAAAAAAAATGCTCTGAATGATAATGATGATGAATCGCGGTAGATGGCAAATACAAAGAATGGTGATGTTTTAAATCCTATTATATGTAAATGTCCACATATTAACACTGTATTTGAAAAAGTGTCTTATTTATTTATTTATTTATTTATTTATTTGCAAGGGAAGAAGATTTTTTTATTCAGGTGATATCAGTCGAAGAGAGTCTAAAGTGTCATTTTTAATATCTATTTCTCATCAGATCTGCTTTAATTCTGAAGTTTTACGTATGAAGAAACTGACATGGAGAGAACAATTAACTTCATGGCAACTCAGTACTAGGGGGGAGAAAACCTGAGTATTAAGAGTGATTATTTGTTTATTTTATTTATCTTCAAGTTTTGATGAATTGTGACCATATACATAAGAGGATATGATACAGGAATTATTAGAAGTATGAGTTGATTTGTATACATAATCTTTTACATAACTCTGAATCAAATTCATACCAAAAAATGAACTGTCTTAGCATAATTATGTTCTATTTCTTTTTGTTTTTTTCTGAGTTGGGTCTTACTCCGTTGACCAGGCTGGAGTGCAGTGAGTGGCACGCTCATGGCCACCCCAGTGTCAACTTGCTGGGCTCAGGTGATCCTTCCACCTCAGTCTTTCAAGTAGCCGGAACTACAGGTGCACGCCCAGCTAATTTTTTGATTTATTGTAGAGATGAGGTCTTGCCAAGTTACCCAGGCTGTTCTCGAACCCATGGGCTCAGGCAATTCCCTCACCTCGGCCTCCCAAAGTGCTGGAATTACAGGCTTGAGCCACCCATGCCCGGCCCATTATGTTCTATTTCATTTTGTAAGTAAAAGGCCTAATCTATAATCTATAATCTATTTTGAAATCTGATCTCCTCCTTCTTCTTTTTTTTATTTTGAATTGTGGTAAAATGTATATAACATAAAATTTACCGTTTTCATCATTTTCACGTGTACAATTCTGTGGCATTAAGTAAATTCACACTGTTGTGTAGGCATCACTACCACCCATTTCCAGAATTTTTTCCCATCTTGCAAAACTGAAACTCTGTACCCATTAAACACCAACTCCCTATTCCCCTCTTCCCCTCTTCCCCCAATCACTGGCAACCATCATTCTACTTTCTGTCTCTATGAATTTGACTACTCTTAGTTTTGTATAACCAAATCTGATGAATATTGAAAATTGTTTTGCTTTTTAATAAAACTTAGGGGAGAGTTCCTTAAACTATTCACTTCAATTAGTCTCTGAAGTAAGAGTCTGTAAAGGTTCTGCCTTGAGGATTCATACTATGTTGGTTCTAGGTTCTCAGTTTGAGTTGTCAAATGGCAGGGAGACTTTGGTATGCCCCATGAGTTGTGATTGGCTCTCTTACCATGCCTCAGTGCCCAGGATACTTCTGCAAACCAACAAGAAAGAGTTGTCCACATGTACTGCATTTCATCTTTTTTTTTTTTTTGAGACAGGGTTTCAGTCTGTTACCCAGGCTGGAGTGCCAGTGACACAATCATGGCTCACTGCAGACATCAATTCCTGGGCTCAAGAATCCTTCTGCCTCAGCCTCCTGAGTAGCTGGGACTATAGCCGTGTACCATCATGTCTGACTAATTTTTCTATTTTTTTTTTTTTTTTGTAGAGATGTGGTCGGCTTTGTGGCCCAGGCTGGTCTCAAACTCCTAGGCTCAAGCATTCCTCCTGCCTTGTCTTCCCAAGGTGCTGGGATTACAGGTGTGAGATACCATGCTCAGCCCACCTTACATCATTACATAGTTACAATCACCCACTTTTTGTTTTCTTTGAAAGTTCTAAAGTATAAGAAGACCCAGTAAGATTATTTCAGAGATGCATACTTTAGATATCATGAGGCAAATTTTATTTGTGATGAAATTCTGCTAGTTACTTTTTTTTTTTTTGAGTTGGAATCTCACTCTGTTGCTCAGGCTGGAGGACCGTGGCTTGCTCATGGCTACTGCAGCCTCGATCTGCTATGCTCAGAAGATCTTCTGCTACAACCTTCCAAGTAGCTGGAACTGCAGGAGTGTGAAATCACATCAGCTAATTTTTTGATTTATTGTAGAGACGAGGTCTCCAAGTTGCCCAGGCTGGTCTCAAACCCCCGGGTTCAGGCAATCCTCTGCCTCCACCTCCCAAAGTGCTGGGATTACAGGCATAAGCCACCACGTGGCCTAGTTACATTTTGAAAGCTGGTTTTATCAAGAGTTCTAAGCCATTTTATAAAACTTGAGAGCAAACCTAATGAACCTCAGCAAGGTTGAAGGCACTGGTTCCTAAACTTTCCAAGGTTAGGACAAGGCCTCCTTTTTCCAACATTTAAAAATGTTGTGGATCTTTCAGGTAATGATAATTTTTTAATCCACTAATATAGAAAAATACATAATGTCAAAAAGAAACTATTAATCTAATAGTTGTTTCCCACAAATTTGTATTTCATTAATTAATTATAGTACTATCTAACAATGTACTGTTTATTCTGTTTTCAGAAAACCCTTGATGTACACATGGATTTGTGGACCCATTACAATTACTTCATGACCCTCCAGGTATCTTGCTCATAAATTGAAAATCACTGATCTAAGAAAAAAAGCAGGTTCTAGCCCCAGTTCTCTCACTAGCCACACAGCTTTGGGCAAATCATTCTATATGCTTCAGGTACCTCATCTTTTCAGTTACTAAAAAGTGAGAGAACTCTGTTTTGGTTACTTCAGGAGATTTACAATGAATATAGAATGAGATAATATATAAAGTACTTAAAATGTAAACAAGACATATAAAATAAAAATGATATATAATTATGAAATAATTTGATTTTATAGAAAAGCTGCTACATGGAGGGGCTCAAGCCTGTAATCCCTGAGTGCTTTGGGAGGTGGAGGTGAGAGAATTGCCTGAATCCAGGGGTTTGAGATCAGCCTGAGCAACTGGCAAGACCTCATCTCTACAGTAAATCAAAAAATTAGCCAGGCGTGGTGATGTGTGCCTGTAGTTCCAGCTACTTGGAAGGCTGAGGGGGAAGGATCGCCTGAGTCCAGCAGGTCGAGGCTGTGGTGGCCATGGGTATGCCACTGCACTTCAGCCTGGGTGACAGAGTAAGACGACAACTCAAAAAAAAAAAAAGAAAGGAAAACAGAAAACCCATGGAAGAATCATAGAGCACTCCTATACTCTGCAATTTATACTAGAAAATCAGCATATCGTGAATAATTCATATACATGTAGGCGTCTTAAGAACAACTAGCATTCTAACGTATTTATAAACTTGTTCATTAAGAACTGTTTATAATCGCAAAAACTACAACAACAACAAAAAAACCCCCCGCTGGAAACAACATACATTCTTATTTTTTTGAATTGGAATCTCACTCTGTTGTTCAGGCTGGAGTGCAATGGCACGCTCACGGCTACCGCAGTCTCTACCTGCTTGACTCAAGGGAACCTTCCACTTCAGCCTTTCAAGTAGCTGGAACTACAGGCGTGCGCTACCACTCTTGGCTTATTTTTTTATTTATTGTAGAGCCGAAGTTTCACTAAGTTTCCCAGACTGGTCTCGAACCCCTGAGATTAGGCAATCCTCTTGCCTCGGCCTCCCAAAGTTCTGGGATTACAGGCTTGAGCCACTGTGCCCGACCCAACACACATTTCTTAACATGAAAAGGTAATTATGATATATCAATTTTTTTTTAAAAAAACAATTTTTAAAACAGTATTTATTCCATTTGATTTTTTTTAAGTTCTGGTGTACCACCATGCCCAACCTGGAGTGTAAACTTCTAAAATGTTAATTATATCTAGACAGTAGATTTATAGAAGATTTTTCGCTCAGATTTCTTCTTAGCTGTACTTTTAAAAAAGTTCTGATAAAGATGTTTATTTTTATAAAGAGAAAAAAATCTCTTCCCATACCAAAAAAAAAAAAGAATGCCTTAAGGACACCAAAAGAAGGGGAAAAAAAGCAAAATTGGACTGTAGCATAATTGTATTTATGTATCTATGTGTTTTTATGTAAATATAAATAGGTATGTATCTATATGCTTATATATTTTTATCTTAGCAGGTAAAAGAATGACAAGAAAGAGAATCAGAGAAGAAACAATCAGAAAGAATCTCCTGTCCACTCAAGAGAATCCTATCTGCTCCTGATGGTGGAGCAGGGTGTCTTAGGCCAACACTGACAGTTGCTATATACCTGCCATTCAGTCTATGCCTATCCAGTAGTATGCTGATTTCAATTTAGTTTTTTAATAAATAAATTTTTGTAAAAAGAAAATAGAAAGTTGATTTTTAAAAAATATGACATGATATTTGGTTTGCTTTAAAATTGTTTTTCTCATTGTAAATTAACAAATTGGAATTCTGGCTGATGTATTACTCTCTTGAGAATTTGGTTAATGTGAGTACTTTGCTAAGGTGCTGGATTGCTCTAAGAATTCTGGGGAAAAATAATGACGCTTGAAAAACTAAAGACCAGACAATGGAATCTTGTAATTTCATCAAGGTAATTATAAGTTGCAAGGTCTTATGGCAGTCAACCAACTGGACTTCTTGAAGAAACAATCCTATAATTCAATGTGTTATCTTTAGCATGGAATATACACATAGCAGGTAGGTCTCGGAGACCTTGTCATAAGATATTTTCACAGTATAAACAGTGGGTATGACATTTTAACTATTATTCAACATTATCATTCTTAGTCTGGAGATGTAGATAAATTGAAGACCAGAGAAGGTAAGTCAGTTATCCAAGATTGTAATGGATATCCGCTCAGACTTGAAATTATAATTGGTGCCTCCTAGTCCAAGACACGAAACTGTTTTCCACACCTTTATAAAATAATGGCACAGCTCTATAATATGTATATCCATGCTTATTCTACCTTCCCTGTTTTAATAAGTGCTTACTGAGTAGTGTGTTGAAAGCACTCTTCTAGGTTAAGATTTTTGAAATCTACTCTGTGGGTTTTATGACATGAGTAAATCTCTAACACTGAAAGTAAGATGGAGGAAAATATGACTATTTACTAAGAATCTAATACCTGTCAGGCACTGTTACTAGCTACACTACATCTTACTTTATTATTCATTGAAACTTTAGTATATGTCCCAGGTAAGTTCTCTAATGATGTGCTAAATGAATGTACTTTATTCTAGGGTCACATCCAAGATTAACATGAAATAAAAGTCATAGTTACTGTAAAGCATTTATTAATGATTTCATTGTATATGACTCTGAAGTGCCACTATAACTGAAATGGATTATAAATATTCACTGAAAAGCGAGATAAAAGGCAATGACAGTCCCCCTTTAGGATGAATCAACAGCTGATACTTCAACAGAAAAGTTTTCTTTTCTCTTTTGCTACACACTTAAGCATTCACTTAAAAAAACACACACGCATGCCTGTACTTCCGGCTATTTGGAAGGCTGAGGTGGAAGGATCGCCGGAGCCCAGCAGGTCGAGGCTGCGGTGGCCGGGAGCGGCCACTGCTCTCCAGTCTGGGTGACAGAGTGAGACTCCAACTCAAACAAAACAAAACAAAACAAACACACACACACACACACACAAAAGACTACATGTTATATGATTTTGTTGATATGAAATGTGCAGAATAGGCAAATCTATAGAAACAAAAAGGAAATTAGCGGTTGCCTGGGGCTGTGGGTGGGAGGAGTGACTGCTATTAAATGTGGGTTTTGGGGGAAGGAGAGGATAATAAAAATGTACTAAAATTGATTGTGGCAGTAGTTACACAACTCTGGAAATATCTTAAAATCCATTGAATTATACATTTTAAATAGGTGGATTGCATGGTATGTGAATTATATATCAAGAAAGTTGTTTTTTAAAAAATTCTGAATTTCTGCCAGATCAATACCCTGACTGGGAATTCATGTGTAATGTAAAAATCTATCACTGATCTATTTCATTATGAAACAATAATACAAATAATTCTGGTCATCTCCAGGATTCTGTTGTCTATTCTCAATCAGCTCATCCAATCTGTAGTTCATTCATTAAAAAAGCACACTGTTGCCCACTGAGCACTATTTGTATTGTCTCTAATCTTTCCTTTTTTGGCTCTGCAGTATCACATTCCTTTTTTTACATTGCTTGGTAGTGCCTTTTCATCATTTATCTTCCCACATAGTTTTACAGATTTTCTAGGACACCCTCCCTGCTTTACTCTAACACTTGAAAAAAAGTAGTACTACTTGTCCCAGGAAGCTCCAATTCAATAAGGTGAGAGTGAGTGGCTCAGATTAATACCTTAGGTAAGGATGGTTATAAAAATACTCTTAATCTATCATTAAGAGTTATCTGGTCTTAATCATTAGACTCCTGGAGGTCCCTTTTTACTGGACAATCTTAAATATTTCAATTATCTGGACATCCCCTTAAGAAATCTCTTGCTTTACCTCCCAAGATGAGTTCTGAGGCAGGGTCTTACCTGGCACAGAGGTGGAGCGCCAAAGGCTAAGGATGGTTCCAGCCGGGATTCCCGACCCCTCACCTTGTTGAGAGCAGGGGGAGCTGCTGTGGCTTTTCCCTCCCTGGGCTTGCCCATCTTGCTAATTTTAGGCTGCTTCCTCATGCGGCTGCCATGGGTATCAGAGCATGTGGCTCCCCTTGGAGGAGCTATTTTCTCCTGTGAGCCTCACTTGTTTGTTTCTAATTTCTCTCCCCTCTCCTGCCCCTCCCCACCTCTGTGGGGTTGAGCTATTTCATAGTAAAAAGAAAAAAAAAGAAAAAAAATATTTTTCCCCCAGAATTATGCTCACTCTGATTTATCCCTGAATCATTTATTCTTGAAGAGAGCAAGGGAAACTTTTTACATTGGATTTTAGTTGTACCTGCCAGCAGTGAGATTTCCAAGTCATATTTATCTAACTGGTATTTACTAGGCTTCTACTATGGATAAGATGTTGTCCTAGGTCACTGGGATACAATGATGAGCAAAGTATATATCACTACTACTACTTAATAAGAAAGATTTATCAAATTTCCGTTATATTCTGTGTTCCATGTTAAGTACTTGGGATATAAAAATTAATAACTAGAGCCCCTTTCCTCAAAGAATTCACAGATATTTCAATATAGAGAGATAAATTAAAAAATATGTCTTATAAATTCCTGTTGAGAATTAGTTTTTAAATAATGAATGGATTCACTCATTCAGTTAATCAGTAAAAAAGATTCAAGATACTATTTTCTATGAAAATAGTATTCTGCTAGGGACTGGATAGAATAAATAAAAGTATATTACAGTTCTCTCCCCTAGAAATACTACAATCTAAACAAGGAACAACTGCCCAATTGACAAATATTTAATGAATGTTTACTATATATATTTCACAGTCTTCTCCATTGAGGACTTATTATGTTTTCCCCTAAAGACATTGTTTTAAAAGATTTTATATACTAAATAAAATTTCCTCATAATTTATGTCTTATATTTTATGATCAAAGATAAAAACTGGGCCAACTAGAATTTCTGACTAATAAGAAACAATTTGTATTCATTCATTCTTGGGGACACAAGGGTAAAAAGATCCAAGTTCCTGACCTTGAGCTAGCAGTCTACTGAAGGAGAAGCCAATTGATTATGTTGTAACATGGCAAGCTCTATAGCAGAGGATGGTACCAGAGAGTAGGGTGCTAACTGTCACAGACAGGAAAAGTCTTCATCAACTGAAAGAAAGTACTGCCTAAATTGAGCACTGAAAGATAAGAAACTTACTAGGTTAACAGCAACATGAAAATATAGGGTGATATAAGAGCGTATTTCGTAACTTATAAAGCAAAGATAAGATGTGATTTAAGGAATGTGGCAAGGATGAGGTTGCAGAGATAGAGAAAGCCTTGATTATGAAGAACTTTGATTGCCTAGGTTATAAAGTTTTTAAGGAGATGATCAAATCTGCATTTGAGAAAAATCATCTGAGTGACCATGTGGATGGACCAAAGGGCCAAGACTGCTAATAGTACACAGGCCAGGGCAGAAGTGTAGGCAGAAATCGATGACAGCCTGAACTAAGGCTGTGGTGAGCAGGATGAAAACTGAAATAATTACGGCTAAAAAAGCAAAGAACTTGTGTCTTTATATGTTATTGGTATGAGCAAACAAATTGCTTATTAATGTAAAGGGTACAAGTACACAAGTGCAGTAGACAATATAGAAACTCTATGCAGCATCTCGAGATTCTCCTTAGCCGGGCTCTGGGGCTCAGCCTGTAATCCCGCGCCTTGGGAAGCTGAGGTGAGTGGATTGCCTGAGCCCGCGGGTTCGAGACCCGCCTGGGCAGCGAGACCTCATCTCTGCAATAAATCAAAAATTAGCGGAGTGTGGTAGCGTGCGCCTGTAGTTCCAGCTACTTGGAAGGCTGAGGCAGAAGGATCGCCAGAGCCCAGCAGGTCGAGACTGCAGGGGTCGGGAGCGGCCACTGCACGCCAGTCTGGGCGACAGAGTGAGACTCCAACTCAAAAACAAACAAACAAACAAACAAACCCCAAAAGATTCTCCTTTATATTCCTCTGAGCATTTTGCTATTCGATGGAGCCAGAGGATTTGAAGAACCTCAAAAAGCCATTCTAGATTTTGAAATACAGGTGATGTTTATTACCATAACAAGACACATCTGAATACATGCAACTTAAGACTTTTATCTAACGTGTATAGAATAAGACTGAATATACCTATTACTTATTTCTATCTGCGGATAATGGTCCCTGTAGGTTCATGATCTAGGCATGTCTGCCATATGAATATAACTAAGCTCTCCAATATTTGGAAAGAGGTTTTTAGCACTTTTTTGAGTAAAGATAAACCTAAACTTCAAGATCCACTGGGTAAAATTATATTGACCTCTACATGTGTATGAGGTACTTGGAGTATAAAAAAAATCACAATGATGTTCAATGTAATGTTAGCAGTATGTATCTATTGGGGTTGTTTTTCTGATAGTTATTTTCTTCTTTACTAAATTGTTTAAATTATTAATGATAAGCAGTAATGTTTTAAATCAAAGCAATTTTAACTTTTTAAAATGGGAATTCCCCATACTAAGTAAATTTAAATTTAAAACAGGAAGCCGGGCTCGGTGGCTCAGCCTGTAATCCCGCGCCTTTGGGAGGCTGAGGTGAGTGGATTGCCTGAGCCCATGGGTTCGAGACCCGCCTGGGTAGTGAGACCTCATCTCTACAATAAATCAAAAAATCAGCTGGGCGTGGTAGCGCATGCCTGTAATTCTGGCTACTTGGAAGGCTGAGGCAGAAGGATCGCTGGAGCCCAGCAAGTCGAGGCTGCGGTGGCCGGGAGCAGCCACTGCACTCCAGTCTGGGCGACAGAGTGAGACTCCAACTCAAAAAAAAAAAAAAAAAAAAAAATTTAAAACAGGAGAGTGTTACACTAAATTTTAAGAATCATCTGGTCTCGCTATTTGTAACTGAGTTAGAGAAGGATGACAAGATGCTTCATATTTATCCTAGATTAATTCAGCATATAATTATGTTCTGATTATGCAGCCCTTCAAAAATAAAAGAGGGTATTTCAACACTAAGAGCAATTCTAACATTAACCATTCCTCAGGATTTCTATTTTATTGTCAACACTGTCAGAGATTGTGAATGGGAACAGTTTGAAAGCTGCTGTTTAGAAATTAGCTTGCTGGGTAATGCCTCCTTTTAGACATTGAACAGACGAAGCTTGTTGAAAGTGAACAGCACACAACACTTCAATTCACTTCTCAACATCCCATGTTTACAAAGAGTAGTTTTTCTTATTTGGCCTTTTAAGAAATAGGTGAAGCAGCAGCTTGAACTGCATAACATTTTCTTTGGGCAAACATTTCTGTCATTTTAATATGGTTATTTAGGCAATGTGGAGGTGGCTACTATAATTTGCCTTCTAGGAACACTCTGTCCTTCCTAGTCACTAGTGCTCAACTGCTTCTTCAGGCTATTAGATCTTACATTATAAGAACACATTTTTCAAACTCTTAAAATGTTCATGAACATGTCAGTGTTTTATTTATATCTGAGTGCTGACTTTTAGGGTAATCTTTTTCATTTTCTGAAAGAAGCACAAATAGCAGTAAACATTTTTTTAAAAATTTGCAATCAATGTGCATAAAAATTATGTGTATGCTAAAGGCGACCAAAATTGGTTCTATAAATGTAAGGAGTACAATAAACACAAGGAATTTGGGGAAGGATTAAAAAGGTTTTTCATCTCCTTACTTCTGTGGTCCTCTGTACTGCTTTCATAAACATTTTAATGCTTAATTAAGAATCTGAAATATATTGCCAGTTCCCTTATAGAAGGTGACAATCAAATAAGATGCTTAAAAAGACTGTGACCTTTATAACATTACTTGAAAGTTATTAATAAGGGATTCAACAGAGGAAGATGTTCATGCTCTGGCTAACTGCTATTCAAAGAAGTAGTACTGTTAATTAGACAAAGATCTGTAGTTACAATGAGTTTTAGTCCTGATCCCATTTGAGGGCAGTGAGGCAAGCAATTAAAAAAATACATAAACATTCTTTCTAAATTTTATATTTCTGACAGCTATATTAGAACTTTCCAACTCAAATATCGTTATAAGACCCTTTAAAATCAGTGGTATCAAAATAGTTGGTTACCCAAAAGTATGACTGATAAGATCTGATCGTTGTGATTTTGTCTCTTTATTGCTATTATTCTCTGCTACTGCTACACTCTGCTTTCTTTAAAAGAAAAACACATAGATTTAAAAGATTCATATAAGCATAGATTCCACACTTCATATCATATGCTTTGGTGATGTTCATTATTAATTTGAACTCACAGAAACCTCATCTTATGATTGCTGTGGTTTAAAGTTAATTTTAAAGCATAGTTTATCATGCAGTTAGGTATTTGATTCTAAAAACAATTCATATTCTTTATTACCACAAAAAGCAGGACAGTTTGAAAGCTTTCTCTGTTAAGAAAGAGTAGTAAGTGAAGTAATTGCACTATAATTTCAAATGTATGAACACATCCCCACATACTGGTCAAGGGCCACATTACATGTGATTTTTCAAGTTTATGCTCGTTTGAACATCTTTTGAATTCCTATAATTAGGGGATGGAAAACAAACACAAAGAAATAATCCAGAGTTATAAAATGAGAGCATGTAAAAAAATGTTTCTGGTATTCACGGCATAAACATTATTACTGTTTCACACTGGGACACTGAGAAGGAAATTAAAGCCAGAATGTAAATTTGGGGTGGGAAAGGAGGTTGGAATAATTGTGAGGGTAAAAGCTGAGAAAGATTCCTATGATAAATACCCAGAATTGTTATTATTTATGTGTAAATTAGGTGGCATATTCTATAACATACAATATTATCAATAACATTGTTTGCATCCATTAAAAAGAAGGATTACATTTTCCACTCAGCTGTTTCATTCATACGGCAGGAGTTATTTCTCCCATATCACTCTTCTCTGGGGCAGACTCATACCCACCTGGGATTATAGAAAAATGTCTTTTTATAATATACTTAGGAAGAAATAAAGAAACTGCTATGACTGAATCGTATTGCCAGCCCCCCATCCTTGGAATTCATTTGCTGAAGTTCTAACTCCCTATACCTCAGAGTGTGATTGTATTTGGAATTACATCCTTTAAAGAGGTAATTAAAGTAAAATGAGGTCACATGGGTGGGTCCTAACCCAATATGACTTTATAAGAAGAGGAGTCTAGGACCCAAAGAACACTCAGACCAAGGGAGCACCATGTGAACACACAGTGAGGAGCAGTCACCTACAATCGGAGAGTAAGACCACAGAAGAAACCAAATCTGCTGACACCTTGAAGTTGGACTCCCAGTTTCCAGAACAGTAAGAAAATAGGTTTCTGCTGTCTAAGCTATCCAATCCGTGGTATTTTGTTATGGCAGCCTTAGCAAACAAATACAGAAACACACTCAAGCTTTTTTTTCAAACTTAAGGTCAAAACAGAACATTTTATTTTTTCCCAGTCAAAACCTGTCCTCCTTCTACTTCCCTCAACAGCCATTCTTATCTTAATTGTCATTAATTACTATTCACCCAGTTGTACAAGTCAGAAAACTACCAGGGGCTTAGCATTCTTCATGTTCTCTACTAATCGCCCATCACAATCCTGTTAATCCTATAACCAAAGCATATTTGAAATCTACCTCTTTACTTCATCTCTACCACCACACCACCTTAGTCCTTACTATTATCATCTCCCATTTGGATTATTGTAAAAGCTTCCTTAGTAGTGTAACTTCCCCCATCTTCTCTTTCTTTCACTCCAGCAATTCTGTCCAGTTCAGCAGTAAAAGTAACCTTTTTCTTAGCACATATGATCACTAACCTCCATTCCTGACTTAAAACTCTTGAGCAGTACTTGGTATAAAACCTAACTCCTAAACAGACCAACAAAGATAAAAAGAAAAAATAAAGAAAAAAAAAAAGAAAAACGAAAACCCAAACTCCTATTAATGTGTTTTACTTGATTTAACCTCTGCCTATCTCTCATCCCTGTATTCCACCTATACTAATTTTCTTTCAGTTCCTGGAAAATGTAAAGTTATTTTTTGCCTCAAGTGCTTCATTTTGCTCCCTCCACTATCATGTTCCAGAATCTTTTTTTTTTTTTTTTTTGAGTTGGAGTCTCACTCTGTCGCCCAGACTGGAGTGCAGTGGCATGCTCCCGGCCACCGCAGCCTCCACCTACTAGGCTCCGGCGATCCTTCCGCCTAAGCCTTCCATGTTGCTGGAACTACAGGCGCGTGCTACCATGCCCGGGTAATTTTTGATTTATTGTAGAGAAGAGGTCTTGCCAAGTTGCCTGAGCGGGTCTTGAACCCGCGGGCTCAGACAATCCACTTGCCTCAGCCTCCCAAAGTGCTAGGATTACAGGTTGAGATGTTTCAGGATCTTGATCCTTCTCTGTGTTTTCAAATTTAATTGCAACCTGTGAGGCCTTCATTACCCACTCTACTTCAAGGATTCACTCTATTATTCTCCATTCTACCCCTTGTTTGTATTTATTACAACTTGAAATACTTATTTACCTGCCTACTTGTTTCTGTTTATCTCTACTGAATTGGGAGGGCAACTTAGAGTAGGTGTTCAGTAAAGTCTTGTTGAATGACTCATAAAAGATTTGGACTGCCTTGGGTATGTTTCAGGCTGAAGCCTTAATGTTAAACCAAAGACCAAGGAGAAGAGACAACCACGGAATACTTATGACACAGGATGGAAACAAGGGAACTCTTTAGATGAAGGGACTCAGTGAAGAACCAAACAAGGGATGGCTGTGCAACTGCATGATTGAACAATGGCCCAAATCTTGGAAAGCAGCAGTGGGTAAATCAACTAGAGGAGGCTTTTCCAGTTGCTGACTCAAGGTAGAATCTGTGATTTGGTCACAATTAGCAACAAATTGATTTGGACAGTACCATTCTGTCTTTTCAAAGGTAACAATAAAAAATAACACTCGTCACACATCCTTACTTGGCTGATTGTAATTATTGGTTTTTGTGTCTTATTGACTTGAGAGTTCCTTGAAGTCAAGATGTTATTTTATTTACCATTGTATTGTCCAGAATCAAACAGAGGTTCCTGGTCCCATGCAAGTACTCCACAAATAATTTATGAATCAAGTGGCCCTGTCTAAAAGTCTTGAATTCAGAGATTTATTTGGGCTATGTTTAGAGTCTCTAATACTCAAAAAAAAAAAAAGTAAGAAAGAAGTATAAAATGTGGACAATGAAAAGGTGATTAGGAAAACAGGCTTGGGGATAGAAAGAACTATGGTGTCAATGAGAGGATAATGAATTTGGTAGAACTACATGCACTTGGGTTGCTTTTAATTTTTGCTATTAGAAATAACACTACAATAGAAATCTTCTTCATACTTTTGTCTGCCTCTATAGTTTTATCTATCCCACTAGAACTGGAAGGGTGTCACATAGAAAGTGCTCCATAAAGATTTGTTGAATGCATCTTGTATTTCTTTAAGACAAAATCCAGAAATAACATAATACAGGTAGTTTAATGCAATGTCTCACAATACATATTGTAATTATTATGAACTATTATTTCTACTTCTTTTTTCTTTCTACTTTTCTTTTTTTTTTGAGTCAGGGGTCTCATTCTGTCACCTAGACTGGAGTGCAGTGGCATGATCATGATTCACCTTAGCCTCAAACTCCTGGACTCAAGTGCTCTTCCCACCTCGGTCTCCAGAGTAGTTAGGACTACAGGCATGCACCACTATATTGCTATTTTTTTGATTTTTTTTTTTTTGTAGAGACAAAGTCTCACTATGCTGCCCAGGCTGGTCTCAAACTCCTGTGCACAAGCAGTCCTTCTGTTTCAGCCTCCCAAAGTGCTGGAGTTAACAGGCGTGAGCCATTGCTCCCAGCCATGAACTATTATTAAGTGAAATTTACCGTCTCTTGAAATATATTGCCAAATTTATTTATTAAAAGGTTGTGATAATTTACAACACTGCCAGCACCATTAATTAACTATTCAATAAATATTTTTGAGCTGTGGGCCAGGAATTATTCAAGATCCTGGGGGGATAGAACACTGAGCAAAACAGACAAAATATTTGCCTTTGGGAAGTGTTTATTCTCATGGAGGGGACAAAGTTATATATCTATTTAGGTAATATATATTAATAAGTTAAATATAATTGTTTATTGTCTGATTTATGTGTATATTACATATAATAAACATTGTGTATATTTATGTATTATATAATATCATTAGTGATAATGGAGATGAAGGAAAATAAAGTGGGATATGATGATAGGGAGTGAGAGGATGGTTTTTTTGAATATGATGGTCAGGGAAGACTGGAGAGGTGACATGAGTAGAGACCTGAATGAAGGAAGTGAGATTCAGCAGGCAAGAGAACGAGGAAGAGTCTGGGCATTATTTTTTTTAAAATAAAAATAGGCAAAAAATTAATACTTTACTCTTGTTCTAAATTCAAATTCATTTATTTCTGGTGACATGGACTGCTTTCTCAATCATCTTCTTACTAGTTCAGGATAAATAATGCTAGTAATAGTAAAAACTAACATTTACATAAATAACTCCTGCCACATACAAAGCAATGTTCATGTTATCTTAGCAACTAAGTCCTCACAACAATTCAGTGAGATATGGATTATTTATATAATTATAAAAACAGTGACTGAAATGTAATATTCTGTAAAACAGACCATTAGTAAATGTCTGTGTACTTGAAGGGATAGAAGGACAGAGGTCTGAGGTGAGCTGTAGGGCTTAGTGTATGAATCCAGGTAAACCAGGACCAAAGGCCATAGTCACCACGGACTCATGCTGCTTTTATATAAGAAATTTATATTATCCAAATAGCCCTATGATCCTATACTTGTTTCAAGATAACCTTAGGAGATATCCTAAGAACTTGCCCTATTGTTTTACAGATTTATAAGTTTAAAAGGAACATCCAGAAATGCCCATTCTGCTTTCTATAGGCAAGATCTTTTTTTTTTGAGTTAGAGCCTCACTGTCACCCAGGCAGGACTGCAGTGGCACACTCATGGCCACCCCAGCGTCGACCTGCTGGGCTCAGGCGATTCTTCTGCCTCAGCCTTCTACCATGCCCGGCTAATTTTTTATTTTTATTGTAGAGACAAGGTCTCACCAAGTTGGCTGGGCTGGTCTCGAACCTGTGGGCTCAGGTAATCCACTTACTTCAGCCTCCCAAAGTGCTGAGCCACCGAGTCTGGCCAAGACCTATCTTTAGAAATATTCCAGACAGATACACAACCATATGAAAGAGACAGCTGTACAATTCATGCTCTTTCTTCCACTGGCTAAAATAGATCCTGAAAACCCAGACAGAGACTATGTCTGTCAGCACCCCCTATTTCTAGGTGCGTAGTTCTTACTGTTTTGTGTATAGCAGGACATGTAGTAGTCCCGGGGTAAAGATTTTAGGGACTGGCGTGGTGGCTCGCGCCTATAATCCCAGCACTTTGGGAGGCCGAGGTGAGAGGACTGCCTGAGCCCATGGGTTCAAGACCAGCCTGGGCAACTTGGTGAGACCTCATCTCTACAATAAATAAAAAAATTAGCCAGGCATGATGGCGCATGCCTGTAGTTCCAGCTACTTGGAAGGCTGAGGTGGCAGTATCACTTGAGCCCAGCAGGTCCAGGCTGCGGTGGCCGTGAGTATGCCACTGTACTCCAGCCTGGGCGAGAGTGAGACATGGTCACTGCATTCCAGCCTGGACGACAGAGTGAGACTTCAACTGAAAAAAAAAAAAAAGATTTTAGGAAGCTCCACTTGCTTCATCTCCTTAGATCTCTGGAAATCACTTTTCGTCTATTAGGAACTCCTATTTGTACTGCTAAAAAGGTTTAAAAATACACTTTTATTATGTTAAGCTACTCAAATTTTAATGTTTAGTTATTGTAGCATCAAGTACATATTGTAAAGATCCAGAATTCCACAACTTCTCTTTTAATGATATGTTGTGAGGGAACAAGCCCTCAAAGTTAAACACTACAAACAAAAGTCCTGCAAGAGCAATATAGCTTCAAAATAAGAATAAAGTATGCTTTGTGGGTATTACTACCACTCCTAATGTTGAAATTATGCTTTCTTTCTTTAAGCATCTTGTCATTTTACATTTATTTCTGTAACACACTGTTGTGGGTTGAATTTGGTCCCCTACAAAGACATGTTGAAATCCTAAACTCCAGTATCTGTGAATGTGACCTTTTGGAAATAGGCTCTTTGCAGATGTAATCATGTTAAGATGAGGTCACAATGGATTAGAATGGGCCCTAATCCAATGACTGGTGTCCTTATAAAAAGAGGGAATTTGGACGCACATAGGGCAAATACCATGTGGAAATGGAGGAAGAGATTCTAGTGACGTTTTTACAAGGATTGCCTAGGATTGCCGGCAATCACAAGAGGCTAGGAGAGAGGCCTAGAAAAGATTCTCTCCCAGAGACCCCAAGAGAGAACCAACAACGATTCCACTTTGATTTCAAACTTCTGGCCTTCAGAACTATAAGACAATAAATTTCTTTTGTCTTAAGCCACCTAAATTGTGACAATTTGTTATGGCAACCATAGGAAACTAATATACATATTTAAACATATTTTAGCACTGACGCTTCTTAATCTGTATATTTTTCAATAAGAGATACAGAATCATGGCCTATCGTGGAATTCCTTCTAGTTCCCAAAATTCATTCCAGAATCACAGGTTCTAGCAAAGCCCAACATAAGACTTCAAAAGAGCACTGTTCCTTATTCTCCTGATTTTTAAGAGATTATATTGATTGGACTAGGAAATCCAGACCTCGTTTTTATAAAGAGGGGAATGCCGCCAAATGTGTAATTTTCTCTGATCAAAGGAAGTCCTTCAATTTAAACGTATCTTCCAGGGAGAGTGCAGAAAGTGATGAGAACCAACACTGTACCATGAACCTGAACCGATGGTGTTGACATTTATTTATTTATTTTTTTATTTATTTTTGAGTTGGAGTCTCACTCTGTCGCCCAGACTGGAGTGCAGTGGCTGCTCCCGGCCACCGCAGCCTCGACCTGCTGGGCTCCGGCGATCCTTCCGCCTTCAGAGTAGCCGGAATTACAGGCGCGCGCTACCACGCCCAGCTGATTTATTTATTTATTTATTGTAGAGATGAGGTCTCGCCGCCCAGGCGGGTCTCGAACCGGGGGCTCAGGCAATCCACTCACCTCAGCCTCCCAAAGGCGCGGGATTACAGGCTGAGCCACCGAGCCCGGCTGGTGTTGACATTTAATTCGAGGAGCTTCAGCCATTGCCATCAATACATCTCGCATCCTTAGATTAACTCCAGTTGAGGCTAAAGGCTAAAATAAAAGTCTTCATCGGCCTTTACAATCCATCACTGTGATGTTTCATTTGCTACTTAAACGTCTGGGGAAAATGGAGAGTAAAATAATAAAAAAAAAACCTGGCACCTATGGGCAGACAGACAACCAAACCAAAAACAAAGTGAATTTTGTGTACGCCGAAGCGTTGTTAAAGACAGGTTGCTAGCTCCTTCCCATGCCTCGGCAAACTTCAACTTCTGTGCTTGACGTTCCCCCCTAAGCACCGCGAAGCGGCACACTGCGCAACCGCCGGGGTCGAGGTGCTCCGAGAAGATTCCGGCGCAGGCGCAGGCGCAGGGGCCGGGAAGTGGGCGGGCTCGCGCGCGTGCTCTTCGGTTCACTTCCGGCCAGCCCCTCCCCCAACCTCGCCGAGCCTCCTCCCCCTATTCCTCATCCTACCCAGTCTCTTCTCCAACTCTCCCCGCCCCTGGCGCTCTCCGCCCCGCTTGACTCCCGTCCTTCCCCTCCCGCTCCATCCGGGTCGCTGACTGCTGTCTCTGGACTGGACAGGGGTGGCGGCTGCTTTTCTCTGAAGAGCCGGGTAAAGTTTCCCAGAGGCCGTGGAGGGGAGCAGCGGGGCAGCGGCACTGACGCCGGAGGTGCCCGGGTGACCGCCGCCACTGGCCGAAGGAGGAGGGTCCCGGGAGCTGGAGACCTGCTTCGGCGGCCGCGCTGCCTCGCTGTCTGGGGAGGGGCCGCCCCCCGACGCCTTGGGCTTCCCCTGCCCTGAGGGGCCGGGTGAGTCGTTGCCCCGGTGGGTTCGGGGCGGTGTGACGGCGTGGGGGGCGGGGGGGAGGCCGGGCTGGGCGGGTACAGGCCGGCCTGGCGCAGGGCGCTTTCTCAGCGCTTCCTGGGCAGGGTCGGGGCTCCTGGCCCCGGGGCTGGAATGTCGCACGTCCCAGGGGAAGAGCCTCCCTCAGGTTGAGGCCGCGGGGTGCCAAGCCTCGTCCGCCGGCCGCTGCGGCTGCTGGGAGCCGGCTGCTGCCGTAGTCTGCTCGGCCGCGAGGTTGGGTGTGTGCGGATGATTTCTCTTCCCTGGTCCCCGGGAGCTGATCTAGGTGCCTGTTCAGGGAGAGGCGGGACTAAACTGCTTCTCATTCCCCTACCTGTTGCTGGTGAGCGGCCGCCTTCTGTCTTTTTAAAGAAAAAGGGTGATCAAACCTTGCGCGCTGAAATCAGGGGTATTTTTCTGTCTTCCCCTTCTCCAAAAAGTCGGGAAGACAATGCAGAACTCTGAGGGATAGATTCTGGAATGGGACTCCTTGGGCACTTGCTAGCCGACACGTAGGAAAATTGGGTTTTGAAACTTCGCAGGTTCTGTGTCAGGAATGTGGGTGGCTACTACAGGAATAAGGCTGACTTCCTGTAATTGTGTTATTTAGTAACGCGATGTGTTTAAAAACCTAGGTAGGTTTAGATGAAGTGTGCTCTTTGATTGTTATTTGTAGCTTTCTTTACAAATGAAGAAATATTCAGTCAGTGTACTGGAAAGTTCTACCGATTTCGCCATCAGACTATCAGTGCCCCAACCCCCATTCCGATTCTTGAAAAATCAGCAGTGCTGGGGTTACTTGCAGTTTTTTTTTTTTCCGTTTGTGAATAATTGCCTCGGAGATGTAGATGGATAAAGATTAAAGATTGCCCAGGGGAGATTTTCTTGTAGTCACGGTTATCATTTGTAATAGAAAAACTTGAATTTGGGGGAGAATTGATGTCTAAACTGCATTTTTTTCTGTTATACTTATGCACATATATTTAGTTTTAAAATCAAATGAGTAGTGAGGGGCTGGAATGTTAGTATTTTGATTTTTAAAATAGAATATTTGGAAGTGACAGTTTTTAAGATTATGACTTGATTAGACGATCCTACTTTTCTTTCTGGCCTATTAGTATGAATAATTGGAAGAGTCGCTTAAATTGTGGAAAATTGTTTAAAGTTTCTTATTCTATTTTTGTTACAGATAAGGGCTTCATTTTTCTGTTGATGTGGAGGTAGGTATTAAAAGGTCTAATTATAGGATTTGAGGGAGATTGCAAGGTTGTTCTGCAGTTGGCTGAATTTTTCACTGTGTATACTTGATGTTTTGGGCAGCGGAATGATGTTTTATTTCTTGCTGTCTTTGAAATAATTTAAAACAAAAAGTTAAAAAAAAACCTGATTAATTTCTTCAAGGTACTTATTTCCATTAGTTTATCACAAGATAACAAAAATCAAAATAGTATTTTTAAATTTTGCAAAGAATTTTAGAGAGAGATGTATTTTCCCTAAACATTTCTATATGATGCATTTTAAAAAGTGTATGGTTGATTGGTTTTTGAAACTGAATGATACTGATGTAGCATATTAGATATGATGTAGCATAATGTTTACTGTGTAGTGATTATTGTAGCCTAGTATTTGAAAGAACAGTTTTACATAATTTTTTCTTGGAAGTATTAACTTTTTTCTATTTTCTCAGTCACAGGGTACCTCCAACTCTCCCGTGTTTCAGAAGACAACATTTTATTGAAACTGGAAGACCAAAATAATTACAAGCATGTTGTGCTGGGGAAATGCATCCTTTGGACAGCTAGGTTTGGGTGGAATTGATGAAGAAATTGTACTAGAGCCCAGAAAAAGTGACTTTTTTGTAAATAAAAAGGTTCGAGATGTAGGATGTGGACTCAGACACACAGTATTTGTTCTGGATGATGGAACAGTGTACACCTGTGGATGTAATGATCTAGGACAGCTAGGTCATGAAAAATCTAGAAAGAAACCAGGTAAGTTGAAATTTTTTCTATTTACTATTTCTAATGATCTTACCATTTTAAGTTTGTAGTGTCATATAATTTGTCTAGTCCTAAACCTATGTATATTCTTTGTCAAGCTTTAAAAGCAAAGTAAATATTGCCTTCCTTTATATTTGCATGCTTCTAAGTACTTTAATTATGTTGTGGTTTCTTTTTCTTTCTTTTTTGTTTTTTAATAATAGCATTGTAAGCATTTATTGTGTGGTGATGTAAAACAATAGAGAAAACCAGTCTGCAGTGTTTAGATATTCTTTGGTATAGTGTATACTCTATTGTATGTAGGTCCTCTTTAACAAATTCTATTTGGCCACCTTGGACAGATTTTAAATGCGTAATTTACTTTGTGTTTTTCATACATCAGAAAAAGAAAACAAAACTAAGATGGCTTTTTACTTTGACTTACTTACCTAAAATATATCTTAATTATTCTTTTTCCCTCTATTATAGTATTTTAAATGTATAACTTTATTTGGTTTGGTTGCAGATACCTTTTATTTTTTATTAGGGAGATACTTGCAAGTAGCAGGGCTAGCTATTAATGGTTTCTTGACTATGAGGTGTCCTGATTTTGTAGTAGCTATATAAACAAAATTTAAAATAATTTGTAGGTTAATGAGAATTTTGAGTAATATTGGTTAATTTCATGTTCTGTTTTCCTGGTTATTGTATTCAAGTAAAATATTACCATATTTAGAAGCATTTCTATGTGGATTTTACTTTCAATTATGATAACTAAAAGTTAATAATTTAAGGTTGTAATTTCATATGGGACTGCTTGTAGTTTATTCTTTTAACTTTAAGGATAATGGCACTTTATTATTTTCTGTGGCAGTTAATTTTTTATCAGTTTATTATTTAAGTGTTTTTCTGTTATTCTACTTTTGAGATATTAGTGTAGATTAAATTGAATTCAGGGATTAAATTAAGGCACGTTTCATCTTTCATACCATCTCACCACCATGCCAAACCTCACTTTTCTAACGTGCAAATACTGTAAAATTTTCATCCTTTCTTTGTGGTTAGGGTGTTAGTTTCTTTTCTTCTGCCTTAATTTGTAATTTATTTTTATCAGATGAATAATAGTGACATTCATGGCAATGGGTTTAATTATTGCAGAACTCAAGATAAATTGCAGCTTGTTTATACTCTACGTCACTAAGAATATTTTGCGGGTTCCTACCAAATTTTCATACTCTTAGATATTGGGGTGGTTATATTGGTAGAGATGAATGGTAACTTACTCATATGCATTTGATCGTTATGTCTGCTTTAGTAGCAGATGGGTCCTTTACTATTTTTGCTTAGCTTGGAATGCTGCCTTAGGTTGAGATTTTCATGGTATGGAACAACGCTGTTTTTTGTACTTAATGTGCCCTATAGCAATAACTGAATATCTGTATTGTTTTAATAATTTCTGAAAGGCTGTAGGGCAAGTAGAAAGTAAAAAGCCAGCACATAGAAATTGCCGATATAATTACTGATATTTACTAAGGTTTAAATTTTTAAAATGTTGTTAAACACTTGTTCAGTGTCCACTACAAAGATACACACTGTATACTAATAGTATAATGATTATAGTGCCTGGAACTGCTTCTAGCTCTGTAGGTAAAATTCTGATACACTTAACTAGATAGAATAGCCTTCTTCATGGTCATGTTGACTTGTGATGATTGCATTGTGACGTCTATTATCATTCTCTCAATTCATCCTGGAAGCATTATTTGGTAATATAAAGTTGGCAGGATGGGTTTTTCTAACTTGTAATACCTCTTTAGGATTGCCTCATTGTTGTCGAGGGTACATGCATTTTATTGAAGAGAAAAATGAAAGGTGTGAAGTTTGTGAGAAATTTAGAGCCTTTGTTGGGAGTTAAGGTGTACATAAATGAAACAATTAGAGAGAATTGAAATTTGATATGATGTACTGTGTACTTTGAACTGAGGGAATGTAACTGATGAGAAATGTCTCTGTGGGATAGATTTAAAGTAAGATTTCTGGGAGAAAATGAAGGCTTAAGTTTAATTAATTAATCAGTGATCATATAAATAGCCAGAAAATAAGTCTGTACCTTGGATTGCTTAGTTTTATAGAAGGAGGTTCTGATCTTGAAAAAAGCTTATTATCAGAAGTCCTAGTTCAATGACATATTGAAATGAACCTAGATTTCAAAGGTAGAAGAAAGTATAAGTTCAAAGAGAGAGGTAGTTGCTCTGATGGGGACTTCATCTTTTAATTTCAGTCTTGACTTAAGATGCTTGAGTGGTAAATTTTAATACTGTTTTTTAACTAAAATTATTTCTATTTGGAATAATTCCTTAGTGAGTCATATGTGGCACTTCCCTAACCCTTTTAAAATTTGTGTGTTTGCCGGGCTCGGTGGCTCAGCCTGTAATCCCGCGCCTTTGGGAGGCTGAGGTGAGTGGATTGCCTGAGCCCGCGGGTTTGAGACCCGCCTGGGCAGCGAGACCTCATCTCTACAATAAATCAAAAAATCAGCCGGGCGTGGTAGTGCATGCCTATAATTCCGGCTACTTGGACGGCTGAGGCGGAAGGATCGCCGGAGCCCAGCAGGTTGAGGCTGCGGTGGCCGGAAGCGGCCACTGCACTCCAGTCTGGGCGACAGAGTGAGACTCCAACTCAAAAAAAAAAAAAAAAAAATTTGTGTGTTTGAGGACTGGATTAGGAGACAGAGAGTTGTTGGATGTTATTTAATTAGTTTTAAAGTCTTCTGATAATTGAGCAAGTTGGTTGTATTTGTATGACCATGTAATAAACATAGTTTTCTTTATCAGAACTTTAAACTTATGACAGAAAGAAAACAGAAAGGGGGGAAGTAAGAATTTTTTTTAGTGGATCTCACTGTCACCAGGTTGTAGCGCACTGACAGGATCACTGCTCACCATAGCCTTAACCTCCTGGGCTTAGGCGATTCTTCTTCCTTAGCTTCCCGAGTAGCTGGGACTACAGGCGCACACCACCACTCCCAGCTAATTTTTTTATTTTTATTTTTTTGGTAGAAAACGGGTCTCATTATGTTGCTCATACTGGTCTTAAACTCCTGGACTCAAGTGATTCTCCCTCCCACCTTGGCCTCCCAAAGTGCTAAAATTATAGGCGTGAGCCTCTGTGCCTGACTCGTTTCTTTATATAGAATGGCTTTATAATCATAACAAATATTCTATCATAAGGGAGCCTCATTAAGGATAAGTTTATTCTTGAGAATCATGAAACCCATGGAAGAATTGGCCTTACAGTGTAGTAATGGTTTTAGCCTGTGGCCTATTGAGAGAGATTTCCATTCTGGACATTTTAAGAACCAAATAGAAAGTTTTAATTGATTTCCTTCATTTTACCGAGAGAGTGTAGACTATGTTCATGTTCATCCCTGTTCTCTTGTCTATGTGTGTCCTTTTCTGTCACTGCTAGCTCTTTCTGAATATTTCCAGAGAAGTGAATGTTTTACTTTCATGTATTTTTTTCTTTATAAGAACTTGTAAAATATTTTATAAAGTTAATGTTTCAATTTCTTAATTCATAGCTAATATGTTTAATCTTAAGTATGCAAGACCAGTTCATTTAAGTGAATTTTTAGATTTATTTATTAATTTATTTGTTTGTTTGTCAAGGTCTTGCTCAGTTTCCCAAACTGGCATAGTCATGACTCACTGCAGCCTCGACCTCCTGGGCTCGGGTGATCATTCTGCCTCAGCTTCCCAAGTATCTGGGACTACAGGTGCATGTCACCACACTCAGCTAAAAAATTTGTTTGATTTTTTTGTAGAGATAAGGTCTTATTGCTATGTTGCCCAGGCTGGTCTCAAACTCCTTAGCTTAAGCAGTCCTCCCCATTGGTCTTCCAAAGTGTTGGGATTCTCACGTCTGACTAGTTTTATTTTTATACTTAAAATCACTTCTAAAGATTTAAAGATAACCTATAGGAAGTGTACTTTTCTTTAAAAGATTGTTTACTCACTGTATATCTAAATCATAGATGTAATTAGGTGATCATGGCCATTCTTTTTTTTTTTTTAGTATCAGGCTTTCATCTGTTAGCTCTTTATTTGGAAATGAAGTCACAAGAATAAAGTCAAGAGTTGCAAATTCAGGACAAGACTGTATAATAAAGTCTCCAACGTCCAGGATCCTGTGTGTACTGTTGAATCTTTGTATCAAACGACTTGCATCTGCTAATCTGATTTGAATTTTTGTTGTGGGCACTGAATCAGCAATAAGAACAACTGCATTAAGTATTGATTTATCCTCCTCTTCTGGTGAGGAAGGTGTACTGACTATTTCAGGTGTAAAACTTCATGGCCATTCTTTAAAGGACTTGGAACCAGTGATTTTCTCTTTGGTATGTTAGTGCTTTTACATGATTGGAAGTGAGACACATACTTTCCTCAAAAGATCAGGAGTATGGTAGATTTCAGTTTGAGTTTGGGCAGTTACAAAGGATTCTTGTTGCAGATGACAGTCTAGGTGGTCTAGTTTTCATCATCTACTTTGTAAATATATGTTTTGCACATTGACTTCCATTTGTTTCATGTCAGAAACAGTACTAAACTGTTTTATGACCGTAATTTGTAATTAAAGTGGTTTTCTTTTAAAAAGGGCTTTTGTAGTTTACAAAGTTCTTTCAAATGGAGTACCTCATTTAATCCTCACAACAGTCTTGAATGTACCTAAGGCAGATGTTATGGTTCCCATTTTACAGATGAGGAAACTGAAGTTAAAAGAAATTAAAATACTAAAAGGGTCACTAGTATAGCAAATGTGAGCCCACTCTAAATTCTGTGGTTTCTACCTTTATAAACCACAAAGCTCTCACTTATCATATTTAGAATGTAGAGGAATATTAGTTCACCTAGGAGGAAACTGTATTATATCAGTATTTTAGAGCAGTTCTCAGGGTTTAGAAAAAACTTTTAAAAAATTACCATTTTACAACTAAGAGTATATAGTGAAGACATCATGCTTATTATTCTTCCTCCTTGTGCATAAACTCAAATGTCATTTTAAGAACTGCATAAGAAGATCGAGAGTTCTGTTTTCAAGACGTAATAGTATATCAACACAAACTAAAAATTTCAAGTATATATAATGTATTCTTGAATGGAAGACTACTTGATTAGCAAAGCTAGTAATAGGTAAAATTTTTAATAGTATGATAAAATTTATTGTGGTTTATGTTGAACTCTTTAAAGCTGATGTGCATTGATTCTGTTTCTCATATCCCAGAATGGCAATTTCTACTGTTGGGTCATTATAATAAAAGCGTTTTGGTTGCACAGCAGTAGTTACTTGCATCTTCATTTTCTGGCCTGCTCCCTCTGTTCATAAAACATGTATCTATAAATGTTCGTAAAACATGTATCTATAAATGAGCCAGCACTTGGCAGGCCGAGGCCAAAGGATCACCTGAGCCCAGCAGGTCAAGGCTGCGATGGCCATGAGCATGCCACTGCACTCCAGCCTGGGTGACAGAGTGAGACTCCTACTCAACAACAAAAAACAGTAATGTAGGAAAATTATATAACTACGAGAGATAAGATTATTCACTTAAAAGTTGTTTATAAATAAAAGTACCAAATTATCCCTCATATTTCTTATTGAATCAAAGCATATAAAATCAAAGAAGCTCATTATATTTTATAATTCCTAATTTTCATGATACCTTCTAAGGAAGAGAAAGATGTGGATGATACAAAGATTTGAAAAAAGTAATTACGTGGGTCAGGAGTGGAGGCTTGCTTTGAACACTTTGAGAAAGGTTAGTGCTCAAGAATCAGTGTTAACGTTAGGAAAAAATCATAATGCAAACAGATGACTACTGTTAGAGAGATGTATAATAATACTTTACTTTGTGTAGGACCCTACATCTGAGGAATTTCAAGAGCATTACACAATAACTCATGGTTCCTTTCAAAATGCTTGTGACACAATTTGCAAGAATTATCCTCATCTTAGGGGATAAATTTACGGAGAAATGGCAGCACAAGTTGGTAAGTAACTTGTCAAAACAGCAGGTGACTGGCGAGCAGCTATAAATTGAATCTGAAAGTTTTAAGTCTACCAATCTCCTACCTTATTCACTAAATTGTGCTTATGTTTAAAATTATTTACAGTAATATCGTCTATTGAGGCAGAGCTAATGCTAATGAACAGATTGTTTCCTTGCCATTCTATTTAGTGGCCTATTAAATCGTTTTTACTAAGATGCTTGCGTTGTGTAATACCACTTTTGTATTTCATCATAGCCCTGTGTGGTATGAGGAATGTTTGAGAAAAAACTTACTGTGGTAACACTCATGCGTTTTTCTTTTCTGTTATAAATCATCATATATCCCTTTGTTGTCTAACTTCTATGCAGTGCTACAATCCAAGGTCCATAATAACTGCCTGGTAGGATTGATTTGGTGGCTAACCTTGGAACTTGGATTAATAAGTTATGTTGTACCAAGTCTGCCATGAAGATACATGTATCTCTCTGTCTGGGATGCATTGGTTTGGTGAATGCTTTATAAAACTCTTAACCCACACAGAAGACAATAATAGCAGTAGATGTCTAATTTGAGCAGCCTAACAAAGGGAAGCTTCTTTAATGGACTTAGAACCAATGATTTTCTCTTTGGTATGTTAGTGCTTTTACATGATTGGAAGTAAGCCACACACTTTGCTTAAAAGGTCAGGAGTATGGTAGATTTTGGTTTCAGTTTGGGCAGTTACCAAGGATTCTCGTTGCAGAAGACCACGTAGGTGGTCTAGTTTCCATCATCTCCTTTGTTGCATGTTCCCAATATATCATACAAATGTAGCACCATTATGAAAGCTCATTTTTTATAAACCTAATGCATTCTTAAAATTGCTTTGAAGAAATAAAAGTCACTTTTTTTTAAATTTAAAAAAAATTTTAATTTTAAAGATGTGGGGTACAATTCAGGGTTAGGTATACAAATCTTCATTGTACAGGTAATCTTGTCACTTCTGTTTTCATAGGCTATTAAGTATTTTAGGTACTTGCGATACATATTAAAGACAACCCAATAGAGGAGATAAAGTCAAATGTTGTTACAAGGGCTTGTTTGGGTTAGGATTGTGTTAGTGAATAGAAAAATGAGTAGCATTGGGCAACCCCCTTGGGTCCTCTCCCACTGTGGGAGCTTTTCTGTCCTCCAAATAAATCCTGCTTAAAAAAGAAAGAAAGAAAGAAAGAAAGAAAGAAAAATGGGTAGCATTAATAAAGAAACCATGTGCTTATTAATGAGCCCGGGGTTTATCTCCTTTCTGCTTCCCTGGATTTTTTTCATGTTGATAGGATCAAAAAAGCAATGATGATGATGATGATGATGATCTTTTGAGTTGGAGTCTCACTTCGTCGCTAGAGTGCAGTGGTATGTACGCTCACGGCCACTCCAGTGTTGACCTGCTGGGCTCCAGCGATCCTTCTGCCTTAGCCTTCCAAGTAGCCAGAACTACAGGTGTGCACTACCACACCCAGCTAATTTTTTATTTATTGTAGAAACGAGGTCTCACCAAGTTGCCCAGGCTGGTCTTGAACCCATGAGCTCAGGCAATCCACTCTCCTCGACCTACCAAAGTGCTGGGATTACAGACTGAGCCACTGAGCTCAGCTGCAATAATTATTTTTAACTCAATGAATTGTGATAATTTCCTTACATGCAAGAAAAACTGTGCTGTGTGTAATTATATAATAATTTATTGGAGTTATTTTTGTTAAAAGGGAAATTTCTTGAGTTTTGATGACTCATTCTTTAAAACATGATATTAGTTACCTAAACTTACTCTTTTTTATTTTTTTAGGAGACAAGGTCTCACTTTGTTGCCCAGGCTGGTCTTGAACTTCTGGTCTCAAGCAATCCTTTTGACCTCCCAAAGTGCTGGGACTACAGGTGTGAGCCACCACACCTGGCCTACGCTTTTGTCTTTATTTTTATCATAACAGAATTTTAGTTTGGCCTTTCTTGCCTATATAGAATACATTCTGGAATCCTTTAGTAATGGGTTTTACATTCATTATTTGAAATATAATTTGTGCTTTTTTATTCATACCTAAGTTTAGCTTCATTTTAGTCCTTGGCTAAGTGTCATGTTCATAAATAACACATTTTCAGTTTTTCATACTTATTTTCTAATTATAAAGGTATTACGTGTTTTTAATAGAGAATTAGGAAAATATAGGAAAATAAAAATCAACAATAATACCAGCCATCATTCTTAGATAAATATTGTCATTTGAAACCTTTTCTATACTCATGTTTCTGATTACAGATTGGGAGCATTTTCTTGTATTTCAACTTTTTTTTCAATAGCAGTTGAATAACTTTTCCCATGTTTTAAAATATTGTTTAAGAATTTTTAAAATGTTAATTTAGTATTTCATCATTTAGATGTTCCAACATTTATTTGGAATTTATTTCCAGATTTTTGTTTTAAGTAATATTGCCATGAACATGTACATCAATTTAGTCTTTATTTATATCTCTGTGTATTTCTTTAGAAAAAAAATCTTTAATTTTAGCAAATCTAGAAGGAATGATAACTGAGCTTATTTTTAAAACTTTAAGCACAATTGTGTCGCATTTACCTAGTTGATATAAGAAGATATTTGTAAATGAAGGTTTTAAAAATATATTCATTTGACAAGCTTTTGAATACAGTGTGATGAGAATTCAAAGATCTAATAGGGAAAAGAAAATAAATGCACAAATAATAGGAAGGTACATAAAATATGGTAAGTATTATATAGGATGTATAAACAAGAGTGCTGTGCAGTGGTAGTGTAACCATTTGTGATGAAGTGAATTGTAGGTGAGTTTCTGTAGGAGAGATAGCACATGAACTGGAAGGATATGGTATAGTATTTCAAACAGGAAAGAGGGCAGGTGCAGTGACCCATGCCTGTAATCCCAGCGCTTTGGTAGACCAAGGCAGGAGGATTGCTTGAGCCCAGGAGTTCAAGACCAGCATGGTGGTGTGCCTGTGTGGGGCAGGAGGGGCAGTGATGGGAGATGACTGAGGCGGAAGGATCGCCTGAGCCCAGGAGGTTGAGACTGCAGTAAGCCACTGCTGTGATCATGCCACTGTACTCCATCCTGGGCATCAGAGAGAGCTGACTCAAAAAGAGGAATGAGTGCTTTGTAGATAAAGCAGCTCAAATGTCAATAGGCAAGTTTGAGGCCTGTTCAAAGAAGAGTAGTCCATGTAACTCAAATGCCTGAGAATAGTGAGCAGGAAAGTAAGAAAGGTAAGATTGAGGTTAGATTATGAAGTTAATTAAATTAAGGAGCTTGAATTTAATCTGATGAATATTCACTGACAGTTTATAATGGGCATTATCATGGATTGATAAAGGAAGGATTGGAAAGATGATAATTTGGAGGTGAAATTAGGCTGTGATTGCAGTCCTTTGGAACAAGAAAGGAGTAGGTAGATTAAGGAGAGATTTAGGGAGGTAGAAAGAATGGACAGGTTTTGGTAGACAGATGGAAATGAATTGTGCAGGTATGGGGAAATGGCAAGTATGATCATAGATGGAAATTATCAACTAATAAAAACAAGGAATCCAAGAAGAGGAGGAATGTTAACATTTGATTTTAAGAGGAAAAATAAAAGATTCTGGTGAGGTGAATTTTGTGGTGAATTTTTTCTCACAGTATTCATTGAGCAGTAAGAAATTCAGTGGGAAGAAAGTTCAGTGCTAAAGGCGTGTTATATCTTCAGTACAGAGTAGAAGAACATTCCAACTGTAAACTCTCCCTGGTTCCATCTGATTAAGTAATAATCTATTAGCAATACTTAATTTTGTGCTTTTGAAGACTGTTTAAAGTACCTGGTGATTTAATACCTTTGTAAATGTAAGGTAATCTAAATGGTTGCCTACTGCATCTGTTTTGCAAACTTGACTTTTTATATGAAAATATTCTTGTTTAGCTGACACAACCTATTAATTACTATGTTTGACTTCAGTACTTCCTTTTAGGTCTTACTGGAAATAAAGTTTTTGAAGTCACAAGATGCAGTGATGACATAGGTGCATGTTGCTTCTGATTTCACTAGTAGCTGAAATAGTTATTTTATTTTATTTTAAAGATGTGGGGTACAATTCAGGATTAAGTACATGAGTGGTCAATGTACACATGCACTTTGGGTCTCCTGTTGGTCCTCACTTCACCTGGTTTAGGCTCAGGTACCCTTGGTGATGTTAATGTTGTGTTGTAGCCCCCTTCCCGTTCTGCTACTGCCAATTCTTTTAATAATTTTGAACTATAAATCAGATATGTGCTGGCAAGGTAGGCAGGTGCTCGTGGGAAATATGCCCTCTGAGATAATGCTGTTGCTTCTGTAAAAGGAAAACGAATGTGGGGAAAGGCCTAGGGAACAGAAATAGGAGCATCGGAAAACAACTGGAAGAAAGTTTAGCTACTCTACCTGTAAGTTACTAGAAGACCTTTGTGTGGTGTTTTTGTTTTGTTTTGTTTGCCTGTTTATTTGATTTTTAGGATGGCATGATGAGGGTAAAGTAGAGCTTAGCTTGTTTCTCACAGTTAATCCCGAGTACTAATGAGCACATACATAGTTTCTGATACCGGTATTGCTCAGTTATAGATTCATAACTAGACAGACTAACAGGAATGAACCACATCCTGTGAAGAGTATTAGGTAAAAAAGCCTGTCTGATTAGTGTTACCTCTGCCTGAACATAGGCCTATTTATTACTCACTTAGGGAATTGAGTAAGCATTTGCAATTGGGAATAAGGGGAAAAGGGAACATTTAAAGGCTGGTATGACAATGTATAGGGAGAAGAAATGTACAAACTATATAATTAGAGGGAAATGTAGTAATGAAATATTTAGACTATATATTTACATACTGCAGTGCTGATGTTAAAAAATAATAATGGTAAACCTCTATTATGTGCCATTCACGGTGCTAAATTCTTTATACATCTATAGAAAAGTCTTTACTCGGCAAAGTACATATTTTGATGAGGAAAATAAGACTTCAAAAAATTAAGTAACTCTCAAGGTCAAAATTTAGTGGAAATGAGCCAATTAGAAGAACAGTGGAAGAAAAGATGCCATTTTAATAGCAAGACTAAGATAAAATAACCCAGGAATAAATTAGTCAGGAATGTGCAAGACCTATATGAAGAAGACTTGGAAGCACTACTGAGGGACACAAAAAACTTGAACAAATAAAAACCACATTTGTGGATAGGGACACTCAACCACAACACCGTGTCAGTTTTCTCAAAATTAATTTGTAAATTTAGTGTGATCCTAATTAAAAATATCAAGTAGCTTTTTGGGGAACTGGACAAATGGATTCTAAAGTTCATATGGAGAAAAGAAAAGCATAGTAGCTGAGAAAACTAAAAAATAAGAACAGTAATATAGTAAATATTAACATGTTTTACTTTTAAAGCATTAGTAGTGATGACTGTCTCACAAATAGACATTAAACCAACAAAACCGTATAGTAAGATGAGACATAGACCTAAATTATCTTAAATCAGGGAAAAGATTAAGTGGGGACTATTTAATAAATCGTCTTGGAATTTTTAGTAATTAATGCTTCCATTCTTTTTTCTGTTCCAACCTCTTCCCTCTCTCCTTCTGATGCTCCAAAAACAAGAATGTCAGATCTTTTGATCTTTTTCCACAGACCACTGAGATTCTATTAAATTTTTTCCCAGTCAAAAAAAAAAGGTCTTGGAATTAGTGGTTATGTCATCTAGAGCATAAAATTATTGGATTAATATCTCACTCTGTGTATACATTTGGGTAAATACAAATGAATAAAATATTTAAATGTACACACTAACTTATAAAAGTATTCAAAGAAAACATAGACAAATTTGTTTATTATTTTGGCATCAGAAAATTCTTTCTGACTATGAATAGGCATAGAAGATAAACTACAGAAAAATAAAAATAATTTTGCTAGGCAGAAATCACTATAAACAAATATGACTCATTGCAATCAAAGCACTTATATCTCAGATATAAAACACACCTATAAGTTGATAAGAAAAAGAGAAACAATCCATTAGCAAAATGGGCAAAGGATTTGAGCAGGCAATTCACAGAAAAGAAAATACAAATGGTTCTTAAATGAATATTCGACCTCATTTATATTAAGGTAAGTGCCAAACAGTACACTGCCATACTATTTTTTCACACACCAGGTTAACAAAGCTCTTTAAATTTGATAAAACATTGTATGGAGAGCCTAATGGTAATAAATATTCGTATGCTGTTTGTGTTAGTATAAATTGATAAACCTCTGTGGAGGATAATTCGCCAGCATATGTCAGAATTACAAATGTGCATACTCTTTTATCCAGTAAGTTCTATTTTCAGGAAATTATCTGATAACTGTATTTGTTCGTGTGCAAAAAGACATGTACCACAACATTGTTTATAATGGCGAAACATTAGAAGCACCTTAATGTCTGTCTTTTGGGAACTAGTAAAAGAAATAATGGTCTATCTAATCAGTGTAATGTAATGCTATGTAATTGTGAAAATGGGGTTTTCTGTGTCCTAATATGGGAAAAATCTCTAATATACATTAAAAAGAGTAAGGTGTAAAACAGTGTATAGAAAGCTGTATTTGGAGTTAATAATAGAAAAAATATACAGTGATACTTGCTTATAGGTACACAAGGAAACACTAAAGAATACATGCAACTAATAACGTTAGTTATTCTTGGTACAGAAATGGGAAGAGAAGTGGTAAGAAGTATGTTGATGGAGAGCACGAATGGTAGAATTCTTTATTGAATACCTTTTTCAAACAATGTAGATATGTTACCTATTCAATTTTTTTAAAGGGTAGATTCTGGAATTAGAGTACTTAGACATAAGTCCTGGTTCTGTTGCTTCTTAGGTGTTATCTTGGTCACACTGCTTAAACTCCTTGTGCCTAAGATTCTCTTCTTTAAAATTGGGATAATCATGCTAAACTCTTAGGGTGGTTGTAAGGATTAAGTGAGATAATACATGTAGTGCAAAGAGCAATGCCTGGGATGTGGTATTTAGTAAATGTTTGCATAAAAGAAAAAAAATATTAGAGTGTGAATTTAAATTTAGGTTTGCCTTACAATAATGTGAATATTATGCTGCTTTCATATTTGCCTAATGCCTGTTATGTTGTCCTATGTGGAAGCTATGCTGTTTCCATATTTGCCTCCAGATAGATAGATAATACAGATCCTTTTTCATTTACTGCTGAAGTTCAGGCATTTATTCAACAAACAGTTGTCTTTCTACTTGTGTCCCTGACATTGTGCTAGGCATGAAAGTACTTCTTTTCCTTGAATCTTTAGTTACCTAATGTTGGAACTCTTATTCAAGGTCTATGCCAGAATTTCAAAAAATGTCTGTGATACTTAGAGGTAATGCTATATAGGAGCAAGATATAAAATAGATTGGATTTCTTTACCTTCAGACTTTAAAGATATAATGATACTGAAAAAGTAAAGATTAAAGCTGCCTTTTTGTGAGATGCACATAAATGTTGGAAGTTAGATTGGTTATTGATTTTTAAAAGATCCTTTCATGATGAATAATTAGAAGGTATAGCTCATATACTGATATTTTGAGGAACACAGACACTTGAATAAATGCTACTCAGTCACACTTTTAAACCCTGCCTCTCCCAAAAATGATGTGCTGATCTTAAAATTTAAAATAATTACATTTGATTATATCAGTCTACTTTTTGCATTTGCAGTTTTGTTCACACCAATATGAGTAAATTGTTGGCTTAGTATGTAAATATAGTATGTTGTTAATAAACATTGCATCCATTGTTTGTATGGTACTTGACTGTGGGAGAAATTTATACAACAAGAAAATCAAGGACAAATATATATATGTCTGGAATCATAAAACTGGCACATTGTAGAGAACAAAAAAGGAACATTTAAAAAACTTTCTCACTGATCTCCCTGATCCATTTCATCTTTTTTATTAATTTCAAGTTTTCATTTCCGTCTCTGAAATTTGCCCAACTAAGGCACTATCTCCTTTTTTACTCCCTGGTCATTGACTTCTTCCTATTATGATCATCTTCCCTACCATGTCAGCTGCTAGAGAGTAGAGACCTTGTCTTATACATTTTTGTTAAAATTGTAGTGGAACACTAAGGTGCGCATAGAAGAAACTCAGAGTGAGGGTTTGGGGGTTGGAGTGGGATGGGGGTGTTGAATGAGTACATGATCAATGTATTTTGCTGGTTGTGCCTTAGGAAAGGAAGAAGATTATAGGTTCTTGTTTTTTTTTTTTTTTTTTGAGTCAGAGTCTCACTCGCTCACCCAGATTGGAGTGCAGTGGCCGCTCCCGGCCACCGCAGCCTCGCCTGCTGGGCTCCGGCGATCCTTCTGCCTCAGCCTTCTAAGTAGCTGGAATTACAGGCATGCGCTACCATGCCCGGCTAATTTTTTGATTTTATTATAGAGATGAGGTCTTGCTGCCCAGGCGGGTCTCGAACCCACGGGCTCAGGCAATCCACTCACCTCAGCCTCCCAAAGGCGTGGGATTACAGGCTGAGCCACCGAGCCCGGCTGGTTCTTGTTTTAATGAGCTTGATTGCTATCAGCTACATTATAACCAAAAATGTAAAACTACTGTAAATATATTCTGAGGGTTCATTCTTGTCTTAAAAACAAACTGAACTAAAGCAACTATATGATTGATATTATATTATGCTAGAGTCTGTATTTCATTCTTACCTCTCCTTTCCTCTTCTAAGCAATTAATATCAGTGGTTCCTAGACATCCAGAAAGTTCTTTTGTAAAGAAAGAATATTGTAATGCTCTTAAATTTTTGTAAAAATATATCTTAAAAATAAATCAAATTTTTAAAACATAACCATGTTACATTTGAATATTAACCAAAGGACAGCAGTTTAATAAATACGGAAATGTTTGTAACTTAGCACCTTCATCTGTGAAGTAGGGATGGATGGTGCTATACTTGCCTTATGGTGTTTTGAGGATTAAATGAGATTAGATAATTAAGTGCTTAGCACAGTGCTAGGCACATAATAAGGTCTATCTATATATGTTAACTGTATGCCTCTAGATAAATAGAATGCATAAAAGGGGTTCAAATTTGTCAACGTATCCATCATGAAGAATTTTTTAATCTAGTTAGGTGTTTCTCCATATAAATATTATTTTATTGTTTGCTGTTAACTACGACATGTAACTTTATATTAACTTTAGATTTTATCAAGGAACCCATTACAATACTTTATTGGCTATGGATTGTATCATTCCAGTTTCCTATTGGTAATTATTGTTAATAATTTTAAAGACATTTTCATTTTATTTTTTAATGTTTTAGTTTGATTTCTTTAATTCTGAGTATGCCTTATAGTGTATGATTATTATTACATGAATGATATCACAGATCCTTTAAAAGTATCAAACAGCAATAGTTTCACTGTTTTATTTAAGCAATAATTTCACTGTTATTTTTCAGAAATAGAAAAGGCTATGCCTTGAGTAAAGTGGCCTTTGGTTGTTTGTTTTCTCTGTGATAAAATTAGCAATTTAATTATTTAAAGTAAAAAAAAGACCGGAATTATTCATTGGTGTTATTCACTAATCCTAAGTGACTATGTCTTCCTCTTTAAAAAGTCAGAATTGGCCAGCTATGGTTGTTCACGCCTGTAATTCCAGCACTTTGGGAGACCAAGGCAGGAGGATTGCTTCAGCCTAGAAGTTCAAGATCAGCCTGGGCAACATAGATAGCAAGACCTCATCTCTACAAAAAATAAAAAAAAAATTAGCAAAGTGTAATGGTATTCACCTGTAGTCCCAGTTACTGGGGAGGCTGAGGTGGGAGGACTGCTTGAGCCCAGGAGTTTGAGGTTTCAGTGAACTATTATGCCACCGTACTCTAGCCTGGGCCACAGAATGAGACTCTGAACCTCCCCCACCCCCATTTTTGTTCTTTATATCACAGTGTTTTATGAAACGATCTATATAAAACTACCATTGTTTTATTTTGTGGTCATTCCTAGACTTGTACATATACAGAGCTGCAAAATGGTTGAGTCAACTGATGTATACATTACCCTGAGTAACAATACGACAATGTTCTGCCTTCTTATTTTAGCTGTCATTGTAAATGTCCTTTTTGTGACATATTTTGTGCCACGTTTTTTGCATTTTTGTGTTTTTTGGTGATGATTTGCCAAGTGTAGTGCAGAAGTGTTGTCATGCTGTCTAGTGTTCTAAGCACACGAAAGCTGTGATGTACCTTACAGGGAAGATACGTGTTACAGTGCTATTGGACATAAATTAGAAGGTGCCAAAAAATGTATTCACTTCTTTTTTTTTTTTTTTTTTTTTGAGTTGGAGTCTCACTCTGTCGCCCAGACTGGAGGGCAGTGACCGCTCCTGGCCATCGCAGCCTCGACCTGCTGGGCTCCGGCGATCCTTCCGCCTCAGCCTTCCAAGTACCTGGAATTACAGGCATGCGCTACCACGCCCAGCTAATTTTGATTTATTGTAGAGATGAGGTCTCACCAAGTTGCCCAGGCGGGTCTCGAACCCGCGGGCTCAGGCAATCCACTCACCTCAGCCTCCCAAAGGCGCGGGATTACAGACTGAGCCACCGAGCCTGGCTATTGTATACACATTTTAAGAGATGTTATATATGTATTACTTTTTGAAGTTGAATTGAATTATGGTAGCAATGTGTAGTATGATGTTCACTTAGCAGTGCTTCCGCCATTTTCTTTGACTGTCCTGCCTGCTGTATGGTAACGCTAACGTTCATTTGATTAGCACCATCTTTTGAGCAAACATCATACTTAAAATGTGTATACATTTTTTTTGGCACCTCTGAATAATATTGATGAATCAACAATACATATATATAAGGTGTTTTTAAGCAGAAACACACATAAGATTATGTATTGATCAGTTGGTGAAAATGTCCTGACCAGAAGCTTGTAGGAACATAACCCTGCATTTTCCCTCGGGGCAGTGATTCAGTATTTTGCTGAATCATTATTCATGGTGACTTAACATAACTAATGCAAATAGCGAGAATCTACTGTATTCTCAGCAAGACAAAACTAAAACGACTAAAAAATAAGTGGAGAAATGATGGGGTTTCCTATAATGAATAATACAGTAGTGAAATAAACCATTACTATTTAGCATCCTACTGTTTTATTTATGCATTGTGCAGAGTATTGTGTCATCTTTTAAGAAGGTATGAAAGAAATCTGGAGTCACTGTCTTTGTGGCTTTTCTTTTTCTTTTGTAGCTTTCACTGACTAGAGAATTCAGAGTTTTGCATTTTGTGTCCATAGTGACAAGAAAATTGAAAGAGGAAAATGTTTCATAATCATTAGACAAATCAGAATTTTAATGCAGAGAGAACAACTCTTCAGTGCTTATGATGGTGAAATTGATCATATAAGTGAACTCTTGCACAATGAATCTTATGATGATATTGTGTATGAATTTTCACAAACTCAGTTGATGAATGAATGATGTATTTGTAATCCCAACAGGAAATAGGATGTTTTTATGCAGGTAATCATTCAGCAGAAAGGACTTTATTATGTTTTGCAACAAGAATCTTGGGCTTATCCTATATTTGAGATAGTATTCTTTCTTTTATGGTGTTTGTGGAGAAAAATTTACTTGATGTAGTTTGTAAGTGAGCAAATGGTGAAATCATGGGCATAGAAAGGTGATTGTAAGAAAATAGATAATGTAAAAATAAAAATTTTTATTTTCTTTTTTTGAGTCAGGCTTTCACTCTGTCACCCAGGCTGGAGGGCAGTAGCATGATTATTGCTCACCATAGCCTTGACCTCCTGGATCAGGTGATCCGTCTTTTGAGCAGCTGGGACTACAGGTGTGCATCACCACACTTGGCTATTTTTTAATTTTTCGTAGAGATGAGGTCTTGCTATGTTGCACAGGATGGTCTTGAACTCCTGGGCTCAAGCAGTCTTCCTGCCTTGGCCTCTCAAAGTTCTGGTATTAGAAACATGAACCACTGAAGCCTACCATGTTGATCATTTTAATTGTTTTTTTATAGATCTAAAAATGAAAGTTTTGCATTTATGAAGCAAAGAAGATACCCTTTGTCGTCTCAGTAAAATGATATACCATTAGAGTTTTCAAAAGTATGCATTTTAATGATACAAGTCTAAGAAAAACCAGAAGAAATGATGAACAGAGGCCTATTAGAGATGTATTTGAAATACATCTGAAATAATTATCTACAAAGTGGATGTATTTCATTCGTCTAGTGCTTTATCTTTTCTGGTTTTGCTAATTTCTGAAAAATGTATTTTTTCTTTCCCAAGCCAATCTTTTCTACTTATATTTTCTCTCTTTTTGTGCCTCCCACAATTAAATGTTCCTTTTTTCTTTCCTTGAAGAGAAATACTGTTACCCATAAATACAGATAGGAACCCAGTGACACTTTTTTTCTTGCTTTGCCAAACTTTTTTTTCTTTTAAAGATGTGAGGTATAGTCAGGATTGGGTACATAAGTGGTTTACGTACAGGTGAAGTTTGGGTCCCCTGTTGGACCTCACTTTGCCTGGATCAGCATCAGGCACCCTTATTAGTGTTATGTGTCCTCCCTCCCTCCCTCGACAGTGTCCCATTACTGCCGATCCCTTTCTTACACAGTTATGATATATGATCAGGGGTCACTTATGAGTGATAACATGTGGTACTCAGTTCTTTGAGAACATGTGGTGCTCTGTTCTTTGTTTCTGTGATAGATTACTGAGTATGATAGACTCTGAATCCATCCAAGTTGCTGCAAAGTCCCTAATTTTGTCCTTTTTTATGACTGCATGTTATTCCATCGTGTATATGTACCACATTTTTTTATCTAGTCCACTTTTGAAGGGCAGCACAGTTGGTTCTTTTTTCACACTTTTTATGTGAACATTTTGAAGCATAAAGAAAAGTTGAAAGAATAGTGTTACCATTTTGCCATATATTTTTAGTTGTATTTGTATTTTTTAAACCCATATCGTTTTATTTCTGATTATAATAGACTTTAATGATCATGTGCTGTTATTAACCTTTCCAAGTTTAGCATCAGACACTCATAATTGCAATATTTTTTATAGCCCATATTTGTCCAGGGAATCAATAGTTTTTTTTTAGTGGACTTGCTTGGTAAGTTTTTTCTTTGTTTGCTGTTTTCCTTATGTTTATATATGCATCCTAAGTTGAAGTGAATTTAATCCTCCCTGTCCTCATTCCTGCTTTTTCTAACTGTATTATTGTCCTTGAAAGTTAAATATAACTTGATGATTTATAGTTAGTACAATACCTGGTACATAGTAAATAATAAAATGTTAGTTGTTAGATTTGGCATGAATTCTGTTTTGCTTCTCTTTCTTATACAGGGCATACTGGGTTAGGCTTTGTAAGTGAATTTTTTTTTTTTTTTGAGTTGGAGTCTCACTCTGTCGCCCAGACTGGAGTGCAGTGGCCGCTCCAGGCCACCGTAGCCTCGACCTGCTGGGCTCTGGTGATCTTTCCGCCTCAGCCTTCCAAGTAGCCGGAATTACAGGCATGCGCTACCACGCCTGGCTGATTTTTTGATTTATTGTAGAGATGAGGTCTCGCTGCCCAGGCGGGTCTTGAACCCGCAGGCTCAGGCAGTCCACTCACCTCAGCCTCCCAAAGGTGCGGGATTACAGGCTGAGCCACCGAGCCCGGCTGCAAGTGAAATTTTTTTGTTTGTTTTGCTGGGTTCATTTATTTCCGCTTTCTTTTTGCTTGTCATTCACTCCCTTTTCAGGCCATCTTGATTTCAGGCCGTCAGTATTCAACCAGAATTTGATATGGAAGTAAGATGTCTCAACAAACCATTGATCTGATTTTCTAGAATACTAGGGAACAATGATTGAGGCTATTCATTTTGATGAACCATTTGGGAAAACAAGTAATTTTTAAAAAGACATAGAGAAGTTATCAGTTTTGTGTATTTGTTGTCTAAAAAGTCAGCTATTAAATATTTTTCAAGTCATGTAACATAAGTTTTTATAATAATGTATTTCTGAAGTAATTATCTATTTTCAGAATCAGTACTTCAAAAATTTGATGTGGATAAAATTCTGAAGGAGCCAAAATTATTTTTCTTGAGTTTGTAATATGTAGAGAAAGATTAAAGAGCTCAGATCAGTTTTAAGTAAAAACATTATGTTTTTGTTTGTTTTTTGAATCAGGGTCTCTGTTGCCCAGGCTGGAGTGTAGTGACAATATTATAGCTCACTGCAGCCTCAAACTCCTGGGCATAAGTGATCCTTTTATTTCAGCTTCCTGAGTAGCTGGACTACAGGCGTGTACCACCATACCCAGCTAATTTTTTTTTTTTTTTAGAGACTGGGTCTTGTTATTTTGCCTACGCTGACATTGGTTTTAATACATTGCTTAATTATTTACCCTAAGGGTCTCTTTCTTTTATATATTTTAGATTAAATTTTATTTTATTTTTGTTTTTAGCAGGCAACATTCAATATACTGACATGGTTCAAAGATTAAAGCAGTATAAATTTACATTCAGAAGTTTTGCTCTTACGTTAGACCTTATTTCCTCCTGCCTACTTCTATAGGTAACTTGTTAGTTTTTTTGTATTTTTCCAAAGTTATTTTATGTAGATAAAATGTAAGCAAATATGAGCATATATTATTATTTTTCTCTCTTCTCTACACAAAAAATAGCAAATCTTTTACACTATTTAACATCTTGATTTTTCTCCCCTCCTTGGTAATATCCTGTGGATTGTTCCATGTCAATATGTAGAGTTTCCTCTTTTCTTTTTTTTTTTAATTGCAGTGTATAATGTTCCAGTGTGTAGGTAGAATCCTTTGATGCATACTGGAGAATTTCCAGTCTTTTACTATTATATAGAATGCTGCAAACTGCTCCTCTCCACCCCCATACACACACACAGGTATATCTGTAGGATAAATTCCTGGAAGTGGAATTGCTAGGTCTAAAGGGTGAATACATATGTGTTTTGTTAGCTAATACCACATTTCTCTTCATAGGGATTGTTCTGTTTTGGGCTTTAACAATGTATAAGAGTGTCCTTTTCCCCACCAACTGACTGTGACCAAACTTTTGGATGTTTATCAGGTGAAAAAATGGTATGTTGGAGTGTGTGTGTGTATGCGCGCACGTGTGCACACTCTAACAAAAAGTTTAAAAAATAAACTTTATTGATATAGCAGTTTTAGGTTAGGTTTAGAGCAAAATTGAGCAAAAAGTACAAAGTTCTCTTATACTATACGCCATCTCCACACATGCTCAGTCTCCCCAACTATCTCCACATCCTGCACCACAGTGATACATTTGTTAAAGTCAGTGAATCTATGCTGACTCATTATTATCACCCAAATTCTGTAGTTTAGGTTAGGGTGCACTTTTAGTGTTACACCTTCTATGGGCTTTAACAATTGTATAATGACATGTGTTCACCATTGTAGTGTCATGCAGAATAGTTTTACTTCCCTACACTCTGTGCTCTGCCTGTTCATGCCTCCCTCTCTCCCTCCCTCCTTCTAACCCCTGGCCACCACTAATTTTTTTTATTGTTTCCGTTGTTTTGCTTTTCCCAGTATGTTGTATTATAATTGGGATCATATAGTACATACCATTTTCAGATTGACTTCTTTTGCTTAGTAATAAGTATTTAAGTATCCTCTATGTCTTTTCATGTCTTGATCATTTCTCTTTAGCACTGAATAATAGTTCATTGTCTGAATGTACTACAGTTTATCCATTCTCCTACTGAAGGACGTCTTGAATGTTTCCAGGTTTTGGCAATTGCGAATAAAGCTTCTATAAACATCTATCTGTGTGCGGGTTTTTGTGTGGACTTAAGTTTTCAGTTTATTTGAGTACATACCAAGGAGTGTCAGTGTTGAATCATATGGTAAGAGTATGTTTAGTTTTGTAAGAAACCACCAGACTATCTTCCAAAGTGGCTGTACCATTTTCCATTCTCATTAACAATGAAGGAGAGTTCTTGTTGCTTCACATCCTTGCCAGCATCTGTTGTTAGTGTTTTGGATTGTGACCATTCTAATAGTTGTGTGGTGTGGTATCTTGTTTTAATTTGAAATTCTCATATGGCATATGATATTGGGCATCTGTTTATATGCCTGCTTGCCATCTTTTCCTTGGTGAGGTTTCTGTTTTGGTCTTTGGCCTTTTTTAAAATCAGGTTATTTTCTTACTGTTGAAATAAGTGTTCTTTGTGTATTTTGGATTACAGTCGGTTATCAGCTGTGTCTTTTGCAAATATCTTCTTCCAGCTTATGGCTTGTCTTCTCATTCTCTTGATAAACATAAACTTATCATTGAAGGTTAATCCAAATAGAAAAGTACAGAATTGAAAGTGTGTAGCCTGATGAATTTTCTGAGTGAATATATTATTGGCTTCTCAATGTAGTTTGAATTTGCATTTTTCTTGTCAGTGAGATTGAGTATCTTTTCATGTGATTAAGGGCTGTTTGTTTCTTTTTCTGTGAACTATCAGTTCACAACTTTTACTCATTTTTTAATGTGAATTACTAATTTGTTTTTCTCTAGGAAGTCTTCAAAAATGGGGGAGATCATTCTTTTGTCTGAGATATGAGTAACATTTTTTCCTCACTTTTTTTCATCAGTCTTTTGATTTTGTTATTAATTTAGTTTGGTATAGCAAATAATTTTTAGTTCCTCAGATGGATACATGGAATCCCTTCCTTTTTCCTCAGCTTAGGACTCAGCTAAAGTGTCGCTCACAGTCTTAGGCTGGGCATGGTGGCCATGCCTGTAATCTCAAGATTTGGGGAGGCCAAAGCAGGAGGATCCCTTGAGCCCTGGAATTCAAAACCAATCTAGACAACATAGAAAGACCTTGTCTCAAAAAAAAAAAATAATAATAATAATAATAATTGGGGGTGGTGGTGCACAGCTATAGTCCCAACTACTCGGTAGGCTGAGGCAGAAGGTTCACCTGAGCTCAGGAGGTCAAGGCTGTGGTGAGATCTCGGCTCAGAAAAATAAAGTTTTTCATAATTCTTCCTATATTTTTCAAGGCTTAAATAAATACCTCATATTCTTTTAGTGGCTTTTGTATATCTTTATCTTAATGACAATCTCACCTGTTTCTCCTTGGACTGTAAACTCCTTGAGGTATAGAAACTCTACTTTTATTCCTCTCTGCCTCTCTAGTGCTTAGAGTACAAGAAGTATACAGTAATACTAGTGTTTGATATAAATGATTGCTTTTTCTTTGTTTTTGGAATTTTGGTTACCTTTGACTTTATAGCCATTGCTATTTAATTACTCTTAATTTGTTGTTGGTGAACCAACCATTCTTATTCATCCCATTTGTCATCCTATCATTTTCTGCTATTTCCTTTGAGGATTGTTCTTGAGGGACATTGGTTTATTTCTGGAACCTCTGAGAGATAGCAGATCTTTTAAACATTTTGCTTCTTTAATTAAGATTTATGGGAATGTTTTGATATAAACAAATGATGCTTCTAAGTCCTTTAGATTTTTGTAGGGGACAGTATATCTTGTTTACTTTTTTGTGTGTTTCTGCAATATGGTTTTATAAAAACATAAAAAACTGAAGGATTAGTATAATGAATTTTCCGTGTACTAGAAGCTTCAAGGGTTATTAACTCATAGTATGTCAAGGTAAGTACTTAAAATAATACATTAGAGTTGTACAGATTCTTAGAGGCTGTGTAGGGCTTACTTTCCACTTGAAAATGTAAGATAGTAATCCAGATACAATTTGAATTTCTCTATACATAGAAATTTTAATCCCTTGGTAAAGTCTGTTCTATTATTGAACAGCTACATTTGTGAATTGAGCTAAAATGTGCCTCGGAAGAAACCCTGATTGATCCAGTTGTAGCCAGTTTCAACATAAGACTTTTAGTTTATTAAAGACAATAATTATAGCTTTCTTATTAAGCTAAAAATGGCCATTTAAAATGGCATCTTTTAAAAAAACTTGTAGTCATGCTAGTAAAAAAGCCCGACAAACACATCTTAAAGACTAGGAGAACCAATTTCACCTTCCTTATTGATTTGTCAGTTGCTGGCTACTGATAGTCTTATGTAGGGTCAATATTTTAAGTAATTCCTGATTTAAAACTTGAAGACATTTTAATCATCTAGGAGTTTTTATCACTTTTAATGTTAAAATGGAAGTCCATAAACTAGAAGCTATCAGTTATGGTCATACTGCCTTTCAGTTCTCTACTCAGCATATCCAGTGGATATCTTTATAAGGAATTTATTTTCTATTCAGAAATTGCCTATTCAGATTGTTTCATTAATTTTAGAATCATTCCACAGCAATATGTGGTAATATATGTGTCAGTTATGATTTTTTATTGCTAAAAATCAGGCCAGACTTGGTGGCTCAGCCTGTAATCCCAGCACTTTGGGAGGCTGAGGCGAGTGAATTGCTTGAGCCCACGGGTTTGAGACCAGCCCTGGCAACTTGGTGAGACCTCGTTGCTACAATTAAAAAAAAAAATTAGCTGGGTGTGGTATTGCGCTCCTGTAGTTCCAGCTACTTGGAAAGTTGAGGCAGAAGGATTTCTGGAGCCCAGCAGGTCGATGCTGAGGTGGCCGTGAGTGTGCCACTGCACTCCAGCCTGGGCAACAGGTGAGACTCCAACTCAAAAAAAAAAAAAAAATCAAATAGCCCAGGTTACTTAAATTATTTCTTTTTCACTTGAACTCCTCTTTTATTAGTAATGGTTTTGAATGGAGAGTGAATTCTGAGAGAATCTTTAGGAACCCTTAACTTCTTCCCCAAGATGTTGAGGTCACTTAATATTCTGAGTTGATTATGCTCTATCATGTATTTTTGTGTACTTTACCACAATGAGAATTATGTATGGAAGATACTTGATAGATATTTCAAAATAACTGGCTTTATTTTCTTTAGTGTGTATTTAAGCATTTTAAAATATAAAATACTTTTTTATATAAAATGAGTATTTAATGTCTTTTATTCTCAGTAGAGTTCAAAACTAAAATGTAATGTTTCTCTTTTTGATTTCTGTAGAGCAGGTTGTTGCCCTGGATGCCCAGAATATTGTAGCTGTTTCATGTGGAGAAGCTCATACATTAGCTCTAAATGACAAGGGCCAAGTGTATGCTTGGGGTCTCGATTCTGATGGACAGCTTGGCCTACTAGGATCAGAAGAATGTATCAGAGTACCCAGGTAACAAAGGTGACCACAAAGAGGTCCTTAACGATCTTTTATAATAAATTTGTTAACCTGAATCATTCTGCTTACCGTGGGCATTTAAGAGTTGACACTTAATTACATATTTTTCCCTTTGAGTCCTTTAAGAATTTGGTTCTTGCTTTTAAGTTGGGTTGAGGTATTGATTGGCTCACTGTTTTTTTAAAATATATTTTCTCCATAATCAATATAATTTATGTTTATAAAGAAATAGGATGAGGAATACCTACTTTATAAAGTTTTCTTTTAGTGGGTTAGACTAAACTACTAATTCTACTATCTTGAGTACTCCAGCTATGGAAATATTTATTGATTGGTTGTATGTTTTTCTCTAACTTTTTTTTTTTTATTGAGTATAAAAGGCCAACATGCCTAGTATAAAAATAATTTATTTTCACTTTTTTATATGGCAGTGACTATAATTTACTTTGTTAACTATTATCCTAGAGTTATTTCAAAATTAAAAATTAAACAATGCCTCATTAATATAGTTTTATAGATTTGCATAGGGCATAATCATTGTTTTAATATTAAAAACCGTAAGAGTATGAATTATGTAGGTAAAAATATAGTTTTAAAGAAGAGTATTTGATATCTTTTTAGATCCATAAAAAATACATTAACCCACTTATTTTTAAAAATTATACAAATCTTGGCCTCTTTAAACTCTTTTGTTCTTTTTTCCTAGTAATAGTATAGGGAAAAAAGAACTCTCCAGAGAATCAAGGTATTCCTAAACTTTATTCCAGCTGGTATTTTTCTGCACATCTTTATGTATTTTGTATTTACACTGATAAACTTTGTTTTGGTTTAAGAACTAGGATGTAATTACTAGGATAAGAAAGTGGAGCACCTGAGCTCTTACTTTGATGTTTTATGCCCCATTAATAATAGAATGTGATTATTTTGGCTACATTTTATTTATATGTTTTCTTTATTGAACTTATTATATCCAAAGATCTCCCCAAATTTCTTACCTTTTGTTTTTTTTTACTAACAAATAACAAACACAATTCCCAGTATGCTTTTGATTTTGCTTAATGATGGTGCTTTTAGGAGAAAAAAATTTTTTTCTTTAGCTAAATAAATTGAATTTTTTTAGTCATTTTAACTTTGATTTCTTTCAGAAAATGGTAATTTGTAACTATATGGTTATGAACTAGATAATATAACGCATTCATAGAAACACGGTGACCTCACATTTGACCCTTTACTGCTTTTTTATTTCCCTTCAAAACTAGTTATAGAACGTAGTTTTAAATTTAAGATGTTTTTTAGGATGAGTACGGACTTCCATGCTGGGTCTTCTAAGTCAGTATTCTCAAAACCATGATTCATGGCAAAACTTTGTAGTTCCCATTAATTTTTTACTCTCCCAGTCTCATAATTCTCATACTTCAATTTGTGTTGCTATTTGTTTCTTATTAGATGTCTCAGTCAGTAATACATAGGTAAATAATAAATGGAAAGATAATTATAAGAAGAGAATTTTATTATATGAAAATTTTATTAGATGAAAAATAGTAGCTCAATTGTGTTTGTGACTTTACTATTATATGAACCTGGATGGGGATGTGAAAGAGAATTTACTTAAGTTCTTTGGTTTAAACATCCCTGTTTTTGTATGTACTAAACGTCTACATTAACTTAGTTGTGTGTTAAGGTATTTCTCTCGTTAAAACTTTACAATTTTTCAAGATTTTATGGATTAATTTGTTGTAACATATACATACTTTTTACTGATATTAATCAGGTTTAAAAGGCAATCTAGTATTTCAGTAGAAATATTTCAGTAAAATATTTCAGTAGATATATGTAAAAGACTGTCAGTGAATTTCATTTTTAATTTCACTACCAAAGCTTATAGATGTCAACCGACTTTGTAAATTTTACATTCATTGTCCATGAATAGAGATTCATAGGAGTAATCAGAAAAGTGAAAATTCACATTAGGCTATATTTTCTTGGCAACAAAATCCATTTTTTATGTCAATTGATAGATAAGAGTATGTTTAAGCAACACTTTTAAGACTTAAAAAAGGTACTTTGGGACATTGAGGTGGGAGAATTGCTTGAGCCCAGGAGTCTGAGACCCGTCTAGGCAACATAGTGAGACCTCATCTCTACAAAATAATCAAAAAATTAGCTGTGCATGGTAGATGGACACCTGTAATCCCAGTACTTGGGAGGCTGAGGTAGGAGGATCTCCTGAGTTTAGGAGGTTTAGGCTGCAGTGAGATATGATCATGCCAGTGCACTCCAGCCTGGAAGACAGGGTGAGACCCTGACTCAAAAAAAGGGGAAGATTAAAGAAGAATGTGAACTAATAATAAGTAGACTATATCTGAAATGCTAATTAGTGTGATAATGAATTTTTTTCCTACTTCTAATTTTGTTTAGAAGTGACTATTTCTTTGAGAAAGACTGAATAATTTAAATAGCCGGCTTTTGTAATGCTGCATTTCTGACTAGATATATATTTTTAATGTATAATATATATTATACTTTTTTATTTTAAAAATTAAACCTAATTTTACTCATCTAGTTTAACATAAGTAGAAATACATAATTTGCCACACAAACTTTAAGAATACAGTTTTTGGCAACAGAATTGTGTTTTCTTCTTTAAAGTGCTGCTTCTTGGACATATGAAGTAAAAAACTGGTGAGATGGTATAAGATTAAGATTCTTTTGAATATACCAAATTCTGTACTATACAAACTAGTTAAACATGTTTGAATTGTCAGCTTGGTCAGAAATAAAATTTATTTTCTTGATGCTCAGTTTGAAGCATATTACAATTTATGCCTAATTTTAGGATCTGAAAATTCAGAACATTTTAGACTAAAAAAGAAAAAATTAAAGAGTACTTTTTTACTGCTAAAGACTAGATCAGTTGTTAGCCTAAATTTTTCAAAATTGAAAAAAAGAGTTGGTGTTAAGATTTTTAAAAAAATCACTAGGAATGTTGTGGTTTAACTGAGAAAAAGAAAATTGTCAGTTGTGTCTTAATAGTAAAATAATGCTTTGGTTTCTCAAGTTTTTGATTATATAAACTTTTTACTGTCGTTCACAATAGTAGTTGGAATTTTGTCTTCAGAAACATAGCATAGTGACGTTTCTGCCTTTGTTGTCTTACATTAAGTTGAAAAAATTAAAGGATATGATAGTATACATATTCCACAATTAATATGCTTGGGCAGACTCCCAAGGAAAGGGTGCGTAAATCTTATTTCCATGTTTGTTAGCTGTTACTAGTTTTAAACTGCTTTCAAAATTCACTCAAGAAATAATTTAGTTATCTGCAAAGAATCATTTTAGTGAGATCATAGTCATTTAAAATGCTTGACATACTGTAAACTGTAGAGAGTTATTTTGAATTTATAAGCAGTATAAAATGTTTCCTCTAGAGGTCAGAATTCTGAGTTTTTGATAGATTTGATTATTTAGAAGTCTTCATGTTTTGTGTGCATATGTGTGTATATTTTAATTTGCACAATTTGTTCTGGCTTATTTTTATTTTTTTATTAAGCACATTTGAATCCTTTTAAAAATTAAAAACCGTTAAACATTTACTTTTTTTTACTTGACGAAAGGGATTATTTTTGGTGAATTCTATAAAATTCTATTTCATTATTTCCTAATTTGTTATCTCTTTAGGAAAAATCGTTCATGGGAAACCAATTTGGTAAATTTTTGCCAATCATAGTATTTTTCTTATTTCTGAAAGCTAAAACAAAGCAAATACCCCTCCAATTTTCTATGTATTAATAAGTCTATATGCAGATGAAAGGAGATAGTGTTTTTCTTTAACACAGTAATGCTACAGAAGAATATGTTTCCTAGACTCTGTAGTTGATATGACTATGATATTAGCATTTATGTATAAGTCTTAGGATAGTATTTTGCAAAGAAGAGTCACTGAGTATAAATTGCTATGTAAATATTGAAGTTTTTGGGCAAACTTTATGATTAACAATACTAAAACCTCCAAGAATTTACAAATTTATTCTTTAACAGTGTATTCATTGCATACTATTATATTAGTTAGGCACTATAGTAGATGCTAGGGCTTATCATGGGGGTAAGATATATGATTTGCCTTCACAGAGTTTATTATTTAGCAGAGAAGACAAATATTAAATGAATAGGCACACTAGTAATTAGTAGTGATAAATGCTGTGAAGGAAAAAAAACATAGGATTCTATGAGAATGTAGTATTTTGAAGTATTTTATTTGCAAAATTGTGCTTGCTACCTGGAATAGTTTTTTTTCCCCCGAAAGAGTTAATATAGTGAACAGGACAAAGTATCATGTGCCTAATAATGCATTAGCAGCAACCATATGTTTAGTAACCAGCACAGTTGCACATGTTCATGTATTTTTTTTGCTCCTTACTTTTTTTGTATTGCCAGTGTTTGATTTTACTATTGCAGAAAAATGACATTTTGTTATGTTTAAAAATTTGGAGGTACACTGGATCCTGCTAATTTGTTGGATTCTGCTAAATTGTAGCAGTGTGACTCTCAGGTTTTGTAGTTAAGAACATAAATCCACTAAATAAAAATATTTTTTGATACAACAATATGGAATTAGAGTAACTCTCCTTTTTCCTACTCAAAATTCGATTTGCTGAAGCTGCCTTCCGAAAATCATGGGTATCAACACTCTGGTCAGAACTTGCTCCGGACTCTCATATGGCAGAATCAGGTCAGGTGGCAGTATCAGGTAAAGGGAAATAAGAAACATATTATGTTCCTTCCCAACCCTGCCCCCGCCCCTTGTTTCTTGAAAACATTAATTCAGGAAAAACAGCATGACTAGGTTGAGGGGAAGAACATAAGATCATGTGCAAAGTTAAATGATATTTATAATGTTTTAAAAATTAACTTTAGAATTGCATTGCAGTTAAGCAAAAATCAAAGCATAAGGACAAACACAAGATGGCAGAAAATAAGACTTAACACGTTAGTGATCATTATAATGTGAATTGATTAAATTTTCTGGATAAAAAAATTGAATTGAATGTCACTGACTTAGATGTAAAGCAGAAGGAAGGCCTGTAAGGAATAGGGTTCATAATTTGTGAATCGATGGACCAACATGATAAGAATCCCTACTGGTTCTTAAGAAACCTGATAGAGGAGAACATATTTTAAACTAGGAAAAACTCCAATTTTAGACAAATAAGATGATATGCATTTGTTTTGCCAAGTTTCATACTAAAGCTATTTTTTCAAAATTTTGATAATCAAAGAAACATCTGAATTATAAGAGCAGTCTGAGGAGTGCCTGAGGTGTGAGCATAATTTATTTTGCTTAAATACTGTCTTTCTAAGGTGTTTTCTCATCACACCCTCAATTTTAATCTTTTTTACTGATTTTAGCATAAATTATTGGTAAATTGGGCTTGTAAGAAAAAAATAGCATGACCTCTTAAACTACTTGCAGCTGGGTGTGGTGGCTCACACCTGTAATCCCAGCACTTTGGGAGGTAGAGACAAGAGGATTGCCTGAGCCCAGGGGTTCAAGACCAACATGGTGAGACCTCATCTCTACAATAAATCAAAAAATTGGCCGGATGTATAGCATGTACCTGTAGTTCCAGCTACTTGGAAGGCAGAGATGGAAGGATTGCCTGAGTTCAACAGGTTGAGGCTGCAGTAACTGAGCATGCCACTCCAGCCCTGGGCGACAGAGTGACTCAAAAAAACCCAGAAACCAGCTGGGCTCGGTGGCTCAGCCTGTAATCCCACGCCTTGGGAGGCTGAGGTGAGTGGATTGCCTGAGCCCACGGGTTCGAGACCCGCCTGGGCAACTTGGTGAGACCTCATCTCTACAATAAATCAAAAAATTAGCCGGACGTGGTAGCGCGCGCCTGTAGTTCCAGCTGCTTGGAAGGCTGAGGCGGAAGGATCGCCGGAGCCCAGCAGGTCGAGGCTGCGATGTCCGGGAGTGGCCACTGCACTCCAGTCTGGGTGACAGCGTGAGACTCCAACTCAAAAAAAAAAAAAAAAAAAAAAAAAGCCAGCAAAAATAACTACTTGCACTAGTAGGCAGTCAATAAATAGCATAAATAAATAGCATTCAAGATCCATTAGTTAAATGACGTTAACTAATCCTGATCTCTCTTCTTTTTTTCTAGAAATATTAAAAGTTTGTCAGATATCCAGATAGTGCAGGTTGCTTGCGGTTACTATCATTCACTTGCACTTTCTAAAGGTGAGCATTGTTTTTATTTTCTTTCCTTTTTTCCGTTTTATTACTTAGTTTTTTTTTTTTCAATTGAGCAGAAGTTTCTTCAGTTTTTCTTTTTCTAAGATTATCCTGGTTCTTCTTGACTCTTTTCATTTCCATGTCAATTTTAGAATCAACTTGTCAGTTTTCGCACACTTGAAGAAGGATATTGCTAGAATTTTGACTGAGATTTCATTGTCTCTATAAATCAATTTGAGGAAAATCTTTACAATATTGAGTCCTTCAATTCTTGAACGTGACATATTCCTCCATTTATTTAAGTTGCCTTTAAATTTTTCTCAGTAATATTTTGTTTTATGTGAACAGGTTTTCTATACCTTTTATTTGACTTTCTCCAAGTTATTTGATTTTTTTGTGTGATTATGAATGGTGTCATTTAAAAATTATATTATAGACAGTAAATAGATTTTTATGTTTAACTGTTCATTAAACCATTAAAAACTCTTCCTTCAGAACTGGGGAAGATTGCTTTCCCAATCTCATTTAATCTCACAGATAGACTTTTTATGAATTAAAATAGAGAAAAAGGCTAAACATTATGTTAGTTTTGTGTTCCTCTCTTACAGATTTAGCTTATGTGTATGCTAGCTAAGGAATGAAACATGGGTTAGTAAAGAACCTGCCATATGTTTGTTTTTTAAAATTAAAAATAAATAAATTTCAGTGGTACAATTATCTTAATTCAGTAAATGTCTAGTGAGGCCTACTGTGACTAAAACACTAGGCTAGAACTGTGGGGAGACACAGATAAATTAAGAGACAGTTTTAGAGATCATAAAACCTAGTGGAAGAAGCAGATGTCCAAAAAATAAAACTAGTTTAAGGCAGAAAAAAATATGTGTACTATTTTGGACAAAGTAAAAAGTACAATGCTGTGAAAATAAAGAATAAGACGTGATTAGTTCTAATTTATAGAATTGGTAACAAGGAGAGGGTTGGTATTTGATGCATGTCTTTAAAGATGAGTAGAATTTAGTAAGAATTGAGGAAATGGTGTGAATGGCTAAGGAAGATCTTGGGTTGACTAAAAGCGTACTATTAAAGGCATAGAGTTAAGAAAGTGGTATATTGAGTACTGGCTTGTAGTTTTATGTGGGTGTGAGGGCATGGAAAAAATATTCATACTTCAGTTAAGGCTGAAGTAAATCTGTTTATAAAGGACTTTAAATGTCTGTTAAGGAATTTGGACTTCTGCAGGCAGTGAGGAATATGGCATCTCTGTCTGTTCTTTGTTGTCATTTTGCCAACTTCTCTTGATATTTTGGTAGGTAATCCTAATATAAATTTAAACCCATAGGTTTTGCTGAGGACAGTTTTTCATCTTGACCTTTTTTTTCCTGTTCAGGTTTATGCTTTAGGCAATGTCTTACTCATTTAACAAACATATTTTAGAGCACTTAATATGAACTAGGCACACTAAAATATACAACAGAAATCAATACACTACTTACTACCCTTCATGATATAGTCACAAAAATAATGATATGATTGCATACTGTGATAAAGGCTGTAAGGAAAGGTTTCATGTATTTAGAACGTTTGGTGGGGACTGGACTTAATCTTGCAGATCAGGGACGGAAGCCTTCTGCTGGGAGAGAGTAGAAGTGAACTAGACAAAGATGAGGGGAAGGTTTAGGCAGAAGGAACAGCAAGTGTGTGAGAATTGGCTATAGAATGTAAAGGAAGGTGAGTATGGCTTGAGTACAGTGAATGAGGGAAGAGACTGGTATGAAAAGATACAGGAGATATGGTAAGATCATATAGCACCTTGTAGCCTTGTTAAAAGTGTTTATTCCAAGAGCAATGAGAAAGCACTGAAATAGATTTTTTTTTCAGGTGAGCAACTTTATCAAATTTGCATTTTAATAGTATCTCTATACAGTATATACAAATATCTGCTTACATGTGCATGAAACCTTTCTGGCAGGACTTACAGGTATTGATGAGTGATTGTCTCTTGGAAGAGGGACCAGGGTTCTAATTATTTTGCAGGAAGCTTACTTTCAAGTGTGTACTATTTTATAATATGAATTTTTAAAAGTCTGTCAGTTAGTAGTTTAGTGCCAGGTGTTGGTTTAATAAAAAGATGTCAGAAGTTGCAAAATAGGATGGTAGTACAGGAGCAAAAGTGACAGGCAGGGAAAACTGTTATTAGAACCAGATAAGGTAGTGAGGAATAGATTTCTTTGCCATATTTTTCTTTAGGGAAAAAAAAAAGAGCATGTATGTTACCTGGTGATAGAGAATAGATTGGATGTGTATGAGGTTAAAAAAAATGGTGTGGGATATGAAGGAAGACTCTCTAGGTTTATAACTGTGCCCCTGACTCAGTTATGATGATATTTAGTGAAATGAGGAACACTGGAAAGAAGTCCAGGTACAGAAAGTAGGTGGTAGTCATGAATTCAGTTTGGGGCGTGTTATGATAGAAATGCCTTTGAAATAGCCAAGTGTAGCTGTCAGATAAATAATGGATTATATGGGCTTACTGCTCAGGAGAGATCTAGGCTAGTGATAAAATTTTGAGTATGATCAGCATAGAGTTACTAACTAGAGCCTTGAGCTTGGATGCATGCCTCTTGGGAGAAATTGTAGAATAAAAGACTTGGGGTATATTAAAAAGAAAGTCCTTTGTTGAGGAGCAAAAGGAAATGAAATTACTTCTAGTTATGTGACTTACCTCTTCATCAGTGTAGTCAATCAAACTTAAAGTGTACTAATACAGAATTTTCTTCTAGGTAGTATTATGTTTCTGTTTAAGAAATAACTTAAAAAGAGGAATATGTATTTTCCATGCTAAAAGGAGGAATATGTATTTTCATCTGATAAGAGGAAGAATATTTTAAAATAACATTCTTCAAATGAAATTTGAAATGACATGATGTTCAAATGAAATATTTTGCAGAAAGATAGTTAATTTTTAAATTTTTGTTTTACAGCAAGTGAAGTCTTCTGTTGGGGACAGAATAAATATGGCCAACTGGGTTTAGGTATTGACTGTAAAAAGCAAACTTCACCACAGCTGATTAAGTCTTTGCTTGGAATACCATTCATGCAAGTTGCAGCCGGAGGAGCTCATAGTTTTGTACTCACCCTTTCTGGAGCTATCTTTGGATGGGGACGCAACAAGTTTGGTCAGCTAGGTCTTAATGATGAAAATGGTAGGTTCTCATTATTTGTAGTTTAAATGTACTTTTTAAAAGAGATTATCTTTTTGAGATGGATCAGTGATTCTTAGTGTCAAAAAGAAATGTATCCAGATCTTCCCTGGCAAAGGTGGGATGAAACATTAATTTCAAAATTCCTCTGAGCAAGGTGGCTCATGCCTTGTATTCCCAGGATTTGGAAGGCCGAAGTGGGAGAATTGCTTGCACCTGGGAGTTCAAGACCAGCCTAGGTAACATAGGGAGACCTTGTCTGTATAAAAAAATAAAAAAAATAGCTGTGTGGTGCCATGTGCCTATAGTTTCAGTTACTTGGGAGACTGAGGTGGAAGGATCACTTGAGCCCAGAAGGTTGAGGCTGTGGTGAGCCTTGATCAGAGTCTTGGTGACAGAGTGAGACCCCAACTCAAAAGAAAAGAATAGGAAAAAAAATACTTTGTTCAGCATAAGAAAGATATGTTAGATTAGGATGTTATGTATCTTTTCTACTATATAATAGCAGAAAATATAATTTTCAGGCATTTAGGATCCTGTGAGCATAATTATCACGAGATGAATATAAAGAATGATGTATATATATGGAAAATTAGAAGCAAATAAATAACTTTGAAATTCCTCGATTGTTGAGTCTAATGCCAATTGGCATATTGGTTGTTTATTTAACACTTACAACTCTTTTAAATCTCTCTTTTATCACAGTAGCTTGGATAGAAGGTCCTGGGAACCCAACTTGATAGGCTTGTACTGCATAATCATTTGAATCACAGTTCAAATTATTTAGTCACTATCTACTGAGCTTGGGAAGCTGTAGAGGAAACACATTTTCGAAGCGTTTTAACTTTTAAAATACTATTAACATGTCTTGTTGAAATTTTCAGATAGATATGTTCCTAATTTACTAAAGTCACTAAGATCTCAGAAAATAGTATATATTTGTTGTGGAGAGGATCATACTGCTGCGCTAACCAAGGTATTGTACTTCTGAAACTTATTATTTATTATTATAATACGCTTATTATTATTGTTAGTCTTGATAGTTCTTTTATAAATAGTGTTTCATATTTATTCATTTTAACTTGAATGTTATTGGTGTTTCAAAAATAATTTATCTTGGAAACAAGACCTATATTTTATTTATTCTTGAAAGTAATTTTCTTTTATTTTCAACCTTGTTTTATGTTATGAAATATGAATTGTGATATACTATCATGTGTGATGATATATATTGTTGAGTTTCTCAACTTCATATGAAATGCTGCTTAAATAATATTTTGAATAAAGTGAATCCATTTTACTTAATCAGGCTCATTTATATTATGTTTCTCTGCCTGATTTGAGTTTAGTTTCCATTTGGTTTAATAAATATTTCATAACAAGTAAAAGAGACTGAATATCTCTGTTATTCATAGCCCAAGTATTGTGCAAGCAGTTTTAGTGAGCTCTTGTCACAGTCTAGCCAATGGCTTTATCTCTTACTTCTCCTTTTATTGGGTATGTCACAGTTCAGTTTCACTACTGCTTCGTTTTCTAATGACTAGAAATTGAATGAAAAAACCTTTACTGGAGAATTATTTTTTGCATACTTTTTTTTTTTTTGAGTTGGAGTCTTACACCATCGCCCAGGCTGGAATGCAGTGTCTTGCTAACGGCCACCCCACCATTGACCTGCCGGGCTCAGGCGATCCTTCCGCCTTAGCCTTCCATGTATTCGGAACTACGGGTGCGCGCTACCACGCCAGGCTAATTTTTTGATTTACTGTAGAGATGAGGTCTTGCCAAGTTGCCCAGGCTATTCTTGAACCCGTGGACTCAGGCAGTCCCCTCACCTCACCCTCCCAAAGTGCTGGGATTGCAGGCTTGAGCCACCGCTACTGGCCTTGCATACATATTAATTTGAAAGAACTGGCAAGTTTTTCACTGACCAAATTTGAAATTAATGTTTTTATTTTATCTTTCTCTGTTCTATATAGTAGATAAAACTGGTAAGAATACATTAACTTCTAATCAAATTGAAATTCTATACTATTTCCCACCTAGGAATTTTAGCAGGACAAAAATTGTTCTTAGTCATTGTCAGATAGTGAACTCAAGGCACTTTAAAAAATATAGTGACCAGTTATGAAGTTAATTTTATAATATTTTATATTTTTTGCCTTTTAGTATGGAAGTTGTGTTACACCTTTTAGTCTTATTACCATAGCTTATTGATTTTGACATTCAAATTTCATATATAATCACTGAAGTCTTATTTGTGTTGGCAAGTTTTAAACTTTAGTAATTCTAGTCTGTTAATGGTATTTGATGTAATAAAGCTATGTAGAAAAAACAGCAGAAATATTTTGTATCAAAATATATACAATAATTTGATATCATTCCAAAAACTAATTTTGTGGCAGACTAATAATGCCTTTCATATAACCATTCATCTTAATTTCCTAGGATAAATAATTTATATCTATTGATTTAGCATTTTAAAGATGCTATTCTAATTATCTCATGTATTTCTCTCTCAGAAGACAGTTGCTGGTGAATACTTGTATGCTGAAATTATTTTTAACAAAATCAGATAGTGTCAGATATCCCCCAAATAAAATATATTTTTACTCTTGATTTAAGTTAGAATATATGTTCCATATCCATAATTTTTGCTATTCTAGAATTTCTTGGAGGTAAATTAAGATTGCTTTATGAAGCAATTTTCTTGTGCAAGACTTATATTAAGAAAACTATATTAAGGAAACTACATTAGGAAAGATTTAAAAACAGAATAAATGGAAAGACATGCCATGATAATGGATATGTGGGTACTTCTATAAAGGTGTCAGATTTTTTCAATTTCATGTGCAAACTTGTTATTATATAGATAGACCTTTTTTAACTTAGCAGTTCTACTGTTAAGAATCTACCCAAAAGATGTGAAATTACATACGTACAAGACCACTTATTGTAGCATTATATTAATAACAAAAAGCTGGAAGAAATCCAAATGTCTCTGAGTAGCAGCCTACTTGAATAAATTGTGGTACACCCATGCAGTGGAATATAGTGAACTGTAAGACACAATGAGGAAACTCTTTATTTTATTCTATATAATGATATCTAGTTACATAGAAAGAGCAAGGTACAGCAATAGCTATCTTCTGTGTAAGAAAAAGAGAAAACTATGAATATACTGCATGCTATTTGTATTTTTTAAAACAGAGTAAATTTAAAATTAATAATTAGAACAAATGTACCTTGCTTTACAGTTTTGACTTTGGAATCTAGAAACTCAATGTAATTAAAAAGCAAAATTATATAAATTATGTCTTTATATAAAAATTACATGTAGAGATAAATTATATATATATATATATATATATATACACACACACACACATGTATCTTCTTGAAAATTGAAAACAAGTTAGTGGCACAACTATACAAAGAATGGTTATTTTAGTTGATTTTAAAATGCAGTGTTTTGGTTTACATCACCCTTCCAAAAAGAAACCTTAAACTACATTCTGTAGTCATACTGTTAGTAGTAAAATTGCTGCTTTTTTAAAAAAAACATATGTAATATAGGATAAAACAAAATAGTTCTTTTACTGTCAATAGAAACTATGATTTCAGCTTAAGAGAAAAGAGATAGGAATACAACTGTAGGAATTGAAACCCTATGATCTTTACTTTGAATCACAAGATTTAGTATGAACTCCTCATTTATTTATTCTCTTCTAAAAATATATTGGGTTTTTGTGTTTTTGCCATGGCCACTGAAAGGTCCTGGAAGTATTGGACTATGTACAGTCTAGACACAGTGATCATCCCTTGGTTGTTGTAGATTCTCCACTTAAGAAAACCAGGGCTTCTTAGAGAGGAGTCCAATCCTATGTCTGGGACAAAAAAAAAAGTAAAAGAACATTTAGGGCATTTTGTGGTACAAAAAAGCAAATATTACCATGGTACTGTCAGAAGGACAACTTGAAGAAGGTTTCACTGGATATCAAAAAGAAATAATGATGCAAAAAATTGGACATACAAATTTGTAAGTTTACAATTATCTTCTTCTCCCTCCAAATTGATACAAGTAAAATTTATTGCTTACCTTTGGAAGTTGGTAGAACAACTCATTTAAAAAAAAAATCAGTAAATAATGAAAAAGAATTAAGCATTTATCCTCCCTTTCTTTTGAAAATTGTATTTCAGGGTAATCTAATATTTGATGAGTTAAGTTCTTCATATAATTTCAGCTCATAAATCTAGAAGAGACCATGAAATTAGAAAATCACCATTTTATACTCTCTGATGAAATAAGGGACCTAGGCAAAAAACGTTAAGTTTAATAGAGTAGGTTAGGCTAACACACTTTTACTTATTTATTTTTAACAAAGCCAGGTATATGCTTTGTGACATGATGCAATAAAACAGTCAGGAAAATTTACACATGGCCTGGGTATTAGATGATATTAAGAATTACAGTTAGCTTGAGTAGTATGGTAAGATCCTGTCCCTACAAAAAATACAAAAAATATAAAAATTAGCTGGGTGTAGTGGCACGTGCCTGTAGTCCTAGCAATTCAGGAGGATTATTTGAGCCCAGTGGGTAGATGCTGCAGTTAGCTGTGATCATGCTACTGTATTCCAGCCTGGGCAAAAGAGCAAGACCTCGTCTCAAAAAAAAAAAAAAAAAAAAAAAAAAAAATTAATACTGTTTTTTTGAATGGGATAATGATGTTATGCTAATATATTCTTATCTGTAGATATATACCATTGCAGATACACATTTATGGGTGAAATTATCTAATGACCACAATTTGTTTTAAAGTACCCTACTGCCTTTATTTTTTTTGCTTTGAAACGCCTCCAAAAAGAGAAAGTGGGAACACCAATGGAAAAAAATAGCCAACCTTATATGCTAACTTTTGAAACCGAGTGGTGGTTATATAATGATTTATTATATTTTCTCTTTTGTGTGTGTGTATTTGTTTTAAATTCTCTATGTTAAAAAGTTTTTAAAAAAATCAGTTTTCTTGCGTAGGAATATGTATAAATACGTATTAAATGATGAAGGCAGGATATAAAATTTCATATATAGCTACATCTATGAAGAAAAGCAGTTGAACTGAAAAACACTAATTGTGGTTGGTAAGTTATCATTATGGATTGTTTAAAAAATATATAACCTCTAATTCAGTGATTTGTTTTTATAATAATTTTAGAGGACCATCATTATATTATAGTAATTGTGTGCTAAAAATTGCTATTTTTATGCTCTCTGGTTTCGTGTATTCTTTACAGAACGTTGATGTTCAGAGCATTACTGACTTGAAAACTGAAGACAATACCACTTTTAGATTTTGTGACATTTTGTGGATGTGTATTTGGAAATCAGCAAGAGTATAACAATAATGAAAGACAATGCAAATAACTAATTATTAGTATCTCTTTATTGATGACCTTTTAAATATTTTATAGTGGTGAAAACATCTTCAAATGCTTTAAAAATATGTGAAAATATTTAGCCTTTAATTTTAAGATGTTTTACCTCAGGTCAGCTATCATCAGTCTATTAAATTATGAAGACAATTGAAAAGAAAAAATTGAGTTCATTTTCAAGATCAATTGTATTTTTCTGGAGATCATTTGTTGTATTACGTTTTCTAATGATAAAGGATTTTTTTTCTTTTTCTTTTTTTTTTCTAGGAAGGTGGAGTGTTTACTTTTGGAGCTGGAGGGTATGGTCAGTTGGGTCATAACTCTACCAGTCATGAAATAAATCCAAGGAAAGTTTTTGAACTTATGGGAAGCATTGTTACCCAGATTGCTTGTGGAAGGTAAGCTGTCATATAAGAGAACGTTTTTGATCTCTATGCCACAGTTGTTTAAAGATTGTTTAACAATTGTTTTAGAGATTCTGATAACTTGAGATAAAGCATTCTCCCCCAGATGTCTATTTTGCCACTGTGGAGTCATAATTATAGGAGAATCACCTTTTATACTGATTATTTTACCATTTTTACTTGAAAGAGATTTATCTATAATATTGCTTTTATTATATTTGATGCCATACTGGAAAGAGAAACTGTAGTTTCTCTTTTTTTTCATTTTCTTTTCCACTTTTTTTTTTAAAGGGATGAGGAAATCGACCAATTAAGCCCAAAATAGTTAATCAATGGTGAAAGTTTAATTGACATATTGATCTCCTGATTCTCAGTTCTTGAGAGTAAATAGAAGAGTCTGTGAAATTGAGCTTCATCTTTGGGGAAATTAAATCCAGCATACTCCTCAATAACTAACTTTCTTGAATACTTAATGTAATTTTGTCAAGTGTTTTTTTCTGCATCAATTCAGACGATATTTTTTTTCTCTGCATTCTGTTAATTTGGTATATTACATGAATCAATTTTTATTTGCTGAACGGTTCTATATTCCAGGAATAAATCCTACTTGGTCATGGCATATAATCCTTTTAATGTGCTGCTGGATTCAGTTTTTTAATATTATATTGAGGTTTTTTGCATTAGTGTTCATAAGGAATACTGATTTGCAGTTTTATTGTAGTATCTGTCTGATATCAGGGCAATGCTAGTTTCAAAGAACGAGTAAGGAAATGTTCACTTTTTTTTGAGAAGTGTGAGAAAGATTGACATTAGTTCTTTTTTTAGTGTTTGGTAGAATTCATCAGAGAAATCATCAAGTTCAGGGTGTTTTTTGTTTTTTTTTGTTTTTGTCAAGATAGTTTTGATTACCGATTTGATCACCTTACTAGTTACAGGTTTCTTTAAATTTTCTGTTTCTTCATGTTTCAGTCTAATTGGCAGAGCATTTCTAGGCATTTTTCAGTTTCATCTAGGTTATCTGATTTATTGGTATACAGTTTTTCTTAGTATTGTAATCTTTTTTTTTCTCTGTAGCATTGGTAATAATACTTCTACTTTCATTTCAGATTTTAGTAATTAGAGTCTGCTCAGTTTTCTCTTAGTCTAGCTAAAGGTTGGTTAGTTTTGTTGATCTTTTCAAAGAACCAACTTTGGTTTCATTGATTTCTCTTTTTTTTTCATCCTTTATTTCATTTATTTATTCTCTACTCTTCATTATTTCCTTCCTTTAACTAGCTTTAGGCTTAGTTTTTTTTCTTTTTCTAGTTTCTTACGTTGTAAAGTTTAAGTTTTTGATTAGAGATCTTTCTTCTTTTTCAATATAAGCATTTATAGCTATAAATTTTCCCTTTATCATTTCTTTGCCTGTGTTCCATATATTTTTCTTATGTTGTGCTTTTGTTTTTCTTTATCTCTAAGTATTTTCTAATTGCTCTTGTGGGTTTTTTTGGTTGTTGTTGTTTATGAGTATGTTGTTTGATTTCCACAAGTTTCTGAACTTTTGAGTTCTTTTTCTGTTACTTACTTTTAACTTTCTCACTCTCTTGTGGTCAGAGAAGATAGTTTGTATGATAGCAATCTTTTAAACTCTTGAGATTTAATTTGTGGCCTGACATTTGGTGTATCTGGAGAATGTCCACTGTGCACTTGAGAAGAATGTATATTGTTGTCCTGTATATGTCTGTTAATTGATTTAACAAGTAATTGATTTAATTACTTCATAAAGTCTTCTATTTCCTTATTAACTTCTTACTGGTGGGTTCTATCTATGAATGAATGTGAGATATTAAAATCCCCAATTATTATTGTAGAACTGTCTATTTCTCCTTTGTTGTAGTGAATCTTTTATTAATATGTAATGAACTTCTTTGTCTTTGTAACATTTTTTGAATTAAAATCTATTTTGTCTGATATGAGTATACCCAGTCTGCTCTTTTTTGGTAATTATTTGCATGGAATATCTTTTTCTGTCCTTTCACTTTCAACCTATTTGTATTTTTGAATCTAAGGTATCTTGTAGAGATCATATAGTTGTATGATAAAAGTCATTCTGTTAGCTGGGTGCGGAGGCTTATGTCTGTAATCCTAGCACTTTGGGAGGCTGAGGTAGGAGGATTGCTTGAGTCTAGGAGTTCGAGACCAGCCTCGCAACATAGGGAGACCTCATCTCTACAGAAAATCAAAAACTTTAGCAGGGTGTGATGGTGTATCTGTAGTCCCAGCTACTTGGGAGGCTGAGGCAGAAGGATTGCCGGAGCCCAGGAGTTTGAGACTGTGGTGAACCATGATTGTGCCTTTGCTGCACTCTAGCCGGGGTAACAGAGTGAGACCCTGACTCCAAAAAAAAAAGGGTCAAATTCATTGTCAGTCTCTATCTTTTGATTTGACAGTTTAATCCATTTACTTTTGCTTTCTTTCTTTCTTTTTTTTTTAAAGACAGGATCTTTCTCTTGTTGCCCAGGCTGGAGTACCAGTGGTGTGATTGTAGCTCACTGCAGCCTTGAACCTCAAGCTATCCTTTTGCCTCAAACTCCTGAGTAATTAGAACTGTAAGCACATGCCACCATCCCCAGCTAATTAAGAAAAAAATTTTTTTGTATAGTCAGGAACTTTTTATGTTGGCCAGGATGATCTCTAACTTCTGGCCTCAAGTGATCTTCCCGCCTCAGCCTCCCAAAGTGTTGGGATTACAGATGTGAACCACCAGCCTGGTCTGATACATTTATATTTAAACTATTTACTGGTAAAGTAATAACTGATAAGAGAGGGGACTCTGTCATCTTGCTGTTTATTTTCTATATGCCTTATAGTTTTTTGTTCCTCATTCCCTGCGTTACTGTCTTCTTGTATATTAAGTTGATTTTTTTTGTAGTATGTTTTAATTCTCATTTTCTTTTCTGTATAATTCTACAGCTGTTTTCTTTGTGCTACTATATTTAATTTCCTAATGTTGTAATATTCTAATTTATATTTTATATCAGCTTAATTTTATTAACAAATTCTCTGCTCATATACAATTCTCTCCTCATTCTCTTTCAGTTATTGATGTCACAAAATTATATCTTTATACATTATATGACCCAAAATATCAGCTTGTAATTTTTTAATGTATTAATCTTTTAAGTTATATAGAAAACAGAAAGTATAGTTACCAACCAAAGTTACAGAAATACTAACTTCTATAATTGCCTTTGTATTTACTTTTAATGCTATCTATATTTTTTCATATAGCTTCGAGTTATTATTCAGAAGTCTTTCATTTCAGTCTCCAGGAATCCTTTTAGCATTTCTTGAAGGTTGGGGCTAGTAATAACACAATTCCTCAGCTTTTGTTTATCTGGGAATGTATTCATTTCTCATCACTTTTGAAGGAGTTTCACTGGATGTAAGATTTGGGGTTCATGGGTTTTTTTTTTCCTTTCATACGTTGAATGTATCAGCCCACTGACTTTTGCCTCCAAAGTTTCTAATAAGAATTCTGTTTATAATCTTATTGAGAACCTCTTATATGTGATGAGTTGCTTTTCTCTTGCTGGTTTCAGGATTCTTTGTCTTTCAGCAGTTTGGAATGTGTCTCACTGTGGATCTCTGAGTTTATCATGCTTAAAGTTCATTGAGATTCATAGATGTCTTTCACCAAATTTGGGAAGTTTTTGGCTGTTATTTCTTCAGATAATCTCTTTTTCCCTTTCTCTTCCTCTGGGAATTCAACAGTGCTTATGTTGCTCTACTTGATGGTGTCCCACAGTCCCGTTAGATCCTCTTCACCTTTTTTTAACATTTCTTTCTGTTCCTCGAACTCAATCAACTGTCCTGTTTTCAACTTTGCTGATATTTTTTTCTTCTGTCTGCTCAAATCTGCCTTTAATCTCTCTCTCTACTACATTTTTTGTTTTGTTTAGTTTTTTGAGTTGAGGTCTCACTCTTTCTTCCACACTAGAAGGCAGTGGCATGATTCTGGCTCACTGCAGCCTCATCCTCCTGGGTTCTGTCTCAGCCTCCCGAGTAGCTGGGACTACAGGTGTCCACCACCATGCCTGACTAATTTTCTTATTTTTGTAGAGACATGGTCTTACATGTTATCCAGACTAGTCTTGAACTCCTGGGTTTAAGCAATCCTCTCGCTTCGGCCTCCCAAAATGCTAGTATTACAGGTATGAACACTAGTATACCTAGCACTAGTATATTTTTTGTTTCAGTTATTATACTTTTTCCACTCCAGAATTTTTTAGTTTTCCTTTTTAGTTGATATTTCCATTTCTTTTCTTGACTTTCTCCACATCTTCTTTTAGGTCTTTAAGCATCTTTGGGATAGTTGTTTTAGTCTTTTAGATCCACCATCTGGTCTTTCTCAGGAGTCTTAGGCCTTTGCAGATCTTTTCTTGGCCTGTACCTTTCCCTAGACAGCATAGTGACTTTCTAAATTGACCCATATTGCGGTTGCTTTTGAATGTCCTAGACTTCAAATGCATGGTTCCCAAAATAAGAAAAAGAGAAAAATTAAGGGGGTGGGCGTGGAGAAGAAAGAAAATAAGAGAAAAAGCAGCAGCCCTTTGAATTTCCTTGGAAGTCTCTTCAGCCAAAATGGGTGTGACAGTGGTTGCCCACCTCTGTGTGCAATTCAGTGATTAGAAGCAAAAATGATTAGAGAACTAATTTCTAGTATCTGGACAAGGTTCTGATTGCCTATCCTGACTTCTGCAAGTGGCATGCAAGCTGCTTATGAGTATGTACATGGCTGCCTTACACAGAGGTGGAGGATAATTGCTACTGTACTAAAAGCTGAAATTGAAATTAGCCGTAATTTATCACCTAACCCTTCTGAAAGTTAAAAGCCTTTGAATAGACTTCAGAGTTCCAAAATTATTATATCAGACAGATTCTGCCAGTATAATTGTTGTCCAGCTTAGAGTCTGTAATACTGAGTGATCTATCACAGAAACAAAGAACTGAATATCACATGTTCTCACTCATAAGTGGACCTTGAACAATTATCATAATATTGTACGAAAGGGATTGGCTGTAGGGGAAACTGACGGGGATGGGTGAGGGGGTAGAATTGATAGTAGTGGGGAACTGCCAGTGGAGGCACACCTCATCAACAAGGGTACCTGCATAATGAATACTTGTATACCTACCCCTGAATCGTACCCCACATCTTTAAAATTAAAAATTAAAAAAAAAAATTGTCCAGGTGGGGCGATAGATTCTTGGCTCTTCCTCTTCTACCATTTTCCCAGAATCCTCTTATCTAGCTCCATTTTTGAAGCTCCTTAATTCTCCTGTTCTGTAGTGTCACTGTTGCTATAAATTGTTACATATACGTGGATCTGTTTCTGTGATCTTTGCCTTATTTTTTCAGTCTATATGTCTGTCCCTGTGCCACTTACTAATATAGTGTTACTGTAGGATTTCTGTGACACTATAATGAATTCTGCAATTTGGGGTAAGGTGAGTTCTTGTTATTCTTGTTTTTCAAGAATTCTTTGCCAGTTTATGGCCTTTTATTTTAATAGAAATTTTAGCATCAGTCTGTCAAGTTCTCTCCAAAAAAACCTTGTGGGATTTTGATTTGTATTGCATTGGATCTCTAGTTTAATTTGGGGAAGAGTTGTTATTTTTATAATATGACCTTTTATTTTATTTTATTTTTTTGAGTTGGAGTCTCAATTCTGTTGCCCAGGCTGGACTGCAGTGGCACACTTATGGCCACCTCAGCCTCGACCTGCTGGGCTCAGGTGATCCTTCTGCATCAGCCTTACAAGTAGCTGGAACTGCAGGTGCATGCCACCATGTCCGGCTTAATATGACCTTTTAAATCAAATTTCTTTAATGTCTTATAATAAAATGTTTTTAAATTTTTATTATAAAGATCTTGAAGATATTTTAGTTTTACTCCCAGGTCCTTTTTTTTTTAGTGATATTATATGTTGATTTTCACTTTCTAAGACATCATTGCCATGTATAAATAGTTGATATTTGTGTATTGATTTTAAATACAGCCACCTTGCTAAACTCTTAATAACTTATTCATATAGTAATGTCATCTGTGAATCAGTGCAGTCTTGTTTCATTATTTCTATTATTTATGCTTAACATACTTATATAATTGTCTTACCTTAATGTGCTGGCTGGGACACTATTATAATGTTCGTGAGAAGTGCTGAAGATCAAAACATCCTTGTCCTGTTTCCTATCAGTGGGAATTCCTTTCACAATTAAGTGTCATGTTTGCTGTAAGATTTTTGTAGAAAGCCAGTATACATTAGGGAATTTTCCTTCTATTCCTAGTTTTTTATTGTGAATGGATGTTAAGGTTTTAATGTTGCCTGCATTTGTTGAGATGATTTATAATTTTTCTCCTTTAGTCTGTTAATGTGGCAAATTATATTGATGGTTTTTTTCTTTTATTGATAGGTAGATAGATTGTGTGTGTGTGTGTGTGTGTGTGTGTGTGTGTGTGTGTGTGTGTACTTTTTTTTTTTTTAAGATGAAGTCTCACTTTGTTTCCCAGACTGGTCTCAAACTCCTGGACTCAAGCAATTCTCCCACCTCAGCCTCCCACCATTCTGGGATTACGTGAGCCATTGCTTCAGGCTGGTTTTTTTCTAGTCAGCGACAGCTTTGTTTTTCTGCAATGACTTCAATGTGGTCATTATGTATTATCCTTTTTATTTAGTGCTGAGTTTGGTTTGTTAGTATTTTATTTACTATTATTTATATTTCTGTTTATTAGTGAGCTTGATCTGTAGTTTTCTCTTATTATTCCTTTTGTCAAATTTTGTTTTCAAGGTTATTCTAGTCTGATAAAGTGAGGAATATACACTTGTTTTATATTTTTTTGAAATAGAGCAGTTTTAAAGGTTGATAACACTTGTCATTAAAATCATCTGGGCCTGGCATTTTCTCTTTTGGAATTTTAAACATATTCTCAGTTTTTTTATGGCTATAAGATAGCTTTTATTATTTTTTCTTGAGTCAGTTATTTGGAAGTTCCGTTTTATTCCTAAGAATTTTTCCATTTTTCCTAATTTTAAATGTATTAAAATTTACAATGTTGATATTAGTGTCTTACTGTGCACAAATAATACATCAGTGACATATAATAGTAAATGTTTACTTGCTATGGTTTGGTTAATTCCTCAGGCCTTGGGTCAATTGGAGTGGCTTTTATTTAGGCTACATTGACTGGAGCAGCTCTGTTTCAGGCTACCTGTTCATTGAGGTGGCTTTGCCCAGGCTGTTTCAACTCACGTGGCTTGCTACATGTCTCATTCTTGAACCCATTCCAGAGGAGCAGTAGGCTACCTCTGGGCATTTTGTTCTCTTGATGGTAACAAATACACAAAAAGTCACCTGTGTATGTACTTCTCAAGCTTCTGCTTGCATCATATATTTTATTGTGATGGATGTTAAGGTTTTAATGTTGCCTGCATTTGTTGAGATGATTTATAATTTTTCTCCTTTAGTCTGTTAATGTGGCAAATTATATTGATGGTTTTTTCTTTTATAGATAGGTGGATAGATCCGTGTGTGTGTTTGCGCGCGCGTGTGTGTTTCCTTTGTTTTTTTTAAGATGAGATCTTATTGACCAAAAGTAAATTAATGGCCAAATCTAAAGTTATGGTATGGGGAATATGTGCTACTCATCCCACTCTCAGGCTATGATAGGAATGTGCATGCTTAATATACTCCAGGTTAATACATTTAGATCTTTTTTTTTTAGGTGAAATATTTTATTAGTCCCTTGTGAAATATCACGAATTATTTATTGTTATCCAGTTTTGAAATTCTTGACAGCTACAATGCATTATTTGAATATTTATTTTTAGCTCTGTAAGCCCAGTTCTCTTCAGCAATTTTATTCATGTAACTTGTTGGATCAGGATTGAAATTTCTGTTATATATTGCATGAAATCTAAAGACTTACCCTACACAAGGAATATAGGTGGGTATGGGTATCTTGGCTAGTTTGACTTTCAGGTGGTCAGTAACATAGGAAATATGTGTTATTTCCATACTAAATAATTGTCAAAACCCTCCTGAAGGAAGTAGTCAAGGAGTACCAGAAATGTGATTCTGGAGATAATCCAAAAGAAAAAGGTTCACATTCTTGTAGTGCAATAAAGTGCTTTTGAGCTACAGTGTGACACCTCGTCTCTACAATAAAAACAAAAAATAAACAAACAAAAAAACCAAATAAAAAACCAGAGTATCTTTTTCAGTTCTTCCCTACTATGGCAGCATAACATCCGAAACATCATTCGACCTGATCCTCTAGTAAGCACCAGAATTCTACATTTATATAAAAAATAATTGGAAAAAGTCCCCAATGCAGCAGAATACCATGTTTGCTGACAGATATTACACTAGTATTATCCTAGCAGAAGTGCTACTAAAGATGAAGTGTCATCTTACTGGTACAATCAAAGTCGGCTGAAAGGGAATATCAGCACAAATAATAAAGTCAACTTTTTAAATGGAAAAAAACAGCATATAGAAAAAATAATCTTACGCTTCTTGTGTGGAACAGCAAAAGGATTGTTACAATTCTCAGCACTTGGAATCATGTAGGCATGAAATCTACCACAAGGATATTACGTGGTGGGAATATTATAGCAGTCAAAAAACCTGAAATAATTCTAAGTTATATTGCAAATATGAACAGTATGGATCAATATTATTCTACATATTGTTTTTTGAGAAATCTTTAACATGGTAGAGGAAATTATTCTTCTGGGGACTAAAAATATGTGTTATTAACTCCTATATACTGTACTGAGCATAAAAAAAAAGACAAACCTGTGTCCCATTTAAAATTTTTCAAGCTTCTGATTGATCAGTTGAGAGATGGTTTTCAGGAATCGCAAGTGGTTTCGGGAGTCCACATAATCTTTGAACAACAGACTGGACAATAAATTCCATATTTTTAATGTGGGAGGAAGAAAACAAGACTGCATTGTCTGCTCAAATATAAAACACCGGGTGGAAGATGTCAAACAAATTACTATTGCACATGTATCAACGAACCTACAATGCATGTCGGTAACTGTTTCACACTTTAGAAAAATACATAAAATTTTGATTTTCTCATCATAAATAAGTTCCTCGATGTCCACTATTCCATTGTAAGGCAAATATCATTGCAATAAAAGAATCGGTTCCAGTGCTGTACTATTCAATATGAAGTGATTTTGGTTTTCACGATTTGGTAGGAAGGTGTGGTTGAGTTGCTGGTAGGTGATCTACGAGATGTCACCAAAGGCAAAGGGTTAAAATTCAGTGGACAGGTAAAACAGCAGATTGGGCACACTGCTGTAAAGAAAAATAGTGATTTGAAAGATTCAGGAAAGTTACTCATAATGGCATGAAAATAAAAGATTAAGAAACTGGTAGGATATATTGTGAAGGCCCAACTTTTGTCTAATTGTGTTTTGTAGAAGAGGAATGAATGGGAGAGACAACTTTTTTAGAAGTATGCTTGAGAATTCTCCAGACTTGATTGAAGACAGAGAACTTGTGACTGAAGAATACGAGGCCTAAACTGGATAACCACATTTAACCCATTCTAAACATAATGAAACATTAGAGGGAGTTGGGTAGGTTCACTGAGAGTAGATTGATGAGTCATCTTCAGCTTTGGTTCTGAGGTTTCTTTGGTTGGTTTTCAGTATAGTACCTCCAGAGCACTCTGGCTGCGTACATATGGAGCTCAATTTTCCCAGATTAATGTTTTTAAAAAGAAAAATGACATCCAATAATTTTGCTATACTTTTGTCTTTGTAAATTGTTTGGAGGCTAACTAAGTCTGAGGTTTTCTATCATTTTACCCTAGGCAGCACACTTCTGCTTTTGTTCCTTCATCAGGAAGAATTTACTCTTTTGGACTTGGTGGTAATGGGCAACTTGGAACTGGTTCAACAAGCAATAGGAAAAGTCCATTCACTGTAAAAGGAAATTGGTTCCCTTACAATGGGCAGTGTCTATCAGACATTGGTAAGTTCTATTATATTAAAACTTTGCTACACATATTAAAGTCTAGTTAAAATATTTCTCTTAAATTATGAACTCTGCCAAAGAATTCCAAGATACATTAAGTGAAAACAGCAAAATATAGAACAGTGTGTATGGTTGCTTGGTTTCTTATATTTACATAAGGAAATTCTGGGTAAAGTAATAAAAGTCGCTTCAGAGGATGGGTTGTATGGAAACTAGGTGGTAGCTATGTACCAGTGGGAGGGAGGTGTGTGTTTTTTTGTGTGTGTTTTTTTTGGTGAGTTAGGGTCTTACTCAGTCACCCAGGCTGCAGTGTGATGGCATGCTCACGGCCAATGCAGCCTTGACCTGCTGGGTTCAGGTGATCCTTCTGCCTGAGCCTTCCAGGTTGCTGGAACCAAAGGCATGTGCCACCATGCCTGGCTAATTTTATGATTTATTGTGGAGATGAGTTGCCTAGGCTGGTCTCAAGCCCCTGTGCTCAGGCAGTCTTCTCCTTGGCCTCCCAAAATGCTAGGATTACACGTGAGCCACCCAAGCCTGGCATGAGTTTTTTTTTTTTTATATAAAGTTTATAAATTTTATGTGATATATATGTATGTTATATATTACATATATCACATAAAATTTATAAACTTAACCATTTTTAAGTATGTAGTTCAGTAATGCTAAGTTTGTTCACATTGCTATGTAAGCAATCTCCAAAACTGTTTTCATCTTGCAAAACTAAAACTCTATACTCATTAAGCAACAACTCTTCATTCCCTCCTCCCTCTAGCCCCTGGCAACCATCCTTCTACTTTCTCTCTGAATTTGACTTGACTCTAGGTACCTCAGATAAGTGGAATCATACTATGTTTTGTCTTCTTGTGACTGTCCTATTTCACTTAGCATAATGTTCTCAAGGCTCATCCATGTGTCAGAATTTTCTTCCTTTTAAGTTGTATAATACAGGCATACCTCAGAGATAGTGCGGGTTCAGTTTCAGACTATCATAATAAAAGGAATGTCATGGTAAGGCATATTTGGTAATAAAGTAAATCATACAAATATTTGTCTTGGTATCCCAGTGCATATAAAAGTTACGCTTATACTATATTGTAGTCTATTTGGTGTGCAGTAACATCTAAGAAAACAATGTATATACCTTAATTTAAAGTTGTACTTAGATGTACTTTATTGCTTAATAATGCTGACACAGAGACACAAAGTGAGCACATACTCTTGGTAAAATGGCATTGATAGACTTGTTTGATGCAGGGTTGCCACACACCTTCAATTTGAGAAGCATGGAAAGCAATATGGGTGTGGTTTGTGGCATCCTAAAACAATTACAAATAGTAACATCACTGATCACAGATCATTATAATAGATATAGTAATGATGAAAAGGATTGAAATATTGTAAGATTTACTAAAGTCTACAAGATTTAGATACACCTTGTTTTATTATGCTTTGTCAATACTGAATTTTTGAAAATTGAAGGTTTGTGGGAACTCCGTGTTGAGCAAGTCTGTTGACATTTTTCCAGCAGTATGTGCTTACTGTGTTTGTCCCATTTTAGAAATTCTCACAATATTTTAAATTTTTTCATTATTATGATATCTGTTATAGTGATCTGTGATCAGTGATTGTTGATGTAATAGTTTTAGGGTGCCACACACCATACCCATATAAGATGGTGAACTCAATTGTTATATGTGTTTTCAACTGCTCCACCAGCTGACCTTTCCCCTGTCTGTATCTTTCCCTCTCCTTGGGCCTCCTTATTTTATTCCCTGCGATACAACAATATTGAAATTAGGTCATTTAGTCACCCTACAGTGGCTTCTAAGTGTACAAATGAAAATAAAAGTCACATATCTCTCACTTTAAATTAAAAGCTAGAAATGATTAAGCTTAGTGAGGAAGACGTGTCAGAAGCTGAGATCGGCTGAAAGCTAGGCCTCTTGTGTCAGTTAGCCAAGTTAATGCAAAGGACAAGTTCTTGAAGGAAATGAAAAGTGCTACTCTGGTGAACACACAAATGATGAGAAAGTGAAACAGTGTGATTTACTGCATATTTTGAGCCCACTGTTGTGAAACCGATTGGTCTTTTCAAAATATTACTACTCATTGACAATGCACCTGATCACCCAAGAGTTGTGATGAAGATGTTCAGGGAGATTAATGTTGTTTTTGTGCCTGCTAACACAACATCTGTTATGCTGCCTATGGATCAAGGAGTAATTTCTACTTTTATTTTTAGTTTTATTATTTAAAAAATAGATTTTGTAAGGCTATAACTGCCATTGATAGTTATTCCTCTGATAGATCTGGGCAAAGTAAATTGAAAAACTTCTGGAAAGCATTTACTATTCTAGATGTTATTAAGAACATTTGTAATTCATGGGAAGTGGTCAGAATATAAACATTAACAGGAGTTGGAAAGAAATCCAACCATCATGGATGACTGAGGGGTTTAAAGTGTCAGTGGAGGAAGTAACTGCAGATGTGGTGGAAACAGCTAGAGAACTAGAATTAGAAGTGGAGCTTAAAGATGTAACTGAATTGCTGTAATCTTTTAATAAAGCTTGACCAAATGAGACTTTTTTTTTAAATTTAACTTTTTTTTTGAGTTGGAGTCTCACTCTGTCGCTCAGACTGGAGTGCAGTGGCTGCTCCCAGCCACTGCAGCCTCGACCTGCTGAGCTCTGGTGATCCTTCCGCCTCAGCCTTCCAAGTAGCCGGAATTATAGGAATGCGCTACCACGCCTGGCTGATTTTTTTTGATTTATTGTAGAGATGAGGTCTCGCTGCCCAGGCGGGTCTCGAACCCGCGGGCTCAGGAAATCCACTCACCTCAGCCTCACAAAGGCGCGGGATTACAGGCTGAGCCACCGAGCCCGGCGAGGCGTTGTTTTTAATGGGTGAGCAAAGAACACGTTTTCTTAAAAAGGAATCTATTCCTTGTGAAGATGCTGTGAACATTGTTGAAATGACAGCAGAGGATTTAGAATATTCCATAAACTTATTTGATAAAGCAGCAGCAGGGTTTAAGAGGATTGACTCCAGTTTTGAAAGAAGTTCTTTGGGTAAAATGCTATCACAAAGTCACTTGGTACAGAGAAATCTTTCATGAAAAGAAGAGTCAGTCGATGCAGCAAACTTCATTGTTGTCATATTTTAAGAAATTGCCACAGCCACCCCACTCTTCAGCAACCAAACACACTGATCAGTCAGCAATCATCAGCATCAAGGCAGCAAAAAGATCATGATCTGCTAAAGGCTCAGATGGCCATTAGCATTTTCTAGCAAAAAGCGTGTGTGTATATGTGTGTATATATGATGGGGACCCCAAAAAAAAATCGGAATTACTTTTTGGAGGATGACCCCCAGTACAAGTTTTCTATAAAGTAGTACAAAACTTGAGTCATCTCTATGTGGGATATGTATGTGTGTATGGTAGATTTTATCTATTTACACAGTGATGAGCGTGTGCGTAGGTTGACATTTGCAATGGTCCATAACTTTTTATTAACCTTGAAGATTTTTTTTTAATTTAAAGGCTATTTCATTTATACTTGTATTTAACAAAGATCAGCATAGAGCAGCATATGATCGTAGCTTTTTTGTTTGTTTTTTTATTTGATTTGATATTGTGCTTTGTGTTATGAATATGACTTCATTTTCTTTGTTATTCTTAGTTTCAGAACATATATTTATTTTAGCAGTATTGTTTTTCTTGCGTCCTTAGCAGCATGTTGGTGTTTAATCACATCAGTTCCTTCCACAGAAGTCATTGTTAATAACTTAGCAACAAGATTTTGTAATTACATGGTGGCTTATGCCTGTAATCCCAGCACCTTGGGAGCAGAGGCGAGAGGATTGCCTGAACCCAGGGGTTCGAGACCAGCGTGGGCAACTTGGCTAGACCTCATCTCTAATCAAAAATTTAGCTGTGTGTGATGGTACCTGTGGTTTCAGCTACTTGGAAGACTGAGGCAAAAGGATCTCCTGAGCCCAGCATGTCAAGGCTGCGGTAGCTGTGGGCGTGCCACTGCACTCCAGCCTGGGCAATGGAGTGAGAGTCTGACTTAAAACAACAAAACCAGTTTGGAAACTATAGGGGATCATGTATTACTGTTTATAAAGTTTAGTCACTTAGGGAGGCATTTTTCACCTTGGAAACTGCAGACCTTGAGATTATTTGCATTAAGATGGAAAAGGAGTTGGTGTTTTAAAATCAGTTGTTTTAGCTGCAATTTGGTTTCATCAAAAATTGTGATACATAGTAGCTAAAAGGTGAAAACAACCCAAGTGTCCATCAACAGAAGAATGGATGAAAAAATATATACAAATAATGGGAAAGGAATGGAATTCTCGTACATACTACAGCATGTATGAACTTTGAGAAAAGTATGCTAAGTTAAAGAAGACAAACACAAAAGGACAAATATTGTATGATTCCACCGAGCTGTGGTACCTAGAACAGCCAAATTCATAGTAACAGAAATGGTGAATACTATGACTGGGGGAAGGAGGGAATGGAGAGTTATTGTTTAATGATTTCTGTTTTGGAGGATGAAAAATTTTAGAAATTATTGGTGATCATTGCACAACACTGTGAATATGCTTGATGCCACTGATTGTGCACTTAACATGGTTAAAATGGTAAATTTTATGTTATATATATCTTACTGCAATAAAAAATGTATAAGAATTGTTGATAAACATTTTGCACTGTACTAGAGCTGTATAGGATAAAAACTAGTTAAGTTGAATTTAATGGCCATTACCCGTCTAGAGGTTAAACTCATGGTCCCTACCATAAATCACATTGTTAGCATAAATTATCTGGTGTGGAAAAGGCCACGGATAAACAGTGATATTCTTAACAGGCAGGATGGTCTAGGGATTATCTCCCTGGAGCCAGGCAAGGGGCATACCTTTCTTTAGAATGTATAAAGTTTAAACAACTGTGTTAGTTTGCTAGGACTGCTTGTATAAGCTACCACAAACTAGTGGCTTGAACAATACAAATGTATTGGCTCACAGTTCTGCAGGCTAGAAATTCAGAATTAGAGTTGCTTTCTTCGAAAGACTGTGAAGGAGAATTTGTTATAATCTCTTTCCTAGCTTCCGACGGTTTCTATCCATCTTTGGCATTCCTCGGCTTGTAGATTTTGACCTTCTTCTTCACATAGCATTCTTTCTGTGTATATGTCTGTGTCCAAATTTTCTCCTTTTTTAAGTACACAAATTTTATTGGTTTGAGGCCTCCCCTACACCATTAAGACGTCAGTTTAACAAATTACATTTTCAGTGAATTTATTTCCAAATAAATCACATTCTGAGGTACTAGGGATTAGAATTTTAGCATAGAAAATGCATACAAACAACCTGTAAAAACACCCCAGACCTGCTGAGCTAATCCTTTACTGCACAGATCGTTAGCATCACCTGTATAAGTATAGGCAACCTTTGTTCCTTAATGACTTGTCATACCTGATTCAGTAACCATCATTCACAAATCCGACACTTCATATGAGCCTTTGGTTACACAATTGATTTTTTTCTATTATATTCTAGTAAGAGGGAACAGATTCTTATTGAACAAGTGCAAGCAATTGTATTACTAATAAAAGAAGGGAAACTTAGTAAAAGTTTGAATTCTTTTAAAATTTTTTGGTAGACAGGGGTCTCGCTGTGTTGCCCAGGCAAGTCTTGAACACCTGGCCTCAAGTGTTCCTTCTGCCTTGACCTTTCAAAGTGCTGGCATGAGCAACCATGCCTGGCAGGAGTTTGAATTCTTACTTGAATTCTGGGTATCACTGAGAATCAGACATAATTTTTAAATGTTTCCTTTTAGCTTACCAAAGCAGAGTTTACAAAATTATTGTGGATTAGATAACTTTAGAAAGCAGAAGTGACTCCCTTAAATATCCAGAAAACAGAACTTTAAAACAACATAGACATTATTTCAAAGAGATAACCACAATAAATTTTTCTTTATCAGTTAATTTATTCCTGTATAAAGAATTTTTGTTCTGCTGAATCTTGAATTAGCAGTTTTCATGAAACTATCCATCTCTCCTCACTAACAAAAAAGAGTAAGAAAAATCCTACGCAGTTCACTGGTATGTGTTGACAGTTGTCCAAGAGGTATCTCCTCAGAAGCCTATATCCAAGTGTATTTTCTTTTATATGTATCCAAGTGTATTTTCTTCGATATGTATCAGGTAAGTTTCAGGTACCTGATATAATCCCTTTCACAGGGCTTTGAGACTTTCCTTCATTGTTGAAAACACAAACTGGCCTGTGGTTTTACAAGTGTCCTTTGGCAAATATCTGGAGTAAGTAAAAACTACAAATAGGTGACAGAGGCTTAAAATGGCTGTGGCTAATTTATTACTGATAATTATCAAATGGTATGATCTGATGGGTTTGTGATAAGAAGAATAATGTTTCTAAAGATGATGGTTAAGTCTATTAAGTGACTCTTCTATCTATATAAATATAGATGAGCATAACCTTTTATAGACAAAAAAAAATCTTAAGGTAAAACATGATAATCCTGGGATCTAATATACCAAGTATATACCAGGAATATCAAGAGATTGAGTAAATCTGGAATTGAGCCTAGACATATTTTTTATATACATATATATATATATATTTTTTTTTTTTTGAGTTGGAGTCTCACTTTGTCCCCCAGACTGGAGTGCAGTGGCTGCTCCCGGCCACCGCAGCCTCGACCTGCTGGGCTCCGGCGATCCTTCCACCTCAGCCTTCCAAGTAGCTGGAATTACAGGCATGTGCTACCACGCCCGACTGATTTTTTGATTGATTGTAGAGATGAGGTCTTGCTGCCCAGGCGGGTCTCGAACCCGCGGGCTCAGGCAATCCACTCACCTCAGCCTCCCAAAGGCGCGGGATTATAGGCTGAGCCACCGAGCCCGGCCATATTTATATTTTTATAAAACTCCATGGGCAAATCTGAAGTACATACCCCTTTGAGAACCACGGCTATTTGCATGTTGTATTTGCATGTAAGCTATACATATTCTCCCTTATACTTGCATATACTGGTATAGAATATGTGAATTAGAGCAGTAAAGTTGTGCCAGAAAACATAACTTGAAATATTTATAGTTACATTTTATCATATAAAATTAACCTGACATCTTTTCTGATTTGACAACTCTTCGCTTGAAACCATTACTTATCAAGGAAGCTTAATTATTTCTGGCATCTCTCTTTATTTGTTGAAAGAACAAATTTCTGTGATTTTCTAAGTACTCTCTGAGAGTTTCAAAGATTTTCTATGTGTAAAATATATCTTGGAACTTTTTCTATGTGTAAAATACATCTTGGAATTTTTTTCTATATTTAGCATTAAATTTTGGATAATGTGCTACTTTTATAGAACAAACTACCATAGATTGAATGGCTTAACTACAAAAATTTATCTTCTTACCTTTCTGGAGGATAGAAGTTCAAGAATGAAGTGTCTGAGGCCTTTCTCTTTAGCTTACAGATGGCTGCCTTCTCAGTGTGTCCTCCCATGGCCTTTTTTCTGTGTGTGCGCATTCCTGGACAATTTGTTTCTTGATATCTGTGGAGAATTGATTTCAAGACCCCCAGTGGACACCAAAATCCACAGATGCTCAAGTTCCTTATATAAAATGATGTAGTATTTGCATGTAACCTATGCATATCCTTCCATATATTTTAAGTCTCCTCCAGATTACTTATAATACAATGTAACTGCTGTGCAAATGGATGCTATGCGTTATTTAAAAAAAAATTTTAAGGAACTTGTATTACTTTTTTGAGGAGTTTTTAAAAAATATTTTTATCCATGGTTGGATGAATTTGTGGATGTGTATGCTGTGTATAAGGAGGGCTAACTGTATTTCTTCTTAAAAGGACACCAGTCATATCAGATTAAGGTCATAATCATACTATTTAATCAGATTAGTTCATAATCATACCATCTAATGACCTAACTTTAATAATCACCTCTTTATAGACCTCATTTCCAAATACAATCATATTCTGAGGTACTGGAGATTAGAGCTTCAAACATGGATGTTGGGAGGGGTGCAATTCTCCATCACAAGAAGGTAAAATCGAATTAAATGTGATAGGAAATTCGAGTACTTCATGAAGTTATAATAATCTTGGGTGCTTGACAAATAATACTTAGTTACCCATTTTACTAAAGTGACAATAAAGTATTTAAAAATAAGCATAGAACCTAATACGATTGAAAAGAACTCTAGCTCTTTCATGATGAGAAAACTTTGTTCTTTTTTCCCCTTAAATAATTAAAGACAAAAAGACAACATAAAACATAGAAAGTTATTCTATTAAGAGAATATTTGCTTTCTAGCATATTATACAAAATTTGTATTATCAGAGGATCTTATAGAGCAGAGACTCAGGGGCAGGCTCTTTAAAATTGCTAAGATTTTAACACATCTTGTCGCTTCTTTCAGTCATGTGTAAACTAAGGCAAATAAAATTCATTTGCCAAGTTGTATCTTTAGTTTTGCTTTTATATTCTGGAAAAAACTGACACTTAGATTGAGAGCAGTGGTTCTGTCTCAGGGTTCATGAGGTCAGAATGATTTTCGTATTAATACGAAGATTTTTTTATGGTAACATGTAGTGCGTTCATTATTGCTTATCTTCAAATGAATCTGTAAATGAATATTTCTTTAATTACTCAATTTTAACTCCGAATACATTAAATATTAATGGTTTTACACACATAAGCAAAAGCCCTTTGGGTCTTAAATAAGTTCTAAGAGTGGAAAGGATTCAGAGAACATCAAAATTCCTTTTTCCTTAAAAAACACACACACACACACACACACACACACACACACACACACACACAGTTTTATCCCCGTCACTATGTTGCTCCTACATAGAAGTACAATTTACACAATTGTAAATAGCTCAAAGACAGTGAAAGGTGGAGATAGTCCTCAACAGTGCCCTAAGCAAGACTCAGTGTTTTTTTGTTTTTGGCTAAATGTTTTGTGGAAATGAATAGTTTCATGTAGACTTATGAGAATGATGTAGAAAAAAGGTCCTAGATATAATGATTGTCTTATTTAATACAGATTTGCCCTTTTACTCTTTTCTTAATAGTTGTATTTGGACTTAGGGCATTGTTGTGACTTGTGGAAAATTTGGCTATATTAATGTTCTGAACTCTGAAACTTTTGTTGGTATATTCTAAGCGAGATAAAAATTATTTTATTTTGTATGTTCATATTGACAAATATTTACTGAGTTATTTTCCAAATTATTTTGCTTGGTAATAGGGAATAATCAAGGAAATTAAAATGTAGTCTTTCCCTTGAAAATAATTTATGGTTTTGTAGCCATGGTCACAAATAATACAGATAATACAAGCTGAAGAATTAGTCAGCCAAGGAGTGGGGGTCAGAAGTAGGGTGATGAAGATGACTGTATTGGAAAATGACTACCGTTAAGTTACAATACAGTACTTTGGTTTTTTGGTATGTGATACCCCTAAATACTAGCCTAGCAGTATTTTTGGTAGTAGATGTTATTTTCATTTGGAGAAGCATAGGAGAGAAAAAAGGAGAAAACCTTGAATATCTTTTTGAAAACTTTATTACCCCTTTTTTATTCCCACTAAATTTGCATGTTTATATATACATTTTTGGACCTAACTTGGATTTTATCCATAAATAGCTGCCAACAAAGAGCTATGTGTGTCATCTTTTGTATAGCTATATTGAAAGAGAAGATAATTTGACATTATGAAGTATTTACTGAAGTTTTCATTTTTTACTTGTTTTCTTTCTTTTTGAGAACAATATTATTATTATTTTAATGGCTATGGCTCAGTGACTTATGCCTGTAATCCCAGCACTTTGAGAGGTTGAGGTGGGAGGGTCACTTGAGCCTAAGAGTACGAGATTAAGGACTTCTCTATAAAAAATTTAAAAAATAGTTGGGCATGGTGGTACACACCTGTAGTCCCACCTACTCAGGAGACTGAGGTGGAAGAATTGCCTGAGTCTAGGAGGTCTTAGCTGCAATGAGCCTGGAGTGTACTGGCTACTTATAGTTACAATCATAGTGTGTGCTATACCTGGAACTCCTAGGCTCAAGAGATCCTTCTGCCTCAGCTTTCCAAACAGCTGGGACTCCAGGCATGTGCCACTGCACCTGGCTCAGGAGTAAATATTCTTAATTTTCATTTCTTCTAAGCTACCTTTTGTAGCTTTCATTTATTTCATTTTTATATCATCTTCAGTTTGAAAATGATACAAGATTTTCTAGTATAAGATACAACAGCTAGAAAACACCATTTTTTGTGTGTGCATGCCAGAAGAGAGACTTGAAAACATCAAATGCTGCTTATGCTTGTGGAATCCTTTAATGTTCATCATATGGTCAGGTCAGTCTTATCCCCATAGCATTCAGAATATTCCAAGTCATTTTATATCATGGAGTCTGTGTACAAGAGGTCTAATTAAATCAGATGATTAAGACAAATTCTGATAGCATATTTTATACTCTGAAAAAAATATGATCTAGATTTTGGGTTTTAATTTTTTACATTTTATTTTTATTACAGATTCTGAAGAATATTTCTGTGTAAAAAGAATTTTCTCAGGGGGAGATCAAAGCTTTTCACATTACTCTAGTCCCCAGGTAATAATATAGTCAAGTAATTACTTAGCTGTAATAATTTTGAGGAATTTAAAAAGCCCACATTAATGTTCTTTTTATGTTACAGAGTTAATTGCCTTAATTTTTCCCCCCCATAAGTGTACGAAATAATTTTTTTCTGATCATTTGGTAAATTTTTTTTCAGGTGTTGAGTAGAGATTACTTCTTTTTAAGAAACAAATATGTAATAAAGGGGGAGTTCTTGGTTTTGAATTATATATAATATCTGTTCCCTCTGACTAATCTCCTTATTTGAAAATTTAGAACTGTAGGCCACCAGATGACTTTAGATGTCCTGATCCTTCAAAGCAGATCTGGACAGTGAATGAAGCTTTAATTCAAAAATGGTTGAGCTACTCTTCTGGAAGATTTCCTGTGGAGATAGCCAAGTAAGAAAAGCATTTTATTGACACAGTAACGACCACAACCTTTCATTCCCATAGTAGAACAATCTTTACTTGGGAGTTTTCATTTATATATATATTTTTATTGGTTATTACTAACTGAGTAGTTTATATATAAACATTTAAATGTTTAGAACTTTCATAATAATAGGTATTTTATTTTATTTTGTTTTTTGAGTTGGTGTCTCACTCTGTCGTCCAGGCTGGAGTGCAGTGGCATGCCCACAGCCACTGCAGGCCTCGACTTGCTGGGCTCAGGCCATCCTTCCCCCTCAACCTTCCAAGTAGATGGAACTATGGGCACACGCTACCATGCCCAGCTAATTTTTTGATTTATTGTAGAAATGAGGTTCGACTTGTCTCGAACCCTTGGGCTCAGGCAGTACTCTCACTTCGGCCTCCCAAAGTGCTAGGTTTATAGGTATAAGCCACTGCAACGGCCTAATAATGGATATTTTAAAAGATCTTATTTAAATGTGTATAAGTTGCAGTTCTTTCATATGCATAAAGATATGTTAAATAATAACTAAAATATTGAATATAGCCTTGTTAGGATTGAATTTGGCTGTGGCTTCCCACTGGTCACTATCTTAAACTTTAACTCTCTGGAATGCTTGAGTATTCTTTCTTGAGTATTTTGTTAACTTGTCTAGTACTTAGGATTTTGTTTGTTGGTTTTTGTTTGTTTTTTATGTTGGTATATAGGATCAGAGATTGTCTTTGATAAGCTTTTTTGTTCCAGATTGTTTTTCCTAAACTAAAATTTTTCTAAAAATCTCAGAGTAGGCACCCTACCATGTAGAAGGTACATGCTTATGTAAAAACTTTTTCTTTTTTTTTTTTGAGTCAGAATCTCATTCTGTTGCCCAGGCTGGAGTGCAGTGGGATGCTTATGGTCACCGCAGCCTCAACCTGCTGGGCTCAGGTGATCCTTCCACCTCAGCCTTCCAAGTACCTGGAACTACAGGCGTGCTCTACCATGCCTGGGTAATTTTTTGATTTATTGTAGAGACAAAGTTTCTCCAAGTTGCCCAGGCTGGTCTTGAATCCCCGGGCTCAGGCAATCCTCTCATCTTGGCCTTACAAAGTGCTGGGATTACAGACTTGAGCCACTGTGTTCGGCCTAAAAACATTTTTTTAAGAACATTGCATTTGTTTGATAAGTCCGAGGATGAAAGTAATATTTGAAAAATTTAGGTTAAACAGTATTACCTTTGTCAAATATTATTTTTCAGTTTTCATTGATGTATATGATTCTCATTCTAATTGGGTGTTGGTTAGAAAAGGACTCTATAGCATCAAATATTAGATTGATTGTTCATATTAATTTTTATTTAAAAAGTGAATGGATGAATTTCTCATTGTATGACTTTTATTTTTTAAATTTCTCTTTAGTGAGATAGATGGAACATTTTCTTCCTCTGGTTGCCTAAATGGAAGTTTTTTAGCTGTTAGGTAAGTGGCAGTTTCTTAATATGCTGACATTTGCAAATTTATTGAATTAAATAGTATATCAAATAAGTAATAATTTTAAAGTTTTATTATTTTTCTCTCTTTCTTAGCAATGATGATCACTATAGAACAGGTACCAGATTTTCAGGGGTTGATATGAATGCTGCTAGACTTTTATTCCACAAACTTATACAACCTGATCATCCACAGATATCTCAGCAGGTTTGTTTTGAAAGTATTTATATTGACATTGCTATCTATTCTTTTATTCTGTTATTTTGTGTTTATAGCCTAATTAGCTTTGCAGTTTCACGTAGTCTTCATTATGATGTACTTTGTGTAGTTTTATTAAATACACTAATGTAAGATTTAAAATAAAGTATATTTTAAAGCATTTGTGATTTAGCTATCAGAGAGCTACAAATCTTTTCACATGTTTGAAGCAGATCCTGATTTACTTAATGTTACCATGTTGGTTAAGTCTGTATATGGTTATAGAGGTAGAGCTTTTACATTGAGAGAGTTGCACGTAAGATTTTTTTGAATTATTCTAGCAGTGCTTAGGCATCAGTTTTCATCATGCTTTAAAGTACATTCATTGTATGACAATGTCTTTTTTCTTCTTTAGTATTTCATGTTTGCTGTAGTACACAATTTTTCTTCTTTCCTTTTTTTGGGGGAAGTGCATTCATTTTAAATGAAGTAGGTTTTGCTTTTTGTCAAAATATAGGTGGCAGCTAGTTTGGAAAAGAATCTTATTCCTAAACTGACTAGCTCCTTACCTGATGTTGAAGCATTGAGGTTTTATCTTACTCTACCAGAATGTCCCCTGATGAGTGATTCCAACAATTTCACAACAATAGCAATTCCCTTTGGTACAGCTCTTGTGAACCTAGAAAAGGCACCTCTGAAAGTACTTGGTAAGAATTTTAAAGTTTTTTCTTTTGAAATCTTTTCTCTTTAAATGAAAATGCCTATTAAGTTCTTACTTGTACTATTTGAAATTTTACTGCCCTGCTTATTTGACATAGTCTTAGGGAAAGTTAAACCTATTTTTCCATTTAAGTTTTTGTCTAGTCATTTACTTCTAGTTGTTGAAGGCAAAGGATGTTAGATATAGAAGTTTAATCAAACATAACAGCAAAGATACTAGGAAAGATGAAAACTGTTAACCATATTCCTTTGCCTCATTTCTTTAGAGTGCGCTTGCTATTAAAGAAGTAAAAGAGGAGGAGGAACTATTAAAACTGAACAAACATGGGTTTTAAATCTTCCTTGAACCCTGATATAAGCCCTTTGCCTTGTGTTTTTTTCACTTGCTAATTTTATGAAGTTTGGTTGTATTTTCCTGCCTCTAGATGAGATTTTATTGCTCATCTGATCTTGTCATTCTGTCACTCTGGTTTTTTGACCTAAACTTTACTCAACTTAATTTTTCCAGTTGTATGGATTTCATCTGTCTTATGACCTGTATAGTTTTCTTGCTACCCGCTTTCCTATTTAATAGTATTTTTGAGATATATGGAACTGGAATACATAGAAATGGTGAAATCAGGACATGGCTGCGGGCGAGTAGAGAAAGCAACGAGCAAGGGGTAGAATACAGTAATCTTGAAGGAAATAACTAGCAATAGAAGAGTAAAGTAAGGACTCACAAGAGTATTGCTTCCTTGTTGTCAGACGTTTTTGTATTTTTTTGACCTGGTTCAAAGGACTGTAGTGTCTTTAGTTATTAACTACAAATAGTGAATGTGAGGGAAAGACTTAAATTGTTGAGTTTCTGTATTTGATTTTCAGGAGTACCTTGCATTTTAAAGGTGATGGATTTGAGTCATCCCTGACAGTATTTCAACCATACATCAAATTGAAAAATAAAACTTAGAAAGATCCTTAAATATTAGAGTAATACAATTTAAAGTTTGTTTTGTTTAAAAAATAGAAATTCTGGGCCAGGTACAGTGGTTCACGCCTGTAATCTCAGCATTTTGGGAGGTGAAGGCAGGAGGATTGCTTGAGCTCAGGAGTTCAAGACCAGTTTGGGCAGCATAGCAAGACTTCTTCTCTTTAAAACATCAAAAAAATTAGCCAGGCATGGTGGCATGTACCTATAGTCCCAGCTACTTGGGATCATCTGAGCCCAGGTGTCAAGGCTATGGTGAACTATGATCATGCCACTGCACTCCTGCCTGGGTAACAGAGTGAGACCCTGACAGAAAAAAAAAAAGAAAATCTAATTTCCAAAACTTTTTTTTTTTTTTTTTTTTTTTTTATGAGTTGGAGTCTCACTCTGTCGCCCAGACTGGAGTGCAGTGGCTGCTCCCGGCCACCGCAGCCTCGACCTGCTGGGCTTCGGTGATCCTTCCGCCTCAGCCTTCCGAGTAGCCAGAATTACAGGCATGCGCTACCACGCCCGGCTGATTTTTTGATTTATTGTATAGATGAGGTCTCGCCAAGTTGCCCAGGTGGGTCTCGAACCTGCGGGCTCAGGCAATCCACTCACCTCAGCCTCCCAAGGCGTGGCATTGCAGGCTGAGCCACCGAGCCCAACCCAGAACATTTTTTAATAACTGATTTTAATATTAAATATAGTGGTGAGTTTTTAAATATAATTTAGGAAATCAAAAATATAAATTTAATAGGCTTTTATACTTTATTTTTTGTTTTTGAGAACATTTAGGCCAGTGTTCTTTGACTTGGTCTTGGGGGAATGGAGGGTCTATAAACCCAAGAAATGTTACATAAAATACTATGTTATGTGCATCTTTCTGTGATTTTCAAAGGGGTAATAACCACTGCTTTAGAAGAAAAGTCAGTATGATTTTGAAAATTGTGATTTAAAAAAATTCATTTTTTTTGTATGTTCACCCTTTAATAACAGAAAACTGGTGGTCAGTACTTGAACCTCCACTATTCCTCAAGATAGTAGAACTTTTTAAGGAAGTTGTGGTACATCTTTTGAAACTCTGCAAGATCGGCATTCCCCCTTCTGAAAGAAGACTTTTCAACAGTTTTCTTCATACTGCATTAAAGGTTTTAGAAATATTACATAGGGTATGTCCAATAGTTCCTTTATGTTTCTCTTTCCCCATTTCTACTAACAGATTAATAATGTTAATTTTAACATTAATATATTATGAATTTAGATTGGCATAAGACATATTATAGAAATTTGGAAAAGTTATTCATACTTTCCTTTAAAAGAAGTTATGTACCCATACTTTGAAGCTTTTGGGTAATTTGACTTTGTTAGGCATTTATAGGTAAGTTGTCATTAGTTGGGCAGAACAATAGCATATTAATGAATTAGAATCTTATATTTTCTTGTGAAGAACAAAATTTTTTAGTTTAATATGTTTTTGTTAGTTATAGGTGGTTATCATATGAAAAAAATACTGGGTTCTAGTTGTGATAATGAACTCATATTCTTTTGCTGTTGGGTGCTAATGACCTCAGTCAAAGTACATAATCATTTGAAACAAATGACTGATTTGAAATTAGACCCATATGTAATTCATTAATTTGCCTATTGTTCTTTCCTGCCCTTCTCCCCAGTGTAAGAAATAGTACCCTTTACACTTGTAGCAGTTGAAAGTTATATGAAGAAGTAAAGTATCAGCTGTTTTCATTAAAGATGGATTTGAGTCATCCCTGACAGTTGGTAGGTATATCTCTGTTATGCCATTTGGTATTTTTGAGTTGCTGTTTAGATGAGACATGACCTAAGGGAGAAGCATATGTTCCTTGCCTATAGAGTGACTGAAAAAACCCACATGAACCTTTAATCTGTAGTTTCTTCTCCTTAATAGCTTCTTTGTATTTTCAGCCCCTCTTGCCTAGTACTATGGTAAATAATAAAGGGATAAAGGAGATAATTCATCTCTTCTTTCTTAAGAAAGATCCCTTATGGACTGTGTATTTTCCTTTTATTTTCTTTTAGTTGAAGCTCCTGGATACCTTTTTCCACTACTTAATTTTCCGAACTTACTCTTTTCTTTTGTTTTTAGTATATCCAAGATTTATAGAAAATAACTCATTTCTAGTCTCATTATAATTGAAGAAATGAATTGAAGAAGCTGTTTCCTTCCTAGGAAAGAAGTCATTCTTATGTTTACCTTTACCCAAAACAAGACTTTTTTATAGCACGGCAGCATCTGGGTTTGCAGTAAACTGCTATTAAGATTCTCTAACTTCATGGGGATTGGTTTCTACCTTTGTGTATACCTTTGTCTAGGATTCAAGAGATGAATTAGATTTTTTTCTTTCCTCTGGACTACTACTTCCTACTACTTTGGTGAACCATCTCTTTTCAACTAGACCGTATTCCGAAACATTCAGTCTCTGCCTTCATTACTGCTTATCTTTATTTTCTCTTTTAAAAATACTTTTTTTTCCCCTTAGCTATGTCTTTTACCTTAAGAAAATGGAAATACAAATCTACTTCCAAAGTGTCTGGTGTTTCTAATGTTCTTCTATATTAGCAGATACAGTAATGTGTTTAGAAGGGGTTTGCTTTTATTTTATGCCCTTGGATCTAGAAGTTTATACTCTAGATAACAGACAGTATTATATTATGTTATGAATCCTGGACTAGGAATCAAAAGATCATGTTTCTAATCCCATTAGTGCTGCTTCCTCCAAGTGTGATTTTGGAGTCTTTTCTTTATGCATATGAAGAATTATTTATAAAACAAGAATTAAAATCCCAGCCCTGATAGTTTTCCAGGATTGGAAAATTATGATTACAATATTTAAATTACACAATATATGTTAAGTTATTATACAGTCATAAGGCAGTGATTTTGCTATCACCACCATTTGGATGGGAAGCCACTACTTTTGACTTTATTTATTGGGTTATGAGGAAACTGAGTTCTTATTTGAAGATGTTACATAGTCAAAAGCAGGATGATACTGGTATGAATTTCTTAAGCATCTGTTTCTAGGAGTCTTTAGGGCAGTCAGTTATCTTCTGTCCTTTACTTGGGAGAAGACTTTGCTTTATCTTACTCTACCATATATAGATACATATGGATATGAACTGTGAGGGATGATTTACTTTCATCTTTAGAGAAACCAAAGTTATTTATCAAAAGTTGTTTTTTCAAAGATTCCTTTTGCCTGACAACTGTCTATATTCCTTCTCTGTGCTCCAAGGTTAAGAATAAAGGGACATTTCCTCAGGCAGTTTCCTTCTTGATCTAACCCTGGAGCAAGATTAGGAGGTAGAGAACTGGACTTTGTGTTTCCTAATCATTTACTAGAATGTATGGATGTACTTGTTCCTCCCATATGTCATGTCCTTTGGAAAGCTTTTGAATTAAAATCATTTCCAGTACTCCAAATGGCATCATAAGAAAAATACCTTTGACACCTGCTACCAGGAATGGATGTATCATCAAATAAATGAACTTACTGACAAAAGTTGGGTTTTTCTTAATAACTTCTGAGTTTTTACACAGTACATTGTAAAGTACTGTTATACCAGAAGAAAAACCTTACTTGGTCTTTCTAGACCAGTTGCTGGATCTTCTTAATCAGTGATTTTCAACTTTTTTTGCAAGGAAACTTTAAATAAACCAAATGGATAAAGATATACATATACTTACCATAATCACCCTGGAACTGAGGTTTATAAACCAGAACACTAAAATGAAATTAATATGTGAAATAAAAGTGTTAGATTCAAACTCATAGATTTTATTTTATACATTTTTGGCAATAATATTGAATGTTTAGGTTGTTTTGAACTTCTATCATGTGATTTCTTTTTAAATTTATTTTGTGAATATTATTATTACCTCTATAAGGTAGAGATATTATTTCTGCCCTTGTTGAGCTTATAATATAGAGGGGTTGTATACACATAAAGAAACAAACCTTTGTAATATGGCATGGTAAGTACTAGTTTAGGAAAAATAAAGGTACTGTGAGAACACGTGGGAAGGCATGTAACTCTGAAGTATTAGGGAAGGCTTCCTGGAGAAAATGATAGCTTCATGCAAACATACCATTTTTAGTCTAACATATTAACATTTATTTTCAAAAACTCATATGTTGTATCTGCAAAATGTGCAAACTGCAAACACTGGTTGCTTTTAAGGAAGGAAACTACAGTTTACTCTTTAAATGTTTAAATATTTAAGATAAAAGTATCAGAGATTAATGGGATATGTATCATTTTCTACAAGAGTTACTAAACTTTAGAGTAGTGTGATTAAAATGTGTGTATATTTTATAAACAAATATGGAAAAGAGGAAAGCTGTTGTGTTTTTTGTATAATTCTATATATTTTCTTTTTTAGTAGAAAGCTAGGCTTTCAGTTTTGATTTCAGTTGATTAAAGCACGATACTGAAGACTCTAGGGCAAGGATCTGCAAAGTTTTTCTGTATAGGACCAAGCAGTTAATATTTTATGCTTTGTAGGCCATATAGCTTCTGTTGCAACTGCTCAGCTCTACTGTGGACAGCATATAAATGGATGGGAGTGGGTGCTTTACAGTAAAACTTTATTTATAAAAATAGTGGGTAATATTTGGCCTACAGGTTGTAGTTTGCTGACCCCTTGCTCTAGGATGAAAATTTTGATCTCTGTATATAAATTAGGTGTCTTTGTTTTGTTTGAAAGCTGGTAATAGCAGTTTTACTCTGGTTAGTTTCTCCCAAATGTGTATCTTGGTCATAGATATAAATTAATCAACAGTAGGTGTTGGGGGAAAGAGCTTTAAGTGCATTTGTCAGTTAAGAGATTAAAATTGTCAACTGTGAAAATAAAAACAGTATTAAGCCAGGTGTGGTGGCTCTTACCTGTAATCCCAGCATTTTGAGAGGTTGAGGCAGAAGGATTGCTTGAGCCCAGGAGTTCAAGACCAACCTGGGCTACATAGTGAAACTTTGTCTCTACAAAACATCAAAAGATTAGCCAGGCATAGTAGTGCACACCTGTAGTCCCAGCTACTCAGGAAGCTGAAATAAAAGGATTGCCTGAACCCAGGAGGTCAAGGTTGCTGTGAGCTGTGATCATGTCACTGTACTCCAAACTGGGTGACAGAGTGAGACCCTGACTCGGAAAAAAAGGTAGTATTAAATGTATTCTTTTTAAGCTGGACTATTTGTAGTTTCAAGAGTAAGCCATAGTATCAAGTATTTCAAACATTTACAAAAAGAAAAAACACACGTGCATTCTAGATATATAAATATTTTAAATATATATTATACACATGTGTGTGTATTATATATATGAACATTTTTAAGGAGTAAATTTGGGAGTCATATAGTGAGTTGAGAATGTGTGTTAGAGAGTCCTACATTAGATTTCCTACTCTGTTACCTTGGTTAACTTTCTTAAATTCTAAGCTTTAGGATACTCATCTGTATGGTGATAGTAATAGTATACATTTCATAGGATTGCTTAAATGGGATAATGTACATGGAGTCTGCTTTAATGATAACTTATTTTTTATTAGAAAACAAAATTTGAGTGAATTTTAAGGTAAAGTCTGCATTTCAGTAAAAATTTTATCTTCCCATCTTGATATGCATGCTAAAGACCTGACAATCCCCCCTCTCCTGTGGAAGGAGGTAGGTAGTATTATTAAGTATGTGTTTGTTCTCCTTTTCTATTAGGTAAACTTCAGAGCAAAAGTTTGAAAAACACAGAAATTATATAAACCATTTTTTAACTAAAAACTAACAGTAACCACGCATTATAATACACCTCACTGAAAATGCAGTAGATATAGAATGGCCATTTTAAAATGTCATTAGAAGCATGAACTATTTGCATGTCTCTTAAAAGTTTTATTTGCACACTCATTCACCTCATATTTATTGAGCACCTGTTTGGAAACCAACATTGTCCAGTTAGAGTTAACGTTTATACCTCTACTAGATGATTTCCCTTATTCTCTTTTAAACATTGCTTAGTTGGCTTGATGTTATTTTTCAAAAATTATGAAGTTACTCTTGTTATTCTTCATAGACAAGGTAGGTAGTTTTGTGTAGTTTGTATATTAGATCAACTTATATTTTTATTTTCTATTTTTCTTCAGCTGGCACAAAGGGGGGATAGTTGTTTCCATTGATGGTTTTTCTTCTTGAGTGGAAGATCTCTTAGAGTTTTACTCTTTACCTCTCCCTCACCTACTGCCACAGCTTTTGTTATCTTCTTTAAGGAAAATGATTCTCAATTATGTTATTGAGGAAAATCTTTCTGTTGAGAGATGTGACAGTCCTGCCCTTACTTTAATTAGGAAGTTTAATGCCAAATACCTTATCTTTCCCAGCTCCTGTTCTTGCCCCACCTAGATTGCCTTCTTCCTGATTTACGTACGTGTGTGTTACCAACAGTTTTAAAAATTATTGTTACTCAGGCTTGAAATATTGAAGTTATCTTTGACTCTTCCTTTGTTTTCTATATCCATTAGCTGGCATGACCTATACGTTCTTATTATCTAGAAACCCTGGATCTTTTAGTAATACTCTGATTTATTTTTCTGCCACTAGCCTCTCTGCTCATTCATAACTATATCTCACACTGCCAAAAGAATAATTAAAATATTACTGATTCTGTCACTTTTTGACTCTAAAGCCTTGTTTTTTCTTGATGTGTCAGCTCTGCCACAGTAATGTTCTGCAACAAAACAAGCCAAAACTAATTGGCATACAGTAATAAGCATTTATTTTCATTTCTACTGGAGCGGGCCATGTTTTAGCCTGAGTCTTGACTGAAGTTGGCTCACCTCGAAGCTGCATACTGAATCCAGTTTTGCTCCATGTGTCTCTCATTCTCTTTGGACCAGCAGTTTAGCTGGGGCAGTTATAAACAAATTTTGTGTCTTTTACCTCATGCTGTTCTCTCTCTGCATAGATTGTTCTCCCTCAAACTTTTTCTTTTTTGAGATTTTTTCCATTCACTTTGCTCTTCAATTTTTATTTTGAATTTTTCAAACATACAGAAACATTGAAAGACATATATAGTGAAAACCTATATACCCTTCATTCTAGATTCAGCAGTTAACATGCAATCACATTTGCTTTATATGTGTATGTATATATTTACTTTTTTCATGAAACATTTGAAAATAAAATACAGATATCACCCTTTACTACTTCAGCATTTATCTCCTAAGAATACAAGTATTTTTCTACATAACAAACAGCAATACTATTATTTCTCTTAAGGAAATTAACTGTAATTCTACAGTATCATCTATCTATGCAGGCATGCTCAAATTTTCTCAGTTATAGCTAATTTTTTTTTTGAGTTGGAGTCTCACTCCTTCGCCCAGGCTGAGGTGCAGTGGCTCGCACACTCACGGCCACCCCAGCATCGACCTTCTGGGCTCCAGTGATCCTTCGACCTCAGCCTTCCAAGTAGTGGGAACTATAGACATGTGCTACTGTGCCCAGCTATTTTTTTTTTTTTGAGTTGGAGTCTCACTCAGTCACCCAGACTGGAGTGCAGTGGCTGCTCCCGGCCACCGCAGCCTCCACCTGCTGAGCTCCGGCGATCCTTCCGCCTCAGCCTTCCAAGTAGATGGAACTACAGGCGCGCGCTACCACGCTTGGCTCATTTTGATTTATTGTAGAGATGAGGTCTCGCCAAGTTACCCAGGCGGGTCTTGAACCCGCGGGCTCAGGCAGTCCACTCATCTCAGCCTCCTAAAGGCGTGGGATTACAGGCTGAGCCACCGAGCCCAGCTTGCCTGGCTATTTTTTATCTTATTGTAGAAATGAGGTCTCGCCAAATTGCCCGGGCTGGTCTCGAACTCGCAGGCTCAGTTTTTTATGTTTTTTATCTCACTGCTTTTTTAGAGATCAGTCAGATTTTGTTTTTTTGCAATTGTTTGTTGAATCTTGTTAATATCTTTCCCTTTTTTTGAGTTGGAGTCTTATTCCGTCGCCCAGGCTGAAGTGCAGTGGCACACCCACGGCCACTCCATTGTTGACTGGCAGGGCTCAGGCGATCTTTCCGCCTCAACCTTCCAAATTGCCAGAACTACAGGTGTGCGCTACCACCACGCCTAATTTTTTGATTTACTGTAGAGATGAGGTCTTGTCAAGTTGCCCAGTCTGGTCTTGAACCCGTGGGCTCAGGCAGTCCCTTCACCTCGGCCTACCAAAGTGCTGGGATTACAGGCTTGAGCCACCACGCCCAGGCTAATCTTGTTAGTATATTTTTTGATCTATGAATATAGTCTTTTCACTTATTTAGGTCTTAATTTTCTCTCAGCAGTACTTTGTAATTTTCAGAGATCTTGCATATTCTTTTAAAATTTTTACTCCTCCTCTCTCTCTAAAAATTAACATTCCTGCCAAGCATGGTGGGCCACACCTGTAATCCCAGCACTTTGGGAAGTGGAGGCAAGAGGATTGTCTGAGTCCTAGGATTCGAGACCCGCCTGGGCAACTTGGCGAGACCTCATCTCTACAATAAATCAAAAAAATTAGTTGGGCATGGTGGCACATGCCTGTGGTTCCAGCTACTTGGAAGGCTGAGGCAGAAGGATCACCTGATCCCTGCAGATGGATGCCATGGTGGCCATGAGTGTGCTACTGCATCCAGCCTGGGCGACAAAGTGAAACTCCTACTCAAAAAAAAAAAAAAAATTCCTAAATGTTTTATATTTTTTATGCTGCTGTAAATGACAAATTTAAAAATTATTTTCTCAGTATTTATTGCTAATACAGAGAAATTTAGTTGAATTTTGAGTATTGGTCTTTTACTGTGTGACCTTGATTAATTATTAGTTCTAATAATGATCTTATAGATTCATTTGGATTTTAATGTACACAATCATGTTTTTCTTGCCATGTTTTATTAACTAAGAATTTTAGTGTAGTGTTGAATATAACTGGTTACACTGGTCATCCTGCCTAGTTCTTAATCTTAGAAAGCTTTTAATATTTTACCAGTAAGTATGATGTTAAATGTGGGGTTTTTTGGTAGGTGGATTTTATCTATTTGAAGAAATTTTCTTCTGTTTCTCATTTGCTGAGAGTGTTTCTTATGAATGTTTGTTGCATTTTGTCAGATGCTTTTTCTGCATCTGTCAGATGAATAAATGATTTTTTTCTTTTTTTTCAGAAGTATTGTGAAATTCATTGATATTTAAATGTTAAACCAAACTTGCATTCTTGGGATCAACTTTACTTGAGCATTTTATATTATATATGTTACTGGATTTAATTGACAAATTGTATTGAGGGTTTTATGTCTTTATGAAGAATATTTATAATTTTTCATTTCTCATATTGCTATCAGCTTTTGGTATCAAGGTTATTCTGGCTTTATAAAATGATTAAGAAATGACTATTTTCTGAAAGAGTTTGTTTTAGATTGATATTACTCTTCCTTAAATATTTGATAAAATTCACCAGTGAAACCATATTGGCCCTGGAGTTTTGTTTTGGGAAAAATTTTAATTTTCTATTAAACTTTTAAAACAAATATAGGACATTTCAGGTTTTCTGGTTTTTCTTGAATCAGTTTTGGTAGGATATCTATGTGATGATATATCCTCTTTATTTTTGATAGTAGCAGTTTGTGTCCTCTCCCTTTTTTTCCTTGGTCAGTCTGACTAGAGGCTTATCATCTTATTTATTTTTTTAGATAACTCATTTTACTTTTTACGTTTTTCTTTAGTGTTTTTTCTGTTCTCTCTTTCATCAGTTTCTGTTCTTTATGTCCTTACTTCTCCTTGACTTAATTTGATTTTTTTTCTAGGTTTTTAAAACCTAGAGGCTTAGGTAATTTATTTTAGACCCTTTATTTCTAATATGACCATTTAATGCCATACAATTCCTTTATGCCCTGTCTTATTCGCATCCCACAGATTTTGAATTTATTTTTTTAACTTTAAGTTCGAATTATTTTCCTGAGGCCCAACATTTGAGTCATCTCTGAATTTGACTTTTAATTGCTTTGTCTCTAGACAAGGTTTTGTTTTGTTCATTTGCTTTTTGATATGTCAAATAATTTTTAGCTATCTGTAAAATAGAAGCTGATAAATAAGTAACTGGGTGTACCTCTCTTGCTATTAATTAGTGTGAGGGTTTATGTTAGTCTAGTCAGGAGTTAAGCCAGGATTGTGTTATTTGCTCTAGTTACCTTTATTGCACTTATAGGCCTCAAATTCCTCTAATGTTGCCTTGTGTTTAGGGTAGCAGTGGAGTGTCAAAGAGCTTTTCTGAATATTTGTGCCTACTTCGTACAGGGGTTTTTCTCTTCACTCTTGCACCCTTGTCAGTAGTTAAACTGGTGTTGCTTGTTACTCAGTGCTTTCAAGAATGGAGTGGGGGGGTTCTTTGTTGTTGTGATACAGCCTTGGTCTTAGGTAGATTATGTGTGCTGTGACCTCTGGCTGAGACTTTCTCAGACTTTCCTCCCCTCTTCCCTGTGGCAGCCAAACTTCGCTTTGAATCTTTTATGTTTTGTGTGGACGTTTCTGCTCCCTCCTCCAGCAACATAGGGCCTAATTTCTACTGATATAAGATTTCTACTAATTTCTATGATAATAAGATTCTGGGCCCAGGACTGTTTTGCCACCCTTTGGATTGAAGGTTTCTCTCTCCCCTAGCAACAATATATGGGTTTGCTTCCCCTTCGTCAGTGGCTTAAGGCTTTTGATCTGGGCAGGGTGGTAGGCTTTTGTACCTTTTTCACAGTGGCAGCTGATTCCTTTACACCACTGAGAGAGACTCTTGATCTTCTACCTTGTTTCCAGTTGTTTTTGTGGGTACCCTGTGGAGATCTGTGGAAAAGAGTCTATGAGAGCCAACTGCCTCGGACTCTCAGGGGTTATGTACTGACAAGCTACCCCACACTCAGCTTTAAATAATTTCTTAAAAATTTAACTGGTTACTTCCGCTTGTGTGACAGTGGTATCTTCCACTTGTTCTCTGCTGCAGATGAACCATTTCTGTATCCTGTTTCCCTTTGGAAGGATCTGTTCATTCTTGGGATTCAGGCTGCTTTGCTATCTTTTATTTTTGAGTTGGAGTCTCACTCCGTCACCCAGGCTGGAGTGCAGTGGCACGCTCACAGCCACTCCAGTGTTGACCTGCTGGGCTCTGGCGATCCTTCCACCTCAACCTTTCAAGTAACTGGAACTACAGGTGCACACTACCACGCCTGGCTAATTTTTAATTTATTGTAGGGAAGTGGTCTCATCAAGCTGCCTGGGCTGGTCTTGAACCCGCAGACTCAGGCAGTCTACTCGCCTCAGCCTCCCAAAGTGCTGGGATTACAGGCTGAGCCACTGAGCCTGGCCTAAAAGTGTTATGTTTAATTGCCAGTATTCTAGAATTTTTCAAATAGCCTTCTGTTACTGACTTTTAATTTAATTTCATTGTGGGCAGAGAACATATTTTGTATACTTTGGATTCTTTTCAGTGTGTTATTAGAATGTCTTGTATGGTCCAGGATGTGACCTATCTTTTGACTGTTTCATGTACAGGTAGGTATTGAGTGAAGTGTTCTATGACAATGAGTTCAAGTTGGTTGAAGTTGTTGAAATAATCTATACTTGCTGATTATGTCTAAATATTTTCTATCAGTAAGAGAGGGGTGTTAAAATCTCCAACTATGATGGTGAATCTGTCACTTTCTCCATGTATTTTGAAGTTTTACTGTTAGGGATTATTATGACTTCTTGGCAAATTAATCCGTTTGTCATTTAGGAAACGTGCCCATTTTCCTCTGGAAATGCTCGTTTTGAACTCTTTAAGTGTAGCCTCCTAGCTGCTGCTTTCTATTGGTTTGTTAGTTCTTTTTTTTTTATCAAAGTCTCACTTTGCACATTCAAGGTTTAAGAATTAACCAAAGATATGAGGGGAATTTGCACACAAATTTTGGGGCTTTACCCTCTGGATTCCTTTCTTTGATTTTTATTCCTCACTGTCTGGCGTGCTGGCAACCCCAGTCTCTAACTTATGACTCCTCTGTCTGGTAAGACTGCTGTTTTCTACTTGAGCTCTGTCTCCCAGTTTCTGCCTACTTTTGGTTGATTACCAGTGTTTTTTAAGTACAGTAGTCGCTTTTTAATATGTTATCTAGAGTTTATAATTGTTAATGTCAGAAAGATTAGTCTGACACAAAGTATTCTGCCATTTCCCACACCAGAATTCCTCTAGTTTCTTTTAATTTAGAACAACTCCTACCTTTTTTTAGAATCCCTATTGACTTTTTAAAGAGTCCTGACCAGCTTCTTACAGAAGTCTCACAGTTAGGATTTTTCTGTTGTTTCCTCATTGTGATGTTTAATTTGTTCCTCTATTCCCTTGTATTTCCTATAAATTGGAATTTAGATCAAGAAACTTGATTAGATTCAAATTAAACCTTTTTTCATAGATCATATGTATACTTATTGTTGAGTTATTATATCTCTAGGAACATAATATTTCATTGTCCCAGTATTGGTGATGATTAGTTTGATCATTGGTTAAGGTGGTATTCTCCAGTGTAAAGCTTTGTCTTTCCCTTTGTGATTAGTTAGTAGGTAATCTCTAGGGTGGTAATTTGAACCATCTTCATTTTTCACATCATTCCCAGATGTTACCTCTTAAAGTTTATTCTAATTAGATGCCAGCACAGAGTAACACCTAATAAGCATTAGCTTCTGTTATTGTTACTTAGATATTATGTTTTGGTTACAAAGATATTTATGTCTTTTTTGCTAGATTTTGGGGTGCTGAATGCAGATATCACATCTTACAAATCTTACGTCTCCAGTAGCACTTAACTAACATTTTGCATATAGTAGGCACTCTGATCATTTTTTATAGGAATAAAAAATGAGCTAAAAAGCCTTTTTTATTTCAACATGTTTATCCTGTCTTAGGTACTGGTTAAATTTAATGTTAATTGTACCCTTTTTTGTAGGTAAATGAGAAAACGGGACAGATTATACAGTATGATAAATTTTATATCCATGAAGTACAAGAATTGATAGACATAAGGAATGATTATATCAACTGGGTCCAACAGCAGGCCTATGGAATGGTATGTTTCCTATGCATTTTGTGGTTTCACTTTTATGTATCTTTTGTTCTAATACAAAAGAAGCAATTGCTTGTTTTTGAAACAACAAAGTTTTTTTTCAGAGCTTATTTTTTAAAAATAAAAACACATTGCAAAGGAATGCTATATATTATGCAGTATTTATAAGCAAGCATCTACTCTTTTACCAAAACCATACAAAAGAGATAAAAATACAAATGTGACATGGATTCTTAACTCTCATTTATTTTCTGTGAGGCCTTCTTATTTCTCTAGTGTTGAGAATGCTAGAGTCCCTGATACTAGAACTCCTAAGAATATATTATTGTTGTGAGATTGGTGCTTCAAAACTACCAGAAGAGAACCCTAGGATTATTGAGTCTATTTTTTATTTTTCCCTTTTGTATGTTTAATTTTATTTCAGATTTTTAATGTAAATCCAGTATATACATAACTTCTTTCTATGTGACTAAATCTTTAATAACTAGATACTGTCTTATTAAAATAGTAACATAGTCTTATAAAACTCAAATTAGGCACATAAAATTTTAATGTAGAAATGGATAAGCAGCTAGGTTTATTACTTTCCTTTGCTAGTCATTTTAGTGTATTTGAGTCCCCAAAGCAAGTAATTTAATATGTGTGCAGGACTTACAGAAGGGTGAATAACCTTTCATTGCTTCTTAGGCATCAGCTATAAGCTCTTTGTGAATGGGTACTCTGTCAAGTTAATCGGCAACTCTGATAGTATGTATAGTAGGCATTCTGGAGTATGTATAATAGGCACTAAAAAAGTTAAGTAGTTTTTGAATGGCAGGCTGGTTAGTGCATGCTGTTTTTAGGATACTCTCACCTCCAGGAATCAGGTTATTTCTAGACATCTTTTTCTTCCTAGGTACTTGGGTCTGGACTGAGAGAGAATCATTGACTTTTCTCTGGAGTCACTGGGAGGCTGAGTCAGTTTTATAGCCATTCTATAGATTTGGTTCTACTCACTTGCTTATTCAACAAGTAGTCATTGAGTATTTCTTATGTAGCTGATACTGATTTAGGTATTGAAAATACAGTGGTGAACTACACAAATTAGGACCTTGTTTCTCATAGAATTTTTAATCTTGTGGGCAAGATAGATGATAATCAAGCAAAACAAGAAATTCCTTCTAATAAGATGTACTATATAGAGAATTAAAATGAGGGGATGTAGTAAGGATTGTTTTCTCAAAATTGGGTAATCAGAGAAGTCTTGTCTGATAAAGTATGAATGGTAATCTGAATGACAAGGAGGAATCCTGTAAGATTAGAGCAGAGAAAATTTCAAGAAGCTTGGACATGTTGTTAAAGACCTTAAGTGAGAAAGAACTAGCTTCACATGTTTGAGGGATAGAAAGAGACCAGCATGACTAAAATATGGGAGTGGGGAACGATCAGAGAAATAGATAGGGACCACATCATGGAAGAGTTTAGTTAATTAGGATTAGGAATCTGGATTTTATCTGAAGTGCTATGGCGAGCCATTGGTGAGTGCTAAGCAGGAGAGAACTTAAACTGGTTTATATTTTGAATAATCACTTTGTTGGCTGGGTGGAGAATGGAGTGTGAGGAATGGGACAAAAATGAAAGAGGAGACCAGTAAAACGGCTATATTTTAGTAGATTGTGGGAGAGGAAATGATGGGTTTGATGAGAATATAATTGTGTAGATGGAAGGAGGAAATGGACTTGTAATACTTCTTGCAGATAAAAGGGACAAGAATCATTGATGGTTAGATATGAGGTGAAGAAAGGAGAGAAATCTACAAAGGAAATTAAGAAGTAGGTGAGGTAGAAGGAAAACTAGGAGAGTGTCAGAAACCGAAATTAAAAAGTGAAGGAGAGAGTTGAATGCTGCTGCGGAGGAGGATAAAAACCTTAGAGTGGACAGTGAATGTGGTTACATGAAGGTCATTGGTAACCTTGATAATATCATTTTAGGATTGGGATGTTGTAAGGAGAAATTTGGAGGTGAGTCAGAAGCAGGAACAATAACCATTGGCAATACTTTCAAGAACTTCTGCATTGAAGAAGAGCCAAAAAATGGAGAGTAGCTTGAGACAAGGGGTAGTTTTTTAAGAAACAAAATCATTGACCTGAGGAAGGTTATGAATAAAAACTTCCTTTTTTCTTCCTTGTTTGAGCTATATCTCTGGGCTCATTTTCTGTCTTTGAAATATGCAGATTTTGCATTCTTAGTATAATAGATATTTATTGCAATATAAAAAGAATTTTATTTATTTACCATTGAGGAAGATTGATGCTTCAGGAAATAAGCCTTGTTTATTCCATGATTTTTCACCCAGGGTGATGTTTTTGAAACGAGTGATATAGGGACATCTTTTAAAGAAAAACAATTTCCTAAGAAGCTTACATATTTTTATGATTATCTTATGTAAATTATATACACACATTAAACTAGTTCTAAATTCCTGGTGCTTCTTAAAATAGCTCTAAAAATTATAACAATTTATAATTATAAATAACACTACAAATTTTAAAATCAAGCTAGTATTAACTTAGTATGGAGAATGATTATGTTCCAATAATTAGGAATCCCAGCTCACAATATAAATATGGTGAGGAAGTGGAACAACATAAAGTGCCTTGGCTCAAATCCCACCTCAGCATGTATTCAGCTCTGTCTTTGGGAAAATTACTTAATTTATCTTGAGATTTCATTCTCTTTTCTGTAAGATAACATAGTAGTACCTACCTTAAATGGTTATTGAGAAGATTAATTGGTCTGATCTATATGAAGAACTTAGAGTAGTTCCCGGCACATAGTTAAGTCTTGGTAAAATAGTGATTCTTGTTACTGGCTGTGTTGACACAGGCTACAAGTTTGGCAGAAGTCTCTATTATGAGATGTCCGGTAACTCTTCTCTTGCTGCCTTTCTCTATATTAACTATAATGAAACATTTGCTTTTAGAATGAGGTGTGATAGTCATTTGACCTTCATGTATCAAGCACATCATTTAAGTATAAAATCCTAGGTGTTATAAAGATCCTGTTTGGTTATAATCAGAATCATTGCAGGCCTTGGAGTTTCATGGGCATGCTGGTATTATAAATGAATTATAATTTTTTTTTTCCCTTGAGTTAGTCTTACTCTGTCACCCAGACTGGAGTGCAGTGGCCGCTCCCGGCCACTGCAGCCTCTACCTGCTGGGCTCCAGCGATCCTTCTGCCTCAACCTTCTAAGTAGCTGGAACTACAGGCGTGCGCTAATTTTTGATTTATTGTAGAGATGAGGTCTCACCAAGTTGCCCAGGAGGGTCTCGAACCTGCGACTCAGGCAATCCACTCACCTCAGCCTCCCAAAGCGTAGGATTACAGACTGAGCTACCGAGCCCGGCTCTAATTTTAAATTTTTTAAATCAATTTTTAAATTATCAATATAAAACACTAAGTTTAAAATTTTCCCAAAGCACTTGTAGGCCACCTAAGAATATATATCCTGGGATCTGCCAGGCCAGTTTGAGAAACATTGTCCTAGGAAGTCATATCTGCCTGGATCATTGTGAACTGTATTAGATTTCCTTTGACTTGGAATTTGTATCTGGTAACTAGTAACTTTACCTTATTCTAAACACTACAAGATTATTTTGTCTTTAAGCCATAATATGTTGAGCTTTGCTTCTCTATTACCTCTTTCTCAGTCAAAGATATTAAGAGCCCATCAGTTATATATTTCCCTGATCTCTAAACTCAAATAAGTAATTCTGTGAAATTCTAGGCTTTCATTGTAATAACCTTTTGTACCGCTGAGATACCTAACTTTTTACCTCATTCTCTTCCATTCTTCTATCCGTTTTTACTGGACTCATTCCCCTTATATGTGGAGTCTTTGTTTGATTTTCTTGCTTCTATAGTTACTATATAATCTTCTGTGTTGTTTTCTAAGACTCCGATTTGATTTTGATGAGTGAAACTATTTCTTCATTTGAATTTCTTTGCTTATTATCTTTTTTCCCCCCTCTGCTGTGACCTCTTGGCAAAATAAAAGAGCCAGTGTGTCTCTCTCTCTCTCTCTCTCTCTCTGTCTCATTTTCAGCTATTTGGTTATTTTTTCCACTTTTAGGTACTATTCTTTGTTGTACTTTTCCTTACCCTCCTTGAACTTTACTCTTAAATTGCTTACAAAAATATCTTAGTGGTTACTACCAAATTCTTTGCTCTTTTTCCTCGACCCTTTTTTCTCCTAAGCTTTTAGTCATTGTACATGCATATCACCAATATATATCTAATAAAAATTTACAATTTAGAATAAAGTATAGAAAGGTCTATACTGAGTCGTCCTGTTTGAATTACAATGAGATTTAAGTTAAGCACATTTTGTAAAACAGTATACCTATGTGAGGCATATGTCAGATACAAGTAAGTACTAATAAAGATACTGTGGTAGGCCAGGTGCAATGATTCATACCTGTAATCCAAGCACTTTGGGATACCAAAGTGGGAGGATCACTGGAGGTCAGGGGTACAAGACCAGCCTGTGCAACAGAGTAAGACACCATCTCTACAAAAAAGAATTTTTAATTAACTGGATTTGGTGGTGCCCACCTATAGTCCTAGCTTTTTGGGAGGCTGAGGTGGGAAGATCACTTGAGCAGCGCAGTAGTTGGAGGCTACAGTGAGCTATGATCATACCATTGCATTCAAGCCTGGGTGACAGAGCAAGACTCTTTCTCTAAAAAATAATAATAAAAAAGGATTTTGTGGTAAATTGGTAAAAACTATATAGTCTGTTATATATATATATATATATAAAATAAATATTATTTCATAGTAATTGTGCTATATATATAAATCATCACTGTATCTGTTCTGTTTCATTACATTGTTGCACATTACCTGTGGGCGGGTGCTCAGCTAGCGCCATGACATGTTCATCAGCAAAATAGGAAAATAGACTGGAATAACAATTGGGTAGACCAGCTTTGGGAAGATATACCACTGTTTAGCTTCCCTGGGTTGATTTTATTTCTTTTTTAATAAAATAAGGAAGTTGACTAAAGTACACTTGTGCTCCCTTGTAGTGCTAATATTTCACAGAACAGTTCATCCTTGTTTTTTAAAGATCCCTTGTCATTTTTAATTGTATTAATATTTTGCAGGGATCCAGTCTTCAGATTTTAGACTGATCATAGTGTCATTTTTCTTTTCTTAGGCATTGTATTACCAAATTATGTTTGCATATTTTTCATTTCCTTCATGTTTTAGAAGTATCTTTTTATTTCTGTCTTATCTGCTAAGATCCTTCATATTTATTTGAATAACTTTAATAACTTTAGTATCATCTCTTTAGGATAGTAACTTCTCAGCATAATCTTATGCACTTAAGATGACACCAGCAATGGTTAAGTGTTTTTGCCATAAATAATCAGCTGAAATTAAAACATTCCAATGCGCTGCAATTTTTTTGACTTTAAAAACTGGATCTATCTTTAGCCTTTGGTATTAAAAGCCGCCTTAATGAAGTCTGATTCAGACCATGAATCTTTGACTTTCAAGCATTCTTTCAGGCCTTTATCACTCCAGCTTCTAGGACATTGAATAACTAAATTAGGCTTGCCATAACCCAATTTCAAAGTTCCCACTCTAAAAACAGCCAGTAGTTAGTGTTTAAGTGTGTGGATTTGGAACTGGTAGTCATTCACGTATTTAGTGACATGTTGGATTTTTAGAAATAGACCTTTAATTGACCTCACATGTCTTATTATCCTGTGCCTGCACCCTTCTTGCTTTCCTTTTAATTTTCCCTCGGAATTACTACTTCGATAAATTAAATTTGAGCTACCTTACAACTCTGATATTTCCCACAAGAATCTAAATCTATTCATGCTTAGTGTTTAATTTTTTAAATGTTTGAGCCGTTGTCTACAATCTCTAATCCTTAAATTGACATTTCTAATAATTATCTGGTTTTCTCTTTAGTGTTCCTTTCCTAGATAAATTCGTTTGCCTAATGCCAAGCCTCTTTTTTCTCAAGTTTTTTCTTGTCTTATTATTTTTAATATTTCTGCCAGTTTACATTTCTCTTCACAGTCAAATTTTCGGTGTAATCAGATCATGTTCTGCATTACTATAGGTTAGTCATACAATAAATTCTAACATTATCTTATTGACTGCCTGAATGGATAGTGATAATGCATAGCACATATATCTAATTACACATAATAATAAAAGTGCATACATATTAATGTTTTATTATTTACCCAAGGATAAAATTTATCTTCCAGGCCAGGCTCAGTGGCTCAGCCTGTAATCCCAGCACTTTGGGAGGCTGAGGTGAGTGGATTGCCTGAGCCCGCAGGTTTGAAACCAGCCTGGACAACTTGGCGAGACCTTGTCTCTACAATAAATCAAAAAATTAGCTGGGCATGGTAGCACGCACCTGTAGTTCCGGCTACTTGGAAGACTGAGGTGGAAGGATCTCCAGAGCCCAGCAGGTCGAGACGGTGGTCAGGAGCGTTCCATGGCACTCCAGTCTGAGCAACAGAGTGAGACTCCAACTCAAAAAAAAAAAAAAAAAGAAAGAAAAGAAATACCTATCAACATTCACTGAAGGCCTGCTTGGAAACTATACTATATACTAAGGAAGTTTATATTATGGAAGATAAATTTTTTTTTAAGTTGGAGTCCCCCTTTGGTGCCCAGGCTGGAGTGCCGTGGCATTCTCATGGCCACTCCAGCGTCAACCTGCTGGGCTCTGGCTATCCTTCTGCCTCTGCCTTCCAAGTAGCTGGAACTACGGGTGTGCGCTACCACGCCCAGCTCATTTTTTATTTATTGTAGAGACGAGGTCTTGCCAATTTGCCCAGGCTGATCTTGAACCCACAGGCTCAGGCAATTCACTTGCCTCGACCTCCCAAAGTGTTAGGATTACAGGCTGAGCCACCAAGCCCGGCCAGGTGTTTCTTTATTCAAACTTTTTTTTGGTAGTAATAGCACTTTTAAAATGTTCAATAGGAATGATGTTGATGATGCTTTGCTTGTGTGCAGGCATGAGATTCATGGGAAATCTCTGTACCTTCCTTTCAGTTCTGCTGTGAACCTAAAACTGCTCTAAAATAAAAAAGTTTCAAAGTCTCACAACTTATACTATAAAAGCATTTAAAATCTTCCTTTTTAATTGCCCTCCAATTAAACTGTCATCTAAAACTTTTTTTTTTTTCAGAATAGCTTCTAAATACTTTCTTCTTGTTAACATTAAAGCACTTATTCAGTAATATTTTGGTGTTCTGAATTAAAAAAAAAAACCTCTAGTATTCTTTCTCAGAATAGGATTTGCATACTGTCTTGTTTTGCTTATATTTTTATACTGCTTTCATTTTATTTAACACCATATAGTGAAAGAACCCTAAGTTTTTTCTAATACTTTATAGCCTCCAATAATACCCTTCATGGCATAGGAGAACTTAGTCAACTACAAAGTTAGAGAGAACAATCCATACAAGACTGCCCTCACTTCTGATATAAACTGAAAGTTTGGAGAGGGTTCCCCACACTACCCTCAGTTTTGATAATTTGCTACAAGGCCTTCCAAAACTATTTTACTGATGACAGTATGAAAACGATTATACTGAAAATTACAGTTTGTTACAGGAAAGGGTGCAAATTAAAATCAGACAAGGGCCCTTTTGACTTTCTGAGCAGCACCATGGCAGTTGGCAAGAACAGATGCTTTTTAAAAACGCTAGAAAAAAGGAGCCAAGAAGTGGTTAATCTGTTTAAAAAAAAAAAAAAGTTTGGTGTGAGGTGAAAGCACCTGCTTTGTTCAACATAAGAAATATTGGAAAAGCACTAATCACCAGGACTCAAGGAAACAAAATTGTATCTGGTGGCCTCAAGGGTTGTATGTTTCCTTTTATTTTTCTTTTAAAGACCAGTGTGATAGTAAGGAGTCGTGTGTTTGAAGTGAGCCTTGCTGATCTGCAGCATGATGACATTGCATTTAAAAAATTCAGGCTGATTCCTGAGGATGTTCAGGGCCAAAACTTCCTGACTAACTTTCATGGCATGAATCTTACCTGTGACAAAATATGTTCCACAAAATGGCAGACCATGATTTAAGTTCATGTTGATGTCAGGACTGCTGATGGTTATTTGCTTCGTCTGTTCTTTGTTGGTGTTACTAAAAAATGCAACAATTGGACATGGACGACCTCTTATGCTCAGCACCAACAGGTTCACCAAATATGAAAGAAGATGATGGAAATCATGACCTGAGAGGTACAGACAAGTGACTAGAAAGAAGTGGTCAATAACTTGATTCTGGGCAGCATCAGAAAAGACTAGACTTGCTAGTCTATATGATGTCTTTGTTAGAAAAGTAAAAATGCTGAAGAAGCTAGAGTTTGAAATGGGAAAACTCATGGAGCTTCCTGGTGAAGGTAGTAATTCTGGAAAAGTTACTGGGGGTGAGACAGGTGCTAAAGTTGAACAAGCTGATAGATATGAATCATCAGTCCAAGAATCTGTCTAAAATTCAGGCTTTTAATAGTGACAAATGAAAAGTCCTATTTGTAGGAGGGAAAAAAACAACCAAGGGAAGAAGCACATAAGACAGACTCTGGTAAAGATACTAAAGGCAGAGCTTCTTTTGTTCTTTCTCCATGGGGTCATGGATGAGACACTTTCCTACCATTGATGTGTGACAGTACTCACGAGTGTTGCCTGCCAAGGAAGCTCACGAGAACTCTGGTGCCCAGAGTTCTTATTGGGGCTCAGTCACAGGCTGTCATGTGGTGGACTTTTAGTTTTCAGCTCTTCTGGAAACAGAACTGATACCACATGGCCGAAGCCCCCATCATAAATACTTGCTATGTTCCTCAGTGGCTAAAGCCCCCAGGCAAACAGAGACACTACTGTTAGGCATGATATTTCATAGGCCTATAGATCATCTCCCAGTAACCAAGCACAGTGCCTTCTCCTTGGATAAAATTAATTCCTTACTACACAAGGCACCATCGACAGATTTAACAACATATTTCTGAAGATTCTAGTGCTTTACATGAGTCTATACTCGTAGCATATATGGAAACTTTCAGAGTACATTTCTGTTGAATAAAGTGGTTAGCTTTCATTATAATTTCCTCTATTACTTCCTTTACAAATGTATCTTTCTCAGTTCATTTCTTCCTTCTGTTTACCACCTGTGTGCACTGTTCTGTACTTTCTATTTTAAATTAATTCAGTGTTGAAGAATGCTTAATAAAAGATACCTTATGTTTTACGAGTTATTTTTGTCAAATAAAAACAATTTATGGCTTATTTTTTTCTCACTTTGTTTCCATATAGCATTTTAATCTACTAAACACACTCTCAGTTTGTCGAGATTAACGAAGTCTTAAAGTCTGAGGAATGTTTTCTCCATTTTCCAGGTAGAGAAACTGAGCCATAAAATTATTTCTTCAAGACCAAGTCAGGTTTAGGATTAGTTTCCCTATTCTGCCTAAATTCTGCAAATGGGGGTGCTTAGTTGCTCAAAACAAATTTCATTATGTTCAAGCCTCAATAATTTTATGATCACAAGGTACCTGAAACAAAGGTCATTTATAGATATAGATACATAAGATGCATGTGTAAAGGGTAAGTTTTGTTGTAGATGTATTTTCTATCTCATTCAGCATTCAGCTGTAGCAAAATATATGAAATGCTACTTTTGAATAGTTAAATTTGGACACTAACATTGCTCTTTCCTCATTATTGTTATATTCTGCACTGCTGTCTTAGGATGTCAACCATGGATTAACTGAGGTAAGTTTGGTGTAATAAAGCTCGTATTCAGAGTAAGATATACTCTGTTTTATCCTAAGTGATAAAAGAGGCAAAGTTTCTCTTTTTTGTGTGATTTTTTAAAAATGTGTGTTCATACACATTTTACACATATCATTATTTTGAAAATTGAGTCTATAGATACTATCCTATGTAACATTTCAGAATAATTTTCTAAAGAAAATTAAAACTTGTTGTAGTTAACATACACTTATATGAGATCCTTTCAACAATACTTACTCTAGAATACTTCCTGTCCTCCTTAAGTCTTACATGTAATGTGTATATAATAATTTTTAATAACTTTTTAATAACTTTTATTTTAAAATTTAACAAATGCCTACCTAATAAGGCAGAAAACATTATATATTAGAGAAGTAAAATGAGCTTCATCTTTTTAAACTAATAGTCATAAAATTAAACTTTCAATATGATTATCTTCCTCACTTTATCTCAAGCACCACCCTTTTAACATTTGGGCATATTATAATACTTCTTTTATGTATTATAGGTGTTAGATTTTGCTTTGCTTTGCTCTTTTTGGTATGCTTTTCCCAGTACTTGAACCAATATAGCATTTTGAGTTAGCTTTAAATTATAGGTCTGATGTTTGCTTTCTCATTCTCAAATAGAAGTAACACATAAAATTATGAAAATACAGTGTTCTGAAGCCAGGCGGGACTTTAGAAATATGTAAATCTTTTTGTGTTTCAAAGACGTAAAATGATTTTTTGTGATAGTAGTTAGTTAGTGCCACAAATATAGCATAGTGGTAAACCTTGTCACATGAAAAATATTGAAGAATGATAATTTACTGTAAGATATATATAACTCAGCATATCATCTTACATATTGAGAAGAAAGAGTTGATAGTGATTGGGCAATATTAGATTAATTTAGTTTTGGGTAGTCATAGTTAAGAGAGACTTAGAAAAATTGAAATACATTCAAGAGAAGGCAGAGAGCTGGAAACGATATTATTTTCAGATGGCTAGAAAAACTGGGGATGTTTAGCATGGAAAACATACTGTTTAGGGAGAGCATGATCAAATCCTGAAATATTTATATTATATATACTTCCCTGCAGGAGCACAGCAAAACTAAATGATGAAGAAGTGGTTGTCTTATGGTATATTAATTCTTCATTGAAAGTCTTATAGCCAGTGAGACCTCATCTCTACAATAAATCAAAAAATCAGCCAGGCGTGGTAGCACATGCCTGTAATTCCGGCTACTCAGAAGGCTGAGGCGGAAGGATCGCCGGAGCCCAGCAGGCGAGGCTGCAGTCAGTCTGGGCGACCGAGTGAGACTCCAACTCAAAAAAAAAAAAAAAGAAAGTCTTACAGTAGAGGCTGTGTCAGGGCAGACGCAGAAATGTTGCATTGTTGTGTAGATGGTAGAAATAGATCCTTCTCTAGCCTCCAACTGCAAGCATGTGTGATTGGCAATTCATGACTCTTTGTATTTTAGTGTACTGTTAAAATACTTAACAACCAATCACTACATTATCTGCTGTCATATACAATTGTTTATAAGGTGTTTAATGTCTGATAATGGTAATAATAGATCCAACTTTAAAGGCTAACAATAATAACACTAATAGTGCTTATTTTGTTTGTAAGTGAATGAACAGATATTTGGACTCAGTGATTTTGGCACTCTAATGTCATGATACTCAGTAAATACCTGTTAAATGAAGGAATAGGCAGATTACTTATCATTGGCCTCAGTTGCTAGAGTTGCCCTAGCATGTAAGAACTAGCTACTGTATTTAACTTAGGATCGATTTTAGAATAAATTTGCAACCCTGTTCACAGAACCTTGGAGTTAATATATGCTAAGAAAAAGATACTTGTGGTATATAATTTTATGGTCTCTTGGGTGTATAATTTCTTCTTAAAATTGGGAATTAGGTTTATTCTAATGTTTCATCTAATTATTAGTGACTATTTGCAGAAATAAGCAACATATTTTATTTAACCACACAAGTGAATAAACCTAGACTGTAATCAACTTATCAATAAATGACAGCATCCACAATAAATATATTACAAATCAACTTGCATAATAAGTTAATTTTTTATTTCCAGTTGGCAGATATTCCTGTTACAATCTGCACATACCCATTTGTATTTGATGCCCAAGCAAAAACTACTCTGCTACAAACAGATGCAGTCTTACAGATGCAGGTAAAATATTGTATAATACTATCTGATTTGAGAGTGTTTGTAGTTTTTTTATGATTTTTTTTTTTTTTTTAGAAAGCAAAATTTGAAATTTATCTATAATCAAGGTACCCAAAATACCCTGGATGGCTACAAAGACTGCTGCATTGAAGGCTGCTTATATAAAAGGACTGCAATAAAAATGGGATAATTTAACCTTTAATCATTTTATATTTTAAGAATTGGTTCAAGCTTCTTTCATTACAGAAATATACAACCTTTATAAATAGTTTTACTAGTTTTCTTGATAAGATATTGGTTTATTTCAAAAACATGTTTTATTATGTATTTCCTACTTATATCCTTGGAAAAAATGGGAGTCACTAGAGGTGAGATGCTGTTAAAGTAGGAAGTGTTTGATCTCTCATTAGGAGAAGGGTATGAAATTTCCTTGAAGAAAGTTTTAATAATATTTTCCGGGAGTTGGTCAACATTATCTTTACTTCTCTGTCTTCTCCCCTTCATATCTTTCTGGCCCCTCCCCTCCATTTTATGTTGAACATTCTTTAATTTCTAATGAGGATTTTTAAAACTACTTTATATTATGACTTTAAAGGGTCACAGTAAGTTTGCTTTATCATATGAACCTGTAAATAACATTTTGAGCTTCATCCTCAGAGGTAAACTATCTGAGAACACAGACTAAGAAGTGTGAAAGGATGAAAGAAGCCCTTGAACATTGAGTAATCTGAGAATACGGAAAAAGTTAAAAACCTCCAAATATTGATAACCAGTTTTCATTATGTTCAAATAAATGCATTTGGTATTCTAAATTCCTCCAAATATTTTAATAATAAACATTTGGGGGAATTCTAGAGATGTGCTTATTTCCATTTTCACCAACAGAATAAATTAATATTTTTGTAGAATTTTGTACTAACACCTAGTGAACCAGGATTTTGGAGTCCTTTGCTAAAGCATTAAGTAAATAATGTGGTGCTTTTATTTTTTTTTTTTACTTTTATTTTTGTTTATTTATTTTTGAATTGGAGTCTCACTCTGTCGCCCAAGCTGGAGTGCAGAGGCACACTCACGGCCACCCCAGTGTCAACCTGCTGGGCTCTGGTGATCTTCCTGCCTTCCAAGCAGCCAGAACTACAGACGTGTGCTACCATACCCGCTAACTTTTGATTTGTTGTAGAGATGAGGTCTCGCCAAGTTGCCTGGGCTGATCTCGAACCCTTGAGCTTAGGCAATCCACTTGCCTCGGCCTCCCAAAGTGCTGGGACTACAGTTTGAGCCACCAGGCCTGGCCTTTATTTTTTTTTGAGTTGGAGTCTCTCTCTGTCACCCAGGCTGGAGTGCAGTGGCAGGCTTATGGCTACCGCAGCCTCAACCTGCTGGGCTCAGGTATTCTTTCCGCTTCAGCCTTCTACATAGCTGGAACTACAGGCACACACCACCACGCCCGGCTGCTTTTTTTGATTTATCGTAGAGGAGGTCTCACCAAGTTGCCCAGGCTGGTATTGAACCTGTGGACTCAGGCAATCCTCTCACCTTGGCCTCCCAAAGTGCTGGGATTATAGACGTGAACCACCACGCCTGGCCTAACTTGGTGCTTTTAATATGGAATATTCCATTTTAGAACAATAACACGGGGAAAACCATAAGAAAAGAACAAAAACTTGAAATGGTAAAAGCCAAATACTTGGTTTGTTAGTACATACGGTGATCACTCTACTAGATGAGTTTCTATAATAGTTACTTAGCCAGATTGTTGCTCATTCTGTTTAAAAATTTGTTTCATGCTGTTTTCTTTTTCTTCTTACCCTCTATCCCTTACCTCCGGTTACTGTTTTTTAGAAAAAAAAACAAGTGCTCTGATTTATCAGTACTACAGTTCGGTGCTTACTTATTTATTTAATTTAGTGATACTGTGAGTTATACATTATTATTTAAAAATTCAAAAGGGTGTTTTTTATGCTGTTTTTATTAAGTTTTTATGCTGAAAAAGTTTTAATTACTACGTTACATGCTATGTGAGTTCAGTAGGATAGGAATTATTACAGGAATTACTATAGGAATTATAGAATGCCCATAACGAATAGATAGAGTCTAGCTTATCCAGCCACAGTAGCTCCCTTGTAGCATTGCTGTTAAAATTTTAATCTTTTGTTTTCTAGATGGCTATTGACCAGGCCCACAGACAGAACGTCTCCTCTCTTTTTCTCCCAGTGATTGAATCTGTGAATCCCTGCTTAATTCTAGTGGTGCGTAGAGAAAATATTGTAGGAGATGCAATGGAAGTCCTTAGGAAAACAAAGAATATAGATTACAAAAAGCCACTCAAGGTAATTTGATGTTTTCTGTTGTTTAATTGAGACTTTTTATTCAGAAGCTATGTTTAATGTTTTCCTGTTTGCTTTTAGTGAATCTTCGAAACTTAATAAATACAGTTATACACTTAAACTTTTAATTATTGAGAATTTATTAATAATAAATAGCCATATAGGGTTTCCATATCTTCATTTCTTTACAATATATTCAGTGTTTGCATCTTGCTATTTTAGGTTATATTTGTTGGAGAAGATGCTGTTGATGCAGGAGGGGTTCGCAAAGAATTTTTCTTGCTCATCATGAGGGAATTGTTGGATCCTAAATATGGCATGTTTAGGTATTATGAAGATTCCAGGCTCATTTGGTTTTCTGATAAGGTAAAATGACCAACTATCTAAATTACCTCTGTGTATGCACCTATCTTTGTATACCTATATGTATCAAGTCAACTTAGTAAATAAGGAGTTATTATTGGATTTCTAGCATATTTTGTTCAGAGATCTGCTTTATTTCTCCTTGTAAAATTAAAAACTTTGGACTTGAAGTCTCCAAAACACATTAATGTTTAATTACCACACATTTCAGTTTAACAAAATAAATTAAGGGATGCCCTTCCTGAAAATGATGTTGACTATTCCTTCTGCTGATTTCATTTGGGGGATTGAATAATAATCACCAGATTAACTTTTTTTCTGCAAAAAATTATCATTAGGGATCATTGATTCTCTACCTTATGCTTTTGGGCAGGATCAGCAAACTATAGTGTATGAGCCAAAGTCTTCCTATCACATATTTTTGTAGATAAAGTCATACCCACTCATTTACCTATTGTTCGTGGCTGCTTTTGAACTATAACAGCAGGGACAGAGTTGAGTAGTTATAACAGAGACTGTACGGCCAAGAAAGTCTAAAATATTTACAGTCTAGCTCTTTACAGAGCAAGTTTACTGACTCCTGATTTGGAGATTATATGTGAAATAGATGATTCAGTTTGAGAAGCTCTGAATTGAAAGAAATTTGAATAGACTATCTATTGGTTATAAAAACCTTGATGTATTTAATCATTCTACCTGAAAGTTGGCTGTTTTATATGATATGAGCAGTCATTCATGTTCAGTGCCTAAACTCAGTTCATTGAAAAATGATGCTACTCCAATTCTAATGTTTCTTTTTTATTAGCTTGGATTTTTTTTCCCCTTTTTTTGTAGAATTCTCCCTTTGTCACCCAGACTGGAGTGCAGTGGCATGCTCACAACTCACCTCATCCTCTATCTCCAGGGCTCAGGCAATCCTTCCACCTCAGTCTCTGGAATAACTGGGACTACAGGCACATGCAACCACACTCCACTAATTTTTTGATATTTTGTGGAAACAAGGTCTTGCTATGTTTCCTAGGCTGGTATTGAACTCCTGGGCTCAAGCAATTCTCTTGCCTCAGTACCCCAAGGTGCTAGGATTACAGTTGTGAGCCAAGGTGGCTGTCCTTAACTTGGATACTTCTGTATAGAAAAACATCCTCATACTATTTGATTCCTTAGTGGAACAGTGGGAAGGATTCTATTTAGTTGCCAACTTTTCACAAGAAAAATTAGTTCATTAGCATCTTCTAGTGGTAACAATTTGTTTTTTGATTTTGTTTTCAAATATCATTATGTATTCATGAATTTAAACATTATTCAGTGTTTTTTTTGGCAGTTATTATCTTTGATGCTCGTATTGTCCCATCTTTGTCCAGGGAGAGCTTGTCAGGTTGGTACCTGAGTCCTTTTGAAACACCCTTAGAACTCTTTGATAACTCTTTGCTACCTGGTATACTACAAAATGTACCAGACTTAGGCTGGGTGCAGTAGCTCACGCCTATAATTTCAGCACTTTGGGTGGCTGAGGCAGGAAGATTGGTTGAGGCCAGGAGTTCAAGACTAGGCTGAGCAACATGAGATTCCCATCTTTTTTTTTTTTAATACTTTTTAGAAAATTTCAGACATATATTTACTGCCTAAAATACCAACATTACTACCAATATTATGATTACTGAAATTTTTAAAAATTGTTTTGCAGTTCTTTTTGTCCTTAGGGTATACCCTGATAGAAATAGATAACCAAATTATAATGTGTTGATATCACTTGAAATTGTTATACTCTGGTATTCAGTTGGTTACACCAACAACTGAATACACATTTAAGTTTACTAGTTTTTTATTTTTAGTAATTGTTGTTAACTTGTCTAAATTTAATTTAGATTTATAATAATATAAAATACTTATATAGTTCCAAAGTTAAATCTACAAAATATGATATATTAAAAAAAGTCTAGTTCCAACTTGTTTTCTCTCTCCTCCTATAAGTGATCTTTTTGAAATAAATTTTATGGGCTGTCTTTAAAAAAAAAAAAGATATAAGTAGATAGCACTGTATTACATACAAAAGTAAATCCTCTGTTTTGATTATGGTTGTGTAAGCTATTATAATTGGAGAAAACTGAGTCAAGAGTACATGGGAATTCTTACACTATTTGTATAATTTGTGAGGCTTTAAATGTATTTTTATTTATTTATTTATTTGAGTCTGAGTCTCACTCTGTCGCCCAGGCTGGTGTGCAGTGGCTCACTCACGGCCATCCCAGCGTTGACCTGCGGACTCTGGCGATCCTTCTGTCTCAGCCTTCCAAATAGCCAGAACTATAGGTGCATGCTACTGTGCCCAGCTAATTTTTTTTTATATAAAGTAGAGATGAGGTCTCACCAAATTGCCCAGGCTAGTCTTGAACCCCTGGGCTCAGGCAATCCTCTTCTTGGCCTCCCAAAGTGCTGGGATTACAGGCTTGAGCTACCACGCCTGGCCTAAAACTATTTTTAGATAAGAATTTTTTTTTTTTGAGTTGGTATCTCACTCCGTCGCCTAGGCTGGAATGCAGTGGCATTCTCATGGCCACCCCAGCATTGACCTGCCAGGCTCCGGCGATCCTTCTGCCTCAGCTTTCCAAGTAGCTGGAACTACAGGCACTTGGTAGCACGCCTGGCTAATTTTTTGTTTTTTATTGTAGAGATGCAGTCTTGCCAAGTTGCCTGGGCTGGTCTTGAACCCACGGGCACAGGTAGTTCACTCACCTCGGCCTTCCAAAATGCTGGGATTACAGGCTGACCCATCTAGCCTGACCAGAATTTTTTTAAAACTGTAGTATACTATACATATTTTTTCCTTCATCAAGAAAGGGTATGTTATTTTAGGTGAGAAACTGGAGCATGTTTGCATATTGTGATTAATTACTGAGAAAGTGAAAAATCAATAACGAAGGAGAGGGAACAGTTTCAGAAGTGGGGTCCTTAAGTTGTGTAGAAAGAATGAGGTTTAACGCACGAGTGGATAATTTACTGTGGACACAGATATATAATATCAAGAGAGAAAGCCAAGTAGATATGTAAATACAAATCACTTGACAGATTTGATGGTAGGAGGTTGTGAAAGTTCTTTTAAAATTATTTCTATTTTATATGAAATAAGATGCGAGGTCATTTGCAGAGTGTTAGAATGGGGGAAGGGTATGGGGGTTTTGAGGAGAAAGAGGTTATGAAGTTGTCACTTTTGAGGAATGGGAAAATACGTTGACCAGGAAAGCAATGAAAGACCCACTTGAAACTTATGTTCATGAATTTAAAATGAGACTGGTTTGCATTGTTGTGTTTTTTCTCTTTAGTCACATTTAGCTACTTGGGTAGAAGTAAGGACGGGGCCAGCAGTTGATTTTAACCAGGTTATGGTTTTAGCAAATGAGTATAACACAGTAAGGAGTAAAGAGCAAGGGAGTGATTATTTTGATGAATTATGGAATTTAAGCTTTGTGAGAATTTGGTTTTGACATTATAGAAATAAATAAGTGGTAGAGGATTGTTGTTGGTTGGAGATGGTTTGGAGATAATAGAAATAAATTAGTAGTCAGTGGATTGTAGTTGATGGTGGAATTGAATTGTAATGTCGGTTAGGATTAGGGGAACTGAGATACTAAGTCAGGGATGATGGTCAAATAGGAAGTGCTTGCTATTGAGATTTGAAGGGTTTCAGTTGAATGTGAGATATAACCGTGGGAATGAATGTTTGAGGTGTGGTAGAGGACAAGATTGTTAGAAGTAGCCGGGCTCGGTGGCTCAGCCTGTAATCCCGCGCCTTTGGGAGGCTGAGGTGAGTGGATTGCCTGAGCCCGCGGGTTCGAGACCCGCCTGGGCAGCGAGACCTCATCTCTACAATAAATCAAAAAATCAGCCGGGCGCGGTAGCGCATGCCTGTAATTCCGGCTACTTGGAAGGCTGAGGCAGAAGCATCGCCAGAGCCCAGTAGGTCGAGGCTGCGGTGGCCGGGAGCGGCCACTGCACTCCAGTCTGGGCGACAGAGTGAGACTCCAACTCAAAAAAAAAAAAAAAAAAAAAGATTGTTAGAAGTAAACAGGTCCAGGAACTGAGAGGCTAGTGTTGGATGCATTTTTTGCCTGGATGTTGAAGTCATCAAAAACAATGTCAGGAGTAGTTGTAGAGAAAGAGAGTGTAAGATAGTGCCAGTGACGGAATTGTGGAAGGTCTTTAGACAGCTAGACAAGGATCAATAGCAGAGAATAGTCAGTTGACCTGTGTTTCAGAGAAGGTGAGATTTTAGGATGGCAAGGAGAAGGAGGTCTAGAAGCACTGAGAAAGAGCAAGGTGGCCTACTTTATCTCTAGGTTCAATCATATGAGGGGTTGGAAGAATAAAAAGACACCATTTGTGAGTCCTTCAGGGGAAATGATGTCCTCAGGAGACAGCCTTATTCACTTGGAACAAAATGACGAAAGACAGTTTGGAGAAATTTAGGATAGATTGTGAGTTCCAGAGCAAACAGGGAAAGTATTTGGTGGAACAAGGACAGTCAAGAAACTGTGTCAGATTTTAGGGCATCTACAGTGCCATGTGGATGTATGATTAGGTCTAACCTGTGAGTTTGAGGCTTTTTATGTTGATAAGTAAACAGATACATAAGACATGATAGAATAGTCCTAATGACCTCTGAGGTAGGTGGACAATCTGCTCAAATCCTAGCCTTTTTCCTGGCACTAGTTTGTTAAGGAAGTTTGTAGTGGTGTTGGAGGTAGAATTTGAGAGAACATACGGGGTGGCGGCCTGTCCTACTGGAAACACAAGAGTTCCGTTGGCCCCTTAGTTCTGCAAAGACGTAATGTTTGGAGACCAAGTGGGGGCAGAGGGAGTAGTTGTAACAAGCTTTGTCTTGAATCTCTGTGGAACCTTTTCAGTTATATCCCAGCTTGCCAGTGAGAGCCCCTTAGAGTGTCTCCCTGTTTATCCCCATTATTCTTCAACTATCTCCTTAAATTTGGTAAAATAAATGTTCCAGGTTCATCTTGTGTTTTCTCTACCCCAGCATTTACTGTTGTTCATAAAGCCCTGTCTTCTTTAAGTAGAAAATGATACTAGAAATCAAGTTCTGGCCAGGCTTGGTGGTTCAGCCTGTAATCCCAGCACTTTGGGAGGCCGAGGTGAATGGATTGTCTGAGCCCGCGGGTTCGAGACCAGCCTGGGCAACTTGGTGAGACCTCGTCTCTACAATAAAATAAAAAATAGCTGGGCATGGTAGCGCACGTCTGTAGTTTCAGCTACTCAGAAGGCTGAGGCAGAAGGACTACTGGAGCCCAGAAGGTCAGCGCTGGGGTGACCATGAGCATGCATGCCACTGCACTCCAGCCTGGGCGGAAAAAAAAAGAAAAGAAATCATGTTCTGGATGCTAAGTGTACTACTCCTTGCTTTCAGGGAGTCACTGCTTCTTCTAAGTTCTCTCAACAGACAGAACTAAGAACTATATATGGATATACACATGCACACTTAGACGTATAGACATATATACATAGACACATAGGCATAGACATAGATGTATAACCATGAGATCAGACTGATACCTGTAATTCTATCCAGACACCAAAGAATTTACTCTGGCCTTCTCCCTTTCCATATTATGTATTTAACTTTTATCACTAATGAGAAACCTTACTGCCATCATCTTCAGGGTATTTACTCAGTCTCCCCTATATGTAACAATCTTTGGGCTGTACTTGTCAACCAAAAGTAATTGTACTTGCTCTTATATAGCTTTGTTCCTACCTCTTTATTTTGTTATTGTCATTACTTATACTTTTATACATTGTGTGCCCATTAACAGATTTATATTATTGTATGCATTTTTCTTTTAACTACATAGGGGAAAAAGAAGAATAACAAATCAAAATACATTTTTACCACAACTCTATTTCTTTATATGGCTTTGTGAAGCACTTTTCTTACAGCATTTCTTATAGGGAAATTTCAGTAGCAACCAATTCCCTCAGTTGTTTATCTGAGAGTGACTTAATTTCTCCTTATTTTTGAAGGATAATTTTCTTGAATATAGAAGTTCTTGATTAATAGTTTTTCTTTCAGTTCTTTAAATATGTAATTTCTAATGAGAAATCAGCTGTTAATCTCATTGAGGAGCACTAGTATGTCCCTCAGTGGGCAGTGAAAAGTTGCTTTTCTCTTTGTAATTGGCTTTTGGCACCTTGATTACAGTGTGTCTTAAAAGGGTCAGCTGAGGCAAGGTGGGCTGGTGCTGTGAGAGTAATGCAAGATTGCAACCAAGTGAGAAAGTAGAAAGAAGTAGAATTTATTATTCACCTTTCACAGATTGGAAAGGGGGCTGACACTCAGAGGCAAGTGTGGCATCGAGTGGCCAAGAATTAGGGGTAGTGTGTGTGTGTGTGTGTGTGTGTGTGTGTATTTTTTTTTTTTTTTTTTTGAGTTGGAGTCACTGTCACTCGGGCTGGAGGTCTGTGGCACACTCACGACCACCCCAGTGTCAACCTGCTGGGCTCCAGCAATCCTTCTGCCTCAGCTTTCCAAGTAGTCAGAACTATAGGTGCACACCTGGTTAATTTTTTTTTTTAAATTTATTATAGAGATGAGTTCTCACCAAGTTGCCCTGGCTGGTCTTGAACCTGCAGTCTCAGGCTGTCCACTTACCTTGGCCTCCCAAAGTGCTGGGATTACAGATTGAGCCACCTAGCCTGGCTGGGTTAAGTGTGTTTAAGAGCCTTTGGGGAAGGGGGTTTGGGCCTAGAGGAGTGTCAGGGCTACAGGTCTTTGATGTTGATTGTAGTCACATGAGTCTTAGATCTTGAGGTCACCAGATATTAGCTTCTCATGCCCTCAGGTGCTGGGCTAGATGGAAAGAGACAAGGGGAAGGGGTTTTCCTACAAGAGACTTTGTCAGACATTTGCAGTCCACAAACTCCTTGACCAAAAGGCGGTCCACTATCGTTTCTGTGGCTCTGTCCTTGTCTTGCATCTGATGGAGATTTGCCAAGGGGGTGGAGTAGGCTGCTGTTACTCCATGCAGTAGAATGTCTGAACATTTCCTAAAATCTGCCTATTGGAAATATATCCATTTATGTCTTTTCTTTTTCATATTTTTCTTTGTTTTCTAAATTTTTTATGTGTACTTTTTAAATCAGAAAAAAAAATGTTGTAGTAATCATTCTACCCATTAATGTTAAATGACATGGCTATGCTTATATTTATGGGGAAGAAAATTGTGAAGTGCTAGATTCAAAATGTGTCACTCAAAGCACAAATGTGTCACTCAAAGCACAAAATGTGTCACAAAAGACAAAATGGGAACTAAGTTTATTCTAAGTTTCTCAGGGTCCCTCTCATGTCTCAGTATGGATTTCTTTGTGTTCATCCTGCTAGGAGTTTGTTAAACTTTTTGGATATGTAGATTTATGACGTTTATCAAATTTGGCAAATTTTTGACTATTTCTTCAAAATAAAGTTTAAAATTTCTTCAAAATGTACTTTAATGTACTTTTCAGCTCCAGAATTATTTGATTTATTTTCATAATGTCTGTCTCTTTTTTGATCTTCTGTATTTGGTGAGACATTGCTATTCTGGTTTTCTTTAGTTCTTTAGTCCATGGATTCCTTTGGCTTTTTGAGCATTTGTAAGATGGTTGATTTAAAATGCTTGTCTAGTAAAATGTCTTGAGTTTTCTAAAGGTATTTTATGGATTATTTTCTCTTTTTCTCGTGAATGAGCCATAGCTTCTTGTTTCTTTTCATGCCTTACAAATTCTTACTGAATACTAGACCTTGAATATTATAATGTGTCTACTGTGGAAATCAGATTCTCCTCTCTCCCTATGGTTTGTTGTTGTTGCTTGCTGTGGGTTCCTGTTATTTGTTTAGTGACTTTTTTAAGCCATTGTGTGTTCAGTGACTTTTCTGAATCTTTTCTGTACAGTCTATATGTGATTTGACAGAGATTTCAACAGAGATTTCCTTAAACACCAAGAGTGTTTTCTTTTGTCTAAAGAAAAGAAAAAAAAAAAAAACTTTCCCATGCATTCCTTCAGTGCTTACCCAATTTGTATATATGTTTCGCTTAGCCTACGTTTCCTGCTTGCACAATGTCTAAAGATCAGCCAAAGTTGAGAGCGTCAGGTCTTCTCAGATCTGGTCTGAGCATTTGCCTAGCTTTGGATATGTACCTGACCTACTAAGTTCCCCACAGTATACAAGAGCATTTCAAAGCCCTACTTCCACCAAATGTCTCCTTTTCCAGCCTCTTCTTCCCAGTCTGTCTGTTGCTAGCTCCGACTGTTATTCTTGGGTGATTGGTTTATAGGTGCTTATTTCTTTTCTTTTTCATATTTTTTCTTTGTTTTCCAAATTTTTTATGTGTGCTTTTTAAATCAGAATAAAAATGTAGTAATCATTCTACCTTTAATGTTGAATGACATGGCTATGCTTATGTTTATGGGGAAAATAAATTGTGACATCATATGTATACTATGATCTCAGCTAGATATTAATTTTTTAAGTCTGAGAAATACATTGGATTGAAATTTGCAAAAATATAAACAGTGATGTTATTCCAGGGAGAAAAATAAGAAGATGTATTTTTCTTCTTATTATTCATTACTTTTTTTCTGTGTTCTCAAAATTTTATACTATATGTTTTTGTAATCAGAAAAAATTTAAAGTTTTAACTTATAGGACATGTCTTTTTCTTCCTTATATTTTTAGACATTTGAAGACAGTGATTTGTTCCATTTAATTGGTGTTATTTGTGGATTAGCAATTTATAATTTTACTATTGTGGACCTCCATTTTCCTTTGGCTTTATATAAGAAACTGCTGAAAAAAAAGCCATCCTTGGATGATTTGAAAGAACTAATGCCTGATGTTGGGAGGTTAGTTGTAAAAAGTGTCAAAGGGTAGGGCTTGGGAAATAAAAATGGGTACTGTGCAGAAAGCTCTCCTTCTAGGAACAATTGTATTTTGTTGTTTCTATTAAATTTCTAAAATAAATGTCTTCTAGCCAGGCGCGGTGGCTCACGCCTGTAATCCCAGCACTTTGGGAGGTGGAGGCGAGAGGGTTGCCTGAGCCCAGGGATTTGAGACCAGCCTGGGCAACATGGCTAGACCTCATCTCTACAATAAATAAAAAAATTAGCCGGGTGTGGTGGCGCATGCCTGTGGTTCCAGCTACTTGGAAGGCTGAGGTGGAAGGATCATCTGAGCCCAGCAGGTCGAGGCTGTGGTAACTGTGAGCGTGCCACTGCACTCCAGCCTGGGCAACAGAGTGAAACTCCAACTCCAAAAGAAACAAAAACAAAAAAACAACCACCTTCTAATACAGGAAAATCCATCATGAGTTACAAACCAAAATTTTCTATTAAAAAACTAACATTTGAGTTGTAAGTTAAAATTTTAGTGGTTTAATATTACTCTGGAAATATCATGTAAGAAATTTAGGAAAGTAATGTTTACCGTGAATGGTCAATTGATTTATTTGGACTTCTTGTCCTCTTTATTCCTATTTTGAATATGCAAAATTTATTTTTATTTATTACATAAACTGGAATAAAAATGTATATAAATAAGGACAAATAAAATAGGTGGATACGTGGCCTTTATATTTAGAGAAAGAGATAGAAATTTGTTTCTTTTTTCTTCAGGATTGTTATAAGTTTGTTCTTGTACTCTACTATTCTGGAGCAAATAAAAAAAGCAGATATTGGTGAAAGGATTTTATCAAGAGGGAATGAGAAATATATACTTATTTATAAGCCATAGTCAAAATACCCAATAATGTTTTACCTCATAGAACCATACATGTTGTTTTGCAGAAGCATGCAACAACTACTGGATTATCCAGAAGATGATATAGAGGAAACCTTTTGTCTTAATTTTACGGTAAGATGGAAAGACATAGGTTAGCCTCCTTATTCATCAGCCCTTTTTATCTGACAGCTGTGTCTTATGATATTTTCTTATTTTAATAGATGGAATTCTTAAAGAACCCTTTGGCTAACATTTATTGAGCATTTACTGTGTGCTAACTAGTCATACATAATACATGCATTATTTCATTTAATTCTCAACAGTTTTATATGGTTAGTATTGTCCCTATTTTGCAGATGAAGAAAACTGAAAATAATCATTATCTTCAGAGTCAGTATTCATACCCATCTCTGTGACTTCAGAGCCTATGTGCTTTATCATTATGCTAAAGATATTTACAAATACAAGACGTCCTCTAATGTTCATCCTTGCCCATCTTGCCTTGCCCACTGTTCGATGACATACCATAATACAAATGCAAATTCATTGCAATATTACTTGGAAAACAAAATTGCAAATATTGTAAAAGACATATAGTTTTGTTGAGTTGGTGTAAGGGATGTTGAATGACAAATCCAGTCACATGTAGAGCTATTGACTGATGAGGATATGGCAAAAGTAGACTAGTTGACGGTTAAAGAAGAGAAAAGCAGCAAGGATTGTGATAAGACACTCCAGAAGGGAACAGTTTGAATATTACAAATTAGACTCAGGGAAATCAAGAAACCTACAGTTACTTTAAAAAATTTTTATTTGTATATTTGTCCCCCAACTCCAGACAGGTCTCCTCATGGTTTTCTTGTCAAAGATGACAAAGGATTTGCCAGAAATATTGTGTCTCCATTAAAGAGTTTATTCATTTTTTTGTCACTTTAAAAATTGGCACATAGTGCCATTATAAGGAAATCTGATAGATTTTAAGATGAAATACATTTATTTTAATAATCTTTTTTCAAGAAAGAAATCATCCTTGGGTTTTTCACTGTTTTCTATGAAATTTTGGTTCTCCTCTTCAGCTGATTCACTCATATTCATACTAATTTTCTTGAATTTTTATTGTTCATCTCAATTGACTAAAATATTGAGTTCCAAGCTGTTTAATTTCTAATTTATCACTCATCAAGTTTGTGAGCTGTTACTATATTCAAAAAATTATGATAATTCAAACATTCCATCCCACTGCCATTTCTTTCTCAAAGATTTTTAGTGACTCTTTGTTGCTTGTAGAACAATAGCATTAGAATGGACATCAAAGGCATTTACAATCTGGCTTTCTTTCATTGTATCCCTTCATTCATACCAAGTTTTGTCATACCACAGTATTTGTTCCTCTGTTTCAGAGCCACTTGCCATACATACATTTTCAGAACTTGGTACTTATTCTCATGTTTATCCTTTTGTTCAGTCAGTGTGCTCTGGCTGAAATCTCACACCCCTTCCAGTCTTTCAGAATCCTACCTATTCTTCTAGGTGCTTTCCAAATGGCATTTCTTCCTCAATGTCCTTTATACTTCCTCTAGTTAGAATTAAGTTTTCTTCCCTCTATGGTCTGGTAACATTTTGTTCACATATCTGTTATAAATGTATTATTTTATTTCAACAAATTATTTATAGATCTCATTTCTCCTCTTTTATTAGATAGTAAACTTCAGTGACAGGGATAGATTCATTTCTTATCATCCCACTCCCATCACAGTGTTTTATAGATAGCAAATTTTTATAAAAGTATAATGTTCTAAAAAGAAGGAATGGAAAAAGAAAAGACACTGAAAGTGGGAATGGTAATATTTGTAGAAAAATTACCAGACCAGTAAGAGAAACTAAAGGTTTCAAAATAACTATCTTTATAAACCAAATAAATGCAAAACTAGAAAAACCACCTGTGCTCAAGTTTACCACAAGACAGGTCAAATAATACAGGAGTAGCAGTTGTCATATAGGAAGAATGCATAGTTGCTCTAAGCTGAGTGCATTTTAAAACCTGGATTTTATCATTTGTCTAAGAAAAACTTCCTTTCTGATACTTTACTTCTGTGGTAACCATTCTAAAGTTTTATGTACAATAAATGCTCGGTTTCCTATTTATTAACTAACCAACACTAGGTAATTTATAATTGGGTAGTCTTATAGGATCCTAGAGAAGATGAAAATTCCTAGTTGTGGCTTGAAGCAGAATTCACAAATAAGCTCATAGTAGAATTTATCTCAAAATTATTAGTTTTTATATTAAATGAAAGAAAGGTAGAATATAATCATAGATTATTAAAAACTCTAATAAATTTTGAGTCTGACATTGACTTTTCTTAAAAATTTAAATAGATCACAGTTGAAAACTTTGGTGCAACAGAAGTGAAAGAACTGGTTCTAAATGGTGCAGACACAGCTGTTAACAAACAAAATCGGTAAGTGAATTATAGCAGCAACAGTGGGAACAGTAAGGTTCATTAGGTGTTTTCTTCTGTATTTAGAAAACATGTCACAACCCTAAATTTTTACTCAGATAAAACTTAGATTTTGAATGGTTAGTGAAAAAGTGATCTGCTTTTTGCTCCTGAAATGCCTTTAAGATACTAAACATAAGAACAAAGAGAAGAGAAAGCAGACAGCAGTAAACACATTTTTGAAAGCCAGAAAGCAGTGGTACTAACATTAACAAGTCAGAGAAAGCTGCATCATAAGATGAACTGGAGGAGCCAGGAAACCGGTACACATTGCAGAAAAAAAGGTTTAGATGCTGAGAATAAAGCATGCCTCTAGAAAGTACATGGGGTTGGCTGGGTGCAGTGACTCATGCCTGTAATCCCAGCACTTTAGGAGGTGGAGAGGAGAGGATTGCCTGAACCCAGGGTTCAAGACCAGCCTGGGCAACTTGGCAAGACCTCATCTCTACAATAAATCAAGAAATTAGCCAGGCTTGGTGGCACGTGTCCATAGTTCCAGCTACTACCGCCTTGGTGACAGTGAGACTCCTACTAAAAAAAAAAAAAGAAAGAAAGAAAGAAAGAAGGTACATGGGCTTTGGAAAAATGCTAGAAACAGAAAAAATTGTCTTTAAAAAAGCCATTAGAAACCAATTTCCCTTAGCACACCAGTAACCTGGCAGCTACCCCTCTCCAACCTGGGCAGGAAACTGGAAATTCACCTTCTAGAGATATTGAACTAATGGGAATGTGGATTGAGGACACCTAGGCACAGCCATGGGAAAGGAACTGAACTGACTTTAGGGAGACAAGTGATGAAAGTCTACAGCTCCCTTCCCCTTGACACTAATATAGCGGAGAATCCTTTTCTGGGGAAGCTGCCTAACTTTTAAATGTAAAGAGATATCTAAAGGTCAGTAGACTTTTAAGGAAAGACCAAAACACCCAAAAGGAATGGCAAGAAAATATGAACCATGCAGGTTGAAGGGCAAAACTTCAAAAGTAACTGAAATCAGTATCCTCAAAATGATGAGTGACATCCAGATGGACACTGATAAGTTGGGGGAAAAATCATTTGAAAGAAATTAAATTTGTCAAAGAAAATGGTTCAAAAAAACTTCCCAGAACTGAATAATACATTTCAAGATTGAAAACCTGGGAAGTAGGAAAAAAGACACATATCAAGACCAGATACATAACATTTAAAAATCTTCAAAGACAGCCGGGCTCAGTGGCTCAGCCGGTAATCCCGCGCCTTTGGGAGGCTGAGGTGAGTGGATTGCCTGAGCCCGCGGGTTCGAGACCTGCCTGGGCAGCGAGACCTCATCTCTACAATAAATCAAAAAATCAGCCGGGCGTGGTAGCGCATGCCTGTAATTCCGGCTACTTGGAAGGCTGAGGCGGAAGGATCGTCGGAGCCCAGCAGGTCGAGGCTGCGGTGGCCGGGAGCGGCCACTGCACTCCAGTCTGGGCGACAGAGTGAGACTCCAACTCAAAAAAAAAAAAAAAATCTTCAAAGACAAAGGAACCCTAAAACCATCTAGAAAAAAAGCAGGTCTAGGAATCAGGATCGTATCAGACTTGTAAATAACAACACTGGAAGCTAGAAGATTCTGGGAGAATTTTTAACTTAGGATTCTGTATTCAAACTATCAAGTTATGTGGGTGTGTAAAAGCAATTTTATACACGCATAGTCTCAGAGAATTAACTTCTGATGCCTTTTTTCTCAGCAAGTTCCTGGAGAATGTGTTCTATCAAAACAAGGAGTTAAATCAAGAAGAAGGACGACATAGGGCCAAAAAAAAAAAAAAAAAAAATCTAATCTATGAGAGAGGCAAAAAGGATTCCTTCTGAAGGAACAATAACTGTGAAGATGTAGAAAGCTAACAATCTGAGTTAATTCAAAAGGATAGAGGGTTCCAGGAGAAAAGTACAGTTGGTAGTACCCTAATAAGTCTGAATGAGTCTAGCAGAAGTGGGTATTTCTGTTGGAGAAGTTGGGAATGAAGAAGCAAACCAAGAAAAGAGTTCTAGTTAAGAAAAGTAACCATAGTATACATTTTAGCTGTGAACAATATTTATAATTATTGCAATATTAACAGATATTGAGCGAAAATTTGTTAAATATAATGGAGGGAAGGGAAGTGAGAGTGAGGCAAATCCTCATCTTTCATGATAGAGATTCAATTCATTAGATAATATTTAACATCGAAAATCAAGGAATGACAATAGAGCTATGTTATTAAAAGCTTGACGGTAAATATCATAAAGAATATCAAAAGATAAACTAATATCAGGAATTTCTGGTGAGGCGCAGGATAGAGAGTTACTTTGTTCTCTTCTGTTTTGTTGTAATTCTTTAGACAAAGTTAACTTAGTGGCTATTGATCAGAGACTTGATCCAAACTATTATTCCTGTTCTGCTACTTAGAAGGTGTGTAACTTCAGATAAATTAGTTAATATCTCTGGGCCTCAGTTTCCTTTTCTGTGAAATGGGATTATTTTGATTATGTCATGGGATTATTTTGAGGATTACATGAGGGAATAGTTTTAAGATATATAGGATTTAGCACATGTATGTGCTCAGTAAATGTTGGCTATTAGGATTATTACGGTTTCCTGTTTAAAACTATGTTTGTGTCTTTTATATTTTTAAAATTGATGTGAAAAGATTTTAGGTCCTTCTAGCTATCTCTTTTTTTTTTAATGAGACAGTTTGGCTCTGTCACCCAGGCTGGTGTGCAGTAGTGCGATAATAGCTCATTGCAGCCTCGAACTCCTGGGCTCAAGCATTCCTCCTGCTTCAGCCTCCCAAGTAGCTGGGACTATAGACAGGTGTCACCACGCCATGCCGGGCTAGTTTTTTGTTTTTGAAGAATTGGAGGTTTCACTGTGGTGCTCAGGCTGGTGTACCTATCCTTTAAAAAAAAAAAAAAATCTTTGTTTGGACCAGGTGTTAGTGGCTCATGCCTATAATTGCATCACTTTAGAAGGCCAAGGCAAGAGGATCGCTTGAGGCCAGGAGTTTGAGAACAGCCTGTGCATTATAGTGAGGCCTCGTTTTTATTAAAAAATTAGCTAGGTGTGGTGGTGCATGCCTGTAGTCCCAGCTTCTCAGGAGGCTGAAGCAGAAGGATTGCCTGAGCCTAGGAGGTCAAGGCTGTGGTGAACTGCAAGCATGTCGCTGCACTCCAGTCTAGGCGACAGAGTGAGACTCTAACTAAAAAAAAAAACAGACTTGCTTTTGAAAAACTCTGTGATTCAGATTTTTTTTTATGCTGAGAAGTAATAATACTGACAGATATGTTGACACATAAAATGATTTGGCCTTTTGTGTGGTAAAGGACTTAATTTATAGACGAATTTATCTTTCTAATTGGATGAATTATAAAATTATGCATTACAAGATGGTCTTTTTTCTCATCAGAACCTGATAGTGTGTGCTGTCGCTTTCCCTTAGGCCTATCGGTTTTATATTTTACAGCAGCCTCCTTTAACCTGTTTTTTTCTCCTTGTAAATTTAATTTGTAATTATTTTAAAACTTGGTAAGATTATCTGTAGATGATTAAATTTATCATTATTCGCATTTGTAGAATCATTTATTATTTGGAAGATAAAGATAGAAAAACTCAAATAATGAGAATACCACCTATTCTTATTATTTATTTGATCAGATAGCATCTTAATAATGTTTATGGCTAGCAAAACAATGTAAATTGAATGAAATTGTGGTTCCAGTTACTGGGTTAAAGGGGTTTCCTTTTTTTCTTTAGTTTCCTTTTGTATCATGAAAAGCAGAAAAGAATCAGAAATGTTTGTATGTCTATATACACACATACATTTAAAAAGAACCTGCCCTTGTAATCATTAATGATTATCCTAAAAGAATGCTTAATACTAATACTTCCTCTTAGATTTTTTTTAAACAAATTTTGTTCAAATTCCTTGGAACACAAGGCACAGAAGACTAGTCTGTCCCATAATCTCAGAGATCTTATTTTTCCATCACAATATTTGTAACAGATCACTCTTTAGGGTACATGTGAGGTGATATAAATTCTCAGTAGTTTGTGCATATTTGAAAATTATTTTGATAGCCATTTGCATCATTATGCCCATTAGCAAATGACATTTTTTCCATTAGGAATAGTTTAAGAATAACTAAATGCCTCAAGGATATACCTGATTCTTACATAGAAAGAATAGGCATTTCCATAATGTTTGATTTTGTTCTCTTTGAGCCCTACTCATACTTTCTCGATTTTGTAGATAAGTAGCAAAAAATGAGGCACATTCAAATTGTAATAGGTCTATATTATGTATTCTTCATAAATGATTTTTGTAATCTGTGCCTGTGTGCTTTTTCATTTCTAGGCAGGAGTTTGTGGATGCTTATGTGGATTATATATTCAATAAATCAGTGGCTTCCTTATTTGATGCTTTTCATGCGGGCTTTCATAAGGTCTGTGGAGGAAAAGTCCTTCTGCTCTTCCAGCCTAATGAACTACAAGCAATGGTTATTGGAAATACGAATTATGACTGGAAGGAATTGGAAAAGGTAGGGAAAAAACAAACCTATGACATTGTTTAAAAAGAAAGGTAAAAGAGGAACACAGCTTATTGGTGGAAATCTTGCCCTTTTGTGTACTGTTTTTTATTTCATACAATTTATTGCTATTATTTTGTAGAAAAACACTCTACCTTTCTTACTCCACAATGAATGGATTGTAACAGTGCATGAGTTAGAAATAGCACTTTTGTATTTGGTGTGGTATTGATACAGAAAAATGCCATCTGTGACACAGGCTGGAGAAAAGATCCAGCCAAAACTGAATGGATTTTCATTCTGCCTCAGTCTTTGGAAAACCATTATTGAAAAGCAGTTGTGATGCTTAAGACTTTTGTTTGTTTGTTTGTTTTTGAGTTGGAGTCTCACTCTTACCCAGGCTGGAATGCAAGTGGCCACTGCTGCTTCAACCTGCAGGGCCTAGGTGATCCTTCTGTCTCAGCCTTCCTAGTAGCTGGAACTGCAGGCATGCACCATCAAACCTGAGTAATTTTTTTATTTATTGTAGAGATGAGATCTCCCCAAATTGCCCAGGCTGGTCTTGAACCCCTGGGCTCAGGCAGTCCTCTTACCTCGCCTCCCAAAGTGATGGGATTACAGCTGTGAAGTACTGCGCCTGGTGACTTTTTTTTCCCTCATTAGTCTTAATGTTAAATTTCTATGCAGAAAATAAATAATGCTCATAGTCTTTATCACTGGTGCCTTAACTAATAAAGTGAACTGCAGGAAGAAGTTTGGGAACTTTTAAAACAATTTTTCTCTTTCTTTCTTCACTATCTGAGAAATTCTCAAATATTTACTCTGATAAACATTTAATAAACATGCTACATTAGATCAGCTTTGAGAAAAATATATGCAAGTTTGACTTGCCCATTTTTTTGTCTTTATAATCTGGCATCCTCTGAAGTATGTGTTAATAATTAGTTAGATACTAGTGCACCTGTAAGGATGGTTAACGTAAAAAATACAGTAGTTATATGCTAGCGAGAAAGCAAAGCATTGGGAACTTTCATACATAGCTAGTGGAGATACAAAATGGTATAGCCACTTAAGAAACAGTTTCTTATAAAGTTAATTATATATTTGTTATGTAACCTAGCAATCGTACTCCCAGGTAATAAGCTGTGTACACACAAAAATCTGTAAACAAGGGGGAAAATCAGGGGTTAGTGTTTGTTAACAGTTTTACTTTTACAAAATGTAAAGAGTTTCTGAAGATGGATGGTTGCACAACAGTGGGAATATACTTATTAATGCCAGTGAAGTGTACACTTAAAAATGACTAATATGTAAACTTTATGATATATGTATTTCACCACAGTTTTTTAAAACTTAAAAAAAGTCTGCAAATGGGTCAAAAAATCAGAACATCCTTGATGTCCTTTAGTGGGCGAATGGATAAACTAACTATGGTATAAATTCATTCAGCAGATACTACTAAGTGTTGGAAAAAAATGCATTATTGATATATGCAACAACTGAATGAATCTCAGAGACCTTATGATGAATGAAAGAGGCCAGTTTCAAAGAATTACATACTGTATGATGTGACATTCTTGAAAAGACAAAACTGTTGTCTGGAGGCTAGTGGCAGAAAGAGGGTGTGACTGCCGAAGGGGGCAGCACAAGAAACTAATAGCACAACAGTGATGGACCTGTTCAGTATCTTAATTGTGACAGTGGTTACAGAGATCAATACACCTGTTTAAAATTCGTAGAACTGTTTACACACCAAAAAATTTGCAGTTTTGCCATGTAATAATTTAAGGAATAAAATATTTAAAATAATTAGGACTTCTGATTAAGCATGACTGGAAAACATGTCTGCTCCTTCCCAGAATCTCACTAAAATGACAATAATGGAATAAAGATAGGAATATACACAGCAAAAAAAAATAATAATAATAAAGTGAACAAGAGAAAAAATTAGAGTAGAGAAAAATTGAACTCTAAGCCTTCAGAGGGACAAGGTTGTCAGGAGGCAACCCATTTTTGCACTCTAGACTCTCTGAAAGGCTCGGGAATTGGTATACCGTGTTACTCTTAATGGCAGGGATAAGGGTTTAACTAAGGCAATAGAGTTACTTCAAAACTATTTTAAAGCATAATTGGACAGGCCGGGCTCAGTGGCTCAGCCTGTAATCCCAGCACTTTGGGAAGCCAAGGTGAGTGGATTGTCTGAGACCGCGACTTCGAGACCCACCTGGGCAACTTGACAAGACCTTGTCTCTACAATAAATCAAAAAATTAGCCAGGCATGGTAGTGCAGCACCTGTAGTTCTGGCTACTTGGAAGTCTGAAGTGGAAGGATCGCCAGCCCAGCAGGTCGAGGCTGCGGTGGCCAGGAACGTGCCACTGCACTCCAGTCTGGGCGACAGAGTGAGACTCCAACTCAAAAAAAAAAAAGAAGAATTGGACCATTCATGTTCCCTTTCCTACCCAGCAAAAGACAGCTTGTCTGGCAGAGAGAGGATTTAGAATTTGGGAAATCAGCTAAAACTGAGGGAGGCACACAAGAGTTGGTAGCAAGACTTAAATCCTTTATCTACTCAAGGAAAGAAACATGCAGATACTAACCTTAAGGGATTCCCCAATGGAAATGGACCCCACTTCTAGTCACCTTGGGATGAAAATGATTTAATGGCTTCTCATGGCCTTTTAGGTCCTGCATAATTCATGCCTCCTTGCCTCGTTTCCTGTCATCTTTCCTCTCATTCACTCTGCTTAAGCCTTATTAACCTCTTTGCTGAGCATAGTACCCTCCAGGTTGGGACCTTTCTATTTCCTTTACCCCATGCCTGGAGTCCCAAAAGCTTCTTGCTTTCGAACCTCCTTTTTGTCTTTATGTCTTCTCAGAGACCTTCCCTGGGCAGCTGATCTAAGATTGCAACACCTCCCTGCACACACACCCTCTCTCCCTTCACTGTTTTGGTTTTCTTTGAATTTGACATAATGTAAATTGTACTTATTTGTCTTTACTGTTGCTCCCCCCCGCGCGACACACACACACACACACACACACACACACACACACACACACACACACACACACACGTAAGCATCACACACACACACACACACACACACACACACACACACACACACACACACACACACACACGTAAGCATCATCAGGGCAGGATTTTTGCCTCTTTGTTCTCTGCTGTATTCTCAACACCCTAGAAGAGCACTCAGTAAGTACTTAAAACCTTGCCTGATGTGATCAGTTAGAAATGTTCATTCAATCAGACAGGACATTTTTTAAAAGTATATTTTAGTGTACTTATACTTAATACTTTGACTTCTTCCATTGTATATCTGATTCATTATAATTTCAGTGTTTATGATTTGGGGGCTTTAAATGATCTTTCTTAATCAGAGCCTGTGTTTACTTTTCCACCAAACCATTTAGAGATGTAAAAGAAAAAAGAAAGACTTCAGCATCCTCCTTTCAGCCTCCACTAACATGCTCACAGCGTAAATTCAGACAGGTTATTAACTGCTTAGTAATATGCCAGACAGAAGTAACTGTATGCTACAGTTTATATGCTTCCGTTTATATATAACTCTAGCAATGATAGAAGGCAGATCAGTGTTTGCCAGGGCAAGATCCTGGCAAAGGAGATCACAAATTGATATCTGGGAATTGTTTTTTTTTTTTTGCAGGGGGAGGGGATGATGGAAATATTTACTATAATAATTGTAATATTGGTTTCGTGGCTATTTGTTAAAACTGAGCAACTCTGCATTTAAGTTTGGTATTTTTTATTGTATGTAAATTAACTCAAAGCAAATTAAAATCGAAGAGATAAGTAACTGCTAGTATTAAAGCCATTTTTTTCAAACTTGTTTGCAAAGAAATGTTTTGCAGATTTGAATTGTCTTGAGTTCAGTGATTGAGATAAATCATGGTTACAAATAGGTAAAGCCCAAAATTCCAGAAGCCCTTTAGAAAGTATTTATTGAACCTCTACTGTGTGCCTTGTGCTGTGCAACTAATATTGTGCAAGAGATTAGGGAGAGGACAGTAAATAAGATTGAGACATAATCTTTGCCCTCTAGTAGGGGAAGCTAGACATTAAATGCGTAGTTGAATTGTGATGAATACAAAGATAGAGTAAGATTTAGTGAATGGTATATAAGAAATAACCTAATCTAGGTTAGATAAATGAATCTGGAAAATCTCTCACTAGATGGTAAGCTCCACTAAGTAAGTAAGGACTTTGTTCACGCAGTTTCCTTAGGACCCGAAACTTTGACTAAAACTCATTATATATCTGTTGAGTGAATCAAAGATTTGAATTAGTTGGCATTTAATCTGAGCCCTAAAGGGTAAGTAGAAGTTAGCCTGATGAACAAATAAGGATAGATGTGCCTAAGTGGTCTTGGCTGAGGTGACAGTGTGTCCAGAGGACCTGATGCTGGAAGGATCTTGCGAAGAACTGTAAGTTAAGGCCAATATGACTGGATTTTAAAGAACACTTCACTCTGTAAACTATTTCCTCTCTCCTTCCTACCTCTTCTCTCTTAATACTAATATTTTTGAAAGGGGACATATATTAGTTCTGTTATTGCAAATTATTGCAAAATTTAGTGGCTTCAAAGTAACTTTCGAGTATTGATTGATATTTATTTATAACATTTATTGTCTCAGTTTTCTGAATTCACGAGTGACTTAGCTGGGTAGTTTGGGATCAGGGATCTCATGAAGTTGCAGTTAAGCTGTTGGCTGGTGCTACAGTCATCTAAAGACTTGGTTAAGAATAGAAATTCACTTCCGAAATGGCTCGCTCAGTGACTGTAGGCAAGAGACCTCGGTATAGTACCATGAGTATCTTTCTCCATAGGGCTGTTTCAATATCCTCGTGAAATGGCAGCTGGTTCTCCCAAGATTGAATGATCCAAAAGAGGGGCTGAAGGCACAAAGTTTTGTTTTTGTGATTTAGCTTCGGAAGTCACACATTTCTCAAATTCACAATTACCCTAATTACACAGGTCCGACTCATTCAGTGTGGAGAGGCCTATTCAAGGGCTTGAATACCAGGGGCAGAGTTTCATTGATGGCCATCTTGGAGCTGACTCCCACAGAAAATTTTTAGTGTCGTTTAATACTAACAGTTTTAAAAGGAGAGAATGTAAAATAGTTTCAATTCTGTTCATGAATATAGGAAAATTTTATAATAATCACAGATAATTCCATGTTGATCCAAAGTCCTTTGTCATTTTAGTAATTCTAGTTTATCTGTATACAGATAATTTCTTTTGAAGATGATAGGACAGTCTTACCATGTTCCTTGAAATGGTAGGGTAGTATTTCCGGTGAAATACATATTTCTTCCCTTACTCCTGGAACTAATAGCTTCAAGTTGTGAAATGTCCTGGAAATAATGATAGTCAATTGGTTGCATGAGTTTCAAGCTCCTGGACAATGTTATCTTTCTTTATGTACTAGTAAGGAAGCCAGTTTGCCAGATTCAAGATAAAACTAATATTCCTTAATATTAATAAATGGTTATGTTGTTTTTAGAATACAGAATACAAAGGGGAATATTGGACAGAACATCCTACTATAAAAATTTTTTGGGAAGTATTTCACGAATTACCATTGGAAAAGAAAAAACAATTTCTGTGTAAGTATTTCTAACAGGTTCTATATTTTATGAGACTGGAATGTAATTATAGTATTATTACTAAGCCCTTGTTTTTAATTTTTGACTATTTTTTTAAAGAAGCTAACCTGCATTCTTAATTACTGTTTTCTTATTTCAAAGGCTAAATTGATTTGCCTCCAAAATAGCATTGGTTCTGTAAAGTGAAATGGAAACAATGACTTGGAAATGAAAACAAACTAAAACTATGGTATAATTATAATAAACTATGATTACAACAAACTAGGGTTGTAGAGTTCCCTTCAGATTTCTAAAAAGATCTCTGGAGTACACTTGTCCCTCAGTGTCCATGGGGGATTGGTCCCAGGACCCCCAAGGTTACCAAGATCCATAGATGCTTAGGTACTTTATAAAAAAGGGTAATATTTACATATAACCTATGTATATCCTTTCTTATACTTTTTAAAAACTTTTTATTTTATTTATTTATTTTTGTTGTATATTCTTTTTTTCTTCTTTTTTTTAATTATAAAGATGTGGGGTACAATTCAGGGTTAGGTATACAAATGTTGATTATGTAGGTACCCTTGTTGATGAGGTATGCCCTTCCCTCCCCTAGCAGTTTCCCTTAACTGCCAATCCCACCTCCCTTCCCTGACAGTTTCCCACTACTACCAGTCGCTTTCTTATAGTATTATAATTGTTCAAGGTCTGTTCTTTGTTTCTGTGATAGATCACACTAAGTATGATCGACTCTAAATCCATCCAAGTTATTGCACAGTCCATATGTTTGTCCTTCTTTATGACTGCATGATATTCCATTGTGTATATGTACCACATTTTTTTAATCCAGTCCAGCTTCGAAGGGCAACATATTTGGTTCTATGTTTTTGCTATTGTGAATAGAGCTGCAACAAACATACATGTGCATGTGTGTAGAATGATTTGAGTCTTTTCTTATAATCTTTTTGTTTTTTGAGTTGGAGTCTCACTCTGTCTCCCAGGCTGAAGTGCAGTGGCACGCTCATAGTAACTGAAGCCTCGACCAGCTAGGCTCAGGTGAGCCTTCCTCCTCAGCCTTTGAAGTAGCTGGAACTACAGGCATGCGCCACCATGCCCAACTAATTTTTTTATTTATTGTAGAGATGAGGTCTTGCCAAGTTGACTGGGCTGGTCTTGAACCCATAGACTCTGGCAATCCTTTCACCTAGGCCTCCCAAAGTGCTGGGATTATAGGCATGAACCACTGCGCCCAGCCTCCTTTCTTATACTGTAAATTGCTTCTAGATTCCAGTGGTGTGCCACATAATGACATTTTGGTGGATGAGAGACTATATCTGTGACAGTGCAGTCAGTGTTCCCATGAGTATAATACCACATTTCTACTCTGCCTTTCCTTTTCTGTGTTTAGATATGTCTGGATACACAAATACTTACCATTGGTTACTGTTGCCTGCAGTACTCAATACAATAACATGCTGTATAGGTGTGTGGCCTAGGCACAACAGGCGATACCATATAGCCTAGGTGTGTAGTAGGCTATACCATCCAGGTTTGTGTAAGTCCTCTGTGTGATGTTCGCATGGTGGCAAAATCGCCTATTGATGCATCTCACAGAGCATATCCTCATGGTTAAGCAATGTGTGACTGTACTTATAATAACTAATACAATGTAAATGCTATACAAATGGTTGTTACACTAAGGAATAATGACAAGGGGGGAAGAGGCCTGCACATTCAATACAGACACAATCATCCATTTTTTTTTAATATGTTCAATTTGCAGTTGATTGAACCCACAGATATGGAGAGTCAGTTGTATAGCTCTTGTCTGTATTTGGTCTTTACTTTCTTTTTCTTTTTGCTTCAACACCAAAACTTCAGGAATTTCTGAAAAAATAGAACTTTTCTAGGCCCTAGTTCCCTCATTTATAACTGAATGCCTGTGTATCTCTCATCTGTTAAAATCCTTATTCTAATTGAAATTTGACCTATTTTTAAAGTTGTCAGAATTTATGTATCTAAATCAGTAACATTTCCTTTGAGATACTCTTGCTATTGCCAAGAATATTTTGGCAATCTCTTTTTGAGAATCTGGGTTAAATTGTTTTCTATATGGTAAGGATGACAAATCATTATTCTTTGAGAATGATTTGAATTTTGGCTGCCTGTTACACATTTCTGGTCAAAAAAATAACGGAAACAAAGCAAATAGAAGCATAACCAAAACTGCATTTTATATTTGATTTACCAACTAGTCTTAAGCAAATTTCCCCAAAAAGGGCTCATCACCATTTTTGGTGATGGTGATATTCATTCATTCATCAGATATTAAGCACTTCCTTTGTGCCAATAAGATTATAAAGAAAAAAATTTTGAGTGGATAGGTAGTTAGAATGTGTCTCAAAAAACTTGTTTTCCACAAATTCTGGAAGTAGGCTTCCACCTTAGAGCAAATGTTAATGTAAAGCTTTGCTGTAATGACTATACTAAATATGACTGCTACTCTTCTGTTGTTCTGAAGTTGCTGGCTGAATGATTTTTTTCTTTGTCAGTATTTTTGACAGGTAGTGATCGCATTCCTATTCTTGGTATGAAGAGTCTGAAACTAGTCATCCAATCAACAGGAGGTGGTGAGGACTATCTCCCAGTTTCCCATACCTGTTTTAATCTTCTGGATCTTCCAAAATATACAGAAAAAGAAACGCTACGCTCTAAACTGATCCAAGCTATTGATCATAATGAAGGCTTCAGTTTAATATAACTTTGGAATTGTTATAACTGTTCAGTTTAGTGCAAAAACATTAAACTATTTGTGTTTTTCTTGTGGTGATGAATTCAACAAGGTGACAGAGGTACATTGCAGTTCTTACTTGCAAAATGTTCAGTGCTATGAGTGTTCATGAAAGCCAAAAACATTAAAGGAAAATGAACAAACTGTTAATATTAAACCTATTGTACAGAACCATAGATTTTTTTTGCCATCTTCCAATAAACATACAAGTATTGTGAATACATTAAAGTTTTACTAACATGAATTTTAAAAGTTTGCATATTTCAAAAATGATCTGGTGTGGGAGTGCATGGAAATGTTGCTTAATTTTTCTTCAATCACTGGGTGAAAAACCTTTAATTCTGGCCTGCAATAGTCATTTGATTATTTTTTCATTTTGTAAATAATGTTAAGTTTTGTAATAAAATAGTTATGTTCTGATATCAGTAGTTTCTATAGTTGTAATTAAAATTGAGCAGACGTCTAAAGGTTAAAAATTATGATTTAAATTTTACTCTGAGAATCTATAAAAAGGAAAAAAAAAAAGCATGATGGAAACAATCTTTGCTTTTTTGCTAAAATGTCTTTGTGCAAACCTAAATTCCAGATAGGAATTATATTACATAACTTGCAGTTCATTCCTTTTTTGTGAATCCTGAGATGCTGATAGGTGGGGATGATGTTTATCGGAAAGCTTATTAACATTCAGTAATGGAAGAACTTTTGTCTCTACAGTTGCCAGTAATAGAAACATTGGCTACTATGAGACGCAATCACTGGGCCGTAGCTTTCAAAACTGTTGATGCTGCAGTGCTTTAGAACTATTTCCTTGAATTTTAAGAAATAAATCTTAACAGTTTTATGGTGCTGATGCTTAGTTATCTCATGTCATTAAATTGTAAAAGTGAGTTGATGCAATACATGTGACTTTCTGCTATAATGCAAATATTTATTTTTTAAATTTATAAAAAAAAATGCCGTGAAAACTGTTTAAATAATAAAGATTTATTGGTTTAATATTTAAACTTTCAGTGGTTCTCATATAAAAATCAACATTTTTCATAAGGTATGTCTCTTAAATTTTGGATTGTTTCCAGTTCCATATCAATTTATAGAGGTCCAGTCACTTATCTGCAATTCTGAAATCCAAAACAACTCTGAAAAAAAAATGTTCATATCTCATTTTGCAGCAAAACCTGATCCGAATAGTTGAGGCTGTTTATGAGGGAGGACCCCCCAAAACCCAGAATTTATTTATGAAAATTGTGGTTTTATTTTTACATGTTTAAACATCAGTCGTCTTCAAAGTACTCTCCGTTTGATGCAACATGCCTATTGAGATGCTTTTTCCACAGCTCAAAACAGTTTTTGAACTCTTAAATTTTGATGCCTTTTAGTGCTTCTGCAGTTTTTTGTTTCACTTTTTCCACATCAGCAAAACGTTTCCCTTTAAGGACTTTTTTCATTGAGAAACAAAAAGTCGCTTGGGAACAAGATCAGGTGAGTAGGGAAGGTGGGGCATGGGGGTCATTGCTGTTTTGGGTCAAAAACCGCTGAACACTCAGTGCGGTGCAGGCAGGTGTGTTGTCATGGTGGAAGAACCAGTCTTCCACAAACCGTGAGGCAAACTTCTCAGAACTTCCAGATAAAAACTTTGGTTGACCATTTGATCTGGAGGAACAAATTCTGAGTGTGCAATAAGGGTCCTGCCCTCCAAAAAATAATTGCGGGGTTTTTTTTGGTTTTTTGTTTGTTTGTTTTTTGACCATTTCCCTCCCCACAGTGGTATTCAGGTAATAAGACCATGATCCCCATGGGATGCTATATAATTTGTGTGCTTGGAAAAAATTTTTTAAATTCATAATTCCAAAATGTAAATAAGCATAAGGGTTTGGATAAGGGATTGTGGACTTGTGCTTTTCAGTGGTTTAACTTAAATCGAAAAACTACAGGTAAGCCCATACATCAGTATTTTCACCTAAGGTAATTTTCCTCAAAGTAGCATTCTTTCCTGTGAGAATGCTTCCTCTGTACCTGATATTCTGTTTCCCTGTGCATCCATTCTTGAGGATAGTAATGGAAACCAAAAACGTGTGATGTCAAATGCATTATTTTCATTAGTAATCTTTGTGTACTATGAAGCTGATCAGTGAAATAGCTGGCACTTTGGATTAATAGAGTTCCATCACCATTGCTTTGCTAAACTCTGATGTGTGTATGTAGCTCTCTGAGCTACTGCTGCCATGTTTCTTCACTTCGGCCCCCTTCCCTACCCTGGGGAGACGAACCTCTCTATCTTCTCTTATTTACTTTCTAAATAAACTATATTTTCCAATCTTTAAAAAAAAATTGAGTTCCATGAACAGATATTTTAAGAAGGACATAGCATGTCATCTGGTAGTGCTTGGTACTCAGTGAGTTGCTGCAGCCTGTAATACTTCAGCATTAATAATGAGGAGATTCATGGTAGAAAGTCCAAATGCCGTTGAAGATTTTTCATATTAGTATGTATTGTTTTTTTTTTTTTAATCTCTTGAGCTTTGTAGGTCAAGCCAGCATATATTGAGATTGCTAAATTGCAACAATTATTGAGTTGGCTAAATACAAAACTATTTGACTTCAACATTTATTTGTGAGAACAAGTAATATTCGTAGCTCCCCTCTTGAGTAGTAATTTTAGCTGAGCCATTGTTTAGGCTGATACATAAGGCAGTAGAATCAAGACACCCTTCACTTGGAAGGAAAACTAGAATGTAGTTCTTAAATCTGAGAGACCTAAATTAGACGCTTAGTGTTAAACCTTCTTACAGGATCCACGCATAATGACCATATTTCATTGGGGCCAGTTTTTACTAACAGATTTTTGGCTTTCCTGACAGATTTTTTACCGCATTTAATAAAAAGTCTTGAATCAACGTGCAATATGGCATAGGGCAGTCTTTCCCCTGAAGAGCATATGGCAAGCTCTCTAAAAGCATGAGCAAATGTTCCTGTTCTCAGCCTCTACTCCACTCCCCAGCCTCTTTTGCACTTTGGCCATCCAAAGTGCTGTATGGTAGCTTTGTCCTCCTTGGCTAAAGAATTCACCCTATTTCTGTAGCTCTGCTCCTGCCAGTGTTTGCTTATGAACCCGAAATTACCTAATTGATGAAATATTTCTGGAGGTGAATTGGGAAGAGAGACTGCTTATTTAATGTAAGTCTACCTCCATGTTATGCCAGTTCTAGGGAATGTTTTTTGTTTTGGAGACTATGTTGCCCAGGATGGTCTCGAACTACTGGCCTCAAGCAATCTTCCCACCTTAGCCTCTCAAAGTGCTAGGATTACAGGTGTGAGCCACTGCACCCAGCCAGCCGGGAAATGAATGTTTAAAGCTAAAAGGGAAGTGGCACCCTATTACTTCCTCAAATTTGGCTATACTTTTGAATCACCAGAGGGTGCTTTTTAATGCTATGCATAAACCCCACCATACACCAGCTAAGGATATATTTCTAAGCAGTGAGGCTCAGGCCAGCTGTGGTGGCTCAAGCCTGCAATCCCAGCACTTTGGGAGGCCGAGGTAAGAGGATTGCTTGAGCCTGCGGGTTTGACACAGCCTGCGCAACATGGTGAGACCTCATCTCTGCAATAAATCACAAAATTAGCTGGGCGCGGTAGCACACACCTGTAGTTCCAGCTATTTGGAAGGCTGAGGCGGAAGAATCAGTAGAGCCCAGCAGGTTGATACTGGGGTGGCTGCACTCAAATGTGACTCCAACCCCCCCCAAAAAAGTGCTTAGATTTTAGGTTTTCAGGTGGTTTTTAGTAGACAATCCCATCTATTAAATTCTATTTAATAGGCATTTGACCGTTTCTTCATACTTCTACTGGCATTCTAGTTTGACCTGAAGGTTTAGGATACTTAGATCTTTATTAAACAATTCTGGAGAGAAAGGTTTTGGTGTAGACACTCCCCCTTCTAGATGACAGGACCAGAAGTTAAGGCTTGTTTCAAATATGTCAAGCTGGGCTCGGTGGCTTAGCCTGTAATCCCAGCGCTTTGGGAGGCCGAGGTGAGTGGATTTCCTGAGCCTGCAGGTTCAAGACCCGCCTGGGCAACTTAGTGAGCCCTCATCTCCACAATAAATCAAAAAATTAGCTGAGTGTGGTAGCACACGCCTGTAGTTCCAGCTACTTGGAAGGCTGAGGTGGAAGGCTCGCCAGAGCCCAGCAGGTCGAGGCTGTAGTGGCCGGGAGCAGCTACTGCACTCCAGTCTGGGTGACAGAGAGATTCTAACTCAAAAAAAAAAAAATCAAGTAAAACTCAGGCAATAATATAAAACACCGGTGACCGAGGCACACCATCATTTTGTACAACACTAAGGAAGAATGCTAAACCATCATGGGCCATTAATTAGGGTATTAGAATCAGTGAAATATATTAAATGCTGCACTAACCAATGGGGAATAGTACTAAGTACAGGGCTTGAATTAGGTCTTGCCAAGTACATAGTTTGGCCACTTGAATGACTAATCTTTAAGAGTACAAACTACTTGACTTCTTCCAGTTTGTGCATATACAGAATGATGTCACTGTTCCTTAATTTTATAACATCTATGGATGGGATTTTATAGGTAATTAATTTCTCTAGTGCTAACAAAAACATACCAAGGCAGGTTTTAGGTTTTGTTTTAATCCACCTAGAAGTTTGCTGGGAAAGGGAGGCAGAACTGGGAGCAGGAAACCGCTAGTCAAGGCTTTATTCATTATATACAAATTGTAGGGGCACATTGTTGGCATTTTCAATAGTACTTTATCTGTCAAATACCGAAATAACCTAGAGTCTCAGGTCAGCCTCAAAAAGTGGATTACCAACTGTGGTCTGCAGTCTTAGGACTTGAAAGACAGCACCTTGAGAACCGATGTTCAACTATCCTGGCATTTGTATCACATGGGTTCTTGAATTCGCTACATTTCCATTTCCTACAGTATCTCAAATCCCAAAGCCCTGGTCCTCTGTCATAGGGCTTTGTCAAGTCCTTCTTGGGCCCTGACTGCTTTTCTCTCACATTCTATTTGCTAAGGCCTCTGGCCTGGAATGGCTGAAATACTAGTTTTGAAGCATTTGGTGATGCAGCATCTGCTAAATCAGCACCGTCAGTGTTTGCAAGTGCTGCTCTGACTAGACTGTTATAAACTAAAGAAATGAAGTATGATAAGTATCTAATATACAGCCTTCAAAGCTGTGCAAGTTCTGCAAGATTTAAAAATTTTAAACCTTAAACAATGTAAATTAACAGAAAAAAGTCAAATGACAGTTTTAATAGACTTTTAAAACAGTGTACAAGTATAAAACACTGGTTTTGTATTTCAAAAGTTGGAGGAAGATATCCAGTCATTAAACAGTCTACAAAACATATGCCAGTAGATTACATAAAAGACTATGTACAATATAAAAAGCTGAAAACAGTCTTCACTGTAAAAATAATTTAAAACAAACTTTTCAATTTAAAATATCATCTATAGCACAAACACATCATGCAAATGGAAAGCTAAATATACTGCATTCTTTAGTGTAGCCAAATAAATTCAGATGGAGACATCTTTTGGGTAGGGAAATGGCCATTCAACAGGACTTTTTTCTCTGACAGTAACGGTCCTAGCTGGATATTTTATGCATAAAGAACAGCTATATTTCAAACCTTTTTTGTTGTAATAAATACTAAAGCAACATAGGAATACTTTATAATTTGGGAGTAATGATCAAACGTCTGAAAAATAAATGCTTATTGTGCAATTTTAGAAAGTATGAACTTTTTGAAAGGCTATATATGCTTTTGCAGCTGAAAAAGTCGATCTCTAGTTTTAAGGCAGACTAAGCTTTTAAATAAAGATAAGGTATAAGAACTATTTCCATTCATTAACTATTCTGCTATTACGATTCATCATGTTCATCTCCCTAATACTAGGCTAACAGTTTGGTATTTATTACACCAAATCCTCCCAACAGGAGACATGTACTTTCTGGTTGAGTCATAATTAACATCTAATTTACTTTGGAACTGTAATCAGGGACCTGCTATTCTCCTTATCAATGGAAAACAGCAGTCCAAAACATTACTCTCCCCAGTAGAAGTACCATTATTACAGATCAGAAAGGCTTTGCATATTCACATCTTGGCAGTTTAACACTTGTGGAAAAGGATCAATGCAAGTTCTACCACAGTGATAGGTATTTAAACAATGGTGGCAAATATTTCAAAACTAAGGGGGGTATCCAGGCAGGCACTATTGTTTCTAAAACAACTGAAACATTTCCAAAGCATTTATTTGTTTTTCAAGTTAGTTTTATGAGCCAATATAGACATTACTACTTGTCCACAGGAAGTACAAAAGCCATCTTCATTTGAACAATAAATACAATAATCCTAAAATTCTTAGCACCAAGTCTTACTTTAAAAAGTAAAGACAACTGAGTGCTCTCCCACATTTTGTTGACATCCTTCTACTCACATTGCATGTCATTTGAGATTTTTAAAAAGTTAGCTGCCACAAGTTTTGGGAAATGCCAGTGTTTAAAAATAAGTAATTGTGCTAAAGAATCAAAAGATCAGCAGAACAGAGATTTTTTTTTTAGTATTTCAAACCAATGTTACAAAGAAAAGTGAAAATACCATTCTTTGGTCTAGATAAGCTGTTCCCTTTACATTAACATTCCAATGGCTTTTTGAAAACTTTAAAATGTTGAAACTCACTAGGCAAAAACAAAAAAATTATACATATGGATGTATCATACAAATAACCTTTAAAAGAAAGTTGAAATCTTGACTAACAGCTGATTAAAGATACTTAGTACCTCTCTTTTAAAAAAAGTTAGTGTTGAGTTTGTACAAGTACAGAAATAATGAAGTTAAAAATTATCCATGAAAAACAATCTATTTTACCAGTTTATAAATATTACACCTTTCTGGTTTTCTTGCTCTATTGGAGTTCACAAGTAAACATTCATTTTGACATGCTAAAAAGTTCCTAATGCTGGTGGAACAATTCCTGTACTTGGACAATTATTACACTATGATTTGTTTGATGGATAGTTTATGTCTGCTGCTTCCTGTTTCATGGATATAGCTTCATTAACTGCCTCTTGATCACCTCCATCAACCCCAAATCCAGGTCCTCCGGCTCTCTCTGGAACATCAGGCTCGTCTTCTAAGCCATTGTAGAATTCTTCAATTTCACTTTCGTCCTCCATGGGTTCTTCTAAACTTGGACTCTGGCATGTTCCACTATCACTGTTACTGCCACAAGAACTAGATGATAGGACATCATCTTCAGAGTCTGAATATACCTCAGCACCATGGAAAATGTAACGATTTGGTGGTAAAAATAGATACTGATTACCTGAAATATAGTAATAAAAGAGAAATGTTAGTTATTTTCATTTTTCAAAGACGAACTCGGTCTGATCAAGCAGTTTGGAATTAAGTGTGGGTTCAAGCTCTGCCTTTTAAAAAGTATCATCAGAGAAGCCAGTACTATTGTTTAAAAACAACTGGAAGGCCACCATGTGCCTGTAGTCCCAGCTCCTCAGGTGGGCGGAGGCAGGCAGATTGCTTGAGCCCAGGAATTCAAGGCCAACCTCAGCAACACAGTTCGAGACCTCTCTTCTTTCTACACACGCGTGTTTGTTGCAGCTCTATTCACAATAGCAAAAGCATGGAACCAACCATGCTGCCCATCAAAGCTGGACTGGATTTTTAAAATGTGGTACATATACACAATGGAATATTATGCAGCCATGAAGGACAAACATGGACTTCGCAACAACTTGGATGGATTTAGAATCTTATCATACTCAGGGATCTATCGCAGAAACAATTGAGTACCATATATCCTCACTCATAAGCAGACCTTGAACAAGTATACTATAAGAGAAAGGGAGGGCGGTAGTGGGAAACTGCCAGGGGAGGGGAGAGGGGGTGGGATTGGCAGTCGAGGGAAACTGCTGGCAGGGGGGGGACCACCTCATCAACAGGGGTACCTACCTGCATAATAAACATTTGTATGCCTAACCCTGAATTGTACCCCACATGTTTAAAGTTAAAAAATTAAAAATAAATAAGGCTGGGTGCGGGGGCTCAAGCTTGTAATTCCAGCACTTTGGGAGGCCAAGGTGAGAGGATTGCCTTGAACTAGGGTTCAAGACCAACCTAGGCAACTTGGTGAGGCCTCCTCTCTACAATATATCAAAAATAAGCCAAGCATGGTAGCACGTGCCTTGTACTTCCAGCTTCTTGGAAGGCTGAGGCAGAAGGATCACCTAAGCCCAGCGGGTGGTGGCTGTGAGCATACCACTGCACTCCAGCCTGGCAACAGAGTGAAACCTCAACTCAATCAATCAATAAAAAGCAAGCAGTAAACCTGGTCCTGGGTTTAAATCTTAGCTCTGCCACTTAACTATAGCTTTGTAAACTTGTAAGGTTATCTGTGCCTCAATTTCCTCATCTAGAAAATGAAGTAATTTTCACAACCCTAAGTATGAAAAAAATGTAGAGAACCATATCAATAAAGGTTATTTAACCAATTATTTCAAAGAGATTTGACAAAAATAATATCCAACCCAGCCTACATTAGATACCTAATTCATGTTCACTAAATACAACTTCTTTTAAAGTATCTTCATTAACTTTTCGTTTAATTTTTTTTCTGCCCACTATAAACCTAAAGTATTTTGTCAGTAATGTCTTTCACCACATATTCAAAGTATAGTCTGGGAGCTTGTTTGAAACGTAGATTCTAAGGTCCCACCATCTACCTGCTGAATCAGAATCTTTTTTTTTTTTTTTAAACAAGAGTCCTAAACACACTCAAGTTTGAGAAGCGCTGATCTAAGCACTGGACGTTAACTCTTCTTTCCACCTCTTCCCAAATTCACAGTATTAAAAGTTAACCTATGAAGACAAGTAGAGTCCCCCCACTTCCTCCCCTGAAGCCATGGACCCCAGGTCAAGTACTCCTCTAAGATGTCATCTGAATCCATGAATACTAATGAAGTTCTCAGTCCCAGCTTGGTCAAAGTGGGATCTTTAAAAATAATGATGGAATTTTCTGCCCTCAAATTCACAAGAACAAGTTCCTAACTTAACGTCTTCACATGTAATAGTTATCGCACCAGATCCCAGATTGATTCACAAAAGCCTGGTTACCACATTGGTGGGGCATGTCACTAGATACCTGGCATACCTAAGTTTCTCCCCAAAGTGGCTCTCAATTTTTTTTATACAGCATCAGGACCCAATTCTCACTCTGACACAGCCTAGTGTGTGTGACAATTCTGACTTGAACTCACAAAATTGATTTCTCGGTCCACTACAAATTAGTGTTAAAAACCACCTACTTCCCTCTATAACAAGAAAATACACAATAATCATCAATTTTCTAAGACACCAGTACTTATTTGAATAGTTGGAGCAGGGAGTCAACAACTTGTATTCCAGTACTTCTAATTGGGCCATTCATCTCCTTTGAATCACACCCATTTCGTCTTTTTTTTTTTTTTTTTTTAAAGAGAGGTCTCATTATGTTGCCTAGGCTGGACTCAAACTCCTGAGCACAAACAATGCTCCTACCTCAGCCTCCCAAATAGCTGAGACCACGGGTGTGTGCCACCTTGCCTAGCTCAACTCTGACTTCTAAGGGGTCCTAGCATATTACTGTCCTTCACTTTTCTTTCTACAGTTTTGGCCCATGCCTCTAAACTATGTTTCGTCCTGCCCTATATCACATGAAGAAATTAATAATCTATTTCATGGCCCGATACCCAATAACTATGTTTTTGTACGCTACTTGACCTGCCATCAAGAGAGATGAAAAGTTTACCTCATCTTTACTCTCACTTCCTCCTTTTTAGCCTTGACCTGACAGAAGTGGGAACAGATGATAACTGTGGCTAAACAAAATGAGGGAACTCTAGCAGGCATTCAGCTTTAACAGCTACAATTTTACAGGGGTATTTTTGTTTTTGAATCAGGATCTCACTGTCACCCAAGCTAGAGTGCAGTGGTGAGATCATGGCTTACTAGCCTCAACTTCAAAGGCTCAGGCAATCCTTTCCCCTCAGCCTACCAAGTAGCTGGGACTACAGGTGAGCGCCACTACACCCAGCTTATTTTTTTATGTTTTGCAGAGATAAGGTCTTGCTGTATTGCCCAGGCTGGTCTTGAACCCCTGGACTCAAGCAATCCTCCCACCTCTGCCTCCCAAAATGCTGGGCGGTGTGAACCACTTGTGCTCGGCCAATTTTATACTTTTTACACATATTATACTTTATAAATTCTTATAATTCTATGATATATATGCTATTTTATTCCCATCTTACAGACTAAGAAACAAAACAACTGCCCAAGATGGAACTGAGACAACAAAGATCTAATTTCAAAAGCCTGTACCTTTAAGTACTTCTACATTGATATACTTGGTTTTAACCAAGTATAACACAAAAGCTACTGCTCCCGGTTTACTGTTTCTGTCAAAATGATATTCAAGTAGTTCCCAGTGCAAGCCTTCAGTGCACAGATATACTTTGTATATGGTAGAGATTTATATTACCTGACTAAATCAGTAAAAATTTTTCTACTACTGACTTCTGCCATTTCTGCAAACGGACACTCTATGCCTTTTGTAGTTACCCCTGGGACGCCTTCCCCTTCTAACTTCCTACTTATAAAGTAGTTAAGTTTTTGGGAAAACCTTCCATAACCTAATCTCCAAGCACACTCTACCTTCTAGGTAACATTTTGAACAAAGCACTTTTTCTTCAGCACTAAAATATTAATGAATGGCCAGGCTTGGTAGCTCAGCCTATAATCCCAGCACTTTGGGAGGCCAAGGCGAGTGGACTGCCTGAGCCTGCGGGTTCGAGACCCACCCGGGCAACTTGGTGAGACCTCGTCTTCTACAATAAATCAAAAACTAGCCAGGCGTGGTAGCGTGGGCCTGGAGTTCCAGCTACTTGGAAGGCTGAGGCAGAAGGATCACTGGAGCCCAGCAGGTTGAGGTTGCGGTGGCCAGGAGTGGCCGCTGCACTCCATTCTGGGCGACAGAGTGAGACTCCAACTCAAAAAAAAAAAAAAAAAAAAAGTTTTTAAGTCTGCCTGCCCCCACTTCCTTTCCTCCCTCCAATAAAAGGTATTGAGATACCTTTTATTTCTCCATCTTGCCTGATTGTTCTGGCTAAAACTTCCAGAATTGAATAGGAGTGGTGACAGTGGGCATCCTTGTCTTGTTCCGGTTCTTTTTTTTGAGTTGGAGTCTCACTCTGTCACCCAGAATGGAGTGCAGTGGCCGCTCCCGGGCACCACAGGCTCGACCTGCTGGGCTCCAGCGACCCTTCCACCTCAGCCTTCCAAGTAGCCGGAACTACAGGCGCACTACCATGCTCGGCTAATTTTTTGATTTATTGTAGAGACAAGGTCTCATCAAGTTGCCCGGGTGGGCCTCGAACCCACGGGCTCAAGCAGTCCACTCGCCTCGGACTCCCAAGGCAAGGGATTACAGGCTGAGCCACCGAGCCCAGTTCAACAGCAACAACAAAAAAATTTAATATCTGTCACCTATTTTAAAAATTATATACAACATTAATCACTGTCTCTATAACTTACTACAGTGAGAGGTATGGAAAAGGCCCAAAGACTTATTCAGCTGAACTAAAACTTATTTACAGCAAATGACTGGAGCACTTAATACAGTTGTCTAAAATTTGTCAGTTTCCACCAAGTATGGTAAATAGAATGAGACTTAGCATCTTAAATTGTGCAAGACTATTACATCTAAGTGAAAGCATGGCCATGTTTTTACATTGATAAAATTAGGATTTTTACCATATATTACCTGAACCTAAATATCAATTTTCAAAAAGTTAAAAGTGATTTTACCTAGACAACACTAATTGATAAAGACTTGGCTTATATCCAAACAGTGAAGAAGAATCAAAGTTGTTTTCTACACCTATTACAACACAGCTTTATGGTTAACAGGGCAGGCTCTGAGGACAAATAGACCTAGAATCTGATCTGGCTCTTCACATCTTAGTGGTTGGTTACCTTGTTTTAGGAATGTAACCACTACGGTCCTCAGTTTTCCCACCCGTTGTAAAGAATAACAGTTCCTATCTCATGAAATTAAATCAATTAAAATACATAAAAAGCAGCTGACCCTCACAGTAAACACATAAATCTGTCATCACTTCTACCAGTTAAAACTCTCACGAGAAAATGGCAGCACACTCAGTATTCACCCATTCTTTAGTATTTGCCTTTCCATACCTTAGAGAAATACACATACAAAACACTATTAAAAATAAGCTTTTTGGCCGGGCTCGGTGGCTTGGCCTGTAATCCCAGCGCTTTGGGAGGCTGAGGTGAGTGGATTGCCTGAGCCCGCGGGTTCGAGACCCACCCAGGCAACTTGGTGAGACCTCATCTCTACAATAAACCAAAAATTAGCTGGACGTGGTAGCATGTGCCTGTAGTTTTGGCTACTTGAAAGGCTGAGGTGGAAGGATCGCCGGAGCCCAGCAGTTCGAGGCTGCGGTGGCCGGGAGTGGCCACTGCACTCCAGTCTGGGTGATGGAGTGAGACTCCAACTCAAAAAAAAAAAAACCAGTCCCCCCCCCAAGTATGATATTACCAGATTTACCCTTCTCTATATAACTTAAACTATGAACTTTATTGGTTTTTCCAAACAATATCAACTATTCCACTCAGCTACATAAAGCTACCCTATCAATTAACCTGCCAAAATTGCTCATTTCTTGCAAATGTTTTGTTACAATAATTATACTCTAAAAATGGTTCAACATCCTTTCTTACCATCAAGCCGCTTACTAATCTGCTCCTTTGCAAGTCTATTGGGCCAACACTTTCTCACTGTTTCAGCAACTGAAGTTCTTTCATTTTTCTCCTCAGTATTGGAACCAACATTCTTCAAATCCGGATTTTCAAACTGTTCAGCAATACTGTCGACATTTCTAGAAGTCTGTACTTCCTGCGATTTTTCTTTCACACAAACTTTTGATTCAGACACATCTAAATCATTAACATTAGCTGCTTTGTCTAAAAGTGTAACAATCACTGAAGAATCTGGTGGTGAAGTTCTTTCTGGTGAACTTGAGTCTTCTGAAATATGAAGAGGTGTGGGTGGCAAATCTGACAAATGAGCCAACTCTTTTTGTGTTCGTGGAGGTTTCTCAGTGATTTCTGAAAGCTTTACAGGGTTACAGCAGAGTTTGGCATATTCACCACCTAACCTATGACATAACTCATTAATTATGACATCACAGTCTCCAAGAAGTTCTACGTCAAAATGCAGATGAGGCAAAGGTTCTCTATTGATTAATATCTGAGGCACTTCATGGGGTATGGAACCTAAAAATAGGGTGAAAAATAAGAGTTAGAAAAAAGGAAAGATTTAAGTTAATAAAACAACAAATACGTCATGGAAAAATCTAAGAAGGGTCTGAGCTCAAAATACCAAAGGGGAAAAAAAAACAAAACAAAAACAAAACCAAAAAAAGCGCTCCACTAATACTTAAGTCATTACATTTCATCAGCTATCTGGAAAGCTGACCAGTTAAACATCTTGTATAAAATGTCAGATTCTACTTCTGTCACCTGGTTAACTATGAGCAATCTTCTCAGACTTCCACTCTGGACCTCAATTTCCTAGTCTGTATAACGGAGATAAACAACTTTTCCATAAGGTTGTGGTGAGGATTAAATGAGTTAGTAAGTGCATAGAAGAGTTTTTGGCACATAAATGTTATTCTACTGAAGTAGCTCCCGGTAAAAAGAAAGTAAAAAGCCATACAAATCTAGTTTGCACTATTATAAACCGTTTTGCAGTTTTAAAAAATTGTCCTTGCTTATCGTCAAAGCACTACTATCCCGCAGAAGGCTTTTAAAAGAAAAGCTTTTGGCTGGGTGCAGTGGCTCATGCCTATGATCCCAGCACTTTGGGAGGTGAGAGGATTGCCTGAGCCCATGGGTTTGAGACTAGCCTGGACAACGTGGTGAGACCTTGTCTCTGCGATAAATCAAAACATTAGCCAGGCTTGGTGATGCAGGCCTGTAGTTCCAGCTACTTGGAAGGCTGAGGTGGAAGGATTGCCTGAGTCCAGCAGGTCAAGGCTGTGGTAGCCGTGAGCATGCCACTGGACTTCAGCATAGGCGACAGGGTGAGACTCTGACTCAAATAAATAAATGAAAAGCTTTTAAGCAGAGAATGCCTCTAATAAGCTTTAACAAGAAACTAAAAAAATAAACAGACTTGCATGTTAAATTTTTATGTTTCATTTCATTACAAACTGTCTTACTTTTAATAGAATTGCGAAGTCTGACCCATGTTTCTTCCAACTGTTTGCCTATTGATGGGTAACGTAGGGGCTTAATTCAACTCTCTGGTCAGGGATTTGACAATGTCTCCTTTACCCCTTTCCTCCCTTATGAAAGGACACATCTGATACAACTGAAATCTCTCATCTTCTCCCTTAATTCCTCACTTGGAATTTTTTCACTAGAGGCGAAAAAAGTAGTATGAAAATACATGCTAATGGATAGGTACAGTGGCTCTTGCCTATAATCCCAACACTTTGAGAAGCCAAGGTGAGTGTATTGCTTAAGCCCAGGAGTTTGAAACCAGCGTGGGCAACACAGCGAGACCTCATCGCTACAAAAAAATGTAAAAATTAGACAGGCATGGTGGCACATGCCTGTAGTCCCAGCTACTCAGGAGGCTGAGGTGGAAGGATCACCTGAGCCCAGGAAGTCAAGGCCGAATGAGCCATGATTGTGCTGACTGTGCCACTGCATTCCAGCAGCCTGGGTGACAGAGTGAGACTCCAACTTTAAAAAAAAAGAAAAAGAAAATATATGCTGAAGAAATTTTCCTGAGATAGCAACTTAAACTGTACATAGGTATTTTTATTCATACACCCCTGTGGATAACTAGATCAATACACCACCATTATGACATGGCTCATTGTTATTACTACAAGAATGAACCAATCATTTTGAGCCCCTAAATTCCATACTATATGAGTTTGTTACACTTCTATCAAGCTATACACTTAACTTACTGGATCTGAAATCAATAAAATTGGAAAGCTCAACAACTGTAATCTTACTAAGACTAAAATACATGGATCAAGAGCTATTTCATAAGTTAATTGAAGCTAACTCTTGCCACTAAAAAGTCTAAGTTGAGCTCTTTCCCCTCTGTCTTCATTGTTCATATAAATTAAAATCTAAATGTAGCATTGTTTTGACAACCCTCCACCCCCACAGAAATGTCAGATTCACAGATCTTTACAAACAAGTAAGCAACCTAAAAGTTTAGGCTGAGCAATGGCTCACACCTGTAATCCCAGCACTTTGGGAGGCCAAGGCAGGAAGATCACTTGAGCCCACGAGTTTGAGCCTAGTCAGGGAAACACACTGAATTTTAACCCCTATTGAAAATCATCAATACATATAACAAAATAAAGTTTAGCTCCTCACCACTCTTTAAAAAACATAATAAAATCACTAGGGTCTACTATACAGATCCAGATTTCTATATATAATAATTATATACAGAAATGTTCTCCAAAAGCCATCACCAACTTACTTGGAATTAGTGCTACTGGTCTTACTTTCAGGGAAGACCCAATGACAATGAGGAGATCAACTTCATCTTTGTCGTATTTCATGGCTCTATGAAACTGTTCTGGTAAATTTTCACCGAAAAAGACAATCTCTGGTTTCATGATAGCAAGTGGTTCATCAGCTGGACACCTAGGACACCGTGGAACTACCTGCATGTTCCAGATTTAGGTTGAAATGGGGAAGAAAGGGAAAACCCAAATTAGAAATAGTCTACATTTCCATATTTCATACTTCTAAGAATACACTTCAGAATATCAAAGAAAAAAGCTGTGGGTAAACAGCAGGGAAAACAGGATACAATCTAAACATCAAGTGTTAATGATGGGTAGTTTATTAATGCACAATGAAATAAATACTATGCTGTTACAATATAGAAGTACACTTGACATTCAAAAGTCCAGCTCACATTAAGTGAAAAAACAATACATGTATATACACAAAATGGGACTTTTTTTTTTTTTTTTTTTGAGTAGGAGTCTCACTCTATCGCCCAGGCTGAAGAACAGTGGCAAGCTCACGGCCACCGCAGCCTTGACCTGCTGGGCTCACGTGATCCTTCTGCCTCAGTCTTCCAAGTAGCTGGAACCACAGGCGTGTGCCACCACACCTGGCTAATTTGTTTATTACAGAAACGAGGTCTTGCCAAGTTGCCCAGGCTGGTCTCGACCACTGGGCTCAGGCAATCCTCTCGCCTTAGCCTTCCAACGTGCTGGGATTACAGGCGTGAGCCACCACGCCCGGCTAGAACTTGACCTTTTAAAAGAAATAAAAGTGTGTAAAGTACAATGACTCCATTTCAATATACTATCCTTTCTCATAATACAATTAACCATATATACTAAACATATAGGTCATACTTCTGGATAATTTTTATTTTCTACTACATTTTCCTATATTTTCTGGCAGTGAGCATACATGAAATACTTTTAAAGGATTACCACAATTAATTTAAGGACCAAATCTGACAGGTACAATAAGGGAGCGGAAGGAGAAAAAAACTAATAGCAACATCTCACTTATGATCTGGCTTTTTATTTTAGGCTTAGATACTAAGAAGTTGACTTTATAATTTTAAGAGACATTTTTAGAGTAATGTTTTTTACTTAAGGTATTGAAAGGTTCTTGTGTATTTCACCAAAATTCTCAATGCTAAAAATTTTCTTCCTGAGGCTTTCTGTACCACATAAATACTTATAGGGGGGAAAAAAAGAATATAGAGGCAAAAGAAACAACATATAAGAAATGTGCGCAATTCTCAAATATGGGTAATAAGTTACCTGATTAAAAATATCTCCTCGTACAGCTTCACAGTCAACTTTGTATTTACATATCAGGCAAGATGCTGTTGCAAAAGAACCTAAAAGCAACCAACATATATATGCTTTATTAAAGAAATAGTTCTGTTTCTTGAACACACCACAAAGGTTATAAAGTTTGACATCAGAAAAAGTTCTAAGTTTTTTATTTATTTTATAATTATTTCAAAGTTAGGTATATAACAGGTGGGAATTTTAAGATTTTGAGAGACACTACAGGAAAATATAGTAGATAAAGAATCAACACATATATGTGTGTAAAATGGAGAGAATGCAATTCTCATTTGCTGAGACATTGATGCCTTCTAAAGCTACTCTTTTCAGTAAAACAAACTAATTCCTCCAGCGCTAAAAATCTGCAGAGCTGGAAGGTTCCAATTGTATTACCTTAGTCTATCAATTGTTTTAGAAATATTTTTAGCTATATAAGAAAATGACGGCCAGGCTCGGTGGCTCAGCTTTTAATCCCAGCACTTTGGGAGGCCGAGGCGAGTGGATTGCCTAAGCCTGTGGGTTTGAGACCATTCTGGGCAGCTTGGCAAGACCTCGTCTCCATAATTAAAAAAAAAAAAAAAAAAAAAAAAGAAAAGAAAAGAAAGAAAAAAAAGAAATGGCCTGCTCATATTTCTTTTAGATTTAAAGTTTTCTATATCTTGTGCATCTCAACTATCCAATTCCTTTGGCTTCATAAATTAAAGATGTCACATTTCTTCATACATAGACAATATTACTTTTGTAAAAAGAAAACATCATTTAAAATAAATGAATTAGCTGGGCTCGGTGGCTCAGCCTGTAATCCCGCGCCTTTGGGAGGCTGAGGTGAGTGGATTGCCTGAGCCCGTGGGTTTAAGACCCGCCTGGGCACCGAGACCTCATCTCTACAATAAACCAAAAATCAGCTGGGCGTGGTAGTGTGCGCCTGTAATTTCGGCTACTCAGAAGGCTGAGGTGGAAGGATTGCCGGAGCTCAGCAGGTCGAGGCTGCGGTGGCCGGGAGCGGCCACTGCACTCCAGTCTGGGCGACAGAGTGAGACTCCAACTCAAAAAAAAATAAAAAAATAAAATAAAATAAAATAAATGAATTGCATGTACCTACAACAACTTTTGGGATCCAGAAGCACATTAATATCTGCTATTTTGTATAATTAAGTCTCAAGGTCAATTATTTGTTTTATTATTTGTACATTCTACTTTTCTGAGGTTATCTACAATTAATCAGATAACATGATTAAATCTCCATTCCTCGATGACAGCCTGCTTTCTAATCTTAAAACTAAATTAAGAAATTAAAAAAAAGTCATTCTAAAGTTTACTAACCGTGACACTGAATTATCCTTTGGATTCCTGCAACCTGTTCCAACGTGTCTATATTTTGAGTGTAGTTACGAAGTAGTTTTCCTTCCTTATCTGATAAGGCTATGAATTTGTGACAAAGAGATGGTTGAAACTGCCCAGGATATATTTCCTATATAATGCAAAAGACAGAAAAAGTTTATATTAATACAATAAGCATAACAGATGTCATATGTTTAGTTTTAACAAAAAACTACCAATGACAATCCCCATGTATAATTTTAAAAATGAAATATATGAGCATTTTAAAGCATCTAGATGGATGTACACACACCTACCAAAGTACTGTTGCTGTAATATGTACAAAGCTCAGCAATTAGTGAAATTGGCCCCCTGAAGAAAACGATAAAGTCAGCCCATAAATACCTCTAACAAATGTTAGTAGATATTTTTAATAGAAGTCAGAAGTAATACACACCTTAGGATATCTAATTTTTGTTGGCTGCAAATTCAGATTTTTTAAAGCAAAAATGGGAATAGTTTAAACCGAAATTACAGATATCAAAGGTAGGGTGACTTTTTAATTTAGAAAAGGCACTGTCAATATAAGAATATTAAAAAATTTTTTTGATTCATCATTCATTAGAAATATCAACCTGTTGGAAGTTTAAAGCTAAAGTTTTAATTCCTTACCAAAATTGTTTTCCTTCCACTGCACAGGCACATACTGGTATAGTATAGAGTTGCTCATGAATGCTGAGTTGCTGGATTTTGTGTGTGTGTTTTTCCCCCCAAATAATGCTTCAATGCTGTTTCTTCTTTAAAAACAAAGAATTCAGATATACACATGGCAAAAAGATCAGAGAAAAAGTATCAATTTTGATCCTCCCAACTTTTGACAGTGTTTTTATTAAATTTCATTCACTAAGTGACTATGGCAAAGGAAGTTTCTTCTCTACTTTTTCCTTTAAAGTAGCAGTGCTATCATCTACTAACTTCCTTACCATTCATTACAGGCTCTAACCTCTCCTAATTCTAACAAAAAACTAGATACAACCGTTTGTCCATCAATAGGAAACTGGTTGTATAAATATGGTGTATCCATAATAGTAGAGTATGCAGCCATTAAAAAGAATGAGGGAGATCTAGATGCACTGGTTTAGAAAATGGTCCATGACATAAGTGAAAAAAACCAAATTTGTCACCAGTATGTATAGTTTATTTTGTTACTAAGCAAAAGAGATATTGCACATGTACATAAGTATGTCCATAAATTAAGTCAGGAAGGGTACAGGCTGTTAGCAGAGGTGGGAGAACTTTTACTTCTGACATTAAACAAAGAAGTTTTATAAAATGATTAGAGACTAGACTTTACTTTTTACCTATTTAATATTTCAAACTTAAAAAAAAAAGCTACCAAACTTGTAGATTATACTACCCAAGAGTCTAGATAAAATCTCATAATTAGCTAATCCTAAAAACAAAAAAAAAACTTGAAAAAAGCTAATCCCATAACAGCTATCACGTACATGTCCACATGCTGCTAAAAATCTATTATGTAAAACTTAAGAAATGTTGCCTTACACTTAAAACATTTATCATAAATAGGCCAAGCACGGGGTTCATGCGTGTAATCCCAGCATTTTGGGAAGCCAAGGAGGGGGACTACTTGAGCCCAGGAGCTTAAGACCAACCTGAGCAAGATAGCAAGACCTTGTTCTCTACAAAATATTAAAATTGAAAAAGTTAGCCAGGTGTGGTGATATGTGCCTCTATGGTCCCAGCTACTCAGGAGGCTGAGGAGGAAGGCTTGCCTGAGCCTAGGGGGTCGAGGTTGTGGTGAGATGCTGCCACTGCACTCCAGCCTGAGCAACAGTGAGAAGCCAACTCAAAAAAGAAGAAAAAAATATTTATCACACATCAACTTAATAACTTTGCAATTTAAGAAACAGTGCATAACAGGAAGAAGTAGCAAGGGAAAAACTCACTAAAGTCAACGTTTATTGACAATCAAAAGCAACATTTATGTTTTGAAAAATTGAGTTGTGGTCATTGTTTTCTACTGATATCGTTAAAGCCCAAGCAAAGTACAAGATAGGGAGCAGGAGAGAAGAAAAAATGTGCAGCACCTGCTTATTAGGGTCTATTTAAATACATTTCCATGGTAAAGAGATATAGATCCTAGGTAAATAGCATTCTGTACAAACCTATGGGAGTCAGGCAAATATCAGCTAACCTGATGACAATTTCTCCCCTGATCACTTTTGGTCTATCAATCACATTTTTCATTTACTACTCTGTACCAGACTATTTCTTTCAGATTCTGAAACTATTTTGTAATAGCAAAGTCAAATAAAAGGTTTCTTGAGATAAAAAAAGAAAAATTGAAGCTGTAATATACCAACCACTGTTTTCTTCCCTAGGATGCTTTGTTTTGGTACATTTACATTCAGGAGATTACACATCAGAGTATCTTTTTTTTTAAAAAGTTATTTATTTATTTTTTTGAGTTGGAGTCTCACTCCGTTGCCCAGGCTGGAGTACAGTGGCACACTCAGCCACTGCCGCTTTAACCTGCTGGGCTCAGGTGATCCTTCCGCCTCAACTTCCAAATCAGAAATACAGGCGTGCACTACCAACATCATAGTATCTTATTAAAGCTCCTTCTGGAAATAGCTTTAGAGTATCTTAAGATCTAAAGTAGTAAGGAAAGTGCTAACAGCAAGCCAAACACAAAGAAAAAAAGCAAGGACTAACTCCAGGGCATGGTCAGAGTTACCAAGTACTAAGATTCCACCCTCCTCTGTGTGCCTTAACCCCTTCCATACAGCCTCTTCTTAAAGGGGACAATAAGAAAACACACAGATGCACTGGACACTAGATTTAGCTCTACACTCCAACTTCCCTTTGTATTCAACCTGTAACTGAACTGCTCAAGGTAGTTTAGCCTTTAAAGTTACAAATAAATTCCTGTAGTTGATGATACCTTCTGAGGGACTTCTTAAAATTTTATCTTATAAGACTACATTTTAGGTGTGAGAATCTGATCATTTGGGTCTGCATGATTTGAATCTTAACTTTGACTATTTTCTGTTAAGTATGAAGTAGACCATGTCTGAATTACTAGATTGAAGCACAATGTTCAAACTAAGGAATATAATCTGAAATAATGAAAAAAAATACTCTAGAAGGACTATTTTAAACTATAAACCACTCCTAAGACAGGCTCTTAACATAACAGTTTGCTGAAAACCAAATGGCTGAGGACAGAACTTACAGATAGACTATAGATTAATTCTTCCATGATGGAAGTGTGACATGCTAGCCCTGTTCTCAGCAAGACAGGCCATCCCAGATCTGAACATCCTAAAGCTTTTAAGGAACCTATCTTGAAGGCAGGACCTTTTTGTTATTTTCATAGGGATCCTCATAGATTAAGAGTGGAAGCAGAGCTAGGGCCAAAGGCTCGAAACACTCTAAAATCAAGGTGCTTCCACATAGCTGCCTGGAAACATGTACATGTTCTAGGAATTGGCCACAGGCAACCATTGTGGTCAAAACTAAAGCCACCTGCTTTGTTCTTCCCCATATTTCTCGCAATATGAATAAAAGACCCAAAGACAGGGATATAAATGCAACCCCTTTACTAAAAAACTTGGTTTGTGGTGGTACAAGCATGTAGTTACAGCTTCTCAGGAGCCTGAAGCAGGAGGCCCAGGAGTTCAAGGCTGCAGTGAGCCATGATAGCACTACTACACTTCAGCCTGAGTGACAGAGTAAGCCCCTTTCTCAAAACAAAGCAAACAAACTTAAAAGATGCTGTTTTCCCTATTAATAGTCTTAAAAGTGCCTTCAAAAAAAAAAAAAAAACACCAGCTGGGAATGGTGGCTCATGACTGTAATCCCAGTACTTTGAGAGGCTGAAGTGATAGGACTGCCTGAGCCCACGGGTTCGAGACCAGCCTGGGCAACTTGGTGAAACCTCATCTCTACAATAAATCAAAAAATTAGCCAGGCATGGTGGTGTGTGCCTGTAGTTCTAGCTACTTGGAAGGCTGAGGCGGAAGGATCACCTGAGCCCAGCAGGTCAAGGCTGCAGTGGCCATTAGTGTGCCTCTGCACTCCAGCCTGGGCAACAGAGTTGTCCAGAGTTGTCCAACTCAAAAAAAAAAAAAACCCATGTCAAAAGAAAAAAAAACCACCTAGATTCCTATTAACAGATTAATTAAATACAATACACTGTGGTACAATTATAAAATAGAAAACTATGCAGCCTTCTTTTAAAAATGAGGTATATGCCACTGGGTACGGTGGCTCACGCCTGTAATCCCAGCAATTTGTGGGAGGCCAGCCTGAGCAACATGTCGAGATCCCATCTCTACAATATATCCAAAAAAAAATTAGCTGGGCAAGGTGGCACAAGCCTGTAGTTTCAGCTACATGGAAGGCTGAAGTGGAAGGATCGCCTGAGCCCAGCAGGTTGAGGCTGCGGAAGCCGTGAATGTGCCACTGCACTCCAGCCTGGGCGATAGAGTCCAACTCAAAAAAAAAAAAAAAAGAGAGGTATATCTGTTAAGTACCATTACGAAACTATTCCCAAGAATATTAAATGGTGAAAAAAGCAAGGTGGAAAACAAGGTGTTTAATTCTCTTCATAACCATCTTTTGAGTACTTATTTAACACTTATGTTAACGTCCTCCCCAACTCCAACCCAGATCTTTTTTTTTCCTGGAAGGATACTCAAGAAAAAGTTTTACTATGGTAGACTTTGAGAATGGATATTAAGAGTAGGAGAGACTGAAGGAAGAGGCTGACTAACACTGTAAGTTTTGTACTGCTTGAATCTATTTTTAAACTAGTAGAGACATCTCGCCATGTTGCCCAAGATGGTCTCGAACTCCTAAGCTCAGGCAATCCTCTTGCCTTGGCTTCCCAAAGTGCTGGGATTATAAGCATAAGCCACCACACGTGGCCAGTTTTTTTATACACTTCTTTTCATGAGGTGGAGTCTCACTCTGTCACTCAGGCTGGAGTGCAGTGGCACGCTCACAGCCACTGCAGCCTCGACCTGCTGGGCTCAGGTGATCCTTCTACCTCAGCATTCCAAGTAGCTGGAACTACAGGCACATGCCACTGTGCCTGGCTAATTTCTTCATTTATTGTAGAGATGAGGTCTTGTCAAGTTACCCAGGCTAGTCTCAAACCTGTGAGCTTAGGTAATCCTCTCACCTCAGCCTTCCAAAGTGCTAGGATTATAGGCATGAGCCACCATGCCCAGTCTTCTCATACACTTCTAATGGGAGTATGTTTCATTTCAACCTTTCCAGGTTGCAATAAGGCAAACATATCAGAAGCCTTAAAGAAAAACTGAACTAACAATTTCACTTTCAGGAATTTATTCTAAGAATGTTGTCTTCCACTTTTTGGAGATGTACCAAAAAAGGACAACTGTAGCGATACCATCTGTACATCCAAAGTGTACAATTGTGAGATTAATTACAAACACTATGTGAAAACTATATGACCATTAAAAAGGATTCAAGTGTCTCACAGAAAGAAAAGTTCTGTTATATAACATAGAGAATACTACAAGTTCAAAGTAATAAAGAGTTGAAGTGGTTGTTTGTTTTTTTGAGACAGGGTCCTTCCTATCGCCCAGGTTAGAGCAGAGTGTAGTGATGTTATCATAGCTCACTGCAGCCTTGGAATTCCTGGGCATGCAGTCCTCCCTCTTCGGCCTCCTAAGTATCTGACACTACAGGAATTTGTCACCACACCTGGCAAGAGCCAAGTTTTATGATTAAAGTGTAATACACATGCAGCTTTAATATTATACTTAAATTCACACATGTGACTGTATACATAATAGCAGTAACATTATCTTCAGGTGAATAGGGCTGTGGCTACTTTTTCTTTTTGCTTGCATTCTTTGATTTTTTTTTTTTTTTTTGAGTCAGGGTCTTACTCTGTTGTCTTGGCTGGAGTGCAGTGGCACATTCACAGTTCACCACAGCCTCAACCTCCTGGGCTCAGGTGATTCTTTTGCCTCAGTCTCCCAAATAGCTGGGATTAGAGGCACATGCCGCCATGCCTGGTTAATATCTTATATTTTTTGTAGAGGTGAGGCTTCACTATATTGCTCTGACTGGTCTTTAACTCCTGGTCTCAAGTGATCCTCCCGCCTCAGCCTATCAAAGTGTTGGGATTACAGGTATGACCCACTGCACCGGGACTTCTTTGATTTTTTAAATAATGAGCTTCCAAGAGAGAGACAAAAAAAATCCAGAATTATCTTTTGAAGGACAGGTCCCTTGTAGTACACTCGAAATTTGTTCCTCTGAATCAAACCAAAGTTTTTATCTGGAAATTTTGAGAGGTTGCATCACAGAGAAAAAAACATCCTGAGTTACAGCAAACTGGTCACCGGTTCCACCATGACAATGTACCTGCCCACACCATGCTGAGCGTTCAGCAGTTTTTGACCAAAAACAGCATGAGCCCCATGCCCCACCCTCCCTATTCACTGGATCTTGTACCAAGCTACTTTTTTTGTTGTTTGTTTTCCCAGATGAAAAAAGTCTTCAAAGAAACATTTTGCTGATATGGAAGAGGTGAAACAAAAAACAGCAGAAGCACTAAAAGTCATGGAAATTGATCAATTAAAACTGTTTTGAGGCCACTGCCTTACTAGACTCTGGTGTGGCTATGTGCTCTTTGAGCTATGGCTGTTGCCATGCTTCCTGGCTTTGGCTTCCTTCCCTACCTTGCGAAGATGAATCTCCTCTTTCTTTCTCTCTCTAATTTACTTTTTAAATAAACTGTATTTTCTAATCTAACTTCTGTGCAATTCTTTGTATCTTCTAGGCAGCACCAGATCACACAACAAACACCAACACCCCCTCCAGGCCTTACTTAACATTCTGGAGGCCCCAATGGGAGCGTGACCTAACACAGTTCTATCTCTTTTTAAAAACAAGTAATTCACTCAACTTATTTTCCAGTCAAATCAAAAGCTTTACCAGTTGAAAATTATTATTTAGTAACCTTCCCCCCAGTATTTTAGTCTCTTTGAACGAACCCCTTTACATATAGTCAGTCAACTATTTGAAAAGAATTATTCTCATCAATCAACATACATTTTAACAAGTTTATAAATCATATATATATACACACACACACACACACATAAAACACCATATGTTTTAAATTTTTGCTTTACTGAATAAATGATTTTTGAAATGTTACATGAAAAAAATCTGTTTTGAGTACTGGAAAAAGTGTCTCGATAGGTGTATTGCATCAAACTGAGAGTACTCTGAAAGTAATTGAAGTTTAAACATGTAAGAATAAATACAAAATTTTTTATAAATAAATTCGTTTTTTGGATTCCCCCCATTCTAAAACTCTTTACAGCTACATAATCTGGTATGCTTGTACATTATCAATAAAATAATTTTTTGACTATAAAGGTACATTTTTGGAATTATGCTCCTTTTCAGTTCATACTTCTCCCTCTACCTTTCTTGGATTTTAATCACTTTAGGGAGAGAACTATCACTGAATTTAGTACAGGACAGCAACTAACTCTTTGAATGCAGTTCTTTAAAATAAATTACTTGGCTGGGCTCGGTGGCTCAGTCTGTAATCCCAGCACTTTGGGAAGCCGAGGCAAGTGGACTGCCTGAGCCCACATGTTTGAGACCCACCCAGGCAACTTGGCAAGACCTCGTCTCTACAATAAATCAAAAATTAGCCAGGCGTGATAGCGCACGCATGTAGTTCAGATACTTGGAAGGCTGAGGCGGAAGGATCGCCAGAGTCCAGCAAGTCGAGGCTGTGGGGGCCGGGAATGTGCCACTGCACTCCAGTCTGGGCAAGACTGAGACTCCAACTCAAAAAGATAAATAAATAAATAATAAATTACTTTATACATTCAGTTTCATCTTCACTTAAATACATCATAAATTTTTTTTGAGTCAAAGTCTCACCCTGTCACCCAGGCTGGAGTGCAGAGTAGCACACTCACCTGCTGGGCTCAGGCAATCCTTTCACCTCAGTCTTCCAAATAGCTGAACTATAGGTGTGTGCCACCATGCCTGGCTAATTTTCTGATTTATTGTAGAAATGAGGTCTCAACAAGTTGCCCAGGCTGGTCTGGAATACCTGGGCTCAGGCGATCAATCCTCTCACCTCTGCCTTCCAGAGTGCTGGGATTACAGGTGTGAGTAAACCGCACCAGCACCACTTAATTGTATCCTCAATTAATGAATTATTTCAGGCTTCTGAGAACCACAACCACAACTTACTACTTATTTAAGTCCTTATTATGCAAAAGGATAAGAACATGGTTTAGAACATGGCTATATAGCTGTAAAACCACCCTTAACTGTTCTTCTTGTACAAACAAATCCAAAGTGGTACCATAGCTAGGCATACTGTAATACACTGGTGCTAAGTGAGCAATTTGTCAAAGGGACATTCAGTCATGTCTGAGGATATTTTTGATGGTCGGGACTGGAGGTAGGGATGCTAAAAGTATTTAGTGGGTGAAGGCTAGGAATGCTCTAAACATCTTAGAAAGCATAGAAAAGCTTCCCACAGAAAAGAAATAACTAGCCCAAAACATCAATAGTGCCAACTTGAAAAAACCACTCTAACAGACCAGTAACTTCTTTAACACACCTCTCCATCACTTGGAATTTCCAGTCTAAAGGAAACCTAAGTTTCTTCTCAGTAATTATATACAATCAATGGTGTAATATATGGTACAGAAATGCTCTCTTTCCTTCTGAAATGCCTAAATTTCACCAGTATTCCTCTTTCCCTGGCTTCATTTAAAACTTTTCTCATAATTAGCAAAAATCATAAGCCATAGCTTTTACCTAGTAAAACAACTCAAAAGTTTAGATTATTTTGAGAATAATTTTTGAGCCATTTAGAAATTTAGTAAAATATGATGACAATATTTACATACCCTTCCCATTCTCCAGTTTTGGATACTATCCTGCATTCTTTGTCCTTACTTAATTCTCCTTAAGCTTCTTCCTAGTTATTAATGTTTAGATTCAAACTAATTCATATCATCTCTCCTACCTACTACTTTTAAATACTACTTGGGCAACTAGAAACTTTCATTTTAGTTAGTTCCTAATGTAAAAATTAAAAAGACAAAGAATTATATATGCGCAACAATTATAACAGTTTATTTAGTGCTTACAGTAAATGAAAACTTAGAAATCAAGCAAAGTCAAATTTATATAAACTGATTAGAAGTTGTACTTTACAGGTGGACTGAATTTAATTTCTTTTAGTTTATTAATTTAAAAAAATGCATTTTTTTTTTTGAGTTGGAGTCTCACTCTGTCGTCCAGACTGGAGTGCAGTGGCACGCTTCCAGTCACTGCAGCCCCGACCTGCTGGGCTCCAGCGATCCTTCCACTCAGCTTTCCAAGTAGCTGGAACTACAACAGGCACGCGCTATCATACCTGGCTAGTTTTTTGATTAATTGTAGAAATGAGGTCTCGCCAAGTTGCCCAGGCGGGTCTTGAACCCATGGGCTCAAGCAATCCACTCACCTCGGCCTCCCAAAGCAAAGGATTACAGGCTGAGCCACTGAGCCTGGCCAAAAATGCATATTTTAAATTTTATTTTATTTATTTATTTTTTTTAGTTGGAGTCTCGCTCTGTTGCCCAGACTGGAGTGCAGTGGCTGCTCCCAGCCACCGCAGCCTCGACCTGCTGGGCTCCGGCGATCCTTCCGCCTCGGCCTTCCAAGTAGCTGGAACTACAAGCGTGCGCTACCACACCCAGCTAATTTTTTTATTTATTGTAGAGATGAGGTCTCACCAAGTTTCCCAGGCATCTCGAACCCGCGGACTCAGGCAATCCACTCACCTTAGCCTCCCAAGGTGTGGGATTACAGGCTGAGCCACCGAGCCCGGCTTATTTTAAAATTTTATAGACAAGTGAAAAACGCTGACCACACCCCTCACAACCTTTTCTCCTTCCAGGTATTATAAACCTGTACATAGTGGTTAAGAACCACTGTAACAAGGGGCAGGACCAGCAGTAGTGGGAAAATTTCAGGGGAGGGGAACACACTTGATTAACCAGGGTACCTGTAAAATGAACAACTGCATACCTAACCCTAAATTGTACCCCACATCTTTAAAATATAAAATTTAAAAAAAAAAGAAAATAAATAAATTACATACTAACAATTAAAAAAAAAAGAACCACTGCAACACACTGGCCAGGCATGATGGCTCATGCCTCAGCACTTTGGGAGGCTGAGGTGGGAGGATTGCGTGAGGCCAGGAGTTCAAGACCAGCCTGGGCAATAGCAAGATCCCATCTCTACAAAAAAATAAAAAAAACTAGCCAAACATGATGGTGTGAGTCTATGGTCCTATCTACTCAGGAGACGGAAGCAGAAAAATTGTCTGAGCCCAGGAGGTCAAGGCTGCAGTGAGCCATGATTGTGCCACTGCACTCCAGCCTGGGTGAGAGAGCCCTACTCCAAAAAAACAAAAAACATAACCTGTAACACACCAACAATGTGCCATTTGTATTATAATTCACACATTTTAATTTCTCTTATGCACTGTCTAGATTTCTATAAAATTAATTTTTAAAATTCTTAGGATTTGTCTTTTTGAGGGTAATTATGAATTGCTCCTACAGATTCTTACATGACTAAAAATGCATACCTAGCTTATACATTAGCTAGGATTACAATTCTTATCTTGCTATTTCTAGTCTCACTTGCCACACTATTACCAAGTGCATTTTAAGAAATACATAAAAATTTGCTACCAAAAGTGTAGAACTCTAAATTTTAGCTATTTAATTGTACCTTATTATAACTATTAGGCAAAATAGTTATCTACTTAAATAAGAGCTTCATTAGGTTAGTGAAAAAAGCTGACAAAATATTAGTGTTGGCAACATGTTTTTCCTCAAAGTAGAATTTGCAGCAAAAATCTTGGAAGCATTATATAAATGTACCAGTGAGTCAAGTTTCTATAATCAGGTATGAGACCAAAGTAATTTCTTGCTACTTGCCGGTCTTTTAGAAGTGTCAGATGGGCACAGTGGCTCATGCCTATAATCCCAGCACTTTGGGAAGTAGAGGTTGAGAGGACTGTCTGAACCCAGGGCTTTGAGACCAGCCTGGGGAACTTGGCAAGACCACCTTTCTACAATATGTCAAAAAATTAGCTGGGCATGGTGGTGCGCACTTGTTGTTTCAGCTACTTGGAAGGCTGAGGTGGAAAGATCACCTGAGCCCAGCAAGTCAAAGCTGCAGTGGCTGAGACTCACCTGAGCCCAGCAAGTCAAAGCTGCAGTGGCTGAGACTCCGACTCAAAAAAAAAAAGTAAATTAAAAAAAAAAGTGTCAGCCGGACTCGGTGGCTCAGCCTGTAATCCCACGCCTTTGGGAGGCTGAGGTGAGTGGATTGCCTGAGCCCGTGGGTTCGAGACCCACCTGGGCAGCGAGACCTCATCTTTACAACAAATCAAAAAATCAGCCGGGCGTGGTAGCGCACACCTGTAATTCTGGCTACTCGGAAGGCTGAGGCGGAAGGATCGCCGGAGCCCAGCAAGTCGAGGCTGCGGTGGCCAGCAGCGGCCACTGCACTCCAGTCTGGGCGACAGAGTGAGACTCCGACTCAAAAAAAAAAAAAAAGTGTCAATATCTGATAAATAGAGCTATTATAAAGCCAGTATCCTAGGTCTAATTCAAGAAACCTATAACTAAGTAGATATTTCATTTGCTCTTCAAGCCCATGCAGTAGTACCACTGGCACTAATAAGTTAAAACAGGAAATCTTCACTAATTCACAATTTTGTAATTAACAAAAGAAAAAAACAAACAAAAAACAGTAGCTTTACATTATTTATTCAATCCAGGTATGGACCAGATAGATGTCTGTTCTAAAGGCTAGCTACAAGCCAGGCTTGGTGGCTCAGCCTGTAATCCCGCGCCTTTGGGAGGCTGAGGTGAGTGGAATGCCTGAGCCGCGGGTTCAAGACCCGCCTGGGCACCGAGACCTCATCTCTACAATAAATCAAAAAATCAGCTGGGCGTGGTAGTGCACGCCTGTAATTCCGGCTACTCGGAAGGCTGAGGCAGAAGAATCGCCGGAGCCCAGCAGGTCAAGGCTGTGGTGGCCGGGAGTGGTCACTGCACTCCAGTCTGGACGACAGAGTAAGACTCCAACTCAAAAAAAAAATAAAATAAATAAAATAAAATAAATAAAAAATAAAGGCTAGCTACACATGAGCATCATTATTGTTGATACATAAAAAGTTCAAAACTTTTTAAGTTTCAAGTTAATTGTTATTACATAACAAAATTCTCCTTAATACCCTGAAAGCTTTTCAAATCTAGTTTTCAATTTAGTAATCAAATCATTTCAAGAATTTTAATATAATTTTCCCTTTTTACTCTAAAGCTCATTTAATACACTGCACACCTGAATGAAACAAAAATTTTATTTCTGTAAAGACAGCTACCAATTTAAATGGCACAACCGATTCTGAATTAGCAGACCTTTTCCTATAGTCATGAAATATAGCAAATGGTTTGAAAGTAGATGAAATAACTCCTCAATTAAAATGTAGGCTCATTAATTTAATATCTAGAGTCATTTGAAGAGTCACTATTCACCAGTTCTAAAGACCAAAGGGACAAAAAAGTCACAAAATACTCTTCCAAATTTAAAAATAACAATTTTACTTCTTTCCATAAGACTAAACTAAAAAAAAAAAAAAAAAGTCAAATTTTCTAATGACTAAAATCTCCTGGATATGGTATAATGCACTGTTAAACTTTATATCTCAGAACAGTTGCACAATCGAAATAATGTGAATCATGCATGCTAATTTAAAATTTTCTAGTAATTATGTCAAAAAAGTGAAAAACTCAAAATATTTTAAATCCCTAATCCAAAGTATTACTTCCATATACAATTAATATTTGTTAATCTTTAATAGAATTAATGAGTATTTTATATTTTTCCCTCCTTGATCTCTAAAATCTGGTCTTCCACACTTACAGCACATCCTCAGTACACTTCAAGTGCTTAACAGCCACTTGTAGCCAGTCACTTCTGAAGTGGACAGTGCAACTCAAGACCAAAATAAGAAATCTGAAATCTACTGACAAAAATGCAACCTAAGAATCTTCTGCATCTCTATTCACAAGTGATTTTTCAGGCACATCCTCATGTGTTATAACGTGACTACTACAAAACACCAAAGCAGATGTTATACCCTTTGTGACACATAAAAAAATATTAAAAATCAAAAGTTGTATTACTTTTATATGGACTACAAACCTCAAAAAAAAAAAAAAGCCCAGGCAAAATAAAGACTACAAATGATGTGCAAATTTTAAAAATATGAAACCATCTCTTCTCTGAAAATAAGCTCATTCCTGAAATAAATGAAATCATATGACAGTCCTTCTCTGGGAGTAAGGGAATTTTTACTGTAATGAGTGATCTTACTTCACCATAGTAGTAGCGCCCACTTTACTAGACAATGAGTAAATTTAAGAAGTCTATAGATGAACAAAACACTTTTTCATGAGATGAAGTCAAAAAGACAACTAGAAGAGTTCGTAGTACCTTTGCAAACTTGAAGAATGGTCTTGGATCCTTTCTGAAATATTCAATATCAAACATCGCTTGAGGATCTGGAAGATCTGGGAAGTCTACTGCAAGGCGAGCATAAATACCATCTCTTGACCTGAAGTCAGGTATTCCACATGAAACAGATACCTGAAATATGCATGGCATAATTTATACAATTAAATCTTCTACCTTTATAATAACTATATCTTTTACCATACAATTAAGGAAGAGTTGAGAAAGAATATTTTAGTCTGAAACTTCTTTTAGGAACAGAAATAAAAACACCCAAATGAGTATAAACAAAGAAATAAATAAAAAATGAGTATAACTAAATCCACCGCATATTCTTTTTTTTTTTTTTTTTTGAATCAGGGTCTCATTCTGTCACCTAGCTGTAATACAGTGACACAATCATGGCTCACCACAGTCTCGAATTCCTGGGCTCCATGAACCTCAGCATCCCAAGTAGCTAGGACTATAGTTGCAAGCCACCATTGTCTGGGCTGGTCTTGAACTCCTGAACTCAAACAATCCTCTCATCTCAGCCTCCCAAAAACGCTAGGATTACAGGCATGAGCCAGTGTCTGGCCCATATATTCCATTTTTAATCAGATAAGAAAAAAGAAAATTTTTTTTTTGAGTTGGAGTCTCATTCTATCACCCAGGCTGGAGGTATACTGGCACCAGTTGGCGCAGCCTTGTCCTGCTGGGCTCAGGCAATTTTTCCACCTCAGCCTTCCAAGTAAGTAGCTGCAACCACAAGCCACCAAACCCAGCTAATTTTTTTTTAAAATTTATTGTAGAGACAGGTCTTGCCAAGTTCCCCAGGTTGGTTTCTACCCCCTGGGCTCAGGCAATCCTCTCACCTCTGCCTCCCAAAGTGCTAGGATTACAGGTGCGAGCCACTGTACCCAGCCTAGATAAGGAACTTCAAGTTGTGTAATTTTAAACCTTCAAGCATTTAACCAACAAATTAAAATAACTGCAAGTTGATTGAGAAGGGAATAAACCACTTCAACAAATTATTTTAACTAGAAAGCAGGCAGGTGGGTGATGATGGCTACATCCATAGTCCCAGCACTTTGGGAGGCAGAGCAGGACTGCTTGAGGCCAGGAGCTCAAGTCCAGCCTGGGCAACATGAAAAAAAGAAAGGAAAGAAGGAAGCAAGAATTTCTATTACAAACAGGTATTTCCAAAGAAACATATGGGCAGGGTTCTATTATCTTAAGAATACTTTCTTTTTTTTTGAGTTGGAGTCTCACTCTGTCGCCCAGACTGGAGTGCAGTGGCCGCTCCCAGCCTTCCGAGTAGCCGGAATCACAGGCATGTGCCACCACGCCCGGCTGATTTTTTTATTTATTGTAGAGATGAGGTCTCGCTGCCCAGGTGGGTCTTGAACCCGCGGGCTCAGGCAATTCACTTACCTCAGAGGCTGAGGATTACAGGCTGAGCCACCGAGCCCAGCAAGAATACTAAATTTCTATATTTCCACTAAAAATATTTCAATTCTTAATTCTTTTAAAGAATAGATGTAACCACTATACCTTTTCTATAAACGCTAACATTTCAAATAGGGACTTGAAGTTATTCTTTTGTTTCATAATTTTATCAGAGTTGACTCATATTTGACCTCAGAATAAAACAAACTTGTCTAAATCACATCTGTAAGTAAAACATAACTATTCTAGATGATCATTAAGATAACGTAACAGGCTGGGTGTGGTGGCTCATGCCTATAATCCCTGCACTTTGAGAGGCCGAGGTGAAAGGATTGCCTGAGCACGTGGGTTCAAGATCAGCCTGGGCAACTTGGTGAGACCTCATCTCTACAATAAATCACAAAAACCAGCCGGACGTGGTGGCGTGCTTCTGCAGTTCCAGCTACTTAGAAGGCTGAGGTGAAAGGATTGCCTAAGTCCAACAGGTAGAGGCTGCGTGGCCATAAGCATGCCAATGAACTCCAGCCTGGGTGACAAGAGTAAGATTCCAACTCAAAACAAACAAACAAACAAAAAGTTTATATAACACCCCTTTCCACAACTCAAATGGCAGAAAGCAGGAATGAATTTTACTCCAGAACTGCTCCGGTTGCTAACATGTGATATACTCTGTATTCAACATATGCTATGCAATAGCCTTGGGTAACTAACTTCAACAGTAAGATGAATTAACTGCAAAATGTCAAATTACCACAATCATATTATTTTAATTTCAAATGGAGGAAAGGTAGGAATCTGTGCCCTTTCCAACACTAAGTTCTTCACTTGTGAATACCAATTATATTCCTGAATTCCCCCAATAAGATAAAAAAATCCAGACTCTGACATAACAAGAGCAGAATTATGACTCCTTGTATCTCCTTTAGAAGCTGTAATATAATGTAAGTAAAAATCTTGCCTTAACTCCATTTACCCACTGTGCTATAAATAGAAAGCAAATATCTTTTAAAACTGTTGGAGAAGTTTTTAAAAATTTGAACTAACTTAGCAACATTCAGCTTTTGGCAGTTTCCAAACACCCATTACAATGTAAGGATAAATTATTCTAAACCAGAAAAATGTTTGTTGTTTAGAAAAAGCATAAGAAAATATACTACCTCCCCCTTTTACTAGTGTTTTATACATCTTACATACCCCAGCTCCAGTTAGAACTATAATTTTTTTGCACTCTTGCAATAATTTCACAGCATCTTCAATTGTATTAATATCTTTTCTTTTTTTCCTTTTTGGTGGTTCTGAAAGGATATTAATAACAATCTGCCACAGTGTCATGTCATCCAATTCAGGTGGAGGAATTGTTTCCGGTAGCAAGTCTTTAAGAATCGTTCGAGGATCTGTGCCAATCATGAGATGTTGCTGAACAAAAGTATAGGGACCTATATTAAGGGGGAAAAAGTCATAGATCAAATCCACTTTCAAGTAATTTAAAACCTCATTTATTTTCTGAAGTAATCAGTTAGCAATTATACTTTTTTTTTTTGCAAAGTAAGAAAATGCAATTTAAAGGTATTTCGTTCCCAGAACACCCTCAGATTTAATGTTATATCCCAATGAGATTAGAAGATCCAATCAAGAGTTTGGGAGGATCCTTTTGAGCTTTAAGTATGTATTATAAAAGTCAAATTAATTAACAGAATTAAGTTTTTATGGTTAAAATATAAAAATATACAACATAATTAATAAAAAAAAGTATTTACAAAATAGAATTAATATAGAAAAGATCTTACCAGTCCTGAAAGCTGAAAGCCCATAGTACTTTTTAATTTTTTTTTTGAGTTGGAGTCTCACTCTGTTGCCCAGACTGGAGAGCAGTGGCATGCTCCCGGCCACCGCACCCTCGACCTGCTTGCTTCGGCGATCCTTCCACCTCAGCCTTCCAAGTAGCCAGAACTACAGGGGTGCACTACCACACCTGGCTAATTTTTTTTGATTTACTGTAGAGATGAAGTCTCACCAAGTTGCCCAGGTGGGTCTCGAACCTGCGGGCTCAGGCAATTCATTCACCTTGGCCTCCCAAAGCACGGGATTACCGGCTGAGCCACCGAGCCTGGCTACCTTTTTTTTTTTTAATTTTTAGTCAGAGTCTCACTCTGTTTCCCAGGCTTTAGTACAGTGGTATGATCATAGCTCACCACAGCCTCCAATTCCTGGGCTCAAGTAATCCTCCTGGCTTAGCCTCCCAAGTAGCTGGGACCACAGGCACGTACCACACACCTGGCTAATTTTTTTTTTTAGATGGGGTCTTCCTATATTGCCCAAGCTGGTCTTAAACTACGGGCTCAAATGATCCTCCCACCTCTGCCTCCCAAAGTGCTGACATTGCAGGTGTGAGCCACCACACCTGGTCCATACAACTTATCAGTAAGGTGATAGAGAAAAAAGAAATGGAAATCTATACATAACTCATTTAAAAAATTTTTTTCCAGTAATAATACTTAATTTGATCTTAACCAATCTCCCAAGACAACACATACAATGCTGATGTTTTGAGAATAATTTTCTTTTACCCTGAAATAACTCAAATTAGTTTCCTAGCTTTAGAAAACCAAAAATATTATAGATACCAAAAAGCAACTGATCTTCACTACATTTACATAGTTAAGCCATTTGAAAGAATGAGAACATAAGATCCACTTTCAAGAAGCTTATGTTATACCTTTGGTATAAAAATCTGATCATGTTCTCTTCAAAATAGTTTCCCATTTCATTCACATATTTATTGAGCACAGACTATGTGCCAGGCACGTTTTTAGGCACTGACAAAACAGTAGTAGTACACAAGTCAGTCAAAACCCAGCTCCCCCATGGAATTTACATTCTAGCACATAAAACAAGACAATTAAAAAAACAAGATGCAGAACCTGTTAAGAAGTGATAAGCGAAAAAACAAAGAAGGAATATGAAGTGAGAAAGGAAGACACTAACTGGAGGAAGAACACTCCACAAAAAGGATAAAGTGAAAAGAACATGGCCGGGCTTGGTGGCTCAGCCTGTAATCCCAGCACTTTGGGAGGCCAAGGCGAGTAGACTGCCTGAGCCCGCGGGTTCAAGACCAGCCTAGGCAAGTTGGCAAGACCTCATCTCTGCAATAAGACAAAAATTAGCCAGGTATAGTAGTGTGTGCCTGTAGTTCCAGCTACCTGGAAAGCTGAGGCAGAAGGATCACCAGAGGCCAGCAGGTTGAAACTGGGATGGCTGTGAGTGTGCCACTGCACTCCAGATTGGGCAACAGAGGGAAACTCCAACTCGAAAAAAAAAAAGAAAAGAACATGAGGTGTGAGAAGGACTTGACTGCTTGACAAATAGTAGAGGCCAGCTTCCATAGGCCTCAGCTGCTTAAAATTAAAACCAGAACAAAGCACTGCACTTTCCTTAGAAACATTAGCTGACATTACATCTTACTGTACCTAAAAACTTTAGCAGTATATCAAGGGGCAGGGAATTAAAAGCTGGCATAGGCTAGGTGGAGTGGTTTGTGCCAGTAATCCCAGACTTTGGGAAGCTAAGGTGGGAACATCATTTGAGTCCAGATGTTCAAGATCAGCCTGGGCAACATACTGAGACCCCGACTCTACAGAAAGTTTAAAAATTAGCCAGACATGGTGATGAGTGCCCTAAGAAATTTAAAAATTAGCAAGGCATGGTGACAGGCACCTGTAATCCCAGCTACTCTAGAGGCCGAGGCAGGAAGACAGCCTGAGCCTAGGAGTTTGAGACTGCAATGAACTATGACGGTGTCACTGCACCTCAGTCTGGGAGACAGAGTGAGATCTCGTCTCAAAAACAAAAAAAGTTGGCATAAAAGAAAATACAAAAAAAAGGACATTTACTCTTTAAAGGTGTACAACAGTTCTGAGCCTTACCTATCCGAGGCCTTGGCGTCCAGTCACTAGAGCTTGCGTGTGAAGTTCTATCATCTTCATCACTTTCACAGGAATGAAAGCCATTAGTGATAATGTCATCGCTGAACAGGTTATCTGCAAAATAAACCAAAATTAAGTCAAGGCTGCTCAATATGCACCTAAAATGTATGAAGACCTACAAAGGGTTCTGATGCAACCATTCTCACTGAATAAAGCAATTAACATTTATACTGAGTATATAAAGAATGTCTATTGGTTAGCTTACACTGTTCACAAGAGCAGTTTCCTCATCTTTAGGAATTCTGCTCAGAAACTACAAGTTTCATCCAAAATCTAGAAATAAATTAAGTCTGCTTAAAAAATAATCTTGGACAAATAGATGACAAAAAACCCCAGAAAAAGTAGTATTTTAGATAGGCTGAATTCACTAATCATAAATAACACTTCAGGAAATTTGTCACTAATAAAAATTTACCTGAAAGTGTCATTCAAATTAAATCACGACCGGGCACAGTAGCTTACACCTGTAATCTACACTTTGAGAGGCTAAGGCATTGTGTGAGCCCAGGAGTTGGAGACCCGCCTAGGCAACATATCATCTCTACAAGAAAATAAAAAATAAAAAACCTAACCAAGCCTGGTGATGGACACCTGTAGTCCCAGCTGCTCAAGAGGCTGAGACGGAAGGATAGCCTGAGCCCAAGAGGTCGAGGCTCTGGTAAGTTGTGATGGCACTACTGCACTCCAGCCTGGGTGAGACACACTCTCACACACACACACCACAGCAGCTTGCACTTTTAACTCTTGTATAATACTAAACATACTAAGATAGTTCCGCAAGATTTGTCTTCCCTATTAAATGATAAAATACTATTGATACTATTATGTAATTAATAAATTAGTATCAAATTGTGTTTCCTGAAATCAGAAACTGCTTTACTAATTCAGTCCCTAATACCTTTTCCACACATGGTCAAATGGTCCACTGAATGGATTTGACATAAATATTGACAAAGACACACACCTACCCGGGACAGAAACTCCTGGGATCAAAAATGTGTAACCCTCAAAGAGGACATGACATATACAACACATCTGGCTCATTATGCCAAAAATATGTCAGTTTGTGTTTCAAGACTACATATATACAGACAAAACTATACTCACCCTAAAAACTATTATCGAACAACAATATTTAAAGTATTATGTATATCATAGAAACTACTCAGAAAGTACTCTCTCCCCCCAAGCCCACACTATTCATTGCATCACAGAAAGGTAATGGTTTTAGAAACATCCATGTTCTTTACATTTTGCTGTGACTTTAGAAACAGCTTTGCTCATTTTAAAATGTATAAGTTCAAGCTTAAAAATAAAGACCCTAAAAAAAAAAGCAAATTGCACAGGTGTCAGTTCGCAAAAGCAATCGAAAGGACCGACCGGCGGGACAAGGCAAAAGTTGTGTGCTGCGGAGACAAGGGAGAAAAGCAAAATAAAATAAAATAAAATAAAAACTTCAACAAAAGCAATATGCTAAAAGAGTAGGAGGGAGAGAGAAAACTTATTTTAAAGCAACTGCGAGAGCCTCTCCATCAGGCGGCTGCGCAAAGCGCAAGGCCGCCCAGGCGGGCCGCCGACAGCGGGAAAGCAGGAGCGAGTCCACGGGCAGCTCCTGCTGCGGGGCCGGTAGCGAGGAGGAGCGCCGCTGAGCGGAGGGCCGCAGCTGGGAAGACGCCCGCGGAGCCAGCCCCGACCCCGGCCGGACCCAGAGACCCTCCCCACCCCACGCCTGGAGGGGCCCCGGGAGAGGGAGGAGGGGATGCGCAGTCCCGGCCGCCCGCGCCCTGCGCACCTCGGTACCCAATCGCCGCCGCCGCTGCCGCCTCTTCCTCCTCCTCGCCCTCGTCGTCGTCGTCTTCGTCGTAGAACTCGTCGGCCGGTGGCGGCTGCCGGGATAGGCCCTGCAGGCCTGGCCCATTGTCTCCTTCTCCGGCCGCCGCCGTCGCCTGGGCCTCTCGCTCCCCGCCCGCCGCCGCCGCCGCCGCCGGGCAGCCCCCGGCCGCCGCCGGCACCTCACGCTCGGGGACGGCCCCACCGGGCTCGCCAAGGCCCCGCTCGAGGACCGGGCCATCTCTCCGCGGCCTCTTGCGGAGCGGCTCGCCGGCGGGCGGCGACGCGGCCTCCGTCTCGGCCGCAGCCGCCGAGGGGGAGCCGCCGGGCTGAAGGGCGAGCGCCGCCTCGTCCGCCATCTTCCAACTGCCTCTCTGGCCCTCCTCCCTCGCCTCCTCTGCTCCCGCTCGACGCGCGGCACTGGCGCCCCCGCGGCTCCGGCTGCGGGAGATTTAAACCCCGTCACGTGACCCGCCCCCTCGCCGCCTCCGCCCTCCCACCGCTCCCGCCACCCACGCGGGCCAGACCACAACACTGCGGGTCACGTGGCGGGCGGAGGCCGGGGCGTCTCCGGCTCAGTCTTGGGCTTGGAGGAAACGCGGCCCGGGCTGCCTGCGGCCCCGCCCCTCTGTGGCTGGCGTGCCGTGCAGCCAAACTCGCCTCTCGGCCTCTCCCTCAACTTCTCTTTCGGACTGACCTCAAGTCACTACGCCCGGGTGGCTCAAGTTTTGGTGCGCACTGGGAGTTTCCACTTCTGCTTGGAGTGTACATGTTGCCTGCCTTAGCCTTGTCCGGGTTTAGCCGAGGGTTAAAAACGCAGCTCCTGAGAGACGATAAGGAAGGAAGCTGGCCGAGGCTCAGCTCCCCGAAATACGCTGGATAGTGGTTCTGATTTGTTAATGGTAGGAGTAGAGGCAGAAAAGACATAGCTCGCTTCCCACCCTCATGCCTTCTGACGGCTCCTCTTTGGCTCCTTTTTTTCCTCTTTGCGTCTCCCCTTAGTCGATTGCTTTTTTCCTCCTCTCTCCACTTGGAGGGTGGTGGAGATGGTCAAATCCTTAAAGGCGGTTGTCCCCCAGCAAAGACCTTTGACCTGGGGGGGGTGGGGGGGATCAGCCGATCTGCTTTGTGGCCCCAGCTTGGTCTCGAATGTGAGTGAATTCCCTCCTCTATACTGGGTCAAGTTGGGCGGGCTGAAGTAAGCACGGAAAAAACAGAACTTGGCACCTATGCACGTCTGGGTTTGGTTGAAATGTGGAGTCCTTCCCTTCTAACTTGAGCAATTTATTTAGCCTTTTGTAAAACCTAACATTCTCATATCTTAAACGGTAATAATACCCATTCTGCAGATGTAAAGTGAGCGATACCTAGTAGTTCAAAAGCCTAAGTGGAAAACCCCTCCACTTTCCACTTTCCCTAAAATTCTGAGATGCTGTCACTCTATCTAGCCTTAACTGGGACTCAGAACACATGGTAGATCTAAAGCCAATGTCTGGTATGGGATCTGCCTTGAACACAGCATTTGCATCTGCTTTAAGGACCTTTGCAAGTTTATAATGCATCAGCACTTAAGCTTAACACATGTCTTGGTTGTACCGCACCTCTACGTGGTGCGTGGCCTTAGGCAATGAACTTAAATTCTTTGTTTCTTCATCCTTTAAAAAAAAAAAAGACCCAAAAAAAGTAAATTTAAAAAAAGTGTCAATATCTGATAAATAGAGCTATTATAAAGCCAGTATCCGAGGTCTAATTCAAGAAACCTATAACTAAGTAGGTATTTCATTTGATCTTCAAGCCCATGCAGTAGTACCATTGGCACTAATAAGTTAAAACAGGAAATCTTTACTAATTCAAAATTTTGTAATTAACAAAAGAAAAAGCCAAACAAAAAACAGTAGCTTTACATTATTTATTCAATCCAGGTATGGACCAGATAGATGTCTGTTCTAAAGGCTAGCTACAAACCAGGTTCGCAGGTTTAGCCTGTAATCCCGCGCCTTTGGGAGGGTGAGGTGAGTGGATTGCCTGAGCCCGCAGGTTCGAAACCCGCCTGGGCAGCGAGACCTCATCTCTACAATAAATCAAAACATCAGCCGGGCGTGGTAGCGCATGCCTGTAATTCCAGCTACTCGGAAGGCTGAGGCGGAAGGATCGCGGAGCCCAGCAGGCGAGGCTGCGGTGGCCGGGAGCGGCCACTGCACTCCAGTCTGGGCGACCGAGTGAGACTCCAACTCAAAAATAAAAAATAAAAAATAAAATAAAAAAAATAGATAGATCTCTCAGGTCCCATCTCCATCCAAAAAACTCTTGGCACCTCAGTTAAACTGAAAAATCTCCTTTTACAACTGGTCATTTTTCATTCCTGAAAGATATCATTTCTAGTCCTAGAAGCCTTAAAATATTCTTGAAGTCTTCCTTCAGATTGGACTCTCTGACCAATCATTGACTAAATCCTGTTGTCTTTCCTTCTTTCCTTCATACACACTTCCCAGTTCTAGACTACATAGGCATCCCACTCCTCATGGATGACATACTTGGTCCTGTTCTCTCCCCGCTTTCTCTATCTTATTCTACAAAACATTTTACAAATTGATTCCCAACCACATTGGTGGAATGTAATATAAGAAACGTTAAGAGTCAGTATCCCAATGAAACAGAAAAAAAAAATTCCCACCTTTTTTAAGAAAAAGATGTTTGTAAGCTTGTGGACATCCTGCTATTCATTCACTCATCCATTCATTCATTTATATATTGCTCATGGACACTTGCAGGGATTATTAATTGCAAGAAATGGTATATGATCACTATCACTGTTAGTGTGCTGAAAGGTCAAAGATACAGTATGCATTCAAGTAGGATAGTTGAAAGAAGTTGTATTAAAACAAAAACAAATTTCCAACTAGCTTTTGAGTCTACCAGTGGTTGAGAAGTACTTATCTGATTCTTTTTTTTTTTTGAGTTTGAGTTTGAGTCTCACTCTGTTGCCCAGACGGGAGTGCCGTGGCATGCTCACAACCACTGCAGCGTTAACCTGCTGGGCTTGGGATCCTTCCACCTCTGCCTTCCTAGTAGCAGGAACTACAGGCGCTGCTATAATGCCCAGCTAATTTTTTGTAGAGATGTGTTCTCGCCAGGTTGCCTAAGCTGGTCTTGAATCCCTGCACTCAGGCAATCCTCTCGCCTCTGCCTCCCAAAGTGCTACTTACCTGATTCTTAAGTCATCTCCTGGTCCTTTATAGCTTCAAGTTCATGTTCAGTTTTTCAGATCCCTCCTGATTCTGGCCTCAATCTTCTTGTAACTATTTTTGGCATTAGTATATTGTAAAGTGAGTTTTTCACATTACAGAACCATTTTTAAAAATCTCTTTTGTAAGTTTTCACATGGAATGATTGCCAAGTTGCACAGTACAAGATGTAGGACAATGTGTATAGTGTGTTTATTTGTGAAAAAATAAAGGAGGAGGGGTATAGAAAGGAGACCATACATGCCTCTTTGCTTATATATGTACGAAACAACTCTGGAAGTGTTTCTTGAGATAAGTATATATATATATGCCTGCCACTTATTTATTATCTTTTTCCTGTGCCTTCATTCCTAGAATGAGTGGTCCTACTCCTTATTCAATATATTATAAGCTACATTACCCTATTTTACTTATTAACTTATTGGTTTTTTTAATTAACTGTGTCCCCCCAACTACGGCAGGAATTTTGTTCATCAACTTCATCTGTATTATCAACTTTCTAGTACATTAACTGGCACATATAGTTATTGAATGAATGAATAAGAGCATGTAAGAATGAATGAAAACTCTAAATGAAGAGTGCCATACGGGAAAATAATTATTAAATGAAGGGTGATGGTCAATAAGGATTCTTTAAAAAAAAAAAAAAAAAAAAGGCAAGAAGCCAGGCAAGAAACTTGTCAGGTTGTACCCAGAACAGTTCAGGTGAGAAAGCTAGTGAAACTTATGAGATATCTGGTATCTTGTCTTGTAGGATGAACATAGGTACATTGGGCTGTTGTGGACTTTGAACAGTAGTCATTAAGATTACTTAACTTTATTTTTTAGACTGGAAAATATACTTTATTTAGAAAGTAAATTGGAGAGAGAGAGTGAGAGATATTGAGAGAGAGAGAGAGAGGATTCACTTCCCCAAGGTAGGGGAGGGGGCTAAAGCTTAGGGAACATGGAGGCCACAGCTGAAAGTGCCATGTGACTTGCAATGGCCTAAATGCTTTTTAATATAACCCAGGGCAATAGTTAAGCAATTTTATTCAGCTATTACTTAATCATAAATATAATGAAATAACGTATTTGCTAGATATATTTTTGCTGTTAATAATAAACTTTGAATAATTTAATTTCTGTCACTTTAGAAATTCTAAATAGTTACATTTACTACAAAAAATTATAGCCAGCCAGGCATGGTGGCTCAAGTCTGTAATCCCAGCACTTTGGGAGGTGGAGGTGAGAGGATTGCCTGAGCCCATTGGTTCAAGACCAGCCTGGGCAACTTGGTGAGACCTCGTCTCTACAATAAATAAATAAATAAAAATTAGCCAGACATGGTGACATGTGCCCGTAGCTCCAGCTACTCGGAAGGCTGAGGTGGAAGGATAGTCTGAGCCCAGCAGGTTGAGGCTATGGTGTCTGTAAGCATGCCACTGCACTCTAGCCTGGGTGGCAGAGTGTGGGAAAGTGAGACTCTGGCTCAACCTCCCCCCCAAAAGTTATAGCCATTATTATATATCATTTGGTTAAAATATTATTGTTTCATTTTTTTGGACTTATATTTGGTTTCTATCTTTTTTTTTTCTTGAATTGGGGTCTCACTCTGTTGCCCAGGCTGGAGGGCAGTGGCACAATCATAGCTCTCTGCAGCCTCAAACTCCTAGGTTCAAATGATCCCTCCACCTCAGCCTCCTGAGCAGCTGGGACTACAGGCATATGCCACCACACCCAGCTAATTTTTTTATTTTTGTAGAGACAGGATCTCATTATGTTGCCCAGGCTGGTCTCAAAACTCCTGGGCTCCAGCAATCCTCCTCCCTTAGACTCCCAAAGTGTTGGAATTACAGGTGTAAGCCACCATGCCTGGCCCTATATACTTACTTTTGCATTCAAGATAGGAATAATATTCAGACTTTACTACTATTTATGCAGATAATTGTGAGAAAATAAAGACACACACATGATCCTTTTCTTGAATTAGTAATAAGACTAAGTACACATGGGAGAAATCTTCATGAGTGAACAGACTCACATAAAGGTATTGATTTCATTCTGCAAGAAAATGACCTAATGAAACTGCTGACTAAGGAAAGAGATAATAATCCCACCAGTTAAAGTATACACACATCTTTACTATTTACAAGAAACTTTCCTATATTTTTTTGATCCTCATAACCACCCTGTGAGGAAGGCAGGTTTCCGTTATTCATCCTAATCTTTTCCTAATACCTGGTATTTTCCCCAGAAACACTGAAGGATGCCAAGAAAAGTTTGCACTTGGACTTAGTTCCCATGTATTCAAAGAATAAATTAAAGTTTAAAAAGTTGTTTTACCAACTTTAGTTTCAGAAACTGTATTAGACATTTCTTAATTTCCAAGTCCATTTTTCAGAGAAGATAAGAAATTTCTGAAGTGCACCTCTGAGTTGTTTTGGGACTCATTCTGACTAAGCAACATTTTTAATTGAGAGAAGTATTTCTTTGCTTTGCTCACACTCTTTGAGAAGCAAGTAGAAGTGACTGTCCAAATGTAGGTGTTCTGAAAATTGATGCTGGCTCTTGCCTTTGGAACTAGGTGTATCATGATTTAGGTTTGCCGAACTTAAGAGTTTTTCTCTCTGGTGTCTTCAGGCTGAGTTTACTCATTGGAGTAGTAAGATAGCTCTTCAATGCTGATAGAAAGCTTCTACTTTTACCATGATGTTTAACTGTTCTGTTGCATATTTTACAAGTAATCAACAATACACTTTTGGAATCTTTGTACCTTTTCACAATTTTTGCTTCTTTACAACTGAACGTATAATTTCTTGCTTCTTGCTTAGGAAGTTTCTGTATTTTGGGTGTCAGTTTGGCCTTGGGTTTGAGGCACACTTGGAGAATTATACAGAACCAACAACTGGAAGCAGTATGGACATGTTTCTTTAAAAGTGCTCTTGTCGTCCTGTGACGACGAGCTATAGGTCCAGAGGAGGCAGCAGGCCTGACCCGGGCAGCTCTCATGGAGGCCCTGTGCTGCTGCCTCCAGGTAGTGCTTTTGCCTCATCACTGCTGCCTCTTTGCCACGGAGACCAGGTGGGAAAAAACAACTTGTTTTTAATCCCAAACTCTCTAAACAACAGGAATCTGGCTTCTTAATAGAAGCTGAAGAGAAAATGTTCAAAGAGCCAACATTAATATCCTGCTGACTTAGCAGTTCTTTTTTTTTTTGAGTTGCCTATCTGTTGCCCAGGATGAAAGGTAGTGTCACAAAGACAGCTCATCACAGCCTCAACCTCCCGGGATCAGATTATCCTTTTGCTTTAGCCTCTTGAGGAGCTGGGACTATAGGTGTATACCACCACGCCCAGCTGATTTTTTGTATTTTTTGTAGAGATGAAGTCTTGCTGTGATGCCCAAGCTGGTCTTGAATTCTTGGTCTCAGCAATATCTTATAAATTAATAAGTTGGCCTTATAACTTTGATAGCAGTCTCATGTGACTACAATTAGGTAGGTGAGTTACTATCAACTCTTCATGTACAATAAAATGGTACTGGCAAAACTGAAAAATGCAAATGCAGATATCTACATCACACAATATATTAGAATAAATTCCAGATGCAAGGAAGATCTGAATAAAAAAGTAAAACAAAAATGTATAAGACATTTTAGAATATTGATATACTTTGGCTCAAGAAAGAACTTCTTAGCAAGAAGGAGCCATTTTTAAAAAATGATAATTTTTTTTTCCTGAGTCAGCAGGAATCTCAATTTTTGTCACCCACTCTAGAGTACAGTGACATAATCACAGCTCACTGCAGCCTCCAACTCCTAGGCACAGGCAATCTTCTTGCCTCAGCCTCCTGAATAGCTGCGACTACAGGCACATGCTACCATGCCTGCTACTTTTGTGTTTTTTGTAGAGACAAGGTGTTGCTATGTTGCCCAGGCTGATCTTGAACTCTTGGGCTTAAGCAATCCCTTCCTCAGCCTCCCTATGTGCTGGGATTGCAGGAATGGGCCACAGGGCCTGGCCATTAAATGATAAAAATATTTGACTACAAGGCTGGGAGCAGTGGCTCACACCTGTAATCCCAGCTCTTTGGAAGGCTGAGCCCAGGGGCTCGAAACCAGCTGAGGCAACTTGGCAAGACCTCATCTCTACAACAAATCAAAAAAACTAGCTGGGTGTGGTGGCACACACCTGTGGTTTCAGCTACTTGGAAGGCTGAGGTGAAAGGATTGCCTGAGCCCAGCAGGTTGAGTCTGTGATGACCATGAGCTTGCCTCTGCACTCCAGCCTAGGTGACAGAGTAAGACCCTGACTAAAAAAAAAAAATGACTACATAAAAATGTGAAATATGCTTAAATCTTTCAGTAGTCAGGGATATGTAAGTAAAACAATGAGGTGCTACTTTTCACCTCTCAAAATGGGGAAAGAAAAGATTATCATGTATTGCTAAGCAGGATATGGAAAAACTTATACATTGTTGTCATAGTGTAGGAAAGTAATATGGACATATTTATTAAAACATGCATATATTGTATATATACATATATACACAAATATATCTATGCATATATTTTAAAGCCAAAATTCGATTTATCTTAAGGAAAAGTATGAAGATGTAGGGATATAAATACAAAAATCTTTACTGTGGCATTGATGTTGCTAAGACCAAGTCAAGAAACAATTTAGAATCTTCAATAGGAAACCTGTTGAGCAAATTATGGTACATACATACTATGGTATATTATATAACCATTAAAAGCGTTTATAACTGTGTTGTCAAGTGGATACACTGTGAGTGACGAAAGCATGTTGATAGTGATGTGTACATCGTGATCCTTTTTTATTATTTAATAAATATCTCTTTTTATTATTATTTTTAAAAGGCTCAGTGTGGTGGCTCACTCCTGTAGTCTCAGCACTTTGGAAGGCCAAGGCAGGAGTACTGTTTGAGGCCAGGAGTTTGAGACCAGCCTGGACAATATAACAAGATCCTATCTCTACAAAAATATGTATACATACAAATTATCTGGGCATGGCTGCTATGGACAACAAAATATATATACAAATTATCCGTTGCTGTCTCGGGCTGCAGATAAGTAGATAGAATAATAGTCTGGACTTCTTTAGGATTTAGAATCTACCTCAAGAATAGGAAGCATAAGTACAGAGATGAAGAAGCACTCCTGTTTTCTGGGATGGGGAAGCTTTACATCAACAAACTTAGTTCAGGTGAAGGATTAAGCTGTAACGCACTTTGTTGATTTCCTCAACTCCTTTTGGCTGTAGTACTGTAAGCCTGATTTGTTCATGACACTAATATTTGTATTTTGTGACATCATGATGATATCAGTGCCTGTTTCGCTGGTTTAAGTACAAATGAATAAAATAGACTTTTTACCTCTAAGAAAAAAATTATCTGGGCATAATGGCATGCACCTGTTGTCCCAGCTACTCCAGAGGCTGGTACAGGAGGATTGCTTGAGCCCAGGAGTTTGGGGCTGCAGTGAACCGTGATCGTGCAATGAATCGTGCCCCTGTACTCCAGCCTGAGCAACAAAGTTAAATTCTGTTTCAAAAAACAAAAACCCTTATAATACCCATGAGAAAAGAAAAGCATTTTGAGAGATATGAGTCCTCTGAAATGATCAGGCCCTGAGAGACATTAAAATGAGACAGCACTCATGACCTACTCCCCCCTTTGAACCATGTACTTATGTCTTGTATCTGCTTGCTGTTGCCACTAGCAGCTATAAATTAACCTAATAATGCTTCACCAGAAACTATAACACACACCCCATAGTTTAACAATGTATAACTTGGTTGGGGCACGGTGTCTCAAGCCTGTAATCCTAGCACTTTGGGAGGCTGAGGAGAGAGCATTGCCTGAGCCCACGGGTTCAAGACCAGCCTGGGCAACATGGTGAGACCTCGTTTCTATAATAAATCAAAAAATTAGCTGGGCATGGTAACACGCACCTGTAGTTCTGCTTACTTGGAAGGATGAGGTGGAAAAATCACTGGCACCCAGCAGGTTGAGGCTGCAGTGGCTGTGAGTGTGCTACCACACTCCAGCCTGGGTGACAGAGTGAGACTCCAACTCAAAAAAAAAAAAAAAAGAACAATGTATAGTCAATCACTAATCAATATTATTTCTGTAAATCAATAAGGACTCCTGACAAATAGTTTTGTTTCAGCCCAGTCCCTGCCCCGCTTTACTCCCTTTAAAAACCTTCTTGTGGGCTGGGCTCAGTGGCTTAGCCTGTAATCCCAGTATTTTGGGAGGCCGAGGCAAGTGGATTGCCTGAGCCCCTGGGGTCGAGACCAGCCTGGGCAATTTGGCAAGACCTCATCTCTACAATAAATCAAAAAATTAACCAGGCATGATAGTGCACGCCTGTAGTTCTAGCTACTTGGAAGGTTGAGGTGGGAGGATCGCTGGAGCCTAGCAGGTCAACGCTGGTGTGGCCGTGAGTGAGCCACTGCACTCTAGCCTGAGTGATAGAGTGAGACTCCAACTCAAATAAATAAATAAACAAACAAATAAAAACCTGCTTATAACAAAGGTTAAATGGAGCTCATCTCCAAGTTTACTTGGGTATAAGTTTTCCAGGCAACTCTTCACTTTGACTCAAGTAAACTTTTTAAATATTTTGTGCCTCAGCCTCTTTTATTTATCTATCTATTTATTTATTTGTTTGTTTGTTTGTTTGTTTGTTTATTTATCAGAGTCTCACTATGTCCCACAAGCTGGAATGTTGTGGCACGATCACGGCTCACCACAGCCTCAACCTCCTGGGCTCAGGCAATCCTCTCACCTCAACCTCACAAGTAGTTGCAACTACAGGCATTTGCCACTACGCCCAACTAATTTTTCTGAATTTTTGTAGGGACGAGGTCTAGCTATGTAGTCCAGACTGGTGGTGTACTCCTAGACACGAGCAATCCTCTTGCCTCTGCCTTCCAAAGTGCTGGGATTACAGGCATGAACCACCATTCCTGGACAGTCTTTTCCTTCCAGGTCAAAACCTATATATAAGCCGGGCTCAGTGGCTCAGCCTGTAATCCCGCGCCTTTGGGAGGCTGAGGTGAGTGGATTGCCTGAGCCCGCGGGTTTGAGACCCTCCTGGGCAGCGAGACCTCATCTCTACAATAAATCAAAAAATCAGCCGGGCGTGGTAGTGTACGCCTGTAATTTTGGCTACTCGGAAGGCTGAGGCGGAAGGATCGCCGGAGTCCAGCAGGCGAGGCTGCGGTGGCCGGGAGCGACCACTGCACTCCAGTCTGGCGACCGAGTGAGACTCCAACTCAAAAAAACCAAAAAAACCTATATATAAATCTACATACAAATATGGCTATAGAGACTTGGAAAAAGTATGGAAAGTTAAATTTATCAAAATGTGAGAGGATCGACCAGGCATGGCGGCTCAATCCTGTATGTAAACCTAGCACTTTGGGAGGCCTGCAGTGGCTGTGAGCATGCCATTGCCCTCCAGTCTGGGCGACAGAGTGAGACTCCAACTCAAAATAAATAAATAAATATCAAAATGTTAACATTTTAACATCCCTGATTGATGAAGGTGCACATAAATGGGAAGGTTGAGGACATATCAGTAAATATTTCTTGCTAAAATTTAACGTATTAAAATGAGAACTTTTTTGTATAATTTAAAGGGAAAAGAATAATCATTTTTTATAACTACAAGATGAGTGCTAGCCCCTGAGCTCTGGTGACCTTATCAAGCCCCTCCCACCCTGTGAGGCCTAGCAGTTGGCTTACTTTCTTGTCTTACATCTCTTCATTTAAATTTCCTAAGTGCACCCACAAATTTAACAGATCCTGTTCTTTCATGGTTTAATGTATGTTATTTTGTCTTTCTGACTAAATTAGAAGACAAGTTTATAGTTAGTTAGTATTCTTCACCTTATCAAACACCCTTTGGTTAGCTGTGTGGAACTCCCAAATTACAGCAAAAAGACTGATACTAAAGCAGCCTGCATTCCACCCCACACTGTATAAACCTAGGTCAGTGGTTCTTACCTGGGGCAATTTTGCCATCCTAGTCCCTATAAGACATTTGACAGTACAGAGACATTTTTGGTTGTCACACCTGAGGGAAGGATATACTACTGGCATCCAGCAGATAGAGGCCAGTGATGCTGCTAAACATCCTACAAATTAGAGGATAGGCCTTCACAACAAGGAATTATCCAGCCAAAATATCAACAGTGCCATGACTGGGAATGCTGGCCTAGAGTTTTGACCATATCAGGCATGCTGTACTGGTTGGGACTCAAAGCAAGAAAGATTTCCAAGGGAATAAGGGGGCAAATTTTTATTAGCAAAGCTAGGTTTCAAAGTAGCATAAGCAGTGACTTTCTTTTTTCTTTTTTTTGAGTTGGAGTCTCACTCTGTCACCCAGACTGGAGTGCAGTGGCTGCTCCTGGCCACCGCAGCCTCGGCCTGCTGGGCTCCGGCGATCCTTCCACCTCAGCCTTCCAAGTAGCTGAAACTACAGGCGCACGCTACCATGCCTGGCTAATTTTTGATTTACTGTAGAGATGAGGTCTCGCCAAGTTGCCCAGGCAGGTCTCGAACCCGCGGACTCAGGCAATCCACTCACCTCAGCCTCCCAAAGCACGGGATTACAGGCTGAGCCACTGAGCTCGGCTAGCAGTGACTTTCAAACTTGTTTTCAGCAACAGAATCCATCTGTTGAATGATATTTACTCTATTGTACAGCATAACATGGATGTATTTCCTTTATAGTTAAAGGACTCTAATCCATTGATAGAAAAAGATTGACAGCCCAATTGAAATGAAGAGTTCAATTCACAGAAAAGGGGATGCAAGTGGCTTTTAAACATGTGAAAGAAGTAAAACCTCACTCATAATGACAGAAATAAATATAACCTACAATGAAATACTGTTCTTCACCTATCAAAGTAGTAAGGAACAAAAATGTGGTCATATATTGCACTGGCAAAAATGTGAAGAGCCAGGCCCTCTTGTATACTGACAGTAGAATTATAAGTTGGTACAACCCCCTGGAAAGATATTTGGCAGTATTTATCAAACTGTTAACTGCATATACTTTTTAATCTAGGCATTCTATTGTAGGAATCCATTTTACAGATCTACCTTTAAATGTGTGCAATGACATATATACAAACAAGGATATTAATTGTGCTATTATAAAAGACTGGAAAAATGCCAGGCAGAGTGCCTCATGCCTGTAATCCCAGCACGTTGGAAGGTGGAGGAGAGAGGATTGCCTGAGCCCAGGGGTTCACGACCAGCCGGGACAACTTGGTGAGACCTCATCTCTACAATAAATAAAACAATTAGCCAGGCTTGGTGGCGCAAACCTGTAGTCCCAACTATTTGGAAGACTGAGGTGGAAGGATTGCCAAACCCAGCAAATTGAGGCTGCTGTAGCTGTGATTGTGTTACTGCACTTCAGCCTGGGTGACAGAGTGAGACTCTGACTCAAAAAAATAAAAAATAAAAGCCACTGGAAATACATTAATTGCCCATTAATGAGAAACTAGTTAATCATATTACCAGTACATATGCTTATATGTACCTAGATTATCTATTAAATTCAGGAAGTAAGTAACAGAAGTTGCTCCTAGAGAGAGAAACGGGAGACAAAAAGTTAAAGCTGTAAAGGAGATTTATTTTTACTGTAAAATCTTTTGTGCCTTTTGAAGTCTTCATGTCCATAATATACACATGCATTCATACACTCTATATTGTACATATTAAACATATAAAAGCAGAACTTGGAAAGTGTTCCTTTCTCTTCTGTTTTCTGGCATTATATCTTCCTTAAATGTTTGATAGACTGAAGTTGTCTCTGTTGGAGAATTGTTAACTACAGATTCAATTTCTTTGATAGATACAAAAGTATGCAGCTTATGTGTGTCTTTGGGGGCGAGTTTTCAAATTTAATTTAGATTTTTATTTTTCTGATTTAGAGTCTCACTCTGTCACCCAGGATGGAGTGCTGTGGCATGCTCACAGCTACCATAGCCTCAGCCTACTGGGCTCAGACCATTCTTCTGCTTCAGCCTTCCAAGTAACTGGAACTACAGGTGTGCGCCACCCCATGCTCAGCTAATTTTTTAATTTATTATAGAGACGAAGTCTCGCCAAGTTGCTCAGGCTGTACTCAGACCCCCTGGGCTCACACATTTCTTTTGCCTCATCTTCCAAGGTGCTGGTATTACAGGAATGAGCCAGTGCGCCCAGCCTTTTGTGCGAGTTTTGATAGCTTGTATCCTTCAAAAAATTGGTCTACTTAATCTATCATTTAATTGATGTGAATAGAAATAATAGCAATATATGACCAAATTTTTGTTCCTTACTACTTTGATAAGTGAAAAACAGTATTTCATTGTAGGTTAATACATATTTCTATTATTATGAGTGAGGTTTTACATCTTTCACATGTTTAAAAGCCACTTGCATCCCCTTTTCTGTGAATTGAACTCTTCATTTTCAACTGCGCTGTCAATCTTTTTCTTTATTTGTAGTATTCTTTTTAAATCTTTTGAAGTTTGTAGGGTCTGCCGTGATGTCTCCCCCTTTCATTCCTGATATTGGTAAGTTGTGTCTTCTCTTTTTTCTTTGTCTGTCTGGCCAGAGGTTTATCATTTTTACTGATCAGAATTAGGTCATCCGCCTATCCAGTTTTCTCCACGCTTAGAATTCCCCAACACTCTCCAGCTACAGCGGCCTCTTTTCTCAGTTCTCCCAATACAAAAATGAGATTTCTCTCTTGGAGTTTTAGTTGCCAGTTGGCACACAGTTCTGCATCATTGGGGGCCAACTTTTGGATAAAGCAGTGAAAGTCAAGAGATTTTTAAAAATAGGCTGGGTGAGATGGCTCATTCCTATAATCCCAGCACTTTGGGAGGTAGAGGCTAAAAAAAAATTTGCCTGGCATGGTGGCTCATGTCTGTCATTCTAGCTACTTAGAAGGTTGAGGCAGAAGGATCACCTGAGCTCAGCAGGTCAAGGCTTCCATGGTTGTGAGCATGCCACTGCACTCAAGACTGGGTGAGAGTGAGACTCCAACTCAAATAATAATAATGATAATGATAATAATAATAATAATAAGGACATCCCTCATACTCTTCAGATCACAGGATCCCTTTATCTTCCAGTTCCTTTGGCCTGAAAAACAGGTATCTTGTTGGGAGTTTAGATGTCCATGCCACTGTCACTACAGTGCAACCCTGTGACTGGGACTGCCCTTGAAGAAGGGCCAGAGGATTAAAAAAAAAGCCAGAAAAAAAGAAGGAAAAAAAAAATCCAGAAAGATTCTCCCATACTATTCTATTTGCAGGAGCCTACTTTCCTTTCCCCAGAAATAAAGGATTTCTCCAGGACTTTTTGATGTCTATGACCTCTGTGCAGTTATGTGCTATGACTGCCTTTGGGTCAAAACCAGGAGATAAAAGGGGGAAAAATGGGGTACTCACCCCATGTGTCCTTCCTTGCCTTTGATTCTCCTCCCCAATCTGCCTGCTATTACTAGATTTTTAGAGTCCTTAAGTAGTTGCTTTCTATATTTTGTCCAGAATTTTTAGTCTTTCTCATTGCAAAAGATAGACTATAGTGGGCTTTCTCCATCTTGGCCAGTACTGGAAATCTGAACGGTCTTTTGATCATATATTATACTTCTCTACTACAAAAGTATGTATTTAAATTAAAATTTGGCCAGGCTCGGTGGCTCAGCCTGTAATCCCAGTGCTTTGGGAAGTCGAGGCGAGTGGATTGCCGGAGCCCGCGGATTCAAGACCAGCCTGGGCAACTTAATGAGACCTCGTCTCTACAACAAAGCAAAAATTAGCCGGGCATGGTAGCATGCACATGTAGTTCCGGCTACTTGGAAGGCTGAGGTGGAAGGATTACTGGAGCCCAGAAGGTTGAGGCTGCAGTGGCCATGAGTATGCCACTGAACTCCAACCTGGGTGATGGAGTGGGACTCCAACTCAAAAAAAATTTTTTAAAAACTAAATAAATAAAATTTAATTAAAAAATATTTTTCCTGGATATTAAGGTTTCTTCTGAGCGATCATTACTAATATTATTAATCAAATTGCCAAAATAACATTAATAGAAGTCTGATAATTATTAAGAAAAAAATACAATTTTATTGGAAGCACATTCCTTAATAAGGTGCATGGGATTTTAAAATATTTTTTCAATTAGTTTAAGTATCTGTGCATGAATGTTAGTTATTACTACAATGAGACAGGTACAACATCTATCAGCTCTGAAAAGCCTTGATCACATAATCACATATGTAAGTAGACATCAATGGAGGAAATTTTTTGTTATAGTTATGTCACTCAATTCTTTGAACTTCTCTCTAGTTGCATGCCAAAAATCACATAATTTTATATTTTCAAAAATGATTTTTAGTTACTGTATTCCAACAGAGTGAGACTCTGTCTCTAATATATATTATATATATATATATATAATATATATATATTTATTTAATGATCTACTACTATTTTAGATTAGTTTCTCCTTTGGTTTTTGGAAAGCAAAGAACTGGAAACTACCTGACTTTCAAAAGGATTTGTTACTTGGTTATTAGTCATTCACTTTCTCATTTCGTGAGAAGTTTGGCAGGACTTACAACCTATTAAATATATACAGTTTTCATCTATTAGAAGCATATTGTTTAAGAAAGTTTGGGGAATATTAAATGTTGGTAAACTCAATACAACATTTTTTTTTTTTTGAGTCAAAGTCTCACTGTGTCCCTCAGGCTAGAGAACAGTGGCATGCTCACTGCTACCACAGCCTCGACCTGCTGGGCTCAGGCAATCCTTCCATCTCAGGCTTCCAAGTAGCTGGAACTACAGGCATGTACCACTACACTTGGCTAATTTTTCTTGATTTATTGTAGAGATGAGGTCTCACCAAGTTGTCCAGCTGGTCTCAAACCCATGGGCTCAAGCAATCCTCTCACCTCAGCCTCCCAAAGTGCTGGGATTATAGACATGAGCCATGTGCCTGGCCTAATACAACATTTTTAATAAAATTATTTTATCTTATCAAGTACCTTGAATATATTTTTCTCAAAACCTTCAAACTCCAAATTTAGCTCAGTCATTGTATACAAAAATGATGTTTAATAGAAATGTAATGAGTCATGTGTGTCATTTTAGTTTTTCTAATAGCCATACTAAAATTATTTGAAACAGTTAAAATTAATTTAATAATGCATTTTGTTTGAATCAATATATAAAAATATCATCTTTCCAACAAATATAATCAATATAATAAAATGTACACTGTTTTTGGTTTTTGAATTTAAGATTAAAAATTTAATTCCTCAGTTACATTAGCCACATGTAGCTAGAGGTTACTGTATTGAGCAGTGTAGGTATAGAAAATGTCTACCACATAATCTAACTGGCAGAGCTAATCTTCATTATCAATCTAATTATTAAAATTACTTTCTGTCAGAAAGTCTTCATTTTTCAAAAAAAAGTATGTTAACATACAATTTGAGAACTATTACTAGAAACATTTTATAAAAATGTATCATATATTGCCTGAGTCCTTGGGTTCGAGACCCACCTGGACAACTTGATGAGACCTTATCTCTACAATAAATAAAAAATTAGCTGGGCGTGGTAGCACATGCCTGTAGTTCCAGATACTGAGAAGGCTGAGGTGAAAGGATCACCTGAGCCCAGCAGGTCGAGGCTACGGTGGCCGGGAGCATGCCTCTGCACTCCAGTCTGGGCGACAGAGTGAGACTCCAACTCAAAAAAAAAATGTATCATATAAAATATTAATAGGTTACTAAAAACATCCCAAACCAGGCACAGTGGCTCATGCCTGTAAACCCAGCACTTTGGGAGACTAAGGAAGAAGGATTGCTTGAGCCCAGGGGTTCAAGACTAGGGTAGGCAACATAGCAATACCTAGTCTGTACAAAAAATAAAAAAATTAGCCGGGTGTGGCAGTGTGTGTCTGTAGTCCCAGCTACTGAAGATGCTGACGCAGAAGGATCATATGAGCCCATGAAGTCGAGGCTGCTGTGAGCCAGGATCATGCCACTGTACTGTAGCCTTGGGCATCAGAACGATACTATGACTAAAAATATAAATAATTAATTAAATAAATAAAAGCAGCCAAGTAAGTTTAAATCAACCTTGGTCTAGCATAAATTAATCTGTTTTTTATTGTAAGTGATAACACATGATCTAAATCTGAGACTTTTATTTCTTACTTTATAATAATACAATATAATGTAAGCATAGCTAAAATTTTGTTATTTATAAAGTTAGAAGTAGGCTGGGCACGGTGGCTCAAGCCTGTAATCCCAGCACTTTGGGAGGCCGAGGCAAGAGGATTGCCTGAGCCCAGGGGTTCGAGACCAAGCTGGGCAACTTGGTGAGAGCTCGTCTCTACAAAATATCAAAAAATTAGCCAGACGTGGTAGCACGTCCCTGTAGTTCCAGCTACTTGGAAGGCTGAGGCAGAAGGATCGCCTGAGCCCAGCAGATGGCCATGAGCATGCCACTGCACTCCAACCTGGGTGACAGAGTGAGACTGACTCAAAAAAAAAAAAAGCTATAACTATGGTATCCGATGTGACACACCTAAGAAAATGCGCATGTGTGCATTATAATCTTTGGTATTTGATTTTAAGAAATAGTTCAATAAGAACCATGAAATAATTTCATTAATTTAAAATACATCCTTAAATTAATTCCATTAATTTTTTTAGATAACATCATCACATTTTTCCTAAGTATTTAGCAAAAATAGAAAGTTACATAATGCTAAAAATGCTAATCAGTTGCCCCAGTTGCTAGAACATAACTTTGTTTCTTGGTAATAGAAGTCATAAAATATTAACCATTTCAAAAATAGAGATAAGATAAAGATTGCGTTGTAGGCAGATTTCTAAGATGCCTCCCCAATTTTTTTTTTTTTTTTTTTTTTTTTGAGTTAGAGTCTCACTCTGTCGCCCAGGCTGGAGTGCAGTGGCACACTCACAACCACCCCAACGTCTACCTGCTGGGCTCCGGTGATCCTTCTGCCTAAGCCTTCCAAGTAGCCAAAACTACAGGCTTATGCTACTATGCCTGGCTAATTTTCTTTTTTTAATTGTAGAGACTAGGTCTCACCAAGTTGCCAGGGCTGGTCTTGAACCCGCGGACTCAGGCAATCCTCTTGCCTTGGCCTCCCAAAGTGCTGGGATTACAGGCTTGAGCCACCACGCCCAGCCTACTTCTAGCTTTATAGATAACAAAATTTTAGCTATGTTTACATTATATTGTATGATTATAAAGTAAGAAATAAAAGCCATCGAGCCCGGTCTCTTTTTTTTTTTTTAAAGTTGTGGGATACAACTGGGCATGGTAGTTCATGCCTGTAATCTCTGCATTTTGGGAGGCCGAGGCAAGAGGATTGCCTGAGCCCGGGGGTTCGAGATCAGCCTGGGTAACTTGGTGAGACCTTGTCTCTACGATAAATCAAGAAACATTATCCAGGTGTGGTAGTGTGTACCTGTAGTTCCAGCTTCTTGGAAGGCTGAGGCGGAAGGATCGCCTGTGACCAGCAGGTTGAAGCTGCAATGGCCGTGAGCGTGCCACTGCCCTCTAGCCTGGGTGACAGAGTGAAACTCCAACTCAAAACCAAAAAGGAGTTGTGGGATACAACCAAAGATTTGCTACATAGGTAGACTGCATGCAGGTGAAGTTTGGTTTCTAGTTGGCCTTCTATCCCCTTGGTAGTGGACCAGTTACCCTTTGTGTTACCACATGCCTCCCTACCTCCCTTCCCTAGCAGTGCCCACCTCCTAAAATTCTTGCGCTTGGTGTATATGTCCTATTATCCCCTGCCCTTGAGTTTGGGCAGTCTATAAATATGATGGGATAGCCACTGCTTTGATAGGGTTATTTATTATTATAGTTATTGTTATTTGAGTCAGAGTCTCACTCTGTCGCCCAGGTTGGAGTGTGGTAGTACAACCACGGCTCACCGCAGCCTCAATCTCCTAGGCTTAGGCAAGATCCTTCTGTCTCAGTCTCTTTAGTAGCTGGGTCTACAGGTGCATGCCATCATGCCTGGTTAGTTTTTTTGATTTTTTTTTTTTGTAGAGGGGAGGTCTTGCTATGTTGCCCAGGCTGATCATAAACTCCTAGGCTCAAGCACTCCTCCCACCTTGCAGGTGTGAACCACTGCACCCGACCTGACTAGTTTATATTATATATGACTGTTTTAGCAGACTGGAGAGATTCTCCACTGGCTATGAAGACACACACTGCTATGTTGTGAGGGTGACTGTGAGAGGGCCATGTGTTAAAGAGTTGTGGGTACAGTAACTGATAGCAGATTGCTGACAGCCAGTAAGAAAGCTGAGACCTTAGTCCTACAACCACGAGAAGCTGAATTCTGTGATCAACTAGTGAACTTGGAAGAGGACCCCGAGTCTCAAATGAGATCAGATCCCCAGTCTACAACTTGACTGCAGCCTGTGAGACATCAAGTAGAGAATGCAGTTAAATCCTGCTGGGGTGGCTGGTTTGGTGGCTCAGCCTGTAATCCCGTGCTTTTGGGAGGCCGAGGTGAGTGGATTGCCTGAGTCTGCGGTTCAAGATCAGCCTGGGCAACTCGGCGAGACTTCATCTCTACAATAAATAAATAAATACAATTAGCCAGGAGTGGTAGCGCGCGCCTGTAGTTCCAGCTACTTGGAAGGCAGAGGTGGAAGAATTGCCGGAGCCACTGTACTCCAGCCTGGGCAGCGGAGTGAGACACCAACTAAAAAAAAAAAAAAAATTCCTGCTGGGACTTCTGACTCATGGAAACTAAGATTGTAAAGATGTGTTGTTCTGAGTCACTAAGTTCGTGGTCCATGGTAATTTGTTACAAAATGAATAGTATTGATATAATTTAATGAAATACGTTCTAACTACTGTATTGAATAATCTACATGGACTCTAGGAGAAATTACAAGCTGGTCCTTGTGGCATGTGCCTAGAGTTTCAGCTACTTAGGAGGCTAGGGATGGAGTATCACTTGAGGCCAGGAGTTGGTGGGGACGGGGTTGCAGTGCACTACGATCCCTCCTATCAATAGCCTCAATATTCCAGTCTGGGCACCTTTGAGAACTCTTTATTAAAAACATTTATCACCAGGTGCTGTAATCCCAGCACTTTGGGAGACAGAGGATTGCCTGAGCCCAGGGGTTCAAAACCAGCCTGGGCAACTTGGTGAGAACTCATCTTTACAATTAAAAAAAAAAAAATTAGCTGTGTGTTGGCGTGGATGTGTGGTTCCAGTTGCTTGGAAGGCTGAGGTAGGATTGCCTGAGCCCAGCAGGTCGTGGCTGTGGTAGCCATGAACAGGTAACAAAGTGAGAATCTGATTCAATAGTAATAATAATAATAATAATAGTTAAACTTTGCCTTTTAAAAATATGTATTAAAAAATTATGTGACCGGGCTCAGTGGTTCAGAGCCTATAATCCCAGCACTTTGGGAGGCTGAGACAAGAGGATTGCCTGAGCCCAGGGGTTCGAGACCAGCCTAGACAACTTGGTGAGACCTCGTTTCTACAGTATATCACAAGAACTAGCTGGGCATGTGGCGTACATCTGTAATTCCAACTGCTTGGAAGGCTGAGGTGAAAGGGTTGCTTGAGCCCAGCAAGTTGAGGCTGTGGTGGCCCTGAGCATGCCACTGCACTCCAGCCTGGGTGACAAGAGTGAGAGTCCAACTCAAAAAAAAAAATATGTAAAATGTTTATGATTTATCCACTGTCAAAAACTTTTGAAAACTTTGATACTCTAAGGAGACTTTTCTGTTACTTTTTGCTTTCTTTGATAGAGACAGGGTCTCGCTGTGTTGCCTAGGCTGGTCTACAACTCTTGGTTTCAAGCAATCCTCCCACCTTGGCTTCCCAAAGTGCTGAGATTACAGGTGTGAACCACTGTTCTCAACCCTCAGTTGCATTCAAATGAATCAGCCTTGTTAACCTGCACTGACTGCTTCAGCTACTCCATGTGGGTTTTTGTTTCTGTTTTTATTTTCCCAGCCAATAACAGATCCTGGGGATTAGTTATGTAAATGAATTGAATTTGTAAAACTTGACTTCATAATAGAAACTATGTTACATGTTAGGGTACACTCCCAGTGGGGCCTCCAGAATATTAGGTCAGGCCCACTGGGGATGTGGGAGTCTGGTGTGCAATCTGATGCCACATGAAAGATGTAAAGAATTGTACAGAAGTTAGGTTGGAAAATGTAGTTTACTTAGAAAGTATATTATAGAGAGAGAGAGAGAGAAAGAAAGAAAGAGGAGAGTCACCTCCCCAAGGCATGGCAACAGAGCACATGGCCACACCAGAGTCTAGTAAGGCAATGGCAACATGGCTGCTCGTGGTTGAGTCCTTTTAACCTTTACCTTGGATAGGGGAAGGTCATTAAGGTGATTGGGTGGAGGTCTGCTCCATGTCATCACCAAGGGGCAGGTAAGTGCAGGTACTGATGTCAGGTGATGGACAGCAGGCAGATGGGTGGGTTAGTCACATGATTGCTGCTGGTAGTAGGCTAGGTGGGAGACAAGGGGAGCGGTTTTTCCTGCAAGAGACTTGGCAGATGTTTGCAATCCACAAACTCCTTGACCAAAAGGTGGTCTATTATCATTTCTATGGCTCTGACCTTGTCTTGTAACTGATGGAGATTTGTCAAGGGGGTGGAGTAAAGTCTAAGCAAAAATGGTTATACTGAGGCAAAAAGACTATGCTACTGCATTCCATTCTAGGCGACAGAGTGAGACTCCAACTCAAAAAAAAAAAAAACGTTTATTCTAGGTTTCTATAGGTGCCTCCTTTCATTAAAGCTGTCAGTATTTCTTATTAAAGCTCTCTTTGCTTTACTCAGACTTTCCTTCATGAACAGTTTATTCCTGTGCAGTGAAAAGGAGGCCTAGCATGACTAGCTCCGTTTTACTTCTATCTGCTTATAAAAACTAACTGCTTTCGCTTATCTCTGCTTATAGACCAAGATAATTATGGGAGAAATTTAATTTACAGCTTTAGACTGGGTGCAGTGGCTCATGCCTATGATCCCAGCACTTTGGGAGGCTGAATCGAAAATATTGCTTGAGCCATGGTGTTGGAGACCAGGCTGGATAACGTGGTGAGACCTCATCTCCACCCCCTCCCCCCACCAAAAAAAAAAATAGCTGGGCGTGGTGGCACATGTCCCAGCTTTTGGGGAAGCTAGTTTGAGGTGGGAGGATCACCTGAGCCCAGAGGGTCAAGGCTATGGTGAACCCTGATCATGCCATTGCATTCCAGCAAAAATTCCAGAAAAGTTTTTTTTTTTTTTTTTGCGTTGGAGTCTCACTCTGTCACCCAGGCTGGAGGGCAGTGGCACACTCATGGCCACTGTAGCCTTGACCTGCTGGGCTCAGGTGATCCTTTCACTTCAGCCTTCCAAGTAGTTGGGACTCCAGGCACACAGCACCACGCCCAGCTAATTTTTTGATTTGTTGTAGAGATGAGATCTCGCCAAGTTGCCCAGGCTGGTCTCAAACCCACGGGCTCAGGCAATCCTCTCACCTTGGCCTCCCAAAGTGCTGGGATCATAGGCATGAGCCATCGTGCCTGGCCTAGGAAAATTTTTTTTTTAATTTACACATATATAGATATATATGATTTAACTTTAAAGCAAGGATTGACCTTCATCTGCAATGATTTCAAGCTAATATACTTCACTTATAAAACGGTAATTTACCCCACACAGAAATATGTTTAAGTCTGGGAAAGTCTGCAAGTTTTGAGGAGGATGTATTGCGTCTTGATGAACAACAAATGGTCTTTTTCCAATTGTCCATTAGTTTGTCACCTTGTAGAAAATCTCACACTTGAGACATTGTCTCACTGCAGTCATATGAGGATGGAGGCTGGGAGTGATTTTTCTTTGTAGAGTGGGACAAGTGCTGTTATGAAGGAAAAATAGGGAAGAAGGGCAACCCGAGACATGCTAGTGGAGGGTACACATGGAAGTTGAGGGTGTGAAAATAGAATTTCTTTTTTTTTTTTTTTTTTTGAGTTGGAGTCTCACTCTGTCACCCAGACTGGAGTGCAGTGGCCGCTTCCGGCCACCGCAGCCTCGACCTGCTGGGCTCCGGCGATCCTTCCGCCTCAGCCTTCCAAGTAGCTGGAACTACAGGCGCACACTACCACACCCAGTCAATTTTTGATTTTATTGTAGAGATGAGGTCTCACCAAGTTGCCCAGGCGGGTCTTGAATCCGCAGGCTCAGGCAATTCACTCACCTCAGCCTCCCAAAGTGCTGGGATTACAGGCTGAGCCAATGAGCCCGGCTGAAAATAGAATTTCTTAAATTTCTATATATCTACATAGCCCCTGGAAAGTCTTCTTTTCCTCTAGTATGAGGACTTTAGCCCTGGAATATGTGTTTAGTCCTTTCAACAACTTATTATCTTATTATCTTTACTCCCTTCCTGTCCTCCAGCACCATACATGGAAGATAATAGACACTCAGTAGACTTTGGCCTCCCACTGATGACTGGGAGACTGCCAGAATTAGGGTCTGTCTTCCTGGACTGGGCAGAATGATCGTATTCAAATTTTTGCTTCCTAGCTGGGTGTGGTGGCTCATGCCTGTAATCCCAGAACTTTGGGAGGCTGAGGTGAGAGAATGCCTGAGTTCAGGGGTTCGATTCCAGCCTGGGCAACTTGGTCAGACCTCATCTCTACAATAAATCAAAAAGTTAGCTGGGTGTGGTGGCACATGCCTGTGGTTCTAGCTGCTTGGAAGGCTGAGGTGGAAGGATCGCTTGAGCCCAGTAGGTCGAGGCTATGGTGGCCATGTGTGTGCCACTGCACTCTAGCCTGGGTGACAGAGTGAGATTCCTACTCCCAGAAAGTAAGTAAATAAATAAATCTTGCCTCCCAATTCTCCATTATTTTTGTTTCTGTGGGCCATCTTTTACCATCTCATTATTGCAGAAAGCCAGATTACCATGTGAAATGACCATTCCCTTCAAGCTTTCTAAATTAAACATAGATTTGTTGAAACTTGTACAAAATTGTGTTTTTTTAGAGTGTGCATGTGAGGGGAGGAGAGATAGTCCAGATAGGGAAAGAGATTCATGTATGGAAAACTTGTACATATGGCCAGGTGCAGTGGTTCATACCTATAATCTCAGCACTTTGGGAGGCCGTGGCAGAAGGATTGCTCGAGACCAACCTGGGGAATTTAGCAAGACCTTGTCTCTACAAAATCTCAAAAATCAAAATAATTAGCCATATGTGGTGGTGTACCCCTGTAGTCTCAGCTTCTCAAGAGGCTGGGGTGGAAGGATCGCCTGAACCCAGGAGGTTGAGGTTTCACTGAGCTATGATTACACCACTGTACTCCAGCCTAGTCAACAGAATGAGGCTCTGACTCAAAACAAAACAAAACAAAATTTGGATATATGACTATTTTGTTTTAAGCAGCACCTATACTCCTGAATATCTTGCATCAATTCAAACCTCACATATTTCAAGACTAATTTGGACAAAGGACTGCAGTGAAGTGATTTCTGTTTAGCAGCTAAAGTAATAGCATTTGCAATGAATTCAGATACACGGCTTTGAAATCATGTAATTCTTGATGAGTTTTTTAATTTGAGAAATTTTTGCATATTTCCAAATTTACACTTTCAGAACATGTATTAATACTCTTATATTGCAGAATTTCACTATCTTATAATTCAAATTCTCAAACAGTGTGTCTGTATTGTCCAAGGAAGAAAAATACTGTAGCTGAATTCATTGTTTTGAGGAGAGCCTCTTATTCTGTAATTAAGCATCTGGGGTTGCCACTGCATAGCAGAATGAAGGGTACTTGGTAAGTGGGCAACATGTAAGTACTGCAGTGAACTAACTCTCAGATACACAGTACCTATGGTACAAATCCATTTCAGAAAATCCTGAACAAGTCAAGGGAGACTTTTTGGGGGGAGGTGTGCCAGAAATTAATATAACTTCAAAATTAAACAAAAAGAATAAAGCAAACAGGATGGAAGGAGGCAGCTTTGCTTTGCCTGAGTCTAGAATGTACCGTCTCCCATCAAATTGGGATTTTCACTTCCCCTGCTCTCTAGCCAAGCCTTCAGGGCAAAGAACCGGGAGGTGAGGACTTGCTCTTCCGTCATGCATTTTTTTCCTCTCAAACCAAAAGGAGCTGGATATGGGAGACACAACACCTTGACTAAGCTGAGGTGAGGAGAACCTTCACTAAGCTGGAAGAGGGCCAATCTGAAAATACACTCAAAAACAAACCTAGATATCATCAAGTGAATGCAGCCTGGAGCCGCAAGAAGATTATATCCAGAGTGGCAGATGGCAGATGTCCTTTTGGTCTCAGAGCCCCAAAACAGAGCCAGGGTTGCCGGTTTAGCCCTCATGTCCACGTGGGACCTAGGGATTGGGAAGGGATCAAAATCTAAATCTAAATGTAGAATTTTTTGAAATAGAAGACAATGGCAGCAAAAATGCCCAGTGAATCATTGAAGGGGACCATTAGAAAGACGAAGAATGGAATCCAGGTGGAACTGGCAGTGGTATGCAACCCTGGCTTACTAAAATTCTCTGGGGAGCTCTTAAAAGTCCTGATGCAAAGATTGAATCACAGACTAACAACATGGGAATCTTTAGGGATGAGATCCACATATTACATATATTTTTGTTGTTGTTGGAGTCTCACTCTGTCGCCCAGAGTGGAGTGCAGTGGCCGCTCCCGGCCACTGCAGCCTCGACCTGCTGGGCTCCGGCGATCCTTCCGCCTCTGCCTTCGAAGTAGCTGGAACTACAGGCACACGCTACCACGCCCGGCTAGTTTTTGATTTATTGTAGAGATGAGGTCTCGCCAAGTTGCCCAGGCAGGTCTCGAATCCGTGGGCTCAGGCAATCCACTCACCTCAGCCTCCCAAGGCGCGGGATTACAGGCTGAGCCGAGATCCACATATTACATTTTAAAAGCTGCTGAGGCAGAAGGATCACCTGAGTTCAGCAGGTCAAGGCTGCAGTGGCCGTGAGCAGCGTGCCACTGCACTCCAGCCTGGGCAACGAGTGAGACTCCAACTAAAAGTAAATAAATAAATAAAAATAAAAGCTGCTCAGCTTATTCCAATGTGGAGAGAAGGCTGCTTTGGGAAAGAGCTGGGAACCTCCCTCTTACCTTCTGGGCAAATTCTTACTGCATCTAAGTTAGCATATTTCATTTATAAGTCAAACTGTTTGATTTAGTGTGCCATAAGTACTCAAGGGTAGACATGATATTAGGGCATAATTGATACTTTGAGTATGCTACAGGAACTATGAAGAAGGTATCATGTTTCTTTGTTAGTTGGCTACTTCCCCTTCCTTTTTTCTTACAGAGCATAGTAGTTTTAAATGAACTAAGGGCTACTTTGAGGCCTGAGAAACTGACAATCTCTCTGGACCTCAAGTTCTTAAAAACATTTTTAAATTTCAGTTTTATGTATTTCAAACCCTGAAACTGCTCCAGTCAAGTAACTATGCAGAGCGATCTTTATGCTTTAATTGAGATAAAAAAGGATATACAGTGAAATGCTCAAATATTAACTTACATTTTAGTGAGTTTTCATAATGAAAACTCCCATTAAACACCACCTCAATCAAGATATAGAACATTTCTATCACCCCAGATAGTTTCATGTCCATTTTTTTTTTTGAGTTGGAGTCTCTGTCACTCAGCCTGGAGTGCAGTGGCATGCTCCCAGTCACCGCAGCCTCGACCCGCAGGTGATCCTTCTGCCTCAGCCTTCCAAGTAGCTGGAACTACAGGTGCGTGCTACCATGCCTGGCTAATTTTTGACTTATTGTAGAGATGAGGTCTTGCCAAGTTGCCCAGACGGGTCTCGAACCCGTGGACTCAGGCAATCCACTTGCCTCAGCCTCCCAAAGTGCTGGGATTACAGGCTGAGCCACCAAGCCCGGCCAGTTTCATGTCCTTTACTATCGATTCTTACCCCTCTGCCCATAGGCAATCACTCTTCTGACTAATCATTATAAATCAGTTTTGCCTGGTTTTTTTTGTTTTTTTTTTGAGTTGGAGTCTCACTCTGTCGCCCAGACTGGAGTGCAGTGGCCACTTCCGGCGACCGCAGCCTCGACCTGCTGGGCTCCGGCGATCCTTCCTCTTCAGCCTTCTGAGTAGCCAGAATTACAGGCATGCGCTACCATGCCCGGCTGATTTTTTTTTTATTTATTGTAGAGATGAGGTCTCGCTGCCCAGACAGGTCTCGAACTCGCGGGCTCAGGCAATCCACTCACCTCAGCCTCCCAAAGGCGCGGGATTACAGGCTGAGCCACCGAGCCTGCCTAGTTTTGCCTGTTATTGAACTTCATTGAGATGGAATCACATACCACACACTCTTTCACAGTGATCTTTCAGAAAATATAAATACAGCCAAGTGCAGTGATGATACTTACATACATATCATGAGCTATATATACATAACATAATCTATATATACATAAACATACATTTGAACATCTCACTATGTTGTCTAGTCTGGCCTTGAACTCTTGGGCTCAAGCAATCTTCCTATCTTAGCCTCCTGAGTAATTGGGACTACAGGCACATGCCTCCTGGCTTTTTTTTTTTTTTTTTTTTGTAGAAATGGGTTCTTTTATGTTGTACAGGCTGGTCTCGAACTCATGGACTCAAGCAATCCTCCTGCTTCAGTCTCCCAAAGTGCTGGGATTATAGGCTTGTGCCACCGTGCCCTGCCTCTGCATGCCTCCTGGTTCTCCAGCATTGTCTCCCAACTCTACCTCGGTGTTCATTACAATGGTGTTCTAGTGACTTGGGCTTTCTGCTTAGGGCCTTTGTACCATTGTAATGTTGTCTAACCAAACTGAGATCCACTTACTAGGCACAGTAAGGCCAAACATCCACACTGAAGTTTTGCAGCAAGAGAAAGGAGGGCATTTATTTGCAGGGCACCAAGCAAGGAGAACTGGTTAGCTTACACTTGAGACCCAACCTCTCTGATGTCTTAGAAACAAGTGTTTTTAACTGCAGGGGTAAATTTCAGGAAAGCAGAAGTTACAGGCAAAATCATAAATTAACTCCTGGGGTTTACACATTGGTTTGACCTAAAAAGGCAGGATATCTTGAAGCAGGGGCTTTCAGGTCATAAGCAGAGTCAAAGATTTTCTGATTTGCAATTGGTTAAAGAAGCAATGATTTGTCTGAAAACTTGGGGTCAGTAGAAAGGAATGTTAGGTCTGGCCCATGGATATGACTTCCTCTAGATCCCTCAGGAAGAAATTTAGAACAACACAGGTTTGTGGTCAGACCTCAGTCTTCAGTTCCTCCTTATTTGAGGTCTACTTGCCAGCAAATCCATTTGGTGGGGGTCCAGATTTCTGGAAAACAAGTCAGAGACATATGCTAAGATGTTTTCTTTTCTTTCTTTTTTTGATTTGGAGTCTCACTCTGTCGTACAGGCTGGAATGCAGTGGCATCCTCACGGCCACTACAGCCTGGACCTGTTGGGCTCAAGCAATCCTGCTACCTCAGCCTTCCAAGTTGCTGGAACTGCAGGTATGCCCCACCATGCCTGGCTAATTTTTCTTAATTTATTGTAGAGATGAAGCCTCATCAAGTTGCTCAGGCTGATCTCAAACCCCTGGGCTCATGCAATCCTCTCACCGTGGCCTCCCAAAGAGTTGGGATTACAGGCATGAGCCACAACTCCTGGCCAAGATGTTTTCTTTAGTTTCTATAAGGAACCAAATAGCTCATGACTCTAGCTTCCTTGGCTATTGTTTTAAGCTATTACCTTCTTGCTTATCAAGTTGTTCATTTATATCTCAAGGCTAGCTAAGTGCCTGGAATTTCCCTTGAGAAACTAGATTTTCCTTTATTTTCATGTTTGGGGAGCCTGTCAGACCCCTAAAAGGAGTCCCTGATCCATCTCATTAACTCCTACTTACCCTCAGGCATCATGTCAAATGTTATTACCTCTGAGAGGCATTCTCTGATGCTTCTAATTATAAATAAGATTCCTCTTAGGTTATTTTCATTTCTGCACTATCGCAATTAGTAATTATGTGCTTATGAATGTTCATTCTACTTTAAAATTGTTGTCTCTCCCACTTAACCCACGCAGGTAGAGGCCATATCTGTTTTGATCACCACCATATTCCCAGCTCCTAGACCAGAATGTGAAACATATTAGGTATTCATTCAATATTTGTTAAAATACATGGATATAATAACTTAACTCTTGATCCTACTGTGTCACAAAATGTAAAGAAAAAAGGAATAATCCGGGCTCGGTGTCTCAGCCTGTAATCCCGCGCCTTTGGGAGGCTGAGGTGAGTGGATTGCCTGAGCCCGCTGGTTCAAGACCCGCCTGGGCAGCGAGACCTCATCTCTACAATAAATAAAAAAATCAGCCGGGCGTGAGAGCGCATGCCTATAGTTCCGGCTACTTGGAAGGCTGAGGCGGAAGGATCGCTGGAGCCCAGCAGGTCGAGGCTGCGGTGGCCGGGAGCGGCCACTGCACTCCAGTCTGGGCGACAGAGTGAGACTCCAACTCAAAAAAAAAAAAAAAAAAAAGAAAGAAAAGAAAAGAAAAAAGGAATAGAGAGGAAAGGCAAAAAAGATGTGGGCAGCGAGGGGGCTGAGATTCCAGTGGAGAACTGCTCTTCCTTTAGCTTTGAGTAGTGAGAGCAAAGAGTGAATGTTACAAACAACAACAGAACAGAAAGAACACTTGGAAAGGGATAAAGACACATGGCTCAGCGGCTTCTCTGGAACTCACTTTTCTCATCTATAAAATGTAGGTTTTGGACTAGAAGATTCCATTTATATTCCCTCACTGCTATACAGTATTTGAAACTATATGGGGGCATTTTCCTCAGTCATTCCTCACAATGACTCTGGACCACTATTGGTATTTCTTAGTTCAGGGCACCAGGAATATTAAATATCCTAGGTTAATGTCAATATGTGAGATAGTCTTACATATTGTATTATCCAAAATACCAGTGTCTAGAAACACTATGAGAATATTCTTCTATGAAATATATACGGGGCATGGCCTGTGGTTCTCCATTTTGTCATACTTCATAGGTACTTTCCAGGTGAATGCTCATTTATTTATTGTTACCTTATTTACTAAGATAAATTATCTATTTATGAATTAAACTGCTTGATTTAGTCTGTGATGAGAACACAAGAGTAGATATAATATCAGGGCACATTTGGTATATATAGCTGTAGGAACTACACAGTGGTAAGAAGGTATTCTAATTCTTTATAAGTTGGCTTCTTCCGCTTCCTTTTTTCTTATAAAACACAGTAATTTTAAACAGGTTGGTAAGCATTTCTACAAGCAACTCAAAGAGCTTGATTCTATATCGTTCTTCCTTAGTAGATCTGTAAGAGAAGTCAGTTTACACTTGGGAAACAAGACTCAAAACAGAAAAACATCAAGATTATACAGAGAACTCTTCCATGGCAAGGTTGATATTTTAGTTTTGTGCTTTCCAGCCTGTCTTCCCATCAGATTTGACTGCTTTGTTAGCCAAAGAGACTTATGTTTTGTTTGCTTACCATAGTCTCTTCACAACTCTAAAGCCCTTGCCTGCTCTAAAATTCTATGTTGTTTCCCCCCAAAAAGGAAGTCTAAACAGCACAAATGTCCATTAACTGATGTATGAATTTTTAAAAATACGGCATATCCGTACAATAGAGTATTATTTGGCCATAAAAAAGAATGCAGTATTTATACATGCTACAACATGGATGAAACTTGAAAATTTTGTACTAAGAAACTAGTTACAGAAGACCACATATTATATGATTTCATTTATATAAAATGTCCAGAAAAGGCAAATCTTTTTTTTTTTTTTGAGTCAGAGTCTCACTCTGTTGCCCAGGTTGGAGTGCAGTGAAACACTCATGGCCACTGCAGCTTCTATCCTCTGGGCTCAGGAGATCCTTCTGCCTCAGCCTTCCAAATAGCTGGAACTACAGGCATGCGCTACCATGCCCGGCTAATTTTTTATTTTATTGTTAAGATGAGGTCTCACCAAGTTGCCTGGGCTGGTCTCGAACCCGCTTGCCTCGGCCTCCCAAAGTGCTGGGATTATAGGCTGAGTCACCGAGCCCTGCCAAAAAGGCCAATCTTTAGAGACAGAGAATAGATTAGTAGTTACTTAGGGATGTGGGTAATAGGGAGATAAAGGAGTGATAGCTAAAGTGTATGGGGTTTCTTTTTTGAGGTAATGCAGATGTTCTAAAATTGATTGTGGTGATGATTGTGAATATACTGAAAACCATCAGCTTGTACACTTTAAAAGGAATGGCATGTAAATTATATATTAATAAATTGATTTTTAAAATATGAGAAGGTATTCGACTTCACTCATAATAAAAGAAATGAAAATTAAAACAACAATGAGCAACCCTTTTTTACTCATTGGCTTGGCAAACAGCTAAACGTCTAAAATATTTATGACGGGCAAGAGTTTGAGAAAGTTGATGCTCTTGTGCACTGCTGATGGGAGTATGAATTGAGGTAATTCTCTTGGAGGGAAGTTTGCGAAGAGTCAAGATTAAACATACATATACCTGTTGATTTAGTCATTCCATTTCTAAGAATTTATTTTACTGTACATTTATCAAGCATGAAAATGATTATTGCAATATTGTTTGCAATGACAAAAATTGAAAGCAACCAAAAGTCTATCAACAGAGAATTGAGTAAAGTAAGTTATCAATCCATTTATGACATTTATGAATCATTCAGATTACAAATATGAAGCTGTTAAAAGAATAAAGATGCAGAACATTCTGTGCAAAAAAGGAACAAGAATTTTATGTACGTGTTTGCATAAAGAATATACAATAAACTAATGTGAATGGTTACCTGATTGAGTGAGAACCAGATAGATGGGAGATAGAAGTGGGTGTACAATTTTTCACTGAATACTTTTTTTTTTGAGTCTTCTTTTTTGTCACCCAAGCTGGAATGCAGTGGCACGCTCATGGCCACCTCAGCCTTGACCTGCCGGACTCAGGCAATTCTTCCTCCTCAGCTTTCCAAGTAGCTAGAACCACAGGTGTGCGTCACCACATCCAGCTAATTTTTTTGGTTTATTGTAGAGATGAGGTTTCTCCATGTTGCCCAGGCTGGTCTTGAACCTGTGGGCTCAGGCAAACCTCTTGCCTTGGCTTTCCAAAGTGCTGGGATTACAGGCATGAGCCACTGCGCCTGGCTCACTGAATACCTTTCTATATTGTTTTATTTTGGAGCCATGCGAATGTCTAATCCGAAGAAAATTCAGTTAAAAAATTAAGAATACAATTAAAAGAAAAGAATAAAGCTTATCCACATATAGTAAAATGTAACTTGTAGAAGATACATTACGTGAAAAGTTCAACATATGCATGTACAAGGAAAATGCAACATATACTATTGCAGAATAGTATATTTAGCATTCTCTTATTGTTTTCAATTAACAAATACTTTTGAGTTCCTAATTTGTGTTCTAGATGCTAGGGATATGGAGGTAAACAAGGCAACCACAGCTCTTGCTCTCAAGGAAGTTACATTTTAGTAGTGAATACATAAGCAAGCACATAAATGAACGAAGTAATCTCAAACATAGTGATGGAGAGTGACTTAGATTGGGAAATAGTCTTGATGGATGTCACAAGAGGCTTCTCTGAGGAAGGGACATGTGAGCTGACACCTCAGTGAGGAAATCTAGGAAAAGAGAGTGGCCTAGGAAGATAATGTAGTGAGGGCAAAGGTCCTGAAGCTGGAATAAGCTTGGGAAATTTGAAGATCTGGGATATAGTCCGCATAGTAGGAGGAAACTAGTAGAGGATGAAATTAGAGTGGCAGTGAGAGGACACATCATAGGTTTAAATAAAAGAATAAATATATGTCTGAAATATATGTTTGAAATTGAAAATATCTGGGAGGATACACAAGAATATTATTTATTTATTTTTTGAGTTGGGGTCTCACCTGTCACCCAGCTGGAGTGTGGTGACATGATCATGAATTACTGCAGCCTCAAACTCCTGGACTAAAGGGATCTGCCCTTTTTAACTTCCCAAGTAGCTGGAACTACAGGTGTGTACCACCATGTCTGGCTGAATTTTTATTTTTATTTTTTTTTGTAGAGACAAGATCTTGCTATGTTGCCCAGGTTGGTCTCAAACACCTGGTCTCAAGTGATTCTCCTGTCTTGGCCTTCCAAGTGCTGGAATTGCAGGTGTGAGCCACTGCTTTTGTATTTTTAAACTACTACAAACGTTTTTTATTGCTATTTTTATTTTTTTGAATCAGAGTCTCACTCTTGCTCAGGCTACAGTGCAGTGGCATGATTCTGGCTCCCGCAACCTCAACCTCCTGGGTTCAGGGGATCCTTTGGCCTCAGCCTCCCAAGTAGCTGGGACTACAGGCCCATGCCACTATGCAGGCTAGTATTTTAATTTTTTTGTAGAGATGAAGTCTCCCTATGTTGCCCAGACTAGTCTCAAACTCCTAGGCTCTAGCAATTCTCTCTCTTCAGTCTCCCAAAGTGTCAGGATTACAGGCATGAGCCCCGCACCTGGCTGCATATTAAAATGCGTAAAATAAAAATATGCTTCAAAGAAAAAAACTTTAACACTATTTATTCAGCAAGAATAAAGGAAAGTTAAGTACTGTACCTAGAAGCTTGGTGGTTCCTTTGGTTCTAGTCCCTCTAGCGGTGATAATAAAGTAATGCTGGTGATTGTATCTAAACACCAACATCCTATAGTGAGAGCCAAAATGTCTTTAATAGAGCTCCAATTCGCTCGACAGAAGTTTGAATTCTCGATATCATGTAATCCTTATATGTATGGGAAAAACCTAAAAATTGCTATAGCGATCACTGCAACCACCTACTGTGTATCATGAAGCCAGGGCCAGCAAAGTCATTTTAAAAATGAAAATACCAGGAAACTCTCCAATGATATTGTCTTAAAACTATGTATATATAACTATAGCAATATATATATATATATATGTATTTTAGTTGGAGTCTCACTCTGTCACCCAGGCTGGAATGCAGTGGTGTGCTCATGGCCACCCCGGCATCAACCTGCTGGGCACCAGCGATCCTTCCGCCTCAGTCTTCCAAGTAGCTACCGACGTGCTCCACCATGCCCAGCTAATTTTTTGATTTACTGTAGAGATGAGGTCTCGCCAAGTTGCCCAGGTTGGTCTTGAACCCGTGGGAAACTATATTCTTAAATACTTAGGCTCTGGTCACCATCTCTTCTGAGTCTTGCTCAAACCTATACTGCCTTGACTTGTCTCTACCTGGGCAAAACCACCTCTTCTTTTTTGGTTAGCTCACTCCTAGATAGCTTCCCTAACAACTCACACTGTCCCCACTTTAACTCACCCTTTAGTACTTCCTGACCAGGATAATAATAACTGACATTTATGGAGCTGTTATTGGGTACCTGATACAACATTAATTCATTCTATCTTGTTCAGTCCTCAAATTAACCATGAGGAAGGTGCTATTGTCATTCCCCCGTGAAGATGAAGAGGGCCAAATTGAGGAATAGGGCCATTAAGTGGGGTCACACGGTTGTAAGTGGTAGCTTGAAGCCCCGCCTGACTCTAGACCACATGCATTTAACCAGTAAGCTATACTTGACTATGTTGTTTCTATTTGGATATTGTGTATGTGTGTGTATATATATATGTATATATGTGTATATATACATATATATACTTTTTTTTCTTCTTTTTTCTTTTTCTGAGTTGGAGTCTCACTCTGTCACCCAGACTGGAGTGCAGTGGCATGCTCCTGGCCTCCGCAGCCTCGACCTGCTGGGCTCTGGCGATCCTTCTGCCTCAGCCTTCCAAGTAGCTACCGACCTGCTCCACCACGCCCAGCTAATTTTTTTGACTTACTGTAGAGATGAGGTTTTGCCAAGTTGCCTGGGCAGGTCTCGAACCCACAGGCTCAGACAATCCACTCGCCTTGGCCTCCCAAAGTGCTGGGATTATAAACAGAGGCACTGAGCCCGGCCGATATTGCATATTTTAATTAAGTGTAGATAATGGGTCAGATGTTTATAGGGTCCAGATAACTTAATATTCTTTTTTTTTTTTTTTGAGCTGGAGTCTCACTCTGTTGCCCAGATTGGAGTGCAGTGGCAGGCTCATGGCCTCTGCAGCCTCTATCTGCTGGTCTTAGGCTATCCTTCCACCTCAATCTTCCAAGTAGTTGGAACTTTAGACACATGCTACCACGTCTGGCTAGTTTTTGTGGAGACGAGGTCTCACCAAATTGCCCAGGCTGGTCTTGAGCTTCTGGGCTCAGGCAATCCTCTCGCCTCGGCCTCCCAAAGTGCTGGGATTACAGGCTGAGACACCACGCCCGCCCAATATTCTTTATATTTATATATTTTTTGAGTTGTGGTCTCACTCTATTGCCCAGGCTACGGTGCAGTGGCACCATCACGGCTCACTGCAGCCTTGACCTCCTAGACTCAGGTGATCCTTCCAACTAAGCCTCCTGAGTAGCTGGGACTATAGGTGTACACCACCATGCCTTGCTAATTTTTTGATTTTTGATTTTTTGTCTCAAACTCCTGGGCTTGAGCAATTGCCCCACCTCAGCCTCTCAAAGTGCTGAAATTACAGGCGTGAGTCACCATACCAAGCCTGGCCAATATTCTTTATATGTGTGTGTATATATATATATTTTGGTTTTTTTGTTTGTTTGTTTGTTTTTTGAGTCAGAGTCTCACTCTTGTCGTCCAGGTTGGTGTGCAGTGGCACACACACAGCCACTGCAGTCTCAACCTGGTGGGCTTAGGCGATCCTTCTGCCTCAACTTTCCAAGTAGCTGGAACTACAGATGCACGCTACCACGCCCGGCTAGTTTTTGCGATTTATTATAGAGATGAGGTCTTGCCAATTTGCCCAGGCTGGTCTCAAGCAATATTTGCTCAAGCAATCCTCTTGCTTCGGCTTCCCAAAGTGCTGGGATTATAGGCTGAGCCACTGCGTCCAGCCTATTCTTTATATTCTTAAAGGAATGTGTCCTCTCTCCTTTTGTTTGAAACCTGGGACTTTCTTGTTCTACGTTTCATTTATCTACATTTAATGTAAATAGGTATCAATAACTATTTCACTATTCCTTAACACTATCATAATAATATAAGTGACATTGTGATATTGCCTGGTAACTGACATTCAGCCTCAGTATCATAGAGTAACAGTTGGGGGACTGTAACAAACTCAGTAACATGGGCCCCATCTGGGTTTTTGGCAAATGTTTCTACTTGGAATGGTAAGCTGACCCAAAGTTGTCAAATATTCCAATTTTTCAAGAAAGGTGGAAGCCTGGAATTTCATGTGAATTCTCTCAATTTTAAAGTGTTGGCAACTAATTCACAATTTTTTTAGGAACATGGTTTGGGAAGCCTGACTTGACCTATGGGTCACAAGTTCAGTCTTACCTCTTTAATTGCAATGCAAATTCCTTATGAGAAGAACCACTATAATAGATTCCTCTTATTCCTCCCACAGCTCTAGGTGCATGTCATGTTCTCAAGGAACTTTTGCGGAGCCATCAATCTACTCACGAATACTATTCTATATTTATATTTCACTTCCTTTGGACATTCATTTGGCAAGCTAGGGCTATCACAGAATCATATGGTATTTGTGAATTTATCATGGAATCAAACGGATTCTCTGAATTTACCACAGATGATAAGGCCTAGAACACAGAAAGTATTATAAGTTCTTTATTTTATTCCATTAATATTTCCTATCAGATGAACATCCTCTGTCTAGGTGACACATTACTGCTTGTTAGAATCATTGAAGGGGACTTTAAAAAGTATCCATGCCCATTCCCCAGCCTGAGGCTTCCCTTTACTTGGTCTGCAGGAGGGTCCTGGCATTGGTATATATCTATTTAATTTCTCCAAGTATGATGTAGCTTTGAAATGATTTGAAACACTTACATTATTTATTTATTTTCTTTGAGTTGAAGTCTCTCTTGTTGCCCAGGATGGAGTGCAGCGGCACACTCGCGGCCACCACAGCCACCACCTGCTGGACTTAAGCGATCCTTCGGCCTCAGTCTTCCAAGTAGCTGGAACTACAGATGCACGCCACCACGTCTGGTTAGTCTTTGTAATTTATTGTAGAGATGAGATCTCACCAAGTTGACCAGGCTGGTCTTGAACACACGGGCTCAGGTAATCTTCTCGCCTCGGCCTCCCAAAGTGCTGGGATTACAGGCTGAGCCACCGTGCCCGGCCTACATAATTTATTATGAGAGTGACATATGTTTTGCTGTAATAAGAACATGGAACATATTTCCCCTCCCTTTGAGAATGTTACAAAATAACTTATCAGACCACTTATGTGAGTTACTAGCCTCAACTACTGGAAGTAGTTTTCTATGATATTAACAATTAAAAAAAATATTTTATGACAGAGTGAGACTCCAACTCAAAAAAAAAATAGGCTGGGTGTGGCCTATATATATATTTTTTCTAGTCGGAGTCTCACTCTGTCGTCCAAGTTGAAGTGCAGTGGCATGCTCATGGCCACCGCAGCCTCAACCCACTGGGCTCAGGTGATCCTCCTGCCTCAGCCTTCCAAGTAGCTGAAACCACTGGCGCATGTCACCACACCGAGTTGTTTTTCATTTATTGTAGAGACGAGGTCTTGCCAAGTTGCCCAGGCTGGTCTTGAACCCCTGAACTCAAGCAATCCTCTTGCCTCCACCTCCCAAAGTGCTGGGATTACAGCTACTGTGCCTGGCCTTTTTTTTTTTTTTTTTTAGAAAACAGGATTTATTGAGAGGACAGAGAAGCTCCCATAGTGGGAGGAGACCTGAAGGGGTTGCCCTGGCCTTTTTTTTTTTTTTTTTTGATGAGACAAGGTCTTGCTATGTTGCCCAGGCTAGAGTGCAGTGATTATTTATGGGTGCAATCATAATGTACTATAGGCTTGAACTCCTGGGCTCAAATGATCCTCTTGCTTTAGCTTTTCAAGTTGTTGGGACTACAGTAGAGTGCCACTGCACTCCAGCCTGGGTGATAGAGTGAGATTCCAACTCTCAAACACACACTCAAAAACAAAAATAAATAAAATGCATACATACAGTAAATATTCAAAAAGTATAAAATAATCCAGTCAAGCTAACTTCTTATTTATATATTAGGCCCATCTAGTCCCCCTCCTTGAGGGCAACTTTCCTTATGGGTTTCTTGTGTATCCTTCCAGAGACACTGTTATAAGTTACATCGTTTTTAAAAAAAATTTGGCTTCATATAGGAATTTTTACTTTAATCACTTTCCATCACTTTCCATTTTGACAGGTCCTTTAATATTTCCTAGAATAAAGATGCTAAGGTTAGAGGGATACAATGATTGAGTGTGAATGTTAGAGCATAAAAGGATCTGGAAGTCATGTCCTTTACTATTCCAAGTGGATCAACACAGTGCTTGTTCCTTATGGAAAGAACCACTAAAACAGATTTCTCTTATACCTCCCACAGAATCTCAGACCTCATCCAAATGCTGCATCTTAATTAGATCTCCAGGTGATTTGCGTGCACCTTTATGTTTGAGAATTACTGCTCTCATCCAATCTTCTTCACAAATCAAGGGAGCATGGCTCGGCAAAGTCAGTGGAGAGCTGATACTAGAAATCAAGTCTCCTGACATCTTGTCCAGTGCATTTTCTAATATGCCAAAATTCTGGTCCAATAACTTGATAAAGCATTTTACACATTTTCACTATGGACTTTGGAGTCAGACATAGCAGGGTTCAAGTCCTAGGTTTACCACTGGCACTTCATAGGAGCACAATAATAGTGTGTTAAATATAATGCATAGGCCATTGGTTTGAACTGAGTTCCTGCACTGGGCCCACAACCAAACCAAAATGTAGTTACCCATGCTGAAGTTCCATGTCACCAGGTCAAAACTAAGTTATTAATCCAACCTTGCTAGAAATCAGTGGAGAGAGACAATAGCCAAATCCTAAAATAGGCCAGTTTTAGCTGCCATGATAAAGAAGTTCCCTCAGCTTTAATCTTTCCAAGGAGAGTCACCTTGAAACGACCAATCTGCTTTTTATTGTTTCTGCTTTCCTCAGCCTCGTTTTTCCTATAAAGCCAACCTTCTGCTCAGCTCATTAAAACACTCATTCTATTTTATAGAATGAGTGCTGTTCGATTTTAGAATTGCAAACAAAAGCCAACAAAATATTAAAATTTGTTGTAATTTTGTCTTTTGACAGATGGTTATTATACTTCCTATCTTATTATTTTTTAAAAAGTAATAAATTTTACTTTTAAGAGTTTAGGGTCACAGCAAAATTGAGTGAAAAGTAGAGTTCATGTACTCCATCTCTCCTCCCTCACTGTCAACCTCCTGCACACTAATTATTCTCTTTTTTTCCTGAGTGGCTGGAGGGCAGTGGCACCATCACGCTCACCGCAGCCTTGACCCTCTGGCTCAGGGGAGCCTTCCCCCTCAGCCTCCAGAATAGCTGGAACTACGGGCCCACGCCACCAAGCCCGGATAACTTTTTTGATTTTTGCAGAGACGAGGTCACATTATGTTGCCTAGGCTGGTTTCGCACTCCTGGGTTCAAGCTCTGGCCTTGGCCTCCCAAAGTGCTGAGATTACAGGCATAAGCCACTGCGCCCGGCCTTCTTATTAACAATGGGATTAATAACACTTGCCATCGCACCTGACCATAACTTAAAAGCAATATTTCAACAGCCTTTGAAGAATCATTTACACATTTCTGTGCATTCATATACATCCTGTTCTTGAGTCGGGAGCTGGCTATCTTGCTCCATAAACCAGGGAGGGATTTTATTCCGCTATTTATTTCACAGACTGAAACACAGAGAGACTGAGGTGCTGGCAGGCTGTCTTCTTTCTACTGCATCTTAAGCCGGAACTGATCAGTAGACTCCGGGCGCAAGCCTGGAGAGCCGGCAGCCAAGCTGGAATCTAAGCCCGCCTATCACAGCGCACAGATGGTGCCCAGGAGTCCAGCCAGAGCGGGGAGCCGGGGGCTGTGCTGTGGGAAAGCAGGACGAATGGAGGCAGGCACAGTTTCTGGAATTTGGGCTTTGCGCCTGCGAGACTCGGATTTGGAAGACCCGCACGCGAAAGGAGCCGATTTCGTTTTGCTCGACAGAACTTGGCAGCGGGACTGGAAGGGAGAAAGGCCGCAGAGGGTCACTTTAGAGTGTCCTCGCTCGGAGCTTGTAGCCTCTTGTCTTCCGGCCTTTCTCCCTCCCGCCTGAGCTGAGTTTCAGTTGCTTCCCTCTTCTCATTCCAGACGCGGGAATTTGAAGTCACAATAGCACTTCCGGAGGGCGGTGTTCCTGGAGAACGGAAGTCACTGAACTGCTTCCGGTTGCTCTGCTACGCCGTTCCCGCGATGCCTTGTGGAAGTTGTAGTTCCGAGCGAGCGGTACCGCCACGAAGGGAGTGAGGAGGGGGGACTGAGTGGCGTTTCTGCCCCCAACCCAGTACTGAGGTTGGGTAACTGATTCTTTCTATCTTGTCTTGAGATCCAAAGAGCTTTACCTCTGTCAAAAAGTTCTACGCTGGGTGGCTGAGGCGGGAGGATTGCCTGAGCGCAGGAGTTCCAGGCTGCAGTGAGCTCTGATCGCCAGTGCACGCCAGCCTGGGAGACAGCAAGACCTTGCCTCACAAAAAAAAAAAAAAAAAGAAAAGAAAAAGAAAAAGTTATATGAGATTTCTACTATTTATCTATGTCTAGATAGATATATAAACATATACGTATGTGTGTGTGTGTATGTGTGTGTGTGTGTGTGTGTGTATATATATATATATATATCTTCAGGGGGCGTATGTAAATAAAACATGATATTTTCCTCTTTTAGAATAGTAAAAGTATACAGAAAAAAAGCAAAAATAGCGGGATGACTACGTTGACCTTATACAAACAGTTAAAAAGGTATAAACCGAAATGAAAAGCATCCTTTTCCTATCTGTCTAATTCCCTCCTCTGAAATAACACTGTTACTTGCTTTTTAAAGGTGTATACCTCCAGAGAAAAATTATAAGTGCAAATGTACACATGATTTAAAGGTACACAAAAGAGATAATGCTATAATAAAATACTCTTCTCAACCCTCTTTTTTCATTTGATAGTACGTTAGAGATATTTCCATGCTTGCACATAAAGAGCTACTTCATTCTCTTTTCAATGGCTCTATCCTACAAATATCATAATTTATTCATCCACTGCCCTTTTCTACCTCACTGATAAACATTGTGGTTGTTCATAATTTTTTTCTTGATCATAGTTTGGTGTATATATACAGGCTAAATTCGCAGAGACAAAATTGCCCAGTCAAGGGTAATGCTTTATAAAAGTAGATGAATACCACCAAATTGTACCAATTTATATCCTCATCCAACAATGCATGAAAGTATTTTCTCTAGTAGGATTTTATGGCCTAGGTGCCAGTCGTGGGGTGAGGTAAATAAAAAAAAAGAAAGTTTTTTCTTCCTTTCTGCTTTCTAGCATGGGCATTATCAAACTTTTGCTAATATGAGAAAAGAAGAGCTTTCTCCTCCTTTGATTTGCAGTTTCATAATTATTAGTGAGGTTGCATTCCTATTTGTATGTCTATTGGCCATTTATATTTCTGAAAGTATATTCTTGGCTCAGTTTTCTCTTGAGTTGTTCATCTTTTTTCTTATTGATTTGTTAGCACTTGTAAATTAAGGAAGTTATTCATTTGTCTGAGAATCATGAAATTTTTTTTCTTTGTATATCATTTACCTTCTGACTTTGCTTTTGTATTTTTTTGCCACACAAATGTGCTTGATTTTATAGTCATGCTTATTAGGTTTTCTTTTTCCCCTATGGCTTCTGAGTTATTTGATTTCTGTAATTTATTTTAGTATAAGGAGGAGTGACTCTAGCTTTATCATCTGCCATTTGTCCAAAAGATTAGCTAGTGGTCCCATGATCATCATCATTAACATCATTATCATTTTGAGTCAGAGTTTCACTCTGTCACCCAGGCTAGAGTGCTGTGGCACAATCATGGCTACCATAGTCTCGACCTGCTGGGCTCAGCTGATCCTTCTGCTTTAGCCTTCTGAGTAGCTGGAACCTCAAGTATGTGTTATCATGCCCAGCTAATTTTTAAATTTAAAGAAAAGTGAAATCTTGACAAGTTGACCAGGCTGGTCTCGAACCCCTGGGCTCAGGCAATCCTCTTTCTTCTGCCTCTCAGAGTGCTGGGATTATAGGAGTGAGCCATGGTGCTTGGCCTATCATGATTTTTGGTTTTGTTTTTTTGAGTTGGAGTCTCACTCTGTCGCCCAGATTGGAGTGCAGTGGCACGCTCCCGGTTACCGCAGCCTTGACCTGCTGGGCTCTGGCGATCCTTCCACCTTAGCCTTCCAAGTAGCCGAACTACAGGCACACGCTACCACCCACGCCCGTCTAATTTTTGATTTATTGTAGAGATGAGGTCTCGCCAAGTTGCCTGGGTGAGTCTCGAACACGTGAACTCAGGCAATCCACTCGCCTCGGCCTCCCAAAGTCCTGGGATTACAGGTTGAGCCACTGAGCCCAGCCTTTTGTTACATTTATAACAAAATAGCTAGAAAAAAATTCCTTTATGGCTAGGGAAAAAGCCCAATGAACATTAAAAATATGCCTTCATATGAGATGCTGCAACAAGTTTTGAAGGTTGGTTTTGGGGAAAAGAATAAGAATAATTAAGTAGCACTCCAACTTTCCTTAAAACATCTGCTAATCTTGTACTATTGCTTTTTCTACACAATATTAAAAAAGGTTGCTAATGTTTATTAAAATAAGTAGTGAAAACTTTTCTAATTAATACCCAACTTAAAAAAAAGACGGGATAAATAAAGTATGATGCAACCAGGGTGGAATGCTATGCAGATGTTTAAAAGAATGAGACAATCAAGTGAAAAGAAAAAAAGAACATTAGGAGAGTGTTGCTATGGTCTGAATGTGTCACTACAAAATTTAAATTGAAACCTACTCCTCACTGTGGTGAAGTTAAGAGGCTGGGCCTTTTGGGAAGTGATAAAGTCATGAGGGTTCTGCCCTCATGAATGAAATTAGTGCCCTTATAAAGGGTTGAAGAGAGCTGTCTTGCTTCCTCTTTCATCATATGAGGCACCATCTATGAAGCTGAGAGTGAGCCCTTACCAGACACCAAATCTTACAGTGCCCTAATCTTGGACTTCCTAGCCTTCAGAACTGTAAGAAAAATTTCTATTATTTATAAATTAGCCAGTTTAAAATACTTTCTTATAGCTGCCTGAATGACCTAAGTGTATACATATAGTATGCTACCATTTGTATGGAGATCCAAGAATGAATATATCTTTATCTATTATATCTATATCTATACCTATATCTATAAATATTATACACAGAGGATGACAAAAAATGTAAACACATCTTAAAAAAGGAAAAAACTGTATTAGAATTGTAATACTTTATAACATGAATACAAGTCACGTTTGACTTCTGCAATTATAAAAGGTGCTCAGAGTGGATACTATTAGCGTCCAGACACTTCTGATTTCAGCAAACTTCTCTTAAAATGTGTGTGCATTGTTTTTGGCACCCCTGGTAGTATATAGTATATATAGTATAGTATATATAGTATATATTTATAGTACATATTTGTAAATTCATAGAATGACTCTTCAAACTGGTAACAGCGATTGCCTCTTCGGAAGAGAACTGGTGGCTAGCAGACCTAAGGTGGGAGAAACACTTACCTTTTATGCCTTCCCTTTTGTACCTTAAAATCTTGTACTATGTACATGTAATGCCCATTCAAAAAATAAAATTTGAAATTGGGCCTAATTTTTAAGGTGATGATTAAATGCTATTTGTTATTATTTTTCAGCTCTTTCTTCCTTCAAATGTACCCAGTTGCCTGACTAATCTTAAAACTGCACTTGTAAGGAACATGGGATAGAGTTCAGTGTTGTTTCAATCGCACCATGACTGTGATTCCAGTAAGCAAGGGGTCATTCAGAAGATTGGACTTACCAATCAAAATGGATATCAGTTGGAGAGAAAGATTCCTGATGGAGGATTAATTTCATTCTTTTTTGTCAACCCCATAGCACAGTGCTAGCTTCAAAGGATGAGGTAATTGGCTAATTAAATAGCCACAGTAGAGTATGCAACAAAACCAGCCTAAGAACAAGTCTTTGAATCAGGCCCTCTGAATTGTTATTTCTACTAAATCAGTAAGTTGCTAAATCAGTGAAGTTTGGCAATTTGTAGTTTTTATTGATTTTTTTTCTTACTCAAAGAATAATAATATATATTCATCTTAGCAAATATAAATGAGTAAAAAGAATAAAATATTAATCACCTATGACCCCATTATGTAGTAAGATCTTGCTATTTCTTGGTGTATAGTCTTCCTTATATTTTATAAATTTATACACAATGTATATTCATAACACTGGAGTCATACTTTTGAAATTTAAATGTTTTTTTTTTTTTTACTTAAAAACATTTTTAATAGATGGGGTCTCTATGTTGCCTAGGCTGGTGTGCAGAGGCTATTAACAGGTGCTACCACAATGCACTACAGCCTGGAACTCCTGGGCTCAAGTGATTTTCTGGGCTCCCCTCAGGCTCCAGAGTGGCTGAGATGACAGGGGCAAGCCAACGTGCCTGGCTCTTTTTTTACTTTTTAAAATGAGATATGCTAAAAAAAATATATATCTGGGTGGTCAATTCAACTAAGTTTATTTGAGCAAGAAAAAGGTTCTAGATCCAGGTAGTATTCAGACTGAAAATAGCTCGGAATGCCCCCAACCTCCAACATAGTGAGCTTTACTTATAACCAGAAAACAGGAAATGACCTTCAGAAGTTACCTGTTTGTTGGTGCAGTGCCTCATTTGTTTTACTTGGGCATAATTTGGCAGCTTTCAACCTGCGACTGGCTGAGACTCAGTTATAGACTAAGGTCATACTCCTAGGTTAAATCATGACTTGTTTACACATCAGCTAAGGTACAGTTCACACTGTACGGAGTCCGCTGTGAGCCAGAGTTAACAGATATAACGTTGTAAAGTGTGTAAGTCTCAGGACTCAATGAATTTTTACATAGTATGTAAAGTTTTGTGAACTTTTCCTTTGACATAACAACAGTGTGAACATTTCCCAAGCATTAAATATGTTTTTATGCCATTTAAAAATGACTGTGTAAGTGTATTACTGTATGTGGATCATTATTTATATGATTTTTGGACATCCAACTTGTTTCTCAAAAATTTTTTCTATTATAACTGTGTCTTGATAAAGATAACTATCTTTATTGCTATGCCCTTGTACACATTCTCGATTATAATCTTTGAATAAATTCCTAGGTATGGAATTGCTTAAAGATCATGTAAAATTCTGTGACTTCTGATATGCCAGCATTTGCTGAGTGTGTCCAACACTTTTTACTAACTTTAATATATAGAATGTGAGAACATGGGCCAGGCTTGGTGGCTCAGCCTGTAATGGGAGGCTAAGGTGAGTGGATTGCCTGAGTCCGCGGGTTCGAGACCCGCCTGGGCAACTTGGCGAAATCTCATCTCTACAATAAATCAAAGAAAATTAGCCGGGCGTGGTAGCGCGCGCCTGTAGTTCCAGCTACTTGGAAGGCTGAGGTGGAAGGATCTCCGGAGCCCAGCAGGTCGAGGCTGCAGTGGCCGGGAGTGGCCTCTGCACTCTGGTCTGGGTAACAGAGTGAGACTCCAACTTAAAAAAAAAAAAGGAATGTGAGAACATGGTGGTTTAGGAAAAAAAGCCTGAGTTGCATTTAATAAGATCAAACATTTACCAAGATTTATTTCATAATGATCTTTGTTGTTGTTTTCTTCAGAACATCAAAATATTGTCCTGACTGTTCTCAGGATGCAGAGTAGAGGGGAAACACTTTTTTTCCTGGTTAGAGTTGTCCAGTCTTTGAGGGATTTCACATCATTTGTGTGTTTGTGGTAAAAATATGCATAATGTCAAATTTACCATTTTAACCATTTTAAAGTTTATAGTTCAGTGACATTAAGTACATTCATATTGTTATGCAACTATCACTACCATCCATTTCCACAACTTTTTCATCTTCCCATACTAACACTCTGTACCCTTTTTTTTTTTTTTTTGAGTTGGCGTCTTGCTCTGTCGCCCAGACTGGAGTGCAGTGGCCGCTCCCGGCCACCGCAGCCTTGACCTGCTGGGCTCCAGCGATCCTTCCGGCTCAGCCTTCCGAGTAGCCGGAATTACAGGCGCGCGCTACCACGCCCGGCTGATGTTTTGATTTATTGTAGAGATGAGGTCTCGCTGCCCAGGCGGGTCTCGAACCCGCGGGCTCAGGCAATCCACTCACCTCAGCCTCCCAAAGGCGTGGGATTACAGGCTGAGCCCCCCAGCCCAGTTTACTCTGTACCCTTTAAAAAGTGGCTCCCCATTCACCACTCCCTGTAGGCCCTGGAAACCTCTGTGCTTTCTATGAATTTGACTACTCTAGAAACTTTATGTAAGTGGAATCAACATTTGTTTCACTTAACATAATGTATATAGATGTACATCAAAGTATATCTATGTTGTAATATGCGTCAGAATTTCTATCCTTTTTAAGGATGAATAACATACCATTGTAAGTATATACCTCATTTTGTTTATTAGTCTACTGATGGACACTTAACATCCTCCACTTTTTGGCTATTGTAATACTTTGATGAACATGGGTATATAAATGCTTTTTCAAATTCCTGCTTTCAATTCTTGTGTGTATGAATTTACCCAGAAGTCAAATTGCAGGATCACATAGGTAGTTCTATGTTTAATTTTTTGAGGAACCACCATACTGCTTTCCATATTGTCAACTTCACATCATTTAAAGTCCATCAGTGATTCAGATCAAGATTTTATGATATCCAAGTAGACCTCCAAATACTTAAAGGATGTGGTGAAACTTCCAAAACAAAATTAATTGTACTTTACTTTAAAATCTCATATAGAACTTTTAGCAAGAGAGCATATATAGTAAAGGACTAATAAAAATGGTTCATTAATGCTCTTTTCTTCTTCTCTTCAGAAATAAACCTTAAAAAATGTATATAGGTGGGCTAGAAAAAAAGTATTTTTCTCCCCCTCAGGGCAATAATTTATGAAGGCATTTAAAATGTTAAGGCAGATAAAGTATTGTATCCCTGACCACTCACTTTTCCTCTAAATCCCAGAACTTAGCTGCATTTCTTAGGGCCAAAATGAACTGAAATATATTGCCTGGATCCCTAGACCAGACATACACCTGAGTCATGTGACCCAACCCAGGAGAAATGGCACAGTCGTCTGACCTGTGTTATTACGCAGTTCTCCTCATTGTCCTATTTGCAGCACAAATCACTATTTCGAATGATCCTTTTTCTTTGCATGTTTCTCATCTGTCTTCCCTCCATCAGAACATAGGCTCCATAAGAATCTAGACTGTGCTGTTTACCATGCCTTTCCTTAAAACAGTGCTGAGCACAAAATAGGTCCTCAATGAAGATTTAGTGAATGAATTATCACACAAATGAAAATTTGCTATCCTCATATGTTTCCTTCCACTCAAACTTTTTAAAACAATTATCTTAAACACTCAGAAAAGCATACACTACTCATTTTTTTTTTTTTTTTTTTATGAGTTGGAGTCTCACTCTGTCGCCCAGACTGGAGCGCAGTGGCCGCTCCCGGCCACCGCAGCCTCGACCTGCTGGGCTCCAGTGATCCTTCCGCCTCAGCCTTCCGAGTAGCCGGAATTACAGGCGCGCGCTACCATGTCCAGCTGATTTTTTTTTTTGATTTATTGTAGAGATGAGGTCTCGCTGCCCAGGCGGGTCTCGAACCCGCGGGCTCAGGCAATCCACTCACCTCAGCCTCCCAAAGGCGCGGGATTACAGGCTGAGCCACCGAGCCCGGCCACTACTCATATTTAACACATCCTAAGGTTTTACCACATTGCTTCAAGTTCTCTTCAGTCTTTTTTAAAAAAAGAATAAAGACAAAAATATATAGGAGATGGAGAGATGGATAATGTAAGAGGAAGTCTGTGAAAGTGAGCAGTTTTTATTGACCCGTAAGATGAATGGTTCACCTGCATCATTTACACAAACTACAGATCCCATACAGCACTGCAATGATAGGCACGTGGTCTATTCTTTTATCTTCTGTAAGCAGCCAATGAGAGGCAACGTTTGCAGAGGTCTAGGATGACATCTGGTGTATTGACTGTGACCGGTGTTAGAGCTAGTTTTTGCTGTTTGGAACGTGCTGCTGTAATTCAGATTTAAAGAGGTCTTTCCTGTTAATTCAAAGCTCATTGTGCCTCTTGTTTCCGAGGGAAGAGCTGATTTAGTAATCTAAATGGATGCAATACTGAATTATAGGTCAGAAGACACTGAAGATTACTACGTGTTACTGGGATGTGATGAACTATCTTCGGTAAGACAGTGGATAATGCTGTTCTTTTTCACAACAGTATTTCAAGTTTTTATTTAAAGTTTTAACTTTAAACTTTTAGTTACATTGCCTAAAAACTGAATTTTGTATTATTTTAAAGTACTTTTGGCTCAGAGAAAGTTAAGAATTTAAATGTATGTTGGATTTTTACTTGCATAGTGTCCTATGTCAATTTTATGAAAGCTTCTGAAATAAATATTTGAAACTGTATTGTAATTTCTGATGGTAGTGTTTCATAGCACACATGAGTTATATATTTATTATAGTAATTCATTTAATAATTGAGGTGAAATGTAATTTTTTAGTAAATTAGGGATTTAAAATGTTTTATTAAAATATGTACTTTTATGTGAGCAGTTAATTTAGAATCCAAGAAGCATCTTTTTATGTTAATATTTCAAATTGTATGACAGAAATTATTTCTTGAAAGGGTGGCTTCTGACACAAAAATATATGAAAATTCTGTAGTTGTTTACTGGATCTATAATAAAATAATGTTTTTGAAGTGCCCTCATAAACAATTATAAAGGTTGTAGAAGTTTTTTAAATTATGGAAAAATCATTTACAGATCTATCTCCCAAGGGTAACACTACTAATATTTCATCATATTAATCTCTAGTCGTTTTCTTATGTCTAATTTTTTAAGACGTGTTTGATAGGATATTATATACTTGTTGATTCCTGCTTTTCCTCTTTAATATTATATCAAGGATTTATTTCTCCACACTGTTAAACTTTCTGCATACATATTTTAATGGCTGCAAAAATATTTCATTTTGCAGTATTGCCACAATTGACTTATTCTCTTATTGTTAAATATCTTACTTATTTCCAAGTTTTTAATATTTTAAATGATATTGAGATAAACATGAAATATATTCGTTATTAAATTATGTATTATTAAACCATTTTATTAAAATATATTTACATGATTAACATATTTTATTTATTTATTGTTATTAAAAGACAATTATTAATATTTTAAAGCAAAATATTTTATTATTTCTTATAGTTTCATAAAGAGAATAGTTCAGTAATAAAATGTATTAGTTTTGTCTTGAGGACAGGATGTGATGTGGTACACAAAGGGTTAAAATCTCTATTTTTGTCATGCTGAGGAAGTTTTCTTAGATACCTTGAAGTTAAAAGAAACCATACACACACAGATCATTTTATATAGCATTTTATATAGCATTTAATCCTCTTTTAGTTGCATATTTCCTCTCAAGAATATTTTACTCTTATTTACATTGGTGGTGATTTGCCTATAGCAATTGAGAAAATCATTATCATTTTTGCCATATGCCATATGTGTCATTCATATTTCAGTTTATACTATTAGCAAATAATTTTTGTAGGAACAATTTAAGATCAAAGGAACATAATTTAACTTGATAATTTGGATTTTTAAAAATAGCTGCAGCTGGGCACTGTGGCTCAGCCTGTAATCCCAGGACTTTGGGAGGCTGAGGCAAGAGAATTGCCTGAGTCTGGGGGTTCGAGACCAGCCTGGGCAACTTGGTGAGACCTCATCTCTACAATAAGTCACACAAAAAAATTAGGCAGGCGTGATGGTGTGCATCTGTAGTTCCAGCAATTTGGAAGGCTGAGGTGGAAGGATTACCTAAGCCCAACAGGTCGAGGCTGCGGAGGCCGTGAGTGTGCCACTGCACTCCAGCCTGGGTGACAGAGTGAGACTCCAACTCAAAAAAATATAAAATAAAAAATAAAAATAGCTGTTAGGTTACAAAGTAAAGATCATTATATTCCCTTAATAAATTTCTTGGCCCATTCAGTAAGTCTTTTTAAAGTTGTGATTGTGTCTTTTCAGTCCACAAAGGAGGATTCATTTTGGATAGACTCACAAAAATGATCCCATTGTTTATGTATAATGTGTATAACAGTTGCATTTTATGTTACTAGGTGTAGTCATATTTCTCTGTCTCAACATTCCTTTTACTAGGTGTATTTTACTGATCTGTCAATGGCATATCTAAATATTTAAATAAAAATCATTTATTTTTAATGAAATACTGTCACAATTTGTCAATTCTTATTTTCTTTTCTTTTTTAAAGATGTAAGGCACAATTCAAATTAGGTATACAAGTGGTCATCGTACAGGTAAAGTTTGGGCCTCCCTTTGGTCCCCACTTTACCTGGTTTGAGATAAGGTACCCTTATTGATGTTGTGTCCTCCTCTCCCCCAACCCCAGCAGTATCCCACTACTGCCAATCCCTTTTTTATAGTATTATGGTAAATGTTCAGGGTCCACTTATGATACCACTTCTTTTTATATGGATCATTTTCTCGCTTCTTTTTATAGATATGCTTCATATTTAAAGATATTTTAATGCCATTTTTGACTATTGTGATATTTCCTTTACTTGATTTTTGTTGAATGGATTTTCTTTAATTCAAATATCCTTTCATTTGATGCTCTAAAGCATCAAAAATCTAAAAGCAATTTAGCAGTTATAATTTCAAAGCAATTTGATTTTTTTTTTTTTGAGTTGGAGTCTCAGTCTGTCATCCAGACTGGAGTGTAGTGGCACACTCACGGCCACCCCAGCTTCGATCTGCTGGGCTCTGGCGATCCTTCCTCCTCAACCTTCCAAGTAGCTGGAACTATAGGTGCACGCTACCACGCCAGGATAATATTTGATGTATTGTAGAGAGGAAATCTCGCCAAGTTGCCGAGACTGGTCTTGAACCGGCAGACTCAGGCAATCCACTCGCCTCGGCCTCCCAAAGTGCTGGGATTACAGGCTGAGCCACCAACCCCGGCCAAGCAATTTGATATTTTGATTTTACCTATAACAATTGAGACACTCATATAATAGTTTTACTTTGGTATATTCTTACAAAAGAACAAAATAGAGTTTGTGCTGGAAATTGATTAAGTTTAAAGTAAAATTTGTATATTTTTAAATGATTCTAGAGCAGTAATTCCGAAATTTTTCTTCTCAGAGCTTTAAGAAAAATCTTTCACAAATTGAAAATACAACTATGACAATAAGCAACAAGACTAATTTCCTGTTTTACATATATAACATATATAACTTTTGGGAGGATTTCCATGTTGTCCTATAGAAAACAACATAGCCCCATGTCAAAAAAATTTACCAAAGTTTGATTCCAAGTTAGTGAGACTTTTCTTCCTATATTGAATTTTATACAAAAGACACATGCTATAAAACCCTCTTAAGTGCTTATTGATGCATACACTACACAGGAGGGATTTAAAGCATCCTCCCTGGTATGGATCTTATTTGGTTTTTTAACATTTGGTCACTATTTTGGTAGTAATGATAGAAGATTTCAGACTTTGTGGACTTGAAAATTGAGCACAAACCTGATAAATAGAAACATCTATTTTTTTTCCCTAGTTCTCTTTCTTTTCTTTCTTTCCTTTTTTTTTTTTTTTTGAGTAGGAATCTCACTCTGTTGCCCAGGCTGGAGTGCAGAGGCACACTCTCGGTCACCACAGCATCAACATGCTGGTCTCAGGTGATCCTTCTGCCTCAGCCTTCCAAGTAACTGGAACCACAGGTGCGTGCCACCATGCCCAGCTAATGCTTTTGGTTTATTGTAGAGACAAGGTCTTACCATGTTGCCCAGGCTTGTCTCAAACCCCTGGACTCCGGCAATCTTCTCACTTTTGCCTCCCAAAGTGCTGGGATTACAGTCTTGAGCCACCGTGCCCAGCTAGTTCTCTTTCTTATTGACTTCAGACTGCCTGGGTTCATTGACTTTGCCACTTGCTAGCTGTGTGACGTTGAGAAAATTACTTAACTTTTCTATGCCACTGTTTTCTAATTTGCACATGGAAATTAATAGTACCCCACTCATAGAGCTGTGGAAATTAAATCAGACATTAAATATATAAAGTGCTTTGAACAGTGCCTGCATAGAGTGGTAAGTGGTTGTGGTTGTGGCTATTGTTTTGACCTCACATTGATACTGTGTGCTTGGAACTTGGTAAATTTATCTTATTCTTTTGTGTGTGTGTGTGTGTGTGTGTGTGTGTGTGTGTGTGTGTGTGTGTGTGTATTTTGGTAGAGATGGAGCCTCACTATGTTGCCCAGGCTGGTCTCAAACCCCTGGGCTCAAGTGATCCTCCTGCCTCCACCTCCCAAAGTACTGGGATTACAGGCGTGAGCTACCACACCTGGGCAATTTTTATTCTTTATTTTTTTTGAGTTGGAGTCTCATTCTGTCACCCAGGCTGGAGTGCAGTGGCATGCTCACGGCAACCACAGCCTGGACCTGCTGGGCTTAAACAATCCTTCCACTTCAGCCTTCCAAGATGCTGGAACTACAGACATATGCCACCACGCCTGGCTAGTTTTTGTGATTTACTGTAGAGACGAGATCTCATCAAGCTGCCTGGGCTGCTCTCAAACCCCTGGGCTCAGGTAATTCTCTCTCCTCGGTCTCCCAAAGTGCTGGGATTACAGGTTGAGGCACCATGCCTGGACTTGCATCATTTTTAAGTTGTTTTATTTTGAAATCATTTTTTATTTACAGATAAGTGGCAAAAATAGTACACAAAGTTCGAATAGACTCTTCACCCAGCCTCCCTTTATGTTAACATCATACTTCATGGAAGTACAAGGAACAAAACCAGAAAATTAACATTAGTTAATACAATTAACTGGGAACAGCAAACATTATTTTTGTTTGATTGTTTATTGAGTCAGGGTCTCACTCTGTCGCCCAGGTTAGGGTGCAGTGGTACTATCATGTTTCATCACAGCTGGTGATCCTTCCACGGCAGCCTCCTGAGTAGCTGGGACTACTTGGGATTTTTTGTAGAGGTGAGGGCTCACTATGTTGCTTAGGCGGGTCTTGAACTCCTGGGCTCAAGCAATCCTTTTGCCTTGGCTTCCCAAAATGCCAGGAGTACAAGTGTGAGCCACTGCATCTGTTGGCCATCCAACATTTTATGGTAAAGGATCAGGTAGACAGGGTGAGGATAGGATGCAAAATTTAAGGAGGCACTACCTTCAGGGTTGTGCAAGTACAGAAACTTGAGGGATGGTGGGGGTGGGGGGAGGGAGAGAGAGAGAGAAAAAGTTTTAGAAACTTCCTTAAACCTAGGTGCCCTGCTTGCCTCACTTGGTGCTGGCCCTGAGATAGCAAATATTTTAGGTTTTGCAGCCTTAGGGTCTCTGTCCCAATGACTCAAGCTCTACTGTTAGAGAAAGCAGGTATAGATAATATGTAAGTGAATGACCATGGCTGTCTTCCAATAAAACTTTAATTAAAAAAACACACATGCCGGGCTTGGTGGCTCAGCCTGTAATCCCAGCACTTTGGGAGGCTGAGGTGAGTGGATTGCCTGAGCCCGCGGGTTCGAGACCCGCCTGGTCAACTTGGCGAGACCTCATCTCTACAATAAATCAAAAATTAGCCGGGCGTGGTAGTGTGCGCCTGTAGTTCCAGCTACTTGGAGGGCTGAGGTGGAAGGATCGCCGGAGCCCAGCAGGTCGAGGCTGCGGTGGCCGGGAGTGGCCACTGCACTCCGGTCTGGGCGACAGTGAGACTCCAACTCAAAAACAAAACAAAACAAAACACACATTAGGCCAGATTTGGCCTTTGGGCCAAAGTCAGTCAGTCTCTGATCCAAGCTATTGGTCTTACGTAATTTCATCAGTTTTCCTACTAATGCCCTTTTTCTGTTCTAGGATCCAAGCGAGGACCCGTTATTACACTTTGCTGCCATATTCCCCTAGTCTCCTCCAATCTGACACTTTTTCCTACCTTCTTTGTCTTTCATGACTTGCATACTTTGAAGAGTACGAGTCAGTTATTGTAGAATGCCCCTCAATTTGGCTTTGTCTGATATATTCTCATTATTAGATTGAGGTTATGCATTTTTGGAAAGAATACCACAGAAGTGATGTTGTGCCTTTCTCAGCGTATCATATTGGGGGCACATGATAATGATAAGTCTTATTGATCTTGATCCCTGGGTTAAAGTAGTGTCTGTTAGGTTTCTCCTGCTGGGTTTTTCTACAGTAAGGTTATTCTTTTTCTTTTTGTAATTAACAAATATCTTGGGGAAGATACTTTGAGCCTATACTATTTCTCCTCAAACTTTCACTCACTGAGTGAAAGCATTTGGGGTGGATCTTCTCTGTAACAGTTACAACTGTGGTTCTTACCTAATGGTGACTTTCTATTTACCTCATTCATTTTACAATTATTAGTTGGAATTTTTCTGTAAAGGAAAACTATTCATATTCCCACATTTATTTGTTTATTCAATTTATTTTTTATCACTATTGGTTAATGGACAGTTATTGTATTTTAAGTGTTATTACCCAAGTACTACCACTATTTATTTTATGGCTCAAATTGTTGTTATGGCTTATGCTTTAATTAATTATCAGTTAGTTGGAATGATGTAAGAGAATCTTTTTTTTTTTTTTTTTGAGTTGGAGTCTCACTCGGTCGCCCAGACTGGAGTGCAGTGGCCGCTCCCGGCCACTGCAGCCTCGACCTGCTGGGCTCTGACGATCCTTCCGCCTCAGCCTTCCAAGTAGCCGGAATTATAGGCATGCGCTACCACGCCCAGCTGATTTTTTTATTTATTGTAGAGATGAGGTCTCGCTGCCCAGGCGGGTCTTGAACCCGCGGGCTCAGGCAATCCACTCACCTCAGCTTCCCAAAGGCGCGGGATTACAGGCTGAGCCACCGAGCCCGGCTGAGAATCTTTTATCTATTTCAGGGATCTTGCTAATATCTGAATTTTTGTGGAAAAAAATCTATTTTCAAACTGAGTGAATTGAAATGATAGAAACCAGTTAAATCACATGTTAAAGTGAATCTTCTCTTTTTTGCAGCTTATGAATTTCCATCACCACTCTTTTAATGAATAAACCACAATTTTCAGAAAGCTCCTATTACACAACTGTTATTTTACCTGAAGAACATCTGTCAGTCTATAATCAAGTATTTATTGAATACTTATCATTGGGGCCAGTGATAGGGTGGGGTGGGAAACAAAACAGAAGGGTCAGACATGGTGCAGTGTATAAAGAACTTGATATCTAATTGAGGAGCCAAAGCTAATACACAGGAAACAATTTAAGAACAACTAAGTACTGTGCTGTGTGGTATTGTCTACAAACACAGCAGAAATTAAAGAAAGAATATCTGAAAAGACTTCAGACAAGAGATGGGGCTTGAAATGGCCTTACTAGATGTTTAGAATTAGATGCATGGAGGGAGAGACAGAGGACATTTGTGTGTCTAGGGAAAACTGAACAAGATTCATCCAAGTGGGAATCAAATTAGTCTCCATTGCACACTAGAGTGTTTCCTTGCATAGACCAAAATACTGTGCTAACAGGATATGTAAAAGATAAGTTTTCAAGTTTTAAAATTTAATTTCTAAAGTTAATATATGCCCGATAAGGAAATGTGGACTACAAAGAAGAAATGTTTAACATTTTGGAGTATGACTCATACATATTAATTACCTGAGCATATATGCTATTTCTATGCATGTATGTACATAAATACATGCATATATGTGTATGTATATTTTTATATGTGTTTGGTATCAGATTTCATGGGTTCAATGTTGGGATCTCCTATTTGCCAACTGTGTGATCTTGGGAAAATTACTTAATTTTACTATGTCTTGGTTTTCTAATCTGCAAGGTGAGAATAATAATAGTCCCTACCTCATAGAGTTGTTGTGAAAATTAAAAGAAACACTATACGTAAAGTGCTTTAGACAGTGTCTGACACATAGTAAGTCTCAATAAATCTTAGTTATAATAATAATGATAATACAAGGGTTACCCCCAAATTGGAATTTATTTATAAAAAATTGTGCATTTATTCTTACATGTCTAAACTTCAGTAACCTTCAAAGTACTCTCTGTTTGATGCAGTACACCTATTGAGACGCTTTTTCCCACTGGTCAAAACAGCTTTTGAACTCATCAATTTTGATGCCTTTTAGTGCTTCTGCCGTTGTTTCATGTCTTCCAAATCAGCAAAACCTTTCCTTTTCAGGACTTTTTTCATCTGGAGAAACAAGAAAAAGTTGCTTAGAATGAGATCCGGTGAATAGGGAGGGTGGGGCACGAGGATCATGCTGTTTTTGGTTAAAGACTGCTGAACTCTCAGCTCCGTGTAGGCAGGTGTGCTTGTAAATCACCCATCATGAAATGGGTAAAAAAATAAATTCACTGAAGCCTAATGCAGCCTCTCACAATAACTCTAGCTGGTACACTGATGTCAATGGCTCCTAGAACTCACCTAGGAGGAAGCCTGTACTACAAGAGGCCTGCCCTCCAAAAAATAATTTTGGGTTACTTCTTGGATATATGTTACACAATTTCTTTTGAGATAAAACATTATGGATTTATTTTGCATATAATCTTACCTTTTCTTGTGGAAATATAAGTTCTCTCAGGTTGTTAAACATCTTCTCTACCAGATAATTTAAAAAAATGACTACAAAGTGTTCCAGCTTATCAACTTTAACAAATATTTTATTTTTAGACATGCCGGTTTTGTTTGAAATGTATATATTCATTGTCACTTCTTATAGCTAAATTCTTTTTTCACTTCCAATTATCTCCTTAGACAAAAATCCTAGATTTGGAATTGTGGGATCAAAGAGTAGGAAACACATTAAAACCTTTTCTCATATACATATGTATATTTTTTGAGTTGGAGTCTCACTCTATCGCCTAGGCTGGAGTACAGTGGCACATTCACGGACATCCCAGCTTCAACCTGCTGGGCTCCAGCTATCCTTCTGCCTCAACCTTTCAAGTAGCCAAAACTACAGGTGTGTGCTACTATGCCTAGCTAATTTTTTATTTATGGGAGAGACGAGGTCTCACTAAGTTGTCTGGGCTGGTCTCAAACCTGCCGACTCAGGTAATCCACTCACCTCGGCCTCCCAAAGTGCTAGGATTACAGGCTGAGCCACCAAGCCTGGCAAGATTATCTGTCTACCTACCTACCTATCTATCTATCTATCTATCTGTCTATCTATCTATAAGCCTGTATGTATATATGCCTGTTTACATTCAGGAGAGCATGAGGGTTCATTTCTTTGCGCCCTCAGTAACACTGGCTATTATCATTCTTTGGATGTTTTGATTTATTTGATTATGAGTAAGTAAAGTTGAACATTTTTTGTATGTTTACTGGCCAACAGGATAGGCAATTTTCCAGACCACTGGGCATTGGATCAGAAAGGCAGAATTCAGTGAACCTTGACACGGAGGGCCTCAGCTGCCCATGGACTGAACTTGGCACTGGACACATGAAGTGGAGAGGACAGGAGATAAATAGAATGTGTCCAAGACAAACTAACTCACTACCTGTTTACCCAGAACCAGCTATACAGGAGATTTGTGATAAACTCTGTGATAGTAAAACTATGAAAAGTAATGAATGACCGAAAAGGACTATTCTTAATTTTTAAAAATATGAAACTGGCAAAAACCAAAAAATATAAAGAAGAAAATGCAATCACATATTAGCACTACTGATAAATAACCATTTTGACACATTTGCTTCCATGAACATCAGAATGTTTTCTAGTGGGATATGAATTTAAAAATAGCTGGGCAGGGTGGCTCATGCATGCAATCCCAGCATTTTGGGAACAGAGGCAAGAGGATTGCTTGAGCTCAGGAGTTTGAGACCAGTCTAGGCAACATAGCAAGACCTCATCTCTACAATAAATAAAAAAATTAGCCAAGTTTGGTGGTGTGCACCCAGAGTCTTAGCTATTCAGGAGTCTGAGGTAGAGGATCTCCTGAGCCCAGGAGGTCGAGGTTGCAGTGAGCCATAACTGGTGCCACTGCACTTAGTCTGGGTGACAGAATGAGACCCTAACTAAAAAACAAAACAAAATAAAACAACAGCAAGAATAAAAATTCTCAAATTTCTACTTTTGATAGGTTTCATTTTATCCATTTATGCTATTTTAAGAGCCCAAAGTATATATTCACAAATATGTGTTAAAAGTGTGTCTTCAGGGATATAACCTATTATTATGAAGGAAGAGTGGTAAAGGGCTTTTTACTTTTTATTCTGTATTGACAGAAGTTTTTTCAAAGAGAGTTTACATTGATTTATTTATTTTTTGAGTTGGGATTTCACTTTGTCACCCAGGCTGGAATGCAGGGGCATGATCATGGCTCACCACAGTCTCAAATACTATGCTCAGGTGATCCGTCTGCTTCAGCCTTCTGAGGAGCTGGGACTACATGTGCACACCACCAGGCCTGGCTAATTTTTTGGATTTTTTTGTAGAGACGAGGTCTCACTATGTTGCCCAGGATGGCTCAAGTGATCCTCCCACCGTGGCCTCCCAAAGTACTGGGATTACAGGCATCAGCCATCATGCCCAGCCAAGAGTTTGTATTAATAAATTACTTGTTAATTTAAAAATGCTTGCTACTATACTCTGCAGGATATTTAAGACTTTTATGATGGTTTTTATGGTGGTTAAGGGAAGAACCCAGAAAGAGAAAACACACTATTAATTATAGTTCTCAACCATCTATCACTTCCTATTATTCCAAAGGGTTTTTAGTAGGAGCTTGACAAGGAAAAGAATAGAGTTGTTAGTCTGGGTTTTATACATACTCCTACCTAATATAGTCTGATTTTGATTGCAAAAGTGAAAACATTTTTTATGAGAACTGACTAAGATGACATGGAGCTGAGGATATGTTTCTCCCATGAATCTTATGACAATATTGAGCTGAGTTGCTTGAGAATTAATTTATCAAACAACAGGTAATTTGCTCCCATTGATTAGTGGTTAGTAAGTATGGAATCCTATAATAGTTCCCCAAGCCTAAAAAATTCAGCCATGGCCAGCGTGGAGGCTTGAGCCTGTAATCTTAGCTCTTTGGGAGGTGGAGGCCAGAGGATTGCCTGAGCTCAGGGGTTCGAGACCAGCCTGAGCAACATGGCGAGAACTCGTCTCTACAGTCAATAAAAAAAATTTATCCAGGTGTGGTGGCGCATGCCTGTGGTTCCAGCTACCTGGAAGACTGAGGTGGAAGGATCGCCTGAATCCAGTAGGTCGAGGCTGTGGTGGCTGTGAGCTACTGCATTCCAGCCTAGGCGACAGAGTGAGACATCGAGACCTCATCTCTACAATAAATCAAAAAATCAGCCGGGCATGGTAGCCCATACCTGTAATTCCGGCTACTCGGAAGGCTGAGGCGGAAGGATCACTGGAGCCCAGCAGGTCGAGGCTGCGGTGGCCGGGAGCGGCCACTGCACTCCAGTCTGGGCGACAGTGAGACTCTAACTCAAAAAAAAAAAAAAAAAAAAAAAAAAAATTCAGCCATGTAAAACAGTGTAAGATGCTAGGATTTAAAGACTGACTGCTTAGTTAACAACAATAAAAAACTCAACTCTTTAAGTAAGTCTCTGAATAACCTTGGACAAGTTAACTTAACCACTGATCTTTAATAATAGCTACTATTGTTGAGTTTTTACTATGCTCAGGCTTTGGGTTTAGTGCTCTACTTATAAGAAGCAAGATAAAGAAACCTAGACACATGGAAGTTATGTAACTTGCCTGAAGTCTTATGGCAGAACTGGGATTTAAAACCAAGCAATCAAATTCCAGAGCCAAGTAACTACTATTGTCTCCTGCTGTTGTCATTGCAGTCACGATTAATAAAGCCAAGCCCTAATTCATGATAATAGGGATTAAGCTAAAGTCAAGTTATGAATGGCCCCCAAACCTCATTTTAGTTTGGGCTGGAGTTTCTGTTTTCCCAATCAAAATCTTTAACCAAGTTCCTAATTGGTAACAAAATTATCAGGTTTGAATTATGTCCTTTTTCTTTTAATTGTGAAATTCTTAATAAAAAAGAAGAGGGCTGAAAGGCAAAAAGGAGCTTTATAATGGATAATTTATAAATTATGATATATAATTTATAATTCAGGGACAGTCATCCCTAAATAATGAATGATGACTAAGCATCTTGGAAGAATTCAGATATGTGAACATCAGATATTCTTAGGATAAACCTATGTGGCCATTTTGGGCATCATTTAAATAAAGTAGCAACTTAAATTGTCATCACAGACTACTATTTCAATAGGAGATTTTATTTGATGCTTCCTGAATTTCTTTTCTTTTCTTTTTTTTTTGGAGGTGGGTCTTACTCTGTCACCTAGGCTGGAGTGCAGTGGAACGATTACAGGTTTCTGCAGCCTTGATCTCCTCAAATTAGGTGATCCTTCTGTCTCAGACTCCTGAGTAGCTAGGACCACAGGCTTGTGCCAACACACCCGGCAGATTTTTTTATTTATTGTAGAGATGAAGTCTCACTATGTTGCCTAGGCTGGTCTTGAACTCCTAGGTTCAAGCAATTTTCTTTCTTCGGCCTCCCCAAGTGCTGGGATTACATATGTGAGCCACCGTGCCCGGCTTGAATTTCATTACTGAGGAAATTATTTCACAGAGGAAAAAAGTCAAAATGGAAATATAAGGGTCACATTAGAAAGCTGACTTGATCATGGCTGTTTTGGGGAAAGACTGATGCCCTTCTTCCTTGATGTCATTTATATTGGACTTCTTATTTTAAATACTGATTTTTGTTTTAGGTTGAACAAATTCTGGCAGAATTTAAGGTCAGAGCTCTGGAATGTCACCCCGACAAGCATCCTGAGAACTCCAAAGCTGGTAAGAATTTAATAATGACTATTTCTCAAGAAAATGAAAAGCATATGGAACCAAAAAGTCAGTAAATAATATCTTTATTTTGTCTGTGATGTTCCAACTTATTCTTTCTTTGCATTATTGGATGATAGGAGGGGAGAGGACTGTGCAGAGTCTTTTCTAATAGGTCATGTAACAACCAATTTTTCTTTCTGCTATAATGTGCTGTTTCGTGATTTAAAATTTGTCCAGTTCATGCCTTATTTCACCAGTTATTGAATGTTAATATAACTTTAAGTATGTTTGTAACTAGGCAGTCATCTTGAGAACCTTGCTGTGACTTCTTCATTTCCAGGGACCTAAATATATTTATATATTCATGCTTTTGTTTCTTTCCTTTATTATCATTTAAATATGATTATGAATATCCAAGGTTGGAAAAAATATGAACAAACCAATAATCCTTCCGCTACTTGCCTCCTTCTCTTCCTCCTTCCCTATCTCTCTTCTCTTCAGAAGCCAAACTTCCTAAAAAAGAAGTCCACAGTTGATGTCTCTACTTCCCTTCCCCCTAGTTTTCCATTTATCCCATGCTGACTTCTTACTCTTTTCTCAGAAATGGACCAATGACTTGCCGGTTGCCAAATCCAGTGGTTACCTTTTAGTCCTTATTTCTCCTGAGCTTTTGTCAAAATTTGGTTCTGTTGACCATACCTTCTTTCTTGAAACACTCTTTTCTCTGTCAGGACATTATGCCCTCTTGGTTTTCCTCCAGTTCTCGGCCTCCTCTTTCTCAGTCTCCTTTGTGACTCCTTCTCTGCCGCCCCAAGATTCAGTCCTAAATTCTCTTCTCTGCTCACTCCCCGCTTTCTCTCTGGAGCCTTGTCCAGGTCTGTGGCTTTAATCACCTGCTCTGTGTTGATAGCTCCCAAATCTATCCTTAACCCAGTTCTCACTTCTCATCTTCAGACGGTAGTTTCAACTCTTTCTTGGAAACATTTCAAAGTCACTCTGTCAAAAACTGGACTCATTATTTTCCTCTCATTCCCTCTAAATCTTGTTTATTTTTCCATGTTTTCCCATCTCAATGAGTGACACCACCATCCATTCAGCTGGTCAAGTGGAAGATTTGTCTCCTTTGTCTCCCTCATGTTCTCATCTGGTCGATTAGCCAATGCTGTTGATTTACCTTCTACATCTCTCTCCACTGTGTCCTCTTCCCTCCATCTTCACTGCTACTGCTGTAGGTAAGTCTCATCATTTCATGCCTGGATCCCTACAGCATTCCTCAATTGCTTCTCATTGCAGATAGTGTTTTTTCTTTTTTAATTATGGAGACAACAAAATATTTAATATGTACAAAAAATAATAAAGAATACTATAATAGATACCCATGTATGTACCACCCAGCTTAAGACTTTACCAATGGCTGGGCTCGGTGGCTCAGCCAGTAATCCCGTGCCTTTGGGAGGCTGAGGTGAGTGGATTGCCTGAGCCCACGGGTTCGAGACCTGCCTGGGCAGGCGAGACCTCATCTCTACAATAAAATAAAAAAATTAGCTGGGCGTGGTAGCGTGTGCCTGTAATTCTGGCTACTGGAAGGCTGAGGCGGAAGGATCGCCAGAGCCCAGCAGGTCGAGGCTGCGGTGGCCGGGAGCGGCCACTGCACTCCAGTCTGGGTGACAGAGTGAGACTCCAACTCAAAAAAAAAAAAAAAAAAAAAAAAAATTTACCAATGAGTTCAAGTCTGTTGTGTTTTCCTACCCCAATTTTATCCTCAGGATAGGTAATATTTTATCTTACATTTGATGATATTTTACTCTATGTGTATAGTATGCGTTTATATGTGATTTTTCTATAATAAAAATATCATAGGAAGACCTATCTATAACTCCACATTGCACAAACATGAACCTTTATTTAGAAAATTTTACCTTGTCTTAAAGCTGTTTATAAATTTTCTTTAGATATAATTAATCCCCTTGATTTGTATATATAGAACATTTTTCAATATATGAGCTCATCTTTTGTTAGATATTTAACCATTACTTTTGCTCATTTGATTTCTCCCTGCTTATTAACCTGTTTAAGCCAATCGCAAGTGGAATCTTGATACATTTGTGTATATGTATAACCAGTTTAGCCACTGCTCAGTTGAAGATGTGGGGCATTTTCAGCATCTCAGAAATCCCTTTTCATGTCCTGCTCAAAGTCAGCATCCTCTCCCATTTTTGGAACTCTGTCATCATTGATCAATTTTGTCTAATTTTGAATTTCATAAATTTCATATAGAATGGTACAATTTGTACTGTTTTGTGTGTGGATTCTTTCACTCTGTATTATGTCTGTGATATTCACCAACATTGCACACATAGCAATAGTTCATCCTTTTCTGTTGCTGGACCTTTAGGCATAAGCCTCTTCCTGCTGTGTACCCTCAATCTTTTTCTCCTCAACCATTATGCTTAGACCTCCATGTTTCAGTCACTCAGAATTACATTGCATCCTTCATGTCTTGTTTTTTTTACTCTCTAGTCCTCTATGCCTGCTACTTCCTGTGCCTGGAACATCCCGAGGCCCACACACCTCTCTGCTTACCAGGTCACCAGCTTAGCCATCACTTCCTCTGGGAAGTACCATGTGCCCTAATGACCCAAAGCACCCTGTATGACAGGCAGGAGGTTGTATACCGCAGTGCTTCCTTATCACCTGTTTGCTTATTAGTTAATTGGAAATTCAGTGAGGCAGACCCCCCTGCTTGTCTTGTTCACAGTGGTATGCCCGATACCTAGCTCAGTACCTACCAAAGAGGACACCTCCTCTGCAGTTTCTTGAGTGAGTGAATCAGTGAATGCATTAAATATTACTTTAGGAGACATATTAACTACCTCTCTGAGCTGGAGTTAATATTAAGATAGGTGTCCTATTATAAAATTATAATAATTTGACAAACACTTAAAAAACAACCACCAACCCAGGTTATTCTTTAACTGGGTTATTTTCCAATGAAGCTTGACTCTGAGTTGTTTCTCTGTCCCTGACAAACAGTTTTTATTTGGGATACAGGCTGAATCACTGTGCAATCACTGCTATTCCTAGTTGCCATAGTGATTTTATGTATGTTTTTTTATGTATGGGCTGCCTCAAGGCTTCTTGTTCAGAGTAACACTGGACTGTGTAAATATTGTTTAAAATGAAAAGGTACACAGACATCAATATCTTCCTTTGTCAGACGTGCAGTTGATATATTATGACTCAACCATTGGGAACATATTGTTTTTAAATCTATTTAGGCATCCATTTACTCAATTTGGATTAATATGACTTTCTGAAAATTTAAGTGGTTCTTTACACGCTTGGAGAAGGATTAAGGTTACTGATAAAAATACTTCAAAATATTAAAAAAAAACACTCACTCACTCAAATACTGAATTTTAACTTGACAGAAAACCAGAGTTTAAAGACAGATTTCAAAATGTATCTCACAAAGGTGAAAAGTTAGCCTGTAGAGGAACCGCAGATGGGAGAAATGAAACTTGTAGTAATACTTTTTTTTTTTTGAATTGGAGTCTCACTCTGTCGCCCAGACTGGAGTGCAGTGGCTGCTTCCGGCCACCGCAGCCTCGACCTGCTGGGCTCCGGCGATCCTTCTGCCTCAGCCTTCCGAGTAGCCAGAATTACAGGCGCGCGCTACCACGCCCGGCTGATTTTTTGATTTATTGCAGAGATGAGGTCTCGCTGCCCAGGCGGGTCTCGAACCCGCGGGCTCAGGCAATCCACTCACCTCAGCCTCCCAAAGGCGCGGGATTACAGGCTGAGCCACCGAGCCCGGCTTGTAGTAATACTTTTTGGGTCTACTAGATATAGTGTCAACTGTTGCTATGGAAATTACTGGTTTGTTAGCAAGATGGAGTAGTAGATTCGGCTTGTCTGTCCCGATTGTTCCCATTTTGCACTTATGAGCTAGCTGACCTCAGATAATCTCTCTGAGTCTCAGCATTCTTGCAGGTGAAACCGGTAGACTAATTGTTTATTACTTCATAGTCTGCTGTGAAGATTTAAAGAGGTGTACTGCATGTGGGAAGTACTTAATTTAGTGAAATTTCTTTCTTTGTTTTTATTTACTAGGTAAAAATTTAACAAAATGAGATCTTTTTCTCTTTTTGTAAGTAATCATTACATCTTTCTTCTATTCATTTGAAAAATAATCTCAATCCAAGGCTTTTAGAAGTCTCTTCTCCTCTCCAGGGGTGGGTGGACGTCAGCAGAACTGGTTGTGCTATAGAAATTGTGTTCCTGAGCTCCAAAATCCCAGGCTGGCACTCATGCCAGCCCCTTGTGTGTGTGTGTGTGTGTGTGTGTGTGTGTGTGTGTGTGTGTGTGTGACAATAGTTGTTCCACATTAACACTTTATTAACTTCTCTTTGACCATAAATAAAGGAGATTTCAGACTAAATTATGGACCTGTGAATTGGCATTTTTGTTACTGATGAACACACTTCAAAGATATTTGCATATTTGAAGAAGGGAAGCAATTTGTCCTTTGTTAATTGATATATTTTAATGTCTCAATGTTTTCCCACCATAAAAATTTTGTATTTCTTTTTACCCTTAGAATAAAAATAATATAACAGTACTAAATAATGTTGAAGGGAAAGTCTGCTTTTATCTTTCCTTGCCAGAGAACCACTGTTAAGAATTGGTGTATTTTCTTCCAGATTTTTTCAAAGCATGTTCTGACATCATATTATTACTATTTCTCAAGTAATTTTAAGTGGTATACATTTAAAATGTATCTATAATAATATAAATCTATTGTGAAATATGAATTTTTTAAAACCTCTGTATTTTTAAAGTAGACCCAGAAGTTAAATCAGAATGTCTCTCAAGAGTTAGAACATCATTTGCTCACTGGGTGCGGTGGCTTATGCTTGTAATCCCAACACTTTGGGAGGCAGAGGGAGAGGATTACTTGGGCCCAGGGGTTCCAGATCAGCCTGGGCAACATGGCGAGACCTCATCTCTAGAAAATAAAAAAAAATTAGCCGGGTGTGGTGGTCTCTGCCTGTAGTTCCAACTACTTGAAAGGCTGAGGAGGAAGGATTGCATGAACCCAGCAGGTCGAAACTGTGGTGGCCATGAGTGTGCCACTGTACTACAGGCTGGGCAATAGAGTGAGACTCCAACTCAAAAAACAAAAACAAACAACCCCCCCCAAAAAAAACCCCAAAGACTGAAAGAACATCATTTGCTCATTATAAGCTTACAAAAATGAGATCTCTCTTCCCAGTACTGGCCAATATTTATCTTGTGTGAATCATTTGACTAGTTGATACATTAAAGAACAAATATAAACCCAAACTTATTTTTATTAAATGTAGTGAAGAGGATGGAACAAGAAAAAGGCCACATAACAGGAAAGATAAGGTCTGTTTTCCTTTCTGCTTATCAACTGTTGTTGAGGGATTGACATCAGAATAATTCTAAGTGGATTTCTTTCATTCTGGGAAGTGGGGAATTCTGGGAAGTGAGGTCAACGGTAATGGTAATGTGCAAAGAGAAGGTGACTCACAGATAAAAACATAAATCTTTACAACCTCTGCAATAGTAGTAACCGGCATATATACCCTTGGTGATAATTTAATAAGCTTTTTATTCCCGTTGGAAAAAGTGACATCTCATTTACATCACAGAACATTTTCATTGTCGTCAATAACAGGAAGGAATGTTCACAGGAGCAAGCTGCTATGGCAAGATGCTTTTATTTGTTGTTCTGTAGCTTTCCATAGCCCCATCTTTAGCATGTTCCTTTTAATCCATTAATTACCACTACTTCCAGGGGTGATATTGAGATGGTTAATGGCTCTTAAGGTACCTGTACTGTCCAGCTTTTGTGCAGGGTCCTGGAAGTGCCCTGCTGTGTTAGGGAGTATCTCTGGATGCTGGGGGACTTGAAGTAGTGGTGTTTGGGGGACAGATCTCAGGAACAGCCATTCTTTGCTAACTAGAATACAGGAGGATTTCAGAATTTTCACAATTGGTGTTGGGGTACTGTAAGTACTGACTGTATGCATGCCCTAACACTTTCTGTTTCAGAGGATCTTTATTACTTTCCATGATGTATTTTTTAAGCACTATCAGGGTAATTTTAATTGTACTTCCTAGTGTTACCATTCAAATGTTTCTAGTTCACAAAGTATTTTTGATGATATGTGTCATTTCTTTGGTACTTGGAGTTCAGGGACTAGCACTGTAAGCTTATGCCCATAATTCCAACAGTATGGGAGGCTGAGACGGAAGGATTGTTTGAGGCTATGAGTTCAAGACTGGGCAACACAGTGAGATACTGTCTTTACTAAAAATTAAAAAATTAGGCTGGGTGCGGCGGCTCAGTCTGTAATCCTAGCACTTTGGGAGGCCGAGGTGAGAGGATTGCCTAAGCCCGGGGTTTGAGACCAGTCTGGGCAACTTGATGAAACCTTGTCTCTACAATAAATCACAAAAACTAGCCAGGTGTGGTGGTGTGCATCTAGTAGTCTCAGCTACTTGGAAGACTGAAGCAGAAGGATCGCCTGACCGCGGGGGTCAAGGCTGCGGTGGCCATGAGTTTGCCACTGCACTTCAGCCTGAGCGACAAGAGCAAGACTCTAACTAAAATAAATAAATAAAAAATTAGCTGAGGTGTGGTGGTGCATGCCTGTAGTCCTAGCTACTCAGCAGACTGAGGTGAGAGGGTCACTTAAACCCAGGAGTTTAAGGTTACAGAGAGCTATGATCGTGCCTGTGAATAGCCACTGCACTCCAGCCTGGGCAACAGAGCAAGACTCTGTCTCTAAAAACAGAAAGAAGAAAGAAGAAGAAGGCCGGGCTCGGTGGCTCAGCCTGTAATCCCAGCACTTGGGGAGGCCGAAGAGAATGGATTGCCTGAGCCCGTGGGTTCGAGACCCACCTGGGCAACTTGGTGAGACCTCATCTCTACAATAAATCAAAAATTAGCTGGACATAGTAGCGCATACCTGTAGTTCCAGCTCCTTGAAAGGCTGAGGCGGAAGGATCACCGGAACCCAGCAGGTCGAGACTGCGGTGGCTGGGAGTGTGCCACTGCACTTCAGTCTGGGCGACAGAGTGAGACTCTGACTCAAAAAAAAAAAAAAAAAAAAAAGAAAAGAAAAAGAAAATCTTTGCATTTACATTAAAAATAGGAAGCATTCATTCATTCATTTATTCGTTCAGTGAATACTTTTCAAGCACCTATTACACTACTCCGGTGGAAGGAATGCAGAAAACAGATGCATCTCTGCCCTTAAGGAGTTTATATTCTGACAGAGGTGAGAGATCATAAACAAATAGCTTTATACTGCCAGAGAATAAGTACTGTGAAGAAGAGCAAAATAGGGCAAGGGAGACACAGGAGTGGGCTTGATGAGATGGGCAGTCTTTTTATATACGATGCTCAGAGAAGGCATCTCTGATAAGGCGGTACCCAAGCTGACATCTGACGAAAGTGAACCATGTGTGTGCCTGGGGTAAAAGCGTTCTTGGTCAGGACAAGTGCCAAGGCCCTGAGGCTAGAGTGTGCTTGGTGTGCTCAAGGTACAACCACCACGGCTGGAGCAAGTGGTCATGGGGAAAGTAGATGGAAATGAGACCAGAGGAGCAAGGGAGGGAAGGAGGTCAGGCCTGGTAGCCATGGAAAGAGTTTTGGATTTTAATCTTAGAAAAATGGGAAATTGTTGAAAGTTTTAAGCAGAGGAGTGATATGGGACTAGTTTTTACAAAGATCACTCTGCTGTGTAGAAAACAGACTAAGGTGAAGGCGTGGAGATCAGTGAAGGAGCTAGCCCAAATGAGATGGCATCTTGGACTAGGGTGTTGACAATGGAGGTGGGGCTAAGAGGTCAGGCCTTGGATATAGTTGTAAGGTAGAGTCAACATAATTTGCTAATAGTTTGGAAGTAAGACTTGAGAAGAGCCAAGGTTGACTCCAGGGGTGAAGTGTGTCCTGACTCCCCAAGAAGCAGCAGCCTGGCCTCTATTTCTCTTTATCACCTTGTATGAAAATGATTTGTTTATATGTTTGCTCTGTTACTATATTCTGAGCTCCTCAAGGGCAAGCCCTGATCTTACTGATGAATGATGGAGTTGGGGAGAAAGTAGGAATTAGCAGACAACACGCACTGCAGGAAAATGGGAGGGGCAGGAAGGTGGTCAAGTGTAGCCGGCAGAGCACAGGTTGGGAGCCTGGCAGGCTTGGGTTTGAATCCTGGTTTCATCACTTGAAGCTTTGGGTGAGTTACATTAACTTCCCTCAACCTTAGATTCTATAAAATGTGGATAATAATAATACTCACCTCATAAAACTGTAAGAGACAAATGTTATCTATGTCAGGTCTGGTACAGAGTAGGCGCTTATAAATGATCACTGTTGTTACGACAATGCTTTCCATTTTTAATTATGTCTTTGACCCTTTCACAAGTTATCTTGTGTATAGTTTCTGGTACAGTTTTAGAATAATTTAAAAAAAAATTATCATACAATAAAATTGACTTCTTTGGTACATAATTTATGAATTTTAACAACTGTATAGATTCATGTAACTGCCATCATAGTCAGGATACAAAGCTTCCATCACTTCTAGAAATTTAAAAAAATATTTTAAATTTATTTATTAAAAAAAATTTTTAAGACTGGATGTGGTGTCTCACGCCTTTAATCCCAGTACTTTGGGAGGTCAAAGTGGGCAGATTGTCTGAGCCCAGGGGTTCAAGACCAGTCTGGTCATCTTTGTGAGACCTTGTAGAGACAAGGTCTTTACAATTAAAAAAAAAAGGTTATCTAGGCATGATGGTGCATGCCTGTAGTTCCAGCTACTTGGAAGGCTGAGGTGGATGGATTGCCTGAGCCCAGCAGGTTGGGGCTGTGGTAGCTGTGGTTGTGCCACTGCACTCCAGCCTGGGTGACAGAATGAGACTCTGACTAAAAAAAAAAAAAAAAAAAAAAAAAAAGTTTACTTTTTTTTTTTTTTTTTTTTTTAAGAGATGAGGTCTTGCTACATTGCCCAGGCCAGTCTCAAACTCCTGGGCTCAAACGATCCTCCTGCTTCAGTCTCCTGAGTAGCTGGGACTACCGGCATGCCTAGCTTCTAGAGATAGTTTTTTTTTTAAACAATAACATTATTGAGATAAAATTCACCTTTTAAGGTGTACATTTCAGTAGTTTTTAGTATATTCAGAGTGTTGTGCAACCATCAGTATTATCTAATTTCAGAACATTTCATCATCACAAGAAAAAAATCTCATATTCATTAGCAATCACTTTCCATTCCTGCCTGCTGGCCCCAAGCAACTACTAATCTACTTTTTGTCTGTATAGATTTACCTATTCTTGATATTTCACATAAATGGAATTATATGATATGTAACCTTTTGTTTTGGCTTCTTTCATTTAGCATAATGTTTTCAAGGCTCATCCAACATGGTTGGACATATGTTAATTCTCACGAGTATATACCTAGGATTGAAATAGTGGGGTCATCTGGAAACTCTGTAAAATTTTAAGGAATGGCCAAACTGTTTTTAAAGTGGCTACACCATTTTACATTCCCCCTGTCATGTGTGAGGTTTTCAATTTCTCCACATTCTAGCCAACACTTGTTATTATCTGTCTTTTTGTTTTAGCCATCCTAATGGGTGTAAAGTGCTACTATCTCACCATTGTTTTTTTCTTCTTTTTTCTTTTTTGAGTTGGAATCTCACTCTGTTGCCCAGGCTAGCGTATACTGGCCCGATCACAGTTCACTGCAGCTTTGAACTTCTAGGCTCAGGCAGTCCTTCTGCCTCAGCCTCCTGAGTAGCTAGGATTATAGGCATGCACTATCACACCTGGCTAATTTTTTTATTTTTTGTAGAACTGAGGCCTTGCTATATTGCTCAAGTTGGTCTTGAACTCCTGGCCTCAAGTCATCCTCCTACCTTGGCCTCCCAAAGTGATGAAATTATGGGCATGAGCCACCATGCCCAGCCCAAAATCCAAATTCTTTATTTTATATGTGGATATCCAGGTGAATAAGCACCATTTGTTGAAAAGGACTATTCTTTCTCAATTGAATTGTCTTAGCACTGTTGTCGAAAATCAATTGGCTGTAAATATTAGGGTTTATTTCTGGATTCTCAGTTCTATTCCATTTATCTGTGGGTTTATCCTTATGTTAGTACCACACTGTTTTCATTACTGTAGCTTTGTAGTACATTTTGAAATCTAGAAGTGTGAGTCTTTAACTTTGTTCCTATTCTTTTCTTTTTTTTTGGGTAGAAGTCTCACTCTGCTTGGTTCAGGTAGTCCTTTTGCCTCAGCCTTCCAAGTAGCACCACAAGTGTGCACCACCCTGCCCAGTAAACTTTTTTAAACTTTTTAAAAAAAAGTTTATTGTAGAGATGAGGTCTCACCAAGTTGCCCAGACTGGTCTCGAACCCCTTAACTCAGGCAGTCCTCTCACCTCTGCCTCCCAAAGTGCTGTGATTATAGGCGTGAGCCACCGTGCCTGGCTGTTCTTATGTTTTTCAAGAGATTTTTGGCAATTCTGTGTCCCTTGTATTTACATATGAATTTTAGGACTATCTTGTCAATTTCTGCTAGAAAGGCAACTGAGATTTTGATAGAGATTATGCCAAGTCTATAGAACATCTCAAAGAGTATTACTACTTTAGTAGTAGTAAGTCTTTTTTTTTTCTTTGTTTTGAGTCGGAGTGTTTTTTTTTTTCTTCTTTTTGAGTCAGAGTCTCACTCTGTTGTCCAGGCTGGAGTGTGGTGGCACGCTTACAACCACCACAGTCTTGACCTGCTGGGCTCAGGCGATCCTTCCACATCAGTCTTCCAATTTGCAGGGACTACAGGCATGCGCCACCATGCCCAGCTAATTTTTTGATTTATTGTAGAGATGAGGTCTTGCCAAGTTGGCCAGGCTGGTCTCGAACCCATGGGCTCAAGCAATCTTCTTACCTCAGCCTCTCAAAGTGGTATTAAGTCTTTTAATCTGTGAACATGGGATGTCTTTCCATTTATTTAGGTCTTTTCTCCCTCCCCCTTCCCTCTCTCCCTCCCTCCCTTCCTTCCTTGTCAGAATCTTACTCTGTCACCCCGGCTGGAGCGCAGTGGCATGCTCACGGCTACTGTAGTCTCGATCTGCTTGACTCAGGTGATCCTTCTGCCTCAGCCTTCCAAGTAGCTGGAACCACAGGAGTGTGCCACAACACCCAGCTAAATTTTTGATTTACCGTAGAGATAAAGTGTTGCCAAGTTGCCCAAGCTGGTCTTGAACCTCTGGGTTCAGGCAATCCTCTTACCTCTGTCTCCCAAAGTGCTGGGACTACAGGTGTGAGCCACCACACCTGGCCTAGTTTCTTTCCACAATATTATGTGGTTTTTAGTGTGTGTCTTATACCTCTTCGTAAAATGTTCCTTTTTATTTTTTATGCTCTAAGTGGAATCGTTTTCTTCATTTCTTTTTCAGGTTGTTCATTGCTAATGTGAAAAAGCACACTTGATTTTTGTATATTGATCATGTATCCTGCTCAACAGAAACTTTTAATTTTACAGAGGAGCAGAAGAGAGTTTGGAAGTGTTTCCAAGAGGGTTATGAAGGGTTTCTATTGTGTGTCATCTGGTCAAATAGTGACAAAGCTACTATTGAGCACCTACCATGTTTTTGTTGTTGTTTTTTGAGTAGGAGGCTCACTCTGTCTCCCAGGCTGGAGTGCAGTGGCACACTCACTGCCACCCCAGCCTCGACCTGCTGGGCTCCAGTGATCCTTCCGCCTCAGCCTTCCAAGTAGCCGGAACTACAGGTGCGTGCTACCATACCCAGCTCGTTTTTTAATGTATTGTAGAGACGAGGTCTCACCAGGTTTCCTGGGCTGGTCTCAAATCCCTGGGCTCAGGCAATTCACTCGGCTCAGTCTCCCCAAGTGCTGGGATTACAGGCTGAGCCACCGAGCTGGGCCTTTTTTTTTTTTAATTGGAGTCTCACTTTGTTGCCCAGGCTGGAGGGCAGTGGCATGCTCCCGGCCACCGCAGCCTCGACCTGCGGGATTAGGCGATCCCCTTCCAAGTAGCTGGAACTACAGGCTCACACCACCACGCCCAGCTAATTTTTTGATTTATTGTAGAGATGAGGTCTTGCCAAGTTGCCCAGGCTGGTCTCAAACCCGTGGGCTCAGGCAGTCCTCTCACCTTGGCCTCCCAAAGTGCTGGGATTATAGGCATGAGCCACCGCACCCAGCCTCTACCATGTTTTTATGATTTTATATATATATATATATTTTATTTAAAATATTTATGATTTTATATATATATATATATTTTATTTAAAGTCTTCTGTTGCTCTTATAACAAAAAGCAGACCAGAATACTTAGCATGACATCTCAGGCCCTGGATGACTGGGTTATTGTCTGCTCTACAGCCCCATCCTTCACTGTTCTTCCCCTGGCCCTGTGTCCTTCTGTCATACTGGCAATTTCTACTTCCTCTAAATCACTGTGCTCCTTCCTCCCTTAGAGGCTTCACTTTTTCTGTATCTCTTGCTTGATCACTAATATCTCTCAAGACTAGCACTAAAAAAGGTGGTTTTCTTTCTAGTAGACAAAATTGCATTTTCCCAATGTTTATAAATTCTATCACTCCTGCTAATAATGTCTATTTTTCTCACCTGTGTAATCAAGACCTGGAATGCCACCTGGTACATCACTGGAATTCAGCAAAGGGAGTGGATAAACTGTGTGCCAAGTACCTTTTACATCCACAGTCTTGCTTGTCTTTATGATACCCTTTATAAAAACATAACAAAGGCCGGGCTCGGTGGCTCAGCCTGTAATCCCATGCCTTTGGGAGGCTGAGGTGAGTGGATTGCCTGAGCCTGCGGGTTCGAGACCCACTTGGGCAGGTGAGACCTCATCTCTACAATAAATCAAAAATTGGCCGGGCGTGGTAGCGCGCGCCTGTAGTTCCAGCTACTTGGAAGACTGAGGCGGAAGAATCGCTGGAGCCCAGCAGGTTGAGGCTGCGGTGGCCGGGAGCGGCCACTGCACTCCAGTCTGGGTGACAGAGTGAGTCTCCAACTCAAACAAACAAACAAACAAAAACCTAACAAGGTAAATTGGCCCAAGGTCACATAGCTAGTAAGTGGCAAAGTTATGATTCTGATGAGACCTGTTTGATGGTTTGGGAGTTTAAAATAACCCTGTCAAGATCTCTCTTTGTTTTCCAGTGGAGACTTTTCAGAAACTGCAGAAGGCAAAGGAAGTTCTGACCAATGAAGAGAGTCGAGCCCGCTATGACCACTGGCGAAGGAGTCAGATGTCGATGCCATTCCAGCAGTGGGAAGCTTTGAGTGATTCGGTGAAAATGGTGGGCCTCTTTTTGGGGATGATGTGAAATTGTGAAGCCCAGACTGCCCATGGACTAGAATCATGTAGGCAATAGGAGGGAGTCAATAGGCCACAGGAGGGGAAAATCAAGAAATTGGTAGAGTCTGTATATAACTCAGTGTCCACAAACCCTGTGAAGGGAAGTTCACCAAAACAGACACAGGGAATTTGTGCTACAGGAGCCTGTGGCTATACTTTTCAGTCTCCTTGTATGTACTCCTTGTTATTACTCACTGCTTTTTGAGTTCTTAAAAATGTGCTTCTCAAGTTGCTCATATACTGCTGAGTTTTGAACCACTGCAAATTCATCTCCTTCATCTTCTTCTTCTTCTTTTTTTTTAAGTTGAAGTCTCACTCTTGCCCAGGCTGGAGTGCAGTGGTATACTCACTGCCCCACCCCAGCATCGACCTGCTGGGCTCAGGTGACCTTTCAGCCTCAGCCTTCCAAGTGGCTGGAACTACAGGCGTGCGCTACCACACCCGGCTAATTTTTTTGATTTATTGTAGAGACAGAGTCTCGCCAAGTTGCCCGGGCTGGGTTTGAACTGGCAGACTCAGGCAATCCACTTGCCTCGGGCTCCCAAAGTGCTGGGATTACAGGTTGAGCTACTGAACCCAGCCCCCTTCATCTTTTAAATTCATATCAGCTCATTCTTTCTCTCTCTCTCTCTTTTTTGAGTTGGAGTCTCACTCTGTCACCCAGGCTGGAGCTCAGTGGCATGCTCACAGCTACCACAGCCTCGACCTGCTGGACTCAGGCAATCCTTCTGCCTCAGCCTTCCAAGTAGCTGGAACTACAGGCGTGTGCTACCACACTTGGCTAATTTTTTGATTTATTGTAGAGACAAGGTCTCGTCAAGTTGTCCCGGCTGGCCTTGAACCCCTGGACTCAGGCAATCCTCTCGCCTCTGCCTCCCAAAGTACTGGGATTACAGGCCTGAGCCATCGTCCCCAGCCAAGCTTATTCTCTTATTTACCATTTTCATTAAAAAACCAGGCTCTGCTTAGTCAAAGAAAGTTGTAAATTGTTTCTATTATACATTCTGGTGAAAGAATTGTTAGCTGGACACGGCAGCTCACGCCTATAATCCCAGCACTTGGGGAGGTGGAAGTGAGAGGATTGCCTGAGCCCAGGAGTTTGAGACCAGCCTGGGCAACTTGGCAAGACTTTGTCTCTACAATAAGTCAAAAAATTAGTTGTGCATGGTGGTGTGCGCTTGTAGTCCCAGCTACTTGGAAGGGTGAGGTGGAAGGATTGCCTGATCCCAGCAGGTTGAGGCTGCAGTGGTTGTGAGCATGCCACTGCACTCCAGCCTGGGTCAACAGAGTGAGACTCTGGTTCCAAAAAAAAGAAGAAAGAATTGTTAGACTTTTAAAACCATTGTGTTATCTTTCTTCATGTCATTAAAAAGCCTAAACATAAAAAATAATCACTATAATTACTGTTAGTTATTTCGTTTCGTTAACATTGGCCTTTGTATATTATAGAGAAAATGTAATTTTAAAGGTTCCTACATTCTTAGGCATGATTTGTCATCCAAATTCTTTCCATTGGAACACTTGTGTGTGACATGAGACTTAGAATACAGAAATTACCTTATAGGCAAGTTTCCAGGATCAGTTGTTAGAATTAGTCTATGAAGTGATTCACATCTCTTAAATTACAGACCTTTAGGGTAACATTTAGATCTCCTTCCTAGTTATTATTTTAGAAGATTTGGGCAAATTGTTGATAAAAGGCTTGTAATACTGAGGAAATGATGAAGAAGAGCAATGCAAAACTTCTAATGTTATGGTTAAAGCCACCCTATATAAAGCATAAACTATTTTCTTCATCTCATTTTGGAAAGAATGTTTATCCATATGGATTTGTTTATGGTGGGCTAATTATTTATGAGGAACAAACCATATGATTATTGTATAAATGCATGAAATTACTAGGGAGAGCATGTTTCAAAAAATAGGGACTTCACATATTTAAATATAGTTTTTTCCCCACTTTCATTGTATAAATTCAAAATTCCTTGTTGACACTGGCTAAATAAACATTGTTCTACCACCTCTGCATAGCCATATTTCACAGTCTTCTAAGTGTGATACACTAACTGCAACCAAATTGGTGACTCGCGATCCTAATACTTTCTGATTCATAGTTCTTTTTTTTTTTTTTTTTTGGTGATCCACTCAAGTGTGTCACTTAATTTTTAATAGCTTATATCCAGTTAGCTGTGAATTTTTCAAAATATTTTCTTCAAATCCCTGCTTTAATTTATGTTGCTGAAGTCTTTCCATTAAATACTAATTTCCTGTCTCCAAACACATCATTTCTGCTTTGAATTAACTTAACTATGAACTGTTTGAGGTCTTAAAATAATTACATTTTAGATCTTGCTGAATCATTTGTCTTGTCAGCAAAGTTGAAGTAGTATGTTGGGTTATACTTGGTTTCAGATTTATTTTTATCAGTGGTACAAAAATGATGAGGTGCATATCTCTCTGCTTTAAATCGGCAGTGATACTTTTTCTCGCACAGTGTTCTTTGTTTGGGCTAAATGTTACTGTCTCTGACTTCCTTTTGTTTCTCTTCCTCGGTGGACTTTGAATTCCTTATACCAAGTGTTACCTGTTCTGTATTTCATTTGATAGCCTTTCGATACCTTTCCTCTCATTCCTCCTTCCTGTAACAATCCTCAGGGTAACTTTTGTAAGTGTAACTCACCACCTCTGAAATTATTTAGTTGTTGCTTTCTCTGTGTGTGCATTTCATTTGTACATTCTTTTGAATTCATTACTCTAGAGAAATTAGTAACAATTATCATACCTAGTATTGTTTATCACCCAGCACAGCATTGTCTATTCTTTTATAGCGTGTTTGGGTTAGGTATAGTGTCCCCCCTTACCCTCAGTTTTGCTGTCCTCAGTTTCAGTTACCTGTGGTCAACCCCTGTCCAAAAATAAGATTACAGCACAATAAGACATTTTGAGACAGAGAGAATATGTACATTCACATGAATTTCATTATAGTCTATTGTTATAATTGTTCTATTTTATTGTTAATCTTTTACTGTACCTAATTTATAAATTAGACTTTATAACAAGTATGTATGTATAGAAAAAAATGTAGTATATATAGAGTTTGGTACTACCAGTGTTTTGGGCATCTACTGGGGATCTTGGAATGTATCCCTTGAGGATCCCTCAGACTATATTACATATATTACATAGGCCATTCTGACAATAAAATGGCTATAGCTTTAGGATTTGAATGTCAGGCGACATTTATCTAAAATGCATCTGCATATTTGCATGCCCAGAACATTTATAGATTGTTAAATCTCATAAAATCCCTTTTCTTCACATCATCAACTCTGTGTCTCTGCTTTTTATTTAAGTGCTATAATCCCTCTGGAAGGAAAACCATTGGTGGGGAGCAATATTGGTCCCCATATCTATAAGGCAGGACAGATCACAATGTGCTTCTGAGGCATCACACACATGATTGTATTTTGGGAATCTCCTTTGGGAGAATTTCTCAAATGACCCACAGCTTCGAGGGTGCTATACTTCTATCATCCATGAGCTATGAAATTGAACTGAAAATTTTTTTCCCCCAAACCAAGTCTCTGTCATTTCATTAACTATTTCTCTTTTCCTTTTGTAGAAGTTCCTTCTGATAGTTTAAGTTGTAAAAATATTTTAAGAATACACTCAGGTCAATAAATATGTTAGAAATTTAGATTGTATTTATTTATTTATTTTTTAGTTGGGGTCTCACCAGTACAGTGGCATGATCATGGCTCACCTCAGTCTTGACCTCCTGAGTAGCTGGGGCTACAGGTATGCACCAACATGCCTGGCTAATTTTTAATTTTTTTTTTGTAGAGATGTGATCTCTCTGTATTTCCTAGGTTGGTCTTAACCTCCTAGGCTCAAGCAATCCTTTTGCCTGGACTCCCAAAGTGTTGGGATTACAGGCATGAGCCATTGTGCCTGACCCTGGAAATTTAAATTTAGACATATAGTGTTGGTTTAAAAAGAGATATGGAATCAGGGTTTCAGTAATCCAGGGCTTTGGGATCCTGGGATAACTTGAAAAGAGAGACCGTTCTAACTCAAATAATCTTAGGGAAATTTATCTTTGGCAGGCTAAATAGTTTATTCCAAAAGGGTCCCGGGTATAGATGGCTCTCCCTGTAGCTCCGAAAAACATAGCAGAGTGGTTCTAGGACAGCTGTGGGAAAAATAAAGGCACAGTCAAAATGAAGTGCTGAGAAGATTCTTATAGGCTGTTAAAACTGTCCCATGCCATATCTATTGCTATATGTTTTATAGAGTTGATAGAAACATATTTTTGGTGAATCAATCGTTTGACAAATTGACTGCTTCTGGGAGGGCTTGTTGGGTTACTCCCATTGTTTCTGGTTTCCCAGCTGGGCAAGGTGTCCTTGGGGTGAGTTCAGCTGGCTACAAACTACCTACCAGAAGAGCTAAATACTATGCTCCTGTGACCATAGTTTCCCTAGCCAGATGGGAAACAATGTGCAATTTAATACCTTCTGCTGGTTCAAAATGTAATCTGTCCTAATTGGATGTAATCCAAAAGCAAGTCAAAAATCACCCAAACAAGTAAAAAATTCACTCATGGTGATCTAGGCTAATAATAGTTAATTCTGTAGTTATTCCACTGATCTATGACAGATCTGAATCAATTGATTTTGTTTCTATTTTTCTCATATTTACTGGTATGTAAACAAAATTTTTCATTTTCCAGTGTTGATCAAGGTCTAGCGTATAAGTAAATGACTTCATAGAGAGAAAAAGAGACCCATTAAGGAAAGTTGGTAAATGAGTTAATTGTGAAGACAAAATAACAACATACTAATTTCCTACACTGTAGGGTTAGTGGCTTTTGCACGTTGCTGTCTGTTTAGTGTTAGTTTACTCCATGCTTATACAGATTTTATCTTGTGCAGTTTTGTTTTGCTGTACAGACTCTCCCCCTCCTAGTCTCCCTATAGTTTCTATCAGTTCCTGTCATTTGATATTTTTAATTGATGCTGATTCTATTGAAATGAGTCACTCCACAATAGACTATTTTGCTTGATGTTAAATGTTGTTCTGTGCAACTGATACCCTAGTGGAGCTGAGATATATGCTCTGTGAACACAGAATTGAGTGATTTGTCAGTTATCTGTGTTCCAGCAAACCAGGCTGCTTAGTATTACTCTGTTGTTAGTCCTTTGATTGAACTCCAGAGCACGAGAAGGTACCTGTATATAAGGTTAGATACAGTTTGGATTTTTCCTCTGTATATTTCTTCAATTGAAATTGGCAGATGTGGGAGTCTGATGATAAAATACTTTATTCTGATTTACTTATAAAGGAGATGGATAAGGCTACTATTTCTGAATATCTTTTCACTGAGGGACTTTCAAAGCATTTACTGTAGATGAACCATTAACCTTGCCACCTATCTAAGGCAGATTGTAGGCACTTTGATTTCAAGAGAGAAGTATTGAGGTACAAAGATCAGTACTATGTGCAAGCCACCTAGCTGACTTGTGATACTTGCATTTCACATTTTCAGCTCTCTAGGCTCTAAATTCTTGAATTTCTTACTCTGTTTTTCACTAACCTTATTAATATCCTTTCTCATCTATAGAGGAAGCCACTGGCCAGCCTCTTCTATGCATATGCAAAAAAACCACACACCAAAACAACAACAAATCCAAAGCAACCCTCCCCAAAAAATTCAGATTATTTTTTGCACCAGCTGAGGCATTGCTTCTTTTTAAAATTAACATTTTTATTTTGAAATAAAACCTGTTGAGAAATGCATAACACCTACATGTACAACGGCTGTGAAGCCTTTACTCTGTAAGAATTTCCCCCTATGTGCATAGTGTTGGCACCCAGAAGTTTCCTCCTTATATATTTTGGCAATTATAACTACATCTAATTTTTAAATCTAATTTTTTCTTATAAATAGACATATATAATCTCCTTATAGAAAACTTGGAAAATACCCTCTCCTCCCAATAAGAAAAGACAGTAAGTAACTTTATAATCCTGCCATGCAGGTATAATCACAGTTAATGCTTTAGGGCATTTCTTTCCAATTTTTTTTTTTTTTCCTGTTAATAGGGTGGTTCTTGGATCTTGGGATGAGTGGGTTGATTAGTCTATGGACTGATTATATTTGGGAAAGAGGATTCTGAAGGGCACTTCTGTAATTGGGAAGAGATAGGTTTCAACCTGTCTGTTGATTAGATTACAGCAGAGGGTTTGAATAGACTTATGATTTTAGGGAGTAAGGAAGGCTATGTTGCCCTCCAGTCTTGGGCTTTTGGGTAACTGAGGTAGTGTGTTTGTACTTTAGACGAGGCTTCCCAAAATATCCAGATACGATTTCTTTTTAGTTGGAGTCTTACTCTGTCGCCCAGGCTAGAGTTCTGTGGCACACCCATGGCCACTCCTGTGTCGACCTGCTGGGCTCAGGTGATTCTTTCCCCTCAGCCTTCCAAGTAGCTGGAACTACAGATGTGCGCTACCATGCCCGGCTAATTTTTTATTTTATTTTATTTTATTTTAATTTATTTTAGTGTAGAGATGAGGTGTCACCAAGTTGCCTGGATTGGTCTCAAACCCTTGGTCTCAGGCAGTCTACTTGCCTTGGCCTCCCAAAGGGCTGGGATTACAGGCTGAGCCACGAGCCTGGCCAAGATTTCTTTTTTTCTTTTTTAAAATTTATTTTAAAGATGTGGGGTACAATTCAGGATTAGGTATACAAATAGTCATTGTACTGGTGAAATTTGGGCCTGATTTAGATAAGATTTCAAGCAGGAGTTATGTTCATTATTTTGGTTGATGCCAGAGTGAATTATTCTACTTGAAATATTCTTGACACAGCAGCCTGGCAATCTCTCTTTCTCACTCTGTTAATCTATTAATTCTTCCATCAATATGTCTATCTATCCATCTCTCTGCCAGTTTTAAAATTTTTAATAGAAAATACATATGTAGGACATAAAATGAAAAAGGTACAAAAGTATATATGGTGAAAAGTAACCAGTAATACTTAGATTAATTAATATCTGGATTAACTGATGAATATCTTATTAATAGCCAAGTCTAACATTCTGTTAATCAGCACTGAAATAGTAGGCTGAGCATTATCACATATTGAACTTTAAGTATGGAAAACCATATAATATTGATTTAATATTTATATCTCTGCTTTTAATTAATTTAGTCAATGCACTGGGCTGTCAGAGGCAAAAAAGACCTGATGCTGGAAGAAGCTGACCAGACTCATACCAAAAAGATTGAAAACAAGGAATGGAATGATGAACAAAGAGAAATAAAGAAAGAAGAGCTGGCTTCGAGCACAGAGAAAATGGAGCAAAAAGAATCTGAACCCCTGGAGAAGTCAGTCTCCCCACAGAATCCAGATTCTTCAAGTAAGTCATATCATATTAACTTTGCAGAATGGAGAAGGTCTGAAATTAGAGAGCTTGGTTTATGTTGCATTTATTCTCCATCTTTTTCAATCTATACCATAGTGCCAAATGTAAGGACTGGTTTGGCATTTTAAAAGATACTTAATAAGCATTGACACAGAAGCTGGAAGACATTCTGCCCAAGAGAAACTTAGAGACATTTCTCAAAATGTCTTTTGCTTTACTGAAATAACACTAGCTGTCATTTATTGAGTGTTTACTATGCACAGGAACACTATTTGCCATACTACTTTACATCTATTATCTGTTTAATGTTAATTTTACAGATATTAACTTATTTAATCCTCACCACAAGCTTGTGAGCTTGATATAAATATTATGCCCATTTTGTAGATGAGAAAACTGAAGCCCAGGGAGGTTAAATAATTTGCTCAAGGCTATACAGTTTGTATGTGGCAGAGAAGGGGTCTGAACCAAGGTAGTTTGTTTCAGAGTCTGTGTTCTAAGACACTGCACTATTCTGAGATGATACCTTATCTGTAAGTAGCTCTGTAGACATTCTGAATCATTTATGAATATACTGAAGCAAGGTATTATAGAAGTTCAACTCCTGGCTCCCAGGCTATACTATCTGTGTTGACTTTCCAGTTCTACTACTTATTATCTATATAACTCGGCAAAAGTTACTAAATTTCTGTAGATCTTTGTTTCCTCATCAATAAAATAGGGATTATAATAGCACCTTCTTATTCTGGTGCAGTGCCACACGTTTGTAGTCCCAACTACTTAGGAGGCTGAGGCAGGAGGCTCGCTTGAGACCTGGAGTTTGAGGCTAAGTGTGCTATGATTGTGCCTGTGAATAGCCACTGTACTTCAACCTGGGCAACACAGCAAGACCAAGTCTCTGTGTTTATGTAGTCTAGGTGTGTTATATACACACATTGTAACTGTCCTTCAGATTCTTTTTTATTTTTTAAAAATTTTATATTCAGGGCATACACATGCGTATTCATTACATGAACATATTGCGTAGTGGTGGGGCTTGAGTCTCAGGTGGCCCATTCTCCTAAGAGTGAACATTGTGCCCCATAGGTAGTTTCTGAACCCTAATCTCCCTCATCTCTCCCCCCTTATTGGTGTCCCCAGTGTCTGTTATTTCCATTTCTGTGACCATTTAGCTCCCACATTTGAGTGAGAACATGTGGTGTTTGGTTTTCTGTTTCTGAGTCAGTTTACTTAGGATGATGATCTTTAGCTCCATCCATGTTGCTGCAAAGGACATGATTTCATGATTTTTTATGACTGCATAGTATTCCATGGTGTATATGTGCCACATTTTCATTATCCACTGATCAGCTGATGAGAATTTATGTTGATTCCGCATCTTTGCAATTGTGAATTGTGCTGCAATGAACAGGTGGGTGCAGGTGTCTTTTTAATATAACAACTTCTGTTCCTAAGGGTAGACGCCTAGTAGTGGGATTGCTGGATCAAATGTAGGTCTACTTTTAGTTCTTTGAGTTATCTCCTTATTGCTTTCCATAGAGGTTGTACTAATTTACATGCTCACCAGCAGTGTATAAGTGATTCCTTTTCTCTGCATCTGTGCCAGCATCTATTGTTTTTTTATTTTTTAATAATGGCCATTCCAATAAGGTGGTATTTCATTGTGGTTTTAATTTGTACTTTCCTGATATGAATGATGTTGAGTATTTTTTATATGGTTGTTGGTCATTTGTATATCTTCTTTTAAGAGATGTCTGTTCACGTCATTTGCCCATTTTTTAATGGGGTTATTTGCTTTTTTCCTGCTGATTTGAATTCTTTGTAGATTCTGGATATTAGTCCTTTGTCAGATGTGTAATGTGTGAATATCTTCTCTCATTCTGTAGGTTGCCTGTTTGCTCTGTTGATTTTTTCTTTTGCCATGCAGAAGCTTTTCAGTTTAATTAAGTCCCACTTATTTATTTTTATTTTAGTTGTATTTCCTTTCAGAGTTTTAGTCATAACTTCTTTGCCTAGGCTGATGTCCATAAGAGTTTTTCCTAGGTTTTCTGCTAGATTTTTTATGGTTTCAGGTCTGATAACGTCTTTAATCCATCTTGAATTAATTATATAGGAAGTCTTTAATCAATCTTGAATTAATTATATAGGAAGAGATAAGAATCAAGTTTCATTTTTCTGCATGTAGCTATTCAATTTTCCCAGCACCTTTTGTTGAAAAGGGTGTCCTTTCCCCAGTATATGTAGGTATTTGGGTTTATTTGTGGATTCTCTATTCTGCTCCATTGGTCCATGTGTCTGCTCTTGTACCAGTTCCATGCTGTTCTGGTTACTATAGCCTTGTAGTATAATTTGAAGTCAGGTAATGTGATGCCTCCAGCTTTGTTCTTTTTGCTTAGGATTGCTTTGTCTATTCTGGCTCTTTTTTGGTTCCATATGAATTTTAGGATTCTTTTTTCTAATTCCGTGAAAAATGACATTGGTAGTTTGATAGGGATTGAATTGAATCTGTAGATTACTTTGGGTGATATGGTTGTTTTAATAATGGTGATTCTTCCAATCCATGAGCATGGGATGTTTCTCCATTTGTTTGTGTCTTCATCACAGTTTTGCAGTTCTCCTTGTAGAGATCTTTCACCTCCTTGGTTAAGTTTATTTCTGGGTATTTTATCTTTTGGCAGCTGTTGTAAATTGAATTGAGTTCTTTTTTTTGAGTTGGAGTCTCACTCTGTTGCCCAGGCTGGAGTGCAGTGGCATGCTCACAGCCACCCCAGCGTCAACCTGCTGGGCTCTGGCGATCCTTTCGTCTCAGCCCCCTCCAAGTAACCAGGCATGCGCTACCATGCCTGGCTAATTTTCGATTTTAGTGTAGAGATGAAGTCTTGCCAAGTTGCCCGGGCTAGTCTCAAACCCGTGGGCTCAGGCAATCCTCTCACCTCGGTCTCCCAAAGTGCTGGGATTACAGGCTGAGCCACCAAGCCCGACCAGAATTGAATTCTTGATTTGGTTGTCAGCTTTGTTGCTATTGGTGTGTAGCAGTGCTACTGATTTGTGTGTGCTGATTTTCTATCCTGAAACTTTACTGAATTCACTTTTCAAGTTCAGGAGTCTTTTGAAGGAGTCTTTAGAGTTCTCTATGTATAAGATCATATTGTCAGCATACAGAGATAATTTAATTTCCTCTTTTCCAATTTGGATACCCTTTATTTCTTTTCCTTGCCTGATTGTTCTGGTTAGGACTTACCAGATTTCTTTTTTTTTTTTTTTTTGAGTGGGAGTCTTACTCTGTCACCCAAGCAGGCGTGAAGTGGCACACTCACGGCCACCACAGCCTCAACGTGCTGGGCTCAGGTGATCCTTCCATCTCAGTCTTCCAAGTAGCTGGAACCACAGGCATGTACCACTATGACCGGCTAATTATTTTATTTTATTTTATTGTAGAGACAAGGTCTCACCATGTTGCTCAGGGTGGTCTTGAACCCCTGATTTCAGGCAATCCTCTTGCCTCTGTCTCCCAAAGTGCTGGGATTACAGGCATGAGCCACTGAGCCCAGCTGACTTCTCAGATTCTTATTTGTTGATTCTCAGGGTTGTGATGTAGCACCTCATTCGAATTTAGCCTTTAAGCAGAAGGTTCCCGAATACCTTTGAACACTTGTATGAAAAAACATGATAATTAGATAGCTTGTGGTGAATTGTAGTCTTCCTAGAAATAATCACTTCAAATCTCTCTTTGGGAAGAATTTCCACATGCTCTCTTCTTGTTGGGGATAAAGATTCTTAGAGTTTGATTCGGTTGTCTCTGCTGGTTACCCAAAAGATCTCGGTGTAGTCCTGCATGTTGATTGCATCAGCCCAGTAACTAGAAATGGTTATAATACAACAAAGTGATCAAAGCAGAAGCCTGAATTTTAGAAAAACAGAGTTTTAAGCAAATATATGTGTACAACACACCCCCCACCCCACCCCATGCAATCTTGGCTGAATGCTCTGTCCTGCGCTTCCTGAACCTTGGAGATTCCCTGAGTCTGTTTCAGTTAGATTCAGAGCAAGTCTGAGTTCACTGGAACTGTGGATAAGGTGAATGGGAGATATTTCTGAGACTTTGGCATCCCACTTGAGCCCCTCTCATAGATTCTGTGAAACTTAAAAAAAAAAACTGTTTAGATTTTGAAAAAAAAAAAAGCAAAAGTAATATGGGCTTGCTAAAACATTCAGAGAATCGTATGTAGACAATAACTTAGTGTCTACTTCATTCATCTCTGCTTCCACCTCCTTAAGTAGCCAATGTGAATGCTCAAATATGTTTCCTTCCACACTGTTCTCAATGCTAATACAAGTGTAAGTAAATATATGTACACTTTTGAGAACTTTGGATATAAAAAATAGGGCTATGCTGTACACATTTGTCTATGTTACACAGTGGGTAAGGGTGCAGACTCAGAAACCAGATCCCAGCTTTTCACTGATGAGTTGTGTGACCTTGGGCAAGCTAGTTAACCTCTCTGCATTTGAGTTTTCTTACCTATATAGTGATTAAAATGTTAACATTTTTTGAGGAGCAAATAACTTAGCATATGTAAAATAGTCCAGTGCCAAGCAAGTGGTAAGCACTTTTTTAGAGTTAGGTTTTATTATTTAGGGACTTCTTAAATGCTTACATTAAGAATGAGTTTTTTTTTTTTTAAGTGAGAAAGCAGGATTTATTGAGGACAGAAAAGCTCCCACAATGGGAAGGGGCCCGCAGGGGTTGTCCGAGTTTGTTCTTTTTAACAGCTGATTGTATTCCACAGTGTAGATATTTAATATATTGAAGTTGAATAAAAATATAGAGACAAATCATGCAAAGATGTTTTATTTGGAAAAATATATAAAAACAGAATTGCAGTTTGGGGCATACACACAGACCAGGGTGGTCTTTGGTATGTCTGAAGAACAAAGAGGTTAGGGGTTTTATTCCAAAGAGAAATGTTACATTGTTTTGAAAGAAAACTTATTGGCGCTAGTTAAGTTTTGGAGCTGGCAAGCTCTGATTAGTGAACAATGTCAGTAGAGAAGACTAGTCTTGGAGGCACGGCAATTCATTTAAGCAGCTACTAGGTAAGACTGGTTTTAAGGTTATTTCGGCAGCTGGTTTGTGATGCTATCCTTGGTCAGGTGCTCCTGCTTCAAGTGCTTTTCTTAGTTTCTTTGTTTAAAATTCTTGTCTGGGCATTTATTACTAGGAGAATCCAAATTAGAAAGTACGTATTTGAAAAACGACAAAAATGACACTATTTACTATAGAAATGTTAGAAAACATGGTCAGGCAAAGGGAAGAAAATGCAACCTGTAATCTCATCAGTTAAAGAAATATGTATTAATATTTTGATATATTTTCATTTATGTTAATATACCTAAAGGATTCCCTCCCTCTTGTTTCTTGACTTTAATTCAATGGAGTAATATAAAAAGGTAAATCCAATTCATATAATCAACTTTCACACATAATTTACTAAGAACAAATTGTGATGCCAGTTTTGATGTCCTCACATTGTGAAGTATATGCTCTTACTGTGGTTTAAGAATGAACTTGGGGGGATGAAGTTGGCAGGATGGATTTACCAGTATTTTAAAAAAATGCTGTTTAAGAGATTATTGACTCTTCTGACTAGTAGCTTAAACACTGGAGTTTGATACTTCAAAGTGCAGTTGCATGATTATTTATAAGCTCATTTTCTGCAGTGTAAGTTTTTTATAACATCAGCATTTGAGAAATATTATTCATGTTATTCAAGCCCTGAAATATTATTCAAGCCCTGAGTGGCTCATGAAAAGACACGAAGCATTCTTGTTTATTGCAGAAGAATAAGAAAGTACAGATAAACAAAAAAGAGTGTAAAAATGAAAAACATGTCTATTGCAAATATCCAGGAATAAATACTGTTAATTTTGGTGTACTTTTTTTAGACTTAAAATATTTCACTTTTCAGCATACTTGTTAATTTCAAGCAGTGCTCAATGTGACTTTGGAGTTTGCCTTTTGATGGCTCGTCTGTGATGAGCAGCCACCAAATAGTCCCTGTCACATTCTGACTCTTCATTGCAACCAGTAAAATAATGGAGCATAGCATCTGAAAACTGGTGTGTGAGACAATCTCACTGTTACTTTCTTTCTGTTTAAATATGCAATAAATAAGTCCAGGCGAGGTGGCTCATGCCTGTAATTCCAATGCTTTGGGAGGCAGATGTGAGCGGGAGGGTTGCCTGAGATCTAGGTCTCGACAACATCCTGTGCAACGTAGTGAAACCTGACTCTATTAAAAAAAAATTAGAAAAAATTAGCACAATGCCTGTAGTCCCATCTACTTGGGAGGGTCAGTGGAGTCCGGGCTGTGGTCTCACCACTACACTCCAGCTTGGATGACAGAGAGAGCTTATGTCTCTTTAAAAAAAAAGTGCAATACATATGCCTTCTGACAAATACAATTCTAGAATTAAATAGTATAGAATCCTGGAGAAGAAAATACCAAAAATTAAGATGTAGCAGAAGATATTGGTGTACTGCCATGTCCCTGGGCACTTATCCTCCCGGGCATTGCCAACCCTGTGGACCTCAATCACAAACATTGTGACTCTGCCAGAGAGCTTGCTCTGGCAATGGAGCCTGCTTGGCACCAGATGAGCAGGCAGTAAGAGCCAGGAAATAAATGCCCTTTGGATACAGCCATCAGACTATAATGAGTAGAAGTGGAAGGCTAAATTTCCTAGCTCCTTCACTCCTCGCATGGGATAATTTTAATGGGTTTTTATATTGTCTCCCAGGTTCCCCTTGGGATCAAACTCCAGTTACCCAGGGTGGTAACTTATTTGACAGTGCAACTTTGGTAGATTTGGTTCCCCTCCCCATTCCCCTACCAGCATCTCCTGGGATCATCTCCCAAATTAGCCACTTTCTTTCAAATTCTTGTCTGGGTGTCCATTTCTAGCTGACCTCAGACTAGAAACAATGATTTATTTATTTATTTAGAGTCAGAGTCTCACCCTGTTGCTCAGACTGGGGTGCAGTAGCACACTCCCAGTCACCGCAGCCTCGACCTGCTGGGCTCAGGCAATCCTTCTGCCTCAGCCTTCCAAGTAGCTGGAACTACAGGCAGATGCTATCATGCCCGGCTTATTTTTTGATTTACAATGTATTTCTAAAGCTACAAAAATGACACTAATTTACTACAGAAATGTGGGAAAATATGCTCAAGCAAAAGGAAGAAAATACAACTCATAATAAACTTAAAGAAATACTTATTGTTGATATTTTGTATATTTTCATTTATGCCAGTATAACTAAAACTAAAAGGGTCTTACTGTACATATATTGTGAGTAATTTTTTATTACAGGTTGTCAGAAACAATTTCCTTTTTTCTTTTTGCCCAAATGGAAATTCTTCAAATTTGTTTTCTCTGATAATTCTTGCAAAAGGGCACACAAATTCTGTTTTTTTCTGATATAACCACTGTCAACTATTCTGTGTATATTTTTCCCGAGTAGATATTTAGATATTATTTTATTTTAAAATACCAATGGAAGCATGTTTTACATATTATCCTGTAACTTTTCACAAGCATTATTATAAGCATTGGAAAAGACACAAAGCATACTTGTTTATTGCAGAATAAGAAAGTACAGATAAACAAAAAAGAGTATAAAAACGAAAAACATATCTACCACAAATATCCAGGGATAAATACTGCTAATTTTGGAGTACCTTTTTTTAGACTTAAAAATATCAGTCATGTAAATAACGACTTTATCAATGAGATCATATTGTATGTTTTCGATCTGTCACTTAGCAATATGCTATGAACATTTTTCTATGACAGTATACATTGAAAACATTTTAATGACTATATCAAAGTCAACTTTCACTTGCTGAAAATTTAGATTTTTTTTAGATTACTTCTTGATTTTAAAAATTTCATAAATGGTATCTTTATAAGCATCCTTATAGCTAAACCATGGGCACATCCATTATTATTTCCTTAGGATAAATTTCTAGAAGTAAAATTACTGAGCCAAGGGTTTATACTTTTTTTTTTTTTTTTTTGAGTCTCAATCTGTTGCCCAGACTGGACTCCAGTGGCCACGCCCGGCCACCGTACCCTCGACCCACTGGGCTCCGGCGATCCTTCCGCCTCAGCCTTCCGAGTAGCCGGAACTACGGGTGCGCGCTGCCATGCCCAGCCAACTTTTTGATTTATTGTAGAGATGAGGGCTCACCAAGTTGCCCACGCGGGCCTCGAACCGTGGACTCAGGCAATCCACTAACCTCAGCTTCCCAAAGCGCAGGATTACAGGCTGAGCCACCGAGCCCGGCTTTTTTTTTTTTTTTTTTTAGTCGGAGTCTCACTCTGTCACCCAGGTTGGAGTGCAGTGGCACGCTCAAGGCCACGCCAGTGTCGACCAGCTGGGCTCAGGCGATCCTTCCTCTTCAGTCATCCAAGTAGCGGGAACCATAGGCGCGTGCTACCACGTCCAGCTACTTTTAAAAATTTACTGTAGAGACGAGGGCTCGCCAGATTGCCTGAGCTGGTCTCGAACCCGCGGGCTAAGGCAATCCACTCTCTTCTGCTTCCCAAAGTGCTGGGATTACAGGCTGAGCCACCGAGCCTGGCCGGTTTATACATTTTAACAGGTTTGGCAATTTTTGCCAAATTGCTTACCAGAAAAGTTTTGCCAACTTCTACTTTTTCTAGTAGAGATGAAAAATGACTTTTTTCCCCTCCAGTTTTCAACAGTGTTATTTATTGTAATAATTTTTTTTAACCGTGGAGTTCAATTATAGTATTTGTATTTCCAAGTATACAAATACAAATATTTCTAGTACTTGTATTTATCATTGACCTTTTACTTTTTGAAACCATGTGAAAGTTGTTCCCCCCCCTTTTTTTTTGCAGTTGAATTGTCAAAACACTCACCACTGGAGATATCTATAAATTTTCTTTTATTATTAAGCATTTAAACCTGTGAGGCATTCTCATCCATAAAAATTGTAATTCTTGTTCATAAGAATTCCTAAGTCTGCTTAAATTAATCTGTTTCTGTAAGATATTAAAAATTCATACCAAAGACTTACCCTTACATTTTACTTGTTGCAGCGAAATCTTATCCCCAAGATGTTTTACTATAACAAGAATGACTTTTCTTTTCCTACCTCTGATTTTAAACACTTCTTTTCTCTCTTTTAAAGGCTTTTCAGATGTGAACTCTTGGCACCTTCATTTTCGCTGGTCTGGGGATGCTCCCTCAGAACTCCTCAGGAAGTTCAGAAACTATGAAATATGAAATATCCCTACTCCATAAAAAAGGGAGAGCAAGATTGTCCCCTGTGCTGCCAATACGCTGTCTTTGTTCATATGTTTAAAATGTCTTGTTTGTCATGTTTGTGAATTACTGATTTGATTTGTTTGTGAATTGTGAGTAATGATTGATTTATCCATTCCTGAACTGATTCTCATAATGTTTTTTAAAACAGAAAATTTTCAGAAGATGGTTTCTTTGATATTTAAATAAATCAAGGCTCTTAGATCCAGAATAGATTATGTTTTTTTCTGGTTAATGTTATTTATAGAAATCCTTATATAAAAAGTCAATCTCTGTATAGTGCATAATGAACATTTCACTGATGTACCATGATTTATATTACGGCTGGATGTACAAGAAATATTTTCTGACTCTTAAAATGAAATGCGAAATTACTTGTCCACACCCCATGGAATGAAATAAATAATTATCCCAAAGTTCAAAAATGGTTGTCTGTTTTTCAGATATTATGTCCTTCCTACCATTGTGGTTTAAAATGTGTTTCCTTTTATGGCTTGGTTTCAGAGCAGATTCTATTAGTTTCCTAGGGCTGCCATAACAACATACCACACAGAGTAGACTGTTTAAACAATATTTTTCATAGTTTGGAGGCTAGAAATCCAAGATCAAGGTGTCAGCAGGCTTTTTTGAGGCCTCTCTTGGCTTACAGATGGGCCACGTGTGGCTTTTTCTCTGTGCACACACATCCCTGGTGTCTGTCCTTATAAGGAGACCAGTCATAATAGATTAAGGGCCCTTCTAATTCCCTCATTTTAACATAATCACATTTTTTAAGACCATATCTACAGATACAGTCAAATTCTGAGGTACTGGGAGTTGGGACGTCAACATATTAATTTTGGGGCAACACAATTCAGTCCATAACATAGAAGAAAGTTTTTTTTTTTAAAGCTAATACAGCCCTGTGTTGGTTCCCTTAGTTTTATTAGAATTTTTACTGTTTTGTTAAATCTGAAAGTCAGGGCCAACCACTTAAAGAATTATTTCTATTAATATTTTACCATTTCAGTAAAACGTCTCAGCATTGTTATCATCCTGCAAATTTTACTTCAAAAATACAAAGTATTGTATACCTAACCTTGAATTTTTCCCCATATCTTTATAATAATAAAAAAAAAGAGCCAGGCTCAGTGGCTCAGCCTGTAATCCTGCATTTTGGGAGGCCGAGGTGAGTGGATTGCCTGAGCCTGTGAGTTCGAGACCTGGGCAACTTGGTGAGACCTCATCTCTACAATAAATCAAGAAGTTAGCTGGGTGTGGTAGCACACGCCTGTAATTCCAGCTACTTGGGAGGCTGAGGTGGAAGGATCGCCGGAGCTCAGCAGGTCGAGGCTGCGGTGGCTGGGAGCGGCCACTGCACTCCAGTCTGGGCGACGGAGTGAGACTCCAACTCAAAAAAAAAAAAAAAAAAAAGAAAAGAAAAGAAAAAAAAAACACAACCAGCAAAACAAAACAAAACAATACAAATTAGATGAATAAAATAGAATGTTAAGTTAGTAAAATGAGCTATTGGACAATAGTTGCCTGTTATAATGCCTGCTTGGGACAGGTAGGCAGTCAAATAAATACTATATTGAATAAGTACATTTTTGAATCTAAGAATCAGGGTTTTATTTATTTTTTTCTTTTTTCCCCCAACTGTCTGATTTATAGCACCGATGACTTTTAATAACTTGGGAAAAATACTCCCATGCTCCACTCTGTTTTTGTTACAGACTCATTACCCAATTGTAGACAAGATTAAGCACTAGCTCTTATTTACTTTTCTCTCCCACAATGCCCAAAGCCTCCTGAAAGGATAGAATCCAGAATGGAGTTTTTCTGGTCACCCTGAGTAGATCTGGTTATGTACTTAGGTCAATGCTGCAGGTACTACAATTATCATTAACTAGAAGAACAACTAGTTTCCCATGCCCCTTGGTTGAGTTTCATTAAGATTTACATCTTTGTCCCTAGAATTTGTCTTCCAGCTACTGGCCCAGGCCTTCTTGTCTATGTGACTGACCCACCCATCTAGCTACTGGCCCACCTTTGCCCATGTGCTTGTGACTGACCCACCCATCTATCCAGTTGTCAGACATACGAGAAGACCACCACCATGGAGCCAGTTCTCTTTACTATCTCACCCAAGATGTTTGCCTGCCACGTGAAAAAAAAGCTTTATCCCCCAGCCCTGAACATTCGGGGCCAGCATTTCCTTTAAGTGTTTGGCCCCTTCTACACTCTTGGGGAAGTGGATCTACTCTTTCTCTGATCTACTTTCTAAATAAACTTCCTTTTCCCTAATCTACCTTCTAACCAATTCTTTGCATACCCACGGCACCAACTCAGCTCATGAACCTAACAGATATAAAGAGGCTTATGCCATGTTTATGCTCTCAAGGAGTTGATATTCTAGTGAAGTAAGACAGACATAAGTAAGATATCTTCAGTTTAAAAGGAGTATATTGAATTAGTTTAAATATGTACTGCACTTAGAACTTGACATATAAGCGCTATGTGAATTATTACTATTCTTACTATATTATGTGTTAAGTTTTGTGTTAATCAATTAACAGAATTGTGACCACTTTCAACTTCTTTCCCCAAGTTGGATCTCAGAGTTATTATTTCTTGCATATCTTTCCTTAGATATTCTGTGCATTTATACACATATATGTGTTTCTGCTCTTTACACAAATGATAACATACTACATCCACTGCTGCATACATTACATTTACTCAGTTAATATATTTTGGTATGTGAGTGCTACTTTATTCTTTCCACCTGCTGAATAGCATCCCATTAGGTGAATGAACCATAATTTATTTACATTGTCTTCTATTGATGCCTTCTCAGTCTATTTACAATTTTTTGCAATCACAAATAACACTGTAATGAGTATCTTTGGGCAAAGTATTTCTTATATGTGAAGTTTACCTGTAAGATAAACACCTAGCACTGGAATATCTGGGTTAAAGTGATATCAGGTGGGATGAGGCACAAAACTTGTGGGTCCTTTGACACACTACTGAAATGAATTTCAGAGTGGCCAACATAGCTTTAAAACAGAATTTATTAGAGAGAGTGAAGGGAAAGATAGAGGGATGTACCAGAAAGAGTTAGCGAGAGAAACCATATTTTGATTTTGACAACAGGTCTAATATACCCATTAAGTGACTAATATGTTAATGAGTAGGCAGGGGTATCTGGTTTGTAGAGATTACCATCTCTTGGCCTCTGATGGGTGAGAGGGTGGGGTGACCTGAGAGTCCATATTGAATCCACATTTCAGCAAGCAGGGTGGTTGGGCCTGCAGACAAGATGTCTGGATGCTTTCTAAAAACTGCCTACAAGAAATTTATCTAGATATGTCTAACCTACCCTGACTACTCTACCTCAAAAGAGTATGCATGTGCATTTAAAATTTGATTACCATATTCTCAAGCAAACTACAAATGCCATTTGGCAAGTTTCAGAGAATGTAGGGAGGTTGGATTGAAAGATCCAGGAAATATTGCTTGTTCATTGGGAGTCTTGCTTTTAGTTTATTTATTTATTTTTTAAACCTTAGAGGTAGACTTTATTGAGTGGCTCAGTCTGAAGCACTGTGCTTATGGGACAATTTACCAGGACCTTTCCTAACCCCTAATATCAGGGAGTGCTCAGAATATAAAGCAATAATAAAACCAGAGTGCACATTTCTTCTGGCATCTCCCATGGGGAGAAAACAAGGCCTTTTTTCAGTGCTATGGCTACTTGCTTTCTGGTTGTCCTGAAATGTTGAAATACAATTCTGAAACATTCTTGTTCTTTGAAGTAAAGGGGAACTAAACAGAGCCACGACTCAATGGACATATTCACAGCCTGTCAAAAATATGCCCCTTGATAAGCAAATTAGAAATGCAAAAAGACTTTGTAGATATTCTTTTTATGTCAAAGAACTGGATAAGGAGAAGATAAGGTTGTTTTCCTGCTTATGAATTTTCATATCCTTTCCCTGCCTGGATCTGATGGTAGTTACAAGATCAGTCACAGCAGCAAGTGTCGATGACTAATACAGTTATTGAGAGGGGTCTTTAATTTCCTGGAGGCAAACATCATTACCTGCCACAGCCACATCACTGACAGGAGATGCCGGACTACTGGGGAGTCAGCGATGGAAGAAATTATAAAACTCATGCAATTACTGAGAAAATGATGAGATGTCTCACAACGAAAGGCTTCAACTCCCTTCAATTTCAGGTTTGGTGATATGCATCACTGTGGCCTTGTCTTCAGTATTATTACTTCTCGACTCTCTGCTGTCTCACCCTCATTGTGGGAGAATAGTCTGTGTCAGCCAGCTCATCCTCGTCCTTTCTCCTCTCGCCTGGGCTCTTGTTTCTTCCAGTGTTTTTGCCTTTATTATTCTTGTATTAATTATGGAATTTAAGTTAGATTCTTGGAGAATTGGATCTTTCTCTGTCTCTAACCTACTGTGGCACTTAGGACAAACTACTTGAGCTCTCTGATCCAGTTTCTTCTATCTGTGGCCGGATAAAAGGATCTCCCCTTTGTGGAATACAAGATTTTGGCCCAGTACCAGGCCTAGAGTTGACCAGTATAGGACCTCAGGAGGAAGTCAGGACAGTTTGGGAAGGAGTGTGTAGGCCAAAACTAGACGTCGAGGATTATCGAGGACCGGGAAGGCAGAGAAAGAGGATGTGACTTCTCCATCATGCTCTTTTAACAACTTTTCCTTTTTTACTGTTCTTTTAAGTAAAAAGGCAGAAATAAAAAGGGAAAAATGACAATCAGCTAGGTACATCTATATACACCAGCCCCAAACACCTCAATTATCTTTTCACATCCAGCTGAATCTGATGCCATTCTTGAAAGCATCCCACCTCTAAAGACAGTGGTGAAGTTTTTATATTAAATACTTTCTAGCTTATTAGACCATTAGTGGAGGCTCTAAAGCAGGGTCTAATAATAATTTTAACTATTACCTTTAATAATTTCCAAAGTATTTCTGCACATATCTTGTTTAAACCTCCCAACTAACTTCATTTTCTTGAGGAATTTGTAGCATTTGTCACAGTTTAAAAACCACAATAGAATGGAAAACCAATTTTTTTTGGTATATTTTTAAACCATTGATTCTCAGACTAGGAATCACCTGGGGGACATGAAACGCTGTGCGTATTGATTACTATTCCTACTATATTATATATTAAATTTTGTGTTAATCAATTAACAGAACTGTGACCTTTCAGCTTCTTTCCCCCAGGTGGATCTCAGAGTAACTATTTCTTGCATATCTTTTCTTAGACATTCTGTGCATTCTGGTCATCTTCAGGATGGAACTTGGTCCCTGGAAAGACCAAGGTTTGACAAGAGGGTTGGGACTTTCAGCCCAGGAAAGGGGCTGAAGTTTGAGTTGATCACCAATGGCCAATGATGTAATCAGTGAGGCCTAGGTAATGAAGCCTCCATAAACCCAACAGACAGGGTTGGGGGAGGGACTTCCAGATAGCCAAACACGTAGAGGTTCCTTGGAAGGTGGTGACTGGAGAGGGCATGAAATCTTTGAACCTCTTCCCACATATCTCACTCTAAGCATCTTTTCCATCTGACTGCTCGTCTTGAGAAAGAGAAGACAATGTTAATTTTGTCTCAGTTTCTTTCTTTAGGTCAACAATTTGTATCCTTTGTGATATCCTTTATAATAAATGTGTAAATGTAAGTATAAATGTTGATTTCTATCAGCTCCTCTAGTAAATTAATCAAACCCAAGGAAGGGGTTGTGGGAACCTTTATTTATAGCCTGTGGGTGAGAACCATAGGCCACAACTTAGGGCTTGTGTTGGCTTTGAAGCTGTGGACAACTTTGTGCGATTGAGCCTTCACCCTGTGGGATCTCACGCTGCCTCCTGATAGTGCCACAATTAAACTGAATTAGTGGACAGCTTGCTGGAGAATTGATTGGTTGCTGGTGGGGAGAAATCCCCACACATTTTGGTGACCAGAGGGGAAGCATTCTGTGTGAAAGGAGGGTAGGAAAAACCAAAGCGTTTTTCCTATATCCTAAAATCACCCTACCACCCCAGATATTCTGATTTCATTGTTTGGGGTAGGATTTTTACAACTTCCAGGTCATTCTAATGCTCTGCTAAGGTTGAGGGCCATAGTGGCTGAAACAAATACAAGTTGTAGGTAAGATGATTAATGTCCAGGTGTGTTTCCCTCTTCCATGCCACCAGTTATTTTCAGCTGTCCCCAGGCCACTCCCCTTGGGCTCCCAAACAGGTCTATGACCTGCAGACTCTGCCCCCACCTCTCTTGTCCTCATCTCCAGCCCACAAGGCTGCTTGGAGCGCCCTCTGGTGCGGAGCACCTGCCGGCAGGAAGAAAAGTGGCCTTCCTCCCTGCAGCTTCCTTCTGGCCAGACTTCTGAACGGTTTCCCAGCATCTGGGACTTGCCTCCTAACTGCGTGGTTACAGTGCTAACTGCCTGGCCTGACAAGGGAGCACATATCTAGCTTTCTCTGACCACGCTCCTCCTCTCTCAGTTGGCCCCATCCTCCCCAAGCTTGGAAAAAAGGAACATCTGGGCTGATGAAGGACAAATGACTCTGGAGAATGTGTCTCTGTGTGTGTGTGTGCATGTGTGTGTGTGTGTGTGTGTGTGTGTGTGTGTGTGTGTAGAGGGAAGAGTGGGGGGGTATGTCTCCCCTAGTAGCAGTTAGCTAAATATGCTGTTTTAGAAATTCTGTCAATGTTCAAACAATTGAAATGTGGCACAGAAAATTTTAGAAATAGAAGCTGTCATGTGATGTGAAGTTTGTTCACCAAATAATACATCATGAGAAATAGCTGCGTGGTCTTAGGTGAGTCCTTTTACTTCTCTGAGTCTCTTTTCTCCCTTGTAAATGAGGAAATGTAAAATGAAGCCAGGGCAATTGTGAATCAAAATCAGACTGATTGATTTTTTAAAAGTTTTCTTCAGGTCTAAACTCAAGGACTCAGGGTGTCCATGCACAAAGCAAGGCCACTGCACTGGCAGAAGAACACATGCTGCTCATTGTGTAAAGTGTGTTGGTGAAGAAGGTAGCTTTGGAGACAGCACTTAACCAGCAGTGTAAACTTAGGCAAACTTGTTAACCTTCCTATGCTTCAGTTTCCATATCTGTAATACCTATAAAATGGAGATGGCAAGTGCCTTTATGTAGTACACAAATATTTGCTGTTAATAGTGGTGCTACAGTTTGAATGTGATGTCTTTTTCAAAATTGATGCTGAAATTTAATCCCTATCATGGTGCTATTAAGAGGTGAGTTCTTCCCTGAACATTTATCATAATACTATAAGAAAGGGATTGGCAGTAGTGGGACACTGTCAGATTAGCTGGGTGGGGTGAGGGTGGGGGACATAACATCAATAAGGGTACCCAATCTCAAACCAGACAAGGGGAGGCTCAAACTTTACTTGTATGGTGACCACTTATGTACCTAATCTTGAATTGTATCCCATATCTTTAAAATAAAAAAAGTGGGCCCTTGAAAAAGACATCTATTTTTTATACAAAGTTGAACCATATTGGGCTGGTTCTGTGGTTACAAAGTCATTAGGACTCTCTTCTCATGCATGGATTAATGCCCTTATAAAAGAGGCTTCAGAGAATTTACCTTCTCTTGCTCTTCAGTTTCTTTGGCCATGTGAGGACATATTCTTCCCCTCCAGAATATGTAGCAATAAGGTGGCATCTTGGAAGCAGAAAATGGGCCCTCACCAGACACAAAACTTGTGGCGCCTTGATCTTGGACTCCCCAGTCTCCACAATTGTGGGAAATAACTTTCTTTTTTTTTTCTTTTTTTAGTTGGAGTCTCACTCTGTCGCCCAGACTGGAGTGCGGTGGCCGCTCCCGGCCACCACAGCCTCGACCTGTTGGGCTCCGGCGATCCTTCCGCTTCAGCCTTCCGAGTAGCCGGAATTACAGGCGTGCACTACCACGCCCGGCTCATTTTTTAAAAATAAATTTATTGTAGAGATGAGGTCTCGCCTGCCCAGGCGGGTCTCGAACCCGCGGGCTCAGGCAATCCACTCACCTCAGCCTCCCAAAGGCACGGGATTACAGGCTGAGCCACCGAGCCCAGTGGGAAATAACTTCCTGTCATTTGTAAACTACCCAGTCTGTGGTATTCTGATACAGCAGCACAAATGGACAAAGACAAGTAGTGACTGGAAAGAAAATTGGAGTGACTAAAAAGAATTCTTTTCATTTCCTAGAATTGGTGCTCCAGCATTACCCAGGAGCTTGTTACAAATGCAGAGTTTTGGATTCTACCCCAGACTTACTGAATCAGAATCTGTGAGGGACAAGGCCCAGGAATCTGTTTTAACAGCCTCTTCAGGGGATTCTCATGTATGCTAAAGTTTGACCAGAACCTTTTCAGAACATAAACACAAAGTCCAGTATCATCAGCATTAGCTGGGAACTTGTTACACATGTAGCGTCTTGGACACCACACTGGGTTTGCTAAACTGTAAACTGTGTTTTAACAAGATTCCCAAGTGCTTCTGTGCTCATTAAATCTTGAGAAGCACAGTCCCAGAAATGCATCTCTAGTATGGTAACCAATAAGCATATGTGGCTGCTAAAATTAAAATTAATTAAAATGAAATAAAGTTAGAAATACAGTTCCTTGTTTGCTCCAGTCACATTTCAAGTACTCAATAGTCACATGGAGCTCATGATGGCCATATTGGACAGTGCAGATTATAGAATATTTTCATCATCTCAGTAAGTTCTCTTGGACAGTGCAGCTCCAGAATAATTATCAACATTACTTTTTCTAGCCTTATAGCATCTGGATGGAGCAGATTACCTGGGGGCGAAGATGGCAAACTCTCATGTTTACGAGAGCTGGGCTGGTGGGGTAAATGAGTGAAGTAGGCCAGAAGTAGGCAGTTATAAGAGAACCAAGAGCATAAACACAATGGTAAGTGACCAGTGATACTCAATCTCCATGCTGGGGCTACAAAGGGAGGAGTGGGGACTGTGGTCACCTGGAAAAAAACATGTTTTGACTCAGTCAGTGGTTACCATGGAGAAGGTTAGGCTCAGGCTAGGTTAAACAGTTCTATTTTTATTTAAGAAGCTAGAAAACTGAATTTTTATGTGATCAAATTAAAAATTTTAATATGCTCTATTGGTTAAGAAAAAATTCCCGAAAGCCGAATTTGATCTTGGCGATGCAACTTGGAAATCAAACTAGCCGGTTCTACCTTGCCAAGGTCAGTTGTTTGTCTTGCATTTATCTGCCTCCCTTTCTTCTTTCTCCTCTTCACTTGATCTCATCTTTGCTTTCTCTCCCTTTTTTTTCTTCTCTCCTTCCTCCTCTAATTTTTCTTCATTCAGTAAGCATTTAGTGAATCTTTCTATGTGTCAGGCACTGTGCTAGGGGCTCAGGATACAAAGATAAACCAAAATTTCTCCCCTCCTCAGTCCACAGTTTAGTGAGGGACTCAGACAAGAACATAGATAATGATAGCGTAATTTGAGTGTTATGGTAGAAATATGTCTAAAGCCCTATAGAATGGTAGAAAAAGGTATAAGCCGACTTTATGGGGGAGAGGTCAGAGACATCTTCATGGAGGCATGGTTATCTGAGCTGGGTTTTGAAGAATGCATACAAGTTTTCCAGGATGAAGGACTAGTATGAAAGTGGGAGAGGGTATTTTTAGTGGAAGGAGCAAACTGGAGGCTTGACAGTACTTAGTGTGTTGGGAAAGAGAATATTTCTGGGTGGCTGATGTGTAGGGTATGTTCTTAAAAGTCTGTCAACTAACGCCTCCTCACCACTATCTGAGCTGCCTCCTCCCCTCCCCAGGCCCCTCTCACCATGGCTTCCTGGCCCCTGGATCTATAACCCTTCTCTTGGCTTCTCTCTTCACCTCTCCCACACTCAGTCTCAGTGAGTGAAACCATCCAGTGTTCAACCAATGAGAGGAAGAAAATGATGCTGAGATTGTTAACATACCTCCTAGGAAGGTGGTTTAAGTATCAGTAACAGTTTGGATCCTGATTTAAACAAACTGTTAAAAAACAGAATTTATGAGACAGTTGGAAATTTAAACGCTATCTGGATATTGTTGATCAATCTTTTAATGTGTGATAATGTTATTGTGGTCTTGTTAAAACAGTGTCTTTATCTTTAGAGATGCAATGGATGTTTATGGAATGATATGAAATGATATGAGGCTTGAGATTTGTGTCAAAATGATAGGGAATGGGAAGAGAAGTAGATGGGGATATGATTAAATGAGATTGGCAGAGAACTGATGATTTTTGAGCCTGGGAGATTGGGTATATATGGGTTCAAAATACTAGACTCTGTACTGTGTATGTTTGCATATATATTATGTTTGAAATACTCCATGTGATTGGTTGAATTGTATTCTCCCAAAAGACATGTTGAAATTCTAACCCCTTACCTCTAAATATGACCTTATTTGGAAATATAATCTTTTCAGATGTAATCAAGTTAGGATGAGGTCATTAGGGCAGGCTCTAATCCACTGTGACTAGTATCCTTAGGGGAAAACACCATGTGAAGACGGAGACACACAAGGACAAAGCCATGTGATGAAAGAAGCAGTGATTGCAGTGACATAGCTATAAGCCAAGGGACGCCAGAGATTGATGGCCACCACCAGAAGCTATGATGAGGCATGGACGGAATCTCCTCTTAGGGAAGCATGACCCTACCAACACCTTGATTTCTAACCTCCAGAACTGTTAGACAATACCTTTATTTTAGTTTAAGTCACTTGGTTTGTGGTTTCTTGTTATGACAGCCCTAGGAAACTTAGACGCTCCATCATAGAAAAGTTAAACGAATAATAAATATCAACGATTTCCTTCTTTTAAACTCCTTTTCTTCTTTTCCTTGTCTGCTTCCTCTTCTACCACATCGTAATCGAAATACTTTCACTATGCGTCCACCTCGTATGATGCTCTGTTACTTTGAATAAGGAGAGTGAAAACCCAAGCATAAGAGGTTGAGGAGGAGGTAGGGAAGGAGAGAATCACAGAAAACTAGACAAAGGCTTTAACAACAGCCTCACAAATCTACACCATCTCACCAGGCCTCTTGCATACCCTGAATAAGCCATTCTCCTGTGAGCCATTGTTATTTTCTCTGTGGGTCACAAGACCTGGTTTTTGGTCCTAGCACTGCCATATTCTAACTCGGAGATATTGGGAAAGCTGTTAAATTTGAAGGACTTATTTTCTCCTCAGGACAGTGAGGAAATTGAGTTACACCAGGAAACCTTTCTTGCTTCCCCACCACGGGCTCAGCTGCTCCTTTATTTAGTCTGCACCTGTTGTAGCGTGCATCCCACTGTCTTGTCATTGGTCATCATATATTGCTATGGCAAGACTGCGGGCTCCTTGAGGCAGAAACAGTCTTGTTCACCACTGGATCCTCTCACTGAGGACGTGGCCTCATATGTTGGAGATGCTCCATGAAAGTAGCACCAGAATGCCATTGTATTTATGGCAAATCTATACAGGTATAGGGTAATCATTCTCTTTCAGAGAGCTGGAGAAGTCATGTTTCTGTGGTATCTGTTTGACTCTGTGGTCTGGGATCTGCTGGGTACTGATTTTCCATCTTCCTATTTGGGGATCAGTCTCTGAGAGGTTCCCCTCCCTCTTCCCAGCACTAGAGCTTCCGCCTCACTGTGAGTGGTGTTGGCTATGTGTTTGCTCCAATGCCCAAAACTGTGCTGAGGACAACTATAGTCTTTGTCCAGGGTAGATGTGTGTGTGTCTCAAAAGTTTTGTGCTTTTTAATGATGAGGGTTAAGCTTTACAACTGGTTTCCGAGAGTAAGTACAGAAGTGACACAGTATTGAGTGTTTAACAAGAACCTGGAAGAAAGATTTTTCTTTGCTCAAGGGTAGACATCAGAACTTTAGATATGCATGAACAGTTGAAGCCCTGAAGAAAAATGAACCAGGGAAAGCACTTCAAACAAATGCGTGTTGGTTTCTGTAGAGCATTGAATGAGAGCTTTCCTTAGAAGTGATTTCATTCAGGAAAAAGAAAAATCTAAGGATGGAAAGTTACCCTACGAAAAATTTGCAATCCTGTATTTAGTGATTTAAGTAGAGTGACATATCAAGAGTTTAGCATTTTGGTAAACTTGTCTTACAAAAAGCCTGGTCATTTCTTTACAAGGTGATTTCTAAGATCTAAATTTCTTTGCTTCTCTGAGTAGAAGTTTTTCTATTCTACTTCTACATAGACTAAAAATTGATGAGGGACATGACAGGTAATGTAAAAAAATTATTCTCCCAACAATACATTTTTTGGCATTGTCTCCCGAAAAAAACAAATCTTCTAATCTGTAAATTTGGGCCACCTTTCCTTAGCAGACCACAGGATGGCAGCATTGAGCTAATAGTAACAGAAAACTCCACCCAGAAAGTATTTGCCTAGTGTCTATTTTCTTGGCCTCTCCACTGCTGCAGTGTGGTCTGCTAGCATTGCTGTCCACTGTGAAAATTTTATAAATGAAATCTAGAGGAGCCTGAAGAAATCTTAAACAATTTAGCGATTCTGCAAGTTGCTTGTGTCAGTGCTGATGACAACGCTGTGAACAAGAGAAATACTTTTGTTCATAAAGGGAATATGTCTGTGTCCAGGATCTGAAACTTTTTTGCTATCTGAAACTTTGTGGTCAAACTTTGAAAGAGTGATGTGGGAGTTTAGATGAACATTTTAGGACATTAGGACATAAGGTACAGGGAGGTGTTACAACACGGAAAAGATGATTAAATATCACTAAATACTGTTATCATGAATTGTCACTGGATGGTAGTCCTCAACATTGGTAGGGGTGTGTCTGTTTTGTTGACTGCTGTATCCATTTTCCACTGAATCATGGTCTTATTTGCAGTTTCTTCCACAATGATACTTTCGGAGAATGGGCCCAGAAGGAGCCATTGCTGGACTATACTCCTTTTCTCCCCCTTTCCAGCTTCATTTTCCCCACTATCTGGAATGTTCTCAGTGTACATATACTTCCTATTCCAAGGATCTGTACTAGTGTTTCCCAAAGTGCGCTCAATGGAAACAGCTGCACCTCAATCATTAAAAAAAAAAAAAAGTAGATTCCTGGACTCACCCCATATCTACTGAATCAGAATCTCCAACATTGAGGTCCAAGGATTGTGTTTTTAATAAGCTCTCCAAGATGATTTTTCTAATGTTGGAGAATCTCTGATATAAAAAGAACGTCCTACATCCTTGGAGGCTAGAGAGTCAAGGAAGATACTTCCTCAAATAGTCTGTGAGGTAAGGAAGCAGAGAGAAGAATAAAAGTTTATATCATAACAGATCCACGTGTATCTCAGAATCAGTCAGTCAAGCCTAGCTACCCCTAATATCTCCCAAAGTGTAAGTTGAACTATCACATTGCCAGTGAGGAACAGAAAGTACCATGAATTAATTACTGCTATCATTCAGGTTGCGTTTAGTTTTGCACCAGTTATTTTAAAGTCTGGAATATGGGGCAAGAAGGGTAATGTGGAAGAGGTGGATAAATATTGTAATCTAATAGGGTTATAAACTTTCCAAAAAGTAGATATGAAGACCATAAACCTTCAGCTTGAAATTTTTTAGCCTCTTTCCTTTGAAATTGCTGTCTTTTCACCATGTTGCACAACTGTTTTCAGTAAGGCTTCTCTCAAAGGTCAATTGTGGCTGCAGCTTTAGGGACCAACAACTGATTCAGTAGACAGTCAGAAACTGAAGAGCAAATACAAGTAGTAAACAAACATATGGTAAAACTATTTGATTACTAGAAGTTCTACTAGTAATCAAAGAAAAGCAAATTAAACAAAACTGAAAACGTTTGCCTAGGAAATTATTAACAATAACAGCAAAACCAGTGAAAATGATAATACCTGATGCAGACGAGGGTTCTATGATCTCAGCTTTCTTACACATTACTGATGGCCCTATACATTTGTTTGTTTTAGCAATGCAATTTAGGAATATATATTTAAAACCATGAACATGTTCACACCCTTTGCTCTATACCTTTGTAAATAGTCTGTTTAATATTCCCATTCTTGGAGATGTAAATCCTAGAAAAGAGCTTGTATTACATTACATAGCAAAGAAAAAAAGAGGTTACCTAAGTGTATAACTGTTGATTTTTAAAAGTTGATGCAGTTATGTTGTAGTCTATTATAGAGCTGTTGAAATCATGATTATGAAGATGAAGCAGTGAAAAGCTCATAAAACAATTTTAATGACAAATGTAAACAGTAGGGATTAGCCATAGCATTTAGAGTCTTTTTTTTTTCCCCAGGCTAGATCTGAACTCCTGGGCTTAAGTTATCCTCCCTCCTCAGCCTCCCAAGTAGTTGAGACTATAGGCGTGCTCCACTATGTCTCTAATAATTTAATTTTTAATGTACCCATATATTAGACTCTATAAGTATAGGACAGGACAGTGTGATAAGGTGTTGGGTTATTATTTATTATTTTTTATATTTCCCAGTTTTCTGTAAGTTAGAGTCCTGGCTATCACCTGTTTGACCTTCCAGACCCACTCTGTACCCTGTTTGCAGCTGCAGAGGCTGAGCAGTCTTCATGTGGCCAGTGGGGAGGCCTAGCTGGAAAGCAGAGGAGGGGAGATGTGTGAGGTGATGTATCACTACCTCAGCTCCTTCTCCGAAGGATCACCATGCACTGGTGGTGTCCTCAGAAGGGAGGTCACTACTCCTCTGGACAGCCCTTTCCTCAGAACTTTCTCTGTCTGGATTCTGGTGGCTGCTTCCTCCCCTCTTATGGGTGGTGACAGCTCAATTGTCCCTTGTGGTTTCTTTGCACTCTCCCTATATCTTTGTAAATAGTCTTTTTATAAAGTATGTCTAGAATTGACCTAAATTGAGTGTGCCTTCCTACTTCCCTCTGAGATTCTGATGAAAATGGTTCTCATCATTTTATTATTATTATTATTATTATTTGTAGAGATGGGGGTCTCGTTGTGTTGGCAGGCTGGTCTTGAACTCCTGACCTCAAGTGATTCTCCCACCTTGGCCTCCCAAAGTGCTGAGATTCCAGGCGTGAACCACATGCCTGGCCTATCATTTAAAAAATGTGTATAGCATTTATCAGAACCTGTGACATTACAACCTAAAGAATCATGAAAAGAAAATATCTGTGGTAGATTTTAACTGGAAAGATGAAAAGCTTTATTTCCTCAGTAGCCAAACAGTAGTAGCCCAATGAGAAACCCTCAAATACTATAGTAATAATAATAGACAGTAAAAAGAGTAACTAAAAAATTGAAATGTGAATATAGCCTAGTCAGTAGCAGGCTGGATGCTTTATAGAGACAATCTTGAGAAAAATGGTTTGAGTGTTATATTTTTTAATGAAGCTTAAAAAGCAGTGGGGGAAAAAAAACAAAGAATAATTCAGAAAGACATACTACTTGAAGGTAGTGCTGATGATGTATTAATACGTTCTAGAAATGAGTGGTTCAGGAAGCATCAATCTGCCTTGAGCAGTGGTCATTTTTCAAGCCTGGATGAATGTAAAACAAAATCAAATTGTCACAAGTAGATCTGAACGATATATTGGCTAATTTTCGTGGCAAAAGCGGGAACAGGAAAAGCAATAGATAACAGCATCTCTGAGCCTCTTTGCCAGCATTTTAGAAATAAATTAGTTTCTAAAGAGAATCTACCCTCAAGTCAGTCTTGCAAAAGAGTTGGGGCTATGCCGTGATATACATGCAGGTACTGAAAAAAATTCAGTTATATGTCTCATCCCTGAGAGTTTCTGCAAACTAAAGAGTAACTGAGAGTGGGGCTCATGGACCTGTCATCACTCCCTTGCTTTATAAATAACCCTGGTCACTCTGCAAGGAAGGAGCCAGACTTATGTTCTTTGTAATGCCAGATTTTATCTGTCTCTTTTATGAGCTAAAGGCAGGGAGCACTACACCCAGAGGGCACTTGAATTAGCAGAAGCCGTGGTTGCAGAAGTTATTACTAGAGCATCTTGAATTGTTAAGAACAAACTTCACCAAGCCTAGTAGTTTCTGGGGAGTAGTTTCCATGAATTGACTCATTTGAGAGGTCACAAGGTAAAGGAATACTTTTACTTCTGGATCTTCATTTTTCCTGGAAGTGGAATAGATTACCAGGGTGGGGAGGGTATGCTTCCCCTCTCTTTCTAGGGTTTTTGTGTAGACTATACTTCTAGAACTGTTTGGCTACAGTGATTTCTTGTGTCCAATTCATCATTCCTATACAAAGGGGTGATCCCTTTCTTCCAATTCTACAGGAAAATAGATGACTTGGATTAAGATTCTTGCTTTAGAAAATGCCATATATACAAGCCATTTCTTTGAAGGATTTATTTTCGGAAAATCAAAAGACTAGAAACAACTTTAGCTGGATGCGGTAGCTCATGTCTGTAATCTCAACGCTTTGGGACACCAAGGCAGGAAAATTGCTTGAGCCCAGGAGTTTGATATTAGCCTGGACAATACAGTGAAACCTCATCTCTATAAAAAAAAAATTAGTCTGGTGTGGTGGCATGTGCCTGTTGTTCTATCTACTAGGGAGGTTAAGGAGGAAGGATCGCTTGAACCCAAAAGGTCAAGGTTGCATGCACAAGCCATGATTGTGCCACTGCACTCCAGCCTGGGCAAAAGAGTGAGAATCTAACTTGAAAAAAAAAAGAGAAACAACTTTAATGGTCATCACTAGGGATTTGGTAAAATAAATTATGGCTTATCCATGCTGAGGTAGTAAGCCCTAACCACAGAAGGCATTTTAGTTAGCAGAACCCACTTTTAATGAGTAAGCTTTTTCAACAGAAAGATAGTATATATCTTTTAATAACAAAAACAGGGTTCAAAACATTTTGAATAATTTGCCAATATTTGTGTGCAATATATGTATATTTTTGTATGTGCATAAAGAATGCATTGAAAGAAAAATGAGAAACCCATAACTGGTGGCCTTCAGGAAGGGGACCTCCGTGGTAGGACAGGGATGAGAGGGGCCACCTTGACTTTGAATCATAAAATTATGTGACCTATTCAACAAGCAAATTATTATCATTTAATTAAGAAATCTCTGCTTTATTTAGCTTGCTACGAAATAAGATTCTTGGTGTTTTAATTCTTGATTGTGTTGGGCTCGGTGGCTCAGCCTGTAATCCAGACTGGAGTGCAGTGGCCGCTCCCGGCAACTGCAGCCTCGACCTGCTGGGCTCCGGCGATCCTTTTGCCTCAGCCTTCCAAGTAGCTGGAACTACAGGCGTGCACTACCACGCCTGGCTAATTTTTGATTTATTATAGAGATGAGGTCTTGCCAAGCTGTCCAGGCGGGTCTTGAACCCGTGGGCTCAGGCAATCCACTTACCTCAGCCTCCCAAAGCACGGGATTACAGGCTGAGCCACTAAGCCCGGCTGATATACATTTTTTAAAAATTGTGGGGGCTGGGGCTAGAATGAGAAATGTAACATAGGTGGGAGTAAACCAATCATGAACTGTAAGAGGCATAAAAAAAAACTTAAGAAAAAAAAAGGCCTAGATCAGGGAGCATGTCAGAGCCACTGTAGCTAGCCTCTCAGAGAAGGTCTCATGCAGTTCCACACACATCCCCAGCTAGAGTCAGCTCTGGGCAGCTTGGTACATCAACTCCCAGGGAACTTGTTCTCCACTTTACCCAGTTCAGAGGGACAAAAGAGCCAAGGAAATTCCAGTCCTTCAATAACATGAATCAAATGGCTTCTTCCATCCCTGTCCAATGGCTCCCTCAAGTTGGACCCAGATAACTCTATGAGGGGACCCATTCTAGGGAAAGGAGAAGAGAATAACAGTATGTGATTGCATCCTCTGTTGTTCATATGTAAACTAGCAGTGGTCTGTTTTGGAGGTTAACATGAGATGAGGACTCATCACAATGCCTGCCTTGTAGTTAGAGCTCAGAAAATGGCAGTCAAGACTGACAATACCATGAGTTAGAAGTAATTCGTATTATCACTTAGTGGATAAAGAAATTATGGCTAGAGAGATTATGCAGCCTGCTCCAAGTGACACAGTAAGAAAGAGAAGGAGCCTCCCACTCCTTCAAGCCTCTTCACAAACTGGCAAAACTGGATTCAGGCCTCATCTTAAGATTTCAAGGGCTGAAAGACCTTGTTTACAACAGCAGATGCAGTACTTACTATTTCTGGAAGAGAAGTTTATGTGGCAAACTACAGAAAGAGGAGAAAATAAGTAAGCATTTTCAAGGCCTGCACCCCATCCAATCTCTGTGGCAAGTGGAGCAGACAAGCACAGTGTACAGGAGAGGATTCTGGAAGGCTCTGGGCCATTCTGATGATCTTAGAAAACATTTACTCTCAGTTTTGCCCCCTGTGTAAATTACTGATGTCCTTTCTTGGTGTCTTTATGCCAGTGGAAATAGATGTGTGTAAACTGTGAAGAACTAGTGAAATATTAATGAGCCTTCTAACAATTAATGGTATCTTCACAGTGGTAACTTGAGAAGATCTTTTTTGTTGTAGTGGGGACAGTCCTCCAGAGCAGGGATCTATAAACTATAATTGTGGGCCAAATCCAGATCTCTATTTTTGTAAATAAAGTTTTATTGGAACTCACTTATCTGTTTACAAATTATCTGTGGCTGCTTTCAAGATACAAAGGCAGAGTTGAGTTGTGACAGAGACACATAGCTTGCAAAGTATAAAATATTTGCTGGCAAACCTTGTACAGAAAAAGTTTGCTAGCCCCTGTACTAGCAATGTATAGCAAAATCAAGTATTTAACATTTCTGTGCTCCAACATCGTAAACACATGTTATTTCAAAACACTAATATTCTGTCTCCACTGATGTATGTGCCTTAACATCTGGAAGACAAGTAATTTTTAGATGAATACTATGTATACCCATCTCTTGGAATGACTAGTGGTGTCAGGTAAAATGTGTCTAAAGTTCCTGTGCTGGACAAATACTCTGAGAATTTTGATGAATATGCTTAGGAGGAAAATATATTCCCCCCAAATCTTTGTGGACATATGTGATATAGAAGATTTCATCAGAGTAAAAATTGAAAGAACAAAGGGGTTCTGAGATCCCTGGGGCGGGGACCAGGAGACTTATGAGTCGAACAGACTGGAGCTGCACCCTACCTCGGCACCTGAGGAGAAGCTTACAGTTCTAGTCTCTTCTCTTTCCCTGAACTCATGCAGCAGAAAGAATGAAGAGCATAAAGCTAATGGACCATACTCTCTGTCAATGGATTCTCCTAAATGGCTTGGGATGCCTTGCACACACCTGCCACCCATAGCAGTCCAGCACCAGACAAAGCGGGTAAATCTAAGTTCATCATGTCCACTCTTTAGGCCACGAGAGACTGTCCTTGGATCTAGGACTCCTGAGCATGTGTGGGGGAGGGTGGGAAGGAACTAGAAATAATTCATTTCCTGTGGCATCTAGTCTATGAGCTTGGGTGAGCTTGACTGATCAACTTCATGCAGGAAAGAAACCAGTTTGGGAAAGAAACTAGTTGTTAGAACAAGAGTTGGAAGCACCACGTTTTTCTCCATCACTGCTTTATATGGAACAGGTCATCTGTTTTACCTGAAAATTCCAGTCTCAGAGCTCTGTTTCTCTAACCCCTGCAGGAACTAAGACTTAAGAATTATTATTAGTTGTTTGCACTGTAGCATGTAGAGAGGCCCTGAGACCAGATGTCCTTGGGGAATGAGGCCTCCAGAAGAGGGCATTCTCCCTAGAGAGGACTTAGAATACAAACTTTACACAGATCCTAGGTCAGCCCTATGACTCACTTCTTTTTTTTCACTGCTTCACTACACAGCAAAGTCCTTCATTAATGACACCTATGTGGACGAAACTCCTTTACAATGAACATGGTGTGTTAAAACAAAATAACAGCTTCATAAATTATGCAAAGCAATGCTGCGATATATCAGGTAGTTCATCTGCAATATTACTGTGGATCTATGCAGTCAGGACACAAATCTCTTCAGGCACAGTTTTGTTTCATCCTCAAAGTTGAAGGAAAACAGGCTTTACCCTTTCTTGTTGGAGACTCTTACTTCCTACCCCTTCAGGTATTCTGAGACTACTTGCTTTCAGGCCCTCAAAATCACAAAATTCATTCAACATTAATTATTGAGGGCTCACTAAATACCAGATAAGAGGATTTAGTGGTTACACACACACACACACACACACACACACACACACACACACACACACACACACGCTCATGTAGGGAGAAATTAAGCAAATATTCACACTAATGTATTACAAAGCATGATGTCTTATGAAGAAAAAGAATAAAATGATATGAAACCATGTACAAAGGGGGCTTGACCATTTTGATGGGGAGAATGGTACTGAAACATGTACAAAATTCCTGAGGTAGGAAAGGGTTTGGTCTCCTTAAGGAACTAAAAGGAAAGACAGAATACATCTGGCCAGAGAATGAGTAGCTATGCCATGGAGGTTGTTGTTGAAAGGGCACATGGGAATCCCCAGAAAGGTTTTCAAGAGAAGGGTTATTAGACCAAAGGTGTGTTTTTTTCTTTTGAGCTGGAGTCTCACTCTGTTGCCCAGGTTGGAGTGCAGTAGCACACTCATGGCCACCCTGGCATCGACTGCTGGCTCTGGCGATCCTTTTGCCTCAGCCAAAAGGATCCTTTTACTTCCAAGTAGCTGGAACTACAGGTGTGTGCTACCATGCCAGGTTAATTTTTGATTTTTATTGTAGAGGCAAGGTCTGGTCAAGTTGCCTGAGTTGGTCTCGAACCCATGAGCTCAGGCAATCCACTTACCTTGACCTCCCAAAGTGTTGGGATTACAGGCTGAGCCACTGAGCCCAGCCAAAGGTGTATTTTTAAAGAAATAAAAATTTTTTAATTTTAAAGATGTGGGGTAAAATTCAGGATTAGATATACAAGTGGCCATTGTACAGGTACAGTTTAGGCCTCCCTTTGGTCCCCACTTTGAGATCAGGTACCTTTGATGTCATGTCTCCCCCACCAGCCAGCAGTGTCCTGCTACTGCCAATCTCTTTATTTATTTAAAATATATGTGGTACAATTCAGGGTTAGGTATACAAATGTTCATTATGCAGCTACCTTTGTTAATGAGGTGTGCTTCCCCCCTCCCCTGGCAGTTTCCTACTACTGCCAATTCCACCCCCACCCTCCACTGGGATTTTACCACTACGGCCAATCACTTTCTTATAGTGTTACAATAGTTGTTTAGGGTCCACTTATAAGTGAGAACATGTGATACTCAGTTCTTAGTTTCTGTGATAGATCACTCAGTATTATAGACTCTAAGTCCATTGAAGTTGCTGCAAAGTTAATAATTTTGTTCTTCTTTATGGCTGTGAAATATTCCATCTTGTATATGTACCACTTCTTTTTTTGTTTTGAGTTGGAGTCTCACTCTTGTCACCCAGGTTGGAGTGCAGTGACATGCTCACAGTCACTACAGCCTCAATCTGCTGGGCTCAGGTGATCCTTCTGCCTCAGCCTTCCGAGTAGCTGAACTACAGATTCATACCACCATGCCCAGCTATTTTTGTGATTTATTATAGAGACAAAGTCTCACCAAGTTGCCCAGTCTGGTCTCGAACTCCTGGACTCAGGCAATCCTCTTGCTTCGGCCTCCCAAAGTGCTGGGATTACAGGCTGAGCAACCGCGTCCGGCCCAAATTTTTTTGTCCAGTGCTCTTTCGATGGGCAGAGTGGTTGGTTCCATGTTTTTGCTATTGTGAATAATGCTGCAGTAAACATGTGTGTTTAGGTATCTTTTTTATAGAGTGATTTGAGTTCCTCCACCAATCCCTTTCTTATAGTATTATGGTAAATGTTCAGGGTCTACTTATGAGTGAGAACATGTGGTACTCAGTTCTTTGTTTCTGTGATAGATCACTGAGTATTATAGATTCTAAATCCATCCAAGTTGCTATGAAGTTCATAATTTTGTCCTTGTTTATGGCTGTGTAATAGTCCATCATTGGTATGTACCACATTTTTTTATCCAGTCCTCTTTTGATGGGCAACACAGTTGGTTCCATGTTTTTGCTATTGTGAATAGTGCTGCAATAAACATGCGTGTGCAGGTATCTTTTTGGTAGAATGATTTGAATTCTTCCAGGTATATTCCCAGTAGGGGAATTGCTGGGTCATTTGGAAGGCCTATTTCTAGTTCTTTTAGAAATCATCACACTGTCTTCCTTAGAGGTTGAACTAGTCTGCATTTCCACCAGCAGTGTAGAAGCATTCTCTTTTCTCCGCATTCTTGCCAGCATCTGTTGTTGTTTGTTTTATTAATGATGGCTATTCTTACTGGGGTTAGGTGGTATCTTAATATAGTTTTGATTTGCATTTCTCTGATGATTACCAAGGCTAAGCACTTTTTCATGTGTCTGTTGGCTGCCGTATGTCTTCTTTTGAGAAGTGTCTATTCACATCTTTTGCCCACTTTTTAATGGGACTTTATTTTTCTTTTCCACCTGTTTGAGTTCCTTGTAGATCCTGGATGTTAGACCTTTGTCAGATATACACCTGGCAAATATTTTTTTTCCATTCTGTGGGCTGTCTGATGCTTTATTTTGGAGGGAAGGAAGAATGAATGTTGGAGATAATTAGGAGGCTGATAAGTAGTTGAGATGAAAGGTGGTATTGATTTAGACTGGCTGACAGTAGTAAATATAGAACAAAATGGATTCTCAATATATTCAGGAGTAAACTCAGTGACATTTGTGTTAAATAGAAAATGGGGTAAGGAACATGAAAGTATCAGAATAATTCCAAGTTGGGGTGCCCCATGGCTGGAAATGCCACAAACTGGGAAAAGGAACACCGAGTTGGACCTGGACTAGAAGGGGAGGGATAACTATGAGTTCAGCCTTCCTACAGATGACTGATTACAACTGACAAAAAATTCACTTCAGTGTATTTACATTTAAAACCTTTGAACTCCGATTAAGAAGTTGCAGATTTAATTTCTACTAAAGAAAGAAGGTAGAGAAACATTTGGGGAAAGGAAATCTTGATATTGTATTTAGAATCCTCTCTACCTGCCAAAGAGGGTACTGATTGCTAGTTACACGGATGCCAGAGCACAGGGACAAGGCTGAATTTCTCTGTGCCACTGAAGAGTGAAAACATTGGAGTATTGAAGGAAAATCCTTAAGACTGTGCACCGCATGAGGTTGTGTCAGAAAAAGCTGGATCCAGAGGACGCACAGGAGTGTTGTTAGTTGGTGAGGGAACTTGGAAGAAGAAAAACGTGGAAAGACGAGTTGGAAGAGTCTTCTCTGAGAAGAGTAATGCCCTACAGAACCTCTTCCACATCTACCCCTCCCTTCAATATCTTCCATAGATTTTCCTTTGCACACTGTGGGGATAGCTGACATCTGAGTTGCATGGAGGCTAGGCTGAAAGTAAATCGCTCTCTGGGAGATGAAGGTGGGATTGACCTGCAGAGGAAAAGGTCTGGATATGCTTGCTTCCTAGTTCAATCTGCCTTTTCAGTGCTAGAAGACAAGGGAAGGAGAGAAACACAAAGCAAGGAAGAAATAAGGAAGGACAAGAGAATGGGAAGGGAAAGAAGAGTACACTGTCAGGCTGTCATCCACCTAAAGAATGATTATAGGTGGGGGATACTGCATATTAAATTAACTCATACTAAGGCAAAGGTTAGTGGCTTTTAAGAGGAGGATAGTATGTTGAATCCTATTTTTGAGGGGGCATTCTAGGCGTGAAGTATGAATCTGTGTGCTGACTCGTATTTATACATTCCTTCATTAAAAATTTGAGTACATTTTCTGTGCTAGAGAGGAGTACAAGGATGATTGATATAGTCCCTTTGCACATCCTCAGGGGATTTATCATTTAGTGGGAAGAAAGGCAAACAGGCAGAAATAGAGCAATGTGATCCTCGCTATAATAGTAAATGGGATAATTAAAGAGGGACTTCTGAATCAGCCTGGAAGATTGTTGGAATGCTTAGCCCAAGAGGTGACAATTGAAAAAAGAATATGAATTTTTCTGGCAGATGATGGTGGGGTGAAGAGGGAAGTTATATCTGGCTTTGGAAGAAAAAAATTGGGGCCAATTTAAGTAGAAACTTATAGAAACTTATTGGAAGGATATTGAATAGTTTGCAGAATTGCTGGGATGCCTGCAAAACCACTTTTGGAAAATGGAGCATAAATAAGTTAGGCTAGGCAGAGTCTAAGATCACAGCAGAATGGTATCACAAAAACAGTCTGGTGCGGTCACTATGGTGCTGCTGCTGAACAGCTGTAAACCCCTCTGCAGTTCCTGCCCTGCCACCTCTACCCACTATCAGGATGGCTCCCCGACCTATCTCCTTTTTGTATTAATAGCTGTGAACTTCAAGTTGTGGGTGGGCACATCTGATTGGCTGGGCCTAAGTCACGTTTCCTCCCTAGCTGAAAGGGAGGCTGGGAAGGCAAGTGCTTGTATGTGGCTTTTTCAGCTTCTGCACTGGGAGTGGGAGTTGTGGGTGGGTTGTAGCCTTACACCTAAACTGAAAATGAGAGAAAGTCTCCTAGGAGGCACTTAAGAAATGCTGGGTAGTTCTCTTCTCCTGGTGAAGGGGCAGGGTAAAGGCAAGAGAAGGAAGATATTTTAGGTAGTTACCTGTGAACATGTTAAAAAGGCCCAAATGCTTGAGTCAGCATGCAGTGCTGGGAGGCCTTCTGATAATGCAAAAGGAGAAGGGGGAGAAGGGAGAAAGGCTAGGAAGGTGAACAGGAGATTTGTCTTGAAGTCCTTTTGCTTACAAGTTTTGAGTTTCCTGTTACAGGAGTGTGGCAGACGCAACTGGTCTGTCCATTCAATATCATCTTTTTTTCTTCCTTCCCAATAGAATTACAGTTTCAATTTGGGTAGCAATACATCTAACTAAGACCATTTACTTCCTCAGAATTCCTTTTAGCTAGTGGTGGCCATGTTACTTAGTTTGGATAAATGAGGCATAATAAGGGCTTGCCTCTTCTCTTTCTGGCTGAATGCAGATGTGAGGTTTGGAAATGTAGCCACCACATTGGGGTTATGAGGCAAAAATCAGAGGATTTGGCCTATAGACTGAAAATGGAACATCAGAAAGATGGAAACAGCCCTGTTTCCTGTTCCATCTAAGAATTTTCTAGTCCCAGGCTTTTTCCTTTCTTTCTTAAAAAATTTTGACAAGTTACTATTTATTTAAGACATTATTTATTTATTTGAAGTAATCTCTTGAAACAATAAGATATAATTTAACAAGAAAAAAGAGTTGTCAAATGGCACTACCTTTTACAGATTGTAGAGCACCATTTACAAGAATAATTGATAATTAATTATACAATATATATTTGCCTCTTGATGTCAGTTTTAATTGATAATCTTGGGCCTTTCCCTTTCTCGGATTCACATTTTAACATAGTGTCAACATGTTAAACTTTTAAATTGAAACAAATAAGAGAAATTATACACTATTTCAGAATCTCGGATCCAGGATTGGTATTTATTTTGCAAATTTTTTGAGAGAAACCCCTATGTGTTTAAGCCACTAGAGTTGGGTTTTCTGTTATTTGCAGCTGAATGTAATCTGACTGATACAGGGAAGGAGACCTAGTATTTAAAACATAATACTAGGTCAATATAGAAATTTTAGGAAACCCAGTTAAGCAAAAAACTATTAAGAAAATTAAAATCCCCCCAAATCACACTACCCAGGGATAATATCACTGCTAACATTTTGGTATATTTCTTTCCAGCCTCCATTCATTCTCTCTTTATTGCTCTCTTTCTCTACTATTCTTCCCACATACATGGGTATAGAAAAGAAATGTTTAACAAAAATATGATCATAATATGGTATAACGTTTTCTCATCTATCCTACTTTTTGCATTTGGCAATTCAGAACGCATTGGGAAATCCTTCCCAGATCATTAACATCATCTTAATGGCTACATGCAATAGTGTTCCACTATGTGGATGTCTCTAACACGCTTAATTAAGTAGAACTTTAACCTTTCTTTTATTATCGCCCATTTCACATCACTTTTGGATGTGGTGGGGAACCGTTGGAGGTGATTCTGGGATGTAAGGAAAGGTGGCTACGGTTTTGCCCTTCGTTTTAGTGGTAAGTATAGTGGAAGTCTTTTCCCCTTGGCGTAAACAGTGTATGTTTGCAGCACCGGCAGCGATTAGTTTTTTTTTTTTTTTGGTATATTAAACTACTCTGTAGGTGCGTCATGCAGCTCGGAAGTATCGAAAATACAGCGGGAAGAGTTAGATTTTCGTTTAAGGTTGTTAAAAGTGGAAAATAGAAGCTCCCGCTTCCGCAGCGAGCAGGGTTCGAACCTGCGCGGGGAGACCCCATTGGATTTCAAGTCCAACGCCTTAACCACTCGGCCATCGCTGCCACGGAGAAAGAGGGAAGGCGGAGACACTTTAGTGTAATAACCACTGCGCTCCAGCCAGGCCCGCGAATGGGCGGAGCCTGCAGACGTCCCTGAGCTCCGTTTTGTTAGAGGCAGCCGGGCCTGAGGGTTTCGGTTGCGAAAACTACGGCGAAGAAATAATAGAAGCCACTTGAAATAGTAGTACGTTCACATCTTAGAAACCGTTTCCTTAACTGCGCTCCGAAAATCGCAACCTGGCTTCTGGTCGCTGACCTGGTTTTTGCCCTCCCGCTTTATTTTGTGTACGAGAGAGCTGTGAAACAGAGAGCTGATCCGCTCAGTGCTGCGGGCCCACGCTCTGAAAAATTTCCGCATTTCTGCGAGGGAAGCGTCTCCAGCGGCGTTTCCCGCCCAGGCAGGGATGGGTCGCCGCAGAACCCTCCTGCAGAATGAGGCGGGAAGCGCGAGGAGTCGGGATGCCGCCCGTGGGCTCGTCTCTCCCGGGCTTCTGCCCAAGCAGCCATCTCCCATTTTCCTCTCCCCCTTGATCCCCTCACTGCCGAGCTCAGCTGGGAGAGATCAGGCCTCAAGGGCGGTGTCAGCTTCTCAGGGTGGGGAAGCCGTGGACGTGGTCTGCGTTCATTACCTTCACATGCCATTAATTTCTTCCCTTGTTACGTGTGGCTACTGCTCTGGGTGCTTTAGCTGCGTTGTTTCGTTAAGGCCCTCGGCACCGAGGAGGGGTGTGCGGCCGTCGCCCAGCTCAGGCCGCGGGGGCCGGGCGACCCGGCCCGCGCGTCGGCGCTGTCGATCCCAGGGCGCATGCGCAGGGCGCACCCGGGCACGTGGCGCCGGGGGAGTCGCTGGCTGCGTCTCCGGGTGGGCAATTTGAAAAGAACAACGGAAGGCCTTTTAGCCCGTTTCAAGTTTCTAAAAGCGTGCTTGGGAAGTCCCTGTCTTCATCGTGGATCCTTTCATAACAAGGCAGAAAGACAGCTCCTTGACCTTTGGAAGCCTCCATGTTATGTGAACTCGCTTGATAGGTGTGGGAATTTTCCCGACTTGCCCATACTAGTTCTCTTAACTAAATTAGGGTGCTAAGTGTCTACCCCCCTTTAATTCCAGAAGGGGTGCAGAACACGTGAATATTGCGAGAGTCTGTTTCGTATACTTTGAGATTGTTGTTTTAGAAATTGGATTTTTTTTGGTTTAGTTTTTAAATTTGGCAGAGCCCCAAGGGTGATCCCATTTTGTCTATGCCACATGGGAGCAAAGATATTCCCAACGTTCCCAGGCATATCTTTTATTATATACATGAAACTCACTTGCATTTTTCCCAGTAGACACTGTCCCAGTAGAAATACATTCTTGTCTTTTTATCTTGTTCTTAGATGCTACATAAGCTCTGAGATAACCTAGTTTGATGTATTTTATTAGTTGTATCTTGATCTTGACGTTCTTTTTTCCCGTCCCTTTTGTGTGGTTGAAAGATGGTAATATTTACTGAAAGCTCTTTTTCGTTCTTAGCCTCCTTTCTGCTTTTAAGAATTCCCTTTACTTACTTAAAAGCTTGACAGTGGTGGGAATTGATTATGGTTACAATATTCAATCAAAATTTTTACTCAGGGATTTTATTTTATTTTTCCTGGAGGGACAAGCAAGATGGCAGAAGAAATTTATTATAAAGCTAGTATATATTTGGTGAGAACAATTGTGATTAAAATTTCTTTGCAACATTTCAAAAGTGAAATACCCATATTTAACATTTAATATCAGCTTGTTTGAGTTAACGTAGGCTTTTTAAAAAGTGAAATGACCTTTTTTAAAATAAGTGATCATATTGCTAAAATAAACCAAGAAAGAAAATTTATTATAGACTCCCGCCAATCCCCCACCCTCCCGCAAGTGTAGTTTTCCAAAAGAGTTATTTTGGCTTCAGCCTTAGGTTTTTAGCATTCTCATTTAATGCAGAGAGTGGCAAGTTAGGAAAAAAGAAGTTAAAAAAAAAAAATATATATATATTCATTCCTGACTAATGACAATAACGACAGAAAACGTTGGTCTGCAACTATGCAAATTTTAGTTTGCAAACATCTTTTGGTGATGCTGATGGCCTTCTCCTCCCACTATCCCCTGTTCCTGTTCTTTTTTTTTTTTTGACATTATAATAGAATTTATTTAGCCTCAAATAATTAAATACAATTGTAGCTGTTACAAAAGATGTAGTAATTATCTTTCAGTTTTTTAGAATTTAAAATATAAAATACTTCAACGTGGGATATAGTATCTCACTATGTAAAAGAAAAATAAACAATTTTAAGTGACTAGTTGGTTAGATTTGCTTGGAGCAAGACCTGTTACTCAGAAACCTCCAACTTTTTTTTTTTTTCCTTCAGAAAATGACCTCTAGGTCAAGGGAAGGCAGCCCTCAGAGCTACTTATTAATATGGCAAAATTTTGTATTGTATTATGAGAATATAGTCCTGAATTGGAATGTAGAGGGTTCCATTTTTCCAACTGCTGGATGACACAAGGTGTGACAAGTCAATATTTGCATTATTGAAAGGAAAATAATCCTGAACCCCCGCCAATGATAGCATTAAGAACAAAAAGAGTAGGAACAAACAGATCTTCGCTGGAACACCCATGTGTTTCATCTTTTGGTACCTGGCGTTGTGACCTTTTATTATTAATTATGTTTTTATATATCGGTTGTCAAAAGTTATATTGTTAAGTAAAGGATTTTTTTTTCATTAAAAGTCTGATCATTACATCAGTTAAATAAAAAATATGGCTCCAAAGGAAAGATTGCATTGGAATTCATGTATGTCACATTATTTCATGGTTTCTGGTTTGAACTACTTTTAGATATACGTTTGAGTTTAATTTTACCTATTTACTAGTTGTATAGATATTAGGTAAGTTACTTAACTCTTTCAAACTGCAATCTCTTCCCCTATAAAATGGGGATTACAATATCTCTCTTACAAGTCATGAATATGGATGCACGTGGTAAACTATAGCACCATAGAAAAAGTGAAATGTTATTACTGAACTTTGATATTAGTTCCTATCTCCAAGGTCTTTAACTGAGTTTCCATTTTTTATTTTCAATGTTTAGTTTTAATTTCTGCCTCTCTGAAACAAGTCTGCCAGTTTTTCTAGATCAGACTATAATAATTTGTTCTCAAGTGAAGTCATACCAAGAAAATTGTGCCTACCTAACCAGTTGTCAATCTCTATTGTCACTCCTTCCAGACTTTGGATGTGGTTGTTTATTGGCTTGACTCCTATAACAATGGCAGTCATCTTGTGATCATGAAGAGACAACTTTGTAGATGAAGGCAACACTTTGAGAATGACAAAGTATATATAGAGATCCCTCAAGCCCTTGACTATGTCAGTGCGCCACTAAATTAATCAACTCTGGTCCAACCTCTCTTTTGATTCTTGTTATGTGACAGTAAATAACCGCCCTTCTCCTTTAAGACTTATATTGTTACTTATTAAAAGCACTCTAATTGTCACGGTAGGCAATTTCTTTGTCTTTAAACATTTTCCTTTAGCTAGGTTAATATTTGTCTAATATATAATTATAGCACAGCATTGTTTAGTACCAGCCACTGGCACGGCTTTTCGTTTGGAATTGGTTTGCATTTGAAGTGAGAGAGAGAGTTTCTGTTCTTTTATGTGGTGATTTGTAGTAAGCTTATTTGGATGTGAAGGCAAACATCACTCTCAGAAAACCTTTCTGGTACCATGTTCTGAGGCAGAAAACTGGGAGGGACAGGGCATGTGATTGGATGTAGTATGGCATATCTTTGCTCTTTTATAGCAAATAATTATTTAAAATTATTTTGGTTGGATTTTGGGGAACATTTTATAAAATCATGGACGTTTAATGCTGGAAGAAACATTCCTTTCATTTGCAGGAAACTATGACCCATGAGTGGCTTGCCCAAGTTCACGTAGTTAATTGCAGTCATACACCACATAACGATGTTTCAGTCAGTGATGGACCAAGTATGCAACAGTGGTCCTATGAAACGATAATATCATATTTTCTATTGTGCTTTTTCTATGTTTAGATACAAACACAAATACCATCATGTTACAGTTGTCTACAGTATTCAGTATAGTAATATGCTGTATAGGTTTGTAGCCTAGCAACAATAGGCTATATCATATACCCTAGCTATATAGTAGGCTATACCATTGGGTTCGCGTAAAGCAAACTTCATGATATTCATACAATGATGAAATTGCCCAAGGATGGATTTCTTAAAATATATCCTTGTTGTTAAGTGACGCATGACTAAGTGGTAGATTCAGGACTATAACTTGTGTTATATTGTGTTATCACTGATTTTGTTGCCCTCACATAGTCTTTGTTAGTCCCTGGAACAGTGGCACAAAAATCAAGATGTGTGCATATGGCAGTAGGAAAAAAGCCTACAGTAGAGAAGAGTTGTGAGTTGCACGTTGGGGGCATATGAGATGTCAGATGCTGAATATGTTGTGGTGGATAATTTTTGTCCTTCTTTATTCCAGTATCCATTCTCCCAACTGATAATGACACCTCACCTCAGTTGTGCTTAAGGAGAACCACCCCTCCCTCATTGGATCAAATCTTACTTCAACTGTTAATCAAGGTGTCACACCCTTGTTAAATCAAGGTTAGCCTAAAGCTGCCTCTTTACATATTTTAAGTTCAGCCTTAAATTTTCTCTGTACATAGTGAACTATAAGCTAACTAGATGTGTCAACAGACTGAAATCTATTCTTGCACCAATCACAAAAGTTTTGCTGATTAAAGGCAGCCAGCTGTTCAAACTGTGTTTAAATAAGGCAAACATCAAGCTGGAACCAATCCAGCTGTTTCTGTACCTCACTTTTATTTTCTATATATCACTTTCCTTTTTCTTTCCATAAATCTTCTGACCACATGGCAATGCCAGAATCTCTCTAAATCTATTCTGGTTTGGGGGGGCTGCCCAATTCACAAATTGTACTTTGATCAATTAAACTCTGTAAAATTTAATTTTTCTACGTTTTTTTTTTAATAAAGACCTTCCTCTGGCCAAGGATTGGGCATGTAACTTGTATTAGTTTTCTATTGATACTTAAGAAATTACTATAAGTTTAGTGGCTTAAAACAGCACAAATTAATTTTCTCCTAGTTCTACTAGGTCAGGCATCTGATTAAGGGTTAACTAGACCCCTCACTCAGGGTCTCCTCAGATCTCAAAATGGCGATTGGTGCTGTGGTCTCATCTGAGGTTCAGGGTCTGTTTCTGAGATGACCATTTGTTGGCATAGTTTAGCTCTTGTGGTTATAGGACTTGCTGGTTGTCAGGGTGGCTATTCTCAGGACCTAGAGGCTGCCCATTGTTCCTTGCCATGTGACCTTTTCCACAACGTGGTCCTTTGTTTCTTCCAGGCCAGCAGGAGAATTTCTCTCTAGTCTGTTTCAATGGAGTTTTCTATTCTATAATACAATCATGGAAGTGACTGTTTCAGTATATTCACAAGTCCTGTCTAAGTGAGGGGTATTATATAGAATGTGTAATAGCAAAGGTGGGAATCTTTGGGGACCACCTTAGAATCCTGCCACACAATTCAAGCCAGGTCAATCAGGCTAAAAAATTCTTTATTCTTTACACAATTGTATTATTATGGAAATCCCACACAAAACTCACATGTAGGTAATGAGAGGTGATCAGAGTAGTAATTTTAATTGAGCTGCCTTGTGTTTTTGTACTTTACTTGAAAGAAATAGAGTTGACAACAACTATAGAGTTTTAGAGGTTTAGTCATCATTTAAGATTCTTGTCCTTAATTTTATGTTAAATTGAAGAATAACTCTGGGTGTACATTTTGGGCACTGTATGTAAGATAATTTAGTACTAGTTGGACAAATAAAATTATTAAGTTATTGGCAATAAAGTCCTCACGAAGATTTGGTTGGTAAATTACAGGAATTATGAAAAGTGATGGAAATAATTATTAAGGAATTGCTGCATTGCAAATGACTGTACTTTTGAAGCCTAAGCAAATAATTGTGGTTGCTTTTTAGTCATCATGATACTTATATATAAATGTTTGACGAATACTTAAGATATATTCTAGTCAACACTACAGCAACTTATTTATAAGATTTTCCTACCTAAAATCAGTCTTCTAATGCCATGAACAATTAAGAAGTCAGAAATGGAATCAAGAAAGATGAAATCTTCTTATCTTAAAGGGTGTGATGCCAGTGTAACATTCAACCTTGAGTTCTCCAAAGAGGTAGTTCTCTTTGACTTTGGGATAGCAGAGATCTGAACAAACCAAAGACATCTTAATCTATTTTTAATCTCAATCAGATATCAAAGGGCAGAATAAGTTTAGTAAGAATGAAATTTTATACTCATTTATGAGAATTGAATTTCCTATAAAACTCCCTGGACCAGCTCTATGTGTGGAATTGATGGTAATGGTGTTTTTTTTTTTTTTTTAATAAAGGCAACTGAAATTAAGAATTTTAAGGACACTAAAATGCAGCTATGATCAACGTATTAGGATTATAATTGCCTAGGACACAACTATATCCACAAACCACCCTTCTTAAAATTTTAAGGAATTTTAATTATCACAATGTTTTATTTATTTACAAAGATACTGTTATCTCTCTTACTAATTCTGATTTTTCTTTTGAGGCTATTAAATTATATAGGAAAACCAAGTCCTTTTTTAAACAACTGTATTAGTTAGGATTCTCAAGAGAAACAATCAGTAGAATATGTATGTATACATACATATATTTATATGTATATATATTCTACACACACACACACACACACACACACACACACACACACACACACACACACGGAGATTTATTATAGAACTTGGCTCATGTAGTTATAGAGGCTTGAGAAGTCCTGTGATCTGCTGTCTGCTGGCTGGAGAACCCCCACCTGAGTCTGAAAGCCTGAGAACCGGAAGTGCTAACATTAGAGGGCAGGAAAAGATGGGTGTCTCAGCTCAAGAAGAGAGAGAGAGAATTTACCTTTCCTCTACCTTTTTTTTTTTTTTTTTTCCTATTTGGGCCCTCAGGGGATTGAATGATGCTCATCTGCATTGGTAAGGGTCTTCTTTACTCAGTCTCCTGATTCAAGTGTATATCTCTTCTGGAGATATCCTCACAAACACTCTCAGAAATGACATTTACCAGTTCTCTGGATAACCCTTAGCCTGGTCAAGTTGCCTGAATAGCCATCACATTGACCTTAGAGAGTTCATCTATGCTCATGTCTTTAAATATGAAGACATATTTCCCAAATATTTATCATTTAGAACTGCCATGTCTATGTATTGTTAAACAGTGCTAGATAACTAAGGCATTCAGTTTTGTCTCCCATAACTAGATTCCTTTGCCCACTTTCGTGTTTCTGTCAGATGTTTTCTGTTTACCCAGCAGGCCAAAAAACACTCGTGATTCATGACAATGCCTAAAAATGTACTTAATTCATAGAACTCAATAAGTGATAATTATTTCTTTTTGTTATGAAAACAATATAACAATGTTAATAAAACGTTTGAAAAACAGATAAAAAAATTCACCTAAGGATTTTTTTCTTGTTTTTTAAAGTCTTTTCCTTACATTTGTATATATTTGTTTTGCATTGTTTTAATTGTATACATACTTTTTATGCTTTTGTTTTATTGTAAAATTCACATAACCTAAAATTTACCATTTTAAACTTTAAAGTTTACAATTCAATGTTTTCTAATATATTCATTATGTTTTTCAACCATCACCATTGTATGTTCCAGGACATTTTTGTCACACCAAGAGGAAAGTCTGTACCCACTAAGCAATTATTTTCCACTCCTACACTGTCCTTAGTCTCTGGCAATTGCCAATTTGCTTTCTGTCTCTATAGATCTGCCTGTTCTTCACATTGCATATAAATGGAATAATACCATATGTAGTTTTTTGGGTTCATTTTTTTCTCTTAGCATAATATTTTCTTGGTTGACCCATATTATATCCTGTGTCATGACTTCATTTGTTTTATAAAGTGTTTTGACAATATTTAATTGTGTTACTTGACATTTAAAAATTGTGATAAATATTTATAACATAAAATTTATCATTTTAACTATTTTAAAGTATACAATTCAGAGGCATTAAGTACCTTTACAATGTTTCACAACCTTCACCACTATCCGTTTCCAGAACTTTTCATCATCTCAAACAGAAACTCTGTACCAATAAACAATAACTCAACATTTTTCCTGTCTCTAGCCTCTGATAATTTCTATTGTAGTCACTACATGTAAATGGAATCATACAATATTTATCTTTTTGTGTTTGTCTTATTTCACTTAGCATCATGTTTTCAAGGTTAATCCATGCTTTAGCATGTATCAGAATTTTCTTTTTACTTTTTTTAGAGACAAAGTCTTGTTCTGCCACCCAGGTTGGAGTACAGTGGTATTATCATAGATCACAGCAGCCTTGAACTCCTGAACCCAAATGACCCTTCCACTTCAGCCTCCTGAGTTTCTGGGACCACCAGGTGCCACTATGCCTGGTAGAGATGGAGTCTTCCTATGTTGCCCAGGCTGGTCTCCAACTTCTGGGTTCAAGTGATCCCCCAATCTTGGTCTCCCAAGGTGTTAACATTTCGGGTGTGAACCATGGTTCCTAGCCTCATTCCTTTTTTGACTGAATAATATTCCATTGTATGTATATACCACATTTTGTTTATCTTTTCATTTGATGATGGACACTTGGGTTGCTTCCAGCTTTTGGTTATTTGAATAATGTTGCTGTGAACATTGGTATACAAGTATCACTGTTTCTTCTTATAACTGAATAATGTTTCATTCATGAATATACCACATTTTGTTTATCCATTTGTCATTTGATTGTTTTTGTCTTTTGAGTATTATGAATAATGTTACTGTGAACGTTTTTGTACAAGTCTTTGAACATCTGTTTTCAGATGTTTTCTTGGGTATTTACCTAGGACTAAAATTGCTGAGTCATATATTTAACTTTTTGAGAAACTGCCAAATTGTTTTCCATAGCAGCTGCACCATTTTGTATTCCTACCCGCAATGTATAAATGAAGGTTCTGATTTCTCCACATTGTAGCTGACACTTTCTTTTTTGTTTTATTATAGCCATCACAGTATATGCAATGTGGTATCTCATTGTGGTTTTGATTAACATGTCCCTAATGACTAATGATGTTGAACTTTTTTTCTTTTTTTGAGAGACAGTCTCAGTCTGTTGCCAAGGCTAGAGCACAGTGGTGAGATCATAGCTCACTGCGAACTTGAACTTCTGGGCTCAAGTGATTCTCCCACCTCAGCCTCCTGAGTGGCTGGGACTACAGGCACACAGCACTATGCCTGGCTAATTTTTTGTTTTCGTTTTTGCAGAGATAAGGTCTCACTATGTTGCCCAAGCTGGTCTCAAACTCCTGACCTCAAGTAATCCTCCCACTTCAGCCTCCCAAACTGCTGGGATTATAGATGTGAACTACTATGCCCAGCTAATGTTGAACTCTTTTCATGTACTATTGGTCATTAGTGTATCTTCCTTGGAGAAATATCTATCCAGTCCTTTGCCCATTTTTGAGCTTTTCTTGTTTTCTTGTTGATTAACATAACTTAAAATTATGTCAGTTCCTGTTTCTTTCTATCATTGTGGCTATTATTTTAAAGGCTATGTAATAGTCCATGGAGTTGAAGTATTATATTTCACTTTCCTATTCTTTTATCTCTCATTCTTCTTACTTCAACATTCTCTCCAAGTTGTAGATTCTTATTTCATCATCTTACTGTTTTGCATATACACTCTTTTCCATACTCAAGAAATGTTAATTAATGCACCATTTCTCAAAGGGAAGGGTGCTCTGCGGAGCACTTGCATCAAGATCACCCAAATGAGTGTATGTGTTTGTGTGTGCTCATGGAGGGGTGAGCGTGTTAAAAGTTTACCTTTTCAGACCTTGCTCTAGACCTATTGCAATAGAATGTCTAGGGGCATTGTTTATATTTAAAAACAGTGATACATGTTACTTGTACAAACATTGCATACTTTAAAAATACTTTCTTAAAATGTATTCTAAAGGATATTTCCATATGGATATATGTATGTATAGTAAGCTACATTATTTTAATGTCCATGCATATAGCATAGTTTTTTAAAAAAATTCAATGTTATAGGCATTTATATGTAATTTTTATTCTTTTTTTGTTTTTATAGATTTGGGAGTACAAGTGCAGTTGTTTTACATGGGTATATTGCATATTGGTAAAATCTGGGTTGTTACTTAGATATATTGCATACTGGTGAAATCTAGGTGTTTAGCGTAGCCATCACCCAAATAGTACACATTGTACCATTACATAATTTTGAATCCCTTTCTTCACCCCTCTCACACACTTCTTAGCTTCATATTTTAAAAAGTTAGGACATTTAATTTCAGTTAATTAAAATGTAGAGTTAATATATGAACAAATATTAACAGAAAAAGGGAAAGGTTATTTAAGGTCTTAAGTCTATAAGTGGGTATTAAGTAGAAGATAGAAGGAACTTAAACTCTACCTATAAGAATTTAGGCATTCTCCCCAAATCATTTTATGAAGCTAACATCAGACTGATACCCAAACAGGGTAAAGATCCAACAAAAAAAGAGAAATACAGGCCAATATCCCTTATGAACATAGATGCAAAAATCCTCAACAAGATTCTAGCAAATTAGATCCAAAAACACATCTCAAAAACCATCCACCATGACCAAGTGGGCTTCATCCCCAGGATATAGGGGTGGTTCAACATCCGTAAGACTATAAATGTAATTAAATATATCAACAGATGTAAAAACAAGAACCACATTATTATATCAGTAGATGCAGAAAAAGCTTTTGATAAAATCCAGCATCCCTTCTTGATACAAACCCTCAAACACCTAGGTATAGAAGGAATATATCCCAAAATAGTAAGTGCCATTTACAATAAAGCCACAGCTAATATATTGCTAAATGGACAGAAACTAGAAACATTTCCCCTGAAAACTGGAACAAGACAAGGCTGCTCACTCTCACCCCTCTTGTTCAACATTGTGTTGGAAGTCCTGGCTTGGGCAATTAGACAAGAGAAGGAAATCAGGGGTATCCAAATAGGAAAAGAGGAAGTCAAGTTATCCCTCTTTGCCGATGATATGATCCTATACCTTGAAAATCCAAGAGAATCTGTCAAAAACCTGCTTGCACTGATAAAGAACTTTGACAAAGTCTCAAGGTACAAAATAAATGTGCAAAAGACAGTTGCATTCCTATACACCAACAACAAGTAGGCAGAGACCCAAATAAAAAGCACAATCCCATTCACAATAACCACACACACAAAGTTAAATACCTCAACATCTTCCTAACCAGAGAAGTGAAAGACCTTTACCATGAGAACAACAAAACACTGCTCAAAGAAATCCAAGAAGACACAAACAAATGGAAAAATATTCCATGCTCATAGATAGGGAGAATCAATATTGTTAAAATGTCCATCCTACCCAAGGCAATCTACAGATTCAACGCAATACCCATTAAATTACCAACATCATGCTTCTCAGACCTGGAAATGACAATACAGAAATTCATATGGAAACACAAATGACCACAAATAGCCAAAACAATCCTTAGCAAAAGAAACAAAGCAGGAGGGATCACACTTCCAGACTTCAAACTTTACTCTAAGACTACAGTAATTAAACCGACCTGGTATTGGTACAAGAACAGGCATATAGACCAGTGGAACAGGATAGAGATTCTGGAAGCAAAGTCTCAATTTCTCAACCATCTTATCTTTGACAAAACCTCCAACAGCAACCACTGGGGAGAGGAGAACCTATTCTTTAAATGGTGCTGGGAAAACTGGTTGACTACATCAGAAGATTGAAACAGGACACCTACCTATCACCATACACAAAAATTAACTCAAAGACCTAAATGTAAAACCTCAAACTATAAGAATTTTAGAAAGCGCAGGAGACATCCTTATGGAATTTGGAACTAGCAACCAATTCCTGATCAGAACCCTAAGTACCCATATCATTAGAAATAAGATAGACAAATGGGACCTCATCAAACTGACGAGCTTCTGCAAAGTCAAAGAAACCATCAAGAGAGCAGGGAGACAGCCCACACAATGGGAAGAAATATTTGCCAACTGTATATCTGACAAAGGCCTGACATCTAGGATCCACAAGGAACTCAAACGTACCAAAAGGAAAAAAACAAACAGCCCCATTAAAAAGTGGGCAAAGCCGGGCTCGGTGGCTCAGCCTGTAATTCCGTGCCTTTGGGAGGCTGAGGTGAATGGATTGCCTGAGCCCGCAGGTTCGAGACCCGCCTGGGCAGCGAGACCTCATCTCTACAATAAATCAAAAAATCAGCCGGGCGTGGTAGCGCATGCCTGTAATTCCAGCTACTTGGAAGGCTGAGGTGGAAGGATCGCTGGAGCCCAGCAGGCGAGGCTGCGGTGGTCGGGAGCGGCCACTGCACTCCAGTCTGGGCAACAGAGTGAGACTCCAACTCAAAAAAAAAAAAAAGTGGGCAAAAGACATGAATAGACACTTCTCAAAAGAAGATATACGGGCAGCCAACAGACACATGAAAAATTGCTCAGCCTCACTCATCATCAGAGAAATGCAAATCAAAACCACATTGAGATACCACCTAACCCCAGTAAGAATGGCCATCATTAATAAAACAAACAACAACAGATGCTGGCGAGGATGTGGAGAAAAAGGAATGCTTCTACACTGCTGGTGGGAATGTAAACTAGTGCAACCTCTTTGGAAGACAGTGTGGCAATTTCTGAAAGAACTAGAAATTGACCTTCCACATGACCCAGCAATTCCCCTATTGGGAATATACGCAGAGGAACTCAAATCATTCTACAAAAAAGATACCTGCACATATGTGTTTGCTGCAACTCTATTCACAATAGTGAATAAAATGGAACCAACCATGCTGCCCACTGAAACTGGACTATATAAAAAAATGCGGTACATCTACACAGTGGAATATTATGTAGCCATAAAGAAGGACAAACATATGGACTTTGTAGCAACTTGGATGGATTTAGTCGATCATACTCATACTCAGTGATTTATCACAGAAACAAAGAACACAGTGCCATATGTTCTCACTCATAAATGAATCTTGAACAATTATTATAATACTATAAGAAAGGTATTGGCAAACCGGGAATCCCTATTGGGAAACTTTTGGGGGGGAGGGGTGGGATTGGAAGTTGAGGGAAACTGCTAGGGGAGGGAGGAGCACACCTCATCAACAAGGGTATCTGCATAATCAATGTTTGTATACTTGACCCTGAATTGTACCCCAAATCTTTAAAATTAAAAAAAAAAAGAATTTAGGCTAGATATAATAAAAAATTCCAGAGTGGTTGTTATGAGACATTAAAATAAATTCCCCAGTGGAAGATAAACATTTTTTAAACATCTGTCTTCCTCTAAAGAGCTCAGGTGCAACCTTTTCACAGAAAGGAAACTATAAATTAAGAAGACTAGGGACTTTGACTGCTTTTGCTATTTTTTCATTTTTGAAGGCCAGAACCAAAATTAGGTTCTGACTGCCAAAGTATTTTCCAGAATATCCCTTTATAAGAGTTACTGAGGCATCAATGGCAATGTAATGGTATGGAGAAAGCTGTGTTTTTTGAATGCCTTGCAGGAAGAGAGGTAAATATGGCAGGAAGGAATGACAGTTGGAGTGATGGTGGGAGTGTTTGTGGGAAAGGTGTGTGACATTTCAAAGGGGACATGCCCCTAATGAAAGATGTTGCTACACTATTTTCTAAGGAAGGTGAGTCCAACTTTTTTTGGAATCACCAGTACAAGTTTAGGGCCAGAAGCAAATTGCTTTAAGCCATCAGTCCCCAACCTTTTTGGCATCAGGAATTGGTTTTGTGGAAGACAATTTTTCCACAGACCCGGGGGAAGGAGGTTGGTTTCAGGATGATTCAAGAGCATGTTATTTATTGGACACTTTATTTCTATTATTATTAAATTGTAATATATAATGAAATAATTACTATGAAATTATTATTTTGATATGAATTTGAAAGCAATTGAGTTATCATGGTCTCTTTGCAGTCAAAATTTACTGCTAATGTTGATCTGTATTTGCAGCCACTCCCCAGCACTAGCTTCATCACCTCAGCTCCACCTCAGATCATCAGGCAGTAGATTCTCATAAGGATGTGCTACCTAGATCCCTAGCATGTGCAGTTCATGATAGGTTCATACTCCTCTGAGAATCTAATGCCACCACTGATCTGACAGAACATGGAGCTCAGGCAGTAATGCAAGCGATGGGGAGCAGCTGTAAAAACAGATGAACACTTGCATGCTGCTCAACTCCTGCTGTGTGACCAGGTTCCTGGTCCAGGGCTCAGGCTCTTACTTTAAGCAAGAGAAGAGCCTATGTACCCCCAGAAGTCCTCTTTATGACCCTTCTCCAAGCAGAGACCAGCATCTTTCCTAAATGCTGAATAAAAGTCTGATTGAGGAATCCATAATTTTATGTTAGAGGTATTATGTTTGAAATACCTGTGATACATTAAAATAGATTTTTCATGATTTGGCTTTGAAACCCTTTTGGGTAAAATCAACCTTGTGAACTGGAAGTATAGTAGCAACTTTTTAAAGAAAATGTATGTGGATCATTTCATTTTTTAATGTCAACTTTTGTAAAGCTGAACTTTAAATACTAATTTTTAAATTTTAAATATTTAGCTGTTATACAGGTATGTGGTTACCTCATTACAATCCTGTATTTGAGTTTTCTGACCATGTGCTTATTTTATATAGCTAAACATACTTTCAGTTGTATAATGGGCAGTAGGGGACTCTGCACCTACTACTATTCCCGTGTCTGTGCATTTTCCTCATAAACACTGTTCCTTGCTTTGGTGGGTATTATGTAGAAGATAGAAGGAACTTAAAATCTTTGCTCTCTGGTTGTTTGGGAGCTTGATCTTTTTGCTCCATTCTACAATTTTAAGGGAGGCTTGAGAGGGAGAAAAGATAAGGGTGTGCTCAATCTGCCATTTTTAACTTAATTTAAAATAGTTTATTAATAAGCTATATTTCATAATGTTAATAGTCAGTTTTTATTGAGTTACAATGGACAAATTAAAAAATAATTAGAAACTAAAATGTTGTGACAGAAATAGTAAGTCAGAAGACATTCTACCTAATTTCATACCCTATTAGAAAAATATCTTGATTATAAAACTGCTGCCAATTTTTGTGCTGTTGGCTCATTATTCAAGTAAATATGTGGTAAGATTTAAGGCTGTTTTATTACTGATGAGCTCTGAAATGAAGGGTTATATTTTTGTCCTAAAATAGAATGCATTTTTAATTAGAAAGTTGTATCAAGAAACTGAAGTGCTTTAGACCACATGAGTGGCATCTCAGCTTGGGTGAAATCAGTGACACAAGTTTTTACTTATCAAGAAGATAAAGTCAACAATGATTATAAAAATTATGATTTTTGAGATTTTTATAACTATTCTTTACAGGATTATGTTTCATCCAGATGCCCAAATGAAATTTTAACTTAAGTGAATAAATAGCTACATACTCATAAATGTTTTAATTTAAGCACATTTAAATTGTCTTACATATTGTAATACTCTTGTTTGATTTTAAAAATACAAATTCAACAGTTGATATTTAAGAAATCTACAAACATCATTTTTCAATTTAGTTTTGTTTTTTATTTAATGATGCAAACACTTGTTTAAAAACAAAATAATATCATAAGACTTTTAATTAAAAAAACCCCCAGCATTTCTTACATCATACTCCCCATCTTCTTGTCTCACTTTTCAGTACAACAACTGCCTTTAAGTCTGAGTGTTGTTACTTCTGGTATTTACTTTCATTTGTTTTCTTTTTTTTTTTTGAGGCAGGGCTTCACTTTATTGCCCAGTCTGAAGAGCAGTGGCACGATCGTTGCTCACTGCAGCCTCAACCTCCTGGGCTCAAGCAATCCTCCTCTCTCAGCCTCCCGAGTAACTGGGACTATAGGTATGTGCCGCCATGCCCAACTAATTTTTGTTGTTGTTGTTGAGATAAGTTCTTACTATGTTGTCCAGGCTGGTGTCGAACTCCTGGGCTCTAACACTCCTCCTGCCTCTGCCTCCCAAAGTGCTAGGATTATAGGGATGAAGCCTACTTTCATTTTTCTAAACAATATTTTTGTACTACTGTTTCTTGGGTTTTTAGTTTCAGATTTTATCTCTTGATTTTCTACTATAAACTATAAGCGGTCAACTTTAAAAAAATACACTTCTTTCGCATATCTTTAAAGTTATATGATATTTAGTTAAATTAATATTCAGTGTTTATATTATTATGGTTATGTAATTATTATTCACAGCTAAGCTACGCATTCACATGCTATGATTAAATTTCCTTTCTACTAGAACTTCTGTTTTCCCAGGCACTGATGATTATATAGTTTTTTTTTTGTCTGCTTAGTTTTCTGTGTGACTATCTTTAACTCATCCCTACATTCTCTGAAAGAACAATACATCTCTCATTGTACTAAAGCACATCGGGCCATCTAATAGGTTTTCCTCCCTCTAAATTCTTCTTCCTCCCTATCATTCATCCAGATATACCTTCTATGCTTCTGCTCCAATGTGGACCAGTTGCTCTTGTTTCTTTTTTTTTTTTTTTTGAGTTGGAGTCTCACTCTATCGCCCAGACTGGAGTGCAGTGGCACGCTCCTAGTCACCGCAGCCTCGACCCGTTGGGCTCTGCTGATCCTTCCGCCCCAGTCTTCCAAGTAGCCAGAACTACAGGCGCGTACTACCATGCCCGACTAGAGCAGTTCTTCTAAAACCTACTGCTCATCTGCCATCCCGTGATCTCCCTTCAGTTTTCCTCTGTAACATCTTCTATTGTTTCCTGAATCACATCTTCCTCTTCCGTGATTTATTCTCTTGGTTTAGGGGAGCATGTACTCACTGCAGTAGCTTCCTCTGAAATGGTGCATGAGAGGGAAAGATTATTTTTAAATTTTGCACATCTGAAAATATCTTTATTCTTGCATGTGTTTGTTAGTGTGACTGGCTGAAAAATTGTAGGATTAATCTAGATTTGACCAGAAATCTTAACACTCTTTAAAAAAAACTTCCAGGAAAAGTCTAACGAGGGACTACTATGAATTTATTTTGATAGATGTTTTTATTTTAAAGATGCATCTGGATCTGATCTAGTTTGCAAATAACCCGTTTTCTCCTCTGCTTGTAAGGTCTAGTATATATAAATTTTTACTTAAAAAATTCTGAGATTTTTCTCTAGAATCACACAAAGAACGTGTATGAAGTCAGACTAGGACTGCCTCCTCGACTGGAGAAGGGAGAATAAATAAGGGTCCACGTGGGTAGGGAGCACCAATCAAATGAAATGCTTTTGTGTGATTAGCATTCAAGATTATTTACCCTTTGGCTTATACATAAGAAATCTAATATTTTCTTCTTAATTTTTTTTCATTTTGTACAATGTCAGGAGCAAGAATCTTAAAATGACTTGAAAGCTGTGAAAGTTGTCATCAGTATTTTTGTTTTTGTGTTTTCATTGTTTAAAAACCTGAGGTGAAATTGAGATAACCATTAAACATAAAATTATAATTTTAAGGTGGACAGTGCAGTGGCATTTAGTACATTCACAGTGTTGTGTGACTACCTCCTCATGTTCTTAAAAATATTCTTATTACCCTGAAAGGATTGCTGAGCCTTGATACTGATTCTTTTCGTAGAAGACAAACTTGTACTTGGCTTCAAAATATCAGTGTAAGTTAATATGTCAGTAACTCTGGAAATGACCAATTTAGTATATTCTCACCATGCAGTTCCTTCTGAACTACACTGTAGACAGTTCATAGTGTTCTTATCAGAAAATCACAAAAGAGCTGGGTGTAGTAGCTCACACAGGTGCCCAGCACTTTGGGAGGCCAAGGTGGGAATATCTCTTGAGTTCAGGAGCTCAAGAGCAGCCTAGGCAACACATCAAGACCCCATTTCTTAAAAAAAAAAAAAAAAAGAAAGAAAAGAAAATCACAAAAGGGTATCAATATCCTTCCTGACTATTGTGTTCTATGACTCTAGCAATGCAATATAGAAATTAAATTAGGGCAGGCATAGTATTAAAAAATTAGGTTAGCATTGTCTTTATAGTTTTCATTTTAGAATATTTAAAAATGAACTGCTACAGAATGTGAAAAAGGGAGTAGAAAAATCTCATGAAGAAAAGGTTCATTTAACAAATAAGTTAATAGATCTGTAAATGTTTCTTTTTTCACCAGCACATTATGCTGACTTGTCACATGTTATAGGATGATTATCATTGAAGAGGATTAAAGAGCATAAAATTACATAGAGAATAATTTCTGATAACTTTTAGGGGAAAATGAGAAAACAGAGTAGGAAATGACCAGAGACTACTTTTAAACACTTAAAAGCATTTTTTAAATCTAAAACTCTTTTTAAAATTTAAACTTTAAATATTTTAAAAGTTAAAACTCATTTTAGAAATTAATAAGGAAGCTTCGAAGGAGGCAATATTTCCTCTAGAAAGACATTTGGCAGCTTTGTTTAGCTGTGGGCAACAGCTAAGACAGATTTGTTGTCTAATTCAATCAATCAAATATACAGATGGCATATATATAGTTTTTTTTTGAGTATGGAATAAAATACAACGTAGCAATCAGGAAGATTTAACAAATCTAGGTAACTATGTAGCGGTATAAATTAACACAGAGCTGTAATAGTTAATAATTAAGAAGTTTAGCCAGGTTCGGGGCTCAGCCTGTAATCCCAGCACTTTGGGAAGCTGAGGCAAGTGGATTGCCTGAGCTCGTGGGTTTGAGATCAGCCTGGGCAACTTGGTGAGACCTTGTCTCTACAGTAAATCAAAAATTAGCTGGGCGTGGTAGTGCACACCTGTGGTTCCAGCTACTTGGAAGACTGAGGCAGAAGAATCGCCGGAGCCCAGCAGGTTGACACTGTAAGCGTGCCACTGCACTCCAGCCTGGCGACAGAGTGAGACTCCGACTCAAAAACAAAAAAGAAATTAACTGGAAGTAAGTTAGATAGTAAATTAATTACAAAATAAATAAAATAATACAGAAAGCAATAAAAGTAAATTTAATTATAGATGTTAATTAAATGTATGTATACAACACATACATATACATATTAATTAAATGTAATTATTTAGACCAGTGGTTTTCAAAGTGTGGTTCCTAGACCAGCAGCATTGGCATCACCTGGAAACTTGTTAGAAATGCAGATTCAGCCGGGCTCGGTGGCTCAGCCTGTAATCCCGCGCCTTTGGGAGGCTGAGGTGAGTGGATTGCCTGAGCCTGCGGGTTCAAGACCTGCCTGGGCAGCGAGAGCTCATCTCTACAATAAATAAAAAAATCAGCCGGGCGTGGTAGTGCATGCCTGTAATTCCGGTTACTTGGAAGGCTGAGGCAGAAGGATTGCCGGAGCCCAGCAGGTTGAGGTTGCGGTGGCCGGGAGTGGCCACTGCACTCCAGTCTGGGCGACAGAGTGAGACTCCAACTCAAAAAAAAAAAAAAAAAAAGAAATGCAGATTCTTCTGAAATAGAAACTCTAAGGGTAGAGTCTAGCAATCTGTTTTCAGGTGTTTGTTGCAGAAACCATGCTCAAGTTTGAGTATCACTAGACTAGACACTGACAGGTACTCTCCTGTGTTTTTGCTAAAATTACATTTGAAAAATTATTAGGCCTAGCCTAGAAATCCTGATGTAAACATTCCATTTAAAGGTTGCTTAATAGTCCTTAATTTCATTCTCCTAATTTCCCATATTTGTACTGTGGTTATCTTTTTAGTAGGAGGGATGAGGGAGCAGTTCTTTGCCTACCTTGTTATCCTTGAATATACTTACTAATATCTTCACACATTGCTGATAAGCATAGACCAATTTGGTAGAAGTGTAAAGCAGGTAATAGTTGGTACTTGAAATGCTACTTTATTAGATAAATTCATTTAATCTTAAATTATAATTTTAATTTGTTAAATATGTAGTAATTTAAATATAATGTTCAATACTAATATAATAAAGATAATTGTTATTTGCATTTCACTTATGCCTCTTCTTTCGTTTTTTTTGATTCAGAGTCTCACCCTATTTCTCAGGCTGCTGTGCAGTAGCATGATCATAGCTACCAGAGCCTCGACTTTCTGGGCTCAGGCAATCCTTCTGCCTCAGCCTTCCAAGTAGCTAGGACTATAGGCGTGTGCCACCATGGTTGGCTTATTGATTGATTGATTGATTGATTGTAAAGATGAGGGCTGGTCTGAAACTCTTGGGCTCAGGCAATCCTCCTGCCTCGGCTTCCCAAAGTGCTGGGATTACAGACGGGAGTCACTGCACCCAGTCTATGCCTATTGTTTTTGACACCTTCTTTAAGTACTTCCTATCTCCGTAGATTTTTGGCTGTTGACTGCTCTGTGTTTCATTCTCCAGGCTAGCCCTTTTGATTCACTTCTTCTATCATACGTTTTCATAGTCCTCAGTCCTATCTTGAAAGGCAGGTATTTGGGGACCATGATAAAACAATTGAAGAGATTTTGGGATGGAACAACTTCTCCTTACTTTTCATCTCAGTGCAGAGGCACTTGCTTACTTGAGTTTAGTGTTTAATAGAGGGACTTTGGAGTTAGATAAACAGCGTTCTCCACTTTTAGCTGTGTGTCTTTGGCATATAATTGAATCCCTTTAACTTTAGGTTTTCTCCTCTGTAAAATATGGGTGTGGGGGGGAGAATGGTATCTAACTTATAGACGTGAACATTACATTATATTTAAATTACAGTTTATAGATGTGAGCATTATATTAAATCCAAAGTGTTAGAATAGTGTCTGACACATAATAAATCCTCAATAACTATTTGTTATTACATTTAGAGGCACTGTTAGTGTTTGTTTAACTCTAGAACCAACTTTGTGTAGTTCCTGAGATTCTAGTCTTAGCCTTTCAGTTTTGTGACTAATAATGCTAGTTAGTAGAAAACTAGCTCTACTTTCTCCTACAGTTATATTTAACCTTTAAAATGAAAACCTTTAAATTTTTATGAAAAAGTTATTTTAAGAAGGATTATTTCAGGTTCTTATTTTATTTTTCTTACAAAAAATGGAAATTCTGCCTCTTAGAGGAAGTTATCTTTGATAGAATCCTTGTATTTTCACTGTCTTTATGATGTGTTACAGATTCCTAGAAATTTGTGGAGAAAAGTATGTGGAAGTGCACTATTCATTATAAGCTCATTTCATGAATTTCTTGTAATCTGTGAACTTAATTCCTAGGCACCATAACTTTAAAAAAAATTTTAATTTTAAATATGTGGGGTACAATTCAGGGTTAAGTATGCAAATGTTCATTATGCAGGTACCATTGTTGATGAGGTGTGCCCCCTGTCTCCCCTGGCAGTTTCCCACTACTGCCAATTCCTTTCTTGTAGTATTATGATAGTTGTTCAAGGTTTGCTTATGAGTGAGAACATGTGATACTCGGTTCTTTGTTTCTGTGATAGATCACTCAGTCCATCCAAGTTGCTGCGAAGTTCATAATATTGTCCTTCTTTATGACTGTGTAATATTCCATCATGAGTATGTACCACATTTTTTTTATACAGTCCTCTTTCGGTGGGCAGCACAGTTGGTTCCGTGTTTTTGTTATTGTAAATAATGCTGCAATAAACATGCATGTGCAGGTACCTTTTTCACAGAGTGATTTGAGTTTCTCTGGGTATATTCCCAGCAGGGGGATTGTGGGGTCGTATGGATTGTATGGTGGATTTTTGGATCTTTTAGGAATCGCCACACTGTTTTCCACAGAAGCTGTATTAGTTTACATTCCCACCAACAGTGTAGAAGTGTTCCCTTTTCGCTGCATCCTCTCTAGGATCTGTTGTTTTTTGAGTTATTGATGATGGCCATGCTGACTGGAATTAGGCTGAGCATGTTTTCATGTATCTGTTGGCTGTTCATATGTCTTCTTTTGAGAAGTGATTACTCATATATTTTGCCCACTTTGTAATGGGGCTGTTTGTTTTTTTCTTTTCCACACATTTGAGTTCCTTGTAGATCTTAGACATTAGGCCTTTGTCAGATATACAACTGGCAAATATTTTCCCCAGTCTGTGGGCTGTCTCCCCAGTCTCTCAGTGGTTTCTTTGACTTTACTGAAGCTTGTCAGTTTGATGAGGTCTCACTTGTCTACCTCATCTCTTATGGCATGGGCACTTGGGATTTTGATCAGGAATTGGTTGCCAGTACAAATTTCCGTAAGGGTGTCTCCTGCATTTTCTAAGGTTTTTATAGTTGGAGGTTTTGCATTTAGATCTTTGATCTATTTAGAGTTGATTTTTGTGCATGGTGATAGGTAGGGGTCTTGTTTTAATCTTCTGCACGTGGTCAGCCAGTTTTCCCAGTACCATTTACTGAATAGGTTCTCCTCTTCAAGTGGTTGTTGATGGAAGCTTTGTAGATAATGAGTTGGTTGAGAAATTGAGGTTTTGCTTCTGGAATCTCTCTCCTATTGTATTGGTTCATATACCTGTTCTTGTACCAATACCAAGCTGTATTGATTATTGTAGTTTTATAATAAAACTTAAAGTCTGGAAGTGTGATGCCTTCTGCTTTGTCCTTTTTTTGCTGAGGATTGTTTTGATTATTCGTGGTCATTTATGTTTCTATATGAATTCCTGTATTGTCATTTCTAGGTCTGAGAAGAATACAGGACATCATAACTTAAATAACTAATTGAAAAAATAAAAGAAGGCTGACTAGGCTTTATTCTTATTTTACATACATTTTTGGAATTTTATGCACATGTTTATTAAAATCAAGAAACTTATTTAACCTGAGTTACTCATATATTGTATTAATTGATTAATTAACTTGTTAATATATTATAGTGATTATTTTAGTATTTTTTTCTGTTCATGTGTTGACCAGTGTGTAACATTTTGCCAACTCAATGTATCATACTTTGTGCTAAGTGTGAGCATGAGAAAGAGAAATTCTTTTGAGAAATATATAAACAATTTTGATTCAGTGTGCTGAGTAGTATAATAGAGGTTTGTAGGATGTGCTATAGAAGCATATGCCAGCCGGGCTCTGTGGCTCAGCCTGTAATCCCGTGCCTTTGGGAGGCTGAGGTGAGTGGATTGCCTGAGCCCGCGGGTTCGAGACCCGCCTGGGCAGCGAGATCTCATCTCTACAATAAATCAAAAAATCAGCCAGGCGTGGTAGTGCATGCCTGTAATTCCGGCTACTGGGAAGGCTGAGGCAGAAGGATCGCTGGAACCCAGACTGGAGTGCAGTCTGGGTGACAGAGTGAGACTCCAACTCAAAAAAAAGAAGCATATGACTGGCACATTTAACTTGGCATTTAGCTTAGTTGGAAAGCAAGGAGTAGTGGTGGTTGTGTACGAGGTCAGGTAAGACTTGTCAAAGAAGATAATGTTTGAGGTGGACCTTGAAGAAAACTCAGCAGCATGGTTCTGGCTGGTAAGTATGAGGGATCAGGGAGTGAACGTTTAAAAGGAGCACTGTCATTTGTGGATTACATTAGAATCAACTGAGAAATGTAAAACTAAGGAGAGTTTGCTAGATTGCCAGGTAGGAGATCTGCTTACAAAAATTAATAGCATTTCTCTATATCCATTGTAACCAACTAGAAGACATAATAAAACATTTCATTCACAGAGTAACAATAATCCTAAAGTGCTTGGATATTTACATCTATGGCAAAAACTTTGAGAACTGTGAAATTAGATTAGCTGAATAAATGGAGGAATATGTCATATTGGCTTAAACCACTTAATAAAACATGTCAATTTTCCCTTAACTAATGTATAAATTAATTGCAATTCTAATTAAAATTATAGTTGGATTTTTTTTAGGAATTTGATATACTTATTCTAAAATATATGTGGATTATATGACTGTATCAAAATATCACATGTACTCCCCCAAATAGGTACATATATTATGTATCAATTTAAAAAAATAAAAGATTTTGAAAAAGTTTCATTAAATTTTTTTTCTTCACAATATCCTAGTGAAATAAGTTAATATACATACTTTATTTTAAAAAATTTATTATAAAGGTGTGGGGTTCAATTCAGGGTTAGGTATACAAACTTTGATTATGCAGGTACCCTTGCTGATGAAGTATGACCCTCCCTCCCCTAGCAGTTTCCCTCAACTGCCAATCCCACCCCCCTCCCCTGACAGTTTCCCACTACTGCCAATCCCTTTCTTATAATTATACTTACTTTAAATAGTTAAGAAGCTAGCAAGATTGGTTCTCAGAGTGACCGGTAATTCAGACATGTCTAAGACAAAAGTTATAACAATAAAATCCTTATACTTGCTCAAAGAATGCACTTGACATAAGTTTTCATTAAAGCCATACAATCATCCTACTCTAAATGGGGAAAAAAAATGATTTTTCCCAAAAGGCACTATGCTCAGTAGCTCAGGCCCTGACAAATGGTATGATTCTGTTTATATGCAATGTCCAGAATAAGCAAAACTATAGAGACAGAAAGTAGACTCGTGGTTGACAAAGCATAGGAGAAAGGGAAAATTCAGATAGGGGGCTTCATTTGGTGGTGATGGAAATGTTCTAAAATTAGATAGATGTGATTTTTTACCTATATTGCGAATAAGTAAACAACACTGAATTGTGCACTTTAAAATAATTAAAATGGTGAATTTTGTGTTTTGTGAGTGTTATCTCAATAAAAAAGAATAAAAATAAATGTATGTGGAATAAGAAAGGTATTAGAGTAGCTAAGTCAGCCTCAAAAGAGAATAGCAAAGGGAAGGGACTTATCATACTAGATAGTAAGACTTTTAAAAGCCTTAATATTGCACAAAGACCAATGAAACAGCTAAGGGATTTTGGTGACAGGCCATGCATGTATACATCTGATCTTCATTATTTGTAGATTCTGTGTTTGTGAATTTGTCTACTTGCTAAATTTGTTTGTAAGCCCCAAATGAATACTCACAATACTTGATGAGTCACTTACTGATATGCTCAGAGTGGCAAAAAATTTGAATTGCCCAATGAGAACGTGTCTAGTTGAACAAGGTCATTCTCTGTCTTCTTTTTATTCTTTAAATGTGTCCTTTTTATGGTGTATTTAGTACCATGTTTTGTTTTGTTTCTTTTTGATGGTGATTTTACTGTTTAAAATGGCTCCCAAGTAGTGCTGAAGTGCTGTCTAGTGTTCTTAAGCACAAGGAGGCTGTGATGTGTTTTGTGGAGAAAAAATTTGTGCTAAATAACCTTAATTCAGACACCACAGCTTACCACAGCCTTGATTGCTAGGCTCAGGCAATCCTCCCACAGTGCTGTTGGCTGTTAGTTCAATGTTAATGACTTAATAATATATATTAATAAGGTGTCTTTATTTTTTTTATTTTTAATTTTTTTGAGTTGGAGTCTCACTCTGTTTCCCAGACCGGGAGCGGCCACTGCAGCCTTGACCTGCTGGGCTCCGGCGATCCTTCCGCCTCAGCCTTCCAAGTAGCTGGAACTACAGGTGCGCGCTATCATGCCTGGCTAATTTTTTGATTTATTGTAGAGATGACGTCTCGCCAATTTGCCCAGGCGGGTCTCGAACCGCAGGCTCAGGCAATTCACTCACCTCGGCCTCCCAAAGGCGCGGGATTACAGGCTGAGCCACCGAGCCCGGCAATAAGGTATCTTTAAACAGAAACACACATAAGACAAGGTTATTAATTGATTAGTTGATAGAAATGTTGTGATCAGAGGTTCATAGACATTGTATTGTCCCTAGGAGCAATATTTCAGTATTCCCTAATTCAGTGCTTGTGGCTGCTGTAGTGTAGCTGAATCAGAATCGACTATACATGTGTATCAGTTAGAGTCTGGTCAAGAAACCAGAAATTAGAGGAGATTCAATAAAAATAATTAATATTGGGAATTGGCTAGATATGTCTTAAAAGGCTGAAAAACAGGAAACCAGAGGAAACTCAAGAAACAGCTGTCACCCTGCAGAGAACAAATGGAGGAGGTTGGGGTTTCCAGAACCCTCAAGCATGGGTTGGGGTTCAGGGGAGTCCTGTGGAACTGAGACTCAGATGTTTGAGGAAACAGACCTGTCAGTAAGAGGGAATACGTTAAGATCATTTCTGGAGTGTAAAGGAGCCAGACGCTGGAACAGCTGCTGCTGATGGGATGAAGAACCATGACTGGGTTGAGCTAACATCAATAGCAAGGAAATAGGAAGGAGAAATTACATTTACTCTTCTGCCTTCTGGTGTCCTTGGAAGAAAATAATAGGAGATATTAACTAGCTGGCAAAGAATAGTTCTCTGAGTTCCAGCTCCAGTATCACAAAGCAAAGCATAAGAGAAATACATTTGGAACTGAGAGACAATAGTTTAATATCTGGCACAATATGAGATCTTAATATATAATAAAGATAACATTAGAAATTCTCACACATATCTATAAGGGGACATGCTTATATAAACAGAGTGATCAAGAGTACAGATTTTGAAATGCGACAACTTAGATTTGAATTTGAGCTACACTATTTAGTCTCTATGTGACCTTTGGCAAATTACATAATCTCTCTGTTTCAACACATAGAGGAAAGATATTCACCTACCAGAACACCTGCATTGGATTATTATATGAGCAAGAAGTAAACCTACTTTGTTAAGCACTGAAATTTTGATTTTTGCTTTTTTTTTTTGAGCCAGAGTCTCACTCTGTTGCCTACTGCTGAGTGCAGTGGCATAATCACAGCTCACCACAGCTTTGATTGCTAGGCTCAGGCAATCCTCCCACCTTAGCCTCCTGAGTAGCTGGGACCACAAGTGCATGCCACTATCCTGGCTAATTAAAAAAAGTTAAAAAAAAATTTTTTTAGAGATGAGGTTTTGCTATGTTGCCCAGGCTGATGTCAGACTCCTGGGCTCAAGCAATCCTTCCGCCTTGACCTCCCAAAGAGCTGGGATTACAGGTATGAGGATTATCATCTCCAACAGGGTTGCTTATTATGGTAAATAATGCGGATCTTACTACTACTACAAGAGTGTTTATTGCAGTGTTTTTTATGATAGCTGAGTCAAAGGCAATCTGGGTATCATATGTCACTAGTGGATAGGTTATATGTGATGGATATTCAACATGGAGCTTAATACAGTAATTAAAAATGAGAAATTACATATACATGAATGAATCAAAAACAATTGTGTTGGTGAAAAAATTGAAACAGAATGAGACATATAGCACAAATACCATTTATGTAAATTAAAAATATATGCACACAAAGCAATACATATTTTTCTAGAGCAGATACAAGTACAAAGATACACTTTGGGTACATTAGAATGGTTACTTCTGAGGCATTTGGAAAAGAGAGAGGGTTCAAGGTATAAGGAAATAAAGTAATGAAAGAGGAGTCTTGTACAGAGCAATAGTGGTAATTGCCATAAACTGAAGAATATGATTTATTCAACTTTCTCTTATCTGAGAGTAAAAAAAAGATCAAGATCAAGTTTATAATAGTAACAAAAGAGAAAATAAATCAGAATGAATTTAATGAGAAATACAGAGTACAAATAGGAAGAAAACTCTAAAGCTTTACTAAGGTGAATAAAAGATTACTTGAATAAATGGAGAGACAGTCTTTGTTCTTGTTCATATAGAGTTCTGGGTTTTTCCTAAATTGCTCCCTATGTTTGGTACCATCTTAAAGTATTAATAGGATTTTGGGGGGGCTGAACAAGCTGATTTATGTGAAAAATAAATATGTGTGAGCAGCTGATAAGATTGTAAAAAAAAAAAATAATAATGAATGATCAGCCTTTGCAGATATTCAAATGGGTCAGGAGTTGGGTAAGGGCTAGGAGCCTGGGGGCGAGAGCTGTAAATGGAGCTTTTATAGAGTTCTAGTATTTGAAAAAGCATTTCAAAAAGCGAGGCAGGTTATTCAGTGTAGGTTAGACATAGATAGATACATTTCTTGTATGCAGTTTTAGAATAGAGGAAGCATTCATACATTTTTTCTTATCATTGGCACATCAGACCTTTCCATGCTGTAGGTTGGAATGTGGACTTACCAGTGCAGCCCACCTTCTCAGACCATCAAAGAGAAAGCCCATCAAAGATGTAATCAGCCCACCTTTTAGTTCACGCTTAACATTAAAAATTGCTGTAAAAGTCTATCGAGTTTCCAGTCAAAGGCAAAATGGCGGGTCAGGAAGAGCCCACCCCTTAGCTCATCTAAGGTGGAGAGATAGTAATTGACCAGATATCTGCAGCTCACTCTTTAGCATAATGATCACTAAATAAGTATATCAAGTTTTTGTCAAAAGAAAATGTGCAGTCTTTCTCCAAGGAACCCATGCCTTTCCAGTGTGTCTCCTTTTCTCTCTCTTCCTTTCTCTCTAATAAATTCTGTTTTAAAATTATACTGGTCCTCCTGAAATTCTTTTCTGTGTGATTGGATCACAGAACCCATGGAACATTGCACCACATCCCACCGACAACAAAAGGGTCTTGAATTCCAAACTAATTATTTATATTTTACAAGATATAAAAAATAGGATAAAAAATAGAATGTGACTGACATGTATTATCTCTTTGCATAATAAGAATTAAGGTTTGGCATATTAAATTCTTACCTGAGCACTGGCAAATTGTAACATAAAATATGTATTTGGAAATTTTCCCAAACATCACTATTGAAATATTTTTCTAATTGTTAAAAATAGACTTCTTGTATTTGGATAAGGACTGATTATGGTGAAAGCAGATAATTTATGCCATGGCATCAAGAATGACCTTGGGATTTGCTGATTTGTGCCATCAAACTTGGAAAATGTCCCAGGTACTTTTAAAATAGGATTATGGGAAGAGGGAAGCTGAACACTGAAGTGTTGACTGAAATTCTATATGAGAGGCAATCTCATGGACACTTCCCAACCATTTAGTCCTCTTAACAGAGCACTAGGGGTAGGGAAACCTTGATATGTAGTGCTTGCCTATTTCTGTGGTGTAAATAGTCTTACCTGACTATTTTCAAATTATCAACATGATGTCATTGAATGCAGAGTTGGGAATGGGTACTTATAATCAGCTCTTCCACTTGTACCTTTTCTAATCCACACTAGTGAGATGCCATATGCTAGAGTGGTTATCCCTAGCAATGGGCCCTTATTTCTATTTGGCTTGTGAGTAATTCAGTTCAAGAATATCTCCCTAAGGATCTGTTTTGTAGACCCACTCCTGGTATTACACAGCCTTAGCTTTGTTTCTCCTCAAAAGCAAGAGCCTTAGACAAAAACTTGTGTCTAGGTAGTTTATCTGGGTGTTAACCCAGGGAACAGGGGTAAAGGACTAAGCAGAATAAAACTGCATTATCAAGGTCACTACTGAGCCCAGCTGGTGCATGAGGCTACCCAGAACCTTTTGAAACTGTGATGAATGTCTCTTAGAATTCTCTATGTAGGGGTCTACTGGAAGGAGTAATCGTTTACCAGCTCTTTGCCCCTATTGGTTGTGGGTTAATCCTGGGAGCTAACTCCTCTGAACTTCTATGAATATCCACATACCAAGTGGGCTCCTTGTATCTTCCATGGCTTTGGAGATACCCCATGGTAGACACTGAAAGATGTGAGGTGTGACACTGACCATGTGAGGGAGTTGTGACCTGCCAAGAACTGTCTTCCATTGTTGGGACTGGAATCAGAAATGAGGCGAAATAGGTGTGGGCATCACGAAGCATCTGATACAGAAGATTCTTGGTTTATTATTATTTTTTTTTTTATTATTTTCATTTTTCATTATAAAGATGTGGGGTACAAGTCAGGTTTAGGTATACAAACATCGACTGTGCAGGTGGTTTATTATATTTTAAAGATGGATTAAAAAGCATTTATTCGCAATGAAGCTACTGTTTAGGACCATGAGTCTTATGGCATTAAATTGCTAATCAAAGAACTGAAAAAAATTTGGAGGCAAATGTAACTGCTATTCTCCCTTCTCTGTCTTGTTCTCAAAGTAGAGTTCTGGGTTATGCAGCATTTCTTTGTTGTGAGAAATCCAGAGAAAGGATTTTAATCAAATTCATAAACATTTAAAATATATGACTAAATATTTTCATTCAGTGATTATTTAATATTGGAAATTTATTTAAAAATATACATTTAATTTCTGAAATCATGAAGTCACTTAAAAGGTCTTTTACAGGTGTTTTATAAGGCATGAGAGATGATCGAAAGCACCTTTGATGAGATTTAGGCATTAATTGCTGCTTTATTGTCTTTTAGATAACATTTCAGGAGATGTTAGTGAGTCTTCTACTTAATTGTACATCTTTGCTGTGTTTATTTCTATTTAGTAAGGGAATAAAGAGAGAAAATATCAATATCATCTCAAGATACCTCTCTAATTAAACCTTTTCAGCCTTGGCAGTTTCTTTTGGAATAGCATCCTTATGTTATTTCTCCTCTTTAAGGTTAGTAGCTGAAGAATTGTTTGTGTATTTGATTAGCTATAGTTAAGTTACTTACTCTTTTTCTTAAAAAAGTGTTTTATTTTTAGATTCAGGGGTTTTATGTCCATGTTTGTTCACATGGATATATTGTATACTGGTGAAGATTGGGCTTCTAGTGTACCTATTATCCAAATAGTGACCATTGTACTTGATAGGTAATTTTTCAACCTGCACCCCCCTCACACTTTTGGAGTCCCCAGTGTACATTATTTCCATCTTTATGTCCATGTGTGTCCACTGTTTAGCCAACTCCATTCAGGTTGCTGCAAAGAACATGATTTCATGTGTGCGTGTGTGTGTGCGTGTGTGTGTGTGTGTATGCATAGTATTCCATGGTGTATTTATAACATATTTTCTCTATCTAATCAACTATTGATGGGCATTTAAGTTGGTTTCATGACTTTGCTATTGTGAATTGTCCTGCGATGATCTTACTCTTAAGGATATACGAAAAGGGATCTTACAATTCAGGACATTGTATGCATTTACATGGATTGCTTGAGAAGTAAACCTGCATTATGTACATAATGCCTACACCAAACTTTATTACCTGTATAGATATTAATATTTGCAGTGTATAACCCCAGCCAGACTCACTTCCTAGGCAAATACATCTTTTAGATATAATTTGGAATTTTACTACCATATCTGGTGTGCTTGGGTAGAACCTGGGCAATCTTACGTCCTTTGAATCATAGCCTCTGTTCTAATTTTCCGCCACATTTTTTCAGTCTGTGTGACTGGGCTCTGCCCAATGCACTTGGATAGGGCTCTAACTTTGTACTTAATTCTTGCCAGTTTCCAGATGAACCACCTGAAATAGAGCATCACCACAACCTATTATATAACGTAGAGTAACATAGGAGACTCTTGGCAGCAGTGCCCCTCTTACTAGATGGTTGATTCTTGTACATTTTATCTGGTCCTAATTAAATACAAGTTTGCTATATCCTCCTAAACTCCAAGCCACTTTGTTTGACTGCTATCCAGGTCCTTTGGGGCTTCAGTCCAATCATTTGTTCAGCTCTCCTGGTCTTATTTTTGCTTGGTCCCTTGTTGTTGCTTGGTCCCTTCTCTTTCTTGCATCTGTTCACTGCTAAAATTAAGGTAAAGATTGCCTAAACTGCAATATGAACTATATACCATTTACCAAGTCATTAACATAATTAAAAGTAGCTACCATTTATTGAAGACTTAACTGTGCAACTCAAATGCTTGAGGCTCAACATCTGATTTATAAAATAAGGTCACATATCTTTTAAAATATATTAATTCCAATAGCTTAAGTCTCTATTGTCCAAGTGCCAGAAATTAGCTCCTTAAGGTGTTCAGCTGTTTACGGGTTGTCCCTAGAGCTGTCTCAATTGTGTTTAGGAAGAGTTTCATTGCGCTTTTCTGTTTTATAAGACTTGTCCTGCTGCTACACTGCTGCTTTTGTTCCTGTTCTTCACATCACTATTCCATCCTAACCAGGATGCAGCCTCTTTCTTTAATATTCCACACCATAGCATTTTAACTAGAGTTTATAGAAAGAGAGGCAGTATAAAGAAAATGTAACATAGATAGTAGTTTGCAACAATAACAATGGCTATGCTCAGTATTCTCTGGTCTAATTTCTGGGCCTTTTTTTTTTTTTGAGTTGGAGTATTACTTTGTCACCCAGGCTGGAGTCCAGTGGCATGTGCTCACAGCCACTACAGCCTTGACCTGCTGGGCTCAGGTGATCCTTCAACCTCAGCCTTCCAGGTAGCTGGAACCACAGGCATGTGCCATCACACCCGGCTAATTTTTTGATTTATTGTGGAGACAGGTCTCGCTGTGTTGCTGAGGCTGTTTTTGAACCCTTGAGCTCAGACAATCCTCTTACCTCCACCTCCCAAAGTGCTGGGAGTACAGGCTTGAGCCACCGTGCCCAGCTCTGGGCTATTTTTAAGGTGTCCCTGAAATGTGTTCCTCTAACTTGTTTCTGTTTACCTCTATTGTGGACATGCCACTGTGGAATACTTTCTAGTTTGTCTCCTCTATCTGGAGTCTAGGCTTTCAAACCATGGGACTTCAGAGAGAAAAGGGACTTTCTCCCCTTTTTGGCTAAACATCTGACTTTCCAGTTCTCTTTCCTGTCCCAGAATCAACTTCTCCAGATAAATAACAGTGGGAATACCCATCTCTTCAGGAGAAACCTCACTCTCTCTCTCTCTCTCACACACACACACACACGTATACATATATGTATACACACACACACACACACACACACACACACACATATGTTCTTGTTCTGTGACACCACACACTGCCTCCTCTCCTCTAGGAAATTGTCATAGCTGTCTTCAATGCTTTTCCTAGAAATCAGAATTATTCTTTTAGCTTCATGTTTGGGACTTAAATAGTTCACTCCAGGTTGTGCTATGCCAGTCCAGTTAGGGCTTTTTACAGAATTTATACTCTTCTTTTCTTCTTCTCCCATTCCTCCCCCTCCCTTTCTCCTCCTCCATTCCCCCCCCCTTCCTTATCTTCTGGTCTTTCTTCATTTTGGTCTTGGAATAGCAGTACTTCTCAAGTCCCCCTCTCCCTCTCCATCTCAGGGGCAAATTTGGTTGTCACAGTAGTTGTGGGCATACCTGGCATTTAATTGGCTGGTGCCTGTAAAAGAAAAGAATTATTCAATTATACTTGTTAAAGCATGGTAAATAATTTATTCAGGACCATCATGATAGATATAGGAACCACTGCAACAGGATCTTGCATTGGGGAAGATAAATGCAATACAGCATGGGCAAGTGGGAATTTACGGCAAGGAACACGCAAAATGAAATTGACATTTACTATCATTGAACCTTCTTATTTCAAGTTATTTAAATAGGACTGTATTATACTACTTCTAAAATATTAATATGCTTAATTGATGAGTTTTAAAGTATTAAAGAAATTGCCCTGTCTTTGTGATTCTAGGAGTGGGGTAGGGGGTCTGTGGATGGAAAATTACCATGAAGAAACATCAAGGGTAAGGGGTATTCTGGCTAAACCAACCTAACAGGATTGTTACTGAAGATCACAGGCTAGGGCGATCAAACATCACCTGGGAGGTGGTAGAGGATGATCAGATATCACAGGTGATCAGATATTGAGGGTGAGGTAGGGGACAGTTTTTGCTAAACTGACTTAGCAGGGCTGTTTGCTATAGGTGGATTTTTCAAGAGTGCATAGATGGGCCTATGAGAAGGTTTAGAAGCTCAACTAAAGTTTGGCAAAGTAAAGAATCTTTGTCAGGCCAAAGGAGATTAGAGGTTTTGCAATCTGTGAAATTCTCCTCTAAAATGAATTGTTTCACATCTCATGCAACTTTTAAATATCCCAGTGGACAACCATGTATGTACGGCTTATAATTTTCTAAACCTAGAACCTAAGTCTGGTTTTACTTATAAAATATTTTTTGCACAGTTTTGATATACATTGAATTTCTAGGAATTTAACCACTTGGATATATCAAAGGACAATTGTTTTTGTTTTGTTCTGTATTGTATCAAGAGTTGTTCACCATTTCAGAAAAATTATATCATTACTGCAATACTGCTTGTGGTATTTGAGTTGACAATACAACACATCCTTATCAATCTACTTTTGTAGCTTTCATGTTCACAGTGATTCTGTGCATAAAGGGAAAAATGACTGTTTTATTATCTTTTGGTGTAGCTATGCTGGGTTATTTGCATAATGAAATGCTAATGCATAATTTATGCAAATGCCTAGAGAGAGCTATAAAGGACATTTATATATTAAAATATTTTTAATGACAGTATAGTCAGTATGTAATTAGTAACTTTGAATTTCAAGATACTAAAAAAGACATTAGGAAATGTTTGTTTTTATACAGAGAGTATAAGCTCTGGTGGATTTGAGGACTATGTAAGTTAATAAAGGGAAAATAAACAGTTCTTTTTAATAAATTATAAAATTGCAGAGACATAGCTCACTGAATTTCTCTGTGTGAAACTACAGTTATTTCTTTCATCACATTTAGATGAGACTTGCTTTATATTTACACAACTAAAAAATCTACTGCCTTAGTTTTCTCAGAACAAAGGACAGAAATTTTGAGGCTAGATTCACAAAGCCAGGACAATTTCTTTAATACTTTAAAACTCATCAATTAAGCATATTAATCTTTTAGAAGTAGTATAATACAGTCCTATTTAAATAACTTGAAATAAGAAGGTTCAATGATAGTAAATGTCAATTTCATTTTGGGTGTTCCTTGTCTCTGAAAATAATTGTGGTTTTCAAAGCTACAGGAGGAAGTTGTTTTTAAAACCATCAATATAAGATGCTTTGGTTTATTAATATGTTCAAGGGACTGATAGAGAGGTTAATTAATAAAAGAAGTGCCATCTGAAGGGTGTTGGTCAGGAATTTTCATTAACAAGTTAAAAAAGAAGTGACAAAGTAATCAATAAGCTAAAGTAGACATGATTGACTAATTACTGTGCTTGTTAGGATAATTGACTAACAGCAAGATGGACTGTCAAAGTTGAGGCATGGTGCCTTGCTAAAATTAATTGGGAAAAATTAATGAGAAATACATTTATTTTAGTCCTTAAGGCAAGAAAGTTAGTGTGTCAGCTTCAGAAGTTTGTTCTAAAATAGTTAAATAAATTGAAAATATTAGCACTAAATACACCCTGACTAGCATCTAAATGCTATATTTGGATTTACACAAAGTGAAAGAGGGAGGAAGAGAAATTAGGTGGCAAATATAATATATAAAGACATCAAGCAAGATATATGTCTAGTTTGTATCAGATAATAACTGTAAAGATGGAGCTAAGGCAATGGAATGGAAGGACAGTTGAGAAATAAAATTAATAGAATACCAGTGTCTTATGATGCTAACATCTTTCACTTCTGTATCAAGGCAAATGTAATGTCCTTTAGGAAATTTTCCTTGATTACCTCCTCCTTCTGGAGCTAACTCTCCCTTCTTTGAATTCTCATAGCTATTGATGCCTTGCCTTGTATTATAGTTAATTTGATGGGCCACATAGTTACAGACACTGCCACTGCTCCTAGGTTTTATTCCAAAGGTGGATACAGAATAAACAAACAAATAAAATAAACCCAAGGCTATGATAAGTGACTGGGGTTAGTGAGGAAAAAGTACCAGGAAATACCTCCCTGAGAAAGTGAAGAATTATATCAAGGATGAAAATAAGCCAGAAATGTAAATAGCTGGGAGCAAGTTGTTTCAGGTAGATGGTCAGCAAGTGCAATTGCCATAGGGGAATATGGTTGGATATTTTATGAACAGAAGGTATAACTGGAGTCCATAAATCAGGGGTGGGAGGGATACTGTGAGTCAAGGTGGGAGAAGTAAACAGATGCCAGCTAATATGGAGCACTGTAGGTTTGGTAAAGAATTTGGATTTTCTGCTATGAGTAATAGGAAGCTTTGGATGATTCTAAGTGGGAGACTAATATGAGTTAAATTGTGTTCTGAAAAATCACTTAAAATTTTGTAGAGAGTGAATTATAAATGTCAGGATAGCTGGAATAGGGAAAATAGGGAAAAGTTGACATACTAAAGATAAATTTTGGAAGTAGAATCAATGGGCATTCTTGATGATAATTAGGAAAAAGAATGAATAAAAGATGACTTCTAGATTTTGGCTTCAGCAATTGGGTGATGGTACCAATTACTGGGATATGAATGATAGAGAGAAATAGGTTTGAGAGGCAAAATCAAGAGCTCCTTTTTGGGACATATCAAGTTTGAAATGCATATTAAATATCCAAGGAGAAGACAGTGGATATACACCTCTGGAGCTCATGAGAGAGGTCTGGGAGGGGGTGCAAAGTTGGAAATCATTAGCGTATAGATGTATAGCTGGTAAATTGAATAAACTAGTTTGTTTCCTCCTATTGCTATATTTCTCTCTGCTACATCTCCCTTTCTCATTCCTTAATGACACATTGGGTAGGCTCCTACAGTTCTTTAAAGGTTTGCTTAGTCCAGATTAACACTTCAATTTCTCTCCAACATAAATCTCATCTCCCTTTCCTCCAGCATTGACCAGCTGTCTTCTCAAGGGACTTGGAATTAGGAAGGGGTAATATCAACTTTTTCTTTTTTTGTTTTGAGTTGGAGTCTCACACTGTCGCTCAGACTGGAGTGCAGTGGCTGCTCCCGGCCACTGCAGCCTCGACCTGTTGGACTCCGGCAGTCCTTCCGCTTCAGCCTTCCCAGTAGCCGGAATTACAGGCGCGTGCTACCACGCCCGACTAATTTTTTGATTTTATTGTAGAGATGAGGTCTCGCCTGCCCAGGCGGGTCTCGAACCCGTGGGCTCAGGCAATCCACTCACCTTAGCCTCCCAAAGGCGCGGGATTACAGGCTGAACCACCGAGCCCGGTGATAACAACTTTTTCATCACTTCTGGTCTGGTGTCTTCAAGAGGCGACGAAGTAGCTGGACTTGTTCCCCTAACTTTTCAAGTCTACTAACTTTTCTAGTTTTGTGGCTAGGAGAGGGAATAGGAGAGAAGAGCATGCAACTCTTTTCTTAACTGCCTCTTAGTAAACTCTGAGTGGGGTGTCCTCAAATGCTAGATGTTCCTTAGAATGTATGTAGATGGCTTCATTTTTATTCATTTTGGGCCTTAGTTGCCAATTCTGGGCAGCAGGAAAATTTCCACCCAACATCTTATTATGGATCTCATTTGAAGTCATATGACTGCATGAGACATCCCCGAAGTCGACAGTATGGATTTGGCCACATGAAGGTTGCCAATAGACTTAAAAATGGCCCTTATGAAGGTAATTGGGACAGAAATTATGTGGAGCAGGTTGTGGAGTGACTGAGAAGTGAAATTGTGAAAAATGGTGGACAATACATTAGGGAAATATTATGATGAAGGCAGCAGAGAACTAGAGTTGCAACTGGAGGGAGCTGTAGGGTGAAGGTAACGTTTTTGCTAGTTTCATATTTTTTAGGTAGAAGTCCTTTGTGTATTTTTGCACGGATCATTAGAGAAGGGGTGATAATGCAGTAGATAAGGTGATAATGAAGGAGCAGAGTCCTTGAGAAGGTGGGAGAAGAAGGGATCTAGAGCAGAAGAGGAGAGGTTAGTCTTTCCTAAAAGCAAGGGTGGGTCTTGTATTTTAATAGAAGAAAAGACAGAGAAGATGGTGCTCAGTGCTGGGGGTTTTGTAGATTTGATAATGGGAAGATGCAGGACATCCCCCAGGATGGCTTCTGTTTTTCTCAGTGAGGCAGAAATGTTGGTTAACAGCTAAAAATAGGGTGGGTAGGAATGGAAAATGAGAAACACCTTTCCACTATAGTTTATAAGACCTTCCAAGCAAGAGAAGATTCACTTATATTTCACTTAGAGTCATCTAAAACAGTTGACAAGATGCCCGAACCATTTACCATATATCTTTTAAATAAATGATTTTAATGATCACAAATAGGAATTATTCTTAGCTTTAAATCTCATCTTAAAAGGTGTTTAGGTGTTCAGAGAAATCATATTTTTAAAGCCCTAACTTGAAATTGCCAACATTTTGAGGTTTTATGTATGGAATAAAATGGATACATGGTTCACACAAAAACTATTTTCATTCTTAAAGGGATTTTAATGACCACATTTTTCTGTACTCCATTCTGACTAAAGAATTGATTGTATGCTGGTGGGCCTATTTTCCAATAGGGGTTAATGATAGGGATAGAATTATTTTCTTTTTGGAAGCCTCCCTTCTCTGCCTCTAATCTTCTAGCTGGTTCCTAATTCAGGGCTCCACGTCAAGGGGCTTCTCAGTGTATGCAGTTGAATGATTTTGTATGGGGCAGCCCTGATACCTAGAATCAAAAACATTCTTTTAATTACCTTGGGAGGATTACTACTAAAGGCCCTGATTTATTCTCCTTCTTTTCTCTTTTTTTCACCAGCTCTTCTACTCCTAACATTTGTTTGCTTGCAAGAGCAATGTGAGCCAAAATTTTAAAGTCTGTAAAGTATAAAGAAAGGAAACAAGTAAATAGGAAAGGGGAATAAATACTGAACAAGACTGGGCAAGGTGACAAAAAAGAATTACTGTGAAAATCTGGAAGGAGGCCAGGATACAAAATGCAGGGGCTGTGTAGTTTACAGGAACTATTTAGAGTTCAGTATGCTTCAGCGATCATACAGAGAAAGCCAGATTTCTCTGGTTTTGTTTGCTACCCTATAGTTAGCTATGGAAATTTGACATAGGTAATCTGTGTTTTCTGTCAGCAAACTGACATAAATAAAGAAGACCATGGGGCCACTGCTCAACATATCCAACGTGATTTGAATTGTTAGGAGAGGACCTCTTGTGGCTAAAGTGAAAAATACTTCAGCTAAAACTTATCTTGGAGGCTGCATTTTTATGAGGCAATTTTTTTAAAAGCCAAAAATCTCTATGCAGAGATCCTTAAAATTACATTTCAGGTACTTATAATTTTAGTTGTTTTGATCACACTAAGTACTGTAACAAAGTTTTATCTGTATTGCATCTTTGAGGAGTGCAATGTAATTTAAATTACTTCAGATTTTACCCATTTCATTCACATATCCTCTGAAAAGTAAATAGAAAGGAGTTTTCATCTCCATTTTACAGATGGAAAGGAGTGGTACAGAGCAGGTAAGTAACTTATTGTGGTTTTACAGCAGGATAGGCTAGGCTTATAATAGAATTTGGATATCTTATCTTGGGCCCAATTCAACAGTCCTAGTTTGGAAAACATTCATTATTAAAGCTCTAAAACAAAACCTGCTGTTTTGCAAGTGTCAAGTGATTTCTTTATTCAAGAAAAGATGGATTGAGAGACATAAAACTTACTCTTTGTTTCACTGTGAAAGAGGCTATTCCTAGATTCTCCAGGGAGGGAAAGCAGCTTTAAAAAAAATCTAGAGAGGACAGTATGCTAGCAACTAAGAGTCTTTAGATCAATACTTTGTCGGTCACACATACTTTGAAGGTAACTACATAAAAATACAGTTATTGGAAGGCTTCCCTGGAAATCATATAAAATCTTTTCTTTGTATAAAAAGAAGGCTTTTCATAGTTGATTCTCTCTGATAATCCCCAGACCTTGCCTTTCCTCTTGTCTTCCAGATATTTGTGCTAAGAGTGTCTGGAAAGCTAATAAATAAATGCTTTCTTCTTATTTTGAATTCAGCCTTTTAAGAACAGGACTGCCAAAACTCAAATGAGTAGTTCATATTTTAGTTACCAAACTATTGGAAAAAAGAAAAGTTGTAATGTCCAAGGAAATGCCATCCAAGTTCAAGTAGGGTGTTATTGAGTTGATGAAGTGATAAAGAATAAGACAAGATATGCAGGATTGTTTCAGCAAATGTTAAGATATTGAAGGACAGAATATCAAAAAAAAGGAAAGAGACGATTTCTCTTGCCCATACTAGCTCTGGTATGTCTACTTTTCCTCTCTTTCTCTAATAGACTTTGTTTTTAAAACTTTTTTTTAAAAAAAGAAAGAGAAAATATAAAAAGGGATAGCCATAGAGAGAAAAAATATGGTAGAGAAAAAACTGGTTTTTTTTTTTTTTTCTTGATGCCTTAAATTCAATAATGGTTTTTGGTAAAACTTCATTTTAAATTCTTTTCTTTACTGATAATTATGTGATTCCTCATAAATACTGGAAGCAGAAAGTGTGACGCTTGGTGTAACAATATGAGACCAGTAAGATTTCAGAAAAAAAAACATTATCTTTAAGTGTTATACATGGCCTTGATCCCATCACCTCTATGGTTCTGAAGATATTGAATTTTACATAATTGATCTTTTGATACAAGGATTCCCTGGACTTCTGTTATCTTTGCTTTATCATTTTTCACTTTCAATAATTCCATTTTTTGGCTTTAATTAGATATGAGAGGTACTTTTTTGGGAAAAGGACTAGAGAAATGCAAATCTAACTTATTTAGAGCTTCCTAACAGCTATGTTTGTAGGTCTCTAGGCAAAGTATGTGCCTGGCCTTTTTCAACGAAGTATTTTCAGTAACAAGTTGTCAGTGAGGTCAGTGACTAGCGGTTCAGGATTAGATACCACCCACCCTGGCTTGTAACCTCCCCTTTCTTTCTTTTCCTGGGTGAACAACGCTCAGCTAAAGTGACTGCCCCACTGTCACTGCCTCTCAATTTGGTACTCTGTAACTCTGTGACTGTCAAGAAGTTCTTCCTTCCACCCTCCCAAAGCACTTTTTGGAAAATTCCTACAAGAGCCGAAGTTTAAGTACATTTACTTTACAGGAAGCAACAGAAAGGTAAGAGTCAAGTTTGTAAGAGAAGAGCTGAACTTCAGTGCATTCTCATTTCTGCATCGAATTGCTGTGTTTTAGTTATATATATATATATGTATACACACACACACACAAACACACACACACATATATGTGTATCATAGATTTAAAATGTGGAGTTTCTTTTTGAATTAAGGAAGATCACATTATTCTATAAAATGAGAGTGTTTTGACTATGTTATGATGAGAAATGTAGGCTTCACGCTAATTTTAAAGTTATAAATAACTTTGAAACTATTGCCAGGGGAAGCTAGTAGCCAAGGTTGTGCTTTGCATTCAGAGTTTCTGGCTATAAAAAGCCTATTGGATACTGAGCAGGAAAAGATAAGATATGGCCTGGGTGCTTGTGCTTTGACATGGGACCTGGGAAAAGGAAGCAAAGATGGAATATGTTTGAAGGGATTTTACTTTAAACCAAAAGCTTATTCACAGGAAATTTAAGAATTTTCAAGTGAAATTGTGGCAAAGCATTAATTTCTGAATTTACCATTTGTCGTATATATTTGTGCTGTATTATAGTAGACAGTTGAGGAATGTTCTCAGAATTGTTTAACCACTCATTTATAATAAAATGAAAATCTCTGTATAGAATGAACATGGGATGTAATAATCATGTAAAGAGGAGGTTGCTATCTATTGGGATCTAAGTGAATGAGAGCAGGCGCTTTCAGTTACACTGAGGACAGAACTGGAAGAAATGAGTTAAAGTTGAAAGAAGAAGAAATTGGGGTTAGGCATCAGGAAGTTCATTTACTTTAGAGGTTTTGGGTCACTGATATATGTCACTAAGAAAGACTGTTGCAACATCTCTAGAGATACATGAGATTCAATGATTTACTTAAAACACACAAGTGGGAAAAAATAAGATTTTAAAATAGCCTTAGTTCTGGTTTTGTTGCTAGTTTATTTAGACAGACTGAAAGATCAACACATTAAGAATAGTTGTGATTTGGAAATGCACATTATTAACAGTCATATTTCATTGGCATATTCAGATGTGCTATTAAAATTTCATTATTCACTATAAAAATTACCACCAAATTTGTTTAATGGGGAGACATAAAGCATGGTCAGTATAGACACAATTATTTCCATTTGATACTTTCTATACATAGTCTGAGTCTTCTTTTTTATTTGCATAAAATATTGGGATTTTTATAGTAAAACTTTTTTTTTCATGACAGAAGTGTTTGTTGTAGGAATTTTGAAAGCACAAAAAATATTACCTGTAATCTCATTGATGTGTTTCCTTCTAGTTTTTTGGTATGACTTTTAAAATAATTGCAATAATAGTATAGATAAAATTTGGTACCTTGCTTTTTCATTTAACCTCATACCAAATGTTTTTCACAGAATATTGTCAATTCTACATTGATGTTATTTTAAATTATTGTGTAACATTCTTCCAAGGGAATGAATATAATTTTATTAATCATTACTGAACATCTAGGTGCTATGGTAACATCTTTGTGTATTTGTTTACTTATGTTTATATGTGTTTATTTATATTTAATTTCCTTAATCTCTCTTCCTAAGTGCAGAGCGGTTGGATTAGAAAGCATTATGTTTGAAGGTAAAGGTTGTGATATTTAAGAACATGTGTTTTTACTGTTTTTTCTTATAAAGGATTATAAAATTTCTTATCTACCAATTGATATATTTATTGAGTACCCACGATGTGCAAAACATTGTTATCAGGCACATAAATAGCAGAGAACTAAGCGTTTAGAAGGATAGAATCTTCCTACTTTCAAATTTTCAATTTAATAAACTTTCACAGATATCAACAAGGCTACAAGTCACAGCTAGAAATGCTTCAGCTCTGCCTGAAACCAATAGATGGTATTGTTGACCACTTATGTTACTTTGGACCTTAGAATAGAATTTATAAGTAATTTTTGTTAGAAGACCATGTATACATAGTTGTGATTAATATGAATTTTATGATCCAACTGTGACAAAGAAATAGCAGAAATTGGAAAAATAAATTATTTAGTTATATTTGGAGAAATTAGAAATATTCAGAGAAAAATCAGTAGGTAGCAGAGCGGAAATAAAAGGAATAGAGGGCACAAACAAAAGGATAAATTCAGTATTGGGTTTTTCTACATAGGGAAACATGAGAATGAAATAAGGCATGGTTAAGATAGGAGTCAGGAAAGGTAGGTTTAAATTTTGTTGTTGTTGCTGAATTTGGGAAGCTTAGTTGTAGAAACAGCATATTGAGGAAAGAAAGCTAAGGAATTAGTGATAAATAAAATTAAATATTGGAGGTGCTTGCTGGTCCATATAAATCAAAGTGGAGAGATTAGAGATATTAGTATTATTTGACGGGAGGTGGAGTGTAGAGGTATGAATTATTAAAGAATATATTCTTCCTATATTAAAAAAACTTAAAATTGTGGAGTTATTCTTTTCAGTGATATTTGGAGGAAGACCATAGCTATAGAGGAGTGGGAGTTCCATTCTTTATTTCCTGTGAGCTTCTGTTTGCATGTTTCTACTTTTTCTTTGGAATAGAAAGGATTAAGATTTAAGAAGAAGCTGGCAACTCAATCTTGCCTGAAGAGAAACTATGTGCTCTGTAATGAAGACTTAAAAATAGTGTTTATTCATGGATCACTGGTTCATGGGAATGCTGGTCCAGAGATTTAAAAAGCGTGATTTTCTGATTCTTGTTTGGATACTGGATTTTAAGTGACATGGTACTGTGGAGTAGAACTCGTAAGTTAAGCCAAGTTGCAAATCAAATGGAAAATGACAGATAATTGATATTGCAGAATTTTTGAAAGTGAGCAGGACTGTTAGCCACTGTATCTGATGTTTCACATGCTTAATTACTGTTTTTAACCACTTTATTGCTGCCTGGGACTCTGCCAGTAATCGGTTACCAATGTGATCACTGACTTCCAGCATCTGAGAAGTGACTTTGAGTTCTTATGTGCAAATTGTAAATTAGGTCAAGTTTATTTGGCATGCTCCCCACCTCTTTTTGTTGCCTTTCATGATCCTAACCAGTATGCATATTTGCTTCATATCCATCCTGTCAATGGGGAAATTGATTTGATGGAGAAGATAATGTTTAGGGCAAAGAAAGACTCTCAAATACTGGTACTTGAACACTTGAGGACCCTACTTTAAATTAATGCTATTGAAAGTGTGATCTGCAGTTCTCAATTTGTGATTGGTCCATGCAAGGAGATAAGGGGAATATGCCTAAATATAAATTAGCTACCACTGCAAACACTTTGTAGCAAGACTTTCTAGATGAAGGAAACACTCACTGAATTACTGGTGCAAGCTCCTTAGTTGCTTAAAATACACTGTGTAAGCATTTATCTCCTCTTAACCTGTATGCATGAGGGCAGAGAATTCGTCTGGAGGTGTACAATTACCTAGATAATAAATGAATTACCAAGTCTCAGTTGATGAGACCTCTGGAGGTGGTCTCATCAATGCAGAGAGGACCAGAGTTAGCTTGTTGAGGAGCTCACAGGATGACTGAGAGGCATGATTGTCAAAGGGCTACATTGGGCCTTCTCTACCGTTAGCTTGAGAATTCATTCATTCATTCTGGATGACTTATGTGCCGGACATAATTATTAGTGCTAGGGATACCTATGAGCCAAATAAAGACCCTGCCCTCAAGATTTTTCCTTTATGGATTGGCAGTAGTAAGAAACTGCCAGGGGAGGGGGGAGGGTGGGATTGGCAGTCGAGGGAAACTGCCAGGGGAAGAAGGGGCACACCTCATCAGCAGGGGTACCTGCATAATGAACATTTGTATACCTACAAATGTACCCCAGATCTTTAAAAAAAAAGTAAAAAAAAAAGATTTTTCCTTTCTAGTGTGTGTATTGTGGGGGGTTAGGGGGAATTGAATGGGAGTAATAAATAAGACCGACTTCTCTGAGATTCTCCAGAGAGGTACCAGAGTCTGTCTTACTCCAGGGTTGGAGATCATAGGTCACGTTTCCATGGGTATTTGCAGGATTACTCTGCTTTTTCTGTTAGACTCCACAGCTCCTATTTTCCCAGAATAGGATAACAAAAGAATCCTAGTTTTAAGAATCTAATAAACTGTGATAGACGCTGCTGGTTGCCTATGCAATACTCATGCATTCTCCCCTTCTTGCTAATTGACAGAACCTCAATTTAGGTCAAGGAAAAAAAAAGCATACTGTTATACATATAGATCTGCATCTTGGGTCGCCCTCACCCTCAGGACAGTTATGTTTGGTTAAGAGAGATGCTTAGCAACTTACAGAGACCTACTCTCATTCTTTGCAACAGCTTTGTTGTGTTTTACAATATGGATGTAGCAGAATTTATTTAGCAAATTCTGTATTGATGGATATGTTTGTAATTTTCAGTGTTTTTTGTTTCATTGCTCTGCTGCAATGAATATCCTTGTTCGTATATCCTAATGTACTTTTTTTTTTTTTTTTTTTGAGTTGGAGTCTCACTCTGTCGCCCAGACTGGAGTGCAGTGGCCTCTCCCGGCCACCGCAGCCTCGCCTGCTGGGCTCCGACGATCCTTGCGCCTCAGCCTTCCAAGTAGCCGGAATTACAGGCATGCACTACCACATCCGGCTGATTTTTTTGGTTTATTGTAGAGATGAGGTCTTGCTGCCCAGGCAGGTCTCGAACCCACGGGCTCAGGCAATCCACTCACCTCAGCCTCCCAAAGGTGCGGGATTACAGGCTGAGCCCGACTCTAATGTACTTTTTTGAGTATATCTTTAGGATAAATTCATGGAAGTAGAATTGCTGTATCAACTGGAATGTTAATTTTAAAATTTTGCAAGCATTACCTTTAATTGGAAATATTATTCAACTGCTTAAAAAGTATGCATAATTTATTATTTGAGAAATATTGTCATATTTATCTCAAATAAGTTAATATTTGTTTATACCTCCACTAACAGTGTAGGCTGAGAGATTATGTTCCTGACCCTTATCAGCACTGATGATATCATGTCAAAAATGTTCAGTTTTGACTGTTTGATAGGTGAAGATAATATCTTATTGCTTTTGATTTGCATTTAATTAATTATGAGTGTGAGTGAATAATTTCTAAGTATTTATTGGTCTGTTATACTTCTTTTTACATAAATTGCCTTTACAAATCTTTTATTCAATTTTTTATTTCAAGTTGTTCTTTTTATCCTACCATAGTAAATTAAGCCAATTAATTTTGTCTGTTTAATGTGTCACAAGTATTTACTTCCAATTTGTTGCTTATTTTTTGACTTTTATATTTTATCTTTATACAGAAAACAAATATTTTATTTATTTATTTATTTATTTTTTATTAATCAGTATTTTTTATTATGGTTTTGTGGGGTACAGTTAAGGGTTAGGTTTACAATTATGTTTCATTCAGGCACCCTGTTGATAAGAGGTGTTTTCCCCATCCCCAGACAGATGTTTGCTACTGTTAATCCCATCCCCCTCCCCCCCATAGTTTCCCAGTACCGTCAGTCATTTTCTTATAGTATTACATTGGATGTTCAAGGTCCATTATATGAGTGAGAACATGCGATATTCGGATCTTTGTTTCTGTGAGAGGTCACTCAGTATTATAGACTCTAGTTCCATCCAGGTTGCTGCGAAATTCATGATTTTGTTCTTTTTTATGGCTGCGTAATATTCCATCGTGTATATGTACCACATTTTTTTAATCCAGTCCTCTTTTGATGGGCAGCATTGTTGTTTCCAGGTTTTTGCTATTGTGAACAACGCTGTGATAAACATACGTGTGCAGGTATCTTTTTTATAGAGTGATTTGTGTTCTTCAGGGTATATTCCCAGTAGGGGGATTGCAGGGTCATATGGAAGGTCAATTTTTAGAGCTTTTAGGAATCGCCACACTGCTTTCCACAGAGGTTGCACTAGTTTACACTCCCACCAACAGTGTAGATGTGTTCCCTTTTCACCACACCCTCTCCAGCAGCTGTTATTTTTTGAGTTGTTGATAATTGCCATTCTGACTGGAGTTAGGTGGTATCTCAGTGTGGTTTTGATTTGCATCTCCCTGATGATTAGTGAGGTTGAGCATTTCTTCATGTGTTTGTTGGCTGCTTGAATGTCTTCTTTTGTGAAGTGTCTGTTCATATCTTTGCCCATTTTATAATGGGGTTGTTTGTTTTCTTCTTTTCGGTACGTTTCAGTTCCTTGTAGATCCAGGATGTTAAGCCTTTGTCAGACCTAGAGTTGGCAAATACTTTTTCCCAGTCTGTAGGCTGTCTTCCTGCTCTCTTGATTGTTTCTTTGGCTTTGCAGAAGCTTGTCAGTTCAATAAGGTCCCATTTGTCTATCTTCTCTCTTAAGTCCTGTGGGTTTTGGGTTTTGTACAAGAATTGGATGCAGGTTCCGATTTCCATGAGAGTATTTCCTTCCTTTTCTAAGGTTCTTATGGTTTGAGGTTTTACATTTAGGTCTCTGATCCATTTGGAGTTAACCTTTGTGCATGGGGATAGATAGGGGTCCTGTTTCAATCTTCTGCATGTGGTCAGCCAATTTTCCCAGCACCATTTACTGAATAGGTTCTCCTCTCCCCATGGGGGGTTTGTGTCGAAGATGAGTTGGTTGAGAAATTGAGGTTTTGCTTCTGGAATCTCATTTCTGTTCCATTGATCTATTTGCCTGCTCCTGTAACAATACCAAGCTGTTTTGATGATTGTAGCTTTATAGTAAAGTTTGAAGTCTGGTATTGTGATACCACCTGCTTTGTTTTTATTTTTGCTGAGGATTGTTCTGGCTATTCTTGGACGTTTGTGTTTCCATATGAATTCCTGTGTTGTTTTTTCTAGGTCTGAGAAGAATGTTGTTGGCAATTTAATGGGTATTGCATTGACTTTGTAGATTGCCTTAGGTAAGATGGACAGATTCACAATGTTGATTCTTCTGATCCATGAGCTTGGAATATTTTTCCACTTGTTCGTGTCAGCTTTGATTTCTTTGAGCAGTGTTTTGTAATTTTCATTGTAAAGGTCTTTCACGTCTCTGGTTAGGAAGATGCCAAGGTATTTCATTTTTTTTGTGGCTATTGTGAATGGAATTGTGTTTTTTATTTGGGTTTCTGTTTGTTTATTATTGGTGTAGAGAAATGCGATTGTCTTTTGTACATTTATTTTGTATCCTGAGACTTTGCCAAAGGCTTTTATCAATGTAAGGAGGCCTTTGACAGATTCTCTTGGGTTTTCAAGGTACACCATCATATCATCTGCATAGAGAGATAACTTGACTTCCTCTTTTCCTATTTGAATACCTCTGATTGTCTCCTCTTCTCTGATTGCTCTAGCCAGGACTTCCAATACTATGTTGAACAGGAGGGGAGAGAGTGGGCATCCTTGTCTAGTTCCAGTTTTAAAGGCAAATGGTTCCAATTTTTGTCCATTTAGGAGTATGCTGGCCGTGGGTTTCTCGTAGATGGCTTTTACTATTTTGAGGTATGTTCCCCGTATGCCTAGATGTTCAAGGGTTTTTATCAAGAAGAGGTGCTGGATTTTATCAAAAGCTTTTTCTGCATCTAATGATATGATCATGTGGTTTTTGCTTTGACATCTGTTGATGTATTAATTACATTTATGGTTTTACGAATGTTGAACCAGCCTTGCATCCCAGGAATGAAGCCTACTTGGTCATGATGGATGATTTTTGAGATGTATTGCTGATTTCGGTTTGCTAGGATCTTGTTGAGAATTTTAGCATCTATGTTCATCAAAGATATTGGCCTGTAGTTCTCTTCCCTTCTTGGATCTTTACCTGGTTTGGGTATCAATGTGATGTTGGCTTTGTAAAATGATTTGGGGAGAGTTCCATCTTTTTCAATCGCCTGGAATACCTTCAGTAGGATTGGTATCAGCTCCTACTTAAATGTCTTGTAGAATTCTGCTGGAAAGCCATCTGGACCAGGGCTTTTTTTTTGTAGAAAGTTTTCTTATTACGTAGTTGATTTCCTTGATTGTTATTGGTTTATTTAGGGTCTCAATTTCTTCTTGTTCCAATCTAGGTAAGTTGTGTGATGTCAGAAAGTCCTCCATTTCCTTAAGGTTTTCAAGTTTGTTTCCATACAAATGTACATAGTAGTCTCTAATGATCTTTTGTATTTCTTCAGGGTCAGATGTGACTTCATCTTTTGTGTTTCTGATTATGCTTATTTGGTTTTTTTCTCGTTTTTTCTTGGTCAGTCTAGCTAGGGGACCATCAATCTTGTTTACCCTTTCAAAGAACCAGCTTTTTGTTTCATTGATTTTTTTGTATTATCTTTTTGTCTTCTATGTCCTGGATTTGGACTTTTATTTTGGTGATCTGGATTCTTCTGCTGAAATTAGGGTTTTTGTGGTCTTGCTTTTCCAGCTTCTTTAGGTGGCTTGTTAGGTTGTGAATTTGTGTTCCTTCCATTTTCTTCATGTGTGTTTGTAGGGATATAAATTCCCCTCTTACTACAGCTTTCAGGGCATCCCAGAGATTTTGGTAAGATGTTTCTTCATTTTCATTTGTTTCCAGGTATCTTTTGATCCCTGTTTTGATTTCGTCATTGACCCAGGAGTTGTTTAGCATCATGCTGTTTAGTGTCCATGTCTTTGTGGGTTTTGGGGGTACTTTGTTGGTGTCAATGTTTATTTTTATTCCACTGTGGTCCAAGGAGGTGTTTGGTAGAATTTCGGTCCTTTTAAATTTGCTTATGCTTGATTTATGGCCGAGTATGTGGTCAATCTTAGAATATGTTCCATGTGGTGATGAGTAGAATGTGTATTCTGTGGTCTTTGGATGGAGTGTTCTGTAGGTATCAATTAAGTCCATTTGGTCCAAAGTCACATTGAGGTTCCGGACCTCCTTGCTGATTTTTTGTCCTGATGATCTGTCTAGGGTTGTGAGTGGGGTATTAAAGTCCCCAGTTATGATAGTGTTAGAGTCAATATCTTTCTTTAGTTTTCCAAGAAGTTGCTTTATGAAAGTTGGTGCACCTATGTTGGGTGCATATATGTTTAGGATAGATATTTCTTATTGATGGATTGAGCCTTTTATCATTATGTAGTGGCCTTCTGTATCTTTTTTGATTTTTAATAGCTTGAAGGGAATTTTGTCTGAAATTAAGATCGCTACTCCTCTTTTCTTTTGTATTCCATTTGCCTGAAAGTTTGTTTCCTATCCTCTTACTTTGAGACTGTGGGTGTCCTTTCTAGTGAGGTGAGTCTCTTGAAGGCAATAGATTGTTGCCTGATGATATTTTATCCATTTGCCATTCTATGTCTTTTCAGTGGTGCATTTAGTCCGTTCACATTTAGGCTAATAATTGAAATGCAAGAGTTGATCCCTGTCATAAGGTTCTTACAGAGTTGTTTCTGTTTATTTGTTGTCTTTCTTTGGGTTTTGGAGTTGGCTCATGTGTGTTTTTAATCTTTTGCCTGTACTCTTGTGAAGAATGCTGCTGTTCTTTTTTCTTTTTCTTCTATGTTCAGTACTTTCTTAAGTGTTTCTTGTAGAGGTGGTCTGGTGGCAGCGTAGGTTCTTAGGGATTGGATGTCTGGAAAAGATTTCAATTTTCCCTCACTAATTAAGCTTAGGTTGGCTGGGTAGGTTATTCTTGGTTGAAATTGTTTCTCTTTTAGAACTTTGAAGATAGGGTTCCAGGCTCTCCTGGCCTGAAGGGTTTCTGTGGATAAATCTGCTGCTATTCTAATTGGTTTTCCCTGGTAGGTAGTCTGGCCTTTTTCTTTTGCTGCCTTTAGAATTTTTCCTTTCATAGCTACTTTGTTTAGGTGAATTATTATGTGTCTGGGAGTCGGTCTTCTTGTTTGTTGTCTTTCAGGGGTTCTCTGAATCTCTTGTGTTTGTATTTTTTCATCCTTAATGAGATGAGGGAAGTTTTCTTGAATGATTTCATGAAATGTTTTTTCCAGTGTGGCTTCTGTTTCTCTTTCTGCCTCAGGAAGCCCAATTATTCTTAGGTTTGGTCTCTTGAAGTGATCATTCATCTCTTGCAGGTTTTATTCTGTCTTTTTGAGCTTCTTTTCTATGCTTTTGATAGTTTGGGTTAGTTCTTTGTTTTGTTCTTCGAGTTCTGAGATTCTTTCTTCTGCTTGGCTGATTCTGCTTTCCATGCTTATTAGTCTGTTGTTCATTTCCATCACAGTATTCTTTACTGCTGTCATTTCTGACAACAGCTCCTTCCTATTTTTTTCTTGTCTCTCCTCAATTTTTTTAATTCTCTCCATTAATGTCTTGATGTCTGGGTTTGTTGCATGTAAGCAGTCATTCTGGGGGACTCTTCATTGTCTGTGTTCCAGAATCTGTTTTCTCAGTGTCTGATTTCCCAGGGGTCTGTGTAAGATCTATATTCTTCTTTTGGTTTTTCTTCATTTGTGCGGTTTTTCCTCCTCCCTACTTTTTCCTTCCCTCCACGTCACCGTCTTCTTTAATTCTGTTATTCAGGGGTAAAAAGATTGGTTTTACTTCTGTTTGTTCAATCTCCTATTCTTTATGTATGTCCTCTTACTTTGTTCAATTATGAAGTTGCACTGTAGGTTGGAGGTGGTCCTTTTTGCAGTTTTGAGATGTACTTAAGGGGAGAGCTGTGATTCAAAATTTGTCTGCAGATCCTGGTATTTGCTGACAGGCATGTGGATAATGTGGAACTCACTTCCCACTGCCCTGGAATCTGTCCATGCAGTGTCCCTGAAATAAAATGTGGTTAGCAGAGGGGAGAGAATGGAGCAGATAGTGGGTTGAAGAGGGGAGTGGAGAGATAGAGGAGTAAGGGGGTAAACAAACGAGTGTGCCAACAAATAGAGAGAGAGGCCTATACTGAAACAGATAAAAATAATAGACCATAGCTACAGTTGAACCAACTCTCATACAAAAAAAGTAAAACATATAGTGATGCTAACATACCAGCTATCCAACCACCTTATTAGTGTGCTGTTCCTCTATACAAAGACATGGTTTACAGATCGTAGAAAAGAGAAGAAAAGGAAAAGGAAAAAAGAAAAAAAGGGAACAATACAGTAGGAATAGCATTAAGTCATTAAATTGATAGAATCAATGAAGCACACTCTGAGACATTTCGTTTAAGTCCAATGTACTTTCAGGTCTGATTTCTAGTTTTCTTTTCAAGCTGGTAAATTAGTTTGCAGTTAGAGTCAGTTGCCCCTGATCTACTGTGAAGGACAGTTCGATTAACCTCCATTCAGCAGTTTGGTCTATGTCTTTATCAAGCTTGTTTCTCCCGTTTCGGTGTTGTTACCTTGAATCGCCAGCAGGTGGTGTTATCTCATCTGCTCGCCCCAGAGGGGGTGGGGCCGGACAGGAACAAGATGGCTGCCTGCCTCCAAGCAGGCAACAGGAGCCCCACGCTGGGCAGGCAGGACAGTCTTGGAGGCAGGAGAGGTGGCAGCGATCCCAGCAGGTCTTCCCTGAAGTGGTTTGTTGTGGATCTCCTCGCGCCAGGTGGTGTGATATGCTACCCCTCCCAGAGGCCGCAGCGGTGGTGGCGATGGCAGCGGTGGTGGGGGGAGGGGCTGCGGCAGTGGCAGCGGCTGTGGCAGCGGCGGCGGGACTGTTTGCAATGCAGTAAAACTGTCCAGTCATTGCGATGTCGCAGCGGTGGCAATGGCCGAGCTCTGTCTGAAGAGCAGGCTGTGATGCTGGGGTCCCCAGCCTCCTGGGGGCGAGAGTCAGAGACCCACTGCAGATCTCCCTTGCAGAGGGCTTCAGACACCAGGTTGCCCCATTGCCATCTTGCCGCGTCTCAACAAATATTTTTGTAGTCAAAATTGTATCTCTTCCTTTTCAGCTTCTGGGTTTTGCATTTTGCTTAGAAAGAACTTTTCACTTAATTATTACAAATTTATTACACATACATTTATATATCTACACTTCAGAACTTTAAAATCTTTGCTCTACATCTGGAATTGAATTTAGGCAAAGAACACAGACCAGAATCAGCTTTATTTTTATTTTTTTTTTTGCCTAAATGTTTCTTCAGTTGATCCATTATGATTTATTTAAGCATCATCCTTTTTCCTGTTAATTTAATGCCATCTTTATCATAAGCTAAATTTATATTAGAGTCTGTTTCTCAACTCTCTTTCCTGTTTTGTTAATATTGTTTCTAATTATTTTACAATCCTACTTTTAAAATAACTTCACTTTATAATATGTTTTGATAAATGGAAGGATTAATCCTTCTCCTTATTTTTTCTGCCCTTTCAAGATTTTCCCAGATGTAATCACATAATATTTATTTCCAGGTGAATTTTTTACATTTTAGTTCTCATATAGTCTGTGAGCATTTTAATTTAGGGATAATTCACATCTTTGTAATGTTCAATATGCCTATATATCATCTTTTGGTTTACTTCTTTATATGATGCTCAGTAGAATGTTTTACTTCTTTTTATGACCCTCAGTAGAATTTTAAAGTCATCTTAATATCAATATTTTATAACTTTTGGTTGGTATTATAAACAGCCTCTTTCTTTCCATCATATTTTAAAATTAGTTATTACGTGTTAGAAGAAAAGTCATTGACTTGGGTCCACATTTGTATTTTTTAAGAAGTTCTTCTGGTTTATACATGGCTAATGTTCAGTTGGGCTTTTGGAACCCAGATCTTCTTTTTTTTTTTTTTTTTGAGTTGGAGTCTCACTCTGTCACCCAGACTGGAGTGCAGCGGCCGCTCCCGGCCACCGCAGCCTCCGTCTGCTGGACTCCGGCGATCCTTCCGCCTCAGCCTTCCAAGTAGCTGGAACTACAGGCGTGCGCTACCACGCTGGCTGATTGTTTGATTTATTGTAGAGATGAGGTCTCTCCATGTTGCCCAGGTGGGTCTCGAGCCCGCGGGCTCACAATCCACTCACTTCAGTCTCCCAAAGCGAGGGATTACAGGCTGAGCCACCGACCCCGGCTCATGTGCCCCTTAAGTGGAGAATGATGCTGGTTCTGTCTTTTAGAATGTTTCTTTGGTCTTCAGAGACTGTAAAGATGGAAAGCCCTTGAGAAGTTCTGTTTCTTCAGTTGTTTTTTGTTGTTGTTTTTTTTTTTGAGTTGGAGTCTCACTCTGTTGCCCAGACTGGAGTGCAGTGGCTGCTCCCGGCCACTGCAACCTCAACCTGCAGGGCTCCAGCGATCCTTCTGCCTCAGCCTTCCAAGTAGCCGGAATTACAGGCACGCGCTACCATGCCTGGCTGATTTTTTGATTTATTGTAGAGATGAGGTCTCGCCAATTTGCCCAGGTGGGTCTTAAACCCACTCACCTCAGCCTTCCAAAGACACGGGATTACAGGCTGAGCCACCGTGCCGGATTTGCTTCCTTAATCATGTGTTTCTTCCTAGAAGTGTACCACTATACTTCCTGCCTGTCTTTGAAAAAAAAATCATTTAAAAATTAACTTTTTTTTTTTTTTGAGTTGGAGTCTCACTCCGTCACCCAGGCTGGAGTGCAGTGGCAGGCTCATGGCCACCCTGGCGGCGACCTGCTGGGCTCTGGAGATCCTTGTGCCTTAGCCTTCCAAGTAGCTGGAACTACAGGCATGCACTACCACACCCGGCTGATTTTTTGATTTATTGCAGAGATGCAGGCTCCCCAAGTTGCCCAGGTTGGTCTCGATCCCATGGGCTCAGGCAATCCTCTCACCTCGGCCTCCCAAAGTGCTGAAATTACAGGCTTGAGCCACTGTGCCCGGCTAAAAATTAACTTTTTTAAACTTAAAAACTTATATATGTTCATTTATTTTAATTTATTTATTTGTAACAAAGGGCACTTTAGCTGGGGTTTTTGGTTACAAACAAGATTCTACTCCAGCTGCTTGAAGCAACAAGAGTTTCATTAAAGGACATTAGGTAGCTCATAGATTCTCCAGGAGAGCCAGAGAAACAGCCAAACACAATGTAGCTAGCAGAAAGATCCAAACATTATGAGGAACAGTGATGTAGAGGTTCCACCATTCTGGGCTCCTGGGCTGGACAATGGAAGCCCCATCACGACTTTCTTAGAAGTATCCGATGCCTATGTTCTAAAATCTCACCAAGTTATGTTTGCTTGGTGAAATCTGGGTTCCATTTCATCAAGACAATCTAGGAAGAGCAGGCTTTTTTTTTTTTTTTTGAGTTGGAGTCTCACTCTGTCACCCAGACTGGAGTGCAGTGGCCACTCCCGGCCACCGCAGCCTTGACTTGCTGGGCTCCGGCGATCCTTCCGCCTCAGCCTTCCAAGTAGCCGGAATTACAGGTATGCGCTACCACGCCCGGCTGATTTTTTGATTTATTGTAGAGATGAGGTCTCGCTGCCCAGGCGGGTCTTGAACTGGCGGGCTCAGGCAATCCACTCACCTCAGCCTCCCAAAGGCGCGGGATTACAGGCTGAGCCACTGAGCCCTGCTGAAGAGCAGGCTTTTATACAATTTTCATTGTATATGCTTTGTGGCAGATTCTATAGGTTTGTTAACACCCCTCTTAGACCTGGCCCAGCTTTACTTCTGTACTCTTCAGCCTCTGTAGTAGAGGAATAAAGCTGAACCAGGACTGGAAGAGGTATGTTGGTGAACCTCTAGTACTGTACTTGCCACAAAAGGTTTATAATAATATACCCTCCCTTTAAAAAATATATAATGAAAATAAATCTCACTCTTGCCCTTATCCCAGCCCCTCAGTTCCCTGGTCTTCTTCCCATAAAACCACAGTTACAAATTTCTAGTGCAAATTAGAAAAAAAAATGTTAATGTTATATTCTGTATAAGTACATATAATTTCTTCCACTTTTTTTATAGCTGTCATTTGATTTAATTCAACCAATTTATTGCTCCATGATATTTGAATTATTTTAATGTTGTTTCTATCTGTTAGGGCTCTAGTAAGGCCATACACACTGTTAAAATATGAAATGCTTTTGTCCTCCCTCTCATCCCCACTGGTGGTTTTCCTCTACTTGGTTTCTGCCTGGGACCCCCAAGACCTTCTCTAGACCCAGCACTAAAAGGTGAACACTTGGCACAGGAGGGAGCTTCCAAGACCCAGCTCCAGGACAAACTCTTATTGGCTGGGGCATGATCCATGCTGGTTGTTAAATATTTTTAATATCTCCCCTACTGTTAAGCCAATGACATCCAATTAAGTACTATGTATTTCCCAAGGCTTTTCCTAACTCTCTAGTCATAGTTAAAGTCACATCAGTGAAGGAATATATGACAATTTATTTAACTAGTCGTTTATTGATGCACATTTAGGTTGTTTCTAGCTTTTTGTTACCACAAACAATTCTGCAATTTGTGACATGCATCTTTGTATATATGTTAAACTTCCTGGAAATGCCATTGCTTAGTCCAATAATTTGTGCCTATAAAATTTTGTGGACACTGCCAGGATACCATCCAAAGAGATTTTACCAATATTCACTTAAACCAACGGTTTATAGGACAGCTTACATTTCTTTACTTGTCAAAGAGAATTTCACAAAATATTAAAAAAAAATTTTTAGTGGAACCAATGTTCTCTTTTATGATATTGAAAAAAAAAGGAAAAGAAGACAATTCAGTTAGATTAGTGTGAGTGGCTATTAATGAACGTATACCGAGGTAGCATGAGATCATTTTCTCTTTTTTCTAATTAATAATATTTTGATTCTTTGCTAGGGATGAAGATAAAATTTAGCTTGAATTTTTGGTATGTACTTCTCTGATATATGGGACATTTGTCAGTTCCCAATATTCTATTACCCCTTTCATTTTCCATTATGCAGATGATAGTGACAATCTATGATGATATATACATGTTTTTCAGAGCAGAGCAGTGTAATATAGTGGTTCTCAACACAAGGTGTTTTTGCTTCCCAGGAGACATTTGGTAAAGTCTGGAGACATTTATGGTTATCATAACTGAGAGGCAGGTGCTTCTGGCATCTAGTAGGTAGAGGCAAGGTTTGCTTCTGAACATTCTACAACACACAGGACAGTTACTCACAGTAACGAATTATCCAGTTCCAAATGTCGATAGTGCTGAAGATAAGGAACCCTGCTTTAATAGAATACACCCAGAAATGAACATTTATCTAAATAGTTAAGCATTCCCTTCTTATTTTTTCTCCTATCTCATCTATCAATTTCCTCTCAAGATTGCTGGCACAATGTTTTCATTTTAAAGATCATTCTTGTTGGTAGACAAGATGAAAGCAAAGTAAAAATATTGTCATTTTACTTTCTGTCTGTTATTTGTTAACATAAAATCTGCTTAGGGATGGAGGGGGAGACTCGTACCTTTTATATCCTTCTACTCTCAAACATAACCTTCAAGTTTTTGCGTTTGAGTGTTTTTCACAAGTCTGCTTATTCTAGGTTTAGTCTACTCTTCTACTAGGCCAATGCTACATGATGTGTTCATACTAATCTTTACCCTCTTACTTCTTTTGTATATTCTTTAAAACTCTCAGCTCTTTAGAAAACTCCTTGTATGCCTCATTGAGTATATGTTCTCTCTCATGTTTTCCTCATTTGTGATTGTAGTAATGGGTTTTTTTTTGGATCTATCTTTAATTTAAAGTCTGTGGCTCTGGGACAATCTTATATTTTCTCTGAACTACTAAGCAGTCTAAGATACTTGTCTTACTTTACTTTGTGTTTTCTTTCTTGGCTGTAATGAACTCTAAGGTGAAATATTCAATTTTCCCCAAGGTTCCTGTCACTTCTACTTCACTAACATATTCCTCTTTGTTGCTAGGAATTAAATCCAGGGTAGTAGTTCCATCCTTTGCTTCTTTTGCTCTCTGAATGTTAAGGTTGCTAGCAGAGAGGCAGAAGATAAAGTGAGAAATGATTCAGATTTAATTACTTTATTGTCGTTTTGGTTTTGCCAGATTCTTGGTTGTTTAAATCTTTGCCCATCTTTTATTTTGTCCTCTCACTTCACTCAACTTTCTTTTCTTTTATTTACATTTTCTCTCACTTCTTTCATGGAATTTACATTTTTGGGTATTTCACTGAGGACACAGAGTAGATATGTTCTAAATTTTTTGTAATCTTGGAGATAATTTCCACTTGTGTTTTTAAGATGTTTTCATTTTTTATATTATGCAGTCTTAAAATTTTGGATTTTTATATTTACTTCTTTTTGAAAGACAGTAAATATATATTTAGTTCTGGTGTTTGTCATAAATGAGGTGTGTATCTCTTTTGAGTTCCATCACTATCAACTTTGGTACTATAGAATTTCTCTGTTATATCTTTTTTTATTATTATAAAGATGTGGGGTACAATTCAGGGTTAAGTACACAAATATTGATTATGCAGGTACCCTTGTTGATGAGGTATGCCCCTCCCTCCTCTAGGAGTTTCCCTCAACTGCCAATCCCCCCCCCGGGTTATATCTTAAAATGAAGAGCAAGTATCTCATTAAATCTCTGGGCTACATGCTACATGAGGTGCATATCAATTGGGACAACTTTTTTCCTATTCCTATTATTTGGCCCCCTACTTGAAGGTGAATTTAACCCTAGATAATTCGAAGCAATCCAGATTCTGTTTTCTAAAAGAGATGCTGAATATCTCCAGGGTATCTTTCTGTCTGTGTTTTCCTTGTGTCTACCCCTACTGTTGGGGCTTTCTCATTCCAGGAAACAATATCATTCTTTTCTTGTCCCCTTTCATCCTTGTTGTATTTCTGGGAACTAAGATCTTCTGACTGAGTGTAGTTAGAAATGTGTTACTGAGAGGTGGCCAGGAAACATCTCTGGCTATCTAAAAAGCAGCTCCTTTACAGTAAGGGAGTGTGAACTGACTTTTTAGTTGACTGTATCAGACCCAAGTCTCTGATAGGATGTGAGGATACACAAGTGGGATGTGAGGATCTGGCTCTGTGTCTGCTATAAATTTAGACGCAAGTGAGTTTCAGCTCCCTTTCTCTCCAGTTTGTGTCATTCACGAAGCAGATAAGGTAGAGTGGCCAGATTTAGCAAATAAAAATATGGGACACACAGTCAGATTTGAATTTTAAGTAAGCAACAAATATATACATATATAGGGGTGCCAAAAAATGTATATACAATTTAAGAGATATTATCTATGTATTACTTTTTGAAGTTGAATTAAATTGTGGTAGCAATGTAGTATGACGTTCACGCAACCGTGCTTCCACCATTTTCTTTGTCCTCTCTGTCACAGGGTGACACTAGCATTCATTTGATTAATGCCATCTCCTGAGCGAATGTCATACTTAAATTGTGTATACATTTTTTTGGCACCACGTGTGTGTGTGTGTGTGTGTGTGTTTCTAAATATGTCCCAAGTACATACTTATGACAGTAAATTATTCACTATTTATCTGAAATTCAAAGTGGGCATTTTGTATTTATCTGTAAACCATAAGGTAAGAGAAAATTTCCCCCAGTGTGTGGACATCATTAATGAGATCCTTATCCTTTTGTGCCTCAGATATTGGTGTAACAGCATCTTTTTCTGATTTGACAAAGGTTGTCCTTCCTAGTCTTCTTTCAGCTGCATGGCTGGTCAACACCAGGAGGACTGTAAGGTATTTTTTTCTTTTTCAGAGAGAAAAAGAATGAACAGTCCCACTCACTCCTTCCTTTTACAATGAAAGGTTGTCTTGTTTTTCCCCCATCAAATTAATCATGATTAAAATTTACCAGTGAGAAAGAACACCAAGATTCCTTAAACTAGAATCTCTCTTGTGGCCTGCATTACCCCATGAAGAGTTGTTTCTGGCACATGTCTAAGTGAGTTGGAAGGCCCTTCTGGCCCAGCCACTATGCTTGGTAAACTAAAGCACTGAAGGTATGGGTGCCTTGCCATCCATCTGAGAGAGCAGGCTGCCTCTGTCTTGAAGAATCAATGTGGCCTCTGGCAGGATCCACAGCAGCAACGGCAAGAACACACCAAGAGAAAAGGTCTCACTGGACTGTAGGGGATTAGTTTTCATCAGTAAACTGTGTGCCAGGAGCAGAACACCAGCATCTTTCAGTAGAGCCCATTTGAATGCTTGTCCATTTTTCTGGTTTTCTTTCTCTGAGGCATGTGGATTGAGAGGAACTCAGAGTTTGTTTGTTTGTTTGTTTGTTTTTAAACAATTTTAGGGACAACAGAGGTACTGGATTCCCTGCCAGTCTTGACAGTTTGAAAGAGGTTCTAACTTGAAAAATTAATAGGTGTGATCTCATTTTTACTCCAAATGATTGAAGTAGACCCTACTATTATCACATATAGACATATATTTTACACATATGACACTATAATATGTATAATATATATTGTTTTATAATTGTTAGGTTCTGTGATAGTTTCTTTTGTCTTTTTCTGATGGCATGACCTCAGAAGACTGTATATATTTTCCTGTGATCTTGTGCTTTGCCATTTTTAATATACTTGTGTTGCTTAAACATCATAAAAATCTGTTTTTGAAAGAATACCAAGTTTGCAATTCTTTATGATTCCTGCATCTTTTTCTTTGCCAGCCTGTGTCGTTAGTATGTTGTAAAGACTCAACTAAAAAATTCATCTGTAATAAGTAGTTATTCTTGGAATGATTATGTCAAACTTTGATCACTTGTTTAACTTTGGTGCATTGGCCTTTAGTTTATATGAGGTGAGACTGCTACAAAACCCAGAATTTATTTATAAAAAATTATGTATTTATTTGTACATGCTTAAACTTCAGTCACCTTCAAAGTACTCTCTTTCTGATGCAATACACCTATCGAGACGTACTCTCCACTGTTCAAAACAGTTTCTAAACTTGTCAATTTTGGTGACTTTTAGTGCTTCTGCCATTTTTAATTTTATTTCTTCCACATTGGCAAAACGTTTCCCTTTGAGGGTTTTTTTCATCTGAGGAAGCAAACAAACAAAAAAAGACACTCAGGGCGAGAACAGGTGAATAGGGAGGGTGGATAACGGGGATCATGCCATTTCTGTACAAAAACTGCTGACCAGTCAGCATGGTGTAGGCAGGTACACTCATACTCATCATGAAATACCTCTCATTCCCATCACGAAATGGGCAAATGTGTTGAAAGAATCTCCTCCCTGCCAAAAAAATCCACTGAAGCTGAACTCAGCCTCTCACAACAATGCTAGCTGGTACACTGATGCCAATGGGTTCCTAGAACACTTACCTAGAAGAAAAGCCTGTACTACAAGGGGCCTGTGCCCCAAATAATTCATTATTTTGGGTCCCCTCTCATATAATATAATCTTACATTTATGTATATGTTAGTTTAGAATACACTGGTTGTAGACGTTAGTATAGTGGTAAGAGATATATACATGTGTGTGTGTTGAGTCCCATAAATTGCATTCTTGGGAGAAATATATAGAATATATTTATGATATTAGGGGATAATATCATAAATTAGGGACTAATTTCCTAAATAAATTCCAAAAGCATAGCCATAAAATAGAAAACTGAAATTATTGCATTAATATAAAATTAATTTAAAAATTTTCTTTGTGAAAAATTACCATAATAGATAAACAAAAGCTACCAGTTGAGAATATACTCATATTTACAACTCATCCATATAAGGTGGGTTGATTCTTCTTCCCCAATCTTCTTTCTCCTTCCCAGTATCCATCTCCTTTGCTGTGTGATTTTGCAATTCCTCCTACTAGAGGCAGAGGGTATTTCCCTGTACCATTAAAGTCACACTTGGCTATTTGACTTGCTTTTCCCATTGGAATGTAAGCAGAAGAGGCAGAGTACCAGTTTGGAGCCTTGATCTTAAGAGGTACTGTATGTTTCTACTTGTCCCTGTTTTATTTCTGTTCCTGAGAAGAACATGCTCCATGTAGCCTACTTGTCCAATAAGGGTGAGAAAAATGTGGGACTGAACTGGATCCCAAAACTACAGCTTGGAACAAGAGCAACCAGCTCCATTCTGAATGAGGCAATCCTTGGCCAATCTGAAATTCACAAGAAAGAATACATGTTTTCTTATGCCACTGAGTTGTCGGGTAGTTTGTTATGTAGTATTATTTTGGAAACAGCTGATTGATAGATCATTTAGCAAAAATCATTTAGTATAATATTTTCTTAAAGGCTAAAAAATTAAAAAGGAAAGGATAAACAACCAAATAGGGAATAATCCAATAGGATTGATGATATATTAATAGGTATTCACACACACAAAAAGAAAGCTGGAATGACTCATGAATAAATCAAGATACTTAGCTTGCTTCACTGGCTATTGGGTAAACACAGATTAAAACAACAATGGGATACTTTGTCATACCCATCAGATTGGTAAGTATTAACGTCTGGTAATAACCTAATATCTGTAAGGAAGTAAAGAAAATGGAGCTTTCATATACAGATGGTAGACTGTCCAAGGAAGATTATCCTAGACAATGAGAGATGTATCGAGCAGGAAGAGGATATTTTCAAGGAATATTACTGACATAGGATTATATTCAGAATAGATAGAGGATTCTTGGAAATCAGTAAGGAAGAGACAGGCAACTCAGGAGAAAAGTAGGTGAAGAATGGAAGTATGCAATTCACAGAAAGGATACTTGAATGGCTGGCTAATCAACCTAAAAAGAAATTACCAACTACAAATGGTTTTTATTATTTTGAGGAATGTTCTTTCTATGCCTTGGTGTTTGATGGATTTTTATCAAGAAGGTTGCTGGATTTTGTTGAATGCTTTTTTTTGCATTTATTGAGATAATCATGTGGTTCTTAGTTTTACTTCTGTTAATATGCTGAATTATGTTTATGGTCTTGCAAATGTTGAATCAGTCTTGCATCCTGAGAATGAAACCCACCTGGTCATGGCGAATGAGCCTAGTCATGTGTTGTTGGATCCAATTTGCTAAAATCTTATTGAGAATTTTTGTGTCTATGTTCATCAGGGAAATTGACCCGTAATTCTCTTTCCTTGTTGGGTCTTTGCCAGTTTTGTGTATCAGTATGTCACTTGCTTCATAAAATGAACTAGGGAGAATTCTTTTCTTCTCGAGCCTGGAATACTTTCCATAAGATTGGTATCAGTTCTTCCTTGTATGTCTCGTAAAATTCAGCTCATGTGCCATCTGAGACACATGAAAAAAATGCTCAGCTTCACTAATAACCAGAAAAATGCAAATTAAGACTACATTGAGATACGACCTAATTTTGATTAGGATTTCTATCATCAACAAGTTAAAAAACAACAAATGCTGGTGTGACTGAAGTGAAAAGAGGATGCTGCTACACTGTTGGTGGGAATGTAAACCAGTTCAACCTCTATGGAAAATAGTTTGGCAATTTCTCGAAGAATTAAAAATTGGGCTTCCATATGATCCAGCAAACCCTCTCCTGGGAATATACCCAGAAGAACATACAAAGACACCGGCACACGCATGTTTATTACCACACTATTTACGATAGCAAAAACATGATACCAACACAGATGCCCATCGAAAGCGCACTGGATAAAGAAAATGTGGTACATATACATGATAGAATATTATGCAACCATAAAGAAGAACAAAATCATGGCCTTTGCAACAAAGTTACAGTTGGAGACCATCATACTAAGTGAACTGTCACAGAAGCAAAGAGCTGAATATTGCATGTTCTCACTCATAAGTGGGCCCTGAGTACTAGTCACATTAACACAAAGGTGGGATCAGAAGCTGCAGGGCATGGGTAGGAGAGGGAAGAAGGGAGAAGGGAGGGGGCATACAAAGGGAGGGGGTACCTGGTCCACTATTAGGGGGAGAGAGAGCAGCTTAAAGCTCAAACTTTACCTGCATGCAGCCTATTTATGCTGCAAACCCTCACTGTACCCCACAATTCTAAAATAAAAATATAATAAAAAGAAAAGAAAAAAGGAAATGATCAGTTACACTGGTAATCAGAAGTACAAATTAAAATAATGAAATCCACTTCGCATGTTCCATGTTGGCAGAAGTCAAAATATTATGTAACATCTTGTGTTGGTGAGGAGGTGGGGACACGCAAACTTGCGTGATCTGCTGGTGGTGTTTTTTTTGGGAGACCAATTTGGCAAAATTTACTGAAATTAAACGCTCATATACATTCTGATCCAGATATTCTACTTCTGAATTATATTAGTTTTCTAGGGCTGCCAAAACAGAATACCACAGACTGGGAGGTTTAAACAACATAAATTTATTTTTTCACAGTTTTGGGGCTAGAAATCCAAGATCAAAGGGTCAGCAGGTTTGCTGTCTTCTGAGGTCTCTTTCTTTGAACCGCACATGGCTTCCTCACATAGTCATCTCTTTGTGTGTGCATTCCTGACGTCTTCTGTATATCCTAATTTCCTCTTCTTGTAAAGATACTAATCGGATTGAATGAGGGCTCACCCTAACAGACTCATTTGAACCTAATCACTCTGTGTGTGTGTGTGTGTGTGTGTGTGTGTATGGGTGTGTGTGTGTGTGTGTGTGCGCGTGTGTGTATCAGGGTCTCACTCTGTCGCCCTGTGGACCAGTGGAATGCAGTGGCACAATCATAGCTTACTGAAGCCTCCACCTTAACCTTCTGGGCTCAGGTGATCCCTTCCACTTAGCCTCCCAAGTAGCTGGGATCACAGGCATGCACCACCACACTTGGCTAATTTTTTGATTTTTTTTTTGTAGAGGTAAGTTCTTGCCATGTTGTCCAAGCTGGTCTCAAACTCCTGGGGACAAGTAATCCTCTCACCTTGGCCTCCCAAAGTGCTGGGATTACAGGTGTGAGCCACTGCATCCAGCTCCCACTTCTTTAAAGAGCCTATCTCCAAATACAGTCATATTCTGAGGTTTAGGGGGTTAGGACTTCAGCCTATGAATTTTGAGGAGACATTATTAAACCCCTAACAGAATATATACAGCAGAGGGATTTTTGCAGAGGTACACAAAAAGACATGTATAAGAATGTTTATTATAGCATTGTTTTCCATAACAAAGAGTTGGATACTACCTAAATGTACTTGAATAGTAGTAATATGAACAAATGAAATACATTACTAATGTATCTGATAGAATGCTACACGATAGAAAATAAAGGAACAAACTAAATTCATTTTATTAGTCGGGAACTCAATTTTCTCAAATAACAAAAAGACTGCAGGTAAGAAGTTCAGAACTGATGACATCAGGAGAAGGAAGGTAAGCTGGCACCCTTCGTATAGGGAAAGTAACAACTTTACCCTCTGCTGACATCTCATTGGCCAGAATTCTTTCACATGCCATTCTGAGTTGCAAAGAAGGCTGGGAAATCCAGTGTCCTGATTTCATAACAGAGAAAGACAAAGAAGAGCAAGGCTGGGACTATGTGTTAAATGTGCAAACTTGCAGTATTTACCATGTCTATATAGTTCAACATGATAGACCACAAAAACACAGTGTTGGGGGGGAGGAGTGAGAGAAGTAAAAAGAAATGGGAAGTACAATGCTGTCTGTGTAAATGGAAGATCCATATACACGTAAAGCTATATATTATTGTAAAGATATACATTGTATGTAAATGAAAGTTAAAGAAATTTGATTGGAAAGGAACTCACTAGCTACCGTAAGAAGGAGGAAAGGAATGGACCTGAGGATGGAGGATGTAGAATATGACAATAAAGAATAAAACAGGCTTTTTATGGACCATTTCCACCAGTGTGCTTTGAACTGGGGAATATGATTGATTGTGTCAGTCTAATTATGTGCACCCGAGACCCAAGAGAAAAAAAGTGGGTTGGCTTGGGATATGCGGATGAATTTCTCAGGCTGTTTGGAAACACACTTGAAGTCAAATAACTGTGATTCATTGCCTTTGTAACTGAATTTAATTATTTTATCTTTTTCGGTCATGAACTTCATTCTTTTGAATATGCTTGAAGGCCTGATAAGAATGATGTTAATAGTTTTAATTTAGTGATTATGGCAGTTATTTTCTGAACAACTTTTGGATATTATAATTTTTGCAAAGTTGATTTTTTTCACATATTTATTTTGCTCTATTATGTAAAATCAGTAGACCTGACAAGGAGGAAAACAAGTAAAATAAACATGACTACTTGGTAGTGAAATCTATCACACTCTAGTTTTCTGTTATTATCTTTGGAAACAGAGCGTGTGGGAGAAAAGGATTTCCTTCCTATCTTTCTAATATAGCCTCAGTGACTGAGTGGCTCTCTGCTCTGGAATGAAGCAGGTTGGCACAATTCCATAAGTCCTATGTGGGAACAAGGCTCAGAGGTTTCTATTTTTTCTTGCTGTCATTCTTTTGCTTTTAGTTCAGTATTCTATCCTTTAACCATCCCACACCCAATCTTCTAAAAAGGATACAATTTGTCCATATGTGTTAGTGTGCCTTTCATGTTCTCTATTAAGCATTTTTTACAACTTTGAAAAAACCTCTAAAGCTCTTCTATTTTAGGACCATGTTTTTGTTGTTATTCAATTATAAATTATTATCATGGGTGGAGTAGATGACTTCTCTTGATGAAATGGATTCAATTTGCTAAATAAAAATGTGTGAACAAAGTGACTCCTTATCTGTTTTAAAAGTAGATGGGCGGTCTATTTGGTATCTCTCACAACAGCCTTCTAAAATTCAACGGCATTTTGGTTTGGAAAAGCAGAATTCCACAAAGAGAAAAATATCTTTCCACACGATAACAATAACTTATTAATAAATTCTTTAGTACTTCTATTCCATGTGTAATTCTTCATAGAAGTTTTATAGGTCTCATTTTACAGCATGCGAAAACAGGGCAAATGGGAGAGTCACTGTGGATGAAGCTAAGGAGGGTGAAGTAGAGTTTGAGTTTGAACCCCATTTGTTTGTGTTTCTCACTGTTATTTATTTATTTTTTTGAGTTGGAGTCTCACTCTGTCGCCCAGACTGGAGTGCAGCGGCCCCTCCCAGCCACTGCAGCCTCGACGTGCTGGGCTCCGATGCTCCTTCCGCCTCAGCCTTCCAAGTAGCTGGAATTACAGGCATGCGCTACTATGCCCGGCCGATTTTTTTTTTTTTTTTTTTGAGTTGCAGTCTCACTCTGTCACCCAGACTGGAGTGCAGCGACCGCTCCCGGCCACCGCAGCCTCGGCCTGCTGGGCTCCGGCGATCCTTCTGCCTCAGCCTTCCGAGTAGCCGGAACTACAGGTGCGCGCTACCACGCCCGGCTAGTTTTTGATTAATTGCAGAGATGAGGTCTCGCCAAGTTGCCCAGGCGGGTCTCGAACCCGTGGGATCAGACAATTCACTCACCTCAGCCTCCCAAAGCGCGGGATTACAGGCTGAGCCACCGAGCCCGGTTTCTCACTGTTTTAATGGCTTTTCTTCCCTTCCTATTCTTCACTATACTTGTTTTGTAAAATACTATCCTTGGCTGCTTTATCTCCTTCTATGATTAATCTTGGACTTGACGCATTCATTCTAGGCTTGATTTTTCTCTATAGTTCCTGGATTCTGCATTTCCAGCTGCCCTTGGGACATAATCTTTTGCATATGCCACTGTATCTCAAACTTATAGTACCTTACGTATGTGAGTGTCAGAGCTTGCTCTATCCTTGTTCATTTGTGTGAATATGACCTATTGTGAGCCCACTGCATTAGTTTAAGGAAGTGATACAATTAGGCCCTTTTCCCCTTGTCTGCAGTTTCGTTTTCTGTGGTTTCAGTTACTGGAAATCAACTGTGGCCAGAAAATATTAAATAATACATTCTAGAAATAACCAACTTATAAGTTTTAAATTATGTGTCATTCTGCACATGAAATCTCACACTATCTCTCTCTGTTCAATACAGGGCATGAACCATCTTTTTTGTCCAGAGTGTCCATGCTGTGTATGCTGCTTGGTCATGAGTCACTTAGTAGCTGTCCAAGCTATCAGATAGAGTATTGTGGTCTCACAGTTTTTGTGTTCAAGGAACGCTTATTTTGATTAAAAATGGCCCCATAGCACAAAAGTAGTAATGCTGGGATATTGTTATACTTTTTCTATTTAATTATTATTGTGAATTTCTTGCCTAACTTATAAATTAAACTTTATTATAGGTATGAATGTATAGGAAAAACAGTACATATAGGGTTCAGTATTATCTGTGGTTTCAGACATTTACAGGGAGGGTCTTGGAACATACACCCTTGTGGATAAAGAGGGACTACAGTACATACAAAGTATTGACAATTCAAATAGAGCATAAAATGTATGGAGGCTCTTTTGCTAAAAGTAAAAAGGAGGATTTTAAATAAGTAGTATCTATTCACCAGTTATTCAATCTCCCTTTCTCCCCAAACATTATCATTAAAAATTTTTTTAGCTACAAATAGAATTAGACTAATAAGGCCTTTAGATGTAGTCTTGAGGAACCTGGGGAAACTGAAAAACACCGCGTGAGACATAATTCAGGAGAGCCTGTGCCAGGTACCAAACTCAGAATTGAAAAGTAAACTGGAATTAAGTGGTTAGATGAAAAAAAATATTATATACATATTGCAAAATGTGTGGATAAGTGGCAAAAAGGATAAGCAAATGACTGACAAAACTAACTTTTTAGTTTTCTTCTGAATGCTTATTCCATGTTAATTTGAGGAAAAAAACCTAAGTATTCATTTTATATTACAGAGAAGATATCAATTTAGGAAATCAAAGATATAAAATTCATCAAAGAATAATATTTGAAGAGATATACTTTATTTTGAAATGTAAAATATGATTTTGCCTTACTATTGTTAGTTGTTACATGAGGAAAGAAACTGCCACATTCAAGTATGAGAAATGATTTCATAGAGCAGTTTCTTTCAATGAAGAACCCAAAACTTGCTTTTATGACCAGAAGTAGAATTCTCTTTTAAAGAAAAGAAGCAATAATTTTCTATTTTAAATGATGATTAAAAAAGAAAATGAGCATTTTTTTCTCTTTGGAAAATTTAATACTTTAGTATTAGTGGCAAAATTTAATACTTTAGTCATTAGTGGCAAGTTTGGGAACATGAAAAAAGAGATCACTTTTTGAGCCTTTAGATCTGATTTATATTGTATTATTGCCATAATTAACTTAATACACTTAATGTTTGTAATATAATAGCTTCAGAGAAGCCTAGAAAAGTTTTATCTTCAGTCAAGATAAATTTGTGGAAGTTAATTATTTTGTTAATTAGATAGTAAAATATTTATTTTTAGAGTAAATCAGGCAAATTGCTGCTCATGCCTTTTCAGACTAAGTGGGGGCTAGATTGTAAAATATAGAACCCATAGCTTATATGAGAACTTTGTTAGTCACAACACTGCATGCTTATAAGAAATATAATAATGCTGTGATAACAGGAACCATACCTTTAAAAATTAGTTTGTAACTTCTAATATATAATGAGAAACAGAAAATGTTTAACAGGGCAGTTGGAAAGTATGAGTTAAAACAGTTTACAGATGTCATGTAATTTTGAAGAGAGATTTTATTTTATAGTTTAGTTCTGTTTTCTTCAGAATTTGTTGGGATTTTCTAATGGAGCTTGCAAAGTTTATGTAGGGTTTTTGTGGTTTTTTTAATCCAAGGAAAAATTAGGGCTTTGGAAAGTCTTTCTGATGGTTGAACCCAATTCTACTACTTATCTTTTTCTTTTCTTTCATAAGATACATCTGATGGAGTGGATAGAGGGAAAAATAATGGACATTTGTTACAGATGAGAAGCATTAACACTAATCTGGGCTCTACAAGTCAAATTTATATGGGCAAAATAAGATGGGATATTTCTAAGCACATTTATTAAGGAAAGTTGAGATGGTGTGTCTGGGTTCCCAGTTGAAGTATAAAAATAAATGTTATTGGGTGCAATACTGTTGACTTTCAGCATCTAATACCACCCTCTGCTGGCTAAATGAGGGAATAGCTTTTTGTTTTTGTTTTAATAGGGTTGATTGCTGTGTATTGAAGAGAATTGAGCAGTAGAGAGTATTGTGAAATAATATAGAAAAGTTTTAAATGTGAAGAATGAAGCCAATGTATTACTTAAATATTTTTTGAAGTGAAGCTAATGTAGAAATAGCTATAATTGTAATTGCTTAATCTTTTGATTTATACTGTAACCATGAAGTAGGCCGTAGGATAGAAATAGAGCAGAGAGGAAAATGCATGGCTCTCCTATCCCTATTTCCAATAACAATTCTGATTAAGCCAAGATATTTACATTATTTTCTTCACTTATTTCTACGTTACTGTTGTAAGAGCTATTGGCAAATATCTGAAGGTGAGGTAAGAACTGCTTTTCTCTGGGTACCGATTTAATTTCTGTTAAAAATAATGGACATATTCTTAAGTAATCTATAAGCTTGATAGTTTCAGGGAAGAATCATATAGCATGCGTGTTTTCAATGTTTCCTGTCTACTTTGATAAATTCTCAAAAATGCCACTTTGGATTTTATAGTGTTTGGGTACATCATGAGTCCATGAAAGTTGTGTTTAAGAGTTGATACTGGACAATATGTCATTATTTCATTTTAAATTTAAATAATAGAATTTCAAGTCTGATTTTGCTGTTTGATGTTTCCCTTCACAGGCATGTTGCTTTAAGAGCACCCATCCCCCCTTCTTGCTTGAGCCACTATGTCCTGTCAGTCATACTGAAATACACTAGGGTGCTTGTCAGGCTGTTTTCTTACAGATGCATCATAAGCTAAGTTGTGAGCCATAATAGTGGCACTGAATTTCCAAATACAAGAAATTGCTTAAACAATTGGTTTAGTATCTGTATATGGGCAATACTCTGTCCTGCAGTAGGTGAGTGGAGTGTCAAACTTTTAAAAATCAAACTTTGCTATAAGGCAAATCCTAATAATTATAGATTATCTGTTTCTTGGTTTTTTAACTTTGGGGGAAACGAAAGAACATTATTTCTATAAAATGGGATGAATAGAAACTACTATATTGTGCATTTATTGCTTTTATAACTAATTTTCCTTTTAATAACACTAAACTCTAGACTACGTTATGAAAGTTCCAATTTTCAGTGTCTACTTTTTCAAGTGTATTAGCAGGCACTTCAGATTTAGATAAAAATGTGATTCTCTTACACTTTTTTCTTTCACAACAACTCAGGCAGACTCAATTGAGCAGAGGCTCAATTCTGCTATTTGGAGTGTTTATAAGTGGTTTTAAAAATAGCACTAAAACAAATTCTCATGTGCCAAAGCCCAAGCTATAGTAGCTTACATCAGAGCATTTAAAAATTCCTACTGTGTAACTGATCTATTACTATTTGAGTAATCGTATGCAAGGCATTGGAAACTTTACATTCTTTAGACGTAAATGTTGTACGGCAAGCAGATTCTTTATTTGTCAAACAATTTAATTTATGTTATGGATTTCTACACTTAAATTGCACATGGATTTTTTTTCTGTATCTTTTATGTGCAGGCTTAAATATTTTAAAACAGAATTGATAAAGCAAAAAATAAGAGACTAATAGATTTTTCTACTTATCTATTTAATAGTCAAAGGCAACAAGGAGTTAAATTTTTAAGGCATTATCTAGGGTAAATGAGAAGAGATTACTTTTGCAGATACATGGAATGATTATTTATTTATCCTTTGCCTTGTTCTAGAAAGGATTTGGGGTGACTTACTATGCTACATAAAATTCAAGTTGGGTAAAATTAAATGTGGTGTGAAAGAAAAAAGAAAAACAAGTGTGGGGATATAAAACAGAACAGCAATAAGACCAAAAAATGCAGCAGTTCTCAACTATGGTTTTATGACACTGGTGTATTTATGGACTGATGGGAGAGAAAAATATAGGGTTTCAGAAATCTTATGGTAGAATTTCATGCAAACCAGCCACCTCCATTACCTCAGGTTACAGCCTGGAGTAGTAAGGACAGTATGTTGAATTGTGAATATTAAATACGCTTTAAATGTCACTTGTGTTTTGGTGGAAAAAAATGAGCCATTTTAACTCACACATTGATATATAATGGGCATAAATGTGGCCCCAAGTTTTCAGATGAGATTGGAAGCATACAGGGTGGTATGGCCACACAGACTAGCCCCAAATTTTCAGAAAAAATTTTGCTCATTACTCAATTCAGAAGGAAGATTAAAGAGGCTGAGTTTTTTGGAAACAACAAATTACCTACATATTAGAACAGACATGATAAAGGCAATGTTTAAAATAGATATTTTTAGCAGTTTTGTATGAATCCATGAATACTAGTCCTTATTGTTTTTTCTAATAGACTGTTGGAAGTGAAATTAGCTACTTTCATTTATTTTTTTCCACTCTTTTAATATAGCAATAAATTTACCTTGAACTTCAGCTTCTGTTAGGTCAAAATTAACTGTATCAAACTAACTAGTAAAAAACGTAATTGGGTAAGAGGAGGAATTCAGAGACAGTACTTCGTAATGTACTTTGATCTTTAAATTCTCACAAAACACCTACTGTGTTAAAGACTGGGTCTTGTGCCATGTACTGTACTACACTGGGCTTGTGTAAGTGAACAAGCTTAGAAACTCGTGCTGTCACACAGTAGTGTTGAAAACAGACAAGGGGGCAGTAGTTAAAATTTTGCTAAGTATCTTCAGTGATATCTTCCCATATTAACACGATGAACCAGAGACTGTCATTTGACTCTTTTTTATTTTGTTGTTAAAAATAAGATTAATAAGAAATGACTTTTTACAAGCTCAAAGTTTTTGTTTTTGTTGTCTTGTACTGTAAACACATGTGGGTTAACTTAGAGGTCTTGCCAGAACAAGTTATAAATCAAATAGATAACACATAACTGATGCACAAGATGACGTTGACAATAACTTGGATACATAGGTTTGAAACCTGGGAATGAAATACTAGTAAAAACTTATTTAGGGCTTAGGCATCAAGTTATGTAAATTGAGTGATATTTCAGAGTGGTCAAGACATTTAAGAAAAATTGACTTTTGAGGGAACCTAGAGAGAGATGGACTCAAAGAGTTTATAGAGCCAATGAATATCAGTAAAAATTTTAAATTATAGCTGGGCTCGATGGCTCAGCCTGTAATCCCGCACTTTGGGAGGCTGAGGTGAGTGGATTGCCTGAGCCGGCGGGTTCGAGATCCACCTGGGCAACTTGGCGAGACCTCATCTCTACAATAAATCAAAAAATCAGTTGGGCATGGTAGCGCATGCCTGTAATTCCAGCTACTCGGAAGGCTGAGGCAGCAGGATCGCTGGAGCCCAGCAGGTTGAGGCTGCGGTGGCCGGGAGGGGCCACTGCACTCCAGTCTGGGCGACAGAGTGAGACTCCAACTCAAAAAAAAAAAAAAAAAAAAAAAAATTTGTAGTTATATAGTAAATGAAATAATATAGAAATATTTTCTGTGTCACTAGGGTGAGAGAGGAACAGAAAAATATTTTTTAAAATAATTTTTTTCAGAAACTGCTCACATGTATGGTATTAAATTCACCCCTTTAAAGTTTATAGTTTGCTGAGTTCTGACAATTGTGTACAGTCATATCACCACCACCACCACAATTACATAGAATATCCCCGTCATCCTAAAAAGTTTCCTTTTGCCCCTCTGTAGTCGATTCACTTCATCAACCTTTGGCCTCTGGCGAATACCAATCTGTTTTCTGTCCCTGTATTTTTACCCTTTTATGAATGTCATATATAGGGAGTTATACAGTGTGTACATACTTGTGATTGACTCACTTAGCATTATGCTTTTTATATTCATTCATGTTGCTGTCTGTATCAGTTCATTCTTTTTTCTTACATAACGTGATGGTATGATTGTGTCTTGTTTATCCATTTACTTGTTGAAAATTTGAATTGTTTCTGGTTTCGGAATGCAGTAGTCTCCCCTTATCCAGGGTTTCGCTTTTTGCCGTTTCAAAAGTGATCCAAAAATATTACACACAGTAAAATATTTTGAGAGCGTGAGCACATTAACATAACTTTTATTAAAGTATATTGTTATAATTATTTTATTGCAAGTTATTGTTGTTAATCTCTTACTCTGCTTAATTTACAAATTGAATTTTATCATAGGTAAGTATGTATAGGAAAACCATAATATATAGGGTTTGCTACTATCTCAGGTTTTAGATATCCACTGTGGTCTTGGAGCATAGCCCCTGTGGAGGGAGGGGACTACTGTATTATGAATAAGGCTACCGTGAGCATTAGCATATAGGTTCTTATGTGGATATATGCATTCATTTCTCCTGACTAAATACCCAAGAGGTGGAATTGCTGGGTCATATGATGGGTATGAAACTTCCAAGTTATTTTCTAAAGTGGCTAAAGTTTTCTGAAGTACCAGTTTGCATTTTCACTAGCAGTGTGTGAGATTTCAGTTGTTTCTCATCTTTGCTAGCTCTAGCATTGGCAGTCTTTTAAATTTTAGCTATCCTAGTAGATGTGTATTATTATATAATTTGGTTTTAACTTTCATTTCTCTAGTGGCTAATGATGTTGATCATTTTTCTATGTTTATTTGCCATCTATGTATATTCTTTGGTGAGATGTCTTTTCATATTTTTTGCCCACTTTCAAACTTGAGTTGTTTTTCTTTTAATTATTATGTACTAAAGATTCTTTTTACTTCCTGGATACAACTTCTTTGGCATATATAGGTTTTTAAAATACTTTGTCCCAATCTGTGGTTTTCCTTTTCATTGTCTTAACACTGTCATTCAAAGAGCAAAAGTTTAAAATTTTCCTGAAGTCTAGTTTATCAATTTTTTCCTTTATGGATCACGCTTTTGGGTGTTGCATCTAAGAAAACTTTGTCTAACCCAAAGTTACAAATATTTTCTCCTATGTTTTCTTCTACAAATTTAATAGCTTAAACTCATACCTTTAGCTCCATTTTCAAGTAAATTTTTTTAAGTAATGTGAGGAAGGGGCTAATGCTCCTGTTTCACACATGGATTCCAATTATTCCAGGACTATTTGTTGAAAAGATTACCTTCTCTCCATTGAGTTACCTTGGTACCTTGTTGAAAATCAACTGTTTGTATTAATATTATGTCTAATAGATGGGGACTTAAAAACATTATCATGACCAATATAATTACCAGTAACTTCTTCAAATTAAATAGCCTGTCCATGTCCTGTTTTTCTTTTTTTTTTTTGAGTTGGAGTTTCACTCTGTCACCCAAGCTGGAGTACAGTGGCATGATCACAGCTCACCACAGCTTAGACCTCTTGGGCTCAGGTGATCCTTTTGCCTCAGCCTCCCGAGTAGCTGGGATGACATACATGTTCCACCATGCCTTGATAACTTGTTTATATTTTGTAGAGGTGAGGTCTTGCTATGTTACCAAGCCTTGTTTTGAACTTCTTGGCTCTAGCAATCTTCCCACCTCAGCCTCCCCAAATTCTGGGATTACAGGTATAATGCCCAATTTAAACTGCTTAAAAATGTGTTTTGGTAGTTGGATTTTGAAATCAGACCAAGGTCTGCACATTTAAAAAATTATTTGTATCTCTTTATGTGGTGGTTATGCTTCTTAAATATCTTTTCATCTGTAATTATTTCCCCTCTTTTCCACATCACCCATTAGTTGAAGAAACTAGGTCATTTGTTTTGTAGTATTTCCTACATTCCGGATTTGGATGATTGCAGCCTTGTGATGCCACTTAATACATTCATCTTTCCAGTAACCTAGTAGTTAGGTATAGCCAAGCTTGATTAAGGTTAGATTCAATCCTTTTGGCAGAAATACCTCATTGGTGTTGTGGTATATCTCCTGTTATGTCACATCAGGAGGCATAGAGTCTGGGTTGTCTCATGTTTAGTAATGTTAAGATTGATCTTTGGGTTTAGGCTCTATAAGTGTGATCTTCACAATTCCCCATTAAGCTAATGATTAACCTAATAATTTTAGCCTTCGTTGGTAATCAATGTCTAGATCTATTATTTTATTAGAGGTTGTAAATGGTGATTTTATAATTCTATATTAGTTTTTCTTGTTTGAAAAGAAGAACCTTTCCCCCTTTTACTATTTCATTACCCTAAAGTATATTTCATGTAAGAAACATCAGGAAAATACTTGAATATTTCTCATTATAAATTTTTAGAAAATAGGGTGGTGCTCTAGCAACTTTGAAAGTTGAACAATTAGTTTTTGCTTTTTGAGCTAATAAATGTTAATATATTGGATATGTTTCAGTCTATTGCAATCCTGTTCTTTTTTGATGTCCAAATTTTCCCATTTTTGGCCCATGAGAACCCTTTTAAATTGGCTCCTGAGTCCTTTGACAAAGTGTGAATGGGTTTTGCTTTCTAGCACAGGTTCTAGGTTTATTTTGTACATTTCTTGTCTAATACATGAAACTAGCCTTTTCCCCAAGAAGCGTAGTTCCTTTTATTGGGAAATAATATTTTGGAAACACAGAATACATACTAGGATTGCTATTGCTGCCTTCCTCCCCTGCCTTTTTTTATCAGTAGAGCTGGGAAACAGGTTTTTTTTTTTTTTGAAGAGAAAGATATATAATGAGTTCATATTGTTATTTCCAATTCAAATGTAGGATTATAGGTTAAAAAATTTAGTTTTCATATTTTATCTTTTTTCTTATGCGGAAATCCTGTTTCCTAACCTGAATATAATTATTTATTTGCTTTATCCTAATATGTGTGTATATGCCTATGTATGTATATGTATATATGTATACACACAAACACATGCACACATAAATCATAAGAATATTAAATGCAGTTTAAGATTACTTTGATATTCTTTTTGTCCTAGAGGATGTTCCTCTAGGGATTAGAGTAAAAATATGATGCTGTGAAGTCACTTGAAATTCTTCCTTTTTGTGTGATTATAAAACTAACTTGAAATATAGTTAAAGCCTTTTTTGGTTGTTGTTATTTATATATTTATTTATTTGTTTGTTTATTGTCAGGGTCTCACTCTGTTGCCCAGGCTGGAGTGCAGTGGCATGATCATGGCTCACTAGCATCCAACCCTGGCCTCAAGCAATTCTCCTCAAGCAATTTGAGAGGAGTGAGAACTTCAAATTCTCTGTAGTAGCTGGAACTACAGTAGACACCATCATGCCTGGCTAATTTTTTAGATACAGGGTCTCTCTATATTACCCAGGCTGGTGTCTTTGATATTTTGGAATTGATTTATGAGTTATTTATTTTCTAATTATGTAAAACACTTACATGGTTACAAAGTCAAAACTCTAAATTAGATACATTCAGAGAAGTCTAGTGTTCTTCGCTGTCTCCTATAAAGATGTGGGGTACAATTCAGGGTTAGGTAAACAAATGGTCATTGAAAAGGTAAAGTTTGGGTCTCATTTTTGTCTCCACTTCACCTGGTTTGAGATCAGATACCCTTATTGATGAAGTATCTCCCGTCCCCCACTCCCCTGCCCACGTAGTTTCCCGCTACTGCCAATCCCTTTCTTGTAGTATTATGATAATTGCTCAGGGTCCGCTTATGCATGAGAACATGTGGTACTCAGTTTTTTGAGTATTATAGGCTCTAAAGGACAACCATTTAAATTTGTTTTCTGTGCTTTCTTTTCAGTTTTTTTATGGGTTCTTTTTGAAAATATTAGCAAGAGCACAATGTATTTGTAGTACCTCCTTTCATATGTAAAGGTAGTATACTGTAAACACTGTTCTGCATTTTGCTTTTTCCATGTAATGATGTAGTTTGGAGATTACTCCACAGAAGCATATGGAGAGAACTTTACTTTTTCCTACAGCTGTGTGGTACTTGATTGTGTGGATATACCGTAGTTTCCTTCTTTCTCTCTTCTTCCTTTCTTTTCTTTTAATTCTTTTCATTTTTCTTTTCTTTCTGTCTTTTTTTTCCCCAAAAAATATACTGCAGTGCATTGACTTGGGCATACATCACTATTTATTTTTATATTTGCGGTAGATTCCTAAAAGTGGGATTGCTGAGTTAAAGGTTAAATGCATATATATACGTATTGCAAATTTTCCCTCCACAGGCATAACATTTTACATATACACAAGCAGTATATAGAGATGTGATTCTCTATGGCCTTACTAACAGAATTTGTTATCAATATTTTGATATTTGCCAATCTGAAAGATGAGAAGTGACATCTAAGTATATGTTTAATTTGCATTTCTCTTATTATGACTGAGGTTGGATGACTTTTTACATGGTTAAGGGTTATTTACATATTTTTTCATGAATGAGAAATTATTTTAAATTCCTTTTAACTTTACATATCTACTGACTTTTTACTATGAAGGGTGAGTAAAGATAAGTGTTTGTGCTTTTCCATCTTTTTTGCTGTGTTATTCTGCTAGTCTGTTTACTATGTCCCCAAATGTGTTCTCAGCCCATGAGTACCGAATGCTTCTAATGCTACTAATGTTTTTTTTTGTTTCTATTTGTTTCTTGAGTTCTTTCCTCTTGCTTTTCATTCTCTTATGCTGTTTTATCTTTTTTGAATCTTGTAACTTTTCTTTGAGTTCTCTATAAAAGAGAGAACACATTATATATGTATGTGTGTATCTGTATAGATTTGTGTATACATATGTATTTGAGTTCTCATATAACTATTTTATTGAACTCTGCTTTTGCTTTCTTTATTAATTATTGCTAATCAGATACATTTTGCTTGGGTTCCCCCCCACCTTTTTTTTTTGTTGCAGTTTTATATTGAGTTCCTATTACTAATCTTTTATGCTACCAGTGATTTACAGTTTAGGAAGGTTCAGGGGTTGGGTGAGAGTGAGTTGGGGTAGTCAGAATTTTGAATATGTTTGTGGTATTGAATACACAAAAGTTTTTTTTCCCTTTGTTTCTAGGAAGAGTTTTATTTAATTATTTGGTGCTCCAAAACTCAATAGGCCTCATGACAAAGTAACAGACTATCAGCATTGTGAACTGGTGATTCGGTATCCCTTGTTTTCTTCACTCTGTGTGACCTCTAGTAGTTCCCTTAGCTAGGTGGGAGTAAACTGTAGTACTAGTTGTAGACAGTTAGAAATGGCACGTCATCCTGCTAATCCTGACCTACAACTATCACAGACAGTCTCAAACTGTATTTGCAGGGATACTCTCCTTTGATTGTTGTACCTATCTATGCCCTCCATCTTAATACTTTAGTCAAGGACTCTTGGAGGAATTTCAGGGTTCATGGCACTTACTTTTAGAGAAAATTATTTCCCATTGAGGTGTGGATAGGTTTTTAGTCTTTTTTCTTTTTAAAAATTTGATCAACTAGATACTGTATTTTGTTGTTTGTAGTTTGGGATAATGAAAGCTTCCTTGATGATAGTTTTAATTTTATTCTCTTTTGTTTTTCATTACTTTTGAAGGAGAGGAGAGTCATAAACATGCATTTGCTTTACCATGTATTATAAGGAATCCTAGGAGATGTTAGGATTATGATGACTGTCTTAGAGATCTGTATAAGGTACAAAGATAAGAAAGCATTGCTTACCTTTACCATGAGCATGTGCTTTAAGATATAAAGAAGATTGCTTGAGTTGAGGAAAATGAGCAGGTGTTTGCTGGCTATTGGGGAGGGGCATTCTGGGCAGAGAGAACAGAGTGTGTAAAAGTTTAGTGTCATGAATCAGTAAGGTCTGTCTGGAGAACTTCAAATTCTTTGTTATGGATGGAGTAATGGGAGGAGGTAGGTCAAAGAGAGAGAGAAAGATGGAGAGATAGGACAGACTAAATTGCCTCGAGTTATGCAATGAAGTCTGAACTTTATTGTGTCAGCAACAGAGAATTATTGAGGATTTTAAGATGGAGGCTAGAATAACATTCTCTTATTTTATATTAAGATAACACCAGCCGGGCTCGGTGGCTCAGCCTGTAATCCCGCGCCTTTGGGAGGCTGAGGTGAGTGGATTGCCTGAGCCCGCGAGTTCGAGACCCGCCTGGGCAGCGAGACCTGATCTCTACAATAAATCAAAAAATCAGCCGGGCGTGGTAGTGCGCGCCTGTAATTCAGGCTACTCGGAAGACTGAGGCGGAAGGATCGCCGGAGCCCAGCAGGTCGAGGCTGCGGTGGCCGGGAGCCGCCACTGCACTCCAGTCTGGGCGACAGAGTGAGACTCCAACTCAAAAAAAAAAAAAAAAAAAAAGAAAGATAACACTTTACAAACAGTTTGGTGGATGAATTAGAGGAGTAAAAAACTGAAGAAGGGAGACTAGTTAGTTAGTTACTGCAAAGTCTAGAAAAGTCTAATGAACGCCCAAACTAAGGAAGTAGCAGTGGGAATGAAGTGAAAACGGCCAATATGGGAGGAGTTAAAGGAGTAGAAGCAGTGTGACTTTTTCACTGATCTGATGTGAAGAGGAAGGCAGGATGAAGGGAATATTCTAAGATGATGTCTAAGTTGCTGGGTTGGGTGTCTAGCTATATGGTGATGTCATTAATATAGATCAGCACTGAAAAAGATGGCAACTAGGTTTTGGAGGAAAAAGTATGTATTTAATTTTGAAATGCATATGGGATGGTCCCGTTGACAATGGATTTAGAGTTTCTAAAGTTCATGAAAGGGGTTTGAACTGTAGATAATTTTGTGAAACAGGGGCTTTAAGTAGAATCAAAACTTTAGGATGAGATTGTTCTGAAAGAGCAACGTAACATGAGCAGAAAACAGGATATAAGGGATCAAAGCTGAGGTAAGACCCTACTTAAAAGGAGATAGCAGATAAGGAGTATCTAGCAAAAGATACTGAGAAAGAATGGTCAAAAGGGTAGGGAAAGAAGCATGAGGGTGATGTTTTGAAGCCAGAGATAAAAAGTCTTTATAGGTATTTAGCCAGAGTTGATACATTATCAATAAAGTATTGATAAATAGTAAACTTGGATGATTCATTTTAAAGATTCCAGCACAGACTTTAAAAATTCTCTTGGAGGAGTATAAAAGAATGAAAGACTAAGGGACACAGAAGGAGTTAAAATTCTCTAGTTACATACTATATGTTTTCCCAAATTTATTTATAGAAAAATAAATATAGGACTTTGGTTTCATTTTTTAGAAATATTCTGATAAGCAAGATTTTATTTATTTCTAGCTAAACAAAATTTTTTGGTTTCACATTGAGGTTGATGAGAATTCCACTTCCTTCACCACTCTCTTTTTGTTCTCTGCCTTTCAAAAATACCAGATCTTAGGAGAATTCATATACATTTGAGCTGTTTTATAATATTATGGAGTTAGATAGACTCATAGGCTCTCTGGACTTGCAGCAACAAAAGTCACTGTCACTTTCAAAGTGTATGTGAAGGACACATTACTTCTGCCCTGGTTGCTTAAACTTGATGTCTTGTAGTTGAAGGTTATTCTTGTTCTGGATGATTCAATGAAAACTTCTCTTGTCTCACATACTAGATTATCTTCTTCTTTGATTTCAACTTGACTAATTTAGATTTTGGCTTTTAAAGAATATGTAAGTAATCTTCATGCTGAGCTTATATGAAATAGAATGTCATAGGGTCTTGATTTTAATCATAACTTTTGTGTGGTATGAAATGTCCTTAAGTTGAAAGGCATTGTTACACAGAGTAACTAACTGGGGGGCATTTCTGTCCTTCCTCCATTGCAGCAGTTTTGAAAATGTGTGCCATTGGGAAATGTAGGGTGAGCTTTCAGTGTAAACTAGCATCTTATAAAATAACTAAATGGTATGTTATCAGAAGAGGGGTAATGAAGTCATTTTGTGAAATTTTTGCATACAATGTTACTTTTCAGTTAGATAAAAAATTGAATGATTACTTTTTGCTTCTTATTTTTAGAGGAAGATTAGACTTGACCAGCCATTCATGATCAAAGGCACATAAATAAGACCTAAATATAAGAATCTGTTATTTTCCTTTGTAAGCGTATTTTATATTAGTAAAGGCAATTTTTCGGATTTTTTTTTCTATTTCTGAAACTTTCATTTTCATTGTATGTATGAGGAAACAAGTATTTTAATTTACTTTTGTTCAAGTCTTCTAATAAAGAATCCATAAAACTCAACTTTTTTGGGAGAAGGGCTCAATTTGATCATTTTTCAAAGAATATCAACAAGATGACTACCCAAAGGTTTAATAAAGATAACTTCAAATGCTCCAAGAAGCCTTTTAAAGTTTGAATTACAACATGTTAATGATACATACTTTTTGTTCTAAAATGTAACTTTGTTTTATTCTGTTGAAATCTGGAAATCTTGGAAACTAAGAAAATAAAAAGTGTAGACTCAGGGTTCTTGACACTTAGTGCATTTAACAATTGTAGTCCCAACTCTGGAGCTTACCTTTTATGTATCACTCTGGAATTGATTTCAAAGGGTGCAAGATCCTTTATGAGGCTGTTGTGCATTAGGAATGTGTTTGTTGTTATTTTTTTAAAGAGTACTTTAGGCATGCTGAGTTCCTAATTAGTGCACATGTAGGAAATATGCCTTATTGGTTTTGAAGTTATTTTGAAGCCAAGAGATCCAATAAAATAAGGCACCAGAGGGAAGTTTTGTTTTAAACTCTTTTGTTATGAAAACGATGAGTGAGGGCATTCTAGAATAATAATTATGAGCTCTGCAGATGAAAGAGATGTTTAACGAAATGCAGACAAGTAGATACTGTTCTTTTACTGCAAAAAGGATAATGATATCAACAAACATTTGTTGAGCCTTTGCTAGGTGTCAGAGATATGGGCTAAGTTATGGGTTTTATATGGATTTTCTTATTTAATCATTAAGATTCCTTTGAGAAGGGTACTCTTATTCTCATTTCACAGATCAGGAAGCTAATGTTCAGGAAGGATCAGTAACTTGTCTACAGTTACCAGCAAGCAGGGATTAGAGCCTGAATTGTCACCCAGGCAGTCCAACTTCAAATCCAATGCTCTTCATCACTGAGATCCAATAGAGGTGGAATGAAGGAGAACTTAAGAACCCTTTAGCAGATAATGGGGGCAAGGGTGAGGGTGAGGGACAGGATGTCCCACAGGGCTGCTTCATATTGTCCTGCTGAGGGGCAGAGTGGAGATAAAATCTAGCTCTCCTGCTGTTGGGCAAATTGTGGGTCTTTTTGCTAACACGTGCTGGGCTGTGTCTACCCAGAGAATGGCACCTTTTTCTAATTTGTCTGCCCAGAAGGGGCATATTTTTCTAATTAACTCAAAGGCAAATCTCAATTCTATAATTCTACTTTGAATATCACTGACTACGTTCTATTCACTAGCTACAATCCTTTGTTTCTAACCTACCGCTTTCCCATCTACTGGCTCCCTTGCTGGTCTCATTCCATTCACTTTTTTACTGACCACTCCAAAGTTTAAAATTTCCTTTCAAATTCCACCCTTGTATATCCAACTACCAATTTAACACCTTCACTTGGATATCTTCTATGCATCTCCAATTTATCATATCCCCAGCTAGACTCTTTCTCTCCTCTTCCAACCATGCCCACTTTATTTGATGGCAATTCCATCTTTCCAGTTGCTCCAGACCAAAAAAATTAAAGATATTTGAGTTCTTTCTGTCCTATGTCTAATCTTTCAGGAACTCCTATTGACTCAACTGTCAAACTATATCTATAGTTTTAACCCTGAGTTTACTTCTGCCACCACCAGCCAGGTCTATGCCATTATTCTCTGTCATCTAGATTATCATAGGAGCTCCTAATGGGAATCCCTACTTTTTGCCTTGTTCCTCATGCTTCATTTTATTCACCAGAATGATCCTTTCAAAATATAAACCAGCTCATGTTTCTTTAGTGCTCAGACATCTGCAGTAGTTCTCATGATCTGCAGCCTCTATTACCTTTCTGACTTTCTCTCTTATTTTACTCTTTGCAGCTTACTCTACCCCATTTACACTGGGCTCCTTACTGTTTTGCCAGTAGTCTCCTGCTGTAACATTACATCTACCTGCAATACTTTCCCCCCTAGCTATCTGCTTGTCTAATTTTCTCACCTCTTCAAGTCTTGCTTAAATATCCCCTTCTCAATGAGGCTAATCTTGATCTTACTTAATACTGAAATCTGCTTCTAGTTTTTCTATCACTTTTACTCTGTTTTACTTTTTCTTTTTAAAAATAGCATCCGGAGGCCAGGCTTGGTGGCTCTGCCTGTAATCCCAACATTTTTGGGAGGACGAGGTGAGTGGATTGCCTGAGCCCGTGGGTTCGAGACTTGCCTGGGCAACTTGACGAGACCGCATCTTTACAATAAATCAAAAAATTAGCTGGGCATGGTAGCGCATGCCTGTAGTTCCAGTTACTTGGAAGGCTGAGGCAGAAGGGTCGCCGGAGCCCAGCAGGTCGAGGCTGCAGTGGCTGGGAGCAGCCACTGCACTCCAGTCTGGGTGACAGAGTGAGATTCCAACTCTAAAAAAAAAAAAAAAAAAAAATAGTATCCGGTTGCTTTCTAATATACAAAAAATTTACTTTTTATTATGTTTATTGTTTATGGTCTCGCTCTTTTCATGACTGGCACAGAGGAGATATTAAAGCAATGTAAGTTGAATGAATGATGCCCTATAGTCTAGGGGTGCCTCTGATCTCACATAATTTCATTCTTATAGTTAACCAAAAAGCTAGGTGGAAGAGTTTACACAGATTATTGCCCTCTAAACAAACACATTGAGAATATTTGTAAAGTATCAGAAGAGCATTGGAAAAGAATGAAACCCAACTGTTCTTCAACCTATATGATATCAAGCAATTGCTTGATTTTATTGTTTTTCAGACAAACTTCAGATTCTTTTGCTTACCAAGTAAGTAAAAGATGTACATATTTCTTCATTGGCAGGCCAAACAAACCAGCAAATTATTGCATTGGAAACATGGAGGTGAGCTGGGGTGAAGATGGAAGTGGGCTTGGAAAATAGGTGTGCATAGAGACTGTAGTAGAAGTTTTATATTATAATTGCCCTCTTTCCATTTTATTTCACTCTAACCAAGACTGAACAGTACAAAATCAGCTGGGATAATATTGGGTAGCAAATCTTCCATGCCTCCTTTTTTCTTTCTTTTCTCTTCTTTTTTACTTAAACCTGCTTGTGATGATTTAGATGATTTTTTTCTCAATTAACATTTGATTCTAATTCTTCATATGATTCCTGGCTACATTATACTAATCTTTCTGAGGCATGGTGATGGGGCAGAGTGAGGATTACAAAGTTTAGTTATGCACTCAAGATAAATTATCAATGAAAATTGAAATAAGTTCTCTCTTTTATAACATTATTTATTTCAGTAATTGACAGTTTTTAAAAAAACTAGTTGCTGACCCTTTCTTGTATATTGGAAGAATACGGTACTGTATCAAGCAAATATTACAATTGTGATGATGAGGATTGGCACCTACAAAAACATTTCACTTTTAAATTTCACTAAATAAAGTTTCACTAAATGGAGTCCAGAATGAATCTCATGAAACCCAAAGATATTTTTGTTGGAAGACTTGATGACATGATCAAAGCACTTTGAACTTGAGGAAGAGACATGTATTCCCATCAAATGCATATGAATGTGCATACACACATCTTTTAATTAAAATTTTTTTTGGGGGAGTCAGGGTCTCCCTCTGTAACCCACGCTGAAGTACAGTGGCATTAAAATAGGTCACCACAGCCTCGATCTCCTGGGTTCAGGGGATTCTTCGCCTCAGCCTCCTAAGTAGCTGGGACTACAAGCATGTACCACTATGCATGCCTGGCTTATTTTTCTGAGTTTTTGTAGAGATAAGATCTCGCTATGTTGGCTAGGCTCTTCTTGAGCTCCTGGGCTCAAGCGATTCTCCTGCCTCAGCCTCCCAAAGTGCTGGGATTACAGATTAATAGAGATAATACAAAGTAATTTTCAGGAGAGAATCACATGGAAGAAGGACAATAATAAATATATCTTGAAAAACACATTTTAAATATAATCTTAGATATATTAATAGATCATGAATGTTTTTAAGTATTTAACATTTTTATTTACTTATTTTCTCATGAAGGGAATGTTAAATGTTCACAATTTTAATTTTAATAAAAAGGATAGAGAAATATACATATAGTGAGTGCACATTTTTGCATGGAAATTACAAGCTTAAGGAAAGAATAACAGAAAGCATTTGGATGGGGGAAAAAGAGGAAAAGAGAAGTGTTATTGTTGCAGGTGCTTATTAGATCAAGAACTTGCCTGGTACAGATTTAAAAAAAAACAACAAAAAACTATTACAGTAACAGATGCCACATTCTGAAAATTTTAAGTCCTCTCTTAAAAGCGGAACAACTCTTAACTTTTTTATCCTACTTCTTTTTTTTTTGAGTTGGAGTGCAGTGGCCGCTGCCGGCCACCACAGCCTTGCCTGCTGGGCTCCGGCGATCCTTCCGCCTCAGCCTTCCAAGTAGCCGGAATTACAGGCATGCACTACCACGCCCGGCTGATTTTTTGATTTATTGTAGAGATGAGGTCTCGCTGCTCAGGCAGGTCTCGAACCCACGGGCTCAGGCAATCCACTCACCTCAGCCTCCCAAAGGCGCGGGATTACAGGCTGAGCCACCGAGCCCGTCTATCCTACTTCTTTGATGACTGTATATCTTGGAAGACTGAGGAAACCGAAAACAGTATATCTGGCCAATAGGGAAGAACTAGGAGATATGGGGTACTAGAAAATTTAAGCAGATCTATCCTTAGCATTTGTAGTGAGCAGAATGAAGGTGCAAATGGAAGCCTGCACAACATATGCCTACATGTGTATAAGTTACAAATCAAGGTAACAGGCTGCTAAAGTAGATTGTATCCTCTGATCTTTTTACCTTGAGAAGTATACCTTCAAAATGACAGGGAAAGCAAAATTTGGATTTAGAAATTTTGGATTCCTTGGAGTTTCTTGTTAGAATGAAGTGGTGAAGGGGGATCTTGCTCTTGCCCATGACATGTGGCCTGTCCTTTTGTCTTCCTACTTCTCACTCTGCCCTGTATTTGTGGGACTTTGAGCACCTGCAAGTAGACAGCCTAGCCTATACATCCAAACTCCGTCTATACTCATCAACAAACACTTGCCACTTGGCTACCTCTCAGGTGTAGGGATGAGCATATTGAACCTTAGAAGGATGGATTTCAGGAAGAGGACCCAATAGGCACTAGAAATGGGCTTGTGCTGGTTGAGCAGGGAGTGGGAGCACTGGGTTTCCTGGGTGTGTCAGGAAGGGTGGGAGTGGGTTCTGGGTGGGTATAGCACCGTGGCTTCATGGGTTTTTCCTAGGAAAAGGGGTAGAGCAGCTCTTGTCCTGATCTTTGAAGAAAGTGACTATTTTATTGTGGAGGTGATAATCCTAAATAAGACAATGTTAGACATGCATCCTAGGCTTTAAGAGAAGCACATTTTAACAACTTCAGATTAAGAGTAAGCATGATATTAAGAGGCTATATATGACATAAAAGGAATTATGGTAAGTTAAAAATGAAAAAATGAGATGTACAGTTGTTAGGGCCTGGGCTTTACTACTTTTCCATGACTACTTTTTTATGACTGTGACTGATGCGTTCAAGTGCTCTATAAATAACTGTTGAACAATAACATGAACAACCCCAAGTCCCATTGTTTCTGTGTAGGGGGTACAAATTTGAGAACAAGGTAGATCAAGGATGAGAAAGGGACACATGACTGAAGGCAAAGAAAAGAGAATGGCCGAAACTAGGAAACTCAGTGCTTAGAAAGGTAAAGCACCTCTCATTTGCCAGAGCTGGCACGATGAGCCAAAGGTAAGAAAAAGGGAATTCTAAAGCTGTAGTTTGAGAGAAAGGGAAACAAAAAGAATATGGGAGAAATGGATCCTCTGCAAAAGCTAAATGATATACGATGAATAGATGACAGATAATACATATAAACTATGATGTCCAATTGGAACAAAGATTATTACAAGGGAACTGAATTAAGTGGAAGAGCCAGAATGTTACAATTTGTATTAAATATAAAAATATTTACGCACTGGTGCTATATGTCTCTAAGGCTGTATGACTAAGTAACTGGAATAATTGCGTCTAGGAATTAGGTAGGTGGAAGACAGGGATGGGAGACTAAAACAAGTCACTATATACATTGCTAAACCTTGTATTACCAAATAAAATTTTAATTAATTAAAAAAGAATTGAAACTCTAGAAGATGAAAATAAAAAAGATAGCCTAAGCTCTTTGAATTAGTTGAAGTTTGTATATCCTAAAGAAGTATATCCCTGAATTCTAAGATGATATTCAGATGTGATTACAGAACCTCTCCTGGGAGTCACTGAGAAATGACAGACCTATCAGAAGACAGAGAGCTCTGGACTGAGTGTTTGTGTCTTCCCCCAACACCTCCAAATCTATATGTTGAAATCTTAACCCCAAGGTGATAGCATTAGGATGGTGGAGTCTTTGGGATGTAATTAGGCAATGAGAGTGGAACCCTCAGGAATGAGATTAGTCCCCTCATAAGGAGAGACATTATATGCTCTGTTCTCTGCCATGTGAGGACACAGTGAGAAGGCAGCTGTCTCAAAATTAGAATGCATACTTTTACCAGACACCAAATCTGCCAGCACCTCTATCTTGGACTTCCCAAATTCCAGAACTATGAGAAATAGATGTTTGTTGTTTAAGCCACCCACTCTATGGCATAGTTGTTATAGCATCCTGAACTGAATAATACACAGGGAAGGGAAAATATCCTTATTTTCAACACAGGTAATAAGGTGGTCTCTATAATAAGACTGAATATATTGGTGCCAAATGGTAGGAAAACTGAAAATTTTAAATGCAAATAAGTGGCAATAATTACTAGCAGTCAGTATGAATTCTTCAGGAAGATGTCATGTCAACTTAATTTTTTTTTAAACTAAACTCTTAAATAGGAAGGATAGAAAAGATTGTTCTTCTCCAGTAAAACTTTTGAAAAAGCCTCCTCATCATTTTTTTTGACAAAATGAAAAAAGTGGATCATTTCACATGAAAATGATTAATCACTGGTTGAAAATCATGTCTAGACATGATTCTATATCTTGAAAACCCAAGAGAATCTTTCAAAAACTTCCTTACACTGATAAAGAACTTTGACAAAGTTTCACGGTATAAAATAAATGTGCAAAAGACAGTTGCATTTCTACACACCAACAATAAATAAACAGAAACCCAAATAAAAAGCAGAATCCTATTCACAATAGCCACAAAAAAAGTGAACTATCTTGGCATCTTCCTAACCAGAGAGGTGAATGACCTTTACAAAGAAAACTACAAAACACTGTTCAAAGAAACCAAAGATGACCCCAAAATGGAAAAATATTCCATGCTCATGAACTGGAAGAATCAACATTGTTAAGATGTCCATTCTACCCAAGGCAATCTGCAGATTTAACACAATACCCATTAAATTACCAGCAGCATTCTTCTCAGACCTGGAAATGACAACACAGGAATTCATATGGAAACATAAATGACCACGAATAACCAAAACAATCCTCAGCAAAACAACAACAAAACAAACAAACAAACAAACAAAAGTGGGAGGTATCACACTCCCAGACTTTAAACTTTATTATAAAGCTACAATAACCAAAACAGCCTGGTATTGGTACAAGAACATGCATATAGACCAATGGGACAGGATAGAGATTCCAGAAGCAAAACCTCAATTTCTGACCCAACTCATCTTCAACAAAGCCTCCACCATCAACCACTAGGGAGAGACGAACCTATTCAGTAAATAGTGCTGGGAAAACTGACTGACCACATGCAGACGATTAAAACAAGACCCCTACCTATCCCCATACACAAAAATCAACTCTAAATGGATTAAAGATCTAAACATAAAACCTCAAACTATAAGAACCTTAGAAGATGCAGAAGACACCCTTATGGAAATTGGAACTAGCAACCAATTCCTGATCAAAACCCCAAGTGCCCATGCCATAAGAAATAAGATAGACAAGTGGGACCTCATCAAACTGACAAGCTTCTGCAAAGAGAAAGAAAGCATCAAGAGAGCAGGGAGACAGCCCACAGACTGGGGAAAATTATTTGCCAACTGTATGTCTGACAACAGCCTATCATCTAGGATCTACAAGGAACTAAAATGTGCTGAAAAGAAAAAAACAAACAGCCCCATTACAAAGTGGGCAAAAGATATGAATAGACACTTCTCAAAAGAGGACATATGAGCAGCCAACAGATACATGAAAAGATGCTCAGCCTCAGTAGACATCAAAGAAGTGCAAATTAAAATTACACTGAGATACCAACTAAGTCCAGTCCAGGATGGCCATCATCAATAACTCAAAAAACAACAGATGCTGGAGAGGATGCGGGGAAAAGGGAACACTTCTACACTGTTGGTGGTCGTGTAAATTAATACAACCTCTGTGAAAAACAGCTTGGTGATTCCTAAAAGATTTAAAAATCAACCTCCCACATGACCCCGTAATCTCCCTACTGGGTATATACCCGGAGGAATTCAAATCACTCTATGAAAAAGATACCTGCACACATATGTTTACTGCAGCATTGTTCACAATAGCAAAAACATGGAACCAACTGCGCTGCCCATTGAAAGAGGACTGGATAAAAAAAAAATATGGTATATATACACAATGGAGTATTATGCAGTCACAAAGAAGGACAAAATTATGAATTTTATAGCAGCTTTGATGGACTTGATATCTTTAATACTGAGTGATCTATCGCAGAAACAAAGAACCGAGTATCACATGTTCTCACTCATAAGCGAATCTTGAACAATTATTGTAATTCTATAAGAAAAAGATTGGCAGTAGTGGGAAACTGCCGGAGGGGGGTGGGGGAGTGGGATGGGGAGGGGGCTAGAACTGGCAGGATTGGAAATCTGCTGGGGGAGGAGGGAGCACACCTCATCAAAAAGGGTACCTGCATAATGAACATTTGTATACCTAACCCTAAATTGTACCTCACATCTTTAAAACTAAAAATTAAAAAAAAAGACCAAAAAAGAAAAACAAGAAAGTCATGTCCAAAGTGATTATTACATATCTGGAAGAGATTTGTCATAGTATCAAAATCAGGTTGCATGTCTGGCTCTTACCTGCTCAGTGACTAAATTGAAAACTGTAGAATTCACACATTAATGGACAAACAGGGAACTAGGAAGGGTGTTAATATATTGTGTTCTTCAAAATCAATTTTTGACTGGCAGAATAGAAGTTCAGATTCTGTAGGATGAGATGGTAGGAGGACAAAATAAAATTATGCAATGTGGGGCAAATACAAATTATATATCCAAAAATATGATGAAGAGACTTGAGTTTGTAATCTTTGAAAAAGAAAACTTAAATAGTTTAGTTGAAAAGTGACTACAAAATTAGATTATTTAGGTAATTCTGTGTAAAACTGTGTTATGAAATTTGATAACCTTAAAGGTGAATGAGCCATCACCTTACAAATTAAGTGTGTTTACAAAAGTTAACTTTTATAAAAGACTAAATATTTGGTATTAGGGACTTTTCTATAGGAACCACATTATAGATGGTTAGATTTCCAAGCCATCCTACAAGAAGATGTCAACTTATGTAGGAGAATGTTAGTTTTACTAACAGAAGCCTGAGTTGTGGATCATGTGTGTCATGTGAATTACAGAGAGGAAGAGTTGGTGGTAAAAGTTTTCTCTTTAATATTTTTGGGGAATGGCCACCCCTAGGAAAATTTTGCAAATGGGTGAAGTTTTCCACTGGCTCCTCTGCACATCTCTCCGATCTTCTGACATCCCTTTCATTTGCTCTCATGTGTTTTAGTCATGACTAAAACACAGTGTGGTGTGTGCTGTATTGGAGACATGCACAGGGTGTCAGATGGAGAGCAATGAACTAGTTCATACTAAGTTTTGACTGAATGTGTGCACCCCATGACCTCTGAGTTAACTGCATTTAAAAAAGAAATGTGTGTAAATAAATTTAAAATTGATATAAGATAAATGTCAAGCAGGGAATAAAGTGGAGCAAAAAAAAAATTCAGACCATGTGAACAAACATAGTTTGGGAAGAAGGGAAGGATCCCTGTGTGTGGTTTGCTCTGCCTTGAGGTCTATCTCTGGAGACATCTAGTAACACTGTCAAGAGATTTATTCTCCTTCCTTTGATTCTGAAAACTGGGATTTTATTCTGTCTGTCTGTCTCCAACTGTGTACTTTTCTCACATTATAAAGTATACTTTTTTCACTTTATAAAACTCTCTCTGTTGGATAAAAGTTAAAAAGTGGCATATTTCAACTCAGTCAGCATTTAATTGTATAGTGAACTTCTCATCAAGCCCAGTACATTGTTGAAATGAAGGTTGTTGTTGGAGGTATTGCTGAGTTTAGGAGTTACTCCCTAACTCCTAGGATTTTATAGGTTATAAAATGCAAATACCTTATAGTGTAATTCTCACAGCCTAGTAGGATTTTTGTTTAGGATTCACATTGTGAAATTGCTATCAACACAATTTGTCAGGCTTTGACTTTTTTTCAACTTCATTTGTAAAATTCTTCAGTTTTCTGCCTATTATTGTCCTAATATCCAATCAATCAGGAATACTGAACAGGGTAGATACAAAAGATCAGAAATGTTTTTTATAAGACAACTTTTTTTCCAAAGAATAATAATTATGTGTAGTCAAGGTTTTTGAAGGACTTATTGGTTTTATTATTTTATAACTTTTACCATGGAAAAATGAACTTTGGAAAAACCTTCTTTTCTTAATCTGTATTAAAGATAGGAACACAGACTTAAAAGATATTTTAACTAAATTAGGTTTGTGCTTTATCTTTTGGCTGAAAAGCACTTCTAGAAAAATCCTTTTAAGCCGAAAAATCCTTCTAGAAGGATATACATATGATGTGGATAATTTTTACTCTCTTGAAATTTTTATTTTTCTTACTTACAATTTCTGGTGCTCATGTTGCTTTGGAAACCAATTGTGAATTTCACAGTGCAAGAACATGTTTTATTTTATTTTATTTTATTTTATTTTTGAGTTGGAGTCTCACTCCATTGCTCAGGTTGGAGTGCAGTGGCATGCTCACAGCCATCTCAGCATCGAACTACTGGACTCAGGCGATCCTTCTGCCTCAGCCTTCCAAGTAGCTGGAACTACAGGAGCGCACTACCACACCTGGCTGATTTTTTTGCTCTTTTTTTTAAAAGAACAAGTGTGTCCTTGATTCCAGCCTATGCTTAACTCTATCATAACCCACTTATAAAAATGCCTCTCTCCTTTGCACTGGCCTTATTTCCATTCTAAAAGTAGAAACACAGTCTCTTTACTCAGCTATTCAGTTGAAATGTAGATTATATGCTTCAAGAAAGGCTCCAAACGCTATTACCAAGTTGCCCAGGCTGTTCTTGAACCCGTAGACTCAGGTAATCCTTTTACCTTAGCCTCCCAAAGTGCTGGGATTACAGTCTTGAGCCATCGTGCCTGGCCAGAACATGTTTTAAAAATCTGTGAAGGTTCACCTAGATCTTATTTTACTTTACAAAAATTTCTTCTACTTTTGTCCCTGAGATAAAATAACAAGACAATGTCAGCAATCTTGTGTTGATTTTTATGTAGTATAGTTCTTCTATAGGAGTAACAAGTAAACCCCTTTGAGCACTCATTTGATAGGACCTTAAGACTATACACCAAAGGACATATCTTATTACATTGATTAGCTTAGGGTTATGCGGAAAGGTTACTATGAGAATGTCCTGTCTGTCCATTTAGATTTGCCTGTGTTAGAGGGAATCAAAGTGGTAGGTAAAATGACTGAAAAACAAACCAAAATCAAAACCAAACCAAAACAAACATTTCAGTTCTCGAAATGCATTTGATAGCCTTTCTTGAAGCATATAATCTACATTTCAACTGAATAGCAGAGTAAAGAGACTGTGTTTCTACTTTTAGAATGGAAATAAAACCAGTAAAAAGGAGAGAGAGGCATTTTTGTAAGTGGGTTATGATAGAGTTAAGCATAGGCTGGAAACAAGGACACGCTTGACAGTTACATGGATGAAGGGGGCCCTGATTCTCATTTGGGTTATATTCAATAAGATAACTATTTAGAAATATACTATATTTTAGAAAGTATATTCTCTATAATCAACAATGCTAATAGGTTTTATACAAAGCCCTCAACATTAACTGTAGTTTTAGTAGGTGAACAAATAATATATTATAGCTGTTTGACATGACTAGATTTTTAAAATGTTAATATTAATATGTTATGGTACGCCATATATGGTCATTTGCTATATGCAAAAATCTCACTGAATTGATTCTTAAGGACAATATTAATGCCTTAAATAATGACTTGTACTTTTTTTTTTCTTATATTGTCTTACCTAAATATCAATGCCTTCTCAGGGGCTTCTCCTCTCTTTTTATAATAATAATGCCAACTTATATGAGTTTTTTTTGCTGTTCAGGAAAGTAAGTTGTCCCAACCTGTTTATTGATTCAAAGACCCTCAAATAAACAACCTCCCAAACAAGTGAAGACATATCACATGTCTTCCAACATTTTACCTGGCTCCTTGTCTAAGTCATCATTAACAAGAACAGGCAAAATATGGACTTGGGCTTCTTTAGTGCTATGATTTCATGGAAGTCAGAAGACTTGCATGCTGTCAGTTATGCTCACTGTTTTATTTACTTAAGACTGCTTAAGTAAATAACACTTCTTAAGTTATTAATTTAGTTATGAACATACTAGTGTAGATTAATTTGTTAGAGGACCTAAGCCCAGACAACATGACCTTAGAGAACAGTTGGGTGAATATCTTGTATATCTGCTGGTGATTTTGTACCCTAGTCCTCTGAGGGCTACCAATGGTATCGGGAAGAGGTACCCAATACAAGTCTTAGCTACTTCATGATTTTCATGAGTGCTCTTCTTTAGAAAATATCTCTCTTTATTAATAGGCATCTTTTTGTGTTTGTGCACAGGAAGCATGTCAACTGAAACACCAATCACACTGAATATCGACCCTCAGGATCTTCAGGTCCAAACATTCACTGTAGAGAAACTACTGGAGCCTCTCATAATCCAGGTATTAATACCATGGAAATTATAACATGCAGCAACTGCAGTAGGACTAATACATTTTGGAAAGGTGACCTTTATATATAAATATATCATCTAAAATTGACCTTTAAGTGTTATTAAAATGTAAACAAGTATTATATATTTAGTAATAATAATATTCTGAAAATTTTCTCCCAGATTCTCTTTTAACCACAATAGCAGTAATAGTAGTTATATACAATTTTCAAAGTACCTTACAAACATTATTTTGCTTGCTCGTGAAAACTGAATAAGGCAAGTAGCATGTCTGTATTATACAGACGAGGAAACTGAGAGTGAGAGAATTTCAGGAATGTACCCTAAGGCACATAGTGGTTCATTTTTTCAAATAGGAAATTATCTTTAAAAATATTTTTTGGAGTCAGAGTCTCACTTTGTCGCTCAGGCTAGAGTACAGTAGAATGATCATGGCTCATCACAGTTTTAAACTCCTGGGCCTAAACAATTCTCCAACCTCAGTCTCCTGAGTTGCTGAGGCTACAGGTGCATGCCACCACACCTGGATAATTTTTTGAGAGAGAGAGAGAGAGAGAGAGAGAGAGAGAGTGTGTATGTGTGTGTGTGTGTGTGTGTGTGTAGAAAAGATCTCACTATGTTGTTTAGGCTGGTATCAAACTCCTGGGCTCAAACTATCCTCCTGCCTCAGCCCCCCAAAATGTTGGGATTACAGGTATGAGCTACCATGCCTGGCTGGACATTATCTTTAAAATTCCAAAGTGTATGAGAAAAGCAGCTATTTAAAGGAATTCTGTGATAAAGTCTTTCATAAGGTAAATAACCTTTTGATAACATGCATAATGATTCTCTGACTTATTATGTAAGTCTAGATTGTATGTATTTAGTTTTTTAAAAATCAAAGCTTAAAGAAATCTGTACAATGGTATAACTTTAATTTTTTGTTCTTAACCCCAAAATTGTGAGGGAACTCCCCTTTAGACCTATATGACTCCTAATATGAGATTCAAGTCCTTTTTTCTAAACTCAAGAATTCAAGGGCTACTTGGGTGAGAAACTATGCCAGCCTTACCTCAGATCATTTAAAAATGTGCTTATCTTCTTTGTGAGATGGATGATGGGGAGGGGAGGAGTTCTGAGAACAGACTTTTTTTTCCTGTTTTTACTTAGCACAAGTTACTATCTGCTACTGGAAAGACAATTCAAAATGTGTGCCTCACTGATGATAGCTTAATATTAACTTTGGCGGTTTTAGTGGTACTAATACACTAGTAGCTGGTGTGAAATTGATATTAGATGACTATGGAGACTCCATTAAAGTCTCTGTCTTAGCCACCCCCTAATGGTTTTATGTTAAAAAATGAAAAAAGCCGGGCTTGGTGGCTCAGCCTGTAATCCTGCCCCTTTGGGAGGTTGAGGTGAGTGGATTGCCTGAGCCCGCGGGTTTGAGACCCGCCTGGGCGGCGAGACCTCATCTCTACAATAAATTAAAAAATCAGCCGGGCGTGGTAGCGCATGCCTGTAATTCTGGCTACTCGGAAGGCTGAGGAGTAAGGATCGCCGGAGCCCAGCAGGTCGAGGCTGCGGTGGCCGGGAGCGGCCACTGCACTCTAGTCTGGGCGACAGAGTGAGACTCCAATTCAAAAAAAAAAAAAAAAAAGAAAAAAAAATTATGAAGAAATTGGAAAGCCAAAACAGTAAAACCCAAAATAGAACAAGCACTCATAATCTTATCACCAAGAGATAAACACTAATGTTTTGATGCATTTACTTACAGTACAGCAAAATTATGGGTGATTTTTATCTTATACTTCATAATCCTAAAGACTATCTTCTTTACACATCTTATATGTATATACTTTATATGAAGAAAATATATATGTAAACAAGGCAAAATAGTACTATATTTAGTACTATATACCACTTTTCCATTAAAATGGTGTTTAACTAACTTCTCCATTCTTTGTAAGCATGGTTTAATAAAATTGCTGTTTACTTATGCATTGCATGATTGCACCATATTTTTTAAAAGTTATCTCTCCTTTTTGGGCATTTACATTGTTTCTGTTTTTTCACATTATAAATACTGCTGTGCTGAGTATCTTTGTATATAAATTTTTATCTTAAGTTTGTATTATTTTCCTAGGATTAGTTACTAAATGTAAAAGTAAGTGACCAAATATGAATTTTTTTTGTGCTTTTTCGTACATATCACCAAGTTTTTAGGGGAAAGTTTTAAATGAGTACTCACATATCGTTTAAAGTTTGTTACTATGTAATTATAGAGAGTGGGAGTAGGGAAATGGCTTTCATTTTAGAGATGGCTGGTAAAATCAATTACATTAATGTTACTGTGTAACCATTATTTGTCTCTAACAATGGAACATTAGAGTGGGTCACTTAAAACTTGCTAATCAAAGGTTGCTTACATATTGCTTATAAATGGAGAAAGTATCAAGGAGAAATTGTTTTTTATATTCTAATTGAAACTAATAGATGTTTTGCTTTAGATAAGTTCATTGCTATAGAAGTCAATAGAAAGTATTCTAAGTCAATTCACATTGAAGGATGTGCTGGTCACACTTGTGTGTGTGTGTGTGTGTGTGTGTGTGTGTGTGCGTGTGTGTGTGTGTGTATGTGTTTTCTGGCATGTTCTAAAACTGTCATAATCATCTATAAACATTTGTTGAGTCCACTAGAAAATTAAAAGGGAGAAGCTACTTGAGTAATTTTATTTGATTGGAAAGAAAGGTATCTCTTTAAAAAGTATAATTATGCTAATTTTAGAGGGCTTTTGACATACCTGGATTCACATGTTTCAAGATCCACAAGTAGATAAGTCACAGAAAGGGAACTCAGATCTATTATAGGCCAGATAGTTGTCAGTTACATATAAATGTAATTGCTGCTGGGGCCAGTGGCTCACACCTGTAATCCTAGTATTTTGGGAGGCGGAGGTGGGAAGATCACTTGAACCCAGGAGATATCAGCCTGGGCAACACAGTGAGACCTCATTTGCACCGGGGGAAAAAAATTAAACATTAGCCTGGTGTGGTGGTGCCTGCTTGTAGTCGCAGCTACTTGGGAAGCTGAGACAGAGGATCACTAGAGTCCAGGGAAGTCAAGTTTGCAGTAAGTTGAGATCATGCCACTACACCCCAGCCTGGGTGACAGAGTGAGACCCTGTCTCAAAATAAAAAAAAAAGTAATTGCTAATTTTATGTTCTTTAAGATTGCTGTCAATTTTTTCCAAAATGTTTATTGATTTCTTTAAAATGTTTGGTAAACAGCTTCACTATTTCAGCTTCAAAAAAAAAATCTAGGTCTTAGCAATATTCAAGTCATATTAAATTAAAATATTAATAATTTATTGTGCAAGAAATATCTTGTAAAGCAGAATTCTAGTACAACAAAATTATCTGGACACACTCTTGATTTTCATTATAATGGAATTCTTCTGATCAGAAACTGGTACATTTTGAAGTCAAAGAATTATTATTTTAAAATGACTGAGTTTTTGGATTTTATGTTCAACTTTCTTGTATCTGTCACATTGAAGTGTACCACTTGTCAATACAAATAAAAGAGCCCAGTAAATTATATTAAAGGTGTTTTTTCTAGGATACTTTCAGAACTTATTCACTTTAAAATTGAAATTTTGTATCCTTTGACCAACATCTGCCCCATTTCCCCTACCCCCTAACACCTGGAAACTACCCTTACTCTCTGCTTCTATGAGTTTGACCTTTTTGGATTCCACATATAAATGAGATCATACAGTATTTGCCTTTTTGTCTTATTTCACCTAGCATAATGTCCTCCAGGTTAATCTATGTTAGAAAATGACAGGATTTCCTTCTTCTTTATGACTGAATAATATTTCACTGTGTATGAATAAAGAAAATGCAATATATAGATAGATAGATATAGATATATCGCATTTTCTTTATTCATTCATCTGTTGATGGACATTCAGATTGTTTCCATATCTTGGCTATTATTCCAAAGAGTGTTTAATATGAAATAATTACATGGTTTACTTTAAGTATATGATATAGTTACACTGGAAAACTTTCCAAAAGAAGTTCATGATCTTTTAGTTCATATCACCGCCTGCTAAAGATATTAATTTAGTAGCTCCATTAAAATTTTTTTCACTTTCCTCATTATTTGATTTCATGTTATATTCCTTTGCTTTAAAGGTTCCACAGAAATTACTTATCATCTCTGTGTATAACTCAAAGTCAAAATTACATTTTAATTTTTGGAGTAATTGGTCATAGATACTATTATGCCACTCCAAATTCTGAATTCATTTATTCGTAAATCTTTATTCTGCTCTTCTATAGTTACCAGAGTCTTCCCCACCAAACCTGATTTATTTTTAATGTATTTTTTTTCCCTCTTGGATGCAGGTAAATCACTAGGTCATTTTGCAGGGGTGTTCAGCCTGGGATATATTTCAATCATTCGCTTTCATTTTCTTGTGTGATAACTTACACAGTTGCATCCCTCTGTAATAAATTCCTCCAATGGATCAGAAATAATTTCTCAGCAATTACATTTTTATGATTGCAACTGCAGGCATCTACATTTTATCACTTTCAAGATACAAGTTTGGCAAAGCAATGCAGAAAGTCTATTTATGCAGAATAGTGCTTAAAATAATTTACATCTCTATGTTGTATACTCTCTGAAGGGGATATAGCTGCTAGATCTTGCTACAGTCATTACATAATAGAGTCATCTGTAATCTTATTTGCCACAAAATACAATGTGCTAGGTGTCAGATTTATGTTGAATGTGAGTTAAAGGAATTGACTTACTAAAAATCCCTTAAAATAAAAAAAAAATAATGAACTCCTTATAATGTGTTATCTCTTGTAAGGATTTTTTTGAGGGGAGTGCAAATGTTCAAATGCACTTTCTGATTATACGTATATTCTATGTTTTCAAGAGGTAAATCTAGAGTTAGATGAATAGTAATAAACATTATTTCTCTAGCTCCTATCCCTATAGGGATAGGACTTGTATAGGACCTTTTGGCCCTTTCCTCATTTCTGCCTCCACAGTGTCTCCCGCCTATCTCTGCGAGTCCCCTTAGCTTTTAGAGACTCTATAATACTCATTGGGTCAAGTTTAATAATATCTACCAGCTTTGTATCAGTCAGCATAAGAAAGGTTATGATGTGATAAGAAAATCTCCAGGCGGGGCCCGGTGGCTCAGCCTGTAATCCCAGCACTTTGGGAGGCCGAGACGAGTGGCTTGCCTAAGCCCCGGCGTTGGAGACCTTCTCCAGGCAAATTGGCGAGACCTCGTCTCTACAACAAATTAAAAAAATGCTAGCCGGGCATGGTAGCGCGCGCCTGTAGTTCCGGCTACTTGGAAGGCTGAGGCGGAAGGATCGCCCGGGGTCCAGCAGGTCGAGGCTGCGGTGGCCGTGATCATGCCACGGCACTCCAGTCTAGGTGACAGCGTGAGATTCCAACTCAAAAAAAAAAAAAAAAAGAAAAGAAAAGAAAACAATCTCCAAACCCCAGAGGTTTAACGGATTTTTTTTCCTGCTCAAGCTACATGTCCAATGTGGATTGGCTGGGGTTTCTGCTCAGTGCAGACATTCAGAGTCCCAGACTAAGATAGACTTCATCTCAACACGTACTTCCACTGTCATTGTAACAGGGGAAAGAGAACACGATGAATCATGCAAGAGCTCCCAACATGTCCACCTGGTTATAACATGTCAGTTCTACTCACATTGTTTTTGTCAAAGCAAATTATGTGGTCAAAGTAGATGTTGAATGTATGATCCTGCCCTGTGCCCAGAGGAGAGTGGGGATATTCGTGAACAGCCTCAATAACGATTACATTTCCATTGCCTTCTTTTTAGGGGCTCCTTTTGCTAGGTCTTCCTCTGCTAGCAAGTCACTTTACCACCCTGGATGCAGCTGACTATCAGGGCGGGGAGTTGACTTAGTGACACTCAATTACAAGTTGGCAAGAAGACTGAGGTGCTCTGGTTTGAATGTTCTGCCTTTTGGGGATGGTCACGAATTGGTCCTATCACCATCCTCTCTTTGGGGAGTTGACAGTATTCTGAGAGTTAAGCAGTTAGGACCTAGGGTTAAATAGTTATATTAGCTGCAACGCTGAAAGACACACAGAAAGAAGTAGAGACATAGAGAAGAGCTGAGTCATAGTGATGGTGGTGTTTTCAGGTTTGGATTCACAAACTCTTGCTGTTCAGGGACTATAAGATTACCTGGTGACCAGAGTTTTAAGACATCTTGTCAGTTTCCAAACCACGTTCTATTCTCAGAGTTATATCCTAGCCTCTGTGACACTTCATTGTTTTTAGTTGCCTGAGTACCAGCTATGTGGGCCAGGTGCTTATCTTCCTTCTGTAATCTGATTCCCAGGCCTCCAACTTCCTGTGCAAATTCAAAGGAAGTCACATTAGCAGCAGTGATCCAGGGTTCCTTTAATTGCCCTAATTTGCTTATGCAAAGGTAGGGATTTTCCTATAAAACATCTCTTCTCTTTTCTGCTCTTTCCCTCATCTCCACATTTTAGAATCCCTGCAGAACAACTCACCTGTGCTCCCAAACCCGCCTATCTGCCATGTTTTCCTGTTTCATCTGACTTCACCTTGTTGCTGGTGGATGGTGACTTTTGCTGGTAGGAGACTGGAAATGGACATACAAAGGCAGCCATGTGCCAGTGCCTCCAAAACTATATGGGGCTAAGGGCAAACATCCCTGTTACCCTCTGAAGTTTTGCTGAAAACCTTCAAATCAACTGACAAAAGGCAGATTAATAGGAGAAAAGACATACAAAATTCATTTCAATGTGTATAACCTGTAGGAAAATCGTAGAGGAATGATTACCCAATAACCTAATGGGGTACAGATGCTTATATACTCTTTTTCATAGGGAGGAGAGATAGGGGAATGTGCCAATCTGGGGGATAGTAAAAGATTTTTAGGGGAATTAAATGGGTTTGGAGAACACACAAGGGCCTGGAACAAAGTCTGTTGGGCCCACAGAGCAGACAGTTATTTGTGACAAAAGTCTGCCCCAGTATGTTGACAGACTATAGTCTCTCCTTTTCAATAATATTTAAATTAATGAAAATTCAGGGAAGGAATCAGAAGTAATTGTTTTTTTCTTTGGAAGGTCTGGACTTTAGGCAGATAAGATAATATCAGAGTAAAGCTTCTTCCAATGTCTACTAGTCCAAGAACTTTTAATTTAAAATAATCAACACACCAGGGTGCCATGTTTTGGGGTGAAATTCCCAGGTCTCCTTCTGCTGCCAATCCTCAAGGTAGCAGAATGCCTTTCTTACCAATTCTGTGCTGTTTTTGGTCACATGGGCCCCAACGAAACAATGGTTGCACCTAGAATCACACAAAATTTTTATGGAAGCAACTCCTTTTAGTTTCTTCTCTGTTCTTTCCCCTCTCCTTGTTAGAGTCAAACCCCAGTCCAAGTGGCTGGATGGGGAACAATTAATCCTAGCTTTTCCAAAAACTATGTTTTTCTTTCTTTCCTGACTCCTACAAAAAATGTGTTACACCCCACTCTCAACAAAAATTTCTTTCTACTCTCCCTGAGCCAAAAGAAAAAAAAAAGGCAAGCAAGCAATCCTATATCTATAAATGTTGCAATTACATACCTAGATGCCCAAAGGGTTAACTTTCCACCATTTTACAGATAGATTTTATTGACCTCCAGGTAGCTGGGAGAGAACATGTCTGTCCCCTTTGTCTTCTTAGCCTCCTAGAATATAATTTCCTTTGTTTCTTTCAGAAAAGAATTCAACTTTTGTTTGTGGTTGTTTTCTGTAATTTCTATAGGTCATTTTGAATAAGTATGATGCCATTTACTTATGCTTTATTTGTTTTATCTTCAAGTCTCTTTTTGTACCCTTGTTGATCATTCTATCAATAGCATTCATGTTAGAATTAAACTTGAAGTTTATAAGGAAATCTCAAAGAGAAGCCTGCACATATACAAAAAAAAAAAAAAAAAAATTGGAGTTTTGACTATAACCTCAACAAGTAACCTTATGGGTTACTAAATTAAACGCCTTTTAAATACTTATAGGCTTAAGGCTTAATAAGTATAAAGATGTTATTTTTATGGTAGGATGAAGAAATAAACTTAATTCTGCCTCAGTAACATTTTAAGGTTTAAGGTGATTCAATATAGCTGAATTGATTCTAATAAAGTGAATTATTTAATTTCTGCATTCTTTTACTGCTAGGAAACTGCTCCCATGGGAAAACTATTAGACTATAATATTTCTTGAGAAACAAATAGTGGAGAAAAAGGAAGCCACTCTTTAAATTAAAATAAGGATAAGAAAAAACAGTAGCTAATTGAAAAAACAGTAGTGAGTCCAGTGGGAGCATGCATGACAAGTGTACACTGATGCCTCCAGCACCAGAACCTGGCAGCTCTGAGATGATCTGTGGGTAGATGCCATTTGTTGAACATACTTCACTCCTTCTCAGCCTGCTTCCTAGATCTTTTGCACTTTCAGACTCTGACTTCTTTCTACTCACTTTAACATTGCTGCCCTCTTTGTTCTGGGTTCTCTGACCACCCTCAGTCTATTCCATTTCTGTTATATAGCTATATAAGTTCTACATCTATCTATCTATCTATCTATCTATCTATCTATCTATCTATCTATCTATCTTTACAGTAGTGAATGTTCTACAAATTAATGTGATTTATAATTTTGCAGATGAGTTTTTTTTTCATTTAGGAAACAGTTTGCATTCTTAACCCTGATTTGCAAGATACTATATTTCTTCAACTTAAATACATTTTCCCACATTCTCTAATTCATGTTTTTAACATTTCGGAAATTAAGATGTATCTTATAATGGATATAAACATTTAGTGTAGCTTTTCTTTCCCCCTTTTGATCCTTGTTGGGCATTACAAGTTTTATCATAGTACACTATAATTTTCTTTACCTTTCATAAGTGATCTGACCTCCCTTATAAGCTACTACCCACTTATATTTCAGCCAATCAGATGGCAAACTTGTGTGATCCAACAATGTAAACAGTCCCTTTTGGTCAATGCTCAGTCTCTTTAGAGAAAATGCTCAAAAATGGGTAATTGGGGTGAAGGTGTTGCTTATGTGATCTCATGGTGGGAGAGTGGGCCTTTGGATCCATGTGATGGCCTTTGAGCACTTAGTATATATTGCTGCAGAGTGGCTGGTCTGGAATGCTCTCTGGACTGATGACCTTTGAGGCATGACCAGTCTCATGCATGGCCATCTTGTAGGTACCTCTGTGTATTTCCTGATGTAGTCTGTAACTTACATAATTTGTAAATTGCTCTTTCTCAGTTTGGTTACAATCTGTGGGTCTCCTAGAATGCCTTAATCTCACCTTGGCCCTTGATGGTGCTTCAGATCCCTAATTCCCAGCTACACCCTCCACTTAGTGTCTGGCATCATCTGTTCACCCTCAGCCTCTGATCGTTCACCATGGTGAACATGGCAGGTCCACTGGTCTTCAACACAGCCAGACTTTGGTTATCTTTCATGCTGTCTAGGAGAGTCTGGGTATTATCCAAGCTTGACAGGAATCAAGATTGATTTAAGAAAACTAAGTTGGCCTTCCCTTTCCCTATTTACATTGGGTTACCAAGACTGCACTGTACCCACCTCAAAGTTTTGTGTAGGGGAGCTCATAAAACAATTTTCTTCCAGAGTCTTAAAGATGAATGGAATAAAAATTCCTCTACTTTCAGTGTTTTTCAGCTTCCAAATGGGTGAAGTCCAGAGAACAGAAATAAGGACATGTATCTTACCTGTTTCTCTTACCAGTCAGCCCCTTTTCCCAGTAATCCTCTCTTCTTTTTCCTGTCTGACCAGATCTTCTTTTTCATAAAACTCTGTCATCCGCCTTTTGCTAAATGAGAGCCAAAAAGATTTGACTCTTTCTATATTTTCTTCTAGTAATTTCACAGTTTCAGGTCTTACATTTAAGTCTTTAATTGCTTTTGAGTTGATTTTTTTTTTATATGATGAGAGATGGGCATCTGGTTTCGGTCTTCTGCATATGCATATTCAGTTTTCCCAGCACTATCTATTGAAGAAACTGTCTTTTCCTTGAAGAATGTTCTTGGTGCCTTTGTCAAGAATCAGTTAGCTGTAAATAGGTGGGTTTATTTTGGGGTTCTCTATTCTGTTTCATTGGTTTATGTTTCTTTTATGCCATTGACATGCTGTTTTGGTTAATATAGCTTTGAGGTAAATTTTGAAGTCAGGTCGTATGACACCTCCAACTTCACAGCTATATCCTTGCTTGAGATCTTAAGAAAGTCAACTTTGAAACTCAAAGATTATCAATGGCATCTTTGTTCTATCTGCTTTCTTCATCCCTGGATAATAGGTCTCAACTCAGTCTTGTATATGGTAGGTTCAATATTGAAAAAATATTATTTATACTTACATTCTGAAAATAAGTGATTATATTCATGGTTTGTGTTGTAATTTATAGTATTTTGGAATTGAGGGACTATGATAATATCAAAGAAGGGACTTTGGGACATTAAAGGTCAAGTGCTGACCAATGAGATTCAAGATTGGTTACTGATATTTAATTTGTACAAAAAAATGAGAAAAAATGACTTTATTGACTTAGAGACAATTCTGACAAATGAAGTGGATACAACCTAATTAATTTTAAACTGAGCATCAGCATTTAATTAGCTGATGAACTGTATTTAAACCACATTTATGTTGCTATAAAATCTTGGATCCTACAAGTCTAATCACTATCTTCTATGTATTTTTTGCTTAACATTTATTACCTTTCTTAGTTATACATGATAAGCAAGTAGTTGTGTATATTTTTTCTAACTATCATCAATAAAATTGAGTTTTATGTTAGAAGAGAACAAGAAAGAGTAAATATGACAGTCTAAGGTAGATGGGGAAAAAAAGAATCTGGCAACAGATAGTGGTGGTGAAAGCAGGTAAAACTTTATAAATTTGTGTTGGAAAAGTATATTGGTATGGTTTATTCAATTTTATGGTTGCTTGGGTTATAATGATTCTCAAACATATTTGGAACACACAATTAGGGATAATAACCATTTTCTACTACCAATCACTGATGGAAGTGGAATGCTGGACAGGATGGACCAAGGGATCACATGAACATGTCTAAGTTACTTCATGTAATGCCAACTCATTCTTTATTTAGTGTCAGCTTTGTTCTGATTGGATTTTTTACTTCTTATTTTGTTTCCTTTAAGCAATCAAAGATTGTTGATGGAAAGAGTTGACCGTTTGTGTTTTCTTGTTTAGCACTTCTTTGAATCAGTTCTGTACTATAAAATATTGGTTATTGATTTACTAGAATGATTAGTACTTGGTTTAGGTATAAATAACAGCATGAGCATAATTTATCCTTAGTTTTCTTAATTCAATGTCTTGATAGTTTTTCCTTTAATTTTTGGAAATACTAATTTTTAGAGAAGGAAAGTATATGATTAACAATACATTTTTAAAAATTGAATTTGTCCCTGAATTGTTGTTTTGTATAAAACAGGCACTTTTCCTAATTAATAGTTATATTTGAAATGGTAAAAGCCACATATCCTAGAATTAATAGGTTAATGGCTAGTTTGCTTAAGAAATACTACCTCTGAATGTTGGGGTGTCTCAAAGTTCATTCCTGTGTCTGCTCCAGTTATACATTGTTTTTGGGAGATAGTATCCAATCTCTGATTAAAAAAAAATACTGCTCCCAAATATATTTGAAATTTTATTTACAGCAGCAAAACTGACATTTGAGCAATTAAAGGTAAGCTATGAGAAATATATCTCCAACCCTTATATCTCTTAACTCCAGAACTGTATACTAGTCTTCAATTTAGCAACTCTAAAAGGCAAATTTAACATGTCTAAAGCTCAACTCTTGATTTCTTTTCCTCCTTACCACTCTTTAATTTCCTCATCTAAGTAAATACTATCTCCATTTACCCAGCTGCTCAAGCCATATGCCACAGGGTCAACCTCGAGCCACATATCTTTTATAACCTATAGTCAATCTATCAGCACTGTTGACTCACTTCAGAATATACCAAAATTCTGTCATTTCTCAACAGCCCCACCACTGTTTCCTGCAACACTGTATTCTCCACTTGGGCTACTGTAACAGGCTGCTAACCGCTTTTTGTCTTCCTTTCCTCATCCCCCTCCTGCCTGTGTTGCTCACTCTGTGGTCTGCTCTCCACAGAGCATTCAGAATGGTCTTTTAGTGATAATGTTGCTTTCTTGTTCCAACCCTTTCAATAGCTTCCAATGATAAGAATAGAATCATGAGGCCTGCATGATTTGTTGCCGCGATGCTAGACATACTTCATTTTTTTATGCTCAGGCACATTGACCTTCCTGCTGCCTCTGAAATACAACAATCAAGCTCCTGTTTTGGAGCCTTTGCACTTGTTTCCTCTGGAATGTTTCCCCCCCCAGACAAACTATTTGCTTGGGTCCTTATTACCTAATCACCTGATACCCAATCTAAACTAGCTCTTTTCCTTCGCTCTCTTTTCTCTTACCCTTCTTCACTTTCTTCACGTATCAATGGCTGCTATTGTGTTCCACAATTAGTTATATATTTGTTTATTCTCTATCTCTACTCAGTAGAATGAGGCTCACCGCCATGTTCTGGCACAGTGTAGATGCACCATCAACATTTGTTAAACAAATGGATGGTGGAGTCCAAATTAATTTTGTTTGTTCATTTGTTTTTGGGTAGTAAGTAGTTAAGTAAAAAGTAGAAAAAACTAACATTTGATGTTAGTCTCATCATTTGGTCTTTTCATAGTTGTGTTAAACTTCATGTTTTATCTAGGAATAAGTATATTTCCTGGATTAGAATATTTAACTACAGCTGTTTATGTGTTGGCATGTAAACCTCTTTGCTTTGTTATGCCATCCATGTGGCATGGAGGGCTGGTGGAATTGGAGTGGTATCTACATGTGCTTTTTTATTGTCCCTCAGTAACTCGAAGTAGTAGCTCATGTTAGCAGTGGTTGGTAATCGAACAAACAAATAAAACTCTAAATTATACATATAAAAGGTTATAGTTGTTTTATACTTTTTGTATCATTTGTGGTAAGGATTGTTATGGACTGAATTGTGCCCTCTGCCTTTCCTAAGTACGCATGTTGAAGTCCTAACTCCGGTACCTCAGAATGTGACTATATTTTTGAAGATGAGGACTTTGGAGATAGAAGTAATTAAATTAAAATGGAATCATTAGGGTGGGCCTTAATTTAATATGACCAGTGTCCTTATAAAAGAGGAGATTAGGACATACAGGGAGAGAGGGTTTTGTGCACATATGTAAGGACACAGAGAGAAAGTAACCATCTGCAAGCTGAGGAGAGAAGGAGCCTCAGGGGAAATCAAGCCTGTCAACACCTTGACCTTGGACTTTTAGACTCCAGAACAGTGAGGAAATACACTTCTGTTGTTTAAGCAATGCAGTCTGTGGTATTTTGTTATGGTAGCCCTGGCAAACTAATAAAAGGATTGAAAAAATGAAAAATCAGTAATCAAGTAGAGTACTTGCTCTTTTTATTTATAGTTTGAAAATGAACAATGTAATCATCTTTTTGGGGGGGGTAAAAATGACTGAATATAATATACTTGATTTTAGATCACTTTCAACTGATCAGACCCCAGATAGCCAATATGTGTGGACACTTGTTTATTCTGGATTTATAAAAATTTGTTTTTCCATGATACTAGACAGAAGAAATGACCAAAAATCCCACATTAAGAAATTCATTTTGATGAATACTACCTTGTGCTGTTACTAAACCTAAATTTTAATTTTCGTTTAGTGACATTTCTATTGGTAACCTTGTATAAATCACTCAACATTATGGCTTTTGGTTTAAGGCTTTGACAATCTAGGGTTTCATTCATTATTTTCATTAAGTCAGCACTATTTATTTATTATTTACAGTGTGCTAGCTCTGGGTTTTCAGAATGAGGCAAGAATGGCCTGTGTGCTTATTGAATTTGTGGGAAAGCTGAGGAGGCAGTATGTTAATGGATAATTATAAGACTATAATGAATGATGTGAGAGCCACAAACAAGGGACTTTGAGGAGAAAGAGTCATTTCAGGTTGAGGTACTGAACATTTCCTGTTCTGAGCATCACGGGTAGCTTGTAGTCAAACTCCACAAATGGAAGAGAGTGAAAATTTAGTCAGGAGTGAGATCGTAAATTGCATCATAATTCACGCTAAAGAGTTTGAACTTATCTTGTAGGCAGCAGGTGGCCATTGAGGTGTTAAACTAGTGCAAGTGAAACAGATTTGCATTTTAGAAAGATGGCTCTACTGGGAGCATGAGATTGATGTGAAGGCAGTGAGACTTCACAGGAGTCTTCATAAAAGACTCAATAAGGGACAGAATCATTGCACACACTTTTCATAATAATGGGTGGGGCTGAGATTGATGCCCTGTTTCTGTGTCATGAATGACAAGGGCTAGAGAAGATAAGAGAGAGGGAATAGCCCAAATGACCTCTGGGTTTCTGCCGCAAGTTAGGAGTCAGCCCTTGGTATAAGAAATACAGGTGAGCGCCGGGCTCAGCCTGTAATCCCGCGCCTTTGGGAGGCTGAGGTGAGTGAATTGCCTGAGCCTGAGGGTTCGAGACCCACCTGGGCAGTGAGACCTCATCTCTACAATAAATCAAAAAATCAGCCGGGTGTGGTGGCACATGCCTGTAATTCCGGCTACTCGGAAGGCTGAGGCGGAAGGATCGCCGGAGCCCAGCAGGTGAGGCTGAGGTTGTGGTGGCTGGGAGCGGCCACTGCACTCCAGTCTGGGCGACAGAGTGAGACTCCAACTCAAAAAAAAAAAAAAGAAAAAAAGAAATACAGGTGGAGGAAGTAGTGGGTTGGTAGAAGAAGGCTTCTACTTTGGGCATGCTGTGTTTGAATTGTCCGTTGCCTATTGAATTACATATTAACTCTTTCCTTGGCTTTAAAAACTTTTCCTATTTAAGCTGCAACCTACTTTCTAGCCTTACTTCTCTCCCAATTACCTGTTTTTGCCCACAGCCTGCCTAATTTGACTGTTTGCTACTTTCAGATAAATTTTTGTCTCTGCTCCTTTGTACATGGTTTTATTGCCTTGGTTATCTTCCTTTTGGTCTCTCCTGGTAGAAAGCTATCTGTTCTTAAAGGTTCTTCTTGGAAGTCCTACTTAATCCTTGTGAATGTTTGCAATCTCAGCAACACTTTCTTTGTACTTCTATAAATGTAAGCAGTTATCATTCTGCCTTTTATATTGTAGCTTGTTGTATATTTTTCTTGTTACTATACTGGAACTTACTCCTATTTATTTCCTGAATGCCTAGGGTATTATTTTGAACAAAATATATGCTCAGTAAGTGTTTATTGGCTTGAAAGAACTAAAGGAAGGTTGTAGTTGGTTTTGGTTTTGGGGGATGCTGAATGTCAATCTAGAAATATGTAATATTTGCTGGTTCCTAATCCTTCAATCTTTCCCAGTACTTTTGTTAATTCAATAAGGGTTGTTTCTAGATGGAAGTAAGGAATAGTTGAAATTATCAATGAGTCGAGGAAGGGACAACCCTCCTCCCCAGCACTGGATTATACCTTTTACTTTGAAAAATTATAGGTTCTACTTATCTAGAGACAGTTTTATTTTTCTACCCTTCTAATTTTTTTCAGAACCCGGCTGGAGATTTAGCTAATTAACATAGCTCAAATGCCTTATATTTTATTTTGCACATTAAAATTAACTCAAGGGAGCAAAAGTAGCCCTGAAGGCTCCTGTGAGCTATTGGAGGAAGGTTAAAATTCAAAGTGTTTTAGCTAATAAACAAGAAAAGAGATGGCTGTTAACATGGCCTTTTTATACTGCAAAGATAGTAGAATTTAAAAAATTAGAATTAGATTGGGAAAGAACATGATTATAGAATATAAATGTGTTACCCAAGTTGGCATTTAAAAAGACTTTTCCTGAAGCTAGCATCTGAGATGCTAAAGCAATTGTCACACTGATGCAACTAATGAAAGTAAATCACAACCTCATGCCATATTCTACAATGTTCCTATTTGTGCTAGCATGACTCTGTAAAATGACAGTTAGTGGCTTGGCTCACTAAGTATATCAATTTAATTTTCGGTGTCTTTAGATCATCTAGATAAGCACACTTGAATCAGGAAAAAGTATAAAAACATTTCTTGGTACTCTAAATTTTACTATAAAAATATTGTACAACATTTAAAATATACCTGGTTTTGTGGAATTTTAAATTTGCAGAATTAATGAACACTGAGGGAGTAGGCTATATCTCTTAGGTGAGTTGGAGTAAAAAAAAAAAATAGGTTCAACTTTCTTTTTTCCCACAGGATTGCCAAGCCATGTTTCCTTTCTGAAATAAAACAAATCATTGAAAACATCATTTGACTTTAGTTTGACCAATATGAAATAACTATATTAGGATATTTTAAAAGAAGACGTAAGTGCAAACAACTTATAAAAGTGAATAACTTGCAACTTGCAATTGCATTTTTTTTTGATGGAAGCATAATGTTCTTATACAATGTTCTTTTCACATTTCTTACTTCTCTGGCATTTATGTCTGAAATGAGAGTGGGAATTGCTTCTTTTCATATTACTTGAAACCTCTAATTTAGAACCATTTCAGTGGGGAGTTCTTTCCTGTATCTTTGATGAAGGTATGTCTTTATAGCCTAGCAAGATTTACAGACTAAAGAAAAGTGAGCAAACCCAAGCTCTCTAATGCTGTAAGTCTGGAGATCGTTCATATGAGAGAAACCCTTAAGGTCTGAGAAAGAGGGGAATGGGAGAATTGTGTATCAGTGACAAGAAGTAAAGTTAGCAAGGCATAGGCTAGGACCCTACATTAGAATCATCTTTGCTACAAGTTCCAGCTAAAGTTTTTGTGTTCCTTATAAAAATATAACTGATTTTGTACTAAAAAAGAAAATGAGGATACAGGAATTATTTTTACAGAATACCTTGAAAACTAATTTTACTAGTTGCTGGTATTCTTTCAAGAAATGAGAGACCTTTTCAAATAGCATATGTACACTCTCCTCCTCCCTTTTAGTGAGAATCATGTGTTTTAGTGAGTCACAGTCACTGAGAGAGTAGGCTATATCTCTTAGGTGAGTTGGAATAAAAAAAAAAAGGTTCAACTTTCTTTCTTCTCACAGGATTGCCAAGTAATATTTCTTTTCTGAAATAAAACAAATCATTGAAAACATCATTTGACTTTAGTTTAATCAATACGAAATAACTATATTAGGATATTTTAAAAGAAGACATAAGTATAAACAACTTATAAAAGTGAATAACTTGCAACTTGCAATTGCATTTTTTTTTTTTGATGGAAGCACAGTGTTCTTATACAATGTTCTTTTTCACATTTCTTACTTTCCTGGCATTTATTATAAGGAACAAAGCATTTCTGGAATGCTCATTTTAATTTCAAAGCCCAGGCTATTCTATGGAAAACATTTGGTGCATGGAGGATCTGAACAATAAAGGAGGAATGTGCAGTGGGAAGCATCATGAATTGTGGCATTTAAAATACATTCTGAAGGAACATTTCAGACAATTATACTTTATTCTTCATTTTAAGCAAAGGTTTTAAACTAGGTGCTGTAATTTGTCTGAATCTGGACAAATATCTTTTAACTCTTGATATATAAATTAGACTGACAATAGTGAGATATTTGCCTTTTGGAGTTTGTGAAAATGCAACAAATCAGACTTTTTATCATTCTTATGTAATCTGTGACAAAGACACATGACCCTGTTTAGTTGCTTCTAAAGCATATAGAATGTGCTTTGTTAAGTACCTTGATCACATTTAGCATGGGAGGCACTAAGAGCAAGATAAGGTTAGGTCCAGAGAGAACATCTTTGATAAGGATTCTTGTAGCCAATTTTCTGCATCAATGTGGGGAATGAATTGGAAAATATACATCAAATGCCAACAAATATTTGTGTCATGTTATGATTTTGTATAATATCTTGCCTCATTTAACCTTTGCACAGTCTTATAGGATAATATGATATTTCTTACTTCCTAAGAGAAGAAACAAAGACTTCCCACAGTACATTCCAATCTGGGTCATGAATATGGGAATGAAACAAATGAGATTAAAAGAGAGGGCTTATGGGGCAAGGGGAGGAGAATAGAAAGGCAGACAAAAGTTATTTTCATCCACATATTTTCCGCATAACTTATACGTTTTTTTCTCAGTTTCTTATTAAAAACTGTGTCCAGATATCCAAGTAAACAAACATCTAATGCTCCATAAACAACAAACAAGAAAAATCTCTAGGGGCTGCTAAGCAGGAAGGATTATGTATAGTTTGTTGTTAAAGATGTAGTGCATGTTTAGCATACGTCTTGACAATTTTTAAAAAAAATTATTTTATTTTAAAGATATGGGATACAATTCAGGATTAGGTATATAAATGGTCATTGTACAGGTAAAGTTTGGACCTCCCTTTGGTCTCCACTTTGCTTGGTTTGAGATCAGGTACCCTTTTCATGTTGTGTTCCACCTTCCCCACCCCAGCAGTATCCTGCTACTGCCATTCCCTTTCTTATAGTATTATGGTAAATGTTCAGGGTCTGCTTATGAGTGAGAACATGTGGTACTCTGTTCTTTGTTTCTGTGATAGATCAGTGAGTATGATAGACTCTAAATCCATCCAAGTTGCTGCGAAGTCTCACTATGTTTACCAGGCTGGTCTCGAATTCCTGGACTCAAGCAATACTGCTGCCTTGGCCTCCCAAAGTGTTAGGATTATAGGCGTGAGCTACAGAGTCTGGACAGAAATGGATATTTTTCATAATGTAATTCAGTATGATGTTTTTATTTCCAAATATAGATGTTTAATTTTCATCTTCAAGTAATGTTCTTATCATGAGTTTGTTCTTCTTGTGGTTAAGATTCATTTTTTTCTTTTTTTCCCAGGTTAATTAAGGTATAACTGGCAAATAAAATTTGCATATGTTTATAGTGTACCTTCTGATGTTTAATGTATGTATACATTGTGAAATGATCAAAGCAAGCTAATTAACACTTCCATCACTTCACATATTTGTGGTGAGGCATTCGTTCTTATTTTAAATAAATTTACAAATGAAATATATGCTCATTATTGATATATTTAGGCAATTCAGAATAGAGGCATTTTAAAATCTTTCATTACTACCCCATTCAAACCATTCATATGTTAAATATTTATTAAACACTTTGTACACTGTTCTGAATGCTGGATAACAAAATGTATTTCATGCTTTCATTGAGTATGCATTTTAATATTACATTTTTAGTACTTAGCTTTACATTTTTAGTATTTACAGATAAATTTGTCAGGTTTTGTAAATGTTTTAAGGAAAAACAAAATGGGGTAAAGGATTAGCGTGAGAGGATGCAGATAAAGGTGGTCAGGAAAGACCTCTTGATAGGGGACTTTGTTTGGGAACTGTTTGAGAGGCTGAATAAATTAGGAAAGAGGGTAGGAGACAGATCTGAGAGATTACAAAAGGCAGGAAAGTAGATCATGATAGGAATTTGGTCTCTGTTCTCTTGAGGTAATCACTGTTTTGTATGTCTCAGAGTATTCCCTACTCCTCCAATATTAGTAAATTCTATTTTCAGCCTAAATAGATGACTTAATTATAATTATTTTGCCTCCCTTTTTATATACAGAGGGCACCAAAAATGTATACACATTTTAAGAAAGGAGAAATATATGCCGATAACAAAAGATAAATGCAAGTCACATTTGACTTACATAATTACAAGAGGTGCTCAGAGTGGTTACCGTCTGTGTCCAGACACTTCTGAGAAGTTCTTCAGGAAGTAATACTTAAATAACATCTCTTAAAATGCGTATAGATTTTTTGGTACTCCTGGTTAGACTGCTGAGTACAAAATGGTATAAATTTTATTTTATAATTAGTTGATATTTTTGAGATATATAATTTTCTACTTTTCTCATTTTTGACTACTTTACAAAGATTGTATATTTTTTCAAAGTTCTTAACTGCTTTATCAAGGTTTCTGTAATTAAAACAACACACACACACACACACACACACACACACACACACACACACACACACAGTCTTCTAAAGCATTTTCTTCCAGTATTAAAACTTGATGAGATTCAATCTCTGTGACTCTTTCTTCTTATCTTTAGTTGGGAACTCCGTGGTAAGTATTGCGCTCTTCGTGCTAAAACTTGACTTTTGGGGTTTGTACCAACAACATTTCTGAGAGTGAATCCTGTTACTATAAAATACAGCTGACCCTTGAACAACACTGGTTTGAACTGTGCAGAGCATATATGCGGATATTTTTCAATGACAGTCACATCAAGTATGCCTGCCTCTCCTTCCCCATGTCTTCTTCCTCTGCCACCCCTCAGACAGTGAAACCAACTCCTCTTCCTCTTCCTCCTCAGCCTACTCAATGTGAATGCAATGAGGATGAAGACCTTTATGATGATCCACTTCCACTTAATGAACAGTAAATGTGTTTTCTCTTCCTTACGACATTTTATTTTCTCTAGCTTCCTTTAAGAATACAGTATATAATACACATAAACATACAAAATATGTGTTAATTGACTCTGTGTTACTAGTAAAGTTTCCATTTAAAAGTAGGCTACTAGTAGTTAAGTTTTTGGGGAATCAAAAGTTACACTCAGATTTTCAATGCATGGAGGAAGAGTGGCGCCCCTAACACTTGGGATTGTTCAAGGGTCAACTGTGCTTCCTTTTGTTCTAGGATATGATATCCCAGGACTGTCTTCTCCTCAGTTTCTCTGAGTGATTTGTGTATTTTTTCAATTTTAGGTTACAACACTTGTAAATTGTCCCCAGAACCCTTCCAACAGGAAAAAAGGACGTTCAAAAAAAGCCAGAGTCCTTTTAGCTTCTGTGGAGGAAGCAACTTGGAATTTATTAGACAAAGGAGAGAAGATCGCCCAGGAAGCTACAGTTTTAAAGGATGAGCTTACTGCTGCACTTAAGGAAGTTCGCAAAGAAAGTGAGTACTTTAGTTCTGGTCAGGAGAAAACTGTATATCCTTAGGGTGTTAGTTACTGAATTAGATTTGTGAGTGTTTTGTTTTTGTTGGCTTGAGTTTATTAGTCTTTTGCAGAGCTGTGAGGAGTTAGCTGTGGGAGGCAGAGTGGCTCATTAGACAGCTCCAAGGCTGAGTCCCACCCCTGGCTCTTCTATTTAGCAACTCCTCCTTCCACTCCCCCATGCCATAGCTTCTCTATAATAAACAAAAAGAAGGGTATTTTTTTTTCAACCATAGAATATAATGAAAAACGACTAATGAAGTTGAAGACATATTTACCCATACATAAATAAATTGTAAAGTTCCTTGTACACAGTTGGGAGATAGAATTTTTAGAACTGACCACCTCAGAGGTACATTTTTTATTTTTCAAATTTCTGGAGATTTAGATTTTTCTAAACTTTGTTAATGCTTTGTATAAATTATGTATAACCTATGTTGCTGCTTTGTTAGTTTTAGATAATAAAGGCATGTATCTCACCTTCTGATATCTTTGCTTATCATAATGCAGAAATTTTCTAAAAAATGATAAGTCCTATTTGCAGGATATATTTAAAAGAATTGCTCAATGTTCTTTGGTGAATGGAATGATTTTTGTGTACATCAGCTTGTTGCAAATAACTATTTTGGGAGGAAAGGGAAAGTTGAATTTTTCTGTTCAGCTTTTAACGGAGACTTGAGATTTCCAAATATTTCCCTCCCCCAGCTCCCAATATAGCTTTAACAAAATCAAGAAGTTTTTGCTCTTTAAATAATTAAAATGAATATACTAGCCACAATAAACTTTGGGTCAAATATATGAAATAGGGGATTATTTGTAATATACTTTATTTTATTTTTATGTTTATTCATTTTTAAGATAAACTTTATTGTGTATATTTAAGTTATGCAACATGATGTTATAGGATACATATAAATAGTAAAATGGTTACCATAGTGAAGAAAATTAACATATTCATCATCTCACAGTTACCTATTTTTGTGTGTGTGTGTATGGGAAGAATGTCTAAAATCTTGAATAAAGTATCATTAAATATAGTACTCATGTTGTTACAACCTGACCAGATTCTTAGGCCTGATGCTCAGGAAAACTAGAACTGGTGCAGCTATTACAATGGAGAAAGCATTTTGTATTGCAAGGCAGCTGAGTGAAGAGGACTGGAGAAATTACTCAAATCTGCCTACCTGAAAATTCAGAGGATAGGTTTTTAAATAAATAGATCTTGGCAGGTAGAGTATAATGGGCTGTTGACTGATTGATGATGTCATGGTGAGGGTGTCCAGACTATTTTCCTGTTGCAGAGCCAATTTCTGGGAGGAGTTCACCACAGGACTGGTGGTGAACTTCCTAATATGTGTTGGGCCCATCAGAGTACAAAGTCTGAAAAATATCTCAAATACCATTCTTAGGTTTTACAATCGATGCTGTCTATAAAGCAAGTCCTATGATTATCAGGTATTAATCTCTGGGCAGAGAGCCATTATAGAGGTCTCAGGCCCACTGTTTAAGGGAGAATTGGTTGATCGGCCTTGCAGGGCAGCTTCCCCCTCCCCAGGGTTCAGGACATGAAGATAATTAATTTCCCTCTATTGGGGTGAAAGCAAACTTAGAAACAATAGATTTGTTAATTTCTAAATGTAGTTGCAGCTCTTTAGGGTTCAGGTCTCTTCTACAGTTTTTATCCTGTAGCAATATTAATTTTATATGAGGGGAACTGAAAAAATCCCGGAATTATTTTTTGGAGGGCAGGCTCTTTGTAGTACAGGCTTCCTTACTAGGCCAGTATTCTAGGATCCTTTAGGTATCAGTGTACTAGATAGCATTGGTGTGAGAGACTGTGTTCTGCTTCAGTGGAATTTTTTTTTGAGATTCTTTCACTGCATTTGTCCATTTCATGATGGGTGATTTATGCGTGTACCTGCCCACACTGCACTGAGTGTTCAGCAGTTTTTGACCCCAAATGTCATGACCCCATGTCCCGCACTCCCTATTTACCTGATCTCTCCTAGAGTGACTCTTTTTTGGTTTACCCAGATGAAAGAGTCTTCAAAGGGAAATGTTTTGCCAATATGGCAGAGGTGAAACAAAAAATGATAGAAACATTAAAAGGCATCAACATTGACAAGTTCAAAAATTGTTTTGAGTAGTGGAAAAAGCATCTTGATAGGCATATTGCATCAAATGGAGAGTACTTTGAAGGTAACTGAAATGTAAACATGTAGGAATAAATACACAATTTTTAAAGAAATAAATTCCGTTTTTGGGGGGGATTCTCCCCCAGTATAGGTAGCTTCAATGTTGTACAGTAGATCTCTAGACTTGTATAGCCTACATATCTGTTACTTTGTATTTTTTGCCCTACATCTTCCCATTTTTCCCTCCTTCTTATCCCCTGGTAACCACTGTTTTATTCTCTGTCTCTGTATATATGACTTTTTTCTATGCAACATTTTTTTCTATGTCTGGCTTATTTCACTTAGCATAATGTCCTCCAGTTTCATCCACATTGTGGCAAATGGCAGGATCTCCATTTTTAAGGCTGATAATCTTCCATTGTGTATATATATTACCACTGTTTCTTTTTCCATTAATCAGTCAACAGACACTTAGGTTGTTTTCATATCTTGGCTATTGTGAATAATGCTGCAGTGAACATAGGAGTGCAGATATTTATATGAGGTGGTGGTTTCATTTACTTCAGTTATATATCCAGAAGAAAGATTGTTAGGTCGTATGGAAGTTTTCTATTTTTAATTTCCTTAGGGGCTGGGCTCGGTGGCTCAGCCTGTAATCCCAGCACTTTGGGGGGCTGAGGTGAGAAGATTGTCTGAGCCAGCGAGTTTGAGACCAGTCCAGGCAACTTGGCAAGATCTTGTCTCTATAATAAATCAAACATTAGCTGGGTGTGGTAGTGTGCGCCTGTAGTTCTGGCTACTTGCAAGACTGAGGCAGAAGGATTGCTGGAGCCCAGCAGGTCGACTCTGGGGTGGCCGTGAGTGTGCCACTGCACTCCAGCCTGGGCAATGGAGTGAGACTCCAACTAAAAAAAAAAAAAAGTTCCTTAGGAAACTTCATACTCTTTTCCCCAATGGTCATACCTTTTTATATGCTTTATATGTAATTTCTGTTTTATAGGAATTCTTCAGACAATATATAGAAAATATAATGTGCAAAATAATTTGAATTGAATTTGTCATTCTTCTAGGTTCCCTTCCACCTCAGACTCACTCTTCATCCTGTGTTCTTTATCATCATCTTCCTAGTCAGTTTAGACCAGTTCATTTTAGACGTTTCCTTCTCATTCCACCCTCCCTTTCAATTAGTCTCTAAGTGCAATGAATTTTGTCCTTTTGTGTTTTTCACATCTGCTCCTTCTTCTCTATCCTAACATTGCTTCCTGAATTCAGGATTAGCTTTTCACCATACCAAAATCAAATAGATCTTTTAAGAATGAAAATAGACTCATTTTACCTTCCTGCTTAAAATTCTTTTCAGTAGCTGTTGGAGGACTATTTTTCTGAGTAAAGTTCAAACTTTTAAACCTATGTCCCAAAGCATTTCATAACTTTGCTTCTACCATTCTCTTGCATCTTATTTCTTATGACTGCTCCTCTCTCCAGTGTTCCTCCAAATAAGAACTTGCAGTAGATTGAATGGTCCATGTTGCTTTTTGCCTCTGTGCTTATTACTAGTTACAGTCATGCCTTGCTTAACAATGGCATGACTGTATTTCTTTCTGAGAAATATGTCCTTAGGTGATTTTGTCATTGTGCGAACATAGTATGCTTACAGATACTTAGATGGTGTAGCCTGGTATATACTTAGGCTATATGGTATAGCCTATGGCTCCAGGCTGCAGACTTGTGCAGCATGCTATTATACTGAATATTCTAGGCAATTGTAACACGATGGTAAGTTTTTATGTGTCTAACTATATTTGAACTTAGGAGAGATACAGTAAAAATATACTATACAAGATAAAAAAACAGTGCACATGTGTAGGGTATGTACCATGAATGGAGCTTACAGGACTGAAAGTTACTCTGGTGAGTCAGTGAGTGAGTGATGAATGACTATGTAGGCCTAGGACATTACTATACTTCACTGTAGACTTTATAAACACTGTACACTTAGGCTACACTAAATTTATTAAAAAATAAGTTCCTTACTTCTACACTGTTGGTGGGAGTGTAAACTAATACAACCTCTGTGAAAAACAGTTTGGTGATTCCTAAAAGATCTAAAAAACAACTTTCCATACAACCCTGCAGTCCTCCTACTGGAAATATACCTGGAGAAACTCAAATCACTTTATGACAAAGATACCTGCACACGTATGTTATTGTAGCATTGTTCACAATAGTGAAAACATGGAACCAACTGTGCTGCCCGTTGAAAGAGTACTGGATTAAAAAAATGTGGTACATATACATGATGGTATTACACAGCCATAAAGAAGGACAAAATTATGAACTTCACAGCAAACTGGATGGACTTAGAATCTATAATACTGAGTGATCTATCACAGAAAAAAAGAACCGAGTATCACATGTTCTCACTTATAAGCGGACCTTGAACTATTATAAAACTGTAAGAAAAGGATTGGCAGTAGTGGGAAACTGCCAGGGGAGGGTGGGGACAGTATTAGCAGTAGTGGGAATCTGCTGGGGGAAGGTGGGGAGCACACCTCATCAACAAGGGTACATGCATAATGAACATTTGTATACCTAACCCTGAATTGTACCCCACATCTTTAAAATAAAAAAGTTTCTTCTTCAATAAGTTAACCTAAGCTTACTGTATACTTACATTTTTACTTTATAAACTTTTCAAATGTTTAGCTTTTTTACTTTTGTAATAATACTAAAATTAAGATAAATTAAATTAAAATAGGCACATTGTATAGCTGTACAAAAATATTTTCTTTATATCCTTATTCTAAAATTTTTAATTTTTTTACATTTTAAACTTTTTTTGGTTAAGAACAAAGACACACACACACGCAAATACATACACACACACATTAGCCTAGACCCACACAGAGTCAGGGTTATCAATATCACTGTCTTCAACCTTTACATCTTGTCCCACAGGAAGGTCTTCAGGACAAATGCATGGGAACTGTCATCTCTTCTAATAACAATGCCTTCTTCTGGAATACCTCCTACGGACATGCCTGAGGCTGTTTTACAGCTAACTTTTTTTTAAAAAAATAAGTAGAAGGAGTACACTCTAAACTAACAACAAAAAGTCTGTGCAGTAGATTTGTTTACACCAGTTTCACCACAAACACCTGCATTTCTTTACGATGTTACTACGGCTACAAGGCCAGCAGACAATAGGAATATTTCAGTTTAATTATAATCTTGTGGGGTCATCATGTATATACAGTCTGTCATTGACCAAAATGTTGTTATGCAGCACATGACTATATTTCCTTCACCTGGATTGCCCTCCTCATTCAACCAATTCTTACTCATGTAGCAAAGCTGAACCCAGGTAATCTTTTCCAGGTAATGTTTACTGACCTCTAGTTGCTGATTTAGATGCCACTCTTCTGTGTTTTCACAGACTCTGAGCATTTCTCTTTCTATAGGACTAGCCATTCCATACAGCAAACACGAATTTACTTTTTTTTTCCTTAGTAAATTTCGACTCTTAATACCTCGAAGGTGGCAGGTACCAGGTCTTTTTTGATTAATAATACCTGACACATTATAGATGTCTGGTAAATGCTCGTTAAATAAACAAAAAAACTGAAGCATCTTTTTGTCACTTTATATTATAAAATTATATAATGATTTTCCGTTTGCTCTTATGACAAATTACTTCTCATAATTATGGTTTATCTGTTGAATCTTTGGTAAGGATTATGAGCCCTACTTTGATATCATTTATCTAGAAAAATGTGATATATTTGATAATATAGTTTCTATAAATTGCCTGGTAAGTAATTATGTAAGACATTGGTCATTCTTAGATGGGAAAAGTAATTGCAATGAGATGGTAATTTGTTTTTGTTTTCAAAGTAAGTCAACCTTTTAAGCTCAATAAAAGTAAATTATTAAAAAAAAGTTCTCCAAGAGAAATCTATTTGGATACTAGGATTATGCTGTACAGGGTATATTCTTCACTATGCTCTATTATAATGTGTGAAATATATATATGTCATATGCTGTATACACAATGGATACATTTGATTAAAGATCACCAAGTACTTTACCCTCTAATTCTTTTGACAAACTGCCAAAATGAACTACTGCCACTTCAGTGTGGGAGGAAAGCAGTGAAATGACACATGATTCTGGAATTTGGGGAACAGCTAATACACTATAATACTGGAAACATATTTTAAATAGTTTCTTGCCTGTTTTTTTTTTAACTTCAAGGGCTTTGTCCAGTGGCATAATGTGAAGAACTAATAAATAACAGGTAATAAGTTTAAGGTATTTGGAAAAGTGAAAAAATATTGGGAGTTGAGATAGTTTTATTTATATATTTATTGGCATTTTCAAGAATAATTTTGAGACTAATTTAGAAAATTTCTTCTTCTAACAAAGACAGGTTTAATTTACATAGCATTACTAAAAGATTCTTAATACTGTTTCACTGCTTTTAGTGGCTTTATTTATAGACTTAAAGCAATTAATAATGTGGGCATTTTGATTATCTAAAGAACTTAGCTGTGAAAGATAGAGCATGGGTAGTAAGGGGCAGATGGTGAAAGGAAAGGTGAAATGTGGGTTGAAGTGTAGAGATCCCACAAAGGTGGCTCACATTGTAAGTAATTACTTGAGGTTACTCATGATCTTATAGCTTACTCCTATACTTCCACCTATCTGAAGGCAAAATATTAAATCTGGGATTTTATGTAAATAATTTCAGAATGATATCTAAATTATCTGGGAATTAGCTAAGAATTGTTTATAATACCTGGATTACATATTTTGCCTGTAGCATATATTACCATCTTTTATAACTTCTACTCCCTTTCAAACTATAGACATTGCTTCTAAGTCACACACTTGGTTATATTTAGTGCTTCTTAATGGGTTTATTGAAGAATTACATATATACAGAAAAGTGCACACATTATCTTGAACATTATCTTTTGAGTCAGACTTCTTTTGCTCAATGTGGTATGTCTGTGATAACTAACTATATAGTAGTTCATTCATTTTTATTGATGAATAGTTCATAGTTTATGCATTCTGTTGCTGATGGACATTTAAAATTTTTCCAGTTTTTGGCTTTAATGAGCATTGCTGCTGTATACATATTTATGTATTACATTTGGTGTGTTAATGTAAACATTCTTGTCGGACTTATACATAGGAATGAAATGTCTGGGTTATAAGGTATACGTGTACATATGCTCAGTTTTAGTAGATAGTACCAAACAGTTTTCCAAAGTGGGTTTTCCAATCTCATCAGTAGTACATATGAGTTCAGTTGATCTACATTCTTAGTGTTAGCAAGTATCAGTGTTTTTAAGTCAATGTATGTAGCAGTACCATATTGTAGTTTTAGTTTGTATTTTTCTGATAATTTGTTACACATTCTAGATATGAGCTCTTTGTTAGTTGTAGTTATTACAGATATCTTCTCCCTTTCATTATTTTAAACATTTATAATACTCAGATAGTCTTAATTTTAATTAATTTATCTTTTTTTCTTTATAGGTAGAGATTTTTGTATTCTGGTAAAAAACTTTATTTAAAAAATTTACTAAAAACTCAAGAAGCTATTCTCTTATGTTATCATCTAGAAACTTTATTTTTTTATCATTACAATCGACCTGGAAATACGTTTTTATGAATGATATGAGTTAGCGGTAATGATTCTTTTTTTTAAAATATGGAAATTCAGTTGATCCATTACCATATGTAAGCATATAGAAGTTTAATTTTTCTAATACCATTTCATAAAAAAGCTATTCTTTCTTCCCTGAATTACTCTTTTATCTGTTGAAAATCAGTTGGCCATATATGGGGAGGTCTACTTAGGGACACTCTTCTACTTGAATATGAATCTATTCCATTGATTCATATATCTATTCTTATACCAATACCACAACAATATTAATTACTATATCTCATAGCAAGTATTGAAGTAAAAATTATTTTGATTTGGTTATTTTAAGCACCTTGAACTTTCATAGAAAGTTTAGAATTATCTTGTCAATTTTTACAAGAAAAGGCTACTGAGGTTTTGATTGGGACTATATTTTGGCTATAGATCAATTTGTGCTAAATTGATGTTTGAACAGTAGTAGATCTTCTAATTAAAAACATGGTATATCTCTCTATTTATTTTGGATACAAATTTTGCACATACTTTGTTAAATTTGTCCCCAAGCATTTAATATCTTATGATATTTTAAATGGTACTTTAAAACATTTACAATTTTTAAAGTTTTATTTTAGAGTTGTTGGGTATATGTGAGGATTTACTACATAAGTAAATTTTGTGCCAATGAGGTTTTGACTGTTAGTGGGTTCTCTCTCCTCCTGATAATGAACCTGGTACCTACTGAGTGGTTGTACGCCCCTTGTCCCTTTTCCCTTCCTCCCTCCTCTAGCAGTGTCCAGTGTCTGTTGTTTCCACCTTGGTGCTCATGTGACCAGTGATCAGAGCCTGCTTATGAGTGAGAATATGCAGTATTCAGTTTTTTGTTTCTGTGATCATTCACTTAGTATGATGGTCTCCAGGTGCATCCATAAAATGTTTAATTTTAAATATTCAAATTCACGACAACTTATTCCTGCTCTCTCCAGTTTATTTTTAAGTCCATCTAGTTAACTTTTTTTTTTGCTTCAGTTACTTCATTTGTTGTTTCTTGAATTTTTGTTTGTTTTAAAGAAATAGTTTCCATTTCTTTGCTGAAATTCTCCATGTATTCATTCATTATGACCACTCTCTTTTTAAGTCTATTTATAATAGCTGCTTTAAAACTCCTTATTTGCTAACTATAACATCTGAATTATCTGGATTTTGTTTCTGTTGACTGATTTTTTTCTTGACGTGGGGCACATTTTCTTGTTTTTTCATATGTCTAGTAAGTTTTGATTATGTGCCTGACAGTGTAGAAAGTAGATTGTAGAGATTTTGGATTCTGCTGTCTTCCTGTGAAGAGTGTTGAGTTTTGCTTTAGCGGGTAGTTAAATTACTGAACAGGATGGAGCAACCTGGTCTGTGAAACCCTCTGCAAAGGAGAACTGCAGTGGGTCTCTGGCTCTTGCCCCAGGGGCTGCGGACCCCAACACCTCAGCCTGCTCTTCATATGGAGCTCTGCTGTTGCCACCGCTGGGGCATTGCAGCAGACTGGACAGCCACTGCAGCGCAGATGCTGCCGCAGCCGCCGCCGCCACCAGTAGCACATCGCACCACCTGGGCCGGAGGCGATCCACGACTTCAGTCCTTGAAGCCCCTTCAAGGAAGATCTGCTGGGATCGCTGCCACCTCTCCTGCAACGGAGATGTCCTGCCCGCCGTGAGTCTCCTGCCTGTGCCCTGAGGCAGGCATCCATCTCCAGTGTCTGCCTGTTCCTGTCCAGCCCCAACCCCTCTGGGGCGAGCAGCTGAGATAGCACCACCTGCTGACGATTCGAGGTAACAACACTGAAACGGGAGAAACAAGCTTGAAAAAGACATAGGCCAGAGTGGTGAATGGAGAGGGATTTGAACTGTCCTTCACAGCAGACCAGGAGCAACTGACCCTAACTGCAAACTAATTTACCAGCTTGAAAAGAAAGTTAGAAATCAGAACTGAAAGGACATTGGACTTAAACGAAAAGTCTCAGAGTGTGCTTCATTGATTCTGTTAGTTTAATGACTTAATTCTATTCCTACTGTATTGTTCCCTTTTTTTCCCTCTTCCTTTTCTTCTCTCTGTAAACCATATCTTTGTATAGAAGAACAGTACACCAATAAGGTGGTTGGTTAGCTTGAATGTTAGCATCAGTATATGTTTTATTTTTTTTTGTATGGGAGTTGGTTCATCTGTAGCTGTGGTCTATTGTTTTTATCTGTTTCAGTATAGGTCTCTATCTCTATTTGTTGGCACACGTTTGTTTCCCCCCTTACTCCTCTATCTCTCCACCCCCCATCTTCAACCCACTGTCTGCTCCATTCTCTGCCCTCTGCTAACCACATTTTATTTCAGGGAGTAAACCTACAGCCCCACTGCATGGACAGATTCCAAGGCAGTGGGAAGTGGGTTCCAGATTATTCACACATCTGTCAGCGAATACCAGGACCTGCAGATAGATTTTGAATCACAGCTCCCCCCTTAAGTAAATCTCAAAACTGCAAAAAGGACCACCCCCAACCTACAGTGCAACTCCAGAATTGAGCAAAGTAAGAGGCCATACATAAAGAATAGGAGGTTGAACAAACAGAAGTAAAACCAATCCCTTTACCCCTGAATAACAGAATTAAAGAAGACGATGACGTGGAGGGAAGGAAAAAGTAGGGAAGGGGAGAAACCACACAAATGAAGAAAAACCAAAAGAAGAATATAGGTCTCACACAGACTCCTGGGAGATCAGACACTGAGAAAACAGATTCTGGAACACAGACAATGAAGAGCCCCCAGAATGACTGGTCACATGCAACAAACCCAGACATCAAGACATTAATGGAGAGAATTAAAAAAAATTGAGGAGAGACAAGAGGAAAATAGGAAGGAGCTGATGTCAGAAATAAAAGCAGTAAGGAATACTGTGGTAGAAATGAATAACAGACTAATAAGCATGGAAAGCAGAATCAGCCAAGCAGAAGAAAGAATCTCAGAGCTCGAAGACCAAAACACAGAACTAACCCAAACTGTCAAAAGCATAGAAAAGAAGCTCAAAAAGACAGAACAAAACCTGCAAGAGATGAATGATCACTTCAAGAGACCAAACCTAAGAGTAATTGGGCTTCCTGAAGCAGAGAGAGAAACAGAAGCCACACTGGAACAAACATTTCATGAAATCATTCAAGAAAACTTCCCTCATCTCATCAAGGATGAAAAATTCAAACACAAGAGATTCAGAGAACCCCTGCAAGACAAAAAATGAGAAGACCGACTCCCAGACACATAATAATTCACCTAAACAAAATAGCTATAAAAGAAAAAATCCTAAAGGCAGCAAGAGAAAAAGGCCAGACTACCTACCAGGGAAGACCAATTAGAATAGCAGCAGATTTATCCACAGAAACCCTTCAGGCTAGGAGAGCCTGGAGCCCTATCTTCAAAGTTGTAAAAGATAAATAATTTCAACCAAGAATAACCTACCCAGCCAAACTAAGCTTCATTAGTGAGGGAGAATGGAAATCTTTTCCAGATATCCAATCCCTAAGAACCTACGCTGCCACCAGACCACCTCTACAAGAAACACTTAAGAAAGTACTGAACACAGAAGACAAGAAAAAAGAACAACAACATTCTTCACAAGAGTACAGGCAAAAGATTAAAAACACACAAGCCAACTCCAAAACCCAAAGAAAGACAACAAACAAACAGGAACAACTCTGTAGGAACCTTATGACAGGGATCAACTCTTGCATTTCAGTTATTAGCCTAAATGTGAATGGACTAAATGCACCACTGAAAAGACATAGAATGGCAAAATGGATAAAATATCATCAGGCAACAATCTTTTGCCCTCAAGAGACTCACCTCACTAGAAAGGACACCCACAGACTCAAAGTAAGAGGATGGGAAACAAACTTTCAGGCGAAGAGAATACAAAAGAAAGGAGGAGTAGCGAACTTAATTTCAGACAAAATACCCTTCAAGCTATTAAAAATCAAAAAAGATACAGAAGGCCACTACATAATAAAAGGCTCAATCCTTCAACAAGAAATAGCTATCCTAAACATGTGTGCACCCAACATAGATGTGCCAACTTTCATAAAGCAACTTCTAGGAAAACTAAAGAAAGATATTGACTCTAACACCATCATAACTGGGGACTTTAATACCCCACTCACAACCCTAGACAGATCATCAGGACAAAAAATCAGCAAGGAGATCCAGAACCTCAATGTGACTTTGGATCAAGTGGACTTAATTGATACCTACAGAACACTCCATCCAAAGACCACAGAATATACATTCTACTCATCACTGCATGGAATGTATTCTAAGATCGACCACGTAATTGGCCATAAATCAATCATAAGCAAATTTAAAAAGACCGAAATTCTACCATGCACCTTCTCGGACCACAGTGGAATAAAAATAAACATTGACACCAACAAAGTCCCCCCCAAACCCACAAAGACATGGACACTAAACAGCATGATGCTAAACAACTCCTGAGTCAATGATGAATTCAAAACAGAGATCAAAAGATACCTGGAAACAAATGAAAATGAAGAAACATCTTACCAAAATCTCTGGGACGCCTTGAAAGTTGTAGTAAGAGGGGAATTTATATCCCTACAAACACACATGAAGAAAATGGAAGGAACACAAATTCACAACCTAACAAGCCACCTAAAGAAGCTGGAAAAGCAAGACCACAAAAACCCTAATTTCAGCAGAAGAATCCAGATCACCAAAATAAAAGCCCAAATCCAGGACATAGAAGACAAAAAGATAATACAAAAAATCAATGAAATAAAAAGCTGGTTGTTTGAAAGGATAAACCAGATCGATGGTTCCCTAGCTAGACTGACTGGGAAAAACGAGGAAAAAACCAAATAAGCATAATCAGAAACACAAAAGATGAAGTCACATCTGACCCTGAAGAAATACAAAAGATCATTAGAGACTACTATGTACACTTGTATGGAAACAAACTTGAAAACCTTAAGGAAATGGAGGACTTTCTGACATCACACAACCTACCTAGATTGGAACAAGAAGAAATTGAGACCCTAAATAGACCAATAACAATCAAGGGAATCAACTACATAATAAGAAAACTTTCTACAAAAATTGCCCTGGTCCAGATGGCTTTCCAGCAGAATTCTACAAGACATTTAAGGAGGAGCTGATACCAATCCTACTGAAGGTATTCCAGGTGATTGAAAAAGATGGAACTCTCCCCAGATCATTTTATGAAGCCAACATCACATTGATACCCAAACCAGGTAAAGATCCAACAAGGGAAGAGAACTACAGGCCAATATCTTTGATGAACATAGATGCTAAAATTCTCAACAAGATCCTAGCAAACCGAAATCAGCAATACATCTCAAAAATCATCCATCATGACCAAGTAGGCTTCATTCCTGGGATGCAAGGCTGGTTCTACATTCGTAAAGCCATAAATGCTATTAAATACTTCAACAGATGTTAAAACAAAAATCACATGATTATATCATTAAATGCAGAAAAAGCTTTTGATAAAATCCAGCACCTCTTCTTGATAAAAACCCTTGAACATCTAGGCATACGGGGAACATGCCTCAAAATAGTAAAAGCCATCTACGCGAAACCCACAGCTAGCATACTCCTAAATGGACAAAAATTGGAACCATTTCCCCTGAAAACTGGAACAACACAAGGATGCCCACTCTTATCCCTCCTGTTCAACATAGTATTGGAAGTCCTGGCTAGAGCAATCAGAAAAGAGGAGGCAATCAGGGGTATCCAAATAGGAAAAGAGGAAGTCAAGTTATCTCTCTTTGCAGATGATATGATTGTGTACCTTGAAAACCCAAGAGAATCTGTCAAAAACCTCCTTACACTGATAAAGGCCTTTGGCAAAATCTCAGGATATAAAATAAATGTACAAAAGACAATTGCATTTCTCTACACCAATAATAAACAAACAGAAACCCAAATAAAAACACAATTCCATTCACAATAGCCACAAAAAAATGAAATACCTTGGCATCTTCCTCACCAGAGATGTGTAAGATCTTTACAATGAATATTTCAAAACACTGCTCAAAGAAATAAAAAATGACACAAACAAGTGGAAAAATATCCCATGCTCATGGATTGGAAGAATCAACATTGTGAAGATATCCATCTTACCTAAGGCAATCTACAAATTCAATGCAATACCCATCAAATTATCAGCAACATTCTTCTCCGACCTAGAAAAGACAACACAGAAATTCGTATGGAAACACAAATATCCAAGAATAGCCAGGAGAATCCTCAGCAAAAAACAAAGCAGGTGGTATCACATTACCAGACCTCAAACTTTACTATAAAGCTACAATCATCAAAACAGCTTGGTATTGGTATAGGAACAGGCATATAGATCAATAGAATAGAATTGAGATTCCAGAAGCAAAACCTCAATTTCTCAACCAACTCATCTTCGACAAGGCCTCCACCACCTACCACTGGGGAGAGGAGAACCTATTCAGTAAATGGTGCTGGGAAAACTGGCTGACCACATGCAGAAGATTGAAACAGGACCCCTATCTATCCCCATGCACAAAGGTTAACTCCAAATGGATCAGAGACCTAAATGTAAAACTTCAAACCATAAGAACCTTAGAAAATGAAGGAAATCCCCTCATGGAAATCGGAACTGGCATCCAATTCCTGAACAAAACCCGTAACCCACAGGTCATAAGAGAGAAGATAGACAAGTGGGACCTTATTAAACTGACAAGCTTCTGTAAGACCAAAGAAACCATCAAGAGAGCAGGGAGACAGCCTACAGACTGGGAAAAAGTATTTGCCAACACCAGGTCTGACAAAGGCTTAACATCCTGGATCTACAAGGAACTAAAACGTGCTGAAAAGAAAAAAACAAACGATCCCATTATCAAATGGGCAAAAGATATGAACAGACACTTCACAAAAGAGGACATCCGAGCAGCCAACAAACACATGAAGAAATGTTCAACCTCACTAATCATCAGGGAGATGCAAATCAAAACCACACTGAGATACCACCTAACTCCAGTCAGGATGGCAATTATCAACAACTCAAAAAATAACAGTTGCTGGAGAGGGTGTGGCGAAAAGGGAACACTTCTACACTGTTAGTGGGAGTGTAAACTAGTGCAACCTCTGTGGAAAGCAGTGTGGCGATTCCTAAAAGCTCTAAATATCAACCTTCCATATGACCCCACAATCCCTGTACTGGGAATATACCCTGAAGGACTCAAATCACTCTATAAAAAAGATACCTGCACACGTATGTTTATCGCAGCATTGTTCACAATAGCAAGAACCTGGAAACAACCTTGCTGCCCATCAAAAGAGGACTGGATTAAAAAAATGTGGTACATATACATGATGGAATGCTACGCAGCCATAAAAAAGAACAAAATCATGAATTTCGCAGCAACCTGGATGGAACTAGAGTCTATAATCCTGAGTGACCTCTCACAGAAACAAAGATCCGAGTATCACATGTTCTCACTCATATAATGTAATCCAATGTAATACTATAAGAAAATGACTGACGGTACTGGGAAACTATGGGGGGGGAGATGGGATTAACAGTAGCAAACATCTGTTTGGGGATGGGGAAAACACCTCTTATCAACAGGGTGCCTGAATGAAACATAATTGTACACCTAACCCTTAACTGTACCCCACAAAACCATAATAAGAAATATTGATTATGAAAAAAAAATTACTGAACAATCACTAGGGATGTGTGTAGGTTTTTTAAAAGGTTGAGTCTGTTTCGATTTTGTCTTTAGTCTTACAGATAATTCTTAGTCATGGATGTAGTAATTGCTTCTATAGTGTGGCTTTTGTGAAGTTTCAATGAACAATTGGATGTATTTACAAAGTCCATCTAACTTACAGGATTCAAACTCTAAACTCTTTTGTTTCTGAAATGGGCACCAACTAAACTGCACAGATTTTTTTTTTAAAAGCAATTATTTAAGGCTTACTGTTGGGTTCTTTGGCATCTCCCCAATGCATGCAGGGATCAGCCATGAATTTTAGGAAAGTTTATTTTTCGTTTCAGGGTTCTTTCACCTGTAGTTTCCTCTTCTATGAGATTTTATTACTCTTAATTTTTACCTGCTCCTTCCTTTTCTAAACTCTGCCCTGTGACATCTCAAGGCCAGTAAGATATTGGCTTTCTACTTGAGTTTTAATTGTCCAATGGTGTCACACTGAGAGTGAAACTGCAGGAAATGACATATAAATGTAACCCTCAACCAGTATGGTTTTTATTTTTCCAAGAGTCTCCAGTTTCTGCTTGTTTTTGGTCATTATCAGGTGCCCTTAAATAGTTGTTTTATGTATTTTGTCTGTTATTTGCGAGAGCATTAGTCAGATACATTCTATTCCATTATTATCAGCACCGGAAACTGCCACCTTCACTTTTGAGTTTATTTCTTCCCTGAGTCTATAAATCTAAGTTGGAAATTAGTTTTTTGTTTTTGTGGGTTTTTCTGGTTTTTATTTTTAGCAAGTTGAAGATGATATTTCTTTGCCTCTAGATTCCATGGTTTCTATTGAGAAGTTAGCTATCATTCTTATTGCTACTCTTCTGAAGTTACTGTGCCTTTTTTTCTCTGACCTGTTTTAAGATTTTCTTTTTATCTTTTGTTTTTGTAAATTATAATGATGTTTCTTGATGTGGTTTTCTTGGTGTTTATGATGCTAGGGGTTTATAACACTTGTGTCTATGGTTTGATGTCTTTCATCTATTTTGGAGAATTCTTGAACATTTTCTCTCCAAATATCTTTTTGCTCATTCTCTCATGAGTCTTTTCAGACTATGGTTATGTGTTTACGACTTTTTCATCATGTCTCATAGGTCCCTCTTATTCTCTTTTCTGTATTTTTTTACATTTTTATATTTTGTACATTTGCTTTTCTTTCCATGCTTCAATCTAGACATTCTCTACCCACTTATATCATCTTTCATAATACTCTGACCAGCTATAATCTAACATTGAATTCCACTGTTTAATTCTTAATTTAATTATTGTATTTTTTTGGTTCAAGAATTTTCATTTAATAGATTTTTAAAAATTCTAATTTTCTGCTAAAATTTTAACTATGCCATCATTTTCTAGACCATCTCAATTATAGTTAATTTCCATATTTGATATGTGCAACATGTAACTATCTTGTAGTTTTGTTTCTATTTTCTGTTTTTTAGTTTTTCAGGTATCTGGTCTTGTGTCCTAGTGTGTTGGGTATTTTTTTATTGGATACTGGACAATATTTATGAAAATTATAGAATTAATTAATTTTTCTTAGAAAGCAGGATTTATTGAAAGGACAGAAAAGCTCCCACCATAGGAGGGGACCTGAATGAGTTACCTAGAATTAATTTTTAAATGTTGATCAACTCCCAATTGAAAGTGTGGTATGTTTACTAGACATTTCTTTCTAGGCAGGCTCTGAACTCCAATTTTGCCTCCTAACTTCCTTTACTTCTATCAGTCTCCACATTCTTCTGTTGTTTAATCTCTCTATCATTTAGCTTTATTGGCACAGCTCCTTTACTTCTATCAGTTTCCATATTCTTCTGTTGTTTAATCTCTCTATCATTTAGCTTCTCATATTGATATATATAGAGTCAACTCCAGGTAGGAATTTTAGGATCTAAATATCAAAAACAAATTTAAAAACTCAATAAAAAAAAAAGTGTGTATATTTTTTAGACTTTAGTGGTAGGGCAAGATTTATTAAACATGAAACAAAAAGGTATAAAAAAATGGATACATTTTATCATATGAAAATTAAAAACTTTCTTATATCAAAAAATTCTTAAAGAAAATGTTTTGAGCTCCACTGAGCACACCCTACCACTTGGCACCTCTTTCATTCATCCCTTGTGGGCCCTCTCCTGTCCCTTCCAAAAGTGACTCCAGACCTTCTTCTCTCTTCCCAAGACTGTAACACACATTTACCCTCAGTGAACTGAACCAGTGCCTCTGCTAGGATAAAGCTCACCTAATAAGAACTTCTCCAGATTTCTTCTCACCTCAAATATTTTCTTTATTTGTAAACTTTTATTCCCTTATTTCTGTTTCTCTCCTTTTACTGTCCCAGGGACCACTCTTCCTCCTGATTCTTAATTCCCTCCCCTTTGGTACTTCCAGAGATAAGAGTCCATCAGTTACTCCCCATTCTTCACATTGACATACTTTCTCTGTATTAGCATCTTCCTCTCATCCTATAAATATGCTCAGGCCATTACCTGCAACCTCCACACCTAGAGCTTTTACTTGATCTCTCACCTTTTCACTCCCAAATTTTATTTTAAAATAATATATTCCACACACTTCTACTTTCATAATACCCATTAACTCTTTTTGAAAAAAAAAAGGAATTTTTTTTGCATTAAAAAAAAGTATAACTAGTGGATGAATAGGCAGAGTGCAGAGGATTTTTAGGTCAGTGAAATTGCTTAGTGTATTACAATGGTGGATACACGACAGTATAAACTTGTTCAAACTCATAGAATGTTTTATACACTCTTAAATGTGTTCTAATATAAACTACTATCAATGTAGATTTATTGATTGTAACAAATGTACCACTGGTAAGAGATGTTGATAGTACAGAAAGTTGGGCATATGGGGGCACAGTGGGTATTTGGAAACTCTGTAGATTCTACTCAATTTTGCTGCAATCCTAAAAGTCACTAAAAATAATTTTTAAAAGTATAATTATGATGTAATTAACACCTGTTTGCTCACCACTTGGCTTAAGAAATAAAGTTTTACCAATACTCAACCACCATAAAAAAAAGAAACTGATATAAACCCAACAAGGGAATTATGACAAAAATGTATTAAAAAAACTCTCACAAATCAATAAGAAAAGCAAAATGAGACAAAAGGAAAATGGCACAAAAAGAACTTTACAGAAGTGTAAACGCCATCAATAAAAACATAAAGAGATATTTGATCTTAGTGGTGAAATAGAGATATGCAAATGAGATAACATTTTATGCAATTCAATTGGCAAAAATTAAAAAGTCTGATAATGCCACATGTTAGGAAGACTTTGAAGCAAGAAGATCTTTTAAACATTATTTTTGGGCATGTAAATTGATAAAACTACTTTGAAAAACTGTTTTGGTATGCTACTTTTGTCAAATGCCAAATATATACATATATATGTTTTTGGACTCAAATCAATTATATTTCTGGTACTGTTGGTATGCAGAAATGCAATTTACTTTTTTAGGTAGGTACTTGCTGAGGTGTTATCTCTGAACTGAAATATTTGGATGGCAATTTTAAACAGCAGAAAATGTTTGAAATATGCAAACACACATAGCTTATTTTTTTGGTACTCCTTAGGATAATAAGACCGTGGTACTTTATTTGGCTTGTGTGAGTAGCAAATTTTGCAAAAGTGGTGTAATACAGTATATGGCATTGCTGTTCATACATGAATTTGAGAAGAATAGAGACTTGAAGCAGAGAATTAATATACTTTGCATTCACAAGCATTTAGGAATATATACTGTTCTCAGTTCTTTACCTCTAAAGATGTTATTTTTTTATTATTTAGAAAAATATATGCAGCATTGTGATATGTGGTCTATTGTAGAAGTTGGGTTATTCTACTCTGAGCTGTCTGTTAACATCATGAATTGTCTTTCAGAAAATTTCTAGAGATGATTAGTAAACAAAAATATTATATAGTTTTGTTGTTGGGAAACCAAATGACTGATGATCTGGGTATTACAAGAATCTTAAAGATTTGTCAATCAAATTTAAAGTTGAAGAGAAAACTTGGTTGAAATGTACTTTTATTGTGACAGTAGTACAATGAAATCCCAATAGAGGTTATGGTTCTCAGTTATCCAGGTTTTAGCTTTTGCCTTTAATTATTAAAATAATTTTAAAATATGAAATTACAGATTTGAATTTCAAATAGAATAGAAAGCAAATAGAATAAAAGGCATTCTCTTGTGTTTTCATTAATGCTTTGATGAATATAAAAACAATAGGACAAAGTTAGTGAAATATTAAAAAAGCCTGGCTCAACATTTGTTCTAATCTCAAATAAAATGTGGGCTTATCATGCGAGAGAAGGATTGTGGAAAGGAAGTGCTTAGTCAATATATCACTGGGTGTCACTAAGAGGGAAAGAGGAGGATTACAGAAGAAACTATGCTTAGACTCTATTACTATGCCTTTTCCCTATTCATTTGCAAACATTTTTTGAGTATCTACTGTTTACCTATGTTGGTTAAATAGTTGGTATTTATATTTGGTACTATTTTGGGTCCTGGTTATATAAAAATAAGTAAGGTATACTCTAGGCATTGAATCTTCTGAGAGAAATAGAGATGCAAGCAATTGTAATAATGTCTGATAAATGACATTATAATTGTGTATCCAAAGGCTGTGGAGCACATATGGAGGAACAATTAAATAGTGTGTTTCTAAGGTGCTTTCATTTTCCTATACTAAGTAGGAGAAAGATGAATCTCCTACTTCGTCTTTGTATGAGTATAGATAAATATGTATACAGTTTATAGAATTAAGTGATCTATGCCTAGCTTGTCTTTTCCTAGGGATTTGCATTTCTTTCTCTTTTTAAAAATTAAATATTTATTGAAGCCATTTTGTGGTCCAGGCTCTGTTACATGTGCTAGTCTCACAAAAGTGAACTAGACAGACAAGGCTTGCCCTCATTGAACTTTTTGATATTGTAGTGGAAAGACAAACAGTAAACAAGTAAAGAGATTTGTTTTTAATTCTTAAAGGGTGTAGATCCTTTTTCCTTGGAGCATTTAAAAATAATATTACTATAAAAGAGTTTTCTCATACAAACATTAACTTCTTTATCTTAATAATAACACATTTTTAGATTCCTAGTGAAATAAAGTAAATATAATATTATGGGTTCCTTAATTTATAAGGGGGTAACAAATTTGAGGTTTCAAGAAAAGTTAAGGGAAAAATTTTCAGGGAAAGATTAAGGTCCAACCTTTTTTCATACCACCCAGACAAGCGAGGGTACCTAACAGGTGGCTCATAACACTGATCAAACCCCTGTTTACTTTGACCCTAAGCCCACCACCACTACCAATAAAGCCCGAAGACAGACCCATCTGGCATTTCAGCCCCCTGCACAACACCACAGCCTCCACTAATAATTGTACTTTAACATACCAAGGAGACCACAGATATCACTGATGCCACCCCAAAATAATACAGAGATTTACTGCACACACTCAGAGGTAAAACCAAAGAGCTGTACCCAATCAACACCATAGATGCATCTTCAGGAAGAAGTACCCCCCCCCAATGAAAGTAAATTAAAAAACAGAAAAAAGCATTGGTTACACCAAATACACAGAATTCAATGTAAAGACCCAGGAAACATGAAAGAAAAAAAAAAAAAAAGAAATATGATACCCTTAAAAGAACACAATAATTCTTCAACAATAGATCTTAACCAAAAATAAAATTTCAAAATCCCAGATAAATTATTCAAAATATTGTTTTTTATTTTTGAGTCGGAGCCTCACTCTCTAGTATAGGATGGAGTGCAGTGGCATGATCATGGTCACTGCACACTCAACCTGCTGGGTTCAGGCGATCCTTCTGCTTCAGTCTTCTAAGTAGCTGGAACCACAGGCATGCGCCACCTCACCCAGCTAATTTTTGATTTATTGTAGAGATGAGGTCTCACCATGTTGTCCAGGCTGGTCTTGAACTCATGGGCTCAGGCAATTCTTTCACCTCTACCTCCCAAAGTGCTGGGATTATAGGAGTGAGCTATCTTGCCTGGCCAAACTATTGATTTTAAAGATGTTCTATGAGATTCAAGAGAAATCTGAAAACCAATATAAAGAACTCAGGAAAATAATTCAAAATAAGAATGAGAAATTTTACCAAGGAGATTTATATTAAAAAGCAAAAAAACAAAAAAAGCAAACAAGAAACAGAAATTCTGGAACAGAAATATTTATTGAAGGGAATACGATATACATTAAAAACCTTCAATAATAGACTGGACCAAGCAGAAGAAAGAAATTCAGAACCTGAAGACAGCGCCTTAGAAATACGAAGGAAGGGGGAACAACAACAACAACAACAACAACAAAAACCCCTGGAATTATCTTTTGGAGGTAGGCCCCTTATAGTACACTTGGAATTTATTCCTTTAGATCAAATGGTTAACCAAAGTTTTTATCTGGCAGTTTTGAGAAGGTTGTGTCATGATTTGTGAAAAGAATGTCCCGAGTTGTGGCAAACAGGTGATAGGAACAAAACTTCACATATTCATAATAACCTTGATTATAAATGGATTAAATACTTTACTTAAAAGATATAGATTTGTTGAATCCATATAAAAAATGATCCCACTATATGATGCTTACAAGAAACTCAACTATAAAGGCACATGGTTCTTTCACTATGCCATTCAGCCCACACCGTGCTGTGTGTTCAGCAGTTTTTGACCAAGAAGTGTATGACCTCCATGCCTCACCCTCCCTATTCACCTGATCTTGCCCTGAGTGACTTTTTTTGTTTTCCCACATGAAAAAAGTCCTCAGAGGGAAACGTTTTGCTGATATGGAATAGGTGAAACAAAAATGACGGAAGCACTAAAAGCCATCAAAATTAACTAGTTCAAAAACTGTTCTGAGCAGTGGTAAAAGCATCTCAACAGGTGTGTTGTATCAAACAGAGAGTACTTTGAAGGTGACTGAAATTTAAACATGTAAGAATAAGTGCACAATCTTTTAATAAATAAATTCTGATTTTCTTTGGTTCCCCTCGTATAATCTAGTCAGACAAAAACGAAGAAAAAAGATGAATAAAGCCTTCAAGAAGCTTGGGACACCATAAAGTGACTAAATTTATAAATTATTGGTATTCTGCAGGGCAAAGAGATATCTAAAGATTTAGAAAGCCTATTTCATGAAATAATAGACAAAACTCTCCACGTCTAGTAAGAGGTTTAGGTATCCAGACACAGGAGGATCAGTGATCCTAAAACTAATGCAATGCAAAAATGACTTTACCTCTGCACATTATAATCAGATTATCAAAAGTTAAGGTGAAAGTAAATTCTAAAAACAGCAAGAGAAAAGCATCTAGTACTTAAAGGAAACCCTATCAGACTAACAACAGTGAACTTAGCAGAAATCTTACAGTTCAGAAGAGAATGGGATGATATATTCAAAGTGCTGAAAGGAAAAATACAAAACAAAACAAAACAAAAATTCAAACAAAAACAAAAACCCAAACTGTCTGTCAAGAATTCTGTATGCAGCAAGATTAACCTTCAAAAGCGAGGGAGAAATAAAGTCTTTCTCAGACAAGCAAATGCATAGGGAATTTGTTACCTCCAGATGGGCCCTACAAGAAATGCTCAAGGGAGTCCTGAACTTGTAAGCATAAAAGAATAACAGTTACCATCATGAAAACACATAGAAGTATAAAAGTCACTAGTAAAGCAATAAATTCCTGGAAACATTCTCTCATACAATAAAGGAAGAGAAAGGAATTAGGTGACATCACTTCACCACCAAACAACAACAAACAGTAAAAGAAACAGAAATATACAAAGAATTTATAAAACAACTAGAAAACAATGAACATTATGATAGGAACAAAACTTCACATATTCATAATAACCTTGATTATAAATGGATTAAATACTTAAAATATATAGATTTGTTGAATCCATATAAAAAGTGATCCCATTATATCATGCTTACAAGAAACTCACCTTAACTATAAAGGCACATCTAGACTGAAAGTTAAGAGGGCAAAAAGATATTCTTTGCAAATGGAAACCAAAAGCAAGTAGGATTATCTATACTTATATCAGATGAAACAGATGTTAAGTCACAAGCCATAAAAGAAGACAAAGAAGGTCTTTATATAGCAATAAAGGGATCAATTCAGCAAGAGGATATTGCTATAACTATATATGCACCCAAAAATGGAGTATCCAAATTCATAAAACAAATATTGCTAGACCTAAAGAGAGAGAGAGATAGTGATACAGTAATAGTGGATAACTTTAACACCCCACTTACAGTATTAGGCAGATTATCTAGACAGGGAAATCAACAAAGAAACACTGGACTTCAACTGGATGGTAAATCAAATGAACCTAACAGACATTTACAGAGATTTCTATCCAACGATTGCAGAACATACTTTCTTCTTATCAGCACATGGAACACTTTCAAGAGAGACCATCTGTTAGACCACAAAACAAGACTCAGTGCATTTTTAAAAAGTGGAAATTATATCAAGTATCTTCTCAGAAAACAGTGGAATACATCTAGAAATCAACATCAAGAGGGCCTTTGGAAACTTTACAAATATATGGAAATTAAACAATATGCTCCTGAATGACCATTGGGTCAAAAAATAAATTGAGATAGAAATAAAATTTTTTTGAAACAAATAGAAATGGAAATGCAATGTACCAAAATCTGTGGGAAACAGCAAAAGTGGTGCTAAGGGAAAGTTTATGGCATGAAATGGCTACATCAAAAAAGTAGAAAGATTACAAATTAACACCTTAAGGAATTAGAAAAGCAGAAGCAAACCAAACCCAAAATAAGCAGAAAAAAATAACAAAAATCAGATCAGAACCAAATGAGATAAAGACTAAAAAACCCAAAAGATCAATGAAGTAAAAAGTTGGTTATTGGAAAAGTTAAACAAAATTGGTAAGTTTCTACACAGACTAACCAAGAAGAGAGAAGACCCAAATAAATGCAATCAGAAATGAAAAAGGAGAGGTTATAACTGATGTCACAGAAATGCAAAAGAACATCAGAGACTATTATGAACAACTGTGTGGTCATACACTAGAACACCTAGAGGAAAGAGATAAAATCCTGGAAATAGATGGAATTGGAGATGATTATATTAAGTGAAATAAGCCAGGCACAAAAAGACAAATATTACATGTTCTCACTTGTAAGAGAGTGCTAAAAAATGTGTACACATGGTTGTAGAGAGTAGAATGATAGATAATAGAGATTTTGAAGGTGAGAGGTTGTGGAGAGGGGGAGGGTGATGAGAAATTGTTTAATGGGTACAATGTATGTTACTTGCGCAGTAAAATACTTTACTTGACCACTATGCAATGTATGCATGTGATAAAATTGTACATGTATCCCATACATTTGTACAAAAAGATACTCTCTATACTTTGATGTGAATTTTCTAGAGCTGGAATGCAGTCTATCATAAATAGCCTTGGCATTTATGCTTACCAGAGCCAGCAATTGGAAACAGGTATCACAGGTTTCGTATTCGTGTATGTCTAGTGAGAAAGGACTTATAAATTTGTTGGAAGTTTGCCAGTGCTAAAATACTTCTTCTCATCTATTTTTTATTGTGAGCCTCCACCAAAACCATCATGAGTCAGTTGGAGAGCTAAGAAGATTAATGATGAGCTTTTGAATCCATCAGGGGCTAACTATAGCTCTCATTTTCAAATATGGGGATATGGTATTTTATACTAAAAGAAACGTTATGCCATCTAGTATAAAGGAGTCTCTTAATGGCATGTTTGTAAAGCTTAGACCTGCAACAGCTGACAACTTGCCCTACTTTGCATGGCTCATGAATATTTCTGGCAGGGTAGGTGATGTGGATAGAAACTGGGGACTGTCTCTTTCCCTGGTGAGAAGTAAACCTTTGTGTTAAAAAATGTATGCATAATATATGCATTCAAGGTACATTTTCTATTTATCCTTTTTTCTACATTTCCATAGTTTTTCATCTCAGTGATTTGCAAGAGCTTAGGTTTATAGTCTTTTTTTTTTGGTAGTAGGAATTAGGACTCTAGACTCGCCATCATCCATATTAGTCAGAGAAAATGATTACTTCTAGAAATGATTATTCCTGGAAAATGGTATCCTGGAAGTGTAATTAATCTTCCTATCAGTATACTTGGATACTTGTTTAAACAATGAATGCCATTAATTATAGAATTTCTAATATTGAACCTTTAGAACGTTACCTATTGCCCTTCAGATTATTCAAGACATTTTTTTAGGGGGGATGGAGAGGGGTAGGTACAAGGAAATAAATTGTATCCTAGTGAACTAGAGTTTAAAAAGCAATTATTTGTATCCATTTTGGGTCACCTGTACTAAAAGAGCTTACGAAACACAGCTATATTGAATATTTATTTATAAATTAAAACAGCAGCTCACTTTTAGTTAACTGTCCCTAAGTAACAGGCCAGCTCCATCCACTCTGTTCCACAAACACTGCAGTTGAGTTAGATGAAATGATTGGTATTTACCACCAATTACTCATAGCCTGTATATGGCTTCAAAGGCAACAGCTGCTGTCCTCATTTTTCCATCTCTTGCTATGTTGATGTTGTCTGCATTTAACTGCTATTATATCTTAAGTATGTTCTTAGATAAGCATTAAGACACAAATACAATACTCTTCTACTCAGTACAGTGTGCTTCAGGAGATGGAGTTCATTCTTCATTTGAAAAGGAATGTTGAACACTTGTTCTAACACACCGGTATCTTGTAGCTGGTGGATTGTTTATGGAAAGACTTCCATTGAAGATTGATGAGATAATTAACTACATTGCTTGTAAACTACTAATTGCTGAAAAACACTCTACATGGTATCCTATAGTGTTCACTTTAAAAATCTGCAGTTGATTTTTCTCATAGTGTACTTAATATTTTCAGCAAACTTTTCATTGTTGCTAATTATGAGGTATGTGGGAGTTGGGAAGTACTTAATGTGTGTGCAGCCATACCAATTTTAGATACTTGTTATGCTGGACATATAGACAGGCTGATTTGAGAAAAAACAATGATGCCGATTTTGAAGGTATTAGAAATTCTGTAAGCTATGTACCATTTACTTTGAAGAATAATTCAAAGGCAAGAGCAAAGATTTCATACATGCTAACAGATTGATTTGTAAATGATAACTCCTAGAAATTAAAATGTGACTTGAAGTCTCAGCTGGTAAAGAGTCTGAAATCAAAGATATGAGTCATATATTAATCATGGTTTGCTTTTCTCCACAGCTAGAGAGATGGCACCACTCTGTAGCCATTTCATAAATGTGAGCAAAGGTAACAGAGTAGCTGTAATGCTGTGAAATAAATGATCTAAAGTTTATGCTTACAGAAGATAGGTCTGAACATTATTATTGTGTTGCAGATTCTAGTGCTAATGAGTGCATTAAACTGTCACAGTTCCTCAGGGTCAGGAATAAAAATCTTAAGAATTTCTGTGCTTGACTCTTCTCATCTCTGCAGTTTCAGAGGAAGCGGTTTTCCTTTTTACTTTTTAAAATTAATTTTTTCAATTATTACCTAGATTCTAGTTCATCTCTTCTCCTCTCTTGAAAGACTTGTATTTTACAATTATCCTTTCTTTCTCTAGCATTTTCATTCATCTTCTTTTTTTACTAGTTCTTCACACATATTAGCTTATCCCTGCTTGATGACTGGCAAATAATCAATAAAAATCCATTTCCTTTTAGTCTGCTCTCTCCTTAAACTCCTAATCCTGTTTTTACCTTATCTGTTCTACTGCTTGGCTTGTTTATTGTTTAATCTAATTACTTTTTCACACTTTTAATTCTCAACTTCTGTGTTGCATTCCATATTTATTTAGTCACCTTGAAAGTTTTTCACCTTCTCTTTCAGGATATTATACACACAATTTTTCTATTACTTATCTATACCTTCCTTCTTTTTTCTTATTGATGTCTTTCCCTTGTTGCCTAACTATAATTTTTCTGAAGTGTTAGTCTTGGTCTTCTCTGTCTCCTCTTCTCTCCTTTTCTTGGGGATATTTTTCATTCTTATGATTTGAATGATAATTGCTATATCGACAATTTTTAGTTCGCATGAAAGCTCCATTACCAAATTCTGAGTGCTTCTCAATCAGTTTTCTTCATTAGTACATAGAATAGCACGCTCAAGGCATTTCCACAAATAATGGCCATTCTTGGGAATGTTTGATGCTCAACATGCTAGCTAAAAACTCTACTTACTTTTTCCCTAGTGAGTAGTGACACATACCATGGACAACATTACTGCTCTAACCACTTACTAGATGGTTCCATGTGGCTTTTTTGGTATTATGTTATACACTCAATGTGTATAAACTGAACTTACCATCTTTCACAAACCCTTTATGAATTTCTATATCTCTAGTATTAACTGACTTGAACTTTCAGCAAATCTGACACTATTGAGTATTTTCTCTTTTCTAAAAAGCTCTCTTTCCTTCAGTAATGGAGTGTCACACAATCTTGGTTTTTTCTTTATGTCTTTGGCTACTTCTTCCCAGTCTGCTTTTTGGTTCACCATTTTTTAACTGATCATCTAGTGTTGGAACTCCTCAAAGCCTTGACATTGCATGGAACAGATGGATGGCAAATTGGGAAATCAACATGAAACAATAGGTTTTGAATAGACCTTAGAAATCATTGAATAGCAAGATAAGTTGGCTGGGACGTCCTTAGGAAATTTTTTAGTCAAACAGTAACAGGACTAGTTCTCTGTTTTAGAAAGATTTATCTTGCATTAATATATAGAATATAGAGAGGTTATATCCTCATAGTGCCTCTCTAATATTAATGATGATAACTACAAGAATATTTATTAGAATTTATATGTTTCATATACACAAAGCATTGATCACAGTGGTAGACTCAGACAAAAGTTCTCACTATGAAGCTGTGTTATTATTGTTTCTATTCTATACTTAAGAAGACTTGAGTCTAGAAAGAAAAAAAATACGTTCCTAGAGTCACCTGATCCGTTAGTAGCAGAATTGAGATTGCCTTTCATGATGCTATATTAAGGAAATATTTGTTGATTGTTGGTAATTGCATATCTGTTTCCCTTTGTTTTTTTTTAAATCATCATTTAATATATGTTAGTGTGATCACTCCAAGTATCTTCGAAATTACTTGAGAGTAATTCTCTTGTACAGCCTCAAACTGTGATCTTTGGAAAATGAGTGTTTCTAGAAATGTTAAGCACTCTTCCATGAGAAAAAACATTAAGTACACTCATAAAACTCCCAATGATAAATTCTAAGCATGTGTTCTTCACCAGAAGACTTCTCATTTAGTACTTTTAAAATGTGAAATTGTATTACAAATCTCCAAGAGGAGATTATATAATAGACTATAGTCTATATAATTTCAGCACCCAAGAAGCAGAACCTGAGATGGGGGTTCTTATGCAGGTGATTTACTGAAGTAGTCCTGTCAAGTGAAATCTGTGAAGGGGTGAGGGAAGCAGGATAGGACAGAGAAGAAGCTGAGCAATGCTGAGCTGAAGCTTACAGGATGGCAAACACTAGTCAGTAGTCATGTAGCTCCTGAGCACTTAAAATGTGTGTAATGTGATTGAGCACCTGAATTTTTAGTTTTATTTAATTGTAACTTAAACTTTAAAAACCAATACTTGATTCACTTATTGGAAAACTTTAAAGTATAAATAAAAGTGAATTGACTTTTTAAACTAAGTTTTTGTGAAATCTAAATATAGATTATTTCTGATGAAAATTTAGCATCTGAATTCAGATGTCTTAAAAGTCTAAAATAAATAATGAATTTCAAAGACTTAGTATGAGAAATACAAAATATCTCAATAGTTTTTATATTGATTGTATGTTGAAATGATATATTTTGGATATATTATATTAAGCAAACAGTTTTAAAATCAATTTTACCTATTTTTTTTACATTTTTAATGTGCAACTTTTTCTATTTACTTAAATTTTTTGGTAAATGTTAATACTTTAAAAAATGTGGCTACCAAAATATTTGATATTATATATGTGGCTTGCATTATTTTTCTATTGTACAGTATTGAGCTAAAGTCTAGGTCTGCCTGATACCATAGGATGTCTGGAGAATGAATGACACCAGAATGATCTCCCCTTAAAAAAAGGGGGTCAGCATTTTGTCCCAGGATCAGTAGTCCTTCACTGGCTAGTGGCGACCACTCTTACTACCCTGTACTCCCCTCAAAGCATAACTTCCAGGCATAATGCAGTTTTGAGTATTTTGGAGGGTCTCTCATAAACTTCACCACAGGTTTGCTGTGTGATATATTAGATTTGACTGAAGACCACCATGTAGTTAATAAGTCTCAAAGGATGGAATCATCAAACTCTTTTTGATTTTCTAGGTAATATTTTATTACTTAGGTGTCTGCCTTTATCAGACAGTTGAACATGAAACTCATTACACAGAAATGGTAACATTTCACATATCTTTTTCACTGCTTGTTTCTGAGTTGCCTACGTGCTAGAAAATTGTCAATAATTTTGATTTCTCTTGAGAGAGCCTTCTGGATTATGTGCCCCAAAGAGAACATTATGATTAAAAGCTATGCTGTTCTCTTATACCTTTTAGATCAGTGTGAGAATCGTGAAGTCATTAGGAGGTGGTGTTCAGACGGGGATGGGATTGGGATAGAGTAAATTCATTGGCATCTAAGGAAATGGAGAAAGCCCCCACTCCATATATCACACACACACACACACACACACACACACACACACACACAATTTGCAGAGCCAGAGATAGCATTCCTTTGTTTCCTATCTTGGTTTGTACAGAAAAGGAAGCAAGCGTAAGTCTTGCCTGGAAGAGGGTGACTGATAAGTCCTGAGGTATACGAAAAAGGCAACATTCCATAGCTTTCTTTTTTTATCCTCTTGAACACAGGCTATGAGACAGAGAACTGGTACATTCTCCCTATCCTATATAGAGAGATAGGATTGGATAGTCCCTGGAATATCTCAGCACTCTTAAAAAGTCATTTCAGAACCATTTGTAAAAACCTAAAAAGAGAATGAAACTGACTTGTGAGATAAAGAGAGAATGTTAGATTATGGACTAAAGAAAATCAAGCATTAGATATGAACTTCTAATGTCAGATCTCTTCCTTCCTTCCTTCCTTCCTTTGCTACCTCTTAATACATTATCCATATTAAAAATATATTGTATTCTGTATCAAATGCTGCACAGATTTGAAACTATGGAGGCCTTTACATTAGATGTTCTCACCAGATGATTTCCTCAGTTATGTTGGGAAAAAAGCCACCACTTTATGACTTGGGGGTAAGTACTGAGCTGCTTGCACACAGTAATAGAGAAAGGGACAGGGAACACAGCATTTTACATATGAGAATTTAATTAATCACTTCAGTGTTCAGACACAGTGCTCATTTCTGCCTTGTATCATACCTGCAAACTCCAAGCCACAGTCTCTTTGGATTCTAGTGGACTGAATAACTCTGTCATCTTTTGTAGACTCCACATGTCATATTCTAGACTGTAGCTTTTGCTTCTTGTTTTAATCTGTCAATACCTTTCCATCTTCCAGAAGGCTCTCAATTGCTATGAATTCCCCTTAACAATCTTGTTATAGCTTTATTTTATTTTATTTGTACCTTTTTTTTTTTTGAGTCAGTGTCTCATTCTGTCACCCAGGCTGGAGTGCAGTGGCACAAACATGGCCCACTGCAGCCTTGACCTGCTGGGTTCAGGTGATTCTCCTGCCTCAGCCTCCTGAGTAGCTGGGACTACAGGCACACACCACCATGCCTGGCTAATTTTTTGATTTGTTGAATTTTTGAAGAGGGATTATAGGCGTGAGCCACTGTGGCTGGCTGCTTCACACTCTGAAAATGAAGAAACTCACCCATCAAATAAGATATGAAGCAAAAACTAATTCAAAAAGGGTGTAAGATGAGCAGGAAGGGAGGAAAGGGCAGAGGGGTGAGGGCACCTCCCAGCCCTGGGGAGGAAACTGAGGTTCTAAGCATGGTAATCAGGGCCCACTGTGGAGCTCTTGAGTTGGAGTCTCCCTCTGTCGCCCAGGCTGGAGTGCAGTGGTACGCTTATGGCCACCCCAGCATTGACCTGCCGGGCTCAGGCGATCCCTCCACCTCAGCCTTCCAAGTAGCCGGAACTACAGGAATGCGCTACCACACCCAGCTAATTTTTTGATTTTTCTTGTAGAGATGAGGTCTTGCCAAGTTGCCCAGGATGTTCTCGATTCCGTGGTCTCAGGCAATCACCTCACTTCAGTCTCCCAAAATGCTGGGATTACAGGTTTGAGTCACCGTGCCCAGCTGTGAGGCCTTTTCAGAGAATTTGAAGGCCGAGAGCCCGTGTCCCACCCCCACCTAATTTGGTTAGAATGTTGGCAGATTTGTAATCCTGCCTGAGCCTTGGTTTTCTCTGTAAAATGAGAATGATGATAGCCACGAGGTCCCATGAGGACAGTTGTGACAATTCAGTGTGCTGTGCTATTGTATCTTAAGCCTGGCACACAATAGGTGTGCAAAAACTAAATATCGAAACGGGCCTGTTTATGCCTTTTTTAGGGTAGAGACAGGGGCTTGCTATGTTGCCCAGGACGGTCTCGAACTTCTGACCTCAAGTGATCCTCCCGCCTCAGCCTCCCCCAAATGCTGGGATTGCAGGCGTGAGCCACTGCACCCCGGTCTGCTGATGCCCTTTTCAAAAGCACCCAACAAACTGAGAAGGAGAAAAGGAGCGAAGGCGCCCGGAGACCGGGCAGGAGCCCAGAGGAAAAAAACTATTTGTAGCTTTCTATTTTCATCTCAGTGAGGTCAAGGGAAAGACTTGGTTAAATAAGAGTGCTCAGGGTGCCGTTTTGAAAGAACTGATAGATTTGATGGACCTTCCCATTGAGGGAATGATATGAGCAAAGATAGGTTAGTACAGTTACAAGGTTTATGGTAAAAGTTAATCTGGAGTAGAAAATGAATTAAGTGACACTAAATAATTTAGGATTTGCGGACTCAAAGTTGAACCCATCCTGAAACAGAAAAGATTGCACTGATATGTTAGGAATTAGGGTGCAACTGTAAGTTCTTAAGCAGTTAGTGTTATTATAAAAGTGGTTTAGCAGGCTAGGTTTAATTATTTAAAAGCACAAAACGTCTGAAGGCCATTTTCTGGGCAGACTTTTATAAAAAGTAAGCAGTTCTTTGCATTTGTATTTCTGGTTTAATTTCAAGCCTTGGGCTTGAGAGTCACTTGATCTAAATAGGTAAATAGATGAATTATTTGAAGTATCTGGGAAATTTTCAGCTGTTTTAAATGGCCACATATAAAATACATTGTGTAGTGGCTAAGATCTTCCCCTACATCTTCTACTATAATTGTTGCATTTAATCTAAAGTTAAATACATGGCAAACTCTCAGTAATTAGTAATTTTAATAGTACTGCTTATATTCATATAGTTTCATGCTTTTCCATAATAGTTTGATATGTATCAATGGTATGATCTTTTTAACAATCTCAGTGAAGTATAAGATAGATGCTAATATCTTAATTTTTTTTTTTTTTTTTGAGTCAGGTCTCACGCTGTTGCCCAGGCTGGAGTGCAGAAGTATGATCACAGCTTACCGCAGCCTCCAACTCCTGGGCTAAAGTGATCCTCCTGCGTTGGCCTTCCTAATAACTGGAACTACAGGTGCATGCCACCACATCTGGCTAATTTTTAAAATATTTGTTTATTTATTTAGAGACGAGGTCTCACTACATTGCCCAGGCTGGTCTTGAACTCCCGTCTTTTGTCTCCCAAAGTGCTGGGATTATAGGTGTGAGTCACTGCACCCAGCAAATATACTAATTTTAAGCATGATAGAGGAGAGAGGAGGGAAGGGGAGGGAAGGGAAGAGAAGGAGAAAGAGGGAAGAGGGAAGAGGGGAAAGGAAAGAGAAGGGGAGAGAGGAGAGAGAGAGAGAAGGAGAGGAGAGGAGAGAGGAGGAGAAGAAGGGGGGGGGAGAGGGAGAGAGAGAAAGAGATAGAGACTGTGAATTGGTTCAATTGACCTGTTCCAACTCCTTTTAGTATGACTGTTTGGGAGGTACTATGCTACGGAGTTTGGAAAAATAAAAAAAATACATTTCCCGGACTCTCCTTGCATCTGGGAATATGGTTCAGATTCTGTCAGAAAGGTGCATGCATATGAGATTTGAAAGGATGAAGTAAGCAACATGAGAGTGGCTTCACATAGAGAAATAGAATCTTGTAGTCTAGTGGCAGAAGCATTTTGTTCTTTTTAAAATAGTCCTGTTACGGGCTTGGTGGCTCAGCCTGTAATCCCGCTCTTTGGGAGGCCGAGGTGAGTGGATTGCCTGAGCCCGCGGGTTCGAGACCCGTCTGGGCAACTTGGCGAGACCTCATCTCTACAATAAATCAGAAAATTAGCCGGGCGTGGTAGCACGCGCCTGTAGTTCCAGCTACTTGGAAGCCTGAGGCAGAAGGATCGCCGGAGCCCAGCAGGTCAAGGCTGCAGTGGCCGGGAGCGGCCACTGCACTCCAGTCTGGGCGACAGAGTGAGACTCCAACTCAAAAAAAAAAAGTCCTGTTAGAGTTTCTCAGGTCCAGTCCCTAGTATCAGAGGTATTGAGTGATGGCTGGAAAATAGAACTGTGGTGCTACTGGAAGTTTTTTTGGCTGCTGTTCCTGCCTAAATAGCACCCAAACCTGGCTTTTCTGGGCCTTGTGGAAAATCTGTAAATAACCCAGTAACCCTGAAAAAAATCCCTTCACTTTTAAATTAGTTAGAATGAATTCTGTTATTTGAAACTAAGATCCCTCTCAGATATATATGCCAAGACCAGATTTGTCTCCCAGGAACATACTCACATTAACAAAGATCATGAAGCTGAGATGTAAAATCAAGACCTATTTTAAATTTATAGTGAAAAAGTTATTATGCAGAGCAAAATACACCCACACAACCTATGTGCTCTCTCAGTGTACATAGACCAATATAGGGCACATAAATAATAGCCAAAGTATTGCTTATTTAGCACAGAGAGAGATTAAAGAAAACTGGATAAATTGAATGTTTGATGGTAAAAATTAAAAATCATCAGATTTACTTATTTCCATAATGATAGTCTTACCAGTTAGGTTATGGTATCTACAGTTTATTATTTAAAGTTCTTACTCTGTTGAAAAGCATTTGGATGAATATCAGCAACTTTTGGGATTGTTTTTTCTGTAGTTGACACAGTCCCTTTTTGATTGACAAAGCCTTTCTTTAGATACGCTATTTCTAATTATGGTCAAGGTTAGACATTGACTGAAGCCTGGGATCCATTCTATTTCTTTGAGATGACTGGTCATTTGACCCTCAAAATATAATTCATCACTATCATGTTTGTTTACGTGAGAAGAAAATTCTTTTCTCCTTTGTGTATATCTCTCTTCCAATCCATTATGTGTATGATGACTGCAGAGTTTAATTTCCGGAGGATAATCTTCTCTCCCATATTTTTAAATGCCATTCCCCAGTACTGCTAAAAAGTAGAAAGCAGATCTCAACATCCAGATCTACTTTATTATTTTGATAATAAAATATTATTATTATTCCTTTCACACTAATGTGGTCTAGATACTTGGGTCTAGAGACTCTCTCAGTTCATTAGTAGTAACATTTTAAGAGGATTGTAAAATGTTCAGATTTAGCTGGTCACTCAAGATGTTTTTCCAGGATCACAGCTTATTAACTCATTTCTAATAAAATGATAATAAAGAAAGGCTGATATGACTTCAAAGCGCTGTTAATATTATACCAGTTAGTATGTATAAACCTAGGTAAAATTAATTAGGTTTCTCACATAATAAAGTATTGTGAAATATAAATTTAAGGGATATAGTTACAAATAATTTTTAGGAGTTAGTGCATCTAAGTGCCTGAGAAGTTATTATGGAGAGAAAGGAGTTGTTGAAGTTTATTGAAGAGCATGTTCTTTATAGAAAAACTATTTTCTATCACACACACTCACACACACGCACACACACACGTCCCATATTAAAATCATGCTCAAATTGAAATCATGGCTGAAATACAAAACTAAAAGGTGAACCAAAATCCCCATGTCAGTGAAAATTTAGAATCACAGAATTAGGGAAGTTTCTGATGGTAAAAAGGCATAGACATTTAAAAAATCAAAAAAGAGTTAAAAGATTGCTAGAGAAAGAAAATTTTGATGAAAACTCCACTTAAAAATAATATTGCTAGCCGGGCTCAGTGGCTCAGCCTGTAATCCCGTGCCTTTGGGAGGCTGAGGTGAGTGGATTGCCTGAGCCCATGGGTTCGAGGCTCGCCTGGGCAGCGAGACCTCATCTCTACAGTAAATAAAATAATCAGCCGGGCGTGGTAGTGCATGCCTGTAATTCTGGCCACTCGGAAGGCTGAGGCAGAAGGATCGCTAGAGCCCAGCAGGCGAGGCTGTGGTGGCCGGGAGTGGCCATTGCACTCTAGTCTGGGTGACCGAGTGAGACGCCAACTCAAAAAAACAAAAACAAACAAAAAAAATTGCATGAAAATTATAGTCATTATTCTAAAATGGCTCAAGAATTTGTCTGGTTCTGGTCTAATCTCTAACAATAACTACAAAAACTATAATAAACTATAAAGTAAGAAACGATTGTACTTAAATATGTACTATAACATCACATGCATATTTGAATTGCTAGATTGTATTTTTGAATGTTTATTGTTATCATTTTCTCTGTTAGCACATTATGTGAGATGCTATTTACTTCTTGCTTTGTTTTTTGACACTTGAGATTGCTGTTTTATCTTCTTCACCAAATATTCACAATCTGTACTGATAATCCAGAAGAAAGAATTAGAAACTCTTATTTTTCCTTACATGCTTCTCCTTTTCTTCCCTGTATTCCAGAAGTTTTTATTGCTACTTTTTTGCCCAATATTTTTGGCCTCTCTATTCTTCCTTAACCTATGGCATTTATTCAGTTTGGTACATACCAATTTCAACCATCCCTGAAAGCAGGTATTTGGAATTGAGAGTCACTTTAATAGTCACTGGTTATGGATAATTAAACCCCTAAATTATTGTGATTGATTCAGAGTCATGATGAACTGAGACAGGAAAGTTTGTTGAAGGCCTGCAGTCAAGAAACTGTTCTGGAAGTTTCATGGAAGTAGCTTTGATTTTGACATGATAAATCTTCACATAAAAGGTGTAAAATATTAATACAGCAGTAAAATACTTTTGCCTTTCAAGAACTCCATATTTATCTAGTATGTTTCTCTGTGGAATAAAGGCTTTCACCTGTTTTCCTCATTGTGTTTCCATAATCTTTGAGTTTGCATAATAAGGAGATTGATACCCCAAAATTATGTGACTTGCTCAGGGTTTCATAGAAAGGAAGTGTAAAAGCTAGGTGAGTTGGCTTTTTCACTATTATGATTTGGGGTAGGAAGAAAATTCGTAACTCCTTTTGGTATTATACTGGAAGCATTATTCAGAGTTGGTTGAATGTTCTTCAGGGAACCATTTGACTGAGGCATATGGAAAATTCCTGGGACACTAAAATTATTAAATATATGAATACTAAAACCAAAAGAACAATGGGTCAAATTTTATTCTTTTAAAGGATACACCAAATTTTATGCTGTCTGGGATTCTCAGGCAAGGATCATACATTTAGATTAAAACATGAAAGCCAGCTAAAGATTTTATTTAAAAGAATTACTTTTTTTTCCCTCTTCTAATTTTGTTATTTTAAAGATGTGGGTACAATTCAGGATTAGGTATACAAATGTTCATTATGCAAGTGCCTTTGTTGATGAGGTGTGCTCCCCCCGCCCAGCAGACTCCTAGTTTTAAATTGCATTTCTTTGATGACTAGTGAGCATTTTTTCCTGTATTTGTTGGCTGCTTGTATGTCTTCTTTTGAGAAGTGTTTATACATGTCTTTTGCCCACTTTCTAACAGGGCTGTTCGTTTTTTCTCTTCGGCATGTTTGAGTTCCTTGTAGATCCTAGATGTTAGGCCTTGTCCGACATATAGTTGACAAATATTTTTTCCCAGTCTGTGGGTTGCCTCCCTGCTCTCTTGATGGTTTCTTTGGCTTTGCAGAAGATTGTCAGTTTGATGAAGTCCCATTTGTATATCTTATTTCTTATGGCATGGGCACTTGGGGTTTTGATCAGGAATTGGTTGCCAGTTCCAATTTCTATAAGATCCTGCATTTTCTAAGGATCTTACTGTTGAGGTTTTATGTTTAGGTCTTTGATCCATTTAGAGTTGATATTTGTGTATGGTGATAGGTAGGGATCATGTTTTAATCTTCCGCATGCGGTCAGTCAGTTTTCTCAGCACCATTTACTGAATAGGTTCTCCTCTCCCCAGTCATTGGTGGTGGAGGCTTTGTCGAAGATGAGTTGGTTGAGAAATTGAGGTTTTGTTTCTGGAAAAAGAACTACTTTTTAGAGTCACATATAGATATATCAAAATGAACACTCTTTTTAGTTGCATGAACTTTAGTTTGTGGAATACTTAAAAAAACAGATTATGAATGTATATTAGATAATTTATTTCATATAAGGGGTTTAGCAAACATTTTCTATAAATACTAGGCTTTGTGGGTCATACACAACTACTATTGCAACTGCTTAACTCTGTTGAAGTGTGAAAACATGCATAGAAATGCATAGGCGTGCTGGACTCGGTAGCTCAGCCTGTAATACCAGTGCTTTGGGAGGCCGAGGTGAGTGGATTGCCTGAGCCCTTGGGTTCGAGACCTGCCTGGGCAACTTGGCGAGACCTCATCTCTACAATAACTCAAAAATTAGCGGGGCATGGTAGCGTGTGCCTGTAATTCTGGCTACTTGGAAGGCTGAGGTGAAAGGATCTCCGGAGCCCAGCGGGTCGAAGCTGCGGTGGCCGGGAGCGTGCCACTGCACGCCAGGCTAGGTGATGGAGTGAGACTCCAACTCAAAAAAAAAAAAAAGAAAAAAAAAGAAATGCATAGGCAGAAAAACAAACAAACAAAAAATCATGGTTGTGTTCTAACAAGATTTTATGTACACTTAAACTTGAATTTTCTATAATTTTCACATGTTATAAAATATTATTCTTTTGATTTTTTTCCCAGTCACTAAACAATGTTAAAAATAATAATAATAATAATTTTTAAATTTTATTTTAAAGATGTGGAGTACAGTTCCAGATTAGGTATACAAATGGTCATCGTACAGGTAAAGTTTGGGCCTCCCTTTGATCCTCACTTTGCCTGGTATGAGATCAGGTACTCTTATTGATGTTGTGTCTCCCCCACCCCCACCCGGCAGTATCAAGCTACGGCCAATCCCTGTCTTATAGTATTATGGTAAATATTCAGGGTCTGTTTATGAGTGAGAAGATGTGGTACTCTGTTCTTTGTTTTTGTGATAAATCACTGAGTATGATAGACTCTAAATCCATCCAAGTTGCCGTGAAGTTCATATATTTGTCCTTCTTTATGGTTGTGTAATATTCCATTGTGTATATGTACCACATTTTTTTATCCAGTCCAGCTTCGAGGGGCAGCATGGTTGGTTCTGTATTTTTGCTATTGTGAATAGTGGTGTAATAAACATGCATGTGTAGGTAACTTTTTTGTAGAATTATTTGAATTCCTCCAGGTATATTACCAGTAGGGGGATTGCTGGGTCATATGGAAGGTCAGTGTCTAGTTCTTTTAGAAATCACCACACTGTCTTCCAAAGAGGTTACACTAGTTTATATTCCCACCAATGGTATAGAAGTGTTCCTTTTTCTCTGCATCCTAGCCAGCCTCTGTTATTGTTTGTTTTATTAATGATGATCATTCTTACTGGGGTTGGTGGTATCACAACATGATTTTGATTTGCATTTCTCTGATGATAGTGAGGTTGAGCACTTTTTCATGTGTCTGTTGGCTGCCTGTATATCTTCTTTTGAGTAGTGTCTATTCGTGTCTTTTGCCCACTTTTAATGGGGCTGCTTGTTTTTTTCCTTTCAGCACATTTGAGGTCCTTGTAGATCCTGGATGTTAGGTCTTTGTCACATATGCAGTTGGCAAATATTTTTTTCCCCATTCTTTGGGCTGTCTTCTTGCTCTCTTGATGGTCTCTTTTGCTTTGCAGACACTTTTCAGTTTTATGAGGTCCCACTTGTCTATCTTATCTCTTATGGCATGGGCACTTGGGGTTTTGACAGGAATTGGTTGCCAATTCTAATTTCCATAAGGGTTTCTCCTGCATTTTGAAAGGTTCTTGTAGTTTGAGGTTTTACATTTTGGTCTTTGATTCATTCTGAGTTGATTTTTGTGTATGGTGATTGGTAGGTGTCCTGTTTCAATCTTCTGCATGTGGTCAGTCAGTTTTCCCAGCATCATTTACTGAATAGATTCTTCTCTCCCCAGTGGTTGGTGGTGGAGGCTTTGTCGAAGATGAGTTGGTTGAGAAATTGAAGTTTTGCTTCTGTAATATCTGTCTTGTTCCATTGGTCCATACGCCTATTCTAGTTCCAATACCAGGCCGTTTTGATTATTGTAGCCTTATAGTAAAGTTTAAGTCTGGAAGTGTGATACCTCCCACCTTGTTTCTTTTGCTCAGGATTGTTTTGGCTATTTGTGGTCCTTTATGTTTCTTTTTTTTTTTTTTTTTTTGAGTTGGAGTCTCACTCTGTCGCCCAGACTGGAGTGCAGTGGCCGCTTCCGGCCACCGCAGCCTCGACCTGCTGGGCTCCGGCGATCCTTCCGCCTCAGCCTTCCAAGTAGCCGGAATTACAGGCATGCACTACCATGCCCGGCTGATTTTTTGATTTATTGTAGAGATGAGGTCTCGCTGCCCAGGCGGGTCTCGAACCCGCGGGCTCAGGCAATCCACTCACCTCAGCCTCCCAAAGGCGCGGGATTACAGGCTGAGCCACTGAGCCCGGCCCTTTATGTTTCTGTATGAATTTTTGTATTGTCATTTCCAGGTCTGAGAAGAACAATGTTGCTAATTTGATGGGTATTGCGTTGAATCTGTAGATTGCCTTTCATAGGATGGACATCTTAACAATGTTGATTCATCCTATCCATGAGTATGGAATATTTTTCCATTTGTTTGTGTCTTCTTGGATTTTTCTGATATGTGTTTGTAGTTTTCATTGTAAAAGTATTTCACTTCTCTGGTTAGGAAGATGTCGAGGTATTTCACTTATTGTGAATGGGATTGTGCTTTTTATTTGGTTCTCTGCCTGCTTGGTTTTGGTATGTAAGAATGCAACAGTCTTTTGCACATTTATTTTGTACCCCAGACTTCGCCAAAGTCCTTTATCAGTGTAAGCAGATTTTTGACAGATTCTCTTGGATTTTTGAAGTATAGGATCATATCATCAGCAAAGAGGGATAAATTAACTTCCTCTTTTCCTATTTGGATACCCCTGATTTTATTCTCTTGCCTAATTGTACTAACTAGGACTTCTACCACAATGTTTAACAAGGGGAGTAAGAGTGAGCAACCTTGTCTTGTTCCAGTTTTCAGGGGAAATATTTCCAGATTCTGTCTGATAAGCAATATGCTAGCTGTGGGTTTATCATAAATGGCGCTTACTATTTCGAGGTATGTTCCTTTTATGCCTAGGTGTTTGATGGTTTTTATCAAGAAGGGATGCTAGGTTTTTATCAAAAGCTTTTTCTGCATCTAATGATATAATCATGTGGTTCTTGTTTTTATATCTGTTGATGTATTTGATTACATTTATGGTCTTGTGGATGTTGAACCAGCCTTGCATCCCAGGGATGAAACCTATTTGGTCATGGTAGGTGATTTTTGAGATGCATTGTTGGATCTGATTTGTTAGAATCTTTTGCATCTATGTTCATTAGGCATATTGGCCTGTAGTTCTCTTTTTTTGTTGGATCTTTATCTAGTTTGGGTATCAGTGTGATGTTAGCATTGTAAAATGATTTAGGGAGAATTCTGTCTTTCTTAATTGCCTGGAATACTTTCAATAGGACTGGTATCAGCTCCTCCTTGTACATTTTGTAGAATTACGCTGGAATGCTGTGTGGTCCATGACTTTTTTTTGTAGGTAGTTTTCTTATGACGAGGTCAATTTCCTGGGTTGTTATTGGTCTATTCAGTGTCTCAGTGTCTTCTTGTCTCAACCTTGGGAGGTTGTGGGATGTCAGGAAGTCCTCCATTTCATTTAGGTTATCTAGTTTGTTTATATACAGGTGTGCATAGTAATCTCTGATAATCTTTTGTATTTCTTTAGAGTCAGCTGTGATTTGATCTTTTGCATTTCTGATTGTGTTTATTTGGGATTTCTCTCTCTTTTTCTTGGTCATTCTGGCTAGGGGTCCATGAGTTTTGTTTATCTTTCAAAGAACCAGCTTTTTGTTTTGTTGATATTTTTTTATGATATTTTTGTGTTCTATGTCCTGTATTTAGGCTTTTACTTTGGTTATCTGGATTCTTCTACTAAAGTTAGGGTTTTGGTTGCCTTGTCTTTCCAGTTCCCCTAGGTGATTTGTTAGGTTGTTAATTTGTGATCTTTCCATTTTCTTGATGTGTGTTTTTGTAGAGATATAAATTCCTCTCTTAGAACTGATTTCATGGCATCCTAGGTGTTTTAGTAGCATGTTTCTTCATTTTCAATTATTTCTAGAAATCTTTTAATTTGTTTTGACTTCTGTGTTGACCCAATAATAATTCAGCATAATGCTGTTTAGTGTCCTGTCATTGGGGGTTTTGGGGACGTTTTGTTGGTGTTGATATTTATTTTTATTCCACTGTGGTCTGAGAAGGTACATGGAGGTATTTTGATCTTATAAAATTTGTTTATGCTTGATTTATGTCCAAGGATGTGATCAGTTGGAGTATATCCCATGTGGTGATGAGTAGAATGTATATTCTGTGGTTGTTGGATGGAATATTCTGTAGGTCTCTATTAAGTCCATTTGGTTAAGTGTCAATTTGAGGTTCTGGATCTCTTTGTTGATTTTTTGCCTCAATGATCTATCTAGGGTTGTTAGTGGGGTATTTAAGTCTCTAGCTATAATTGTGTCAGAGTCAATATCTATTTTTAGTTTACTTAGTAGTTACTTTATAAATGCTGGTATTTTTCTTGTTGATGGATTGAAACTTTTATTATTATGTGGTGTCCTTCCATATCTTTTAAAATTTTTGATGGCTTAACGTTTGTTTTGTCTGATATTATGATCGCAACTTCTGCCTACTTTTGTGATCCATCTGCCTGGAAACTCTTTTTCCATCCTTTAACTTTGAGTCTGTGTGTGTCCCTTGTGGTGAGATGACTTTCCTGGTTGAAGCAAGTTATTGAGTCATGGCTTATTATCTAGTTTACCATTCTGTGTCTTTTCAGTGGTACATTTAATCCATTCATGCTCAGGCTGATTATTGAAATGTGATTGTTTATCCCCATCATGATGTTCTTATAAATTTTTTCTTTGTTTTCTTTTAGCTTTTAGATTGATCTATGTGTATGTTTTTAAGTTTGCAATTGCAATGCTTTCTCTGTTTATTCTGCTGTTCTCCTGGGAAGTGTGTGGTCATTCTTTGTTTTTGTTTTTGTTTTTTTTTAATCTGTGCCTAATACCTTTTTAAGTGTCTCCTGTAGAACTGGTCTGGAAGCTGTGTAATCTCTTAGGGATTGGATGTCTGGGAAGGATTTTAATTCTCCATTGCAGATGAAGCAGTGTTTGACTAGGTAGCAGATTCTTGGTTGAAATTTTTTAAATCTTTTTTATTTTACAGAAGGGACTCTGGTCCCTTCTAGCTTGTAGTTTTTCTGCAAATAAGCCTGCTGCTATTCGAATTGGTTTTCCCTGGTAGGCAGTCTGACCTTTTTCTCTTGCTGCCTTTAGGATTTTTTCTTTTCTTTTTTCTTTTTTGAGAAAGTAGGATTTATTAAGAAGACAGAAAAGATCCACAGTGGGAGGGGACCTGAAAAAGGTTGTCCAGGATTTTTTCTTTTGTGTCTGCTTTGTGTAGTCGTATTATTTTGTGTCTAGGGGATGGTTTTCTCTTTTGATGTCTTGCAGGGGTTCTCTGCATCTCTTGTGTTTGGATGGTCACTTCTCTGGTGAGATGTGGAACATTTTCTTCGATAACCTCCTGGAATACATGCTCCAAGCTGTTCTCCATTTCCCTTTCTTCTTCTGGGTTACCAGTCTGGCATAGGTTCAGCCTCTTGATATAATCACACATCTCTTGGAGGCTTTGTTCTTTCTTTCTGAGTTTTTTTTCCTGTTTTTTACAGATTAGGTTAATTCCATGTTTTGGTCTTCAAGATCTGAGATTCTTTCTTTTGCTTGATTAATTCTGCTTTGCATGCTTGTCATCTTGCTGTTTATTTTCTGGATAAAATTTTTTATGCCCCAAATCTCAGTTGCAAGTTCTTTCAGTGTTGCATATTGACTTTCTTGAGCCTTATTCACTCTATCCATTCATTCTCTAATCCCTGTTGTATTCTGGGGTCAGTCGTTGGTGACTTCCATTTTTTGGGCTCTGAGGTCTGACTTTTCAGGCGTTTTATCTGTGTAACACTGGGAATCATCTGTGCTCTTCCAGTGATTTTTTTTTCTTATTTGTGACTGATCTCTTTCTTTCTCTTTAGTTCCATTATTCCATGGCAGTGGGAGAGGCTTTTTCTTCTGATGTTTGCTCAGTCCTCTATTCTTCCCTTATCAGGGCTCTTAATTTGTTTATTTTGAAACAGGGTTGTGGGTGAGAAGTTTTGCTGTCTCTTGTAGTTTTGAGATTCAAATAAGGTGGAGGATGGGGAGCTAGGATTCAGAAACTTCTTGCAAATCACGGTGTTCACTGATTGTGGTATGGGTTCCCTGAGACCCACTCCCTACCACCGCTCTATATAATGATGCAATGGGTACATCGTGTGTAATCCCTGAGTCCCAGATGCAGTAATAGCAGTTAGGAGAATAGAGAAAAATAGAATGAAATAAGACAGACCAAAAAAACCCCCCCAAACAACAACAACAACAACAAAAACAAAAACAAAACACACAGAACAACAAGAGCAGAAACCAAAGCAAAAAACAATTAAACACACATGCACACACCAAAACAAACTGGAATAACAACAAATCAAAACAAAACAAACAACAACTAAAAACAGGAAAACCAAACACACACACACATATTTGGCCAACCCAAAATGAAAGGAGAAGAAATACAGAAAAAAAAGAAAAGAAAAGAAAAAAAAGGAATTCAACTCAAACCCTCACACATGTATTCACACATACATTAATTTAAAAAGAGAAGAACAAATAAGCAAAAAAAAAAGAAAAAAACCTGAAAGATGAACACTGAATCCTTCATGTACACACATAAATAGAAAACAAAAAATGAATGAAAAAAATAAAAAAAAAGTAGAAAGAAAAGAAAGGGGTGAGAGAATGCAGATGGAACCCTCACATACACATTCATGCTCAAAGAAAAATATAAAAAAATTGAAAAACAAACAAACAAACAAAAACCTGCCCTTTTTGTGGCAGGTTCTATAGTTGTTCATCTCAGCTGCCCTTTTGCTGTCTCCTGCAGAGCCTTGGCCTCATTCACAATCTCCCCTGTGTCTGGCCCAGGGAAAGAGCAGGGGACAGTGGGGGTGGGTGGGGCTTCAGTCCTCCTCTCCCACTCTAGTATGGTCAGGGGGATCCTCTCCAGAAGGGAGGTGTGGGATTGTCTCTTCCCCAGGTAGGGGGTGCCCCAGCCAGGTTTATCCTGGATTGGAGTCCTCTTATTGCAGCTGACATCTAGGCTCAGCCTGGGTTCATCCCTCTCAGTCTTACCCCAGTCATGTGGGTCTGACCTTCAGAGGATTGCTGGGGAGGAGGGGATGGGTTAGCCCCAGACTCACCATGATCTCTTCGGAGGTCTTCCTTGTCCTTTTCTGGTTACACCCTTTGTCCCATGACTGAATCAGGGTAGGGTGTAGGCTCCTGAGACTTAGCACTCATCCTGTCCCTCCAGAGTTTGTCCCTTCAGGATAGTCCCTCTGAGTCATGATCAATCCCTGGGTAATTAATCCACCAGTTACAGAGAGATTGGGTTGGGTCTGTTGCTCCATGGTGGGCAACCTGGAGCACTTTCCTGCCCAGCTTTTTTTTTCCTTGAAAAATTTTTTTAAAATTTTAAAGATGTGGGGTACAATTCAGTGTTAGGTATACAAATGTTGATTATGCAGGTACCCTTGTTGATGAGGTATGCCCCTCCCTTCCCTAGTAGTTTCCCTCAACTACCAATCCCACCCCACTTCCCCTGGCAGCTTTTTACTACTACCAATCCCTTTTTTATAGTATTATAATTGTTCAAGGTCTGCTTATGAGTGAGAACATATGGTACTCTGTTCTTTGTTTCTGTGACAGATCACTGAGTATGACTGACTTCATCCAAGTTGCTGTGAAGTCCATGTTTGTCCTGTATGGCTGCATAGTATTACATTGTGTATTTGTTTCTTTTCTTTCCTTTTATTTTCTTTTGTTGAGTCGGAGTCTTACTTGGTTACCCAGGCTGGAGTGCAGTAACACGCTCACAGCCACTGCAGGGCTGTCGACCTGCTGGGCTCAGGTGTTCCTTCTGCCGCAACCTTCTAAGTAAACTAGAACTGCAAGTGTGCACTACCATGCCTAGCTAATTTGATCTGTTGTATAGATGAAGTCTCACCAAGTTTCCGGGGCTGGTCTTGAACCCGTGGGCTCAGGAATCTGCTCACCTCGGCCTCCTAAAGTGTTAGGATTATAGGTTGAGCCACCGAGCCCAGCCCCTGGCAACTTTTTCTTTTCCTTTCTTTTCAAGATGTGGGGTACAATTCAGGGTTAGGTATACAAATGTTCATTATGCAGGTACCCTTGTTGATCAGGTGTGCCCCTCTCTCTGCTGGCAGTTTTCCTCAACTGCCAATCCCAGCCCTCCTCCTCTGGCAGTTTCCTACTACTGCCAATCCCTTTCTTATAGTATTATGATAATTGTTCAAGGTCTGCTTATGAGTGTGAATATATGGTACTCTGTTCTTTGTTTCTGAGATAGATCACTGAGTATGATCAACTCTAAGTTCATTTTTAAAATCCAGTCTAGTTTCAATGGGCAGCATGGTTGGTTCCATGTTTTTGCTATTGCGATTAAAGCTGCAACAAACATGTGTGTGCAGGTATTCTTATGGTAGAATGAGTTCTTCTGGGTATATTCCCAATAGGGGGCTTGCTGGGTTATATGGAAGGTCAATTTCTAGTTCTTTCAGAAATCACCACACTGTCTTCCAAAGAGGTTGCACTAGTTTGCATTCCCACCAGCAGTATAGAAGTATTTCTTTTTCTCCGCATCCTCGCCAACATCTGTTGTTGTTTGCTTTATTAATGATGGCCATTCTTACTGGGGTTAGGTGGTATCTCAACATGGTTTTGATTTGCATTTCTCTTATGATGAGTGAGACTGAGCCCTTTTTCATGTGTCTCTTGGCTGCCTGTCTATCTTCTTTTGAGAAGTGTCAATTCATGTTTTTTGCCCACTTTTTAATGGTGCTGTTTGTTTTTTTCCTTTCGACGCATTTGAGTTCCTCGTAGATCCTTTATGTTAGGCCTTTGTCAGATATACAGTTCCCTGCCCAGTTTTCAAGATGGTGGCAGGGTGCCCCTTTTGTCTTTTCCAGTGGGATTCTGCCTCTGGGCTCCCTTGCTGTGCTCCCTCCACAGCTCTTGTTGCCAGTGTCTGGCCAGGCACTGCAGTGGTGAGGTAGAGACTGGAACCAGTAATCTCTCCCAACAGCTTCTTCCTGAGAAGGGCTTTGTTGATTTTTAAGAAATGGTGCTCAGCTTCTGCACCCGGGAGCACTAGGGACCAAACAGGGCAGCTATGGCATGAGCTGCTCAACCAGGAGAGCCCTGGCCACTTTCTCCCGAGTTCCTACTCAGTCACTCACGGACAGTATGCAAAATTTTCTATACACTCATTCCTCACACTTTGACTTTCTTAGTCTGACTGGCTCCTCTGCCATCTTCATGAGACTCAAAGCATAAGCTTTAATATGATTAGAACATTAGAATCAGTCTTTCAAATACGAAGGAGTCTCTGGAGTATCTAAAAAGAGACAATAAAATAATTTTATTTTTTAACAAAAGAGACAAGATCCTGAGACTAGGATAGAATTCAATGAGATAGAACAGGATGTTTGCTTGCTCTTATTTCTTTCCATCGTCATTCAAAACTGCTTAAGCCAGGGTCTGGACTAGGATAGAGTGAATGAAGCTCTCCTTCAGGCACAAAACATAAGGGGAACCAAACAAACTCCATGATCAGAGAGAGAATCACACGCAGACCACACACCCAATGCCATAGAGCCCCATGCAGCAACCCAGGGAATAGAACACCAAAAATAATTTTTAGTTTGTAGGCTGCACATAAACTGGGCAGGCTGAACTTGTCCTGTTTCATAGTTTGCTGACTCTGTCTGAAGTGAAGGAAATAAGAATCTAAGGCGTTCTAAAAAACCTCTTACTTTTTAAGAATCCTAAATTTCTCAGAAATGTATCATTGGTGGGAAAAGTAAAAAGAAAAGAGAGTTAAAGCTGATGTTAACCAATATTTATAGCTGAAAGTTTCTATTTTCTCTGCAGAGGGAACTCTATGTGGTCTCCAGAGATTTCTGAGAGGAGTGCATTCTGCTCAGGGTTTTGTTGCAACATTGTAAACAAGATCACCTTTACCTTCACCTTTTAATAATCTTGATATTTGCCCCATGGAAAGAATTTAGCTTCAATGTAAATGTTACTTTTCTATTACTTCATTATAATAAGTTTTCACTATTATTTACATTTATTATGGTGACAATTTCCAATACACATAAACACATTTTCATTCTCTTCTCTTTTGTCTCTTGTTTAGGTGAGTTTTTAGCTCTTGCTTTTGACTACTAAAGATATGTTTCTATTTTTAAACAATCAAAAATCACGTCTACAAAGAGTTTTACTAAAACCTTTGTACATCTTTAATAATTTAGATTATATTTATGATAGAAAAATTTTTTGTGTGTTTATTGGCCATTTGTCTTTCTTCTCTGAAGAAATGTCTATTTAGATTGTATTCTTTAAAAAGTGGGTTGTGTTTTTATTATTAAGTTGTAAAGTTTATTTTCTTAATACAGACTGTATATAAGTCCCTTAATGGATGTATGATTTACAAACATTTTCTTCCATTCTGTGGGTTGTCTTTTTAAGTGTTGTCTCTTGAAGTACAAAGTTTTAAATTTTGATTATCCAATTCATTAAATTTTTTTATTACTTGTGCTTTTGGTGTCATTTATAGGACATTATTGCCTAGCTCCAAATTACAAAGTTTTACTCCTATTTTCTTTTAAGAATTTCAGTTTTAGCTCTTACATGTAGGTCTGTAATCTACCTTGGGTTAACTTTTGTGTATCACTTAAGATAGATGTCCACATTTGTTTTTATTTTTTATTTTTGGTATGTGGATATCTAATTGTTCAAGCGCCTTCTGTTGAAAAGACTAGTACTTTCCCACTGTATTTTTCTGACCCTGTTTTTGAAAACCAGTTGACCACAAATATAATAATTTATTTCTGGGATGTCAGCTCTATTGATTATTATAGCTTTCTAATAAGTTTTGAAATGGGAGTGTGATTTCTACAATTTCCTTGTCTTTTTCAGGTTTGTTTTGGCTATCTTTTTGCATTTCCATATGAATTTTAGGGTCATATTTTCAGTTTCTTCAAAAGAGTCAGTAAGGATTTGTTAGGGATTGTACTGAATCTGCAGCCCAATTTGGGAAGTACTGCCATCCTAACAATATTAAATCTTCTGGTTTATAAACATAAGATATTATTCCATTTATTTAGTTCTTCTTTAATTTCTTTCAGCAATGTTTTGTAGTTTTCAGTGTACAAGTCTTGTACTTCTTTAGTTAGATTTATTCCTAAGTACTTTTTTCTCATGAGGCTGTTGTGAATGGAATGTATTTACTTTTGTAATGGTTCAAAAGCTAAATGTTTATCTTCGCTACATTTTAATGTTTTTTAGGGGGTTTGAATCTATACATTTAGTATGTACATTTAATCACCTTAACCTCTTTCTTTCTTTATTTTTTTGAGTTGGAGTCTCACTCTGTCTCCCAGGCTGGAGTGCAGTGGCATGCTCGTGGTCACTCCAGCATGACCTACTGGACTTGTGATCCTTCCGCCTCAGCCTTCCAAGTAGCCAGAACTATGGCGGTTGCTACCATGCCTGGCTAATTTTTGATTTATTGTAGAGATGAGGTCTTGCCAAGTTGCCCTGGTGGGTCTCAAACCCGTGGGTTCAGGCAATCCACTCACCTCTGTCTCCCAAACTGCTGGGATTACAGGCTGAGCCAACGAGCCTGGCCTCACCTTAACTTCTTTTCAAGTTTTGTATGAGATAAGACTTTATAATTGGACCCTAAAATTACTCCTGTCATTTCTACATAAGGAACACATCAGTTGGGACAATTTTGACCTTGTTGATTAACAGACACACTGCTCTGAATGAGGTGATATTTGAAAGGATAAATTTGCTAGATGTCCACATCTAAATTTGCTAGATGTGCTCTGATCACAGCTGTAGGACTTGAAATTCCAGCAAGGTGTATCCTGAATTATACTTTGTTACTTAACCTCTTTATAAATGGAGTTTTGTTAATATTGATTATAAGTAATAACTGGTAATCTTACTTTAACATGACTGAGTGAAACTTTGATGTAGTTACTCTTATTTTTCACTTTTTCCTCACAGAACTTTTAAATCAGACATAAAATATTATTGAAATTTTCAGGAATTGTGCACATGGGAACTTATTGTGCTATGTTTGTATTTTTTGGTGTAGTGATATGGAATTATGTATTAGTAAACTTTAAGGAAGGTATATTTGAAGATGCTGACATTTAAAACCAAACCAAAGAAACTTCTCATTGAAGTGGTTCATTTTCCTATTTGTAGGGTTTTAATCATTGTTGCATTCTCCATAGTGCTTTGCATGTTTTAGTGCTCAGTAAATATTTAAAATATGAATGAGTGAGCTGTTTATAAGGATTAGGTATCATTTATTAAAAAAATTAATGGTCTTTTCACTCCCTGCTTCAAAGTACTGGAATGGGATTCTTTCAGCGAATGTCAAGAAAAGCAAATAATATTTTGTAAATTTAGCATAATGTAATAGTGTATAAATGACTAAGCTTACTCATATTTAGCAAGAAAAGAAATTAGAAAAAATAATGGGCAATTAATTTTAGCCTGACATCTTAGTTGTAAGGCGAATTTTTTTCCTCAAAATAATTAAATTGACATCAAGAATAATATTATAGAAATGTTTATTGGTGAATGACATATCAGTCAATAAGTTGTTGGAAGAGAAATTCCATATACAACAATTATGGGCTGTTATTTTAGTTTATATAATTAAACTATATATCCATACTATTTTCTCCTTTTATTGATTGTTTTACAATATGCATGCTGTGTTCTTTTGTCACTTTGTTTTATTATAAATAACTTTAGTTATATGATATTTCTAATACAAGGAGATAATAGTTTTGTAGAAATATACTTTATATATTTTATTATTTTACAATTATTGTCAAATTTAAATTTGACATGAATTTACTTGGTCAGTTCTTTGAAAAATAAAAAAGTTATTATTTTTCTTTGAAATTCCAAAGGGTCGTTTAACTCTATTTAAAAATCTTCCTTGATGTTAACATTTATTTAGATGTATAGTTTATAGATATGGTAAACAAAATATTCTACTTATAAAAATATTTGTAAAGTTTTAAAATAGGAGTTATGCACTTTTACATATAAATGCATAAAGTTTGTCTAAATATGACTGAAAGTCATGGTATTTCCAGTGCTTTAAAATACAGCACATAGCCGGGCTCGGTGGTGCTCAGTCTGTAATCCCGCGCCTTTGGGAGGCTGAGGTGAGTGGATTGCCTGAGCCCGCGGGTTCGATACCCGCCTGGGCAGCGAGACCTCATCTCTACAATAAATCAAAAAATCAGCCGGGCATGGTAGCGCATGCCTGTAATTCCGGCTACTTGGAAGGCTGAGGCGGAAGGATCACTGGAGCCCAGCAGGTTGAGGCTGCGATGGCCGGGAGCGGCCACTGCGCTCCAGTCTGGGCGACAGAGTGAGACTCCAACTCAAAAAACCCCCCCAAACCCCAAAAAAACCAGCACATAAATTTTCAAGATTTGTTTGTTCTCATTATTAGAAGTAAAAAGTTTATTAGTTATAACACTTACACATACACATACCTTAAATATTTTATTTTATCTTAAAGGATGCAACATGAACATCTAAACTCTTGATATTGGGTCCAGGCTCATGTTTGTATAGTTCTGTTGATTGAGTCACATATAATTGTTTTTTCCTAAACCACAACAAAATGACATTGACTAAGATTTCCTATTTTGTTGTCTTTATGGAAGAAAACTAATTTTTTTTTACATATTAGTATTGTTTGAACTGGCAAAAAATGTATGAAATCTAGATGTCCAACAAGAGGAGATACAGTAATTAAATTATAGTCTATCCATACAAAGGAACACCAGGTAGTCATTAAAAATTGCAGAGTAAGCCGGGCTTGGTGGCTCAGCCTGTAATCCCGCGCCTTTGGGAGGCTGAGGTGAGTGGATTGCCTGCGCCCGCGGGTTCGAGACCCGCCTGGGCAGCGAGACCTCATCTCTACAATAAATCAAAAAATCAGCCGGGCATGGTAGCGCATGCCTGTAATTCCGGCTACTCGGAAGGCTGAGGCGGAAGGATCGCCGGAGCCCAGCACGTCGAGGCTGCGGTGGCCAGGAGTGGCCACTGCACTCCAGTCTGGGCGACAGAGTGAGACTCCAACTCAAAAAAAAAAAAAAATTGCAGAGTAATATGCTTTGTCATAAAGGAGTGATATTTTAAGTCAGTTTTTAAAAGCAATTTACAGAAAGCATGCATGTGTTATAATTTTACTAAAATAAATATCATAAATAAATAATAGTATATATTGCATGCATATAATATATAATGTTAGGTTATTCATCAGACACCTGAGTAGAGCCAACAGCTCAGTAAATAGATAGCTAGACAGCAAGTTAGAGTACGTGGAAGGATACATAGCAAAATGATAACACTAATATTTCCTGGAATGCTAGAGTTACAGGTGATATTAATCTTTACAGTTTTTGCTTTTCTCTGTTTTCTAAAATGAACTTGTTTTACTTGACTGAAAAATAAAATTTTTATCCCTCAGAAGGCATGTCTACCAAATATCAACTTAATCCTAAAAGATTTGCCACGTGATAGCTATTTCTCAGTGTAGCTATCTCTTTTTTTAAAAAAAATTTTATTTTAGAGATGTGGGTTACAATTCAGGGTTAGGTATACAAGTGTTCACTATGCAGGTACCCTTGTTGATGAGGTGTACCCCTCTGCCCCCTGGTAGTTTCCCTCAACTGCCAATCCCTTTCTTTTTTTTTTTTTTTGAGTTGGAGTCTCACTCTGTCGCCCAGACTGGAGTGCAGCGGCCGCTCCCGGCCATTGCAGCCTCGACTTGCTGGGCTCCGGCGATCCTTCCGCCTCAGCCTTCCAAGTAGCTGGAACTACAGGCGCGTGCTACCACACCCAGCTAATTTTTTTTGATTTAGTATAGAGATGAGGTCTCGCCAAGTTGCCCAGGCGGGTCTCGAACCCGCGGGCTCAGGCAATCCACTCACCTCAGCCTTCCAATGCGTGGAATTACAGGCTGAGCCACCGAACCTGGCCTGCCAATCCCTTTCTTATAGTATTATGATAATTGTTCAAGGTCTGCTTGAGAGTGAGAACATATGGTACTCTGTTCTCTGTTTCTGTGATAGATCACCGAGTATGATAGACTCTAAGTTCATCCAAGTTGCTGCGAAGTTCATAATTTTGTCCTTCTTTATGGCTGCATAATATTCCATTGTGTATATGTACCACATTTTTTTAATCCAGTTCAGTTTTGATGGACAGCACGGTTGGTTCTATGTTTTTGCTATTGTGAATAGTGCTGCAATAAACATTCGTGTGCAGGTATCCTTTTGTAGAATGATTTGAGTTCCTCTGAGTATATTCCCAATAGGGGGATTGCTGTGTCATATGGAAGGTCAATTTTTAGTTCTTTCAGGAATTGCCACACTGTCTTCCAAAGAGGTTGCACTAGTTTGCATTCCCACCAGCAGTGTAGAAGCGTTTATGGAAGAAAACTTAATTGCACTTTGGAAACTACCTAACTGAAGAATCTTTTCTTGATATTTTTTAATCCCTTCCCTCGACTTGCACCAACTTTTACCATTTTTTTCTTTTATACCTAACTTGGCAACATTTTTAGCAACTCACATTTACTGAATGCCTCTAAAGCGTTCAAATTAGTTTTTTAAAGAATTGATAGATCTATTTTGTACTCTTAATTGACATTTAATAAAATTACATAAGTATAATTACAGTTCACATGAAAAGGTTGGGCAAAAAACTCTTCAACTTCTTGATCAACCTCAACTAGTGTGGAGCAGAAGGTCTTCGGTATATTTGAGAAAATCTTTTGGTATTGAGCAGAAAGAAGGGGCCATTAATATGTTGCTGAGAAGGAACAAAAAAAGTTTATTAATCTGGAGAGATACTTAAGAAAGACGTCTCTTAAGACAGCTTCTACTATGTCCCAGCTATGCTGTTGCGAGCTAGTTCTACAACTTGTATAAAAACTAGACCTATTAAGTCTTACATTTTATAAAAATTTATAATTTATAATTTTATGTTTTATAGAATTAGCCCCATAAAAGTTTTCCCAGTTCCTTTTGAGCGTTTCCCATGGTGCTGGGCTCAGTTACCAGCTTCTCATGTCTTTCCATTTTAGCTAAATTATTGTTGGCCTGCTGTTGCTTTTCCCACATCTTTTCTCTGATGCATGACTGCTGCTGGCCCTGAAGATGGGAATTTTGCCTTCTCTGAACTGTTTTGTTAGGGGGAACTGGGACAATGCTTAGTCTAAGGCTAATTATTTCCCACTATTGAGGCAAGATCCTCCTATGTACTCTATTTAATGTCAAATAAATAAATTATGAAATTTTCTAGTCTGGTGGTGGAACAAGCAGTATTCCCAGGCCTTTGTGAGTGCCAAGTACTGTTACCGCAAATGTTTTTGGATGGCTATTTCTCTAGTCTTGGGTGGTTTCTCTTCATGTGTGAGTTGATCAGTATTCAGCTGAATACTAAAGGGGGAACTTCTGTAGATTATCTTAATTCTCTCTCCCCTTTATCATTCTCTATCCTGTATATTTTATTTGCCTTGATCTCCCAAGACTCCCATCATTGTCTCCTCAGCTCAGAGAGTTTGCCAGGCTTTTCCTTGGTTTCCCCATCCTGTATTGTAGCCTGAAAAGTATCTTGTAGTAGTAAACTAGAGCTATGAGAGGACTCATACTCTGTTTTCCATTTCTCTAGCATTACCATCTTTCATCGCCTGTCACACAGTACCTCATAACCATTTTTGTATTCATTTTGTCCATTTTTTAAAGTTTCAGGTAGGAAAGGAATCTAGTCTTTGTTACTCTATCTTGGCTGGAAGCAGGTTATAACTTTTAATAAGACTTTGCTAAGAGTTTGAAGAAATAATATGGAAATAAAATATGGCAGATATTTTATAACAGCAACCATATGCAGCTGTGTTTGTACCCTTCCTTCTGCCATGATAAGGATTTCCTTTCTCATACAAAACATTTTGCTCCTTGTAGTAAAACTGTCTTGAAAGTTTTAAAAGAAGGTCCTTTTTTTTTTAATAGGTGTAAGTTTAGGATCTAACTGAAGTCATCCTCCTCTTCCTTCCCAACTAAAAGAATTGTCTGCTCCAAAGTTAAATTTAAGCTTCTAGAGCTTTCAAATTCAAAATGGCAGGTTCCCAGTTGAAAACAAATAAAACCAAACCCTTGGATCCCAGTCTCAACTCATGAACTCATGAACCCCATGATACTAGAGTATGCTATTATATATTTAATCAGTTAATTGTACTAGTGAATGTTAGATGTATATGGTCTATTAAAATACACACACAGAAGGGTGGTCAGAAGTATATATTATAAATCTTAGTTGAATTATAAATATAATGTTAATTATAAAAGTTGGAGGATATTTTACCTTTAGTACCTGCCCCTTTTCATTTTGCTTATTCCCTTTCTCCTTTGGATGTTTTGCTTTTTTTTTTTTTTTTTGACTTCCAAGTTTATAATCAATTTTAGAAAATGAGGTTATACTTTTTTTCTTTTTCTTTTTCTTTTCTTTTAGATTCAAGGGTTACATGTGAAGGTTTGTTACATAGATATATTTCGTGATGGTGAGGTTTGGGCTTCTATTGAGCCCATCAACCAGGTGATGAGCATGGTAACCAATGGGTGGTTTTTTAACCTTTACCCTGCTTTCTTCCTCTCTTCTTTAGGAGTCCCCAGTGTCTGTTGTTCCCATTCTTATGCTTGTGTGTACACAGCATTTGGCTCCCACTTATAAGTGAGAACATGCAGTATTTGGTTTTCTGTTTCTGTGTTAATTCACGTAGAATAATGCCTCCAGCTGTATCCATGTTGCTGCAATGGACAGGTTTTCATTCTTTTTTTAAATATCTGCATAATATTCCATGGTGTATATATACACCACATTTTCTTTTATCCAGTTCACTGTTGATGGGCATCTAGGTTAGAATCATGTTTTTGTTACCGTGAATAGTGCTGCAGCAAACACATGAGTACAGGTGTCTTTTTGGTAGAATTATTTATGCTTTGTTGAGTATATGCCGAGTAGTGGGTCAAATGGTAAATATATTTTTAGTTCTTTGAGAAATATCCAAACTGCTTTCCATAAGGGTTACACTAGCTTACATTCTCACCAATAGTATATGACTGTTTGTTTCTTATTCTCTGCAACTTTGCCAACATCTATTGTTTTTTGACTTGTTAATAATAGTCATGTCAACTGGCATGAGTTGGTTTTGATTTGCATCTCTCTGTTGATTAATGAAGTTGAGCATTTTTAAAATATGTTTGTTGGCCACTAGTACATCATCTTTTGAAAAGTGTCTGTTCATGTTCTTTGCCCACTTTTTAATGTTTTTTCCCCCCTGTCAATTTGTTTAAGTGCCTTATAGATTCTGGATAGTAGGCCCTTATAAGATGCATAGTTTGCAAATATTTTCTCTTATTCTGTAGGTTGTCTTTTTACTTTGTTGATAGTTGCTGGGCAGAAGCTTTTAATTAGGTCTCAGCTGGGCATGGTGGCTCACACCTGTAATCCTGGCACTTTGGAAGGCTGATATGAGAGGATTGTTTGAGCTCAAGAGTTTGAGATCAGTCTGGGCAATATAGTGAGATCTCATCTCTACAAAAACAAAAGAAAGAAAGAAAGAAAGAAAGAAAGAAAGAAAGAAAGAAAGAAAGAAGGAAAGAAAGAAAGAAAGAAAGAAAGAAAGAAAGAAAGAAAGAAAGAAAGAAAGAAAGAAATAAATTAGCCCAGTGTGGTTGTGCATGCCTGTAATCCTAGCTACTTGGAAGATTGAGGTGGGAGTATCACTTGAGCCCAGGAGTTCAAGGCTGCAGTGAGACAGGATCAAGACATTGCGCTTCAGTTTGGGTGATCATGATGAATGATCTTTTTGATGTGCTGCTAAATGTGGTTTCTAGTATTTTGTTGAGATTTTTTTCATCTATGTTCATCAGTGATATCAGCTTGTAGTTTTCTTTCTTTGTTATGCCTTTGCTATTTTTTGGCATCAGGATGACATTGACTTCATAGAATGAGTTAGGGAGGAGTCCCTCCTTCTTGATTGTTTGGACTAATTTCAGTATGATTGGTACTACCTCTTCCTTGTATGTCTGGTAGAATCTAGTTATGAATTTGTCTGGTCCAGGACTTTTTTTGGTAGGTAGGTCTTTCATTACTGATTCAATTTTGTGGCTTGTTATTGGTCTGTTCAGGTTTTCAATATCTTACTGTTTCAATCTTTGTGTATTTCCAGGAATTTATCCTTTTTGTCTAGATTTTCTAACTTACATGCATACAGATGTTTAAAATAATCTCTTATCATTATTTGTATATTTTCAAGATTGGTTGTAATGTTGTCTTTTTTGTTTTTGATTGTATTTATTTGAATTTTATCTTTTTCTTTTTTGTGTGTGAATCTTGCTAGGGGTCTGTCAATCTTGTTATCCTTTCAGGGAACTAGCTTTGGCTTGTTGATTCTTTGTATGGGTTTTTTTTTGGTTTCAGCTTTGTTTAATGGTGTCCCAATTTTGGTTATTTCTTTTATTCTGCTAGTTTTGGATTTAGTTTTTTTCTTTTTTCTAGTTCCCTTGTGAAACATTAGGTTATTTAACTGAGGTCTTTTGATATTCTTGATGTGAGTGTGTAGTGCTATAAACTTTTCCATCCACACTGTTTTTTGCAGCATCTCAGAGGTTTGGGTAGTTATGTTATTATTTTCATTTGTTTCAAATAATTTTTAAAAATTTCTGTTTTGATTTTGTTGCTTACCCCCAAATTTTCAGAAGCACGCTGTGTAATTTCTGTGTATTTGTGTAGTTTTGAGGGTTCCTCTTGGTGTTGATTTCTGTTTTTATTCCACTGTTGTCATAGAGGATGCTTGGTATGATTTCTATTTTTTGGAATTTATTCAGGCTTGATTTATGGCCAAGTATGTGGTCTAGAGTATGTTCTGTGTGCAGAGGAGAAGAATGTATAGTCTGTGGTTTATGGGTAAAGTGTTCTGTAGAAATCTATTAGATCTAGTTGGTAAAATGTTGAATTTAAGTCCAGGATTTGTTGGTTAGTTTTCTGCCTCAATAATCTGTCGAAAGCTTTTAATGAAATGTTGAAGTCTCCCACTATTATGTGGCTGTCTGTGTCTTCTCTTGAGCTAAGTAGCCAATGTTTCATAAACCTGAGTGCTCCTATGTTGATTGTGTATATATTTAAGATAGTTGTTTCTTCTTGTTGAATTGAGTCTTCATTATATTGTGCCCTTCATTATCCTTTTTTACTTTGCTGTTTTAAAGTCTATTTTATCTGATATAAGAATAGTGATCCCTTGCTCTTTTTTTTTGGTTTTCTATTTGTGTGGAAGATATTTTTCTATTTCTTTACCTTCAGCTTCTGGGTGTCATTAGAAGTGAGATGGGTCTCCTGAAGATAGCAGAAGGATGGGTCATGTTTTTAAATTAAATTTGCCACTCTTTGCCTTTTCAGTGGCACATTTAGGCCATTAACATTCAAGTTAATTATTGACATGTGAAGGTTTGTTCCTGTCACAGTATTCTTAAAAAGCTGCTTTGTGTTCTCAGCTTTATGGTTGACTTGTATGTTCTGTAAACTATGTGCTTACATGTGCTTTTGTATTAGGTGGTATCATTCTTTTGTTTCCACATTTAGAACTCCCTTAAGCATCTCTTGTAGGGCTGGTCAGGGGGTGACAAATTCTCTAAGCACTTGCTTGTTTGGGAAGTACTTTAGTTCTCCTTTGTTTATGAAACGTAGTTTGGCAGGGTACAAAATTCTTGGATGGTATTGGTTTTTTGTAAGGATGTTAAAAATTGACCCCCAAACTTGTAAAGTTTCTCTTGAGAGATCTGCTGTTATTTTGAAGGACCTCCCTCTGGCTTGCTCTCCTTTACTCTCAGTGACGCTAAAGCTTTTTCTGATAAACTTCATTGTGATCTTCTGGACAGTCTTCTGAAGAGCTAACATTTACTCAATGTTTTGGACTTTTTCCACGAGAGAGGTGCTACTAGCTGCTTTCAGTCAGCCAACTTGGATCCCTCCCTTCTACTTTTGAGCTATACTTTTAAATGCAGCAGCAAAGGAACTTGTAAAAGAACCACGTAGGAATATTTTATAAAGTGAAGAATAGTTTGTATCTGGCCAACATTTTTAAATTTTTTTGTACTTCTGGAGTTCACTCATATGATTATATATAAAAATTTTATAAATCACATTTTTTGATACTCATAAATTTTAAATTTATTACAATTATATATGTGTGTAAGATATACCTCCATATTCTAATATGTTAGAACATTATTTTAGCAAGCACTTAATAACTGATTTTTTTAATAATAAAAAAAGCATATTTTATAGGAACGGAAGAAAATGGACTCAATAAAATCTTTCTGAACCTAGTTCATGTGGTATTTTTAAGACTTTTAGTAAAATGCTTTTATGCATGGAGTGGGATCCCTTGAAGGAAAAGTGTAGTTATTTTTATTTATTTTATTTTTTTTGAGTTGGAGTCTCACTCTGTTGCCCAGACTGGAGTGCAGTGGCCGCTCCCGGCCACTGCAGCCTTGACTGACCTGCTGGGCTCCGGCAATCCTTCCACCTCAGCCTTCCGAGTGATTGGAACACAGGCTCACGCTACCACGCCTGGCTAATTTTTTTTTTTTTTTGATTTATTGTAGAGATGAGGTCTCACCAAGTTTCCCAGGTGGGTCTCGAACCCTTGGGCTCAGGCAATCCACTTACTTCAGCCTCCCAAGGTGCGGGATTACAGGCTGAACCATCAAGCCCGGCTTTTATTTATTTTAAAAGTGAAATTTCCTATTCAGTCAACTTCATAGTCAAAGCATTATAAGCAAGATTGGGAATGATTTTTCAAAACAGCTGTCTCCCCACATGAAGATGTCATAAAACACAGATTGCTAATATTCTAGATGGAAAGAAATTTTTTTGTACCTTTTCTTCTATTTAATTAGAAAAATAACCATTTTCTCCTGACAGAAATTAATTTGACAGTGAATTGGCTAAAGTCTGTAAATCGCTATCTTTATCAATAGTTGGAACATGTTGCTATTACCTAGAACATTTTTCTGCGTGTCCTCTGATACCTCAGGCAGAGGTAGGTCCTCTGTGTGTCTTAATACTTTGTACAGGCCTCTACTAAAACTCTGCTTAGATTGTATTCGTGTTTCTTGACTTTCATTTGATGTTGATCTTCTTGGGCTGCAACATTGTTTTGTACTGATCTCTCCTGTATGCCTAGAATGCAGCTGTGTTATAAAGGGAACAAGGGCTTGTCAAAGAAAAGCTGAATTGTGTTTATTCACATGATCGTTCAGCAATATATATTCAATGGATTGAATATATGCAGTAGAGCAGGCACTATTCTAGACGCTGGGAATAATGTGGTGACCAGGACCAATGCAGCTCTTGTATTTACTAGTCTTTTGAGAATACCGGTTTTGATTCAGGTTGTTGAAATAAATTGATGAGGCCTGGCTCGGTGGCTCAGCCTGTAAGCCCAGCACTTTGGGAGGCCGAGGTGAGTGGATTGCCTGAGCCTGTGGATTCGAGACCCACCAGGGCAACTTGGCAAGATCTTGTCTCTATAAGAAGTCAAAAATTAGCCGGTTGTGGTAGTGCGCACCTGTAGCTCTGGCTACTTGGAAGGCTGAGGTGGAGGGATCGCTGGAGCCCAGCAGGTTGAGGCTGTGGTGGCCCGGAGCATGCCACCCTGCTCCAGTCTGGGTGACGAAGTGAGACTCCAACTCAAAAAAAAAAATAAATAAATTGATGAGGCTTATGATAGGAAGCATAGAATCCTGCTATAAAACCTACCTTAGAAATGTGGGGGGTGATCTAATACTTCCCAAAGCAAGAGATGTTTAAGTTGGGACCAGAATTATGAGCTGACACTAGCTGAAAAGGGTTAGGGGTACTGGGGGAAGCAGGTGACTTATGCAAGGTACTAGGACAGAGATATTGAAACAGTCTGTCTCCAGAGTCCACACTGTCAATTACTGTGCTGTATTGCATCCTGGTTACTGATTTTCAGTATAAAATGAAGATAGATTGATGAGTGGATAGAACAGAATGTAGAAAATTTCTCTGATGATACTTTACTACTTGCAAAAGGCTCTATGTTTATTTTTTATATTTTCCACTTATAACTTGTTTTCTTATGACAAAGTTTCTATTACTATAAAACATATATTCATACGTATGCATATATTTAGAAAACATATACATATATAAAACACATGTACACACATATATAAAACATGCTGTATGTATGTTATAAATATATGCACACGTAAACCAAATGTTTATAGTAAAGTTTCTAGATAGATATACAAGAGCTGAGTAGTTGGTGTTTTGGGGGATAAGTATGAAGGATTTTTAAATTTTTACTTTATACTCTTCAGTATGGTGAATTATTTAAAAGCAATTGGTCCATATTACTTCTAAAATAAAAATAAGTTTAAATTTAAAAACTTAAAAATGGTGAATATAGTAATTATCAATTATCTTATTGGAGGAAGGTGAAGGAAATTTTTAAATTTTTATTTTATAACCTTCTGAACTGAACAATTAAAAATTAATAAATACACATTATTTTTATTATAAAAATACATTAAAATAGTGAACGATATTCTCTAACAATTATACATCATGAAGTATTACTTCTGTGATTAAATTTAGGATATAGTTTATTATATTGGTAGTTTAGAATAAATCTATCTATGTTAAACTTTTATCTGAGAGCTGTAGTCTTATTATCTTAACTGGTAACTTTTTTTCTAACATCCATTGAGTTGGAAAGCAACTCAGTGAAGACACCTTATTTTATAAACAGGATTTTTTATGACTGAAGTCTTAGTAATAAAACCTTTCACAACAAATGAGATTCAGCAAGTGCAGAAGCTCAGCAATTTTACTAGATATTGCTAGTCAATTGAACACAGTTTTCATACAGGAAAATGGTGCTACACTTCTTAATTTCAAAAAATTTATCAAAAACAAATATTAATTTAAAACTGTATTTTAATTTTTAAAAATATTTTAATATTATGCTTAGTCATGGAATATACTTGGAATTAGGTTGACTAATAAATGCTGAAATAGGCATAGCTGAAACTTAAAGTATAACTTATCTGGGGTTTGTTTTTCAGGTGAAGCTCTGAAAGTGTCAGCTGAGAGATTTACTGATGATCCCTGTTATCTCCCAAAAAGGGAGGCAGTCGTTCAAGCCGCTCGTGCCTTACTGGCTGCAGTTACCAGACTCCTTATCCTCGCAGACATGATTGATGTCATGTGTCTCTTGCAGCATGTGTCAGCTGTAAGTAAAAGACGACTTAGTTTACCTTGGCATTGTTTTCACTTCTAATTCTATTCTCTCAACCTGGCATCAATCCCAGTGCATCGCAGCCTCACCCTCATTCCTTAATGTCAGCCATAAGAAGTTGACTAGATTGGACTGTGAAGACTAATGTATACCTTAAAAGAAGGAAGGCAGAGTTAGTCCTAAAACAATGGGAAATTGAACAGAAGATGGCTGAACGATAAGGAAATAGCTAGGAGAAATTTCTAGACTTTTGACTTTTAAAATTTAAATTATGCCCTCCATAAATAAATAAATAAATAATGGCACAAGATAACGTATAATAAACGTATAAATGTAAGTAATTTGGGAAATTAAGAAACCTTAAAGCTTAAGACATTGAAAGTTTATTCTCGTTTAAATAAATGCTATGTTACCGGGTTCTATACCGGGTTCAGGACAAACAGTGCATGTTTACAGGCAGCCTGTTATATGTGTAGTAATCCATTATGAAAATGTATGAGTATATCTAATATGAGTAAGGCATATAGTTTAACTGAGAGAATGCGAAGTTACCAAGATATCTTGCTTGCTTTATTTTGTCAGATGAATCCATTTACCATGTTTTTAGTAGAAATAATTTTACTGAAGTCTTTTGAAAAAATTTCTCTCTCTTTGTCCCTCACTCCTCCCTCACTCCTCCCCTCTCTCCATCTCTCCTTTTTTCTCTCTCTCCCCTTACCCATTTGCCATTGTTTTGTTATGCACTGGCCAGGCCATGTGCTCTCTGAGCTATGACTGCCATGGTTTTTTAGCCTTGACCTCCTCCCCTACCTTGGGAAAGTTTATCTCCTCTCTCTTCTCTCTCTCTAATTTACTTTCTAAATAAACTATATTTTCTAATCCCCCCAAATTATTTAGCTTGACCAACTCATTAATAGTGTCCAGATGTAAAGGTTGCAAAGAACACTTGAAATCTTTGCTGAATTTCTCCTTGTAACAGCACTCTTACACTCTGTCCATAAATATGTCTGCAGTTTCATAAAGGTGTCTGGTGATTGTAATATCATTTTTCCATTAAGCAAATGATGGTCTTATTTGACTGACCTTGTCAAAATCGTTTTCTCTAATTGCTAAGCTAAACCTTTCTTTGCATCTTTCTTGTATTCACTATTGCTTACTTTAACAGTAGAGCGATCCTTCCTTTGTACTTCCATATTCCTTTTCTTTTGATAGTATTATTACTGTAAAAAAGTAATTCAATACTTTTTTTTAATTTAAGTAGTTTTTTAGGAAAGGGATTAGTTCTTATTACCAGCAGCTGTCACTAGTGGATTTGTAGGCGAGATAATTGAGCAAAGATTTCTGTTACTTTGTTACTTTGTTGTTGAGTAATAACCTTGTTCAAATTCTTGAACATTCCTGAGATTCAGTTTTATCATATGTGAATACAGATACTAACAAATGCTGTACACAAGAAATGAGCATGAAAGATTAAGTGCTAGATAGTTCTCAGTTCCAGTGATCCAATAATTCTTGTGTTTCAGACTCTAGATTTGTTGAGATAGGGAAGAATGAAGGAATTTTTAAGGTGAAAATTACCACCTTTATAATCAAGTAGGAGTTAACTGTATACAAAGAATACTTTCACTACCATTGAGTGTTCCCCGAGAGCCAGGCACAGTGGTAGATAATTCACACATATCATGTCATTCAAATAAAGTAGGAGGATGTTATAGATCAAACAGAAACAAAGTACTACATTTTGCAAAAACATTATAGTTAATATTTATTGAGTTTTATAATGTGCCAAGCACATTATCTCCTTTAATTTAATCCTCACAACAACCCTATGATTATGATTCCTATTTTACAAATGAGAAAACAGAGGCATAGTTATAAGTAACTTGCTCAAGGCAACAGAAAAAAAAATAAAAACATTGAAATGAGTACTCTAATAGTTAGAACATCTTTAACTACAAATAGCTTTTAAAAGTGTTTAGGGCAAGTTCGTGAGTCCACAACTGGTTGTTAAAGTAAGTTAGGTATAATTAAGAAGGTGTTCTTAATTTCAATTATACTCTCCCACACTTGTTTACCTCGACAGGGCTTGAATTCGACTAAATTGTATGTCACTTATAAATATGTATAGTACAACAATGGCACTTTTAAAAAAGAAAGTAGTATCTTATTGAAGAGAAAGGAAGATTTTTTTTGGTTGCAAATGTTTATATATGAATTGTATTATTAACTCACTTCTTTCAAGTTTTCACATATAATGAAAACACTAAATTATTTTTTAGATGATCAAGATTTATTTAGCCAAACATTTCTCCAAAAATATTCTGTAGAACCTGTCTTATAAATATGGAACAGGAAATAAAGTTTTTGTTTATTTATTTATTTTATTTTTTAAAGAGACGGGGTCTTGCTCTGTCACCCATGCTGCAATGCCGTGTTGCAATCATAGCTAACTGCAGCCCTGAACTCCGGAGCTCAAGTGATCCTCCTGCCTCAGCTCCTGAGTAGCTAGGACTACAGACATGTGCTACCACTCCTAGCCAATAAAGTTGTTTTTTAAAAATGATCAATCCTGCACATAGAAATTTTCATGAATGTTTCAATGCACATTCACACATTAAAGTCACTGAGAAATATTGTTGCAAAGAAGCATGTGTAATTTTGCTTAACTTTTTTGCTTAAAATTTTCCCATATTTTTTTGATCCCAGAACTCTTCTTTAATATATTAATCCTGGACCTTTCTAAAAACATACTTCAGGAAATATCAGCTTGGAATTTTTCTAATAATACTTATGGTTATATTAAACTTCTGCTTGGAATAAAAAGAATGTGGTGAAGCAGAAAGTCTCTCCTGTAATGTACAATATATACAACTTCCTAACAATAGGTGATTGCTGGCAATGATAAGGATCTCAGTTCTGTGAGACAGTAAACCTGATTTTGGACAATTTTATTTGTAGGAGACATCTTCCTCAAACTGAACTTAAAGTTGCCTCCCTGCCATTTCCATCTACTGCTTCTAGTTTTGCTCTCTGGAGAAACACAAGGCAATAAAAAAGATACTTTTCAAATAACTGATGATTACTTTTAGGAATTACACTATGTCTCCTTTTGTCTAGGCTAAACATTTCTTGACTCTTGGACATTCCTTGTATGACAGTTTCAGACCACTCTGGATATCCTAGAATTTCTATATCATTTCAAATTGACTATATCCCTTTGCATAATTTGCTGCTGAAATTTTAATCTTTATTTTGATCTACTTGTGCATGGTAAGCAGAATTGTCATATAGTCAAGGTTTGAAAAAATCCAGTGTCTACTCCCTGGGTGTCTGCTCCTGCTATCATTTTCCTTATTTTTGCTAATGATGTCTTATCTTCTCATGTGAATGTCTATTTTTGATTATGTACTTAACATTGCCTGTCCTGAAACTCATCTCGGGAAATTCTTCACCATCTTATTAGCTGGTTGATACTTATTTGTTTTCTATAGCAGAGGATTGGACTGAGTTTCTAATTTGCCATTATAAGAAATAGAATCCCTCAAATCATCTCTATAAATCCTTTGCTATGCATATTCTAGATTGTAGCTAACTTTCAAAAAATGTTGAAATCAACAGCTTGAAATCAAAACAAACTTTTTGATGTGAACATGCCATAATATAAATGGACAACTACATCCCTGATTTAATGACTAACATGATTTACATGATTTTACCTACCACAGTAGCCTTGCTGTCTGTTCATATTGATTTTTAGAGCAATTAAAACCTTCAAGTCTCGACTCAAACTACTCTTAATACAAGTCTTCCTCAGCTGATTTTTAAAAATATATGTAGAAGTAGAAGTTTATTTATATTCACTGACTTTTATCTTAATTCTGGCTTTTGTTACAGTCTGTCAAGATTTATTGACTCTTGATTTTGTCTTCCCTTCCTAACCTGGTATCATTTTCAAATTTATTCATTAAAAATGTTTCATTACATGGAAAACAGTATCATCTGCTTCTTTTAGATAATGCTAATCAAATATGAACACACTTTGAGTAAAGTTGAGAATGAACTTCAAGCTTGCTTCATTGGGCTATTGTGTAAACCATGCTTCTTTATTTCATCCTCAAACACACTTAAAAATTTTTTTTTTAGAAAGCAGGATTTATTGAGAGGACACAAAAGCTCCCACAGTGGGATGGGACCCAAAGGGGTTCCCCTCAAGCACTTTTTGAAAGACCTTCTTGAAATCAAAATGCATTGTCTATGGCAACGTGGATTTTATCAGTCTAGTAACCTCAGTTATAAAGGAAATAAAATTAGTTTGGCATGACTTATTCTTAATAACCTGATAAAACCTTTAAGTGACCATTGCTTGCTCGCTTTTATTTATTTTTCCTGACTTTCAGTTTTCAATTACTCACTTGTGCATGGTCAAAAACTACTTGTTTGCTGGTATCTTCTTGCACTTAAAATCTCGATATAATTAGTTTGGACCTTCATTTAATGTCCTGTCAAGTATAATGTTCTCCCCAAGATTTCTGCAAATTCTCCAGGAACTCATGTTCTCAGGGTCATTTCTGGGTCCAAGTTTTTGCTTCCACTGAAGTACTTTATTTATGGATTGACTTTCAATCTCTATTCTACATTGTGTTCACCCAGAATTGGAAGTTGGCCTTTCCCCCTTGATTTTCATATGCAGATACACAGACACATACATTCTACAACCCTATCAGACAAGGCATGTCTAGGAATATGGCAAACTTCATAGAAATCTGGGAAAATGTAAGGGAGGGATTTCTGTATCGCAACAATATATTCTAAGTAGCTTCAGTTTGTAGCAAGTCATCAAATTCCTTTAGCAATTTCATCTCATTGCTCTTTCACTTTCTATCTGCTCTCCCACACTTCAAAGTTCTGTTCATTTTAGTGCAGTAAAATGTTGTTATCTTTTCACCACCCCACTTGGCTTCTACTAATTTGTGCCTTCAGGATATCACAATCCATCTTAAATTACTCCTTAAGGTATTTTCCTCAGTATAACCAATGTTCTCCCTGAGAAGAATTCTGTAGTCATCTATCACACATATATAACCATATACACATGTGCACAAACACACATTCTCACCACTATATATAATAATCTATAATAAAATTGTTTTTGGGGGGAGGCATACACTTTAAAGATATGAATTTCTTCTTCTGGGCACGTACATTTTTTTCCCAAAATAGTGGGGTATCTTCTTATTTCTTGCCCTTTTTTATATGTAATGACCTCTTCCCTCCTTCCATCTTTACTATTTCATGCAGGCTTCTGGCTTATTTCCCCCTCTTCTGATACTCTTATGCAAACTCCTTATATATATGTGTGTATATATAATATATAATTATATATGATATATATATATGTATTTGTTCTATATTTAACATCATAAAAGAATTCCTCTACTCTCACAATGTTTTTTTTTAGTGGTCTTGCTCTTTTTTTTCCTTCTTACAGCTTTTTCTAAGTAACAGATCTTTTCACTTCTATTGGAGTATACTCCCTTTTAGATGTCAGGTAAATGAGATGTTACTCTACTTTTGATTAATAGTTTGTATCTATGTATTTCCTGATTTATTTATACTTTCTTATCTATGTTAAATTATCCTGCCCACAGAGAAGCAATTACAATTGAGCATTCACGAGTACATAATCTGAGACTACTAACTGGTGCAAACATGGATCACTGAACTACTCTCCATGGGGCAAGTTGCCAAATTAAATTATCGAGGATTCCTGAGTTGGTACTTCCAAAGGTGTCTAGTTCTTTAAGGAACTATATATTTTCTTTTGGGGGAAAACAGGTCCAAATGAAAAATAACAGAACAGAGAAAAAAATGCTATTTTTCTGTGTCAATGGGAGATACTTGGAAAAGCAGTTTGACTATGTTGTCATCTTTGTTAATAATTTTTTATAGAAATTTAAGTTAAAAATTTTCTCTTTGACGCTATTCAAGTTTTTCAAATTTCTCTGTACTCTTTATACTTCTCAGGATTCCACATCCTGTTGATTGGTATCTGGATTTTATAAGGGCTAATTTTATGTGAAAAAAATAGGTTTGAATGGCTTGTGCTTACTGGGTCTGGACAATGTGAGGAGAAAACATGATGCTTGGCAGCATGGAGACCTTTCTTGAATTCTGGCTCTGTCGTTGATTAGTTTGATAACTATGGGAAAGTTAAAAACTTGGTTTCTTTTTCTGAGTTATAGGGATTACAAAACTTATTCTAAATACTTTGAAAGAGTATTGTTATAATTAAATTATATACTACCTAAACTACCTGGCAAAAACTGATATGTCCCTTTTCACCTTCCTTCCCCTATCTTACCTTTCTTCACTATGGAGTCTTACTCTCACTTTATGGCTCTTGGAGTGCAATGTTGTACTTATTCCTAAAAGTGAATGGAAAAGAAATTTGACTCCTGAGTTGAATGAACTTTTCCAACTTTTTCCATTTATTATGTCATAACCAGGTTTTGTTTGTTTTGGGAATGTTGATCCCTTTGGATTAGGTAATAGACCAGTGTTTTGCAGGAAATGGGTCTAGAATTTAATAACTTATGTCATATACACATTTCACATGTTTACAAAATTGTTATAAAGCATTTGTAAGTCAAACAATGATTCTGAATATGATGAATATTTGCTGCATTGACAGAAAATTATAGATTATTGTATTGGTAGCTGGGACTTTTTGAGGCCACCTCTATTATTAAAAGGTAGATATGTAACAACAAAAATATTCTCTAAAGCTTTTTATTGTTAAAAATATTAGCAGCTGATAAGGGGAGAAATTACTGTATGACTAAGAGCTGTTAGAAGCCATGTGTGTTTTGCAGGAGAGCTTAAGCAAAATATGTAAAACCATGTTAAGATTTAAAGAAAAAAAGCAAGTCAATATTGGTATTTAAGATGCAATAGAAGAAACAAAAAAATAGAGACACATAGGGCACATTGGCTGTATTTGTCATGATGTCATATTGAAAACTTAAGGGAAGAGGGAAACATTTACTTGAAATATGTACATAATAGCCGGGTTTGTTCGCTCAGCCTGTAATCCTGTGCTTTGGGAGGCTGAGGTGAGTGGATTGCCTCATCCCGCGGGTTCGAGACCCGCTTGGGCAAGTTGGTGAGACCTCATCTCTGTAATAAATCAAAAAATTAGCCGGGTGTGGTAGTGTGTGCCTGTAGTTCCAGCTACTTGGAAGGCTGAGGCGGAAGGATCGCTGGAGCCCAGCAGGTCGAGGCTGCGGTGGCTGGGAGTGGCCACTGCACTCCAGTCTGGGCGACAGAGTGAGACTCCAACTCAAAAAAAAAAATTTATATATTAAATATTTAAAAATTTTTATTTATTATTGATACATAACCGTTGTACTTATGATGTTTTGACACAAGCATACATGTGTAGCAGTGAAATCAGGGTAATTGGGATAACCAACACTTCAAATATTTATTATTTCTTTGTGTTAGGAACATTCAAATTTCACTTTTAGTTATTTTGAAATATATAATAACTTATTGCTGACTGTAGTCAGCCTATTGTGCTACTGAACACTAGATCTTATTCCTCCTAACTGTGTTCTTGTACCCATTAATCATCCCCTCTGTATCCCCCTTCTCTACTTTGACAAATAAAAATTACATATATTTATGGTATGCAACATGATGTTTTAAATATATGTATACATTCTGGAATGGCTAAATCAGCCTATTTAATATATGCGTTACCTTGCCTACTTATCATTTTTTTTAAGTGAGGACACTTAAAATCTATTCCCTTAGTAATATATATATAGCGATTAAATATTAATAGATAACATACATTATATATTAAAATTATAATATACAATTATAATAATTATAGATTAATATATAATAATATATTATAATAATATATTATTATAATATATTATATATTGCTGTTAACTGCAATCACTATGATGTACAATAGCTCTCTTGAACTATTCCTCTTGTTTAACTGAAATTTTATGTCCTTTGACTACACACACTTAAACCATGTAAAATACTACACACACTTAAACCATGTAAAATTTTTATTTTTTTAAAGAAAGGATCAGTATAATCTAGTTAGCTCTTATTAATTCAGCAAATGGTTATTTCTTGTGTGCTTACTTTGTGGCAGTCACTGTGCTATGTGCTAGGGATTCAAATAAAAAAAAATACTATCAAATTCCTGCTCTCCTGGGATTTAAAGACTAGATAAAAAGCAAACTGACAATATATATTATTATGATAGAAGTTGGTACAAAATGTTATGGAGGCATGATGGGAATTGTGTCAAGGGAAGGTGTATTCAATGAGTAACATGTGCCAGAATTTGAAGAATTGACTGGACAGAGAAGGCAAGGAAGAGGCCATTTTAATCGGAGAAAATAGTAAATGCTTAAAGATGTGTAAACTTTCTGAATGGCTGAGATGAAGGATGATTGTGTGGGAGGAACAAGAGTTGAACCTGGAGGGGTAGATATAGACCTACTTGTGAAAGATCTATGTCCCAAGTTAAACAGCTTAAGCTATAGTCTGAAAGCTAGGGAGGATTATTAAAGAATTTAAAGCAAGGAAGTGATATGGTGGGGACTTCAAAAATTTCATGAAAAAATGGAATTAAAAGATAAAAATAAAAATATAAACTTTGATTTTTAACATAAGCGTCATCAAATTTAAAACACTTTTTGTAAGCAATGATACTAGCCATCTAGTCCATCCCTAAAGAACTGAGGGTCTTGGGAATTTAACCATATTAGCTTAGTCTTTTTTATATTATTATTATTATTGTCATTATTACTATGATTGAGATAGGGTCTTATCTTGTCACCCAGACTGGAGTGCAGTGGTATGACCATGGCTCACTGCAGCCTCAAACTCATGGGCTCAAGTTATCTTCCTGCCTCAGCCTCCGATTACCTGGGGCTAGAGGTATGCACACCACACCTTACTAATTTTTCCATTTTTTAATAGAGATGAGGTCTCACTTTGTTGCCCAGGCTGGTCTCAAACTCCTGGCTTCAAGTGATCCTCCCATTTCAGTCTCCCAAAATGCCGGGATTGTAGGTGTGAGCCTGGCTCTACATTATTAACTGAGCCTGGCTCTACATTATTAACTGAAGAAAAATGAGTTCCTTTGAAATATATATATTTTAAATTAGGAAGCAAAAAGAAGTCAGAAGCCAAATCAGATCTGTAAGTGGATGCCTAATGATTCCTTATTCAAACTCTCATAAAACTGCCTTTGTTTGATGAGAGGCATGAGCAGTGGAGTTGTGGTGGAAGACTTTCTGGTGAAGCGTTTCCTGGTATTTTTTCTGCTAAAGCTTTGGCTAACTTTCTTAGAACAATCTCATAATAAGCAGATGTTATCATTCTTTGGCCCCTTCAGAAAGTTAACGAGCGGAATGCCTGAGCATCCCAAAAACTGACCTTTGCTCTTGACTGGTCTGCTTTTGCTTTGACTTGACCATCTCCACTTCTTGGTAGCCATTCCTTTGCGCTTTACTTTCAGGATCAGACTGGTAAAGCCATGTTCCATCTCCTGTCATAATTATTCAAAGAACTGCTTTAGGCTCTTGATCTGACTTTTTTGCAATTTCTGTCGAAAGTTCTGCTCTTGTCTGCAGCTGGTCTGGGCACAGTGGTTTTGACACCCATCTAGTGGAAAGTTTGCCTAACTAGAATTTTTCAGTCAGAAATTATATAAGCTGAACCAGTTGAGATGTCTAAAGTGTTGGTTGTTGTTTCTGCTGTTGCAAGTTCTCTTCAATTAGGGCATGGACAAGGCTTTATATTTTTCTTGCAAATCGATTTAGATGGTTTGCTGCCGTGGGTTTCATCTTCAACATCATCTTGCCCCCTCTTAAAATGAGTTATCCATTTGTAAACTGCTGATTTCTTTGGGGCATTGTCCCCATAGACGTCCATAAAGCATCAGTGATTTTACCCTTCTTCTACTCAAGCTTCCCCATAAATTTGATGTTTATTCTTCCTTCAATTTTAGCAGAATTCATGTTGCATTGATAGGGCCTCTTTTCAGATTGATGTCTTATCTTTCTTAATGGCTCAGAGTAGATCCTGTTCAGACATATTCTAACAAGTTAGTATGAGTTTATTTTTATGCAAACATTAAAAAAAATCTATGCATAGTTGTTGTTGTTGTTGTTGTTGTTGTTGTTTTTTGAGTTGTACTCTCACTCCGTCACCCAGGCTGGAGTGCAGTGGCACACTCATGGCCACCCTAGTGTTGACCTGTTGGGTCCGGCGATCCTTCTACCTCAGCCTTCCAAGTAGCCGGAACTACAGGCGTGCGCTACTACGTCCCGCTAATTCATAATTTTTTTTACATAATACACAATTTTTATAAACTTTTTGAAGACCCCTTGTATAAACACATTTGCATTTTAGGACTATTACTCTGGCGGCAGTCGGGGGGGCAGTGGTCAGAATGGAAACAGAGAGACCAGTGAGAAGGCTGATGCAGTCATCTGGTTGTGAAATGATTGGGTGGAGTGGGGGATAAATGAGAGGAAGAAAGAACACATTACAATTGAAAAGTGATTGGAGTTATTTCAGAAGGAGAGGAAAACATTAAGGGTTCTTCTAGGATTCTGGTGGGGTATTGGCGTTGGTTTGCATAGAGGAGAAGCAGTTTATAAGTTTAGATACATTGGATTTGAAGCATATAAGAGATGGTAAATACTAAAAGATAGCTCAGGAGAGCAAATAGGCAAGAGATAGGTTTGAAAAACCCTGGGAAATAAGCATTAGGAGAAGAAGTATGTTTGCATGAGGTAATTTGGGGGAAAGCTTATAGTGTGAATGCACATTTTTTTGGGGGGGGGATTTGAGTGTTTATTGAAGGTCCAGATTAGTAAATTGTTTCACAATAGTCAAATTTGTACATCCAGTGTCCTTCAGGTAGATTTATTTATTTACTCTTTAAAAGTATAGCTATATGGGGTACAAGTCAGGGTTAGTTACACAAGCAGGCTGCGCAGGTGAAATTTGGACCTCCAACGACTCTCACTTTTCCTAGTTTAGGACCAGGCACCCTTTGTGATGCTACATGCCCCCTTCCTCCCTCCCTCCTCTGGCAGTGTCCATCCACTGCTTATCCCTCCCTTGTGATTGCATATATTTGAGGCCTCATGGTTTGGTGGGAAGCTCACTAAGTGAAGAATCACGTAGTGATTTGTGCTCTGGTGTTCCTCGGAAGAAATGAATTGGGGAATGTTTATTTACTCAATCTTATGGTGCCTATATTTTCTCATTAATAAATGCTTATGAAAATACACGCTTATGAAAAGACCCTCTTCAAGACAGCTTTATTGAAGTATGATTTATATACCAAAAAAGTAACTCATTTTAAGTGTACAATTCAATGATTTTGAATAAATGTTGAGTCATGCAATTTTAACCATGATCTAATTTTAGAGCGTTTCCATCACCCTCCCCTGGTGGACCTAGTTCCCATTTGCTGTCACTCTTTGTTCCCATGCCCCCTAGATTTACGGATAGGAATAACACTGGGAAATCATTTTTAACAGTTAACGTCTTTAAGTAAATGTATCTTTCTGTTTCTTGCAGTTTCTAGCTCAGTGCTCAGCACAGAAATACTGCTCAATAAATAATTATTGAAAAACTGTTTTGTTCAGTCCCCATTCACCACTGAAAGGTGTATAAGTTTAATGACAATGGAGTCTCTTCAATTTTATGGAACTTTAAAATTTATAAAGTAGTAATCTATAAAACTAGATTGTAAACCCTGTAAGGGTAAGAACTTTTTTTTTCTCTTTTCTTGCATGATGGCATGTTACCCATTGATAAATATTTGTTGAATGAATGTCTTTTATTTTTCTTATAAAGTAGGCAGGCAAAGTCAATTTGTTCCATGTTATAGATACACAGTCAAGCATTTGACTAGTAGTGAATTGTCCAAAGTTATGCTGTTATTAAATGGCATAGCAGAAACTTGAATCCCAGTCATTGAGACAAGTGTGCCTTCAACTACAGCAGACTTTTTCTAATTTAGATCCCAAGCCCAGTTTTGTTCTGTGTTCCTAACTTTTATAATTGTTCCTTACAGCAAAAAATTTGAGATATGTATTTGTGCTTTAATTTTCTGCTTCAGCTGTAAACTTCCTTTTAATAAGTGATATTATCATCTTGTAAGTTCATTTGGAAAATATGTATGAAAGTCAGTGGATTAAGTTCAGAAAAATTAAATAATTTTTTTCTCTGTCATACTTCATTTTTGATTTCTCTGTGGTTGCCATATTTAAGTAAGGTAGATTAGTTATTTCTTATGCTTAAAACAATTTCTTTTTACTCTAAACATTAATATTTATAGAGCATTAATATATTATTCTTTTGACTGTTCCTTCTTTTTGCTCTAACCTCCAGAATCTTTTGGCATTGTTTCAAACTGGCATTTTAGGGACACTAAGATCATACTTGGTGATCTAATGCTTTCAGCCAGGTATTTATTGGATATTCTTTTGTACACATAATTCTGTGACTATAAGATTTCTTTTTATGTAACAGGTAGTACCTAGCACCCTGTACAAATGTACAAGTTATTAAATATGGAAACATGATGACTGTTCAGCTGGCTCTTGTTTTAGGACAATGCTACTTGATATTTTTAAATTATGGGAATAAGTAGGCTGTGGCAGCTCTAAAGTTATTTGAATCAATTGATATGATTACAAAAGGAAACCAGGGCCTGGTGGGGGGAGGAGTGAAGAAAGCTTTATTTACCAGATCACTGTCTGCATTTTTTCCCCTGCTGTTTGGCTTAGATTTATTTATATATATAGTCAGGAAAAAGGAGAAAAAAATGTATTTGGGTAAAGGGAATGCTGAGTCAAACTAGACATTTTCCCCTTGCCCTTTTTTAATGCTTCTCTTGCACAAACAGATTTTCAGTTACTTTAATGTAACATGAGAAGTTACAGTTTCTGTTGTTTTGTTTGATAGATTACTATTATTATTTCTAAACAGAAATAATTTGATGAAAAATTATTTTTAATTTTAGTGTTTGCATCTTCTTATTCTTATCTTGCACTCCCTGTGATATATGATAAGGTAGTCAAATAGAGCAAATTGAATTTATTTTTCACTTCAGACACCATTTTAATATTCAGTTTTAACAGTTTTAAAACATGCCTAGGTTTGTTTTTTGTTCAGATTGATTCACTGAGCTTTTTCTTAAAGTTTGAATTTGGCTATAATATTAAAAAATTAACACAGGCTAAATTCAGTGTTCAACACATTATTCTGGAGTTTTTAGCTCATTTAAAATTTCCACTAAAAACTTTGAACAGTTAAAATCCCCAAATAGTAAAATCTCTTCAGTTAACTGTGCTTCCTTTCTCAACTTATCTCCACTGGGAGATAGTTTATTTTGAGAAATAATCAATATAAGGAAATTATAATGTACTGAACGAATGTAGAAAATCTCAGAGGTCTATTTCAATGATAAAGCAGGGTGGACTTTTAGAAAGAAAAATCCTTAAACCAAGTGAATATTCTTTAAAATCTAAGCCTCAACTTAACCAGGCTTATTTTTATCCTCTGTACTTCAGCAAAGTAAAATTATTGCTTTTACTCTTTAACATCTTTAAGTGTATATGTAGGCAGATGGGGATGGGGTGTGTTTAATAGGTATCTAACCCAAAGTTATACCACAGATTTTTTACCAAGTTACACCACAGATTTTGACAATTATTTGTTGTTGTACATGAAAAAAATCTGCTTAAGTAAGTGAAATCATAGTTTTAGAGCATTTTGAGCTCTTTACTATCAATTAATGGAGTATATAAGTCCTGGATAATGAAAATTCAAGTTAAAATCTCCATATTATGCAAACTCTGAACTTTCGTTAAAACATTCTTGTGATGATATATTATTACTGGATTTTCTCCCTTTCTTCTTTGGCCATGGATATATTGCCTGGAAGTACTAGTTTTTTGTGTTTCTTACTTTGAAGTCTTACAAGCATGTTTTCCCTAAAGTTCCCTTTTTCCCTTTTGGAGTCGTATAAAGTTCACAGAGATAAATGTAAAAAAGAACTATTTAGGAAGTAGAGCTCATGTTTCTGAGGGAAGAGACAATGCAGGGGATAAAGAATGTTTTATAATTAAATGAATTGGTTGGTAAAATAGCTTATATTAATTCATAGATAAATTTATTTAAATTGTTTAGAATCTTAGATAAGGTATTATTTTGATTTGAACATAGTGAGAAGGAACCAAGAAATGGGCAAGGCACAGAAATGGTCAAACAATGTGATACATATTTCATGTAAAGGTTATTAGAGTTATGTTGAAAGGATCTTGTTTATTATTTTACAAGAGAGGGGAAATGAACAGATTGTGACTATGTTTAAGCTGATAGGTAGAATTGGTTTCCCTTTAAGACTCTGAAAAAACTTCCTTTCCTTTGAGTTCCAACTCAAATTCTCTTATGTCTTCTGTGTGTGCTCTGAGTCTCTCAGTCAGTATCAGAGTGTTTTTTGAGGTTTCGCGATATGTCATATTTATCTCTTTTTTTGTACTCTCTTTACTACTTTGCCTTGTGTTAGAGTTAATGGTAGAGTAGAAAGAGCATGAACGTTGTAGTAAAAACCCAATTCAATAAAACTTTCTGAGTCCCAGTTTACTCACTTGTAGAATGGAGAGAAAAATAGGAACTCTTGTGGTTCCTATGAGGATTAAGTTGGAAAGCATCAAGTACTTGGGGCTGAGCAGGGCACTCAATAAATGTTAGTGTCCTTCCGGCTTCTGAGTTTCATGTCTAGATTCCTCAGTAGTCTGTACGTTTCTTTAGGGCAGGAAGTATCTTTTTTATTCATAGTGCCTTGTGCATAGTAGATTCTAAATGATTATTTACTTAATTTAATTTACTGTCCTGTCATGGAAGCTTAGCACTGTTATTTTCCATTTTTTCCGCCTTCTATCACCTTGGATATAGATTAACACGTTGTTTTCATGAAATTGAGGTTTTAATTCAGTAGCGTGCCATTTTAGTATGACTTATTTCATAGAGTAGGATATAGTAAGGGTCAAATCATTTCTCTGGAAACGTAGTTATACTCCATATACAATCTTATTAACCTGTCTTATGGCATCACAGGCACAGTGGAGATCTTGTGTATGTATTTAAGAGGGTGAAATCTCCATCTGTAGAAATCTGTCTAATGGCACAGAGTGAGAATATGGAAAATAAATGGCATAAAGAGGGTGCAAATGCAAATGTTTTGCAAATTACATTACTTGACCTTTTCAATCACTAACCCTCCAAATTATGTTCTAATTTAATAAAATAAACCAATAATCCAATTTCTGTGAGCTCCCTTTGCTTTATTATTAGTAGCAGACAGTATTCTGTAATTCACTGCAATTTGTCACCTTTGTATTTATCTAGTATCTGACTTAAAAATGAACAGGAGCATTCTGATTCAGCAGAACTGATTTCATTGCTCATTTGTATTATAGAGAAGAAATGAATAAATATTTGCTGAACATGCGACATGTATTTGATCATCAAAATGTTGTTCCTTCTTTCTAAAAATACAAGCTCCTGAGAGATCTGTCTTGTTATAGTTTGCTGGGTGACTTATTCTGCAGAGATATTTTTACAGAGACAAGCCAAGTTCCATGCCATTATAGCAAAATATCATGCAAGCAGCTATCTTTTCATTAATTACGTTTTTTCATGATTAGAATTAAAGCTTTTTAAATGCTTCCTCGTTATGATTTGAAATTATACATTCATTATTATTTATTTATTTTATTTTTAAGGTAGGACATTAAAGTTTTTCCTGAGCTTATCTCTGGCCACAAAAATAAAATTTAACAAATACTCAGTTAACAGTCTTACTCCTGTCATTAGCATATCAGTATCATAGAACTGGCCGCTAGGGTTAAAATTCACTAGACCATATTTTATGTTAGGTACCCACAGCAGCACCACACAGAAATTTTTACATACACATACACACAGTCCACATTCAACTATTTTCACATATTTTTAGTACACACAGTTGTAGCATATTATACTCACTTGTCTAAGTTGCTCAGTAAAACCCAAGACACTACCTACACACATAATTGTAGCAGTTAAGCTGAGTATAATTACAATTAGTTTTATATATATCTATAGTAGAGATATGTACAAGCCCCTAAGAAACTAAGAGTTCACAGACACTTTTGCAATGGGACCACAGCATTATATTGGGCCACATTAAAACCTTTACCAACCAGATCAGTTTAAAAAAATTATTTTTTTGGGGGGGATGGAATAGAAAGAGTTCTATAGTCCTTTGAAAGTCTCAGTCTTTTAGTTACCTTCAAATTTTTTCTTCAAAAGCAGCAATGTATCCTAAAATACAATAAAAAAAAAGAATTTATTTTTTGTTAGAATGAGGACTAAACAGGCTTCTCTTTCATGCAATAACATTGGTTCTACTTAGGATACAGTTTCTTTTTATAATTGTTTCTAGTTATTTGATTGAAATATCGTTAGCTAGCATTTGTTATCACTGTATTGTGAATGGGAGAAACTGAGGCTCATTATTGACTATTTCTGTGTTAACTAGCTGGGAATTTGATGAAAATATGCTGCCATCCTAATGATCTGCTTTTATTTTCAATTTCAGTTTCAAAGGACATTTGAATCTCTTAAAAATGTTTCCAACAAATCTGACCTCCAGAAAACCTACCAGAAGTTTGGGAAGGAGCTGGAAAATTTGGATTATTTAGCCTTCAAACGTCAGCAGGTAGGAGTCAGAGCTCTCCTTGGTAGAGGAGATGAAAACTTTAGGCTTCCCGTCATCCCTCCTGTGAGAGGTACGAGTGAGTCTGAGGAGACTTATCAATGGTGAGGGTAGAAATATGTTGTGCTGTGCTAATCTGTTGTGCTCATATAGCTTCCTGCAGTGTTCATTGTAGTCCAGCTTCCTGCAGTGTTCATTGTAGTCCTTGCTTTTAGATGTATACTTTTAGGGGTTTCCACATGTGTCCTTATACCTCTCTTAAAGAAAACTCCTGCCGGTTTGTGAAGATTCAACTACTCTTTGACTAAGGACACCTCAGTAGCACAAAGGGAATCTCTGTAATGGCTTGACCAGATGGCTTTCATATTTTACCTGAGGAGAAAAGTCATCTGAAGACCAAGGAAAGATGTGGATGTACAAAATTTAAAAAAAAGAGTCATAAATATGCCAGATATTTGACCTTTGGTTTTCTTTGATTTTTAAGATGAGTAAAGATTTGCTAAATGTGGAAGATTGAAGGAAAATATTCTTTACAAATGCAAGTGTTTTTTTTTTTTGCCTCCCTGTATAGGAACCCAAACAAACTATTATAGGATTTCCTTTAGAATTTATATAAACCTAATATTCATAATGATTAAATGTTTTATATTTTTGAGATACTGCCACAATCACTAGCTGTTCCTATGCTGGATCGTTTCCAGTTTTTTATAGCCACTAGGTGTCAGGCTTGTCAAGCTTTTGCTTCCCTCAAATGTTTATTCCGATCAGAATTGGACAGATAGACGTTTAAAACAGGTTGTGTGAAATTCAGGTATGTGCTCAATGATGGATAGCATCGAGAAAAATGATTGAATTGTTGACTTGCATGTCCAAGCATTGAGTCTATCAGTTTAGAGACTTTCCTGTTAGCGTAGCAAAGGGTGTGACGTTCTTGCCATTGCCTAATTCACAAGTTTTTTTTTTTTTTTTAAATCATTTTGAACTTTAGAAAATTAGTATTTCTTTTTTATTTTAGGGATGGAGTTTTCAAAGTAAGGTTTTCTGTATTTAGTTAAATTTCATTAAGTCAACATGGTATGGTCTGGAAATATTGGGCCTAAAAGAGAATTGTATTTTAGATTTTTCTCTATCTAAATGTTACATGGACATTTAACCACTTTCTGGCCCTATCTTCCTAGGAGTTATGTTTGTTTCATAGACAGTTTTAAGACAAATACATGATTTTTTCACATACTTTAACTTATATAAAAAAGAATAAAATATCTGTTTAAGGTTTATTTTTAAAAAAATTATTGGTGGTCTAGATATTAGCACATGTAACAGAAGTAGCAGATAATGCTGCTTAAAATTCATACCATGGGTCACTGCTCTGGTCCATGCAGTTTTAATACAGTTTGTTTCCAAGACCATCTTTTACCACAGAGGGGTATTTGAGCTGGCAAGCAGTAGTCACTGTACTTTTCTCTTATCCTTTCTTATGAACACATTTTCAGTGATTAGATTCTTACATTAGCTAATTGTAAATCTGGAAGAAAGGTGAGTGTTTCAAGAGCAGAAGGATGGAAGTTTGGGAGAATGGCATTGGGGATAGATAGGTAAATTGCATGTACATGAGGAAAAGAGGACATTTGAAATTTATCTATAAATCACCTATGCTATTTATTGAATGATAAGTATGTACAACATAGAATGATTAAAACATTTATGAATTAAGTCATTAAATGCTTATAACAATATGGTGAGAGTTTTTTTTTTAGCATGATTTTACAGATGAGAAAACTGTTAAAAGAGTTAAGTAGCTTATCTAAGGTCATTGTGTTAATAAGGCATGAAGCTGGGCTTCAAATCTAAATCCGTCTGACTCCAAACCTAGAGTGCTGTGTTTTCTCCATGGGTGGGGTTCAGAAGGGTCAGAACATTAGCTCTTCTCTTACTTGGTGGGATTTGTCTTTTATCTCCCATTCTATTCCTTTAAACCTCCAAATACCTATTAAAAAGTGTTTTTCTCCTAATGGAAAAGATTCAGGTCTCTGTAAAATTGCTTATTCAGCAAGAAAGCTTCCTTGTTATGAGGCAGTATTATTTGAACCAGAGAATTAGTCATGATTTGTTCTTTGGTCCAACCATATTTATCATTCCTCATTGTGACAGAATGTAAGCTTCATAAGGACAGGGCTTTGTCTGTCACCTATAATGCTGTATCCTCTCTAGTGCTCACAGCAGTATCTGACTCATGACACATGCTCAAAAAATACTGTTGCTGTAGTTGTTGCTAGGAACAAAGATCCATTCCAAAAGCTTTGACCTCAGATTATAGGCAATTAAATCAATGTGTTTTGCTATATTTTAAAATTCTAAGCTGGGCTCGGTGGCTCAGCCTGTAATCCCGCGCCTTTGGGAGGCTGAGGTGAGTGGATTGCCTGAGCCCGTGGGTTCGAGACCTGCCTGGGCAGCGAGACCTCATCTCTACAACAAATCAAAAAATCAGCCGGGCATGGTAGCGCATGCCTATAATTCTGGCTAATTGGAAGGCTGAGGCGAAGGATCGCCAGAGCCCAGCAGGTCGAGGCTGCGGTGGCCGGGAGCGGCCACTGCACTCCAGTCTGGGTGACAGAGTGAAACTCCAACTCAAAAAAAAAAAAAAAAAAAAAAAAAAAAAAATTCTAAAGGGCCTTCTTCCTTAGCTTCTTGGATGCCAAGGGCTGACAGATTTTCCCTAGCTGTATATATTATTTAGGTTTTCTTCTACCATATTTCATTCTTCTATCCATTTCTTTGAACAAACAAAAAGTGCTAGTATTACCTTGGTTCTGAATTATGGATGTTCAATGAATTGACTATAATTATTTCCTTGGACTCATTTATTAGATTTTATTTTCTGTCCCTTCCTATGACTTTTTCAACACCATTTTTTTTTGAGTTGGAGTCTCACTCCGTCACCCAGGCTGGAGTGCAGTGGCACACTCATGGCCACCCCAGCGTCCACCTACTTTGCTCCGGCGATCCTTCAGCTTCAGCCTTCCAAGTTGTCGGAACTACAGGCATGCACTACCATGCCCAGCTAATTTTTGATTTATTATAGAGATGAGGTCTTGTCAGGTTGTCTGGGCTGGTCTCGAACCCACAGGCTCAGGCAATCCACTTGCTTTGGCCTCCCAGAGTGCTGGGATTACAGGCTGAGCCACTGAGCCTGGCTTCAACACGATTTTTGAGAGATTTCTTTCCCAGCACCAGATAGATTCCTGTAGTACTTTGCTGTCTTCTACCCTCTTTTTTTTTTTTTTTTTTTGAGTTGGAGTTTCACTCTGTCGCCCAGACTGGAGTGCAGTGGCTGCTCCCGGCCACCGCAGCCTCGACCTGCTGGGCTCCGGCGATCCTTCTGCCTCAGCCTTCCAAGTAGCCGGAATTACAGGCATACGCTACCACGTCCGGCTGATTTTTTTTTTTTTTTTGATTTATTGTAGAGATGAAGTCTCGCTGCCCAGGCGGGTCTCGAACCCGCGGGCTCAGGCAACCCACTCACCTCAGCCTCCCAAAGGCACGGGATTACAGGCTGAGCCACCGAGCCTGGTTTACCCTCATTTTTTTTTTTTTGAGGTTATTATGCTTTCTTTCCTAGATGTGAACTTAGCTTTTATTTATTTATTTAAAAGTGAGTGATTGTACTTAAGGTATTCCTTGAGTCAGTCGACAAGCATCTTTACATTTTCCTACTTTCAAAAAGACAAACGATGAAAATAGCTTTGGTTGGAAAAGGTGAGAGAGGAGATTGTGATAGATGAGGTGCTGGGTTTACCTGGATGAATCAGCCTGAAGTAAACGGCTGAAAAAGTAGGCTAACCCTTGAATCTGGGGATGCTTTCGGTTCTTATTCTCTACAGATACAGTCTTGGACTTCATCTGCTTGAACTGCTTGGTTTTCATTCTTGTTGGTGTGACATAGAAATGGTAATAGCAAGCTTCAGCTATTATATAGATCCCGGATTTGTGTACCATATTGAGAGGGTATAAATCAAGATATTTCCTTGGGGACTTTTGTTTTGTGGAGTAAAATAAAATAAGATTTGATAATCTGGACTCTAATTTAACTCCTTTCTCTCTTTTGCTACCCTGAATACTTATAATAACATTATAAAATGCATCCCTTTCCAGAGGCTTCAAAGTCCTTTTTATAAATTAAAGTTGACATTATTGAGTTGAACATTAGTGAGAACTAACATACATTTACATGTTGATGTGAAAATATGTAAAATTAAAATATTATACTTCAGATATATAACCATGTTGGAACAGATCACATACCTGATACTTGTCTCCCTGATCATGACAAGCTATTCCTGTCTTCTGACCTTTGTACAAGGTTTATATAACTTGGTATTTACAATATACAGCCCCTTTCTATTTACTTACTTATTTAACTACTAGTCATTTTTTAAAGACAAACTGAAATCTGGCCTCCCTTGTGACACCTCATTCTGTGACCTGTAGTCAATATGTTAATTCTGAATTCTTTGCCATTCTTAGTTTATATCTTGCCATAGAATTTAGCATCTGATTGATCGTACACTCATTGAGAATTCATGTCGTGTAATGGTTACAGTGTGGGCTTTGTAGTTAGCCAAACCTGATTAGACTATTTGTACTGCATTGGGCACCCAAGTTTCTTCTTTAAAACATTAGGAAAATAATACCTAACTTATACACTGTTTTGAAAAAACAATATATAAACTGAGTCCTTTAAAGTCTATATAAAGGACTTAGCATAGCACCTGACATGTGTTTAGTATAAATCTTAGCTAATAATGTTGTTTTGTTTTATTCTCATAAGTCACTTTCCTAAATGGTTTGTAGATTATTTAAGGATATGAATATCTCTGTTTTACATAGTGCTGTGCTGCACATAGTGTCTAGCGCTGTTCTGAACATATAGGATAGAATGTTTTAAACATACATAGTCTCTATGTATGTTGGTGATCTATGTCACAAAAATAACACGATTCCTTCTCAGAAGAAGTTGCAGCATTTGGCTCTAATATGTTTCCAAGGTAGTGTTTCTTGATGGGCAGTGAAATTAAAGTCCTGAGTACTTGTGCCATGGCAAACTGTGTGTCTGTACACACACACACACACACACACACACACACACACACACTATATATATATATAACTTGGTATACACACATAGACACACACACAATGGACTATTATTCAGACTTAAGAAAGAAATCCTGCCTTTGGGTTTGAACTTGGAGGACATTATGCTAAGCAAAATAGTCTGGTATGAAAAGATACATACTGCACAAGGGGGAACCCCAGAAAACCTAGAATTTATTTATTAAAAAATTGTGTATTTATTCCTACATGTTTAAACTACAATCACCATCAAAGTACTCTCCATTTGATGAAATATACCTATTTCACTTTTTTCCACTACTTGAATCAGGTTTTGAGCTCATCAATTTTGAAGACTTCTAGTGCTTCTGACATTTTTTAGTTTCACCTCTTCTGCATTGGCAAACATTTCCCTTTGAGGACTTCCTTCATCCGAGGAAACAAACAAACAAAAAAAAGTTGCTTTGGGCAAGACCTGGTCAATAAGGAGGGTGGGCCTGGGGTTCATGCTGTTTTTGGTCAAAAATGCTGAACACTCAGTGTGGTGTGGGCAGGTGTGCTTGTAAATCACCCATCATGAAATGGGCACACTCATTGAAAGATTCAATTAAAAAAATTCAGGCAACCCCCTTGGGTCCCCTCCCACTGTGGGAGCTTGTCTGTCCTCTCAATAAATCCTGCTTTCTCAGTTAAAAAAAAAAATCACTAAAGCTGAATGCAGCCTCTCACAATAATGCTAGCTAGTACATTGATGCTGATGGGTTCCTAAAACACGTAGCTGGGAAAGCCTGTACTACAAGGGGCCCACCCTCCAAAGGGGCAATTCTATTTTTTGGAGGGGTCTCCCCTTATATGACCATACTTGTACTATATATGGAACCTGAAAGAGTTGAACGTGAAGCAAAGAGTGTAAAGATAGTTTTCAGGGGTTGAGGGAGCATGGGGGAAATGAAGAGATGTTGACTAAAGGGTACAAATTTTTAGTGATAAGATGAATACATTCTGGGGATCTAATGTACAGCATGAGTAGTGATGGATGTGTTAATTTGATTATGATAATCATTACACAATGTATATGTGTGTGTATATATATATAATATATATAATGTTGTTCATTTTAAGCAAATCCAATCTTTGTCAATTAAATATTAAAAAAAAGAAAAATAAAATTCCAGATGGATGATGACTGATCACATAATAAATTATCTTAGGCTTTACCTATCTTAGGCTTTATCTGAAATTTGAGTACTCTGCGTACCTGAGTACTCTTCCATTGTTGCAAAAATCCTTTGGAAAAAATGCTTAGCAAAACAAAACTGGATAGTGCTAGGTTTGTTGTTGTACTACAGCATACTGAGAACAGGAAGTTGATAAATTCCAGTAATAATCTTCAACCATGTAAAGACGTATAGCAAGGAAGATATAATGGATCAGCCTGGATAATACTGCAATGGGAGTTTTTTAACTGTAAGGACAGTATAAGGTAGGACTATCCATTGAGGTTAATACTAAAATGGAAGTTGTAAATATATTTTACTTACACCCTTTAAAATAAAGAACATATGTGTCTGGAATTATTTAGATGCAGTCTAAGGAAGAATGTAATTGGGAGCTGGACTGAATGAGTGCTGAGGGGAGGTACTAAGCTTCTAGAACAATGGTTCTGTAATTTTTTTACTTCATTGGCCCAAGACAAAATACATTAATTGCTCAATAGGGAGAAGATTCTTCCCTTCCTTGTTCTGTAATTAATTCAGCTCTTTTGAAAGAGTTCTGATCGAATTATTCCTTTAAGGGTAAGCAAACCAAAGACTCCTACATTAAAATATTCACATCTGTGTTCGATGGTATTCTGCTTATTATTTGCCCGATCAAGTAAAATGATTATTTATGCCGTTTATAAAACTATTTCTGAAGATTTCAAAGCATTTCAGAAATTATTTAAAAATTTATTGCACAGGTATAAAAATGTTGAATTATTAAACAGTATGTTAAATTCAAACCAACTCAAACATGTTTTATTCTATCTACTACAAATGCAATTTCATTTTTATTCATTTGTACATAGTTTGTCCCAAAGGAAAAAAGAATGTGGCATTACATTTATTTTTCAGTTTTCTGATACAAAGAGAGAAGAAGTTGAATACATCATCAAGGTCATCCTGAGTCAGTGGCAGATTCAAAATTAATAATTCACGTTTCCTAATTTCTAGCTTATTGTAATAGCCATTCAGCCATTTTCACTACTTCATAAACTGCAGATCTTTATAGAGTGATTTCTTTTTCTATAGTTATGGTCTGAAGAAAAAAATCTATGGATTTTTATGTAAGAAACTTGCCCTTTATTTAAAAATGAATGATCAAAATGATGCATATTATACATTTGTTCTCCTTCTAAAATTTGATTTCCACATTGGATAGTTAATGGTCATGACAAGTAAGTGTCTTCTATTAAATTAGTAAAGTAAAACCATTATGGAGACATCTTTTAAGTCCTAAGGTTTGCTATTCTGTTTCCATCTGCTGTTTCTGGGGTTCAGTTTATTGGTGGCACTTAGAAAGCTGTTGAATCAAGCACTAGCTGATTTTCATACACCAGGAAAGATTTATTAATTTTTACAAGATTGTTTGCTATACCATAGTTGCCTTGTGGGTAGCTTATTACTACTTTATAGTGGGGAATTTTATTGAAATAATTAATTTTTTTGTTATGAGTTGCTTCAAAACTTACAATGCTGATAGGAATTCCAGAGGTAGTAAAAAACTTCAGCATTTGCATCAATGCGGTGCTTATTTGTGTATGTCTTATACTGACATATCTAGTCCATAAGGCTTTCAATAAAAGTTGGTATTGAGGAGAAAAAACATTAAAAAGTTCTAAAAAAAGTTAATTCTGAAAATGGTATCATCTCTAGATTACTTTGTAGTTTGAAAATGATTTGTGCATAAAGAGGATAATCTTTCACTGCTAAAATTATGACCTCTGTTGGTTTAAGGTACAAACTACAGAGAGTATACTAGAGAACCTTAAACTAAGTTAGAGTGTTTAGAATTCATCTAATCCAATTTTTTATGAGAAAAATGAGGTGCAAAGAGATTTAATATTTTGTACAAGGTGACACACTTTGCTAATGGCAGAGTTGGGACAATAACAGTAAATGATACATTCTCAAAACCTTTGGTTCTTTGGTGAGCTTTTTGGCATATCAGTGACTTGTATTATTGATCCTTGGGTATCTCTAGTTTATCCTGAAGCCAAGAGAGGACCTTTTCTATGAAAAACATTCTTCTCATGTTTGAAAGCTGTGTGGTCGTGAGACTGGAGTGGTTAGAAATCCCTTCTAATGTTAAAACAAAGCCAGAGAACTCAGTTTATTTCATAGGAATTGGGAAGGCTTGCTCAGGTGTTGGCTAGAATAGAGGCTCTAATGGCAGCATCTGTGGAAAGTGAGCCCTGTTCTCTCCAGGAGAAGTCATACTTATGCTAGCTCCTGTATCTCAAAGGAGCATTTCTTCTGATGTAACCCCTGCTAGGCACCCAATAGTGATGCTCTCTCCTTCATCCAGGTGAATGTCCTGGAACTGCGAAGTCCCTCATAGTCTCCTTAATAAAGGGCGTGAGCGTAATCTTCTCTAGAATGAAAACTTTCAGCCACTCCCCATCACCACTTTCCTACTCAAGAAGTAAGAAGCGGATTTCTTTGATTGTTCACAGACATGTACAACAAAGGATTGAAATGGAAATGCTGCACAAATGACTTTTCAGTGAAGTCTATTTCTTTCTGACTATGCTTGCACAGCAGTTAGGAGTTCTGGTTTTTCAGACTGAACCTTAGGAATCTGAACCATAATAGTATTATCTTCCAGGATGAAGGGAGGACCAGAAGGGGTATGGACTTTTTTGAGTCGGTAGGAAGCTTGTTGCATTGGAACTATAAATAATCCAGGGAATTGGATTTTGTATCAAATTGCTGGAAGAACAAAGATGCTATTAGCATCCATCTCTCTCTCTTTCTCTCTCTCTCTATCTAATATCTAACTGTATCTATCTAATCTATCCATCCATCCATCTGAATATATTGTTGTATTAGACATTGAGGTGCCTGTAAATAGAAATAATTTAATATTAATAATTAATAATATTTAAATAAAATAATTTAAATATAGTCTCTGGAATGTAGTAAATACTTTGTAAATATTTTGAATCTGAATGATCTAGAAGTAAGCTTTGTGTTTATGTATAGGACATATATCATATTGCTATCCTTACTATAATATCCTTTCAGAAATTTATAGTTTATTTTTATTTTTCATCTTTATTGAAGTATAATTAATAGGTAGAAATTGTATTATGTACAAACTCAAGTATATAAAAATGGTGTATATTCAAGGTGTACAACAATATGTTTGAATGTACATATAATTGTGAAATGATTATCACAACTTTACAAATTAATATAGCTATCGTCTCACAGTTACTTTTTTGTGGTGAGAATGTTTAAGTTCTAATCTCTTAACAAATTTCAAGTATAAAATACTCTATTATTAACTATAGTCATGAGACTGTACATTAGGTTTTCAGAACTTATTCATCTTATAACTAAAAGTTTGTACTCTTTACCAGCATTTCCCCATTTCTTTACCAACATTTCCCCGTAGATACTGGAAACCACCCTTCAACTCTCTGCTTCTATGAGTTTGACATTTTTAGATTTCACATATAAGTGAAATCATGCCATATTTGTCTTTCTGTATTTGTCTTATTTCACTCAGCATAATGTCCTCCAGGTTCATCCATGTCATCACAAATGACAGAGTTTTCTTCTTTTTTAAGGTCGAATAATATTCAGTTATATATATGCACACACATCATATTTTCTTCCTTCATCTGTTGATGAACATTTATCTTGTTTCCATATTTTGACTATTATAAATAATGCTGTAATGAACATGGAAGTGCAGATATCGCCTCAAGATACTGATTTTATTTTTCTAAAATGTATACTCAGAAGTAGAATTGCTGGATCATTCGGGAATTCTATTTTTTATTTTTAGGTACTTTCGTGATATTGTTTACATTCCCACCAACAATGTACAAGGGTTCCCTTTTCTGCTTCCCCTCACTAACACTTGTTATCTTTTGAATTTTTGATAATAGCCTTCCTGACAGGTTGAGGTGTTTTCTCATTGTGCTTTTGATGTGTATTACCCTGATGATTAGTGACGTTGAACACTTTTGCATATACCTGTTGGCCATTTTTATGTCTTCCTTAGAAAAATGAATATTCAGGTCTTTTGCCCATTTTAAAATTAGGTTTGTGTGTGTGTGTGTGTGTGTGTTTGTTACTGAGTTCTATGAGTTTCCTATATATTTTGGAATATTAATATTATCAGGTCTGCAAATATTTCTGCATTCTATGTGTTGCCTTTTCCTTTTGCTGTTGTTTTCAGCTGTGCGGAAACTGTTTAGTGTGATGTAGTTTCATTTATTTTTGCTTTTGTTGCCTATACTTATGGTGTCATATTCATAAAATAATGACAAAGATCAATGTCATAGAACTTTTCCCATATGTTTTATGGTTTGGGTCTTATATTTAAATATTTAATCCATTTTGAGCTAATTTTTGTGTATGATAATAAAATTTCATTATTTTGCATGTGGCTATCTTGTGTTCCTAATCCTATTTATTGAAGAGATTATTCTTTTCCCATTGTATTTTCTTGGCATGTTTGTAAAAAATTAGTTGACTGTATATATATGGTTCCATTTCTGGGCTTTCTCTTATGTTTCACTAGTCTATATGCTTGTTTTTATACCAGTGCCAGACTGCTTTGATTACTATAGCCTTGTAATATAATTTTAAGTTAGAAAGTGTGATGCTTCCTGCTTTTTTCTTCTTACTTGAGATTGCTTTAGCTATTCAAGTTTTTTTTTTATTGTTACATACAATTTTAGGATTTTTTTTTTCTGTGAAAAAATACCATTGCAGTACAGTCATTTAAACAGTATTAATTCTTCTGGTTCATGACCATGGAATATCTTCCCATTTATTTGTGTCTTCTTCAATTTCTTTCATCAATTATTTATAGGTTGCAATGTCAGATCTTTCACCTCCATGGTTAAATTTATTCCTAAACATTTTATTTTATTTTTTTGGCAACAATTGTAAAGGGGATTGTTTTCTTTTTCAGATAGTTTTTTGTTAGCATATAGAAATGCTTTTGACTTTTTTGCACGTTGACTTTGTATCCTGCAACTTTAGTGAATTCATTTATTAGTTCCATAAATTTTTTTTGGTGGTCTTTAGGCTTTTTCATGTATAAAATCGTCCCCAACAGAGACAGTTCAACCTCTTCCTTTCTGATTTGGATGCCTTTTAACTTTTTCTTGCCTAATTGCTCTGGCTAGGACTTCTAGTAATATGCTGAATAGAAGTGGAGAGTGTGGGCATTCTTGTTTTGTTTCTAATCTTAGAGGAAAAACTTTCAACTTTTCACCATTGAGCATGCTGTTAGCTGTGGTCTTATGATATATATGGCTTTTATTGATTGAAATACATTCCTTCCACATCTAAAATATTGAGAGGTTTTTTTATCTCTAGATTTTGTTGAAATTTGGCAAATTCTTTTTCTGTATCTGTTGTTGTTCATATGAGTTTTGTTCTTCATTCTGTTAATGTAGTGTATTATATGTGTTGATTTGTGTATGTTGAACCATTCTTGTATCCCAGGGATAAATATCACTTGACTGTAGCGAACAGTCCTTTTAATGTGCTATTGAATTAAGTTTGCTACTATTTTATTGAGTTTTTTTTTGTTGTTGTTGTTTTTGTCTGTGTTCATCAAGGACATTGGCCTGTAATTTTATTTTCTTGTAGTATCCTTATCTGGCTTCGGTATCAGGGTATTGCTGACCTTGCAAATGAGCTTGGAAGTATTCTCTCCTCTTCAGTTTTTTTGGGAGAGTTTGAGAAGGGTTGACATTTGTTGGGAGCCGTTGGGAGCCGGCCACGGAGGCCCACTGAGCGTTAGGGATCAGGAAGGGCCGTTGACCCTGAGACCACTAGGATGCGTTCGGGAGCTATTGACCCCATTTCCTCCCCCTTTCTACTCAGCACTAACCAGATTAAGCTCCTGTGAGCTTAAAACATAAAAACTCTGAGACCGGGATGAACACAAGGTAACTTTAGAAGCTCATTGCTCCCATTCTTCCACAAACTGCAGTTCTGGCTTTCATACAACTTATAATTCAAACTCATGTCACATCTAAGAGCCTTAGTATTGGTCACAGGCTTCTGGGTCATGATCTTAGGATTTATTGAAGGTGTAAATTGTAGAATATAGTTTTAGAAGACAGCCATTTTGTTGAAAGAATGTGGCTGGGTTACTTGCAGGTAGCCCACTGTGAACTTTGGACTGGGCCACATTCCAAACATTCTGGGATGGGCCACTTTCGTTTGTAAAGTAAATACTTAAGCTTCTATAGAATTGTTTAACTTGGCATAAATCAGTCAGCTTAAGATGAAAAAGGTTTATATAATATGTCAGTCATGGATTAGGTTATCCTTTGTTATGGGATTTTAAGATTATCATATGAAAAGGGTTTAAAGGCAATCATTGATTAAATTTTCATGGATTAAGGTTTCTGGTGGGTGGGGGATGCCCCTCCCACATCTGACTTTGTGTATAAAAGACCTGTTGTAATTCCCAATAACACACATCGCTTCTGCACTAGACTGGAGTCCAGTCTCTTTTTTCTCTCTTTCTCTCTTTCTCTCTTCTTCCCCCCAATCGCTGACACCATCTCCACCTTTGGGGTACCCTGAACCCAGCTGGAGCTGGTCTCCAGCAGACATTAGTTCTTTAAAAGTTTGGTAGATACAGTAATGAAGCCATCAGGTCCTGGGCTTTTCTTTGATAGACTTTTTGTTACTGATTCAATCTTCTTACTCATTATTGGTCTGCTGAGATTTTGTATTTCTTCATGATTCAGTCTTGGTAGTTTGTATGCATTTAGGAATTTATCTATTTTTTTTTTCTAATTTATTCAATTTGTTGGCATATAATTGTTTATAATATTCTTTTATATTTCTTTCTATTTCTATAATATCAGTTCTAATGTTTCCTCTTTCATTTCTGATTTATTTATCTTCATCCTTTTTTTTCTTAGTCTAGTTGAAGAGATTGAATATGAGAACAGCTAAGTCTAAGGCACAGGGAGCTAAAGAAGAGTGCAAATATCATACGTTAGCCCTGGGTTATCTACTGTGACTTGGCTAACCTGATCGTGGCACCATCTGGTATTGACTCAGCAGCATTTGTTTCAGAAAAGCAAGCTTAGTAACATATTTACAACAAATGAAAATTATGATCTTAAACATATTCATATTAACTTTGTGTACCTAAGCTGTATGTCTCTACCTGTATATACAGTCAGAAGGCATCACAACCTTGTCCTTGTCAGGGGAAAAGATTACTGCTACAGCTACAGCTTTCCATGTTAATAGTAGTGCTGGGAGCACACCTAGGGCTCTACTGGCTAAGATTTAAAGGAAGCGTAAAGGCTGCTTAGATAAGACCAACAGTTCTGTTGACAGCAGAACTTTAAACTTGCATACACAAAGCGTGCAGCCTTTTGTAGATGTCAAACCATTGTTTGTTAGAGGCTGATTACCTGAGGGCTAATTTAATATGTACCGAGAAGTTCAGTTTGTTCCTTTATTTTTAAAGACATATTTTTGCTTTCTAACATATCATATTTGGATAGTTTCATGTTTGCTATTTAGGAAGAAACTAATCAGGTTTTATATCCTATCTCATACTCTAAATGTGACAGCACTAGAAACATTTATGCTGAAATACATCTACGTGAGAGGAAATGCCACCAGAAGATGGAGCAGTGTTGCTGGGTTACTTCGTATTTTGTTCAGTGGGTTCGCAGGGTATGTGTATGTATAAATTTACTTCCATACATTCTGGTTTCAAATGACAAAGAACATAAAATAATCTAATCAATATTTTTCAGAATTAACATGATATTTTAGATTGGATAGCTTTGAAATTTTACAATGTAAGTAGATTTTGTTTATTCTGTGGTCAACTGACCTTTGAATTCACTGACCAAATTGACTATATTTAACTTAACACTTTTGGTGTCACTTATGGAATTTTAGCAAGAAGCCACAATATCAACCTGTAATGTATATTACATTTCTCTTTTTTAACTATGTTGTTATAAATTTGATTTTTAAATCTTTTTTCTACTGTAGTATATAGCATGAATATAAGCTAATATTCTCTTTTAAATGCTGCTCATATTATTATAGCATCTGGTAGCACTATAGTTCAGTATTTATCATCTACTTCATTATAAAATCTTTGTTCCAAAAGAACTGTGTGAGCCTATTAAATATATACACAATTAAGTAGGTAATGATCTGTGGTTGATCCATACAGTATCAACAGATGACCTGTGGCTGATTTTCCAAGTGTGGTGCTGATTGTTGATAGGAAGTACTTATATTATGAGATGACACTGTTTAGATTATTTTGAGAGTTTTTTGTGTTTTGAAGTTTGTTACTATTTTGTTCTAACTTTACTGTTTGCTTAATGAAGAAATTGTAATATTCACTCTCTCTCATTTTGATGTTGGTATTTATCTCTATTGTGCTAAGCTCTCCATCCAAACACTGGAAGTTACTAAAGCCCTTCTTGGCACTTCTAATACAGAATGAAATGGTCCATCACAAGTGTCATTGCTGATAGTTATACATTTATGCATGCATCTTAAATTTGTATTTGTAAAATTAAAAGTAATTGAATTTTGTCATGTTCCAAAATTTAATATGGGAGTCATTGAAAATAGTTAGAATATTTTTGGCAATTTTGATAATGATCACATATGAATTTAGAGAAACTAAGTATGATAAATTATTCTGGTGAGTTTCCAAGTTTTGGGGCTTCTTTGTCAGCTTTTGAGCAAAGTGAAGGCTCATTTGCTCAGGATAAGGGCATTGCTTCTCAGCTTGGATCAGAGCAGCAAGTCCCAGAAATGTGATACAGTTTTTGGTAAGCAGCAGTATGATTTGTTAAGAAAAAATCAGGAAGGAGGTTTTAGCTTGTCTTTTGCCTGCTCTAATATAAACATACACTTACCATACAGTAAGATTGGGCACAGTTAAGGCCAAATTCATTTAACAGTTGGGAAAATTTATTTTATTTTATATAGGATGGGAAACATATCTAGAGATGAAAGAGAGCAAGTGAATCAAGTGTGCCTGCACTTTGTTTTAAACTTAAAGTCCTTTTTGGATTCTCTTTGAAATCTGTCAGGAAATGTTTTAGTCTTGAAAACAGGGTATAAATAACTGCCAGTTTAAGATATTTAACATGTTTGTCCTTTGTTATGCTAAAATAAAGGACTAGAACTGGATCCATGAAAAAAAAACTGCATACCAGTGGTGGGGTGTTTATGCAGGCGTGGAATCTTAAATTAGATTTGGTATTAAGGAATGTATGACAAGTTACCACTTGCGAACATGTCATTGGTGCTCATGAGTAATTTGTATTAGTCACTGTGCATTTTTCTTCTATTCCAAAACACCTGGCCTTGAGATATAGAGAATGTCTTGACATCTTTGTTACTTTGTATTTTTAAGCAGTTTTGGAAAGGTTTATTTCTCACCCTTGATGCAAGAACTGTGCACATTGCCACTATAGAAAGTTAGTAATTTCTTAATGTCACTATGATATCAATTTGAGAAAAAACATATTTTTCAAAAATATTGGTGTAAGGGGAATATTGTTTTCACTGTACCTTTTAAAAGTCTTTTTGCATGTAGTTCTACATGGGACTTGAAGTCAGTGAAACATACTCTAAGATTAGGCTCTTAGAGTAAAACTTGGTAACGCTGAATAGCAATTGTGAGTATTTTTAGGTTAAGTAGATGGCACTGCTAATATTACTTTTATAAAATTTGGCATTAGAGCATATTTATTTTGAAGATCATTAAGCTGGAAAGAGTAATCACACTGCAGAATAATAAAAAATAGTTTATTTAGTGTGTAGATATATAGTGTGTAGAAGGTGATATACATATTACCTAGGATTTAGATAATAAAATAATGTTTTATTAGTCTCTGAAAATAATAAGGAATTATATACACCATAAATAGTATGTCTTATGATTATTAATAAAAAGTATGATGAACATTTCTTATTTGCTATGTCTCATTGTGAACTGTATTCCAAAATTGATGGAACTGGGACAGTGCTAAACATTTATTACATACCAGCCTGGCCAACCTGGCAAGACCTCATCGCTACAATAAATAAAAAATTAGCACGTCATGGTAGCGAGCGCCTGTAGTTCCTGCTACTTGGAAGGCTGAGGCAGAAGGATCGCTGGGGCCCAGTGAGTCCACGCTGAGCATGCCACTGCACTCCAGCCTGGGCGACAGAGTGAGATTCCAACTAAAAAAAAAAATCTTCTTCATAAAAAATAGCTATGCTCTCAAACCATAATTCATTTCATATCTAGTCAGCTGTATGAATATACTCCTTAATCATATTCTAAAATTGTCTGTACAAGAAGTTCTCTTAGGCTAGAGCTGGGGTAAACAACAGGGAGGTGAGAACCTTTTATTGAAAAGGAAACTTAAAATTATTATGCAATAATTTCAGAGGTTTTAACTTTTCTTATAGAAAAATGCATAAAAAATAATGTGGGCAAGGCATGGTGGTTCACATCTGTAATCCCAGCACTTTGGGAAACAGGTGAGAGAATTGCTTGAGTCCAGGGGTTCAAGACCAACTTGGAGAGACTTTGCCTCTACAATAATAATAACAAAAAAGTTTAGCTGGGTATGGTGGCATGCACCTGCAGTTCCAGATACCTGGAAGACTGAGGCGGAAGGATCGCATGAGCTCAACAGATTGAGGCTATGGTGGCCCTGAGTGTGCTACTGCACTCCAGCCTGGGCAGATAACACACATACACACACTCACACACAAGTGATAGTGTATTAAATCATGAAAAAACTTGGAATTTGGCTTCAGTAAAAGGAGAAAGTACTTAATTATTTTTAAACTTACCTTTCTTCTAAGCACTAACATAAGCCATATATTCATGAATAAAATCTTTACCAGTGTGTGAGGCCAGTCTATTGAAAATAAAAAGGCACATAGGAGTCTGTCACATAGCAAGATAAAAACTGTGTTCTTTATGCATGGAAGCCATTTTCTACTAAAAGAGGTTGTAAAAAGTAATAGAATTATAAAGAAAGTCAGTTTATGGAAAGAACATAGTCTCTTCCTGCATTATGTAAATACTTTCTACTAAGGTGCTCTGATATAAGAAATATACTATGCAACATTTCATTTTAACAAGGTAGAAGTAGGTGATGATTATTCACATAATAACAGAGGAACTTCTAAAGCAGGTGAATATTCATTTATAGATTATTGACAGAGAGATTAGAATGTTAGGAGATGATATCTATTGGACATACTTTAGTAATAAAGATTTTCCATATCTGAAGCTGTGAGAGTGCGTAATGATCTTTGATTTGTTCAATTCTTACAATAATCATGTGATAGGATTATTATTTAGGATCTGTAATTTGAGCTTTGAACCGATAGGTGAAAGCAGATTACATTTTATAACATCCCATTTTATAGGCCTGTTGGTCCAGGTCCCTACTTCTTTCATTCTTTCCTAATTTATTGTGAGACACTAAAATATAACTTCTAATGCTTATGGTGCAGGCAGTGGGATTGTCTGATTGTAGCATCACAGGCAGTGTTTAACAAGGAGAGGTATGGATAAGCACACTGTAACTATAAGGGGAAAGCCCAACCTTGCTGACAACAGGGACAGGTTTTGTGAAAGACAAATTTTCCATGGATGGGGGTCAGGGGGTGCGGGGGGAAGGATCATTAGGCATTAGAGTCTCATAAGCAGCATGCAACCTAAATCCCTCACGTGCACAGTTCACGATAGGGTTTGTGATCCTTTGAGAATCTAATGCCACTGCTGATCTGACAGAGAAGGAAACTTTGCTCATCTGCCTCTCACTTACCTCCTGCTGTGCTGCCCAGTTCCTAATAGGCCAGGGATTGGTACTGGTCCGGGGCCAGGGGTTGGGGACACCTGGTCTAGTGGACACAAGGTGGCTGCTAAAGGGTTATTAAGAAAGAAGATTGAGCCAGGCTCGGTGGCTCAGCCTGTAATCCCATGCTTTGGGAGGCTGAGGTGAGTGGATTGCCTGAGCCCGTGGGTTCGAGACCCGCCTGGGCAACTTGGCGAGACCTCATCTCTACAATGAATAAAAAAATCAGCCAGGCATGGTAGTGCATGCCTGTAATTCTGGCTAGTCGGAAAGCTGAGGTGGAAGGATTGCCGGAGCCCGGTGGGTCGAGGTTGCAGTGACTGGGAGCAGCTACTGCACTCCAGTCTGGGCGACAGAGTGAGACTCCAACTCAAAAAAAAAAAAAGAAAGAAAAAAGGAAGAAAGAAGGTTGATATGGTAAAGTTAGAATTCAGGATACTATGAAATTGGGGTGCTTACCTAGAATCAAAATGCAAGACTGTATAGTAGAATTTTACTTTGAGATATTAAGCATGTTCTTTTTTATACTTTCTTCCAATTGGATCACCCACACAGGAAGAAAGTTTCAAATCAGGCCTAGTTAATAAAAAATGGCAAATTCTTGATATTTTGGAAGGAAAGGCAAGTGGCATAGCCAGATTGTCTTTTACCGTCTTCCATACCACCTCCAGGAAACACAATCCAAGCTGGGAAGAAGGAGAGTTGGATGGAATAGAAGAAACTTAGACATGGTTTATTTTGTTCTAGTCTTACACTACTGTTTGCCGCTGCTTCCTTATTCCCTAAGGATGGGAGACATGATAGAACTAACCCCACTGAAGTTTGAGGGATCTGGGATGACCAGTGAATCCAAGAACTTGTGTAGACCTCTGACTATAAAAACATTTCTAGAGGCCTTAGGGGAAGAGTGAATGTTTTCTGCCATATTATAAGCTTGAAGTTTCTTTTCAGTTCTAGAATATTGTTTAAGGGCATCAAACATTTTTTCTTGGGATCAGTGTGTGGTGTAGAAGTCAGCTGAGAGACCAAGTTAGGAAGCTTGGTCACATGGAGGAGAAAAGGGGAGCAGATAAAATGGACTGAGTGAGAATGTAGCTGACCTCAGGAATCACCAGGGATGCTGAGTGCAGTAGGCACTGAAAGATCACAGAATGTCCAGTTGCTTTTTGAGTGAGTGCTGTCCAGTGCTGAAGACCCAGTGGGAGAAGTTGCATCAGGAATGGGAGGCCAGTGAAGGACCAGGCAGATCAATATAGATGTGTAGATGACTGTCTTCCCAACTGTCCTGTGTTGGCACCTGCATGAGCCCTCCTGTGGCTTAGATTCATCCCCAGATAGGACATATTGGGAGAAAAATCTGAGAGAGAGATTTAAACCGGTGCGTGATTGAGTTGTAAATCTAAACAGATTGAGAAATCACTGAATTGGGGCAAGTTTACTTGGAAGAGATTATATTAACTTTCTGCCTTGAGAAAAATGAGACTTGAAATGAAAAAAATTAATTTTATTATAGAAAAGAAAGTTTTGGTTTTATATAGCCATGTTTATGATTATGAAATTTGTATCTGCTATAAATTTTCAAATCCAGGCTTGAATAAGGAAATGTTGCTATTTTTAGAAATATAGTAGGGGTGTAGAAGGGAATGAGTTTTTGTGGGTATAGCACTTGAAACTTTTATCATTTATACTGACTTTTGTATTTCACTTCTGCCAAAGCCAGCTGGAAGATGGGTGTTGCTCTGGTTAGGGTTGCCAGACAAAATATAGAATGCCCAGTTAAATTTTAATTTCAGATCAATGATGAATAATTTTCTAGCAGAATTATGTCTCCAGTATTGCATGGGACATACTTATACTAATGAAAGTATTCATTTTAAGTTGGAAATTAAAATTTTATTGGGAGTGTTTTATTTTTATTTGCTAAGTCTGGCAACTCTACTCTTTGGTGCCTTGAGCCAGTGAGGGAATAAAACTAGGCTGTACTTTAGTCTGTGAAGTTGAAAATGGGTCGGTGTCCCATAACAGGTGTTAATATTACATTTCATTGAAGGTGTAAATCTTGGTTTATCTTGTTGGGCTAGGCTGACTCGCTGAGGCAGCCAAAGAAGGCCAAATAAGATGGAGAAGTTTAACCTATAGAAAATTGCAAGAAAGTATCCTATTGAGTAACTTACTCTAGAACACACAAATAGTAAGTGGCAGAATTAGGTTTTTCTGAGTTCAAATGGTCTCCACAATATACATTCAATTAAAAAAAGCTTCTCAGGAACACATTTATTGTATAAAGAAAGGCATGCTTAACAACTGGGTGTTTTGGTAGCTGCTGCTATTTTCTATAATGTACTTTTCTGATATGGTCAAGACTACATAGCAACAACAACAAACAAACAAACAAACAAAAACCTTGCAAATCTTTTCCAGGAAGCATGCCTTTAAAATTAGTTGGATTATATTAAAGAAATTATGAGATGCTACTTCTTTTTAGCTTGGCATTTTATTCAAAGGATGTTTCTGAAATTAAACCAGTGGGAGTTTAACCAAAATAGTGCAATGACACAATGATGTCATTTAGAGAAATGTTGTGCTGTGTTAAATAGCTCTAATATCAAACAACTTTTAAATCATAAAGCAATTTTAGAAAACCTTGCTTCTGTATTTCAATGGATTATTGATTGATTGTATGAAGTATTTCACCTGACTTGGATAGTTGGGTTTCAATAACTATTTTGAAATCCCAGTGTCACAACAAGTCTCTTTTCCTTATACTTAGTTTTCTCTTGTGTTCCACAATAATCCTGTATTCTGGATCCCATTTCCTTCTGTCCTCTGAGGATCTTACTCCATCAAGGATTCTTATTTTCTCTTTACTGTCAGCTTCTCATTTTTCCTCCTAAGCATATTGCCTGTTAAAGCTCGGTCCAAACAACATGATGATGTTGGCAATAGCAACAACAATGGCAACCTTTATTCAAAGCATTATCTCCTCCAGTGACAATCCTATCTTTCTTCTTTTCATCATAGCTAAGTTTCTGAAAGATTTTAGGTGAACTGACTTGCTTACTAATTACCTCCATTTTCGGACAGAAGTGAAGGTGTTGAATGTTTCTAATTATTGTTAATGGTGTTTTGTTTCCATTTAGTGTCAGATGCTACAAAAATTCCAAATTGACCATGAAAATAAGTGAAAACAAGTGTAAATACATACTTAAAAAATATATAGTGAGAATACACAAACTCTTAATACAAAGCTATGCTATATAAATATTCCTTTTGTGAGTTTTTTTTTCATGAATTGAGCTAGGTGAGGCATCTGAAAATAGGAGAAATGTGGCCTCAAAGACTCTTAGTTTCTTGGTAAAGCTACCTTCAGAAAGCACAAGTATTTTTATTCCTTCAAGGATCTTCAAAACTCAGTACGATTTATGGCTGTATGTTAATAACATTTTGTTCATTCTGTGTACATGAAGGACTTAAACAGTTTTTGAATCAGTAATGAATGGGAGGAGAGGTTTCCATGATAATTTTTAAAATTATTTCTTCCTCTTTTATTCCAATATGAACCAGCTGAATTGCCCATCATGACCAGCTCAAAAGCATTGACAGTGGACTTAGTGAAGTCATGGTTGTATTAGCAGTTGTTGGGCAGATAAAAGTACCAATTTCGGTAATTACTCTAAAGGTTTTAATTATGTGCTTGCTGTTTTATCCTTGGCACTTCTTGAAATGCTTTTCCACTAGAATTTCACATGATGACTCCTTCTTATCATTTAGGTTTCAACTTAGGTATTGCTTTCTTTCTTTTTTTTTTTTTTGAGTTGGAGTCTCACTCTGTCACCCAGACTGGAGTGCAGTGGCCGCTCCCGGCCACCGCAGCCTCGACCTGCTGGGCTCCGGCGATCCTTCCGCCTCCACCTTCCAAGTAGCCGGAATTACAGGCATGCGCTACCATGCCCGCCTGTTTTTTTGCAGAGATGAGGTCTCGCTGCCCAGGCGGGTCTCGAACCCGCGGGCTCAGGCAATCCACTCACCTCAGCCTCCCAAAGGCGCGGGATTACAGGCTGAGCCACCGAGCCCGGCTAGGTATTGCTTTCTTACAGAGGACTACTTGGATTGATCTAATAGACTCTCACCCCTCACCTCTTCATAGAAGTCATCACTGTATGAAATTATCTTGTACATTTGATTTCTAAAGTTGTTTATTACCCGACTTTCCCCTTTAGGATGTAAGCACATTTTCTCTTGATATTAAGTGGTGCTCCGTAAATACTTGTTGAAGAAATGAATGATGTGAAAGGTCAATTATACCAATGAGTCAGAAGTCAAACATTGCTAAAGAGGGGTTTGGATATACTACTTTTATTAACCATCAGTTTACTTTTCACTTCTCTAATTTGGCTTCTGTCTTTCAATTGCACAAACACTGTTATTATGATCACTTATCCAATTGACATTTTTCAAACCTTTTAGCTGGCCTGCCTTCTTGTGAATTTTAATTTCCTTCTTTTTCCTCCCAGTTTTTCTCCTACATGTCTGGACACTTTCCAGTTTCTTTCAGGATAAATGTTGATGCTGCCCAGAGCACAACTACTCTTCCTTCCTAGTCTTCGTTTTTCATTTTTTTTTCTTTTTTACATCCTCTGTATACTCTTTAGAGTGATCTGATATATACCTCAAATACTGCCTCTAATTCGGTAATTATATCATTTTCATATCTTCATTTCTACCCCAAATATTTATCTTCAATTACAGACTTTATCCAGTTACTTAATGAGCTCTCCAAGCTCAACATGTAAAAAATTTAAATATATTATACTTATGTATAATTATATATTATAAATCCTCCATTTCCTTCATTCCTACACCTTCTTTTTACTATATTTCCTGTTTTAGTGAATGCCTGCTAATTGATTTTCTTGCATTCATTCCTAGGTGTAATAGTGAGAGCTAAGCAGTTTTAAAACAATTTGGCACTTCATTTTCACGGTATTGATTTTCTCCAGATATGTATCTAAGCCTCTGAGAAGGTGGGCCAAGGTGCTCTTCTTGGGCTCTTTCCAAGCTTAAATGTTTGGTTCCTGTCAAAAGAGCAAAGATCACCTGCCATATAAGCTTCTAGTGAATAAATGCTCAAATGCAAAATGATGAGTTGCAACTGAGGTTAAGAAGTAATGGTTTGCTTTTTTCAATCAAACAGACTAATTTGTTTATATGGGTGATGGTGCAAAGGTGGCCTGGGTGAGGAATGGGACATTATTCACTCCTAATCAGTATTGAACATTATAGAATGTATTTCCAGTAATCAACTAAAAACGTATTTCACTTTCAATTGAGTTTGAATAATTTACCACTGAAAGTGAAATTTAAATTTTAGGTATATAAATAAAGGTTTCCATGGAATCTGTAAAAAAGAAACACTAATAGGAATATAGAGATAATTGTTCTCTAGAGGGAATTAAATTTGGTTTGATACCTATATAATACTGTACTGAAACATATCAGGAAAAAAGAATCAAGTACAATAAGAAATAAGCTGGTCTGAGGGATGTCTGGCTCATAGAGTCTTGCCTCTTTGATATTTGTCTTATGGTTCTTAGTCATTTATTTCCTTTCAATGTCTTCATTTTTTTAAAGACTTTCAGAAGTTAATATTCCCATATATTTTCTGAGTACCATACTTGTACCCCTGTACTATTTTAGCCAGGCTTTTACTTGTTTATTTCCTGTCTTCCCCTTTACCCGCTCCCAGCACATTCTATAATCCCATGTTGTCTCTTGTTGCTCAGGAACCTCCAATTTAGAAACCTGGCAAAGATCTGAATTTCTGATTTCTCAACCTCTTCCTCCTTCACAAACATACTCAGATGCACTAATCCCTGCTAAATTGTTATATAGTGTGAGGAGGATATCCTCCTCCTTCTGTCCCAAGCTTGAGGTTCATAGAGATTCCCTAGTGTCTGTCCTCAGAGTTTAGAGCCTCCTCATCCATAGATCTCTAATAACAGCAAGTCTGAATGCTCTTGTGCCTTCCCATTAGACAGCCTATGGCAGCCTAGGAAGTGAAAATCCAGAGTGAAGTTAGTGGTCACCACTGCCTTGGCCAGGCATGGGAGTGCTAGCAGCAGGTTGAAGTTGGACTCAGCTCTGTTCCTCCTGCAGGAAAGACTGCCTGCTGGTCTCTTTATCAGTTATGTGTATAGCTCTTCACACTGCCTGTACCTGTGTTCCCAGAGGTCTAGGTTACCACTCCAGCTCTTCAGAGTGCACCCTCTTTTCCTCCATGGGGAACCACCCAAGGTGTGAGGTGGTTTATTTTAAGTCTTAAACACAAATGGCCTATTTTTCCAGATAATAGTCCTTGATTTCCCCAGGTGATTTTACATTCCTTTTTTTCTCCCACCACACAACTTTGCTGGGGGGAGCCACCAATATGTTCCAGTGACTATCTGACCTTCATGACTCAGTCAGAAGTTGAGAGAGGGCATATACATACACAGTCTTCCATGGGTTTCCTTCTCTATAGGCTAGCTGCCTCTTAGCAGCAGAAGTTTGATCAAAACCAAGGAAGTGGTCCTGGGATGATTAAGAGCTTTGGCAGCCAGTGGAGGAGACATTTTTGCCAAGGAGGATGGTTGTCTTACCATAAAACTGTAATGGTCAGGCTTAGGATGGTCAGCTTTATCTAGCTGTTGACTGAATTACACACAGAAAACTGACACTTCTACAAGTTTTTTTTGTGCTACTATTTTCTCCTGTATCCAGGTGCTAGAGTAGCTCTTTAGAGTTTAGTGCCGTCAGTAGCATCTTGGTTCCTCTGAAATCTTGGTTATGGGGTGTGCTACCTGGGACATTGGCTGGGCTACTTCATGACTGAGGGCTCCAGGCAATCATTTGGGAAGAAAGGTTTGGGGAAGTACTTTTTGACTGGATGTTTATATTTTTTCCTACAACTAAAATAAGATTGGAGAACTTGGAAGAAAGTTGCAAAATGACTAAGGCTTAGAAAATATGATTTATTGGGAAACAAATGAATTTACTTAACTTCAGAAGAGAAGGATAGGAAAGGACTGAACAATTCTTAATTTATAAAAAAAGGAATTTTCCTTAATGGCAGGAAATGACTATTATCTATTTCTACAAATGCAGAACGAAATCAAAGGTTTAAGTTCTGTTATTCAGGTATAAATTTACCTGGGTGTAACTAGCAATTATTTAGCAGTTTCTCTCTCTTGGGTTATGCTAATAACTTGGCTTATTATTTCATTTAATCTTTGAAATGACTTTACAGTATTGTTATTATTTTCCTCGTTCTGCAAATGAGAAAACTGAGGCTCATAGAAGTTAAACTTGGGGATTATCAAAGAGTGCAAGTGAAGCAGAAACTAAACGTATATACAAATACTAGATGTAAAAGTTATGTCACTGGTCAGAAATCAAGCAAGAATGCAGGAATTGGGAGTACACAGTAAAGCAAGAGTAGTAATTAAGTAGCTAGAATATCAAGAACCAGAAGATCCACTGGGGACTGGGGAAGTGTGGGGGATCATGAGCCCATGTAGTAAAGGAAGGGGGTAAAGGTCAGAATCTAGATAAGCAGTCTTTTATCCGATATGAGGTGATATCTACAAAAAGACCTAGTTCTTGGAGGCAAACTTGAGGTTCATTCAGTGAGCCTATGCATTTCTGGTTAAATGAGGCCTTTATTCCCAGGGCATGGCCAGTCTCACAAATGGAACAGGTGAATGAGTTTGAAGAAGACTGCGTCTGTGCCACATAAATCAGCACTTTTGACTTTATAGCTCAAGTTGTAACATCTATGTCAGAAATGACTTGCCTTTTAAAATTCCCCTAGGTTTGACTTGCTTTTTTACCAGCTTTGTTATGTAACAGACTTCTAATTAGGCATTTTTTTAAATAACAGAAGGTATCACATTATTGATATCCCTTCAGGGAAAAATGCTAGTCTCCCTGAAACAAAAGAAAACCAACAAAGAAGTGTTTCCTATCAGGAGATCACAATTGGCTTTCAAAGGAAGAGACCTCTAGTTGCTTTATTGAAAGAAAGTTTTTTTGAGTGGAATCGGATCAAAGCTGGGGTCTTTTATGTTTCTTGTACTTTGGCTAGGTCTACCTTTAGCTTCTGCCTCTTATTGGAAGTGCTGCAATGAAGTTATATATTCCTGTTCCAAGAGGAGATTAACACCTGTTACTGGTAGAAAACAAAAAGCCAAGGATGAGAAAATGAAATTGGGATTAATTTCTATCATAGGCAGGTCTAACTTCCGCTGTGCCATCACCATTTGACTTGGGCACTGCTGTTCTTACTAAGACCACAAATGGGTCAACATAGTTACTACAGAGATTAGTTTGTAGGCCAAGTTGTCATCTAAGTCTCAATTTCAAATACACTTCATATAACAAATGTGACATTATTTCTGGTCTGGATGTTCGATTAAACATAGGAAAGATACACATTTTGGATTTAATGAATACAGTACCATGGCCATCATCCTAGCCCTGGCTCTCTTTAGCACTACAGCTATCTTCTGTATCTTTGCTTCAGTATTCCTTCAACTCAATTTCATATATAACTGCTAGACTAATTTTCCTAGTACACAATTTTCATCACGTTTCCCCCTTCTCACTTCCAGTCAGATCAAATTCTGTTCTTTAAAGGCCCAATAAAACTTTTTTTGTTGTCTCCATCTGAATTTATTGAACTTTCACTGTTCAATCACTCATGATAATGAATATAAAGTCATGATAATGAATAATAAACTACAGAAGGCTTCAAGATTAAGGGTTTCAGATAAATGACTATTCCTAATATTGGAAGTGACTTAAAGTTTTTTGTTGTTTTTGTTGGAAATCTTAGAGTTGTATTCCTCTATATGTTCCTACTTTTTAATTTAAAAATTGCTTATGTTCACAGAAATATTACAGAGATGTAGTCTTTTATAATTAGGTATTTCAAACCTGCCACTTTTTCTACCTTCTTTCCAAGTGTGCTCTGCATTTTGAGGGCTGAAGCCATGGCTAGAAATGTTTTTATGTCAGGTTTTTTGAGGTATAATTTGCATATAGCAAAATCCACTCTTTACAGTTTATAGTTCTATTAGTTTAAAAATGTCTGGCTCTGCCTGAGCCCGCGGGTTCGAGACCCGCCTGGGCAACTTGGTGAGACCTCATCGCTACAATAAATCCAAAAACTAGCCGGGCGTGGTAGTGTGTGCCTGTAGTTCCAGTTACTTGGAAGGCTGAGGCGGAAGGATCGCCAGAGCCCAGCAGGTCAAGGCTACAGTGGCCGGGAGCGGCCACTGCACTCCAGCCTGGGTGACAGAGTGAGACTCCAACTCAAAAAAAAAAAAAATGTCTGGCTTCTTGGAAGGCTGAGGTGGAATGATCTCTTGAGCCAAGCAGGTTGATGCTGGGGTGGCCATGAGCATGCCACTGTACTGTAGTCTGGGCAATGGAGTGAGACTCCAACTAAGAAAAAAAAAATATATGCAGTTGTGTATCTGCCACTGAACAGTTCAACCACTTGACAAATTCTTCTGTGTCCTTTGTGGTCAATTCCTTTTCCTGACCCCTGGCAACCTTTGCCTTGTTTGCTATCCCTGTAGTTTTTTGCCCTTTCTTTATATAAATGAAACCATGTAATATGTAGCTGTTTGCATGTGACTTCTTTCATTTAACATAATGCATTTAGGATTAATTCAATTGCTGTGTGAAACAGTAGTTTATTTTTATTGCTGAGTAGTATTCCGTTATATGGATGTATTACAGTTTGTTTATTCACTAACTGAAAGACATTTCTGTTTTCAATTTTTGACCTTGATGGAAAAAAGCTGCTGTAAACAATCGTGTGCATGAATGTAAGTTTTCGGTTTACTTGGATAAATATTCAGGAGTGGGATTTCTGGGAGTATATAATCAACTTTATAAGAAATTGTCAACCTGTTTTCCAAAATGGCTGTACCCTTTTGTGTACCCAGCAGCAATAAATAAGTTGTTTCTTATCCTCACAAGCGTTTTGTAGTAAGAGTTTAAAATAAGTTTTTAATTTTAGCTACTGTTGCATGAATTTGGTGGTACTTCATTGTGATTTTTATTGATATTTTCCTAATGTCTATGTTAAGCATATTTTCATGTGCTTGTTTGCCATCTATAGATTTTTTTTAGTGAAGTGTTTGTTAACTGCCTTTTAAGGGCAATGTAATAGTTTACTAGACTCCTATAACAAAATACCACAAACTGAGTGGCTTAAATAACAGAAATTCCTATCTTCACAGTTCTGGAAGCTAGAAGTCCAAGGTCAAGCTTTTATCAGGTTTGGTTTCTTTCGAAGCCTCTGTCCTTCCAGACAGGCACTTTTTAGCTATATCCTCACATGGTTGTTTCTTTGTGATTTTATGTGTGCTCAAATTTTCTCTTTTTATAAGGATAGTAGTCATGTTGGATCAGGGCCCATCCCAATGGCCTCATTTTAACTCATTTACTTCTTAAAAAAAAAAACAACAAAAATACAAGAACACAAGTCCACTTTTATTTATTTACTTTTCATTAGTTTAAATCCTTGAGGGGTACAGAATTACATGGATTCTGTGTCTAATGGCCTTAGCAGGAAGGTTGTTTGGAATTTGGCATGAACCATGCCACTGTTTCCATGGGCCCAAGTTACCTTTCACCAGATTACTCTGGTTTGGTTTGGTTTGTCACCAGGAGTGACTGTGTTGTTCTTTGCTTTATATGCATAAGCACATTTCTTGCCCAAATAGAATTCAGTTTCACCTTGGGCATAGACACCTTCAATTTTGAGAACTGTGTGCTCCCTTTGGTTCCGGAGGCCCGGCTTATAGCCAGCAAAACTGGCTTTGGACCACACTCTTCCAGATATTTTGCTTCTTATAAGTCCTATTCCCAGCAGGCCTCCACGGGCTCCAAGACGGTGGAAAGAGCAACTCAGTTACTTCTTTAAAGACCCGACATCAAAATACAGTCACACTCTGGTATCCAAGACCCTCCACAGATACCAAAATTCATGGATGCTCAAGTTCATTATATAAAATGGCATGGTATTTGCATATAACTTTGAAACTTAAATAGTAATGTTTGGAAATTATGATTAATTATAGAATTTATTTGAGCACAAAATCTGAGTGAAAGTCACCCAGAAAACACAGACTCCAAATTAATGGTGTCAGTGTTTTGAAGTAGGAAGGTTTTTCACTTATGAGAAGAGACACCCCCCCAAAATCCAGAATTTATTTGTAAAAAATTGTGTGTTTAGTTTTACATGTTTAACTTCACTTGCCTTCAAAGTACTCTCCATTTGATGCAATACATTGACCGAGATGCTTTTCCCACTGCTGAAAACAGTTTATGAACTCATCAGTTTTGATGCCTTTTAACGCTTCTGCCGTTTTTTTGTTTCACTTCTTCCACATCAGCAAAATGTTTTCCTTTGAAGACTTTTTTCACCCGGGGGAAAAAAAATCACTCAGGTTGAGATAAGGAGGATGGTATTTGGGGGTCATGCCGTTTAAAAACTGCTGAACACTCAGAGAAGTGTAGGTAGGTGCACTTGTAAATCACCCATCATGAAGTGAGTAAATGCCTTTAAAGAATCCCGCACCCCCCCAAAAATTCCCTAAAGCCTAATGCAGTCTCTCACAGCAATGCTATCTGGTACACTGATACTGATGGATTCCTGGAACACTTACTAGGGGACACCTGCACTACAAGGGCTCACCCTCCGAAAAATAATTCTTTTTTTTGGTGTGTGGGGGGGTCTCCTCTTTCGTGTATAGGCAGAAACAGAAAAGTTTTAGCAGGATTACAACATTTTCTATATAAGACCAGTGCATTCCTTATGGCCATTTGATCGATTACAGATTACTACATTCCAAGGAAGATAATGTTAACACTCTATGAGGAAGGTCTCTAGCCTCTGGCACTATTTGGTTTTCCTAATTATTTACAGGAAAAAAAAAGATGTAGCTGCATGCCATGTGACAGGCTGCATAGCCACAAGGCTATGAATAATGTAAATTTCTAACAGTTTTAAGTTTGAATTACTTAATTTCATATGACCTATACTCATTCTCCCACAAATAATACTTTGTCATATCTAAATTACTTATAATGCCTAATAAAATAATACTACAAAAATAGTTGTTATGCTGTATTGTTTTTCTAATTTGAATTATTTTTAATGATTATATTGGTTTTTTAAATTTTGTACTTTTTTCAAATATTTTAGATCTGCAGTTGGTTGAATCCATGAATTCAGAAACTGTGGATATGAAGGACCCACTGTATTAGCAGTATAATTTAATGATCCTTTTAAAATATGCAAAGGTATACCTAGACCCTAATCTTGGTTGAAAAATGATATCTAGTTGCTCTACATAATGAAGTAATAGGCTAAACATGATAGCAAATATCTGGTGGTTTCATAGCCTATGTTTTGCTATATATTTCTCTGCTATCAGTAAAGTTCAGTAAAAGTGTTACAGATTTTTGATAACAGATTTTTTTAGAGAATAGTGGAGGAAGGATGGTGAATACATATCGGGTGATCATGTGTGAAAAGCATAACATCTACAGAAGGTAAGATTGTGAGAGGGAATTCTGTAAGTGGTGTCTGGGGTATGTAAGACTCCTGGGGAATCCGTGAAAAGCCTGGAAAGTATGTGTGATGAGGGACTGAGCCAGTTTATCTGGATATAAAAGGAAGAGATGATACCTGATGGCTTGTAGATTTCATCTTAGCCAGATTATAGTAGTTAAGCACTTTATCATATAATAATAGTCTTCACTTCGTATATTGCTCATTCATTTTGTCATGCACCCAACATTTATTTAGTTTGTTGAATTGTATTACAGGGCTTCAACATTGAAATATAGTACCCAAGTCTTCAAGAAATTCATTGTAGAAGGAGAGAGAAGCATATGAGCAAATGATTGCCATGCATAGTGATAATTGAGTAAACATGTGCAGTTATCGATGCAGGACAAAGAAGGACCTGAGCTACTCCATTTGGGGAAAGGGTCATGAAGGGTTTTACAGAAGAGACTTTTAAGTTTCATTTTGAATGTGAATAGAACAGGAAGATAAAGGGGAATCATAATTTTATGGATATAATGATAAGTGTATGTGAAAAAGCACAGATATATAAAGTAGAAAAGCAAGTCACAAATTACAAATAGTTTAGTATGGCTGGAATGAAGGCTATTTGTAAATCACACCTCCCTTAAAAGTCTTTGATTTCCTTTATGAGTGAATCTATGCAGTATACTGTTCACATATCTGTCATAATGCCTAGCAACTAATAAATAAATAATAATTGAATCAGGCTATGTGGTGATTTTTTCCCCATTTGCTGTAGAGTTAAATGGAATTAAATTTTCTTGTACCACAATTTTCAAAAGAGGAATTTGTGATTGGGAAGGAATTACTAAATCCATAAAGATAAAGCTATAGACGATAGTCTAACACCATTGGTTCAGCAGAAGTTTAAGCCATTGAAATTCAGATTTAGCTTCATAATAGATGCTTGCTTTGTGAGTTTAGTATATCCTTTTGTTCTGATCCCCTAAGAGGAGTGAAAATTTTTTGCTTGTGCATTGACTTTCAACTAGGGGTCGTTTTACTGTAGAGGAGACATTTGGCAATCTTTAGACACATTTTTGGTTGTTACACTGTGTCGAAAAAAACTGGGGTGTAGTACTGGAGTGTACTGGCATCTAGTATGTAGAGGCTAGAGATGCTGAAAACATCTTGCAATTTAAAGGGTCACCCCCACAACAAAGAATTATTTGTTAAGATAAAAAGTCTTAATAAATACTTTTTTTCTGGCTCCAAAACGTCAATAGTGCTGTAGTTGAGGAATCCTGTGTTAAAGTAACAGATGTTTGGTTTTGACTACTGTTAGCCTCCTGAGTGGTGCTGGGTATTTAGATCCAAGAAGGGCCTGATTATGGGACCAGTTGGATCATAGCTATAGTCTCACTGAGGTGTGTGTGTGTGTGTGTGTGTGTGGCAACTTGCCAAATAACACAAGTTCTAGTCTGTTGAAGAAGGAAACATCACTTGTTTAAGGCAGTCTGTGTGTCTAGACAAGCTCCATGAGGTCTATCAGGTATATAATGTGCCTTATGCCTTGAAAAAGATCAACATCATTATATATTTACCTAAAAGATTGAGTTGACTTTGGGAAGTTTATTAAAAAAATAACTTTTTCTTAAACATATTTATGTTTCTTAGAGATTGGATGTAGCAGCTTTAAAAATGATTAAATTTATTTAGACTTTAAGGGACTAATGTGGACTCCATAGGAGATTCTTGAATTTATATTATATTTTTGAAGGGTGTTAGGACTTAGTAAACAACTTGAAAGTAAGGAGAAAAATCAGAAAAACAATGATTTTAGTATATAATGAATAGCCCTATATGTCGCCTTTTTCTTTTAGTAACTTTCACTCTCATGCAATTTTTTATGTAGTGCTTTTTAAAGGTTTAAGTGAACAGAAAATTTTTTTTGTTCTTAGAGTTTTTAGTTCACATAATTTTCAGAAAATTAGTATTGTTCCCATGTACACTCTTCTAACCTTTTCTTGTTTCCTAGCTACCTCTGACAGTAGACAGCAGATATAAGCATCTGCCTTTAAGTGGTGGCACTTATATTAACAATTTTTTAAAATTTAAAATTATATATTATACACATTATATGTTTATATATTTTAAAGATACTGGATCTCACTATTCTGTGCAGGCTGTAGTCAAACTACTGGAGTCAAGTGATCTTCCCACCTCAGCCTCCTAAGCAGCTAGGACTACAGGTATGTGCCACCGAGCTTGGCTTATATTCCCTACTTTATTAAGAAAGTTGGAGTTTTATACCTATAACATATGAGTACATAATTGGTGTCAGTTTTATATATTTTTTTGCATGTATTAGCATGAATTCTGCATGCATTAATTCATTTGATTCTCAACATATATTAATCAAGTAGGTAAAAATATTACTCAATTTTATAGCAAATCATGACCTGAGGTTAAGAGGTTTAGAAACTTACAGTCACATGGTCATGAGTTACAACCCAAAGAGTCAACCATAGAGCCTATGTTTTTTAAATACACGTTCTCTAAGATGTTAGATTAAATGAGTGTTTAGAGTAAAAGTGAGTTGTTAAATAAATGGGAATCAGATGGTTATTTTTGGTGTGGGGGTTGTGTGAAATGATGTATAGGGAATAGACAACAAATTAATTTTTTTTTTTTTTGAGTTGGAGTCTCACTCATTCACTCAGACTGGAGTGCAGTGGCTGCTCCCGGCCACTGCAGCCTCGACCTGCTGGGGCTCCGGCGATCCTTCTGCCTCAGCCTTCCAAGTAGCTGGAATTACAGGCGCGCACTACCACGCCCGGCTAATTTTTTGATTTATTGTAGAGATGAGGTCTCACCAAGTTGCCCAGGTGGGTCTCGAACCCACAGGCTCAGGCAATCCACTCACCTCAGCCTCCCAAGGCGCGGGATTACAGGCTGAGCCACCGAGCCTGGCTTCCAAATTAATTTTTTAAAAAGCAACATTTGAATGATATGAACATATGTTAGAGAACAAAGTCTGAAAGTAAGAAGGATTGTGAAGGACTAAGATCATCCAAACTTAGGTAGGACTAATATCATAAGGTCTCATATTAAGTGCAGTTGCTGGGCATGGGAAAAAGATGGAAGATTCTGTCAGTTGTTTGGCTTACCAAGATAGTAATGTGTAGTCAAAAACTTAATTAGGTATGGCTAGACTACAGACTTTTAGTGATTAAAAGGTAGTTTTTCCCTCCGAAATTTTAAAATTTTTCTTCCTCCTCTCTCTTTGTCTCTCTCTCTCTCCTTTTCAGAGGAGGTGTTGTTTGATGCCCAGGCTGGAGTACAGAGGCACAGTCATAGTTCACTGCAGCCTCAAACTCCTGGGCTCAAGCCATGCTCCCATCTCAGCTTCCAGAGTCGCCGGTATTACAGGTGTGAGCCATGCCCAGCAACATTTTTCTTTTTGTTTGTTATGTCTTTTGGTTTTCTATTTGCTCTCTCACTATTTCACATTGAAGTTTAGGGAGCACCCATTGACTAATCACCTTAATTGTGGGTCTTCACTATAATATAACTATACTTAATTTATGGTAAATAACCAATAGGAAAGTGATACAAATCTAGGAAGACAAAAAACTATTTGTCATACATAAGAAACAATTTTATATGCATGTGTTGGCTATCAATAGATAATATTTAGATTTTCAAACATTGGTTGACATCTCAGAGTTTGTGATATTTCTCTGCCCTCATTTCTCCCTAAGCTCATTTTGTCCCCCTTTGGAGCTAGACAAACTCATATTTTACTCTTGCCATCTTCTTTGGCTTTGTTCACACATGAATGTACTGCCAACTTTGAAATTTCTCCTAGGGAGAAAAATATGTCTATGTTTGGCTCTGCATATCTGATTATCCTAAAAGCAAAGCCAGCACCAAAACTTTTCTGTACTAGAGGAATTATAATTAAGCAATAAGAGAAGAAAACAATTGATTACACCATGATATTCATACATCACTATTATATTTGATTATTTGACTGAGTATATAAAGCTATTGCTGGATTAATCTCACAAAAAACTTGTATTGTTTTCAAACTCTTTGGTTTTGTGACACAACTTTGAGCATATTAGATTGTTTACATTTTTAAAATATATATTTTCCTTATAAGATACTGTTAATAAAGTATCATATATAATTAGAAAAAAATGACATTGTACAGATGAGAAAAGAAAATGTGTTTTGGCAGAAACACATTGTGGGACATATTAATATATCTTTAGATCCAAGGAACATTTGATAATTGTGTGCAATTAACTCCAAAATAAGCCTTGATTCTTCTTTGGAAACATATATAGAATTTTAGATACAAACTAAAATGATAATCTAAAAAGTAACCTGACAGGTAGACAACAAACCTGTAGAAATTCTATAAAGATAAAACCATACAGGTGAAAATAATATATAAATTGAAAAAATATGACTTTAGGAAGACAGGAATTATTCTCAGTTGGCAACATAAATGTCAGTGCCTTTGATATGGGAGAAAATAACCAAATACTCGATATTCATTTGTTTATTATTAATTTTTGTGTATGTGCGATAGAAAGGCTGTTTTTCACCTTCTCCAAATAAAAAGAACATTCCACAGTCTCCTCTGTGTTTTATTTTCCTGTTGTTTATTTTCCTGATAGGCAGTAGTTCTCTCCCCAGGGTGCTCAGTTGACCTCCGTGTGAATTATAGCCAAAGCTAGGAACAAGGGCATACAGTAGTATCAAGGATAATTGTTTTATGGTACATCTTTCCCTGAAGGCTATGGACCCTTTTTAAAATGTGCTATTTACTTGAAACCTTTATTATTTATTTGTTTGTTTTGGATTTTTTTCTTTGAACAGCAGGCATAATAAATTGATAAAATGTAGTAGGAAAATTGATTCTAGCATCATTGTTTTCCTCTCCTTTCCTTTTCTATTCTCTTCTATAATCTAGAATATACAAACTCCTACTGTAAAATGCTTGGGGAGGGCAGCTTTGAAACCATCATTCTATTGCATAAGAGTGTATTATAGCTGACACTATGAATTGGGTAATTAAGACTGAAAGTGGTTATGTTGTTAGGCTGCAGAATGAGAGTAATATACCTACTTAAAAAAATAAAATTATATGTAAAGAAAGGATTCTTTTCCAAATAGAATGCAACACTTTTCAAAAATCAAAAGTTACTATTTATAATGACACCATATGCATAAGGGTTTATTATTTAAAATGATGCAAAATGTCACTGAATCTTTCTAGCTTGAAACTGAAATGCTTCCATGGCACCTGGCAGAATCAATGCTAATTCTCAATTACCTATCCATGGTTATGAGGGACAGCAAAAACTCAGGCAATTGCATTCATAAAATGCTAAAAATCTTTGAGGCATTCATTACAGTTTCTTTCCCATCAAACTTTTTCACCTGAAGCATTTAAGAAGGAACAGTGCTGAATTATCTGTACTTTCTTTTTATTTTCTTATCCACATTTTTTTTTTTTTTTTTGAGTTGGAGTCTCACTCGGTCGCCCAGACTGGAGTGCAGTGGCCGCTCCCGGCCACCGCAGCCTCACCTGCTGGGCTCCGGCAATCCTTCCGCCTCAGCCTTCCAAGTAGCCGGAATTACAGGCATGTGCTACCATGCCCGGCTAATTTTTTGATTTATTGTAGAGATGAGGTCTCGCTGCCCAGGCGGGTCTCGAACCCGCGGGCTCAGGCAATCCACTCACCTCAGCCTCCCAAAGGCGTGGGATTACAGGCTGAGCCACCGAGCCCGGCTCTTACCACATTTTTGATGGGTATGCTAAGAAATGGTCTATGTAGGGGGCTTTAGGTTAAAAAACAAAACCAAACCTGAAGTACAGAATTTTAAGCATCCTGAATAATCATCTGCTAGGGATCTTTATTGGGGACAAAGTGTACTTTATTTCTCCATAGGATCATTAAATTTTTTTTATTTTAAATATGTGGGGTACAATTCAGGGTTAGGTATACAAATGTTCATTATGCAGGTACCCTTGTTGATGAGGTGCGCCTCCCCTCCGCTGGCAGTTTCCCACTGCTGCCAATCCCTTTCTTTCTTATAGTATTACAATAGTTGTTCAAGGTTCACTAATGAGTGAGAACATGTGATACTTGGTTCTTTGTTTCTGTGATAGATCACTCAGTATTATAGGCCCTAAGTCCATCCAAGTTGCTGTGAAGTTCATAATTTTGTCCTTCTTTATGGCTGTGTAATATTCCATCATGTATATGTACCACATGTTTTTATCCAGTCCTCTTTCAATGGGCAGCACTGTTGGTTCCATGTTTTTGCTATTGTGAATAATACTGCAATGAATATGTATGTGCAGGTATCTTTTCCATAGAGTGAGTTGAGTTCTTCTAGGTATATTCTCAGAAGAGGAATTGCGGGGTCATATGGGAGGTTGAGTTTTAGATCTTTTAGGAATTGCCACACTGTTTTCCACAGAGGCTGTACTAGTTTACACTCCCACCAACAGAGTGGAAGTGTTCCCTTTACCCCCCATCCTCTCCAGCATCTGTTGTTTTCTGAGTTATGGATGATGGCCATCCTGACTGGAGTTAGGTGGTATCTCAGTGTGGTTTTAATTTGCATTTCTTTGATAACTAGTGAGACTGAGCATTTTTTCATAGTATCTGTTGGTTGCTTATATGTCTTCTTTTGAGAAGTGTCTATTCATATCTTTTGCCCACTAGTAATGGGGCTGTTTGTTTTTTTTCTTTTCAGCACATTTGAGTTCCTTGTAGATCCTAGATGTTAGGGCTTTGTCAGACACACAGTTGGCAAATATTTTTTCCCAGTCTGTGGGCTGCCTCTCCGCTCTCTCAATGGTGTCTTTGGCTTTGCAAAAGCTTGTCAGTTTTATGAGGTCCCACTTGTCTGTCATATCTCTTATGGTATGGGCATGTGGGGTTTTGGTCAGGAATTGGTTGCCAGTTTCAATTTCCATAAGGGTTTCTCCTGCATTTTCTAAAGTTCTTATAGTTTGAGGATTTATGTTTAGGTCTTTGATCCATTTAGAGTTGATTTTTGTGTATGGTGATAGGTAGGGGCCTTGCTTTATTTTGTTTATTTATTTATTTAAAAGTAAATTAGAGAGAGAAAGAGAAGGGAGAGAGAAGATTCACTTCCCCAAGATTGGGGAGGGGGCCAAAGTCCAGGGGTCTTGTTTTAATCTTCTGCATGTGGTCAGCCAGTTTTCCCAGCATCATTTACTTAATAGATTCTCCTTTCCCCAGCAGTTAATGGTGGAGGCTTTGTCAAAGATGAGTTGGTTGAGAAATTGAGGTTTTGTTTCTGGAATCTCTAGCCTGTTCCATTGGTCTAGATGCCTCTTGTACCAATACCAGGCAGTTTTTATTATTGTAGCTTTATAATAGAGTTTAAAGTCTGGGAGCGTGATTCCTCCTGCTTTGTTTCTTTTGCTGAGGATTATTTTGGCTATTCATGGTCTTTTATGCTTCCATATGAAATCCTGTATTGTTGTTTCTAGGTCTGAGATGAATGCTACAAGTTATTTAATGGGTATTGCTTTAAATCTGTAGATTGCCTTGGGTAGGATGGACATCTTAACAATGTTGATTCTTCTAGTCCATGAGCATGGAATATTTTTCATTTGTTTGTGTCATCATTGATTTTTTTGAGCAGTGTTTTGTAGTTTTCGTTGTAAAGGTCTTTGACGTCTCTGGTTAGAAAGATGCCAAGATATTTTCTTTTTTTGCATGACTATTGTGAATGGGATTGTTCTTTTTATTTGGGTTTCTGTTTGTTTATTGTTAGTGTATAGGAATGCAGCTGACTTTTGCACATTTATTTTATACCCCGAAACTTAGCCAAAGTCCTTTGTCAGTGCAAGGAGGTTTTTGACAGATCCTCTTGGGTTTTTGAGGTATAGAATCACATCGTCTGCAAAGAGGGATAACTTAACTTCCTCTTTCACAAGATCATTTAAATCTCCTTTTTGATGAAAGGTTCACCCATTTCTGTGAAGTACGTACTGTAAAAGGGATACATGAATGTCTTTTTGTTCTTTAACTTTAACAAACTGTAAATGTATTATATGTGCAAAGTACCTCAAAAGGTCTGCTGGGCTCTTTGTAGAGGTCTGAGACTAAGCCACTACTTTCAAGAGACATACAGTCTGTCTGATGTTCCAATAAAACAACACCTGCTGCAGCAACAGCACAAACGCACATTGCATGAGTAAACAGTATGTAACAAGGGCATAGGAGTGATATAAGCAATATTTATATTTGAAAAGTCACAGAAAAGATAATTGCTACAGACTAGAGGGATCAAGAAACTTTATCTTTGGTAATTAATATATTTTTTTCTGGACCTTGAAAAATATTAAAAAAATTGAACTGGTGAAGATAATAGAGAAAAAAGTCTACTCCAGTAGGGAAGAAGATGAGGAAAATAATTAAGAAAGAAATATCTAAGACCAAGATTGAGTAGATTATTTATGGGAAGATTTCTGTAGAAGAATAAAGGGATATAAAATGGGAAAATCAGTTGAATAGAGATTATAGAATGTCTTGAACAACAGGATAGAGTTTCGGTGTTTTGTTATAGGTAATAGAATGCTTGAAGGATTTTGAGCAGAAAAATGGCATACAGAAAACAATATTTTAGAAAGATTCATCTGATGACAAAATGGGTGAACTGGGTAGGGAGGATTGGAGGAATCATACAGCATAGTTGAGTAACATGAGAAGAGGTAGAAGGAGGTAGAAAGGGAGGGCAGGACTGGGGAAGGCTTGTTGTTGGAGATGAATTCACACCTGGACTAAGTCTTAAAGTAGGAATAACAAAATTTGAGTCATTTTCAAGATTCACAAGCCACACGTACTTTTATATCTAGACCAGGATTTGTAGTCTACAGCCTGTGGCCAAATACAGACTACTATCCATTTTTGTAAATAAAGTTTTATTGGAACACAGACATGTTCATTAAAAAAAATGTATTGTCTGTATATCTAACTCTAAATTGTACTCCACATCTTTATAATAAATACAGAAATTTTAAAAATATATTGTCTATTGTTACATTTGTGCTTCAATGAAGAGTTGAATTTTTGCAAGAGATTATATGGCCCACAAAAGCTATGAAAAACGTTTACCTTCTTGGTCTGGAATTATCACTTGATTCAGGATATGTGAACAAATTTCTAGTTGTAGATGCTGGTTTGTAGCAATACGCTTCAGGAAACCGGATCTTTTATGTATTGTATTAAGTTGAACACATATCTCTAAATAAATGTTCATTGCTCTTTTCTCCAGAGGACACGGCTATGATCATGGATTCCTTTTATTTTGCCTTTGTATTATTTAAGTTCAGCTATAAAGGTGATGTTCTTTTTGAGTTATTAATCTGAAATGAGGTTTGTGTGGTGAGTTTTCCTAGATGGCCTTTAGGTATAGGGTCTAGATTTCAAGCAAATGCAATCAAAGGTAAATATTGGTTTCTTTTGCCAAGAAAAGTAATAGTCACTGCTCCCACTTAGCTGAAGCATCACATAATGATAAAAAACAAATCAAAAGTTTATCGAACACTTATAATACGTTGGATGCTGTGCTGATTTTTTAACTTGTATTATGTGATATATTCCTCACAGAAATCCTGTGATATAAGTTTTGAAATTGCTTTTTTCCAATGGAATAGTAAACTGTGTATTAGTAATATTGCACAACAAACCCTTGGCCAACAGCTGGTAATTGACAGAACTAGAATTTACTGGAATTTGAATACAGATATAGTGAAAATCTGTTATAATATTTGTCTCTCTTAGATCATCTTCTCATAGCACCACCCCTTCCCTCTACTTATTGTTATAGAGGTGGTTTCTAGCAGTCATATTTTTACTGTGTGAACTTCATTTCAGCCACAGTAGATTGGTCCAGGGATACATACCAGAGCCAGATTCAAGCTGAGCCAATCAGAGAGTCTTGCCCTAGGATTTTGTATCAGGCACTAAAATTTCTGCTTCATTCTAACTTCTACTGAAGAGTGATGTATGTGAATTTGTGCTGCCACTTTCCTGGGCACTAGGAGCTGCCCTTCCTTTTTCTTGCTTGTGAAACCTTTTTCGTATGAAAAATACTTATACATTCACATCACTGTGAATGTGTTTAACAAGTAAGACAAAGGTCGTAGAGTTTGGAATGTAAGTTAGTTAATTAAGGGTATTAATTACCTGAATGTTGAGTGTTAGCTCTGACTGACATCACCTCCTGCTGCAAAGGAAGAGCCAGAGACAGCATGTGCCACTCAGTGTTCAGTGCAGCAACCACACTAGGTATTTTCAACTGGAAGCAAGGGAACAGAGAAAATTAAGTTCCTACACACCTGCTAGAGTGACTGGGGCAATAGAAGCCAGAGGGGAGATCATGAAATTGAGATTCAGAGATCAGGAAGCTGTTACCTCCACTATGTTATGACATCTGCCTTTCATACCCACAAAACTGGTCATTACAAATATGGGGAATTTGGCTGTAGCAGACATGGAAAGTTGTGGTTGACAGCAGGTTCATTTCATTGCCACCTAAATTTCTTCTTCTGTGAACTCATATTCCTTATGTGAAAAATTAATAAAATGTTTGTCAGAACCTCTCTTTCTAGGAATGGTCATTTCCTAACTTGTTATTTTACTGTGTTGCTAGATATTTAGTGGGATATGTACGATGTTTTAAGATGGAATGCTCAATAATAAGAATATTAGATTCATGATATAAAGTCTGAAGGTTTATTGACTAGGCAAGACTTGCATTAAATAGAGCTCAAACAGAGAGGAGTGTTGTATGATTTCTTTCTCTGTCAATATTTTTGAGTAATCTTCAGTGTCTCTTCTGTGGTTATTTTGTACAACCTATTTTGCTTCCCTATTTATTCCTTCATTGTGATTCAGAAAACTGCAAATAGTGAGATTGTCCTAACTATAGTCATATAAATAAATGTCAAATTGAAAAATGTAGGTTGTGTCAATTTTTTATTTTTCTTTACCCTACTGTGATTCTTTTTCACGAACTACATGCTGAGTAGGTCAGGAATGGTGAGTTTGGGGACGTTACTGCTATGGGAATAAGACAGATACTGGAATAGCCTTCTAAGATCCTGGAATACAATTTTTATGATCAGTGGCTCTCCAAATGTCCTACTCTGAAGACTCACTGAAAAAGAGAAATAACCCTAATATATCAATGTTCCCTCAATGTCCTCTTGAGATATTTCTCTCTATAGTGTGTTCATTCTAGTCTATCAAGCCAAATGTTCAGGAAAGTGCTTATTCCTAAGCCATAGCTTGAGGATTGCTGTTCTAGGAAGAGCCGCTTCTTTTCCCAGTAACTTTTAGTGAGACAGAATGCCTGACAATTTTTAGTATCCGAGTGGTATAAATTCTGTAAATTCAGCACGTTTAATCTAAATTACTCACTGATTTTGCTTTCAATGCCAGCTTCACACATCACCAATTCACAAATCATATGAAGTACAATAGGAATGGAAATTCACATGACAGAACATTATTACCTTAATAATTTACTGTACAGTATTTGAAGATTTTGAGTTGTCTTTTCTCAGAAATATTCCAACCTGGACACAATATATTCTCATTTCTCTTTATTCTCTTCTTTGGTTAGTATCTTCTGCTATGATTAATATTACCACTATAATGAAATTTGTATTGGAAAAATAAATGGCCTTTTGTTTTTAAAAAATCTTGTTTTTTTTCTACTCCTTGTAATTCAAAAGAATGCCAGAAGAGTCTCAGGACCCTTGTCAGCAAAATAAATAAATGAAAAAAATCTTAAAACATATTACTATCACAGAAAGAAAAGTAATAAAAATGAAAAAGTAAGTAATCTGTGCTTTTTACTTTTGAAGTAATAATCTATAAGTCTTGAAAACGTCTCAAATTATTTTCACTAATTACACTGTATCATTTTTTAAGATAGTTTGAAATAAAAGGTGGATTGTCAACTACCAAAAATCTCTTGGGCAAATTCAAGAAAGGTACTGCCATTACACACTTAACATATTACCAGTGAGTCAATTACATGACTTATTCCCCCACCCTTGCCCCCAACTCATGGACTATATTCTAGAAATAATATCAATTTACCTGAATTCATGTCCAATTAGTGGCCCTATGTCCAGAAGTCAAACCTCTAATTCAACAGTTAAAATGAAAAAAAAAACTATAAAAAAGTGCTATCTTCAGTCTTTGTTCTTCTCCTAGACAGTGTTAGGTATATGAACATGTTGAATATATACAGTATTTAAAGAATATTGGTATGAAGGAATACCTTGTCATTAGCTTTCCTGGAGTACTCACATGTCTTAATTTTGTTCTTTGACCACCCAAGATCAGGGAATTATGAAAATGTGAAAGGGAAAAAAACTGTGACTATGGTAAGAATGTGAAAATAGGTCAACCAAGTCATAAAAATGAAAGTTGATATTCAGTTTTTCGAGAGAGAGAAGGAATATGTGAGACTGACTTTGAAACATAGTTGGTTGGATTCTTCAGGTTCAGAGATAGGTGTATATAAAGTAGGGTTAAAATGTTGTGAGGCAAAGATAAGGCATTTAATCTTTGGTAAGAGATAAAAAGACAAATTTTAAGGGACATGTCAAAGGAGTAATTTACTTACATGGTAACTTTTAAAAGTGATGAAAACATTTTGTTTTTGCTCCATGAATATTAGACAAGTACAGCTTATGATCTGAGACAGTGAAACTAGATTTTAGGACGTGTCACAGCCATTCATGAATCTAAATCTTATTAATTTTCAATAGAAGTGTTACTATGAAGGAGAGAAAATAGAGAAGACATAAAACATTAATTAAAGGAAAAATGCAGTGTCTTGGTTTGAAAACATGAAAACAACCTATTTGAAAGAGAAGCTCAAATTGGTTTTCAAGTATCCACTTTCCTGCAAAATATACTAATGGTGGCTGACTCCGTGGGCAAAAATAAGACATTGATATTGTTTCACCTCATCCTCTGCTCCTGACCAATGCAAAAACCATGTGAATACAGCAGTCTTGGATATGCATGTTCTGTCAGTTTCTTATTACACGGGAAGTTCGACTGTAGATCATTATAATTTCCTTTAGACTCATACTAATTGGGGGAAAGGACTCTATTATTTGGATGAAAATGTTGAGTGTGTTAGAGCAAGAACAGTGGGTTTCTAGTGATAGCACTGCTGTAGGTATATGTTGGACATGGAATATATGGTTAAAATAGACATGATTCTCAGTATTCACATATTTAACAGTGATACTCTTTTCTCACAAATTTCTTCTATTCCAGGCATCACCTCCTTGAAACTTGTTTGATACTAGTACCGTGGTGTATACTTCCCTTCTTTTCTCCAGCTATTAGAGAGTTGGAGAAAATTGTTGTTTGAAGAAGTCAAATAAAAAATAACCCATGTTCTTGGGGATGGAGGAGGAATGTAGTCTAGAATATGAATAGTGGTGAGGTGAAGTTCTGGATATACTTTCCCTTAGAAACAGTGGTCTAGCCCAAGAAACCCCTCATTTATGATTTATGAACAGAGTAAGCGTGATGATCTGATTCTACCTCTGCAGTTCTTAATGGAGCGTGCACAGGGGTTTACTGTCAACGTAGTAGTAGTCATAAGAGGACTCCTTTTCTCCACTCCCTTGAGATTTATCACTGTTAGAACCTTCTTTTTTTACTTCCAAAAATATTACATTGGAATCCTAATTCCTACAGTCATAAAAGAGTTTGTTCCTGCCCCAGCATCCCGCAAGGAGCATAGACTAACCATAAAGGTATTACAAATGTTCTTGTACTAGCTATGCTGCCTACCAATTATAGATCTTGGCCGATTTACTCCTTGTTCTGGTCTTGTCTTCGTCATTTATAATATGAAGTAATTGGAATAGAGAGTTTCTTATGTCTCTTCCAGTTCCAATACTATGATTCTTGACAGTGTGGAAGCTTTGCTAGAGTTGATACAACGAATTAATTGGGTCATACAAGAAGAAGTTGCCAACATAGTATCAGATATGCAAAAGACTTATTAGAGGAAAAGCTTTCATTGTAAATAAGGGAGAAAACCTAAGGAGGCTAGGGAAGCTTTTTTTTTTTTTTTTTAAGATTCACATGATATGTCAATCATTTTATATACATTATTTCATGTTATTCTCAAAATGCTATGTGATGGTATGGTAGCAGAATAATGCCCCCCCGGATGTCTATATTCTAATTCTGTAACCTATAAATATGTTTTGTTATATGACAAAAGGGATTTATGGTTGCAGATAGAATTAAGTTTGCTAGTCAGTGTACCTTAAAATATGGAGATTATTTTGGATCATCTGGGTGGGTCCAGTGTAATTGCAAGGGTCCTTAAACATGGAAGTGAGAGGCAGGAGAGAGACGGTAGCATGAGAGTACTTAGCCTGATATTGCTGGCTTTGAAAATAGAGGAATGGGGTCATGAACCAAGGATGCATGTGACCTCCCGAAGCTGAAAAGGCAAAGGGGCAGATTCTCCCCTAAAGCCTCCAGAAGGAACACAGCCCTGCCAACACTTTGACTTTAACTCTGCAAGACCTGTTTTGAACTTATCAACTGTAAGATGATAATTTGTATTGTTTTTAGCTACCAAATTTGTGGTAGTTTGTTACAGTATAGATAGAAAACTAATACAGATAAATTTTTATTCTGATTTTATCTCAGAGCAGTTAAGTAAGATACTTACAGTCACAGGGTTAGTTAAAAGCAGAGGATTAAAACCTAGATCTGTTTACTTCCAAAGCTTCCACTCTGTTCAGTGTGTGGCCTTACATTGTTGCCTGGAATTCCTTAGGTAGGTCCCTGGTTTAAGATTTTCTTACTTGTTTTTGTGGGCCATTCTAGTGTTTTTTTCCTAGCTGGGTATGTTTCTTGGTTATACAAAGCTTCTTTAGCTCTTACTGGCTGCATCTTTGGCTCCAGCAGGGGATCACTTTCCATGCCGTTTCATCCAGAGCCTTGGAAATGTCCCCAGTTATAGTCCTGGAAACCTGCAGGGCTATTGAAAGTCAGGAGAAAAAAATCCTGTTTACAGGGCATTTCTCACATTATCAGTCCTTCCTTTCTATTATAAATCCCATTTTCCACCTCTGCTCATTCTCTGAAACAGGCTTGCCCTAGATGCTTACTTTCTATTTTCTTTAGAAAACATGAGATAGAGACTGAATAGGGAATATTACAGGATATATTTTTTTATTTGGTGTTCTCTGCCAGAGTTGGTTCACTATCTATTTTCAGAGCTTGAGAAACAGAATCCACAATCCAGTGGTCACTCTGGTTACATATTTCATCTATTTTATGGGTTAAAAAAGTTTTTCTGAGCTAGACTATGCATTTAACCACCATTTATGAGAATGTTGTCATTGAGAATATATATTATAAATTATACATAATAGATATGATAGCAGTTTAAAATGCAATTTGATCATAAGTTGGGACCTGACAGTATTTTAGTCAGTTAGGGAATTAGATGATGCAGCAATTGTTGACTACTCTGCTGATGTTCATACATAGAAAGCATACTACTATTTGAACCCTAAAGGGTGATTTTAGTCCTGTCTCTTGAGCAAAAAATTGGCTCAGATAAATCAGTTTAGTTCTATTTGTTTTATGAGCAGTACAGCAGTTGAAGTCCAAGTTTAATAACTTATTTCACACATTTTCCCATAAGTCTTTCCTAGAAACCCAAGACATCCAGAGTTATGATGGGTTATCAGAAAAAGGGAGGACAAGGTTCATTATTCCAGAAATATTGCTATCCATAGGAGTGTACAACAGTTGAGGATTTAGCTGTTTTGATGGTTACTTTGTATTAAATGTGCTAACATATGCTTCAAGTCTTGTCACAAATGAAAAATGTTTCTTAATTCTCCTCAGTGCATTTCATCTACTGTATTATTATACTTATTAGTTTGGTTATTTTTCTAAAGCCTAGATTAATTCAGGATCTAATTCTCCTTTTCTATTTTTGATCTGATGGGTCATTTAACTGTAGAATACATGTATGAAATTATATATGGCTTGGTTTTTAAAAATGTACTTTTTATTTTAAAGTAGTCTTTGATTTACAGAAAGTTGCAGAAGATTATACAGAAGAGTTCCTGTATACCTTTTTTCTAGTTTCTCCTATAATAACCTTACATTACTTTGATACATTTATCATAACTAAGAGATCAGCATTGATACATTATTATTAACTACACTCCATACTTCACTCAGATTTTCTAATTTTTTTAATACCCTTTTCTGTCCCAGGATCTGACTCAGGATATCACATTGCATTTAATCATCATATCTCCTTAGTCTCCTCTTCTCTTTAACAGTCATATTTTCCTTGTTTTTCATGACATTGGTAGTCTTCAGGAGTAATGATCAGGTATTTTATAAAATGGCCATTAACTAGGATTTGCATGTTTTCTTATGGTTAGACTGGGGTTTGGGTTTTGGGAAGGAAGACCACAGAGGTAAAGTACGCATATCATATAAAGGGTACTTGTTATCAACATGTCTTATTACTGATGATATTAATCTTAATTACTGACCAGGATTTTCCTCTGTAAATAACTTTATTCCCTTGCCCTCTCCCCTCACTTTTCCCTACTCTACTGTTTAGAAGTAAGTCACCAGTGCAGCCCACACTTAAGGTGGAGAGATTTAAGCTTTTCCTCTCTAAGGTGGAGTATTGTAATTTAGTTAGAATTTTTCTGTATTTCAACAAATGAAGGAATTCTTCTTTTCCTCCATTTATATATCATGGCTTGATTTTGATTTCTTCCACAATACTATTATTGTCCTTCTCAAATACAGTGTGATAGAGAAGATAAGGTATGCATATAAAAAAACTCCCATGTTTTATTGTATCTAAGATGCCGTCACTTGGAAAATTTGAAAAATGTGAACATGGGGGAAAATGTGCATGTTAAAATTGATGACATGCAGTATAATAGAAAGTACAATGGAATCATCTGGAGGACAGTTTCACAGATTCCTTCAGAAAGACTTTTTAATTTGCATAGTGAAGAAATTCTTTCTTAAATAATTGATACAGCAATTTAAGATAATTTTTGTCCTGTTTTGTAAGACTGGAAGCATCACATCAAATTAAATCACTTTGAGGTTCCTTATATGTATAATGAAATAAAATAGATTTTAAGGTTATAGCCTTAGTTTGTAATTCTTTGAACTATGTTTTGCACAACGTAGATTGGATTATATTTTATTTTTGAGAAAAGAATGGCACAAAAGGTTTTGTCTTTTTAATGTAAATTGTGTACAGTTTTCTGTTGGTTATCCCATTTTTCTTAATACTATTCTACTTTCTTTTGTTTGGCTCATTTTCTTATACATTGATTCTGTTTGTAGGGGTTCATAGAATCATAAAATGTTAGAGTTGAACATCTTTAGAAATGATCTAATTCACTCCTCATTTAATAAGGCACATGAGACTTGGCACAGGTTATCAGCTAGCAAGAACAGAGTGAGATTGGAATGCAGAAATTTTGATGTTAGGCCAACATTTTTCCCGCTATACAACAATGGTTTATTTTTATTTGACTCGGAGATTTCACTGTGAATCAACATCCCATTGTTTTGAAATAGACTTTTTTATATGGTAAAAGCTGGATTGTTTTATTTCTTCTTTTCTTCTTGACTCTGCCCTAATCTTTCCAATACAGCCAGAAACATTTACTCCATGTAACTTGTTTTCAGCATTTTTATCATCATGGAGGAAACACAAGCTTAGCTGTGAATTGAATTTACTTATATGTGTATTTCTTAAATAACCAAGATAATTCTGATCCATCTCTTGTCTATTGAAGGCATTGATACCTTCAATACATTTAAAAATATTGTCTTGGATCAAGCCTAAAAATATTGTACTGTTAATATACCTTAAAATTACAGAAAAGGCAGCCTGAAAGTTTTTGAAAGAGAGTCTTGAGAGATTCTTTCATCTCTAATGCAGTGATTCTGCTTGATAAAGAAATGGACATTTTCCTGTCTGTAGATTTCACATGATGTCATCTTATATTCAGTGCATATTTTATTAATATTGTTTACATATAGAGAAAATTCTGATTTTGTATTTTTGTGGTTTCAGAGAAATAAAAAAATACGGTAAGTAAAAATAGGTGTCTGCTGTTTTAAAGTATACATATGGCTTTGATGGTTTCTAGCCATATTGTCTAGAAAGAAACCGTATCATATTGTTCTGGGATTGATCACTTTTGCACTTAGGTAATTGGCCTTAAATATTCAAATTCCAAATGAACAAAAGGGAACTTCACATAATACTCTTTACAGGCTTGTTTTGACAGTCATGGTATATTTATCACAATAAGGCTTTGGAATCTTGCAGACTTTTTTTCTTCCCCTTATCTGCATATGTTTGCTTTACAGCAGACTGCTGTGCATTCATTAATGAAGTCTTGCTCTGAAACAGTTGCCTTGTTTTCTTTTTCAAATGAATGCTCACTTGGTTTGGCAAAATTGGATTTTGGGAATATGAAGTTTGTTTTCTATGCTGGAAATACCATTCAGTGTCCTTATTGATCTAGATCTGACTAATGTTTTACTGTGAGTTTGCAAAAACAATCCTAGCAAGGACTAAAGCAAAAATTAAATCTTGCAAAGTTTTCCACAAAAGAAGTAGCTTATTCTTTCAGAAATACCATGGTCAACTTGAGCATTTGACAGCATTTTCTCTAATGTATATTCAAGGATTTCTGTGTGTCTAATTAATAAAATTCCTTACACAATCTGTGTGTGTCCAGGTCTTACCAGCGAGGGGTACATCATCATCATGATCATGATAAAAATGTCTTCATACAACTATTACAGAATTGTAGGATTACCTCATGCCTTTCTCATGTGTTTATGAGTTTAGCACTGGCCATACAATCGCTCTTTTCTCTCCAGCTGGTAACCACCTACATGTCCTCAGCTCCCAGGCTGATGATCAGTAGAAGTGGCTGGCCTGGTGCCCAGGCTGCGGTGTTCCTATATCACTGGCTGCTTCTCTCTCCATTTGATAACATGGACCTAATCATTATCTACTGGGTAGATGTGAAAGTGACACGCTGTCAGCCGCATTTATAAGTGTGGCCAACACTCTCCATTACTATTTATGCCAAGTCGCATCCACCAGTTCCTTGTGGATTTTTACTGATATGATTATATAATTTTTAAATTTCCCATTTTATTTCAGTTACCCTCCTCCCCCAGGTTTGAGTTGAGTCTGAGGGAAACTTTAGCAGCACATAACTGTGCTATTTCAGAATCACTCCTCAACTGCAAACTGCTATTTGTGCATCAGACTTATGTTTCTGACTATCCCTTTCTTCAAGGTGAGATCTATTAAGCAAATAGAACCCTCCCCTCCTCCAAGATGTCTGAATTTTCAAAGCATGCACCAGGATCATTGAAAACCTTTGCAGCCTTAAGCACTCTTATTTTTGGAGTCTTCTATTACTTCATAGAAATATATTAAAATGTACTCACAATTCAACCTAACATTAAATATAGTTTTTGTTGTAGAAAAATTTGGGAGGATTCTTATAAATGAAGTTTGAAATTACATTCTTAAAAATAACATGAATTTATATGTGACTGTGATTTCTTGGTCACACATAAATCAAATGCTAGGTATCATTGGGAATTTTTTATAGTAAAATAATCTAATATACAAACATTTTGGATATAAATAGTTTGTTAATAATACTGTCATTTAAAGTTAATTGTCTCCTAATACACTTTGTACATAATTGATTGATTTTTATTTTGTAATTTTCTCTTTATATTTTGATATCAATAATAGTTTTTCACAGGGTTTTGAAAACTTTATATGTTTCCCAAACTGTATGTATAGTGCCTAGTAGATTAACAATGCTCTTGAATTCCTAGTTGCTCTGGATTCTTTTTTGTCAGGATTTCACTCTGTTATCACCCAGGCTGGAGTGCAGTGGTATGGATCATGGCTCACCACAGCCTCCACCTCCTGGGCCTAGGAGATCCTTCTATCTCACCTACCTGAGTACCTGGGACTATAGGCATGTGCCACCACGCTTGGCTAATTTTTAAAAATTTTTCTTAGAGACAAGGTTGCCCATGTTGCCTAGAGTGGTCTTGAGCTTCTGAGCTCAAGCAATCCTCCTGCCTCTGTCTCCACCTCCCAAGGTGCTGAGATTACAGGTGTAAGCCACTGCACCTGGTCTGGATACTTTATTTATTTATTTTATTTTTTAATTTTTAATTTTAAAGATGTGGGGTACAATTAGGGTTAGGTATACAAATGTTCATTACGCAAGTAACCTTGTTGATGAGATGTGCTCCCCCCCCCCCAGCAGGTTCTCACAACCACCAATCCTTTTCTTACAGTATTACGATAATTGTTCAAGCTTATGAGTGAGAACATGTGGTACTCAGTTCTTTGTTTCCGTGATAGAGCACTCACTATTATAGGCTGTAAGTCCATCCAAGTTGCTGCAAAGTTCATAATTTTGTCCTTCTTTATGGAAGTGTAATATTCCATTGTGTATATGTACCATATTTTAAAAATCCAGTCTTCTTTTGATGGGCAGCATGGTTGGTTCCATGTTTTTGCTATTGTGACTAATTCTATGGGTTAAAACAATTCCCTCTCTGTTCCAATCCACTCATTTCACTGTTGAAGCTTTGGAGAAGGCCTTCCTTGCCCCCAGGTCATGCTGAGATTCTGGGTAGAGACAGGATTTGCACTTGCAACCTCAGTCTCATGCTGGAGATCCACCTTGGTGGGTCTGGGGTTGAGATTCTGAAATTGAGGCACCACCTAAGACAGGCAGCCAAAGATAGATTGCTTTGGTAGCTGGATTAGACTGAGGCTTGTGGTGGGATGGGAGAAAGAGATTTGAGTTGAGAACCTGGACCCGGGAGAGGTGGAGCAGGGCAGGGCCAGCGGTCAGGAGTGAAGCTCTGGATATTTTAAATTGCAGTGTTGCTTAGAGGATCTTCCCTTTTTCTATTCCCTCCCTCCCTTCCTCTTTTCTTCTCCTTTTCTCTCCCTCTTGTCCTCCCTCCCTCCTTCTTTCCTTCCTTCATTCTTTGCTCTGTGTGTTTGCAATATATTGCATCATGGATTATTGTGCATTGTGTGGGGAATTCCTTCACCTGTTTAGATATTGTGTATAAAAGTAAAAATGATAAAGAGTAAAATATCAGCCTTTATGTAGAAGCACCGAATAAGTAAAATGGTAAAATATAAAATAGGGAAAATAGAGATTTCCTGTAGTTTTCTTACCCTCCCATAAGGCGAGACATAGCAAAGCTGGAATCTGAGAGTGTGTGGGAGTTAGAACAGAAGTAGTAGCAATGGTACGCAGAATTCCATTTGAAAAGTAAGGGCAGAGTTGAAGAACAAAATAGAGGCTAATTATTGGCTGTCAGGAAGCATCAAACCAAGAGCTCAGTGGACTGAATACCAGAAGCAGAATCTAGGATAAGAGCCAGAACTTGCTCCACATGTCTTTTTGCTGGATTTATTTCCTCTTTCATGAATTGTCTGTTTTGACCTTTGCTCGCTTAACTTTTGGGAACTTAGTAATTTTATTATCTGCTCATTTGATCTTTATTCGGTCAACTTATTATACTAGATCTGTCATATTTACAGCAAAAACTTTTTCTCAAAATTGCTTTTTTACTTTACGTTTTTAATATCACATCTTCTATTCTTTTTGTTTATTTTTATAGTCTCTACTTAGTCCAATTTCTGCTACTATGACAGAATCCCACAGATTAGGTAATTTATAAAGAAAAGATACTTCTTTGGCTTACAATTCTGGGGATTGGGAAGATCAGGATCGAGGGGCTGCATCTGGTGAAGGTCACCCCATGGCAGAAAGTGGAAGGGCAGAAGTGAGTACTAAAGATGAAGAGAAAATGGCACCCAAATGTATCCTTTCATCAGGGGCCTACTTCTGAAATAACTGATCTACTTCTGCAATATGGCATTAATTCATTCATGATGGTGCTCTCATGGCCTAATCACCTCTTAAAGGTCCTACTTCTTAATACTGTTGCAATGCCATTAATTATCCAACATATATACTTTTGGGAGACATATTAAAATCTTAGCAGCAACTAAGCCTAGAAAGGTGATTTTTAGACATATGCTATTATTATATCTATAACAAATAAATATGCTTATAAATTGCATATCTATAATAAATAGTTATTTTTGTTTTCAACGTCTTCTATGATTCAGTTTTTAACTCTTTAATTCATATATTATATGATATAAACCTGGTGCTCAAATTATTATTTTCTTTAAATGCATAGTATAAGTGTGTGTGTGTGTGTGTGTGTGTGTGTGTAGATATATATATATATATATATATATATATATGTATATATAGTATGGAGTATTATGTAGCCATAAAGAAGGACAAAATTATGGACTTTGCAGCAACTATAATACTATGGAGTCTATAATACTCAGTGATCTATCACAGAAGCAAATACCACATGTTTTCACATATAAGTGGACCCTGAACATTTATCATAACACTATGAGAAAGGGTTTGTCAGTAGTGGGACACTGCCAGGGAAGGGAAAGGGGGAAACATAACATTGACAAGGGTACCTGATCTCAAACCAGGTAAAGTGGACCAAAGGGAGGCCCAACCTTTACCTGTATGACATCAACTTATCTACCTAATCCTGCATTGTACCCTATATCTTTAAAATAAAAATAAATTAAAAAAATTGGTTATTCCAAAACCATGTACTAAATAATACCTTTTTATATTCATTCATTCTTCATTGATTGAAACTGTCTTTTAAATTATGAATTTAGTTCTATTTTAGAATAGCTATTCTGTTTTATTTATTTAAATTATTTATTTTTTAATTTTAAAGATGTGGAGCACAGTTCAGGGTTAGGTATACAAATGTTCATTGTGCAGATACCCTTGTATCCTGTTTTATTAATGTACTTTACATCAGTACTACTTTGTTTTATTATTATAGTTTTAGAATGCTTACTGTCTTTGTTTTTAGAATTATCTTACCTGCTTAATTTTTCAGATAAATTTTAGAATTATTTTGCAAAGTCCTGAACAAATTGTATTGGGGTTTTGTTTGGAATTGTATAAGTCTATAAATAAATTAGACAAAATTTCTTATCTTTACTTTGTCTTCACATCCAGGAACATTTACTTATATATTCTAATATTTCACTTTTCATTATTTAAAATAGTTCAAAATTCTAACCTTTTTCTTCACATTTGGTTTATCTTAATTGTAATGTACTTGAGAGGACAAAGACTGTATCTAATGTTTGCTGAATGAAAGAGTAACTTGAAAACTGTGCTTCTTTACCATTTGAGGGAATACATCAGTGTGTCAACTGGTACATCCTGTTTTTTCTTTTCTCTCTCAGATATTTATTGAGCATCTATCATGTACCAGATGCTAGGAAAAAATTAATGAGAAGCTTTCTCTGCCCTCAAGAAGCTCAGTGTCTACTTGGGGAGATGGATGAGTATATGCACTATTTCAGTGCAAGATAAAAAAAATTCTATGAAGCTGAATGCAATAACTTGCTCAAGTAAAATTTGTACAGAATTTCTTAATTATATTCAAAATGTAAATTTCTATTTGTGATGCTATTATTCATGTAACTGCTTATACTTAGGCCCCCAAATATTGGGTTGCTTTAAGAACCAAAGACCTTTCTATTATGGTTAGAATACATCTCCCAGAAAACATGTGTTGGAAGCCTAATCCCCCATGCAATGGTGTTGGAAGGTGGGGTCTAATAGGAGGTGATTAGACCATGTGGGCTCTGCCCTCTTAAATAGATTACTGACATTATCATGGGAATGGGTTTGAGTTGGTTTGTTGACTTGGGATATAACAAGGATAAGTTCAGCCTCCTCTTGCTCTCTCGCTCACCCTCTCTTTGCCTTTCCACCAAGGAATGATACAGCAAGAAGGTCTTCACCACATACCAGTTCCTCAATCTAAGACTTTTCTGTCTCAAGAACCATGATCCCATATGTTCATTATAAATTACCCAGTCTGTGGTATTCTGCTATAGTAATATAAAATAGACTAAGACACTCTTCTTCCATCTCCCCCTTTCTTTCTTTTTTGTATCTGAGGGGAACTGTCTCTGGCTCTATTGCAGGCAAAAATCTCATAATGCAGACTTAATTTTAGGTGCTAGTGATGTTGAAAAGGAGTTTTAACTGTCAGGAACTGATGCTGAGGAAAGTAAGGTCTGTGTACCACTTTCATTTAGCAGATGTTTAGAGAGAGTCTGCTGTGTGTCAGGTAATGTCCTGAGAGATTTCAGCAATGAATGAAACATTAAAAAATTTTGCCTTCATGAAACTTTTACTTTAGTGATAGTTTTGGCAGTCTTGACTCCTGTATGTTGACATACAGGGAAATTTTTCTTCTTTGAGTGATGGGGGAGAACATACCCACTCTGCCCAAATTGCCAAGTACCACTTATTTCAATAAGCAGTAGTAACACATTTGCCATGAGTCTCATGCTCCTCCACCCTTTCTTTTAATTCATTTATTGGGCCCCAGGCTATTGTTTATTGCCCTTTAAAATCCAGTCTTTAGGAGTAAAACATAAAAACTCTTCAATATTAAAAACATAAAAGTGTAAAATTTGAAAGAGAATGAATAGCTGTGAGTTTGTCTATGTTACCAAGCAGTGTGAATGTGAGTTTTACTCCAGAGCTGTTGCCAGAAAGGAGCAGTAATTACATTTGAAATTACAATAGAAATTGGGTTTAAAATTTAATTAAAAAAAGAAGCCCTCATGTATGAGCACTAATTACAAACAAAAGTTAAGTAATGAGAGAAAGGAAAAGTTAAGAATGTTTGACTGTGTAACAAAGAGAACTATTTTATTTGTAAACCATAGAAAATGGTACAGATTCCAATAGAAATATGTCAGAACAATAGGCATAACATCACACTGCTCTGGAAGCAATCTGTGTATTCATCTACTCTTGCTATTATTAAGGTTATTTTTTGATTTCACAGGTATTCAGGTGATTAAAGATACAGGAAATGTGGGTTTAGATAGAAAATAGTAATACTTTCAAATCTGAGAGGCACCTACAAGGTGCTTCTGTGTGCTAACTTTATGGACTTGCTAAGTCATGACATTTTTCAACCTCAGGTTCCTTATCAGAAAAATGAAGAGGGAGAACCAGGTGCTTTTTAGGATTCTTTATAGATTTCAGCTGTAAATTTTCATGATTTCATTTAGGTTTTGGTGTGAATATAGTTGAGTTGCTAGTAGTTCCTATTTAGGAGATTCTTTGAGTCTAATTGAGCAATTTCTTTATTAGGATGGACTTAAACACACACACAGACAAACCCACGTATGGACACATAGCACCTCCTAAGTTTTTATGGTCAGTAAATTCCATTCAGCAGGTAATAGGGGCAGTTTTTGCACTTAAAATAGATTTAATTTAATTTGGACACTGCTAAAATGGGTTTCTTGTGTCTTCCTAAAGGAAAAATAACCCTGGTATTTATTAAGCACCCACACTATAAATAGCATTTATGGAGTTCTTAATATGTGTTAAAAGTTGTGATAGGTGCTTATGGACCTTACCTTATTTAATACTAATGACAACTTTACAAAGTAGATACTATTACTGCCAACTTCCAAATGAGGAAATTGAGGGAAAGTTGAAGTAACTTACCCAAGAGTACCTTGTGAGTTACCAGAAACACATTAGATCCAAAATTAGGTCTGACTCATTCCAAAGCTGTGGTTCTTTTATTCTTTTAGGTTTTGGGAATATATTAAAGATAGTCAAATGCCTGTCTTGAAGGAGTTTCAGATTAATAGGGGAGACAAGAAAGACTAATACATGGTTCAATAGGAAAATGTCACCAAAATGTCAAAATTATAAAAATGTGTTGAGGAGATTGTACTCAGGCTAGATAAAAATCTCAGAGGCGAGAAAGCATGTGTTAGGGAGGTACAAGAAATCCAGTCAATTCTGACTACCTAGTATTTAGTAGATGTAGAAACAAACTTTGGAAAAATAATTTTTTGAAAACATTTTTTAGAGAGGTAGTGTGGCTGGGGTGACTCATGTCTGTCCACTTCAGACTGTTGTGGTAAGTGATGTTTAAGGAACACATGATGATTGCACAAACAGGAACTTGTGCTTCTCTACTCATTTGTTCATTTATTCATTACTTTTATTTATTCAATTCATTTTCATCACATATCATCCAATATAGATTTCCATACATATAAATTCAATACATCGAGCATTTACAATAAATGTTTAATGTATTTGATAAAACTACAAAGAAACACAGGCATACCTTGTTTTATTGTGCTTCTCTTTATTGCACTTTGCAGATATTGTTTTTTTTTTTCCAAATGAAAAGTTTGTGCATCAAGTAAGTCTATTGGTGCCATTTTTCCAACGTATGTGCTCACTTTGTGTCTCTGTCACATTTTGGTAAATCCCCCAATACTTCAAATTTTTCCATTATTATTATGTTTATTATGGTGATTGATGTTACTACTATAATTGTTTTGGGCCTTCATGAGGCAAGCCCATATGAAGCAGCAAACTTAATCAATAAATGTGTGTGTTCTGAGTGCTCCATCAAGTAGCCTTTCCTTGTTTCTCTCCCTTTCCTTGGGTCTCTCTATTCTCTGAGACACAAAAATATTTAAATTAGGCCAGTTAATATCCCTAAAGTTGCCTCAGAGTGTTCAAGCGAAAGGAAGAGTTGCTTATCCCTCACTTTATATTAAAAGCTAGAAATAATTAAGCTTAGTGAAGGAGGCATGTTGAAAGCTGAGACAGAATGAAAGCTAGGTCTGTTGTACCAAACAGTTAAGCAAGTTGTGAATGCAAAGGAAAAAGTCTTGAAGGAAACTAAAAGTGTGTCCTATCAAAGCATAATAATAAAAAAAATTCCCATGCTACACACACTCTTTTAGAAAAATTGAAGAAAAACAAACATTTTCCAAATCATTCTATAAGCTCAACATTACCCTGATACCAAAACCAGGCAAAAACTTGGAAGAAAGAAAAAGTATAACCTTATAAACATCGTCATGGGCTGAATGGTAACCCTAGAAAAGATAAGTTGAAGTCCTAATTCCCAGAATCTGTACCTTATATAGCAAAAGAGTGAATGTTACTGTTATAGCCTAATCCAACAATTGGCTGCTTCCTTTGTGATCAATCAACTACAAGGGGCAGAAAGCTGGGAGAAATAAGTTTTATTCTGATACCATAAACAGGCTATCAAACAAGAACCTGTTCAATTAAGTAATTTTCATCCAGCCTTTATAATAAAACATGCAGTTACTTGTCTTTTTCCCACTATTGAGTATTAATGACTACATGTCTTATGACCATTACTCAGTTTCCTTCTTAATCAGTGTTTAGACCCCAAACAGTTGCTGTCACAAACTGGTGTTCAGATTACATCAATCATGCCATTGAGTTGTGCACTGTCTAGTTGGTTACAGTTTTTTTGCTTATTCTGGGAGTTCTGGCTCACAAGGCTTGATTAAACATTATACATAAAATTAATACAAAGACATGAAAGAAAGCAGTTGTCATCTGGAGACTAAGGGAACAAATGCATTTCTGGACTTTAGAAGTTTCAGCAGAGCCCATTTCTTTTTTATTATAAAGATGTGGGGTACAAATCAGGGTTGGGTATACAAATGATGATTATGCAGGTAACTATGTTGATGAGATTTGCCCCTCCCTCCCATAGCAGTTTCCCTCAACTGCCATCCTACCCCCTCGACAGTTTTCCCACTACTGCCGATCCCTTTCTTACTGTATTATAATAATTGTTCAACGTTTGTTTATGAGTGGAAACATATGGTACTCTGTTCTTTGTTTCTGTTATAGATCACTGGGTATGAACGACTCTAAATCCATCCAAGTTGCTGTGGAGTCCATATGTTTGTCCTTCTTTATGGCTGCATGATATTTCATTGTGTATATGTACCACATTTTTTTTAATCCAGCCCAGCTTCGATGGGCAACATGGTTGGTTCCATGTTATTGCTGTTGTGAATAGAGCTGCAACAAACATCTATGTAAAGGTATCATTTTTGTAGAATGATTTGAGTTCCTCTGGGTATGTTCCCAATAGGGGAATTGCTGGGTCATATGGAAGGTCAATTTCTAGTTCTTTCAGAAATTGCCACACTGTCTTCCAAAGAGGTTGCACTAGTTTGCGTTCCCACTAGCAGTGTAGAAGCATTTCTTTTTCTGTGCATCCTCACTAGCATCTGTTGTTTGTTTTATTGATGAAGGCCCTTCTTACTGGGGTTAGGTGGTATCTCAATGTGGTTTTGATTTGCATTTCTCTGATGATGAGTGAGGCTGAGCATTTTTTCATGTGTCTGTTGACTGCCCGAATATCTTCTTTTGAGAAGTGTCTATTCATGTCTTTTGCCCACTTTTTAAAGGGGCTATTTTTTTCCCCTTTTGGTGCATTTGAGTTCCTTGTAGATTCTAGATGTTAGGCCTTTTTCAGATATTCAGTTGGAAAATATTTTTTCCCATTCTTTGACCTATCTCCCTGCTCTCTGGATGGTTTCTTTGGCTTTGTAGAAGCTCGACAGTTTGATGAGGTCCCACTTGTCTATCTTATTTCTTAAGGTATGGGCCTTTAGGGCTCTGAATAGGAATTGGTTGCCAGTTCCAGTTTCCATAAGGGTGTCTCCTGCATTTTCTAAGATTCTTACAGTTTGAAGTTTTACGTTTAGGTCTTTGATGCATTGAGTTAATTTTTGTGTAAGGTGATAGGTAGAGGTCCTGTTTCAATCTTCTGCATGTGGTTAGCCAGTTTTGCCAGCACCATTTATTGAATAGGTTTTCCTCTCCCCAGTGGTTGGTGGTGGAGGCTTTGTCGAAGATGAGTTGGTTGAAGTATTGAGGCTTTGCCTCTGGAATCTCTATCCTGTTCCATTGGTCTATGTGCCTTTTTTTGTACCAATACCATGCTGTTTGATTACTGTAACCTTATAGTAAAGTTTGAAGTCTGGAAGTGTGATGTCTCCTGCTTTGTTTCTTTTGCTAAGGATTGTTTCAGCTATTCATGGTCATTTATGTTTCCACATGAATTTCTGTATTGTCATTTCCAGGTCTGAGAAGAATGATGTTGGTAACTTAATGGACATTGCGTTGGATCTGTAGATTGCCTTTGGTAGGATGAACATTTTAACAATGCTGATTCTCCCCTATCCATGAACATGGAATATTTTTCCATTTGTTTATGTCTTCTTGGATTTCTTTGAGCAGTGTTTTGTAGTTCTCATTGTAAAGGTCTTTCACTTCTCTGCTTAGGAAGATGCTGAGGCACTTCATTTTTTTGTGGCTATTGTGAATGGGATTGTGCTTTTAATTTGGGTCTCTACCTGCTTGTTGTTGGTGTATAGGGATGCAGTTGTCTTTTGCACATTTATTTTCTGAGACCTTGCCAAAGTTCTTTATCAGTGCAAGAAGGTTTTTGACAGATTCTCTTGGATTTTCAAGGTATAGGATCATATCATCAGCAAAGAGGGATCACTTGACTTCCTCTTTTCCTATTTGGATACCCCTGATTTCCTTTTCTTATCTAATTGCCCAAGCCAGGACTTCCAACACAATGTTGAACAAGAGGTATGAGAATAGGCAGTCTTGGTTTTTACCAGTTTTCTGGGGAAATGTTTCTAGTTTCTGTCCATTTAGCAATATGTTAGTTGTGGGTTTATTGTAGATGGCACTTACTATTTTGAGGTATGTTCCTTCTATACCTAGGTGTTTGAGTTTTTTTATCAAGAAGGATGCTGGATTTTATCAAAAGCTTTTTCTGCATCTGATGATATAATTATGTGGTTCTTGTTTTGTTGATATATTTAGTTACATTTATGGTCTGGCGAATGTCAAACCAGCCCTGCATTCTGGGGATGAAGCCTACTTGGTCATGGTGGCACTAGCCATTGCACCAGGAGAGCCCTGGCCACTAGCTCCCTAGCCCTTACTCAGTCAGCCACTCACATGCCCATTTACTCACCAGCATGTACACAAACTTTTCCATATACTCACTCACTCACACCGAGACTTGCATAGTCTGACTGGTTCGGCTGCCATCTTCCCCAGATTCCAGAGCCCATTTCTTATCTAGGGTCAGTGGAGGCTTTTCCAGGGACACACAGTCTTCTTGCATGTGTCTCCTGTTCTTGCTTATCAGGGGACTCAATGAAGATGGTTGTGTTCCCTTCAGTACCAGCAACAGTTACTAGATCTAAGGAGAGTGAAGGGGAGACAGGGAAAAATTTTCACTTTTAAATTCAAATGGCTTTTACGTCTAACCCAACTCAGCTTAATCCAAGTTTCTAAGTCTTTTCTAAAGGACTATTTTAATATAACTAAAATGACATCTTTTCAGCCCATAATGTTACTTTATATGGTAAATCACATGATTACATTAAGAATTTTGAGATGAGAGAGTTATCCTGGATTGTCTGGGTGGGCCCTAAATGCAATCACATGTGTCTTTATAAGAAAGAGGCTGAGAGAGAAACAGACATGTGGAAGAGAAGGTGATATGAAGGTAGAGGGAGACTGGAGTTATAGCACTATTAGCCAAAGAACACTTGGAACCACCAGAAGCTGGAAGAGGCAAGAAATGGATTCTCCATTAGAACCTTTCTCTGTAGGGTATGCAACCTTGCTGACAAGATGATTTTGGATTTATGGCCTCCATAGCTGTGAGAGAATAAGTTTCCATTGCTTTAAGCCTTTAGAACTGTGGTAATTTGTTATAGCAGTCTTAGGAAACTAATACAAACATAGATACTAAAATTTTTAAACAGAAGTGTATATAAAATTCTAACATCATATAATTGTACATTTTCTATTTTATTGATCTTTGACCTTATGCTATATTTCTTTTTAGTTTATTTTTTCTTTAATTACTTGCTTTCTTCCTAGTTTCTTAAGGTGGAAGCTCAGGTAATTGATTCCAGGCTGTCTAGTTGCACCATACGAATTTTGATACGCTATATTTCATTTTCAGTTAGTACAAAATATTTTTTAATTTTATTTTAAAAATCAAAGTTATTTTAGGTAGGATATGTGGGTTGAAGGAGAGGGTGGAATGCAGATGGTGCCCAGATTTCTAATTAAGTGAGTAGTGGTGTCATAACTGGAGTAGGGACACTGGAGGAGAGGCATGCTATGGGAAAGATATTTAGTTTTTGATTATGAGATTAAAGTGCCTATGAGATAGTGTTTCTATTTCTAGTAAACCCCTTTCTGTGTTCATTTCAAACCATGTAGGTTCATTTTCATTTTTATTCATTTTCCTTGAGAAAAGTAACACTTCTAACCCTGTGTCTCTTAAACAAGATGATATTTGTTAATCTTAATTGGACGGGTATTCAATGTAGCCAGAATACTGTACATGTTAACCAGGAGGGTCCCACTTTGGGGTTATTTTGTATTCACAGTATGCCCCTCATGCTGTATCTTTTTGTCTTTTACTGCATGGTTGTGTTACTATCTATGTGGTTAAAAGCATAGAATCTGGAGCCACACTGCCTGGATCGAATTTCATTTCTGCCAAACAAGCTTTGAAACCTGTTTGCTTATCTGTAAAATTAGGATAACACTAGAACCTACCCTATGAGTTTTGTTATGAGGATGAAACAGGTCACTATTCATATGGCATTTAGGAGAGTACCTGAAATATATATGCACTGTTGGTGGGAATGTAAGTTAGTTCAGCCCCTTTGAGATGTCTCAAAGAACTAAAAATAGAATTACCATTCAACTTAGCAGTCCCATTACTGAGTATATAACCAAAGGAAAATAAATTGTTCTACCAAAAAGACATCTTCATTCATATGTTTATTGCAGCACTGTTCACAATAGCAAAGATATAGAATCAATGTATCAGCGTAGGTGATTGGATCCAACATATGGTGGATTTGATAAAGAAAATGTGGTACATATACTCTATGGAATATGACACAGGCATAAAAAGAATGAAACCATGTCCTTTTCAGCAAGGTTGCTGCAGCTGGAGGTCATTCTCCTATGTGAATTAACACAGAAAAAAACCCCCAAATACTGCATGTTCTCACTTATAAGTGGGAGCTAAACATTAGGTATACATGGGCATAAAGACAGGAGCAATTGACACTGGGGACACTTAAAGGGGGAGGGTGGAAGAATACGGGTCAAATGTTGAAAAACTACCCGTTGGGTGCTATGCTCACTATTTGGGTGACAGATTCAATAGAAGCCCAAACCTCATCTTTAGCAATATACCCATGTAACAAACCTGTATATGTACCCCTTGAGTCCAAAATGAAAGAAATAATAATAATAATAATAATAAAAGCAAAAGAGTACCTGAAACACAACCATTAAGAGGAGTAGTTCATGAGCTGATACTCTGATTCTGACATACACAACTCTAGTCACAGACTCTGAAAACACCAAATAGAAAATTTTTTAAAGCTTAAAGTTCCCAGGGAATAAGGCTTCACTGGTAACTATCATCCCTTTCTACTTTGAGCATGATATTTACTTGTTTCTTCAGTTGCAGACATCAGAAGAAAGATGAATGTAGTTTATTAACGGTTGACTTCAACTGATATAAAAATGCTAAAATACATACAATTTGAGAAAGATCACAGGCAGGAAAAAGAGGGCAACAGCTGTCTTTTAAAGGCTGAATTCATCCCTAATGCCATTTATTCATTTTGCTACTTTAAGGAGCTATCTGAAGTTTCAATTATGAACTAGCTCAGAGGAGTTCAGTAAGAATGATACATTTATTTATTATCTTTGATCAAGATAATATCTTTAGACTTAGGATACAAAGTCATTTTCTTTCTTTTTTTATTTCAATAGCTTTGGGGGTACCCATAGTTTTTAGTAACATGGATGCATTATATAGTGTCAAAGAAATCTGGAATTTAAGTGTACCCACCACCCCCACCTGTGAACATTGTACCTGATACATGATATTTCATCCCTCCACCCCTTTCATGCTCCCCATTCTGAGTCTCCAGTGTCCTTTATAGCATTCAATATGCCTTTGCAGATCTTTAGTTTAGCTCCTACTTATAAGTGAGAACATTTAGTGTTTGGTTTTCTGTTCCTGTGTTAGTTCACTTAGGATGATATTCTCATCCAAAGTTGGTGCAAATGACATTATTTCATTCTTTTTTTTAATCACTGAATAATATTGCATGGTATATAAATCTATATTACATTTTCATTATCCACTAATCAGTCGATAGGCACTTAGGCTGATTCCACATCTTTGCAATTGTGAATTGTGCTGGGATAAACATCTGAGTGCAGGTGTCTTTTTGTATAATGACTTTTTTTGTGTGTGTAGATACCTAGTAGTGGGATCACTGGATCGAATGGTAGATCTACTTTTAGTTCTTTGAGAAATCCCCTTGCTGATTTCCATGGAGGTTATACTAATTTGCACTCCTACCAACAGTCTATAAGAGTTTTCTTTTCACTGCACCCACACTAGTATCTATTGTTTTTTGATTTTTTAAATAATAGCTATTCTGACTGGCATATCTCATAGTGGTTTTAATTTGGATTTCCCTGATGATGAGTGATGTTGAGCATTTTTTCATGTGTTTATTGGCCATTTGTATATATTCTTTTGAGAGATGTCTGTTGGTGTCAAATGCCCACTTTTTAAGGAATCATTTGCTTATTTCTTGTTAATTTGCTTGAGTTCTTTGTGGATTCTGGATATTAGTTCTTTGTCAGATATATAGTTTGCAAGTATCTTTTCCCATTCTGTAGGTTGCCTGCTTGTTGATTATTTCTTTTGCTCTGCAAAAGCTTTTTAGGTTAATTAAGTTCCACTTATTTACTTTTGTTTGTGTTGCATTTGCCTTTGAGGTTTTAGTTATAAATTCTTTACCTAGGCCACTTTTCAGATGAAGTTTTCCTAGGCTGTCTTCTAGAATTTTTATGGTTTCAGGTCTGATATTTAAGTTTTTAATCTATCTTGAGTTAATTTTTGTATATGATGAGAGATAGGGATCAAGTTTCACTTTTCTTCATTTAGCTATCCAATTTTCCCAGCACCATTTGTTGAATAAGTTGTCCTTTTCCCAGCATATGTTTTTGTCTGCTTTGTCAAAGATCAATAGGTATTTGGGTTTATTTCTGGATTTTCTATTCTGTTCTATTGGTACATGTTTCTGCTCTTGTACCTGTACCATGTTGTTTTGTCTCTTACAACTTTATAGTATACTTTGAAGTGAGCTGATGTGATTCATCAAGGTTTATTCTTTTTCCTTAGAATTGCTTTAGCTATTTAGTTTGATGTGAATTTTAGGATTGTTTTTTCTAATTCTGTGAAAAATAACAGTGGTGGTTGATGGGATTACATAGAATCTATAGATTGCTTTGTGTAATAGGGTCATTTTAACAATATTTGTTCTTCCAATCCATGAACATGGGATGTTTTTTCCATTTGTTTGTGTCCTCTACAATTTATTTCATCAGTGTTTTGTAGTTCTCTTTGTAGAAATCTTTCACCTCCTTGGTTTTATATATATATATGTATTCCCAGGTATTTTAGCCTTTTGGCTGCTATTGCATTATTTTATTTTATTTTTTTATTTTAAGGACATGGGGTACAATTCAGAGTTAGGTATACAAATGGTCATTGTGCTGGTACCCTTGTTGATGAGGTGTGCCCCCACATCCCACTCCTGGCCATTACTACCAATCCCTTTCTTATAGTATTATGATAATCATTCAAGGTCTGCTTATGAGTGAGAACATGTGGTACTCAGTTCTTTGTTTCTGTGACAGATTAGTGAGTATTATAGACTCTAAGTCCATCCAAGTTGCTGCAAAGTTCATAATTTTGTCCTTCTTTTTGGCAGTGTAATATTCCCTTATGTATATATACCACTTTTAAAAAAATCCAGTCCTCTTTTGATGAGCAGCATAGTTGGTTCTATTGTAAATGGAATTTAGTTCTTGATTTAATTATCAGCTTGGTTGCTATCATTGTATAGGAGTGCTACTGATTTGTGTTGATTTTGTATCCTGAAATTTTACTGCATTCACTTATCAAGTCCAGGAGTCTTTTGTGGGAACCTTAGGATTTTCTAGGTATAACATTATGCTGTTAGCATACAGAGATAGTTTGATTTCTTCTTTTCCAATTTGGATACATTTCATTTCTTTCTCTTGCTTGATTGCTCTGGCTAGGACTTGCAGTACCATGCTGAATAGGAGTGGTGAAAGTAGACATTCTTGCTTTGTTCCAGTTTTGGGGAGGATGTGTTCAACTTTTCTACATTCAAGATGACATTAGCTGTGAGTTTGTCATATATGGCTTTTATTATTTTGAGGAATGTTCCTTCTATACCTATTTTGCTGTTAATTTTAATCACAAAGTGATGCTGGATTTTATCAAATGCTTTTTCTGTTTATGTGGTGGATCATAACCTATTGAAATTATCATATGATTTTTGTTTTTAATTCTGTTTATGTGGTGGATCATGTTTAATTGACTTGCATATGTTGAACCATCCTTGCATCCCTGAGATAAAACCTACTTGATTGTGGTGGATTATTATTATTTTTGTGCAGTTGAAGTCAGTTTGCTAGTACTTTGTTGAGAATTTTTTGCATCTATGTTCATAAGGGATAGTGGTCTGGAGTTTTTTTTTTTTTAATGTGTGTGTGTGTCTTTTTCTGACTTTTGTATTAGGGTGATACTGGCTTGATTGAATGAGTTAGGGAGAATTCTCTTCATTTTTGGTCTTATGGAATAGTTTCAGTAGGGTTGATACCAGTTATTTGAAAGTCTGGTAGGATTTGACAGTGAATCGGACAGGTCTTGGACTTTTTTTGGTTGAGAGACTTTTAGTTACTGTTTCAGTCTTGTTACTTGTTATTGGCCTCTTCAGAGTTTTTTTTTTTCTTCCTGATTCAAGGGTTTGGGTGTTGTGTGTTTTCAAAAATTTATCAATTTCCTCAAGATTATCTACTTTGTTTGTATAGAGGTGCTCGTAATAATCTCCGATCTTTTGTATTTCTGTGGTATCAGTCTTTTGTCTCCATTTTCATTTCTGATTGAGCTAATTTGAATCTTCTTTCTCTGTTTCTTTATCAATTTAGCTAGTGGTCTATCAGTTTTGCTTGTTTTCTCAAGGAACAAAATTTTTGTTTCACTGATACTTTGTATTTTTTTGTTTCAATTTCATTTAGTTCTGCTCTAATCTTCATTATTTCTTTTCTTCTGATAGCTTTGTGTTTGGTTTGCTCGTGTGTTTCTAGTTCTTTGAGGTGTGATATTAGGTTGTCAATATGTGATCTTTCAGACTTTTTAATGTAGGCTTTAAGCATTATACATTTTCCTCTGGGCACATCTTTAACTGTATTCCAGAGCTTTTGATAACTTGTGTCACTGTTGTCATTCATTTCAAGAAATTTAAAAATTTCTATCTTGATTTCATTGTTGACACAAAGGTTATTTAGAAACATGTTTTTAAATTTCTATGCATTTGTTTGATTATGTGAGTTCTTCTTGGAACTAATTTCTAGTTTTATTTACTGTGATCTGACATAGTGCTTGATATGAATTTCATTATTTTGAATTTATTGAAACTTGATTTGTGGCCTATCATATGGTCTGTCTTGGAGAATATTGCATGTGCTGATGAGAAAAATGTATATCCTGAGGTTTTTGGGTGGAGTGTTCTGCAGATGTCTGTTAGGTCCATTTGCTCTAGGGTCCAGTTTATCTCTAGTGTTTGTTTTAGCCTTTCTTCCTTGATGATCTGTCTATTGCTGTCAGTGGGGTGTTGAAGTCTCCCACTATTATTATACTGGTTCTTTTCTTAGGTCTAGTAGAATTTATTTTTATAAAACTTGGAGCTCTGGTGTTAGGTGCATATATATTTAAAGTTGTTATATCTTCTTGTTGGACTGATCTTTTTTTATCATTATATAATATCCTTTTTGTTTTGTTTTTTCACTGTTGTTAATCTAAAGTATGTTTTATCTGATATAAGAATGGTTAGTCCTTCTTGTTTTTGGCTTCTATTTGTGTGAAGTATTTTCTCCTACCCCTTTACCTTGAGTCTGTCTATAGGAGTCCTTGTGTGTTAAGTGAGTCTCTTGGTAACAGCAGATATTTTTATTTTTTTTAATCCATTCTGCCAATCTGTATCTTTTAAGTGGGACATTCAGACCATTTGCATTCAGGGATAAGGTTGATATATAAGATATTATTCCATCCATCATGTTGGTTGTAAACTGGTTGCTCTTTTCCCCCTTAATTGTGTTGGTGTTTTGCAAGTCCTGTGATTTTCAGTGTTTTTCTACTGGTGTATTTCAACCTTTTGCTTCAATATTTAGAACTCCTTTGAGTAGTTCTTATAGAGTCAGTCTAGTGGTGACAAGTTCTCTCGGCATTTGGTTGTCTGAGTAAGACTTTATTTATCCTTCATTAATGAAACTTCGCTTTGTTGGATTCAAAATCTTTGATTGATTGTTATTCTGTTTGAGCAGATTGAAGATAGGGCCCCAATCCCTTTTGCTTTGCAGGGTTCCTGCTGAGAAGACTGCAATTAGTTGGATAGGCTTACCTCTGTAAGCTGTTTGATGCTTTTGTCTCACTGCTCTTAGAATTCTTTCCTTTGCACTAACTTTGCATAACCTGAAGACTGTATGTCTTGAGGCTGATCTTTTCACAATGAATCTTCTAGGAGTTCTTAGGGTTTCTTGTATCTGGATGCTTAAATCTCTGGCAAGGCCAGGCAAGTTTTCCTCAATTATGCCCTCAAATAGGTTTTCCAAACCTATCTCTTTCTCTTCTTCCTCAAGAACATCTATGCTTCTAAGGTTTGGGAATTTTACATAATTGGGATACAAAGTCATTTTCTTTCCCACTCTGAGAACTGTTTTCTAGACTAAATGTGTGAGTAGTGTGTGTGTGTGTGTGTGTGTGTGTGTGTGTGTATGTGTGTGTACATACATGTGTATTTGACTTGTGCTCATTTATCAGAAGTAGAGCAATTTTTCCTAGTCTATAATTGCATATACTATATTTTATATTTTGCTAAACTCTAGGCTACATTAAAGGATGTTTCTCATCTGTTTATGTTGTCTAATGCTCAATATGTCTAGTATATACCAACTGTTAAATATTTTTTTTTATTAAATGAATGACCTGACTATCCATGAAGGAAGAGATCACAACCATTTTCTTATTATTGCCTTTCATCTACCTTACATTAAAAAAGTAAAAGAAAACAAAACAAAGAAACAACAGATTATTTGGCAGACTGTTGTTCAGTATATAACTTCCCTCTGGGGGTAGCAGTTCCTAATCATAATAACAAGATCTGACATTTTATTCAGCTGGAAAAGATCTGAGAGGATGTCTAATTCAATCCAACTCTCACTATTAACACATGTGGAAATAGATACAAGGAGCACTGAAATGATACTGCCTGGATTTTATGGCTGATAAATTTATATCTAAGAATAGAGTCCATGTCTTCAGATTTATAACCTAGTACTTTTCCTGGAAACAACTGTGCTCCTTAAGCTGAATTGGGTGATGGTAAGTTGTGTAATTAGTTGGCTAATGCAACAGATAAAGGATGTTACATTTTGGTCATATTTGGAATATTTCAGAATAGGAGTACTGTGGAGTTGGAAGCTGAGTAGTATTGCTTGCAAATAAAATATAAAGGATTTGGATAAGAGATTTGGCAGAGTAAACCAGGGGAAAAGAATATCCTCTGCTCACCTAAAATAAATTTCATGGAGAACTATCAGTTGAAGACTTCTTCCTTTATCACTTAAATCTTGATAATTCTCTTAGTTGGTGTTTCTTTGGTTTCTACTGAGAGAGAGAGAGAGAGAGTGAGTAATTTCAGTTATTTCTAATCAGGTTATTTACCTTTTACAATAAAGGTCTAAAAATATATAAGAATATGGGAAAAAGATGGATGCAAAGTAGATCATTTTATTATTAGTCTATTTTAATAAAAACAAATGAAAAGTTTGAAAGGTTAATTTTGATAATTTTAAGACTTTTATTTGTAAGGAGGGACTAAAATTCTAACAAGTAACGTAATAAATATTTGAAAAACACAAATCAAAAATTAAATTATAGGGCTAATGTGTGATCACCATATCCGAATAAGGGTAAAAACAGATTCATAATCAAGTTCTAGAGGAGCATATTATTTGATATTTATAGGAGTATCACTTAGTCTGTTTTGACTGAGACTATTTTAGTAATTAATTAATTTCCCCAGATATTTGTCCATTTATTCTGCTATGTTATAATGCTAATATTTCTCTTTCCAACTGCAATTATTCTAGTTGTGCCCTTGGGAAAAACCTATTAAAATATTTTCTTAATTAATTTACATGCCTGTGATTCCATTACTAAGACCCATTTTAATAATGATTTGTTCATTTATATATCTTCAACTCTTCAATGATATATAAATTATTTCCTTTTATTGTGTATTAGTAGAAAAATATTTTAAATAGCATAATGAACTCCAAATTGTGAAGGTAAACTATAGAATTAGGTAAGAGCACTTAATTTACCATATTTACAAAGGACATCAATTGTTAATTTCTGAACTACTATATTTATGTGCTCTGGTTATCAGTCAAAGGATATTTGATATTTTTAGCCATATAAATACTGTTTGTGAATGTTTATGCTAATTGATTTTGAATTTTTATTTGGATAAAATAGAATCTGAAATTAAGTCCAATTTTCTCCCAGCATTTATTTTGTAAAGGGTAGTTGAAATTTCCATGAGAGACCTGAGGGGGAAAAGGACTTTTGGTGGGGAACTTTTTTCTCCCAAAACAAGGAGGTAAAAGTGGACTTTGAGACATCACTGTTTACTAGGCCAGTCTCTCTCTATCAAGCTAACAGAACTAGAGTTAACTAATTGAGAGGTTTTCTATAAGTATTGCTATTTTCTGCAAGTCTAGCCATTTTCAGGGGCCCCAATAATCCCCATCCATATTGAAGTCTGGAGAGGACAACTGTCAACAGGCGGCGCCAAACTACAGCTGGAAATGGATTTGAATCTTCAGGCCTCCAGTTCATTCACTGCATTGATTTTTGCCTTGGTCATTTTATTAATTTATAAATAATGAGATTTTGCACTCAACAAGGTTAAATATTTTAGATCTTACTTATCTTACTTCATATAAGAATTATATACACACATATATGTGACAAATATTAACAACCACTGTAAAAGTTAAGAGGAAAGACAATCTCTTGAGAAGGCAGTGATCTTTCTCAGGAGTAATATGTGATTTCTGAATTTTTACAATGAAAGTTTTTACAGAACTTCATGATTTTTTTAAGTAAGGCAAGGATGCTCTCTGATGGTATCAAACAATATGATATATCTAGTCACAACTTTGTACTTTTTAATACTCTCTTCCTCTGGCATATCTACCTCTGGGAAGATTCTTAAAGGATTTAGGAAATTATTTGGGGCTTTGACTCAGAGTGGGTTTTCTAGGGCAGTTGTATGTGGAGCAGATCTCCTGGCTTGTGAGGGTGGGGCTTCTGAGGAACTGTCTAGCCATAGTGTTGGATACCCTTACTTTATTTAGCCTTTTGTAGAAGCAAAATTGGTGGATCTTTTAAACATCACATAAAAGATGACTGGTACTTATAAAGAATCAGGTAGAATAGAACTTGGCTATGATCATTAGTGGCATACAATAATTTTCTTAAAGCTCATAAAGTGAAACCATCTGGTTTCTGTCCATTTATAAATGAAAAATTAATTATCCTGCATTAAGTTAAATACTAAGCAATGAATAATCTCAAAATCAAGTTGACAGTCTTTTAATGACTGAGAGAATCTAGAAAAAAAATGCAGTTCCTTCCTACACATTGAAATTTTTCAGTCATGTATCATGAATGTGCTAACTGGTTAGCTAGTAATTTGCATTTTCATTTTAAGATCTCCTTGCAAGTTGCTACTATAACTTTTTACTATTATAAGCTCACAGTAATTTCAGCTTCAATTTTATATGTTTTCTCTATATAGTTTGTGAGGAATTGCTAACAATGAGTTACATTTGGAAGTCATAAACTAGTTTTCATAAATAAAAGATTGTATATTCCTTTTTACACTTTCAAGTGATTTTAAGAAGATATAAGGAATCTTGCTACTTCAAATGTGGTGTTGACCAGCAACATTGACGTCATTTAGGAGCGTGTTAGAAATGCAGAATCTCAGGTTCTATCCCAAAATCCACTTTTAACTTTGTAAAATAAGTTTTCTCCTTTGAAAAAGATTTTTCATTTTCCTAAATTCCAGCCAGTAAGTTAGATGAACTGCTAGGATAAATACTTGCTTTCTTCTTTTAGTCTCTAACCCTCCAAAACTAGCTACTTAGTGTTCCCCTTAAATAAATTTTGAAGTATCACGTATTGTTCTTTCAATTTCAAGTGACTTAAAAATACAGGATTTTATAACTTTTAGTAAATTTAAGTTTCCCAGTATGTTTTCTCTTCTTCAGAGGCATTTCCGCACCTATGCTATCTGGAAAAAACAAGAAGTTCTAGACAATGCTTATAATTTAATGGAACAAACAGGTACTTAAACAAATTTCCCAATGGGTTCAATGGGTTCAACCACTTTTCTGCGTTATCACTTTCTTGACATTCTTAGTAAGATAAGACAAAAGATTTTAAGTAGTTCAGATAACTTAGAGTTGTAAGTTGCTATTGCCACAGCAGACGGTTCTAAGTGGTCTTTTCTCTGGCTTTGACAGCTCAGTGAAACAACAGAGGCTTGAGAGACTTTGCTGATATTGGAAAACAATAAAATGAATGTTTCCTCCAGATGAAACATCAAATTAAATTCCCATCATGTTATCTTTGGAGGCTGTCCATGTGCCAGTTAAGAATCCCTTGGCATTTCTTTGAAACAGTATCTGATATCTCTGTTCTCTAGACTAACATTAATTTTCCTTTTCTTGCTTTTTTAAAAATAACCAAACTTACAGCACAATGCTTTTTAATTTCCCTACTTTGTCACTGTAACACTCATAGGTGTTTTTCAATTTCAAAGTCTTAAAAGATATTTTTAAAAAACCATATAGGTGCCACTTCAACATTAATAAATACAGAGATTTACTGTTTTAATGTTAACCAATGAGTAGACAGGCCCAGAGTTTCCAAACTGGTCTAGACAGAGCCAAGCTGAAATATTCTGCTTTATAAGCATCTTAACTCTCCTATTAGGCTCAATAAGCTTCTTCAGCTAAATCGTTTCTTTGGCTTCCAGGGTCTTCTCTTTTTTAATCTATTATTTTTTTGAGTTGGAGTCTCACTCTGTTGCCCAGACTGGAGTGCAGTGGCTGCTCCCAGCCACCGTAGCCTCGACCTGCTGGGCTCTGGCAATCCTTCTGCCTCAGCCTTCCAAGTAGCTGGAACTACAGGCGTGTGCTACCATGCCCGGCTAATTTTTGATTTATTGTAGAGATGAGGTCTCGCCAAGTTGCCCAGGTGGGTCTCGAACCCGCGGGCTCAGGCAATCCACTCACCTCAGCCTCCCAAGGTGCGGGATTACAGGCTGAGCCACCGAGCCCGGCTTAATCTATTTTTTATACTGCCACCAAGGTTATTATTTGAGCATATTTGTTTACTCCATTTCTTTGTTTCACAAATGTTTTTGGTTCCAAGTTACTGGCAAAATAAAGTAATAATAATAATCTCATTATCATAGCATACACATATTTTTGCCAGGCATGGTGGTTCCCGTTTATAATCCTGGCACTTTGAGAGGCGAGGTGAGAGGATTGCCTGAGCCCACAGGTTCGAGAACAGCTTGGGCAACTTGGAGAGACCTCATCTCTACAATAAATAAAAAAATTAGCTGGACTTGGTGGTGCATGACTGTAGTCCCAGCTACTTGGAAGGCTGAGGTGGAAGGATTGCCTGAGTCCAGCAGGTCGAGGCTGCGGTGTCCATGACTGTGTCACTGCATTCCAGCCTGGGTGACAGAGTGAGACTCTGACCAAAAAAAAAAAAAAAAAAAAAAAAAAAAAATATATATATATATATATATATATATATATATATAAATATATATATATTTTCTTTTTTTCCATGTACTTAAAAAATTTTTTTTTATTTTAAAGATGTGGTTTACAATTCAGGGTTTGGTATACAAATATTCATTATGCAGATACCCTTGTTGATAAGATGTGTCCCTCCCTCCCCTAGCAGTTTCCCTCAATGCCAATCCCACCCCCCCTCCCCTGGTAGTTTCCCACTACTATCAATTCCTTGCTTATAGTATTGTGATAATTGTTCAAGGTTCGCTTATGAGTGAGAACATATGGTACTCTGTTCTTTGTTTCTGTGATAGATCACTGAATATGATAGACTCTAAATCCATCCAGGTGCATGTTTGTCCATATGCAAAGTCCATATGTTTGTCCTTCTTTATGGCTGCATAATACTCCATTTGTGTATATGTACCACATTTTTTTAAATGTAGTCCAGCTTCGATGGGCAGCATGGTTGGTTCCATGTTTTTGCTATTGTGAATAGAGCTGCAACAAACGTGTGTGCAGGCATCTTTTTTTGTAAAAAGATTTGAGTTCCTCTGGGTGAATATACATATTTTCATAAGTTGTCCTAATTTTCTAACATTATTCTGCTTCTACCCATTTCTGCTATGTTCCACGAATATGGGACTTGCTGGTCCTTGAACATTCCGTGTACTGGAACACTCATTTGTTTATTTTGTACTATATGATTTTTGAGTAAAGTCTCTTTTTTAGGATCGTGACATCCCATAATGCTGTGTAATAAACAGAGGGTGACCCTAGTTCTCAAATAAGCCAAGATCTCTAGTCTTCAAGCATCTCCCCCCAACACAGGATGTCTCTCTGCAAAATATGGGTGAGTATAGCATCCATAAATTTTCTGCCTAAAATCTTATTTAAAAATCATATCGGCTATGCTTTCTGTAAAAGAGTAGGCAACAACTTGCCCCTCAAAATAGCATATGAATTAGGGAGTTGTAACTGAAAAGCATCATGAGATGACAATTATTATTGGACTAAAAGCAATTAAAATGGTCATAACACCTCTCTCTTTTGCCATTCTGTATCTGAATGGTGATTCATGGTCACAGTGGCCCAGCTGTGGTTAGCAGATGACTCCACTGTTCTGTATCTCGTTATGGAGTGAGTAATATCAGCTTCAGGACTTTGCATCATTTGGGTACTTGAAGAACCCTCCCTTGGAACAGAAGGAAGAGGCAAAGTAGATAACATATGGATATTTCTTGCTACCATATTTGATAACAAGTAAAGAAAAAAGTAAGTCCCTTGTAGTTACAGTCTGCTTCTGCAATTTTTTTACTTATCGAAAATAATCACAGAATAGCCAAAAAGTAGAAGCATTCCAGATTTGTAGAACCAAGAATATACTCTATTACCTTTGTATAGTATTAATAATTCTGTATATTCTGCATGATCACCCATCCCTCTTGAAACTTTCTGGTCCTTCCTTCCCATCACGGAGAATCCCTTTCTCTTGTATTGTGTCCCAGCAGCTGTTTTGTGTGTATTTCTATTTCAGAGGCTTCATATGATGCCATTGTTATTTCTTCTTGTGTCTCCTTCACTAACCTGTGTCTCTTCACCTTAGTGTCTCCAGTAGTTAGAATGGTACATGGCATAGAGTAAGACTTCAATAAATATTGAATGAATGAGAGACATGACAAGAATGAACAAAAAAATAAGTTAATTAAGACATCTTTTAGTTCTGTTATGTTGTTAAATTTTCCTTTCTATATTTCACAGGTAGAAACAAAGAAACTTTTATTACATGTAATTTATTTCAATTTACCTTTTAAGGAGTGCTTTGGAAACTTTATATTGAGTAACACATAGATATCTAAGCCCCTAATTAATTCTGAACATTTCTAATATATACTTTTAAAAAGTTGTAGTGGGTACTAAATAAATTTGGATTCAGTTAAATATTTCTTGAATATTTTCAAAAGAACTGGGCAGGTTGGCAGATCTATTTATTTATTTAACAAACATTTATTGAACTCCAGCTGTGCACCAGACTTGATGCTTGGGCAACAAAGATTAACACCGCTATCAAACACAGACTCTGTTCATGGAACTTACAGTTTAGCAGATGAGAGCAATTAGACAAATAAATATAGAAATAACTGTTTAAGAGTTAAGTGCTAGAAAGAAAATTGTAGAGTATCAAGATGAATCTTTTTTTTCTGTCTTAGAAAGAAACAATATTTAGAAATGGGTTAATGCAAAATATTAAAAAAAGATATTTGGAATTTTATCTAGGGTACTTTGAAATCTCAGCAAATGCCAAATAATCAGAATTCTTTAGTTATCTTTAAAGATATTAATAAATGAAATGTTATAGAAACTGTTTTATAAGATAAGTTAACTTATTTATTTTTTATCGAAATTTTTATTTTAGGTTTTTGTAGAAGAAACAAAACCTTATATATATAAATATCAACATTAACGAGAGACTAACCATACAGGCTTAGCTCATCAGCAGTTTTTCTGCCATACCTGACTTTCATTTCATCTTTAATGCTGTTTGGTTACAATGGCAAGAGGATTCATGCCTGTTGAAGAATTTTATTATCTTTTAAAATCTATTGTCAAAGACTAGTGGGCTGAATGCTTGTTGATAAATGTCAAAAATAATATGACGTGTGTAGAAGTAGGTATTCATTTGTCTATTTATTTAAACATCCTCATCAGTCACACACTTATGGAAAATGGGTGAAGGTGACAGAAAATAAAAGAACACTCCTTAGGGCTGACTGTATTAATAGCATTTGTCCCAAATTTTGTAGACTCTGGTAAATTTTCAAGTTTTATCGATTTAATTCTGACTGGAGTAGCATTTATACTATTGTAATAAGAAGATACAGAAAGATTTATGTCTGAAATGTTTGGATATACTTTTAAAGGGAAGATGACATATACATTCTCTATCAGTTATTATTTCTAGGCACTTTCATTTTTGCTAGCAATAGTAGTTTGTAAGGGTTGGGAGTCCCCAGCCTTCATTCATTCATCAAACACTGATTGAACACACTGTGCCAAGTCCTATTCTTGGCACTGCATGTTTAGGTGGAGCCCTAGTCTATGAATCTGAGATAATAATGCATACCATCATCGGTCATCACAATCATGTTAAGTTTGTCTCATGTGTTACCATTGTGTTGGCTCATTTCTTTTTGTGATATGTTTGGTGGGGAGAAGTTTGCAATAAGACAATAAAATGAATATTCTAATACTCACTGTGAATTTGATTTAAAACTAAAAAGCCTTTGGTGTCTATTTTTTTATGAATTAGATAAACTTTTATCTTTGGAATACAGCCCAAACTGGCTTTTGCTTTCCTCTGGGTTGGCTCTGTTCTCAGGCTAACTTTTTCTATGAGGTAGCAAAGAGAACCCCTGAAGCCCCAGGTTTAACACTGCTCTTTTTTTTTTTAATGATTGCCTTCTTTCCTTTATGTAAATTTCTCTAAACATTCTTACTGACTCTCCTTGGGTTATGTAAAATACTGAAACAAAATGTTCTGATTGGTCAACCTAGGTCATGTGCTCAGTCTTAGGAGAGACTGAAATATGAAAGTCAGATGAAAATATTGTGACTTTATAATAACATGAAGTGGTAGAAGGACAGTGTGCTAATGGGAGGATGGGATTGTGCTGTTTCCTGAAGGGCTAAAAGATGCTAGCAGAAAACAGATGACTACCACAAATATATGCAAAACTTTATTGTTTTAGTGACTTATCTAAAAAAAAAAAATCCTAAATATAGTCACAGTAATCTCGAATATTATATCACTTTACAAAGTAAATTTGACCAAAGGATATAAAATCAGGAATTGTTAAGTTATATTAGAAATTACCTCTCTTCTTTTCTTTTTTTTAATTAAATCAATATTTTTTATTTTGATATTGTGGGGTACAGTTAAGGATTAGGTATACAAATATGCTTCGATCAGGCACCCTTGTTGATAAGGGGTGCCTCCCCGTCCCCCAGACAGATATTGACTACTGCTAATCCTGCCTCCCTTCCCCTCCCCCCCATAGTTTCCCACCACTGTCAATCCTTTTCTTATAGTATTATGATAGATGTTAAAGGTCCACTGCATGAGTGAGAAGATGTGATACTCAGATCTTTGTTTCTGTGAGAGGTCACTCAGTATTATAGACTGTAGTTCCATCCAGGTTGCTGCAAAATTCATGATTTTGTTCTTTTTTATGACTGAGTAGTATTCCATCGTGTATATGTACCACATTTTTTTAAATCCAGTCCTCTTTTGATGGACAGCATGGTTGATTCCAGGTTCTTACTATTGTGAACAATGCTGCAATAAACATACTTGTGCAGGTGTCTTTTTTACAGAGTAATTTGAGTTCCTCAGGGTATATTCCCAGTAGGGGGATTGCAGGGTCATATTGGGGGTCGATATTTAGAGTTTTTAGGAATCATCACACTGTTTTCCACTGAGGTTGCACTAGTTTGCACTCCCACCAACAGTGTAGAAGTGTTCCCTTTTCACCACACCCTCTCCAGCAACTGTTATTTTTTGAGTTTTTGATCATGGCCATTCTGACTGGAGTTAGGTGGTATCTCAGTATGGTTTTGATTTGTATCTCCTTGATGATTAGTGAGGTTGAACATTTCTTCATGTGTCTGTTGGCTGTTCGGATGTCTTCCTTTGAGAAGTGTCTGTTCATATCTTTTGCCCACTTTATAATGGGGTTGTTTGTTTTTTTCTTTTCAGCACGTCTGAGTTCCTTGTAGATCCAGGATGTTAAGCCTTTGTCGGACCTGAAGTTGGCAAATACTTTTTCCCAGTCTGTGGGCTGTCTCCCTGCTCTCTTGATGGTTTCTTTGGCTTTGCAGAAGCTTGTCAATTTAATGAGGTCCCACTTGTCTATCTTATCCCTTATGGCCTGTGGGTTTCAGGTTTTGTTCAGGAATTGGATACCAGTTCCAATTTCCATAAGGGATTGCATTTTCTAAGGTTCTTATGGTATGAGGTTTTACATTGAGGTCTCTGATCCATTTAGAGTTAATTTTTGTGTATGGGGATAGATAGGGGTTGAGTCTTCTGCATGTGGTCAGCGAGTTTTCCTAGCACCATTTACTGAATAGGTTCTCCTCTCCCCACTGGTGGGTGGTGGAGGCTTTGTCGAAGATGAGTTGGTTGAGAAATTGAGGTTTTGCTTCTGGAATCTCAATTCTATTCCATTGGTCTATATACCTGTTCCTGTACCAGTACCAAGAGTTTTGATTATTGTAGCTCTATAGTAAAGTATAGTATAGTAAAGAAAAAAACAAACAACCCCATTATAAAGTGGGCAAAAGATATGAACAGACACTTCTCAAAGGAAGACATCCTAGCAGCCAACAGACATGAAGAAATGTGATATCTCCTGCTTTGTTTTTTTTGCTGAGGATTGTTCTGGCTATTCTTGGTCGTTTGTGTTTCCATATGAATTCCTGTATTGTTATTTTCTAACTCTGAGGAGAATGTTGCTGGTAATTTCATGGGTATTGCATTAAATCTGTAGATTGCCTTAGGTAGAATGGACATCTTTATAATGTTGATTCTTCTAATCCATAAGCATGGGATATTTTTCCGCTTGTTTGTGTCATCCTTGATTTCTTTGAGCAGTGTTTTGTAGTTTTCATTGTAAAAGTCTTTCACATCTCTGGTTAGGAAGATGCCAAGGTATTTCATTTTTTTTTTTTGTGGCTATTGTGAATAAGATTGTGTTTTTTATTTGGGTTTCTTTTATTATTGGTGTAAAGAAATGTGATTGTCTTTTGCACATTTATTTTTTACCCTGAGACTTTACCAAAGTCCTTTATCATTCAGGGAGGCTTTTGACAGATTCTCTTGGGTTTTCAAGATATATAATCATGTCATAAGCAAAGAGGGATAACTAGACTTCTTCTTTTCCTATTTGGATACTCCTGATTGCCTTCTCTTTTCTGATTGCTCTAGCAAGGACTTCCAATACTATATTGAGCATGAGAGGAGAGAGTGGGCACCCTTGTCTTGTTCCAGTTTTCGGGGGAAATGGTTCCAATTTTTGTCTGTTTAGGAGTATGTTAGCTGTGGGTTTCTTGTAGATGACTTTTACTATTTTGAGGTATGTTCCATGTATGCCTAGGTGTCTGAGGGTTTTTATCAGGAAGGGGTGCTGGATTTTATCAAAAGCTTTTTCTGCATCTAATGATATAATCATGTGGTTTTTGTTCTGATGTCTGTTGATGTATTTAATTACATTTATTGTCTTGAGAATGTCGAACCAGCCTTGCGTCCCAGGGATGAAGCCTACTTGGTCATGATGGATGATTTTTGAGATGTGTTGTTGAATCTGGTTTGCTAGTATCTTGTTGAGAATTTTAGCATCTATATTCATTAAGATATTGGCCTGTAGTTCTCTTTTTTGTTGGGTCTTTACCTGGCTTGGGTATCAATGTGATGTTAGCTTCATATAGTGATTTGAGGAGGGTTCCATCTTTTTCAATCACCTGGAATACTTTCAGTAGGATTGGTATCAGCTCCTCCTTAAGTGTCTTATAGAATTCTGCTGGAAAGCCATCTGGTCCAGGGCTTTTTTTGTAGGTAGTTTTCTTATTACACAGTCAATTTCCTTTATTGTTATTGGTCTATTTAGGGTCTCGATTTCTTCTTGTTTCAACCTGGACAGGTTGTGTGATATCAGAAAGTCTTCCATTTCCTTAAGGTTTCCAGTTTGTTTCCATACAAGTGTACATAGTAGTCTCTAATTATCTTTTGTATTTCTTCGGGGTCAGATGTGACTTCATCTTTTTTGTTTCTGATTGTATTTATTTGGGCGTTTTCTCTTTTTTTCTTGGTCAGTTTAGCTAAGGGACCATTGATCTTGTTTATCCTTTCAAAGAACCAGCTTTTTGTTCCATTGATTTTTTTGTATTATCTTTTGTCTTCTATGTCCTGGATTTGGGCTTTTATTTTGGTGATCTGGATTCTTCTGCTGCTGTTAAGGTTTTGGTGGTCTTGCTTTTCCAGCTTCTTAAGGTGACTTGTTAGGCTGTTGATTTGTGATCCTTCCATTTTTTTTCATGTGCGTTTGTAGGGATATGAATTCCCCTCTTACTATAGCTTTCATGGTGTCCCAGAGATTTTGGTAAGATGTCTCTTCATTTTCATTTGTTTCCAGGTATCTTTTAATCTCTGTTTTGATTTCATTGTTGACCCAGGAGTTGTTTAGCATCATACTGTTTAGTGTCCATGCCTTTGTGGGTTTGGGGGGAAGCTTGTTGGTGTTGTTTATTTTTATTCCACTGTGGTCTGAGAAGGTGGATGACAAAATTTCGATCTTTTGAAATTTGTTTATGCTTGATTTATGGCCAAGTATGTGGTCGATCTTAGAGTACATTCCATGTGGTGCTGAGTAGAATGTATATTCTGTGGTCTTTGGATGGAGTGTTCTGTAGGTATCAATTAAGTTCATTTGGTCAAGAGTCACATTGAGGTTCCAGATCTCATTGCTGATTTTTTGTCCTGATCATCTGTCTAGAGTTGTGAGTGGGGTATTAAAGTCCCCAGTTATGATGGTGTTAGAGTCAATATCTTTCTTTAGTTTTCCTGGAAGTTGCTTTATGAAAGTTGGTGCTCCTATGTTGGGTGCATATATGTTTAGGATAGGTATTTCTTGTTGATGGAGTAAATCTTTTATTATTATGTAGTGGCCTTCTGTATCTTTTTAAGTTTTTGATAGCTTAAATGATATTTTGTCTGAAATTAGGATTGCGACTCCTCCTTTCTTTTGTGTTCCATTCACCTGAAAATTTGTTTCCCATCCTCTTACTTTGAGTCTATGCGTGTCCTTTCTAGTGAGATGAGTCTTTTGAAGGCAGTGTATTGTTGCCTGGTGATATTTTATCCATTTTGCCATTCTATGTCTTTTCAGTGGTGCATTTAGTCTATTCACATTCAGGTTAATTACTGAAATGTGAGAGTTGGTCCCTATCATAGGGTTCTTATAGAGTTGTTGCTGTTCCACTTGGTTTGTTGTCTTTCTTTTGATTTTGGGGTTGGTTCATGTGTATTTTATTCTTTTTCCTGTACTCTTGTGAAGAACATTGTTCTTTTTTGTTTTTTTTTTTTTTTTTTTTTTTGAGTTGGAGTCTCACTCTGTCGCTCAGACTGGAGTGCAGTGGCCGCTCCCGGCCACTGCAGCCTCGACCTGCTGGGCTCCAGCGATCCTTCCGCTTCAGCCTTCCGAGGAGCCAGAATTACAGGTGCACACTACCACGCCCGGCTGATTTTTGATTTATTGTAGAGATGAGGTCTCGCTGCCCAGGCGGATCTCAAACCCGCGGGCTCAGGCAATCCACTCACCTCGGCCTCCCAAAGTGCTGGGATTACAGGCTGAGCCACCGAGCCCGGCTGAACGTTGTTCTTTTTTCCTTTTCTTCTGTGTTTGTACTTTCTTAAGTGTTTCATGTAGAGGTGGTCTGGTGGCAGCGTAAGTTCTTAAGGATTGGATATCTGGGAAAGATTTTAATTCTTACTCACTGATGAAGTTTAGCTTGACTAGGTTATTCTTGGTTGAAATTGTTTATCTTTTAAGACTTTGAAGATAGGGCTCCAAGCTCTCCTAGCCTGCAGGGTTTCTTTAGATAAATCTGTTGCTATTCTAATTGGTCTTCCATGGTAGGTGATCTCGTCTTTTTCCCTTGCTACCTTTAGGATTTTTTCTTTTATACCTACTATGTTTAGGTGAATTATTATGTGTCTGGGAGTTGGTCTTCTCTTTATTGTCTTGCAGGGGTTATCTGAATCTCTTGTGTTTGAATTTTTGCATCACTGATGAGATGAGGGAAGTTTTCTTGAATAGTCTCATGGAATGTTTGTTTCAGGGTGGACTCTGTCTCTCTTTCTGCCTCAGAAAGTCCAATTTCTTTTAGATTTGGTCTCTTGAAGTAATCACTCATCTCCTGAAGGTTTTGTTCTGTCTTTTTAAGCTTGTTTTCTGTATTTTTAACAGTTTGGGTTAGTTCTATATTTTGGTCCTCAAGCTCTGAGATTTTTTTCTTCTGCTTGGCTAATTCTGCTTTCCATGCTTATCAGTTTGTTATGTATTTCATTACAGTATTCTTTATTATTGTTATTGCAGTTATCAACTCCTTCTAGTTTCTTCTTGTCTCTCCTCAATTCTTTTTAATCTCTCCATTAATGTTTGATATCTAGTTTGAGACCAGTCATTCTGGAGGCTCTTCATTGTTTGTATCCCGAAGTCAGTTTTCTCAGTGTCTGTCCTCCCGGGTGTCTGGGAGAGACCCATATTCTTCTTTTGGTTTTTCTTCTTTGTGTAGATTTTTCTCTCTTCCCCTTTCCCTCCCCTTCTTTAATTCTGTTTTTCAGGGAAGGTAGGGTTGCTTTTGCTTCACTTGTGCAATCTCCTGTTCTTCCTTATGAGGGTCCTCTGGCTTTGTTCACTTTTGAGGCTGGAGTGTGGGTTTTGGGTTGTACTTTTTGCAGTTTTGAGGTTTAATTGAGGGGGAAGCTGTGATTCAGAATCTATCTGCTTATTCCAACATCCACCAACAGGTATATGGGCACACTGGAACCTATTTCCCTCTGGTTTACAATCTGTCTGTGCAACGGGATATAGGTTTGGTCCCTGGAACAAAAGGAGGTATGAAAGAGGAAAATAATGGAGGAAGGAGGGGTCAATAGGAAGTTAGAAAGAGAGAAAAATGAGAGGGAAAACAGACATACATACCAACTAACAGGTGAAATAGAGACACAAGGTCAGAGAGAAGTGAATAAGACACATGAGCAAAATTCCCTAAAGGATACCAGTAACCACACAAAGACAGTCCAATAAAATCATGCCTTTTGATGCATTTTCCCTAACACAAACAGATAGTCTAAGTCAAAAAGCAAACAAAAGTGAGCAAAACAGTCAAAATGATAAAATCAAAAGTCAAAATAAGAAATCAGACTAGCTCTGAAATCTTTCCTAAGTGTCTAAAATCTCTTCAGCTCTGATCTCCAGCCTCTCCCCTTTGCTTTTATTGCAGGCAGCTAGATTTACTCACAGCAGCTTGGGTTTGTTCTTTTAGCCTGCTGCCTGAGAGGTCTGCGATGCTGGGTTGCCTGCATCTGATTCAGCGTAGGGGAGGGGATTTATTTCCTGTTTAGTGACATTACCTTATGAACCGAGGTGGAGGCTGCTTTTAGGTGGGCGGGGCAATGTAAATCTCTCCCTGGGAAATGGCCAAGGTGGGCAGCTTCTCTTTCACGGATCCTTTCTCTCCACTCATCTGGGTCCCTGGGCGATCCACTATGATGCACTGTAGTGGCGTGCGAGACTCTGGGGATCACCTGCACAGCTGGGTGCTGGATCCAGTGTGCCACCAGCAGGCTGGGGTGGAAGAGGAAGCCGGGAGGTCCCTCCTCTGGAACTGAGAGCCGCCAATCCGTGCCTCTTTAAGATATGCTGTTCCCTTACACAAGCATGGGGTCATAAGCTGTGCATCAGCCAGGGTGGGTCCAGTGCTCCAGAGCTCCAAAGGGCAGGTGGTGAGTGGTGAGAGTGGCTTTGGGTCCCTGACAGGGTACTTTAGCCAGAAATGGAGCTGGCATCTCTAAGGGGTGGGCACCTAGAGCCTCCCTGGTTGACTGGCAGCTTGGTGCTGGGTGCTGGGTGAGATGATGTAGCCAGGGAGGGAACCAAGATTCAAGATTCCCACATGGTGGGCGTGGGCCATGTATAGTCGAGCAGCAGCAGCTGGGAGCCACAATATCCGGTCCTGCGTGGGACTGAGGGTCTCCGGGGCCTCGGACTGGTGCGGCTGGTGGTGGGCAGGGGGGGTGGGGGAAGGAAAGTAAGAGTCTTTTTGGGAACTCATGTTTGGGAATCTCACAGTTCCACCTATGCCATCGCCATCTTACTGGAACCCTAAATTATCTCTTTTCAAAAGACCAAATGCTTTTCCTTGTTTGTTGACTAGGCCTTTAGAAAGAACACTCTTCTATTTTTCTTTGATAGATGCCTTTTTGGTAGGTAGCTTTTGATTTTGATTAAATTTAAAAATTATACACAGGTTGTGGAAATAGTACAAGAAACTCTTGTTTCCTCATACACATTTTACCTAGATTCATTAATTATTTAATTGCAAATCATTTACTTTATCATTCTCTCTCTCCCTCTTTTCTTGAACTTTATGAGGCAAGTTGGAGGCTCCCTGCTTCTTTACCCTTAATTACTTCATGGTTTATTTTTTTAAGAATAAGAACATTGTCTTGAGTAATATCAATATAGTTATTGACATCAGGAAATTTAACATTGATATAATACTGTTATCTAATTTAGAGACCATACGTATTGAAGTTTTGTCAGATGTCCCCAAATTATGGCTATTTATTTTTCATAGTCCAGGATCCAGTCCATGGTCATGCATTGTACTGAGTTTTTTTGTTTATTTAATCCAGAAGTTTCTCTGTTTTTCTTTATATTTCTTGACCTTCTTATGCTTTAAGAGTATTGGCCATTTATTTGTAAGAATGCCTTTCTTTTTAAATTTATTTTTATTTACTTTAAACATGTGGGATACAGTTCAGGATTAGGTAGATAAGAGGTCATCATACAGGTAAGGTTTAGACCTTCCTTTGGACCCCACTTCACCTGGTTTGAGATCAGGTACCTCTATTGATGTTAAGTGACCACCCCCTCCCCTGGCAGCATTCTATTACTGTAAACCACTTTCTTATAGTATTATGGTAAATGTTAAGGGTCCACTTATTAGTGGTACTCAGCTTTTAAATGTTAAGGGTCCACTTAACATGTGGTACTCAGGTTTTTGTTTCTGTGATAGATCACTGAATATGATTGACTCTAAATCCATTCAAGTTGCTGCTAAGTCCATGATTTTTTCCTTCTGTATGGCTGCATAGTATTTCATTGTGTATCTATATCACTTTTAAAAAATCCAGTCCACTTTTGATGGGCAGCACGGTTGGTTCCATGTTTTTGCTATTGTGAATAATGCTGCTATAAACATGGTGTGCACATATCTTTTTTATAGCATGATGTGAGTTCTTCCAGGTATATTACCGGAAGTGGGATTGCTAGGTCGTATGGAAGGTCAATTTTTAGATCTTTTAGGAATCACCACACTGTTTTCCAAAGAGATTGTATTAGGTTACACCCCCACCAGCAGTGCAGAAGTGTTCCCTTTTCCCTGCATCCCCTCCAGTATCTATTGTTTTTTTTTGAGTTATTGAAGACTGTTCTTACTGGAGTTAGGTGGTATCTCTGTGTGGTTTTAAATTTGCATTTCTATGATGATTAGTGAGGCTGAGCATTTTTTCATGTATCTGTTGCCTGCTTGCATGTCTTGTTTTGAGAAGTGTCTATTTGTATCTTTTACCCACTTTTTAAAAAGGGCTATTTGTTTTTTTCCTTTCAGCACATTAAGTTCCTTGTAGATCTTGGATGTTAGGCCTTTGTCAGATACACAGTTGGCAAATATTTTTTCCCTTTCTGCGGACTGTCTCCCCACTCTCTTGTTGGTTTCTTTTACATTGCAGAAGCTTGGGTTTGCTTGAAATTTTCATGATAAAATTCACACTATGCATTTTTGATAGCAGTAGCACAGAAGTAATGTTACGTCCTTGATGTACAAATGATGTTGGTTTGTGTCAATATGCACAATATTATACACACATACATACACCTATCTTTTCATATCTGTGTATATATATATTTTAAAACTATGAATTTATTCTGATGTCACTAGTATCAGTACATTCATTTGTTTAGCATCACTTATTTTTGAGTTTATACAACACACAGAACACCTTAGAAGTCACTCTGGAGAATTCAGAATGAGTAGAAGAAGAAAACACCTGTAATAGAAAAGTATTATTAATTTAATCAACTTCTTTCATTTGGTGATGAAAAACATAACTTATTAAGATTTGTAAGCAATCTAAGAAGAAATCAATATTCAGATTTATTGTTAAAGAATCTCAAAGGAGGGCGGTGTAATTAAGTGCCTAATGTACCTAAAATACAAAGCCCCAGCGGTCTATAGGGAGCTATTCATGGTCCCCATATTATTATGGGAGAGGTGTCCTTGTGGTTAGTCTTCTGAAGCTGATGCATTATTGTGCTTGAGACACATTTACTTTTCCTGTATAATCTATGAAGATGTTGGAGCAGATGCAGGTTGGTCCACTAAAACAGACAGACAAACAAAAAAACCCTGAAATACTGGGCTGTAGAAAGAAATTAACTGCATAGTTATCCATGGAATTGTAATTATAGGAAAAAAATCCCATGGCTAAATTTGTAATAGCGTGTTTTCTATTTTATACTAACATTCATCACTGTTAAATGTACTATCCTTCAACCTGTAAAATAGCAGACGTGTCTCAAAATTTTCTATTCTTTCACTTTAATATTATTAGTGAGAGACTTTGTCTTTTTTGTCAATCTGTGTGGCATTCTCCATTGATTTTATTGATGACTTTTGATTTAGATATTTGAGAATAATTCAACTTCTTCCTTTTTATTTCTTTGAGTTTCTTTAGTGAAGAGGTGCTGTCAGACAATGTTGTAAAATCTTAGGATGTTGTTTTCTTATGAAGTAGGGGGCATTTACATGTATACTGTATCTGTGCCATATTCCATTATTTTATAGTAAATGAATTGAAGTTATTTTCTTTAAAAACAACAAAAACTATTAAATTTGATAAAAGACACTCTTACTGAAACTCATAAGCTCCTGAACAGTAAGCATATTAACTCCATTAGTAATGAAAAGGGGGAAGAGTGAACTGTTTTGCCATTTGGCTTTACATCATATAACAATACTCTGTGAGAAAATAAAGATAATAATACTTTGCTTTGAGAAAATGAATGCAGCTAAAAATAATAATAAAATAAATAAGGACAATAATAATAATAAACAAATATAATACTCTGCTCTGAGAAAATAAATGAGATAATAATATGAGCTAAACTCATGTGGTACTGATTATGTGACAGAAAATACTATTAGTGTGTTAAACATATTAGCTAATTGAATCCTGAAATTCCTGTGAAGTAGGTACTAATATTCTTCCTATTTTCAGAGGCACAGAGAGGTTAAATTACTCCCCCAAGTCACACAGCTAGAAAAGGTGGAGCTGGGATTTGAACACAGGGAATCTGTCTTGTGTGTCCAGGGCCCTAATAAATTGCCTCTATTCAGTTACCAGCTATGCTAACTTATTGCTGAAAAGGTTTTATGTGTTATACTTTAAAAATGATTTGGAGTATTGAAAGATACTATTTTAATTATGTTAATTAAAAAATTATAGCAACTTGCACAATTTGTATAAAAAACATTTAATTATTCTTGAATTTGGTTTAGGGAATTGAAAGCACAAGCTACACAAATAGATTTAAATGTTTCTTCATTAGTAAAAGTAAAATGTTGTGAGCTTATTAGTTGATGCTGCCTTTTAAAATATCCTCTTTAACCCTGAAAGAACACTAGTGCATTAGATATGTGACTAATTTGAGAAAAGGGATTATGTGACTATATCTACTGTACTGAATTGTTATTTTTATAAAATAATTAAGTTTGATCATAACTCTGGAGTATCTCAGTTGGTAATTGTTCCCTGGCAAAAGTAAGATTCAAATTACATTGATTTTTAATTTCTGAAGACCAATTATTTTGCTGATATTCATTTACATTCTTCCTAAAATATGAGACAGTGTTTTAATTTATTTGCAATTGATAGCAGAATTGCTCTAGAGACATGCATAGAAGATTAAAAACAATCTCCTTTTGCTTTGAAGGTAAGGATGATACATGTTATTGTATTGCCCTATCGAATGAGATAATCCATTTAAGATTTATTTCATTAAATGTCTTCATTTCTTCATTTTTTTATTTTTTAGTGTTTCTCAGACTGTACACATGAACCACCTGAGGATCTTGTTTAATTAAATCATCTTGGTAGAGGTGGAAGAATTCACCAGTCACTGGAAACCATGGGCATAGTCCACCCAAAGCCCTACAATTAATATTGCGAGCAAAATCAATATAGAATTCTGACAAATATAAATATGCATATTGGTTTTTTCCTTTTGTAAACTTATTTTGATTGACAAATATAGATTGCATGCATTTATTATGTGTAGCATGGTGTTTTAAAATATATACACATTGTGGAATGACTAAATTGAGCTAATTAACATATGTATTACCTTATATATTTATAATTTTTTTGCAGGGAGAACACAAGAAATACTCTCTTACAATTTTTAGGAATACAATACATTGTTATTAACTATATTCACCATGTTTTACAATAAATTTCTTGAACTGTCTCATTGAAATTTTGTATCCTTTGCGGAGAAAAAGGAACGTTTCTACACTGCTGGTGGGAATGCAAACTCATGCAACCTCTTTGGAAGACAGTCCGGCAATTTTTGAAAGAGCTAGAAATTAGCCGGGTTCGGTGGCTCAGCCTGTAATCCCGCGCCTTTGGGAGGCTGAGGTAAGTGAATTGCCTGAGCCTGCGGGTTCGAGACCCGCCTGGGCAGTAAGACCTCATCTCTACAATAAACCAAAAAATCAGCCGGGCCTGGTAGCGCATGCCTGTAATTCCGGCTACTTGGAAGGCTGAGGCGGAAGGATCACTGGAGCCCAGCAGGTCGAGGCTGCGGTGGCTGGGAATGGCCACTGCACTCCAGTCTGGGCTACAGAGTGAGACTCCAACTCAAAAAAAACAAACAAACAAACAAACAAAAAAAACTAGAAATTGACCTTCCATATGACCCAGCAATCTCCCTGTTGGAAATCTACCCAGAGGAACTCAAATCATTCTACAGAAAAGATACCTGCACACATATGTTTGTTGCAGCTCTATTCACTAGTAAAAACATGGAACCAACCATGTTGCCCACTGAAGCTGAACTGGATTAAAAAAAAAATGTGGTACATATACACAATGGAATATTATGCAGCCATAAAGAAAGACAAACATATGAACTTCACAGCAACTTGGATGGATGGATTTAGAGTTGATCATACTCAGAACACAGAAACAAAGAACAGAGTACCATATGTTCTTACTCATAAGTGGACTTTGAACAATTGTCATAATACTGTAAGAAAGGGATTGGCAGTAGTGGGAAACTGCCAGGGTGCCGGGGGAGGGGGGATGGGATTGGCAGTTGAGGGAAACTGCTAGGAGAGGGAGGGGCACACCTTATCAACAAGGGTACCTGCACAATGAACATTTGTATACTTAACCATGAATTGTACCCCACATCTTTAAAAAAAAACAAACAAAAAGCAACAACAACAACAAAACTTAGCTTACACATTAGTACAAATGCATTGAATAGAAATACACCATGTTTTAATATTTTTAACACCCCCCAAAAAAAAGAAAAGAAAAGAAATTTTTTATCCTTTACAGACATCACCCCAGTCCCTGGTAAACACTATTTTATTCTCTACTTCTATGAGTTCAAATTTTTTAGATTCTACACATCATTCCACATGTCAGCATACACAACATGAAGACTATGAAGATGAAGACCTTTATGATGATCTACTTCTACTTAAGGAATAATACATCTATTTTTTTCTTATGATTTTTAAATAACATTTTCTTTTCTCTAGCTAACTTTATTGTAAGAATGCAGTATGCAGTATATAATAAAAATAACATTAAAATATGTGTTATTGACTGTGTTATCAATAAGGCTTCTGATCAGCAATGGGATTTTTTTTAACCTTTCTTTAAACAGTTTTTTTGATTTTTAATTTTTATTTTTGAGTTGTTGGGTACCTGTGAGTATTTGCTACATAAGTAAATAGTGTGCAGATGAGATTTGGGCTTCTAGCAAGCCCTCTCTCCTCCTAGTAGTGGACATGGTACCTGATGGGTAGTTGTGTGCCTTATTTCCCTTCCCTCCCTGCCCCCACTGGAAGTACCCAGCCTCAGTTGCTCCTGCCTTTGTGTTCATATGCCCAATGTTTAGGATTCACTTTTATGTGAAATGGGGACCAAAGGGAGGCCTAAACTTTACCCGTACAGTGACCACTTATCTACCTAATCCTGAATTGTACTTCATATCTTTAAAACAAAATGAAGTAAAATAAAATAGGATTCATTTTTAAGTGAGAACATGCATATTCAGTTTTTTTTTTGTTTCTGTATAGTTCACTTAGAATTATGGTCTCCAGCTGCATTCATGTTGCTACAAACAACATGATTTTCTTCTTCTTTATGGCTGAATAGTGTTTTGTCATGTGTATGTACCACATTTTCTTTATCCAATTCACTTTTGATGCGCACCTGGGTTGGTTCCATATTTTTGCTATTGTGAATAGTGCTGCAATGAACATAGGCATGCAGGTGTCTTTTTGGTAGAGGGATTTATGTTCTTCTGGGTATATTCCCAGAAGAGCGATTGCTGGATTGTGCGGTAGCTCAATTTTCAGCTCTTTGAGAAAATGCCATACTACTTTCCACAGAGATTGAACTAACTTACGTTCTCACCAACAGTGTAGAAATGTCCCTTTTTCTTTGCAGCCTCACCAACATCTGTTGATTTTTTTTGACTTTTTAATGATAGCCATCATGCTGGTGTGAGGTAGTTTTGATTCTGATAATTAGTGAAATTGAGCATTTTTTCATGTTTGTTGGCTGCTCAAATGTCTTCCTTTGAAGAGTGTCTATTCATGTCCTTTTGCCCACTTTTTCAAGAAGTTTTTTTTTTCATTTTTATCATTTGCATTTCTTGTAGATCCTGGTTGTTAGGCCTTTGTCAGATGCATAGCTTGCAAATTTTTTTTTCCCATTCTGTGGGCTGTCTCTTTACTCTTTTGATGGTTTATTTTGCTGTGCAAAAACTTTTTTTTTTTTTTTTTAGCTTGAATAGGTCCTAGCTGTCAATCTTAGCTTTTGTTGCATTTGCTTTTGATGACCTGGCCATGAATTCATTGCCTACTCCAATGTCCAGGAGTTTTCTTCTAAAATTCTTATAGTTTGGAGTTTCACATTTAAGTCTTTAATCCATTCTGAGTTAATTTTTGTATATGGTGATAGGTAGGGGTCCAATTTCATTCTTATGCTTGTGGTTAACCAGTTTTCCTAGCATCATCTGCTAGATATGGTATTTTTTCTAAAAAAAAAAAAGTTTATTTTTGTTGATTTTGTTGAAGATGATTTAGTTGAAGGTCTGTGGTTTTATTTCTGGATTATCTGTACTGTTCCATTGTTCCATGTGTCTATTTTTGTACCAGTGCCATGCTGTCTTGGCCTCTGTAGTCTTGTAGTATACTTTGAGATCTAGAAGTGTGATGCAACTAACCTTATTTCCCCCCCCCCCCCCCCGAGGACTGCTCTAGCTATTCAGGCTCTTTTTTGCTTTCATATGAATTTCTTGTCTTTTCTAGGTCTGTGAAAAATAATGCTGGCTGTTTAATAGGAATTGCATTGAATCTCTAGATTGCTTTGAGTAGTATGAGTTTCTTCATGATATTGATTCCTCCAATCCATGAGCATGGAATGTTCTTCCATTTGTTTGTGTTGTCTTGATTTCTTTGAGCAGTGCTTTGTAGTTCTCATTGTAAAGGTCTTTTACCTTTTTGGTTAGATGGATGCTGAGGTATTTTATTCTATTTTTTTTTTTTTTTGGCCTGTTGTGAATGGGATTGTGTTTTTTATTTGGTTCTCAGTCTGCTTGTTGTTGCTGTTTAGAAATGCAACTGTTTTTTGCATATTGATTTTGTATCCCTAGAGTTTACCAAAGTCATTTATCAGTGCAAGGAGGTCTTTTTTTTTTTTTTTTTGAGTTGGAGTCTCACTCGGTCGCCCAGACTGGAGTGCAGTGGCCGCTCCCGGCCACCGCAGCCTTACCTGCTGGGCTCCAGCGATTCTTCCACCTCAGCCTTCCGAGTAGCCGGAATTATAGGCATGCGCTACCACGCCCGGCTGATTTTTTTTTTTTTTTTTTTTTGATTTATTGTAGAGATGAGGTCTCGCTGCCCAGGCGGGTCTCGAACCCGCGGGCTCAGGCAATTCACTCACCTCAGCCTCCCAAAGGCGCGGGATTACAGGCTGAGCCACCGAGCCCGGCTGCAAGGAGGTCTTTGACAGACTTTCTAAGGGTTTCTAGGTATAGAAAGAGAGAGAATTTAACTTCCTCTTTTTCTATTTGGATATTTCTAGTTTCTTTGTCTTGTATGATTGTTCTGTCTTGGACATCCAGTACTATGTTAAATAGAAGGGAGAGAGTGGGAATCATTGTTTTGTTCCAGTTCTTAGGGTAATGCTTTCAGCTTCTGCCTATTAAGCATAATGTTTGCTGTAGGTTTGTCATAGATGGCTCTTACTATTTTGAGAAATGTTCTTTTGATGCCTAGGTGTTTGAGGGTTTTTATCAAGAAGGAATGTCATATTTTATTGAATGCTTTTTCTGTGTTTAATGAGATAATCATGTGATTCTTGGTTTTGCACCTGTTTATGTGATGGATTATGTTTATTTATGTATGTTGAGCTAGCTTTGCCTCCTGGGAATGAAGCCCACCTGGTTGTGATGGATCATCCTTGAAATGTGCTGTTGGATGTGATTTGCTAGACTCTTGTTGAGAATTTTTGCATCTATGTTCATCAGAGAAATTGTCCTGTAGTTTTCTTTCCTTGTGAGATCTTTGCCATTTTTGGATATCAGGATGATATTGGCTTCATAGAACGAGCTAGGGAGAATTTCTTCCTTTTTGATTGCTTGGAATAATTTCAATAGGTTGGTATCAGCTCTTCCTTGTACATGTTGTAGAATTCAGCAGAGAAACTATCTGGCCCAAAGTTTGTTGTTTTTTTTTTTTTTGCTGGGAAGGTTTTTAATTACTGAATTGAATTCTTGGATTGTTATTGGTCTGTTTAGGGTTTCAATTTCTTCCCATTTCAATCTTGGGAGGTTATGTAATGCCAGGAATTCCTCCATTTCCACTAGATTTTCTAGCTTATTTGTATACAGATGTTCATAGTAATCTCTAATACTCTTTTGTATTTTTTCAGGGTCAGTTGTAACATTGTCTTTTTTATGTCTAATTGTGTTTATTTGTCTTTTCTCTCTTTTTTTGTTCATCTGGCTGGGGTTGTCTATCAATCTTATCATTTCAAAGAATCAGCTTTACATCTCATTCATTTTTTTGTATGTTAGTATTGGTTTATATTTTGTTCAACTGTGACTTTATTTAATAAGTTCCATTATTCTACTAATTCTAGAATTGAATTTTTCTTGTCTTTCCAGCTTCCTTAGGTGCAACGTTATGCTATTTACTTGAGATCCCTCTATTTTCTTGATATGTGCACATGCAATGCTATAAACTTCTCTCTAGGCATTGATTTCATGGTATCCAGAGGTTTTGGTATGTTTTGTTTTTGTTTTCATTTGTTCTAAGAATATTTTTATTTCTACCTTGATTTCTGTGTTAATCCAAGTCATTCAGAAGCATGTTGTTTAATTGCCATATATTTGCATGTTTTGAAGGGTTCCTGTTGGTGATATTTATATTTACTTCACCGTGGTCTGAGAAGATGCTTGGTATGATTTCAACCTTTTGAAATTTGCTCATGCTTGATTTATGTTTGAGTATGTAGTTGATTTGGTGTATGTTCTATGTACTTATGAGAAGAATGCATTTCTAAGGTTGTTGGGTGAAGTGTTCTGTAGATGTCTATTAGGCCCAATTTGTGAGTGTTAAAGTTCCAGATTTCCTTGTTAGTTTTTTGCCTCAATGATCTATCTAAGGCTGTTAGTAGGGTATCAACGTCTCCGACTGCAATTTTGTGGCTGTCTATGTCCTTTCTTATTTTAATTAGTAGTTGTATAAATCTGAGTGCTTCTATGTTGGGTGCATATATATTCAAGATGAATGTCTCTTTTTTTTTTTTTTGAGTTGGAGTCTCACTCTGTTGCCCAGACTGGAGTGCAGTGGCTGCTCCCGGCCACCGCAGCCTCGCCTGCTGGGCTCCGGCAATCCTTCCGCCTCAGCCTTCTGAGTAGCTGGAATTACAGGCGTGCGCTACCACACCCAGCTGATTTTTTGATTTATTGTAGAGATGAGGTCTTGCTGCCCAGGCGGGTCTCGAACCCGCGGGCTCAGGCAATCCACTCACCTCAGCCTCCGAAAGGCGTGGGATTACAGGCTGAGCCACCGAGCCCGACATGATGGATGTTTCTTATTGATGGACTGAGACTTTTATCATTCTGTAGTGTCTTTCAGTGTTCTTTTAAACTTTTATTGACTTAAAGTCTGTTTTGTCTGATGTACAAATAGCTAATCCTGCTCTTTTTAATTTGCCATTCACTTGGAAGACCTTTCTCCAGCCTTTTACTTTGAGCCAGTGGGTGTATTTGCAGTGAGATAGGTTTCCTGAAGGCAGCAGAAGGATGAATCATGCTTCTTTAGCCAGTTTGCACCTCCAAGCCTTTTGGGTGGTGTGTTCAGTCTGTTCACATTTAAGTCAACTATTGATATGTTGGGGTTTGTTCCTATCATATTGCTATTAAGAGGCTGTTTTGCTTTGTAGGTTTTGTGGTTGATTTGGGTGGTCTGTAAACTCTGTGATTGCCTGTGCCTTTGCAATGAGTGGTATTGTTCTTTTGATTCTGTGCTTGGAACCTTCTTAAGCATCTCCTGGAGGGCTAATCTGGAAGAATAATCTGGCATATTCTCTTAGGGATCTGATGCTTGGGAAGGATTTTAATTCTCTTTCATTAATGAAACTTAGCTTAGTGGGATAGGAAATTCTTGGCTGGAATTGATTTTCTTTAAGAATGTTAAAGATGGGACCTCATTCTCTTTTAGCTTGTAGTGATTCTGCTGAGAAGTTCGATACAATTCTGATGGGTCTTCTTCAGTAGGTGTCTGTCCCTTTCCTCTAACTGCCTTTAGGATTTTTTTCTTTCATGCTCACCTTGTGGAGACAGATTATTATGTGTCTTGTGGATGGACTTCTCATATACTATCTCACAGAAGTTCTCAGATCTCTTGTATCTGCATGGCCATCTCTCTGGCAAGATAGTTGAAATTTTCTTGAATGACCTCTTGGAAAGCTTCTTCCAAGGTATTTTCAGTTTCTCCTTTCTCTCAGGGATGCTAATCAACCACAGATTTGGTCTCTTGACATAATTCCAAACCTCTTGTAGGCTTTGCTTGCTCTTTTTAAGCCTTTTCTCCTGTTTTTGTCAGACTCAGTTAGTTCAGTAGTTCAGTCTTCAAGCTCTGAGATTCTTTCTTCTACCTGGTTGATTTTGCTGCTCAGGTTTGTCATTGTGTTTTGAAATTCTAGGAAAAAATATCTTTCATTTCCAGGAGTTCAGATTGGATCTTTTCTTATATTGGTCAGCTGATCTTTTACTTCCTATACTGTTTCGTTGCCTGAATGATCTGTGTATTCATCTTCTTGTGGATCTCGTTGAATTTCTTTGCCATCCATAGTCTGAATTCTGTGTCTGACATCAGGACTAGGTTGTTTTGGATGGGTTCCATTGTTTTGGAGGCCTTTTTCTGGGTGTCGACTCATTAAGGCTTTGGGGATTGCCAATGTTATTTTATTGGTTCTTCCTCATCTGTGAGGGCAGACTCTTCTCTTTTTTTGTTTTGTTGTTTTCTAATTAGATAAGGTTGCTACTGTTGCCTGTCCTCCTTCCTCTGGCTCTGCCTGTGTGTGTGTGTGGTGGGGGACACAGTTGCAGGAAGGGTTATTCTGAGAGAAGACACTCTGAAGCCACTTTACTGGTGCAGTCTGGCAGAAACAGGAGGGGACCTTTCTTCCACTCAGATTCTCTGAAGCCGCTTTACTGGTGCAGTCTAGCAGAAACAGGAGGGGACCTTTCTTCCATTCAGATTCTTTCCCCTCCCTCAGGAACAGGCTACAGGGGGAGCTCCTCCACAGAATGCTTGTCTGTCAGCAGAGTTGACAGATGTCCAGGCGGGGAGGCCCTGTGACTCTACTCTGGTTCAGATACTCTTGGGGATATGGATTGATCTTCTCCTGTCTGGGCAGGACCACCCCTTTGCTCAGTGGGTAGAAGGGAAACAGTGTTGTGCAGGGGTCCCCACCTCTTAGGTGGATCTATTTCATCTGCATGGCTGCCTTTTTGGCAAGGTAGGGGACATTTTGTTGACTGAGGGCAAGCTACATCTGCAGCCCTTGCCTAGGGCTGCAAGGGCTGGAAGCCTGGTGAAACTTCCCTGAATTGGTCATGTGACCCCTGTTGGATGTTGGGGACAGAGGGAAGAAGAGGAGTGAGTCTATGTGGCACAGGCCAGTCCATCAGGGTATTTCCTAATGAGTCTTTCCATGGGGAGGGGTTTGGTGGCAGTAGTACAGGAATCATGGATTTCACACGGAACCCACCAGTTCCTCTGTTTCTACCCAGGGCTGCCTTCTGCTCCCGACTGGTGCAGGAGGGTTGCAGGAGAAGTGGTCCCTGGGCTTTTTCTCCCTTGGCTGAGATTGGAGAGGCTTACATGAGGTAGGCAGAGAAGAAAAGCTGTCATTTTTACTCACCTCCTCTGTCTCTAAAGGTGCTCTCCTGTTCTCTCATCAGGGCTTCATCCAGACTTGGCTGAGGCTTAGAACTGTCTGTCCTCTGAATTCCCAGGTGACTGTCTGGTAGTCCACAGTTTGAGTTTTCAGGTCCACCCCTAAAACCCTGGGTCTGCTCTTCCATGTAATCTTCTCTACAGAGAGCTTCAATTATGCCATGTCTTCAGTTGGCCATCTTGACCTTCCCTCCTCCCCCCACAGTAGGTTCTTAGTAGTTAAGTTTTTGAAAAGTTGAAATTGTATGCAGTTGAATATCTGCATGGGGGGGTTGGTGCCCCTAATTCCACTTTTTTTGGTGGTCAGCTGTACATTGATTTTCACACTTATGATAAAACACAATAAAATTATATAGTTAGGATGATAATTTTTTTGATAATTTTATCAGTATGATAATTTTGATAATAATTCCATAGTAGTAATGATACTATCTATAAAATTTAAAGCCAAATGCTGGTAGCATTTTACTTAATGTTTTAGTTTGGATGTTCTTTTGAATAGTCTCATCATTAACTAAATTATAAGTTTAAACATATAATTCTATTTTCTAAATTCTAATTGAGTTTGAACTTCGTGTCTTCCTAGGATATATTCACTTTCCTTTCTGAATAACTAATGTTTACAAGCTAATGTTATTTGTCTTTGAATATTTTTCTGATTGTTTCTTTTTGGTTACAGAAACAGTCTCAAAAATACTCTGCTTTTATTTTACAAAGATACATTTAAAGTGGTATTTTTAAATGTTAACTTAATGTTTACTCTTCATAATACTAGAAATATATATAGTCAGCTTAATATATTGGAAAGAGCTCTACACTGGAAACTGAGACCTGTGGCCTTCTCACTAAATTCATTGTTGCATAAGGTCACCCTGAAAATCTCTGTTTTCATTTTTGTAAAATTGGAAAATAATTCTATCTACATGCTGTTGGGGGATTATATTGGATAATGGGGTTAATGTAAATGTTCAAAAAATCTTAGCTATTGTTTTTTTTTTTTTTTGTTTTTTTTTTTTTTGAGTTGGAGTCTCACTCTGTCGCCCAGACTGGAGTGCAGTGGCCGCTCCCGGCCACCGCAGCCTCGACCTGCTGGGCTCCGGCGATCCTTCCGCCTCAGCCTTCCAAGTAGCTGGAATTACAGGCATGCGCTACCACGCCCGGCTGATTTTTTGATTTATTGTAGAGATGAGGTCTCGCTGCCCAGGCGGGTCTCGAACCCGCGGGCTCAGGCAATCCACTCACCTCAGCCTCCCAAAGGCGCGGGATTACAGGCTGAGCCACCGAGCCCGGCTCGCTATTGTTTTTATGTAACTTCATTATTTAGAATCTATGTTGTTATAATCTGAAAATATTTCCTGTTATTCAGATTCTGAAACTTGTTCCATCTTGGTTCTGTCTAGTTCTCTTTGTACTTTTCCAATATAGATATTGCTATGATATACTCATCTAAGTTTAAGGAAAAGTGCTGGATCTAAATTTTCTACCACTTCCCTGCCTGCTGCTGTCAGCACCATAGCGTTGATGTTTTGTATTAACACTGTGAAAGGAATTTATGAGAATAATTAGTTCTGTGTTGCTTATATTAGAGCTGGTTATCTCAATTCTTGCTTGGTGGGAGGTGTGTTCCCTACCATCATTTGGCTCCTGGTCCACAGCTTTAAATTATGTGGAGGATAAAATGATTATAAATGGCTCCTTCCTGTGGTGTTCCTTACGCTTTCTTTCCTAGCAAAAAGTCTCAGATTTCTCTCATCAGTTTTTCCTTTTGTTGTCGTTTAGGCGAAATGTCCCACCTGGTAGTCAAAGCAATTCCTTTAAGCATCATTAGCCTATGGTTAAGAATTAGATTTGTTTTTAGAGAAGAAATTTTAATTGGTCATGGCTTTTAGTGAACAAGTTGGTTAGATGTGTAGAGAAACTGCTATATTTTTTCACATTTAAGAAAAAAAATACTAGTATAATGTATATTTGAGGAAGAAGTACACATAAGCATCATTTAAAATAAACTTGGTAGAGAAATTGACAAAGGTAAAAATCAGAATTAAAATATGTTTTCAATGTTTATTTTTGTTAGTGGTGAATAACTGATATAGTATATTATGTTTTTGACATGTTTGAACATATAAATAAAATTTTATAGAGTTTTTGATTTATAGTCTTATGATAGCTTTTCAATTTATCAGTTTGTTGTCTGTTATGTGTCTGCTGAGCATGAAGGCACTTTTGAACTATGTAGTAATAATTTAAAAAGGCCATGAAAACATTGACCCAGGGAATAGGCTTTCTGTAGAAATAACTTGAATAACTACAGTTGCTGTGAATAATTATCTGTGTGTATACTTCATGAGTCCTTCTTGTATTTTTATTTGCATTAGGAATCATATTTTTTATTTCACTAATGTCCTAAAGGTAAGGGTCATCATTCTAATATAGGTATTCTAATGCAATAGCTGGCTGGACCATACTGGATCAAAATGACCTTAGCCAGTATTGTGCAGGGATAGTTTAAGATTCTGGAGAATTACTCTTGCAAAAATGGTAACTCTGTGGCAGGTACTATGTAGCACCAAGATTCTTAGGGCGTATTTCAAAGCAGGCATGTCTTTCAGATATCCATACGATGTTCCATTTTATGAAAGATTTTCTATATTTTACAATACTGATGGGAGCTGTTGTTTGACAGCAATGACCGCTTCCCATGCTGATTTGAGTAATGAGCTTCCTGTTGTGGGTCAGAACTTTAGACAGTTTAAAGAAGGATAAATATGTAGGGTGGAGGTTTTGAAATGAGAACTGAACAAATACTTAACATTTGTGAGAATTGTATATGCTTCTATAGACTTTTGATTAGACATGAACGAACAAGAAAACAAATTTATGATTTGCTTTGTGATTAATATTACAAGGAACTCATGTTAATGTCCATGGCTATGTTCCTTAAGGGTAATTAGTATCAGTCGTGTAATCTTTATGTGATAGGCACCATTTCCTACCTTTTTTTTTTAGTGTTTTAGTAACAGGTGAATGAAGCCCTTCATATTTAATTTACTGGCATAATTCTTAAAACATATACCAATGCCATATTAAAGTATATTTTTTTTTCTTTTTCCTTTAAGAAGAGGTTTCCCAATGCTGTTTTTCTCTCTCTCTCTTGCTCATATTCTCCTTTTGTCACAGTCTTTTTTCCCCCTGATCTTTAATGAAGACTTTCAATTCTACTCAGTTCAAACAAGTATTGAAGTCAGATCTTAAGGTCCATTTTGCCATCTGAAATGAGGGTAAGAGGTATGTGGTATGTTAGAAAGTAGAAAGAGATGGGCATGGAAGGAGTGTGGAGCTCAATACTTGTGTCTGATTTAAGGGCTGTATAAGGAAAGATTTCTGCTTAGAATTCCAAATAATTGAGAACAAGACTGAATGTAAACAAATGAAGTGAAATACAATGTCCAGTTATAAAAAGTAAGACTTCCTTATGCTTTAGTTTGAACTCTTCAAATAAGTAATTGTATATTTTTAGAAGCACATTCTCTATAGTGCATGACAATTTGCATAATTCAGGATCAGGGCTAATGCTACACCCAATTTATAAGTAATTTTTAATTTGGAAGTTAGTTGTATTATCACCATGCACTTAAGTTGTACATTACAATTGTTGACTGCCTGTTTCTGCTTTTTATCTTTAGATGCTCAAAACAATATAGAGACATAAGCAGGTCAGGTGATAATTATTTCCATTTTGTATATGATTTACATATCCCCTTACTGCACTGAGTGTATCCAGGAGGCCACGTTTATATTAAAGCACCAGTGCAAAGGCTGGTAGCTTCCAGGTGCATGACTGTGAGGTTTCTGCTGTCCTCCAATATATCCCAAGTTTTTTTGAAAGCCGCTAGTGTGTGTCTGTCTCCACCAGGCATTATGGAACCACACCTGCTGCTGAACCCTCTATGGAAATGTAGTTCCTGGACACAATTGTCTTGCCCTGGTAGTACTGTTGCTTTGAGTTCAGAATGCTCAAGTTTCACTTGCAGCCTTTGTTTAGGAGAATGAGGCAGGGAAGATGAAAGAAGGGGTGGAGAGTTGGGCAATTCTCTTATATGTAATTCCTTCTTCCTTTAAACTAGTGTTTCTAATCACACAATTATGTCTTTTTACAATAGAAGATAACAATGGCACAAACTTTATTTTGGTAGAGTTTGTGAAAAAGGCTGGAAACCACTACTTTAATCAATGTGTGATCACTGAGAGATTCTGGGTCTCTATTGAGAATAGAGGCACCTCAAAAATTATGTTTGGTAGAAGTGCTCTTTGGGTTCAAATTTCTCCATTGTGCTCTTTGTAGATTCTGAAAGAAAACTTCCAGGGTTTGGAAAAATTAAAAATTCTCATTCTTGCATAAGTGAATTCTGGACAGATGGAGAAGTCCCTTCTTATCAACTGAGAGACGGTGTGCAGATGGTTGGAACCACAGGAGGCCTTGGGATGCCATTATTCTATACTGAGGTCATTAGAATGTAAGCTGCTTAAAGCTAGCCATCTCATGGGCCTGTTTTGGTAACATTCACATTCAGAGAAACAACTAAGTGGCATTCAAAATAATTGAAAGGAAATTTAAATATTTTCTACTTTTTCTTATCAAACAGGCAAAGGGCAATAATTGCATAATAGACAATAAGTCTTTCTGAAATCTATTTTTTCTTCATTCTCTCATTTCCACAATGTCCCATATGCTACGTTGCAAAATTTTTCTCTCCCATTCCACCATGCTTCATTTCTAAGCTCACAGAAAGCTCTTTCTCTAACCTGAATCATATAGGTTTCGTGTACTTCTTCCCTTTCCTCTCTGGCTCAGAGTGTTATTAAATAGTTGAGCCCAGTCTTAGGGACCTGTTTTAGTTTCCTGTTCCCCCAGTACTTTAAGCCTGTGCAATACAGAGGGACCTGGGAATTTGTCAAACAAACAAGAATCTGTTCTCTTAGGAGGTGGTATGTGTATAATGCGGATCCAGAAGATTGTAAACATATAACTCAGGACCTTTTCTTTCATTCTTGGAATAATAAAAACCAGATGTATGAAGATATTGTTGCATATATTTTGTGGATGAAGGATAAAAATAGTTGTAAATTAGCTCATGTACTTCTGTAAAGGAAATTTTAGAGAAAGTAAAACATCTTAATACCAAGGTTATTAAATTTCTCTTAGGCAATGAAGAAAGAAATCTCTTTGGAATTATAAATTTTATAAGTGATAAGTTTAATTATTTCAGGTTGGTTGCTAGAAAGAAAAGAGGCAAATTTTTGGTTACCACAGTGATGTAAAGCTAACTCACTTTGTCTTCATTATTATTTTTTTCTTTTCAACCAAGTTTTAATCCTTGTTAATTTATATTTTATGTATCCTTATTGGATATTCTTATCCTTTATCCTATAGGTGATATATAAACATATAAATAATCATGAGCAAAGTGGCATTGTTTTTTACACAAGTGTAGATTTATCTTAATTCTGTAGAATTTAATGGTGCAAATTGTAAGGGCTTAGTTAATGGTCCTTAGTATAAGAGCATTCATTCTGACTTAGAAAGTCAGGAAAGCTGGTCTGATATTAGGTGGAACAGAATTTATTCAGTAGCCTGAAGGCAAAAGTTAAAACACAACTACAGATTATTTTTACCTCCATGTTACATTACAATTTCTAATAAACATCACTGTTCAATACTAGAAGTGGTTTATTTTTGTTTTATTTATCATATATTGTGCTTTAGATGCAGTTGCCATATAGTAGGAACTCAGTACATATCTACTGACTGATTACATATTTGGATTTATTGTTAATTTAATAATTGAACTCCAAGATATACCTTGCATTGCTCTAGTTAGGTTAGTGTAGTCAACTGGAGTGTAAACTCCTTAAAAATGAAGGAACGCATTCTAGTTTTGATCCAAGTCTATACTACATTTTAAGTTGGTCTTTGGTACCACATAAATGATCAGTTAGTACTTGTTATGAGACTGCATTATGTAATAGTGAGAATATTATGCAATTAGGCAAATGAGTTCAAGTCTCAACTGCATTACTCTTGCCAGTCTGTCCTAACCTCCCTGAGCTTTAGATTTCTCAGCCATAAAGTAAATATGTAAATACTTTCTTCCCAGGACTATTATGAAGATTAAATAGCATAATGCATGTAAAGCTTCATTCATTGCTTGACACAGGGTGGGTCTTAGACAAATTTCTTCCTCATCTCTCCGTTGAATAAATGAATGAAAACACTATACTTCCCATTTAGAAGCCTGTTTTAAGGTTTAAGAGCAGTTGCTTTTTAATGAGAGATTAATTTGTTAATTGATGTAATATAATATGTATACTATGAAATATTAAATGTAATATTAGAACTAAGTACAAAATACAATTCTAAGACTTACATTAAAAGTTCATGCTTTGCAACTTGGCAAGACCTCATCTCTACAATAAATCAAAAAATTAGCCGGGTGTGGTAGTGCGCGCCTGTAGTTCTGGCTACTTGGAAGGCTGAGGCGGAAGGATTGCCGGAGCCCAGCCGGTCGAGGCTGCGGTGGCTGGGAGCGGTGACTGCACTCCAGTCTGGGCGATGGAGTGAGACTCCAACTCGAAAAAAAAAAAAAAAAGTTCATGCTTTTGCTGTTACACTGCACTATCGCCTTATGAAGGCATATTCACATAAATGCATACATAGTAAAAAAATGGGTCTACTTTTGGCAGGTGATGAGAGATAATATGAAGATGATAGCTATTAGTGAAATCTGGAGTTTGATAGTAGTAGTTATTCTAATATAGGTTCTAGAAAGCAGAATTTATTGAGAGGACAGAAGACAGAGACAGAAGACAGGACCCCTTTGGGTCCTGCAGTGGGAGGGGACCTGAAGGAGTTGCCCCAGCATATGTTTTTATTTTTATTTTAATTCTGCTTATTTTATGTATGTATTTATCTTACCTTGTTTTGAAGTTTCTTGAAAATTGGTAGGATAAGTTATAAATTGTTAAAAATGAATGAAATTTTATTACATTTTTGTTTAGTGTGCTGAGTGCTATGACTAGCAGGATTTAGTGCTTTGGGTTCCGTATTGGCAGTTATCCTTTGATTATGGAAATTATAGCACTATTTTTAATAGACATTTCAAGAATTAACTAGACAAAACATCCTGGAAAACTTGAGACTTGGATAGCTAACAAATTTCTTAAGAAATTACCTCAATTTCTTAGCTATGTTTAGTTTAAGATAATTAAAAAGTTAGAATGAAGTAAATTAACATTGAATTATGATGAACTATTAGTGGAATGGCTTCTGTGGAAAAAAGCTTTTGATTATCTAGTTTTCTTTGGATATGATTTATTTTAAGTAAATGAATGTGATAATTTTTAATATTAAAGTAGTCACCAAAGAACTTCTAATGAATATGTAAATAATATGAATAAGCTCATATTCATATTGAATAAGATACAATATTATTTCAGCTGCTTCTACCAGATTTCAATTAAAAAAGAAAAAAAGAAAGAAAGAAAACAAGGCAGGAGGGTAATGATTGATGGACAGGGCTTCATGTGTTAAAAAGGGTTAGAGGTGTCATTTTTAAGTGAATATTTTCAATTCTAGAAAGCACCCAGTGCCTGAGTTTCTTCATTGAATGTGTGTGTACAAAAATGGTGAATGTGTGGGCTCTCCATTTACATGTTGTATATGTAATTTCCATGGGTAGAAAGTGCACAGATAACAGGAACATCTTTGAAGTAAAAATGTACTTTTTTTTTTTTTAATATGAAAGAGAACAGGAGGCTGGGTGATAGTCTGAGGAGGGGGCCATATGAAGCTTTGTGTCGGATCTTCCAGCAAAACTCTTAAAATTTTTAGAGCTACTTCACGCAGCTGTTGACTTTGCTTTATTGGAAAAGATTACAATACATGGAGGAAGGGAAACACAGTTGAAGAGATATGAAATTTTTTTCATTTTCAGAAAGCTGTGAAACAAAGCATGTAGTTCTTTTAATAAAAACTAGTCTTTTGGATTAGAGTGTGTGGTACAGTGATGCATACTGGAAAGATTTTAAGAAGCAGGAGTTTGAATTTATAGACCACGTTTTACCACTAAATTGCTCTATGGTTGTCAGAAAGTCTGGATTGTAGTCTCCTTACATATTGTCTAGTTTTAAAATCTAAAAATTATGAAAGTATTTTTATTATGGAGATGTTTTTCTTTGAATTTTCAGTGTTTTTATGGACAGCAAATTGAGATATTGGTCTGTGTACTTAAAATACATTAGAGACCTCCAATTCATATCTGTGCAATATTCTGAAACAGCGATGGGAATTAATTGCATCATAAAATTATGAGTTCTTAGTGCTGGGAGGTATTCAGTCAGAGGAGAGACACTCATCAGAAGTGGGGCTTGAGTTTAGTTTAATAAATTTGTTACTTGATATTCTAATTCTTGAAATTATGCCTCTTAGTGAACTCTGTTAACTCATTTGAATCATGAAAAAATTACAAAGTAAAAAAGAAAGGAACTTCTTAAGTATTTCCTTCTTAAGTATTTCCTTAAGATTGCACATTAGAAATTGGTTCTAGTTGCAGTAGTTGTTTTCCTGTTTACTCCATATCAATTCCCCAAGACCACTCTCTGGCCTCTACTTCTCCATGAAGCCTTTCTTATGTATTCCTACTGTTTTCATCTTCCTGATTGCTCATGGTACTCATTAGCAAATGCAGAAGTATCTCCAGATATAGTACATAATATCATTCATTCAGGTACTTGAGGATATTAAATGTTCTCTTAGTTGTAAAGATATTGATCCTTAAGAATTTCATGAATGTAGTAGGGATCATGCCATGTATTCACTTCCACCCATTACCCATGATATTTTAGGTACTAGTTCAATGAATATTGTTGAATTAACTTTTATATACAGTGCTTGAGAGAAATCACCTTTGCAGCCCTACCTCTTGGAAGATTACAGTTATTCTCCAGGCATATTATTTTTTTATTCATTGAATAATCTTTTGTAAAAAGGTTCTGCTTGAATTTTCTTTTTCACATCTATCTCATAGGTGACAGTATGTTCTTTCAGAATTTCTAAGTAGACTGAAAAATTTCTTATTGTTAACATTGTACCTTTTATTTTCTTAGACTTGAGAACTTTATCTGGTTAACTTTGAATGAAAATATAATCTTTCAGAAATTAGTTCCTAAGACCTCTCAGAGACCTATTATTTTCATCTTCAGCACAATACAAAAGACTATTGCCTTATATAGAAATTAGGTTAGTTTGATAATAGGCATATTGCCTCTATTATAGTGCTCTGTTTGCTCTGCAGATTAATTCTATGCTATAGTCATGATCTGGGATTTTCATCTCACTGTACTCTAAAGTCTCAGGCTTCTTATTTTGATCAGGTGGCTTGTATTAAGTTTGGACCTGTCACATATTGACCCTGTTAAAAAAGCGACCAACAGCCTTTCAAGTATGAACTTATTGCTTGTTTTACCTTTGGAAAAAGGAACATGATATTGTTCATCATGTTCACATGATACTTTCTAAATGTATTTTAAATTATTCTTTTTCACCAAAGGTTACATACCATAATCTTGTTTATATTTGATCATATTAATAAGATCTTTGTATGATGTCTTTCAGATTATAAACACTTTCATGAGGATCATAGCATGTAATGATTATAGTTGCCCTATGAACTAGGCAGAAAGGTTATATCATCTCCATTTTCTAGACTAGAACTGAAACACAGGTATTCTGACTCCTACTTCTATGCTATTTTCACTATACAATGTGACCTTTGGAGGATTATTAAAAAATAAATGAACATAATTATGCTAATACTGACTTTATAATAATATAGTATTATACTGCAATCTTAAACATATTAGACAAATATTTTAAAACATATGTAGTGAGTGTTTTCCCTAAAATGGTCGTCCTACATGTAGAAGTCCTAAACTTAGATTCTTAAAGATTCCTTTTAAAGGGTCAATACATAGTTAGGTGCAGAGATACAGTGAATAAGCTCTGCATTTGTCTTTGTAGACAAATGACAATTGAATATGATGAATGGCAACAGAAATGCATCAGATGCTCACTATCTGACATACATCTCATGATTGCATTAGTTACCTAGTCAAAATAAAAAAATAATGCCCCAAAGAAATTGCCCTTATATCTTATTCATTGTGATAGTAACTAATTAAATTTTAAAGGGCATAAATGATCAATTGAATAAAGAAAATGTGGTATATATACACAATGGAATAGTATTCAGCCATAAAAAGAATGAAATCCTGTCATTTACAGCAACATGGATGGAACTGGAAGACATTATGTAAGTGAAATAAGCCAGGGATAGAAAGTTAAAACACCACATATCCTCACTCACATGAAGAAGCTAAAAAAAGTTGATTTCATATAAGTAAAAAGTAGAACAGAGGACAATAAAGGCTAGAAAGGATAGAGAAAAGGAGGTTATAGGGAGAGCCTTTTTTTTTTTTTTTTTTTTGAGTTGTAGTCTCATTCTGTTGCCCAGACTGGAGTGCAGTGGCCGCTCCCGGCCACTGCAGCCTCGACCCACTGGGCTCCCGCGATCCTTCCGCTTCAGCCTTCTGAGTAGCCGGAATTACAGGTGCGCGCTACCACACCCGGCTGATTTTTTGATATATTGTAGAGATGAGGTCTCACCAAGTTGCCCAGGTGGGTCTCGAACCTGTGGGCTCAGGCAATCCACTCACCTCAGCCTCCCAAAGCGCGAAATTACAGGCTGAGCCACCGAGCCCGGCTGGGAGAAACTTGTTAAAGGATACAAAATTATAGCTAGATGGAAAGAATAAATTCTTGTGTTCTATAGCACTGTAGGATGACCACAGTAACAATGATATATTATTCCGTTTCAAACAGTTAGAAGAGGATATTGAGTATTTCCACCACAAAGAAACGATGTTTGAGATGATGAATATGTTAATTACCCTGATCTGATCACTAAACATTATATGTATCTAAAATATTACTATGTATGTTTAATTATATAATATGTATACTTACTATGTGTCAATTAATTTTTTAAAATAAGCTTTTTTAATAGAAAGAAAAATTTTTTTTTTTTGAGTTTAGTCTTACTCTGTCACCCAGACTGGAGTGCAGTGGCCGCTCCCGGCCACCGCAGCCTCGACCTGCTGGGCTCCGGCGATCCTTCTGCTTCAGCCTTCCAAGTAGCTGGAACTACAGGTGGGCGCTACCACGCCCGGCTAATTTTTGATTTATTGTAGAGATGAGGTCTTGCTGCCCAGGTGGGCCTCGAACCCATGGGCTCAGGCAATCCAATCACCTCAGCCTCCAAAAGGCGTGGGATTACAGGTTGAGCCACCGAGCTCGGCTGAAAGAAAATAGTTTTAACCAAACATTTGAATCTCAGAATTCAACAACCCTAAAAAATCTGAAAATTATTTATACCCAAATTTCCAGAACCTGTACTTTAATCAGTGGTTGAATGTTAGCCTAAAGGATATTTTATTTGGAAAGTGTTAAGATGTGAACTTTAAGTTTATAATATAAAATTACTTTCACTATAGAATTTTCCTTTAGGCATGCTAAACTGAAAAGACCTGAGAGACTTAAACTAGTCCCAGCTCTTAACCTATTTTGACTGATTTCTGTCTTGCTAGCTTCTCATTGTCTCCTTCTTGGTTTTTTTTTTTTTTTTTTTTTTTGAGTTGGATTCTCACTCTGTCGCCCAGACTGGAGTGCAGTGGCCGCTCCTGGCCACCACAGCCTTGACCTGCTGGGCTCCGGCGATCCTTCCGCCTCAGCCTTCCAAGTAGCTGGAACTAGAGACGCGTGCTACCACGCCCGGCTAATTTTTGATTTATTGTAGAGATGAGGGCTCGCCAAGTTGCCCAGGCGGGTCTCGAACCTGTGGTCTCAGGCAATCCACTCACCTCAGCCTCCCAAAGGCGTGGGATTACAGGCTGAGCCACCAAGCTCGGCTTGTCTCCTTCTTAATAGACACTTTCTTTTCTCTCCCAAATGCTGCCACATATGTATTTTACTTTCTAGTTTATGCATTTTTCTTTTTAGCAGCAATATCAGAGGTTGAATCTTTTTAGCTCCGTTTGAAAATCTGAATATTTTATATCTAATGGAGCTTACATAAAGTTTAGCAGGATTCACATTGTTTCTATATCAAGCAGAAAGTCAAATTAAAGTATATTAGACTGGTTAGGATATGAGCTTCCCTAGAGGAAGAGGGCTCTTTTATCTATGCACTGGATTGAAAACATGCCTGTTTCATTTTAAGTATAAGTCAGAACCTTGAATTTATGCCACAGGCTTGGATGTCTCTGTACACATTCAAAAGACATCATACCTATGGGCTCTAACATATATCTCTGAGCTCTGACATACATTGACTTTCCCTTATCAAGACTATAATATCTCTGAAGGACCCTGGCAGGTTAGTAAAAAATGACTTTTCCTTGCCTGCAGTTGAGATTGTTCTCTGTAATTAAACTATTTTCCCAAGTGTTCCCTGAAGAGAGTTTCCAAGGTTTCATACTTTGTTAGTCTCTGACTGATGTTTTTTAGTTTGTCTCCCACTTTGTAATGAAAGAGGGATACTCGGCTTACCAGTTTCTTTTGCTTACTTCCCAACTTAATATCTAACCCTAGCATAGCGTAAAACAGAATGTACAGGTCATTTAAAGAGGCAAGCACCACTTTTAAAATTGTGCTGGTTACAGAGTACGTTGTGAGCTGTATTAATTAGATTTTAAGTCCTTATACACTTACTCCTTCATTCCTACCAAGGAAGAAATCCCAGAAAGCAGTCATTGAATGAGGCCTTATTTGTTGTTTATTATTCATCGTAATTGGTATGAGAAAATATTTACCGTAGCGTAGGCCTCTATTCACTGATTAACCATAGACCAATTTCTAATTTTCTATTCTCTTGCTAGCCTCCACTATAAAATCTGGGGAAGTAAGTGCTTACCAACCCAGCCTCCCTTGTAGGCAGTGAGGGCCAAATGACTTTCCTGACATCTTTTGAAGGTAGCTCTGTCCACTGAGATGTTAGATTTTGCCTTCCTGAGAAACAGCACAAACATGTCTAGCACTCCTTTCTATCTTAAGTCCATTTGGACTACTATAACAAAGTATCAGAAATGGGTAACTTTTAAACAACAAAAATATATTTCTCACCATTCTGGAGTCTGGGAATTTCAAGAAGAGGATACTAATTTATTTGGTGTCTGTTGAGGTTCCACTTTTGTATAGATGGTACTCTCTTCTCTATTCTTTCATGGTGGAAGAAGTGAATGAGTTCATAAGGGAACTAATCCCATTCAAACGGCCTCCACCTTCATGAACTAATCACTTCCCAAAAGGCCTCAGCTCCTAATATCATCACCTTGAGGGCTAGGATTTCCATATATAAATTTTAGAGGAACATAATCATTCAGACCACAGCACTCCCCTATTTCCACCTTGTTGTTTCTTCTCCCTAGTACTCTCTTTCCTTAGATAACTACATAGGTTTCTCTTTTACTTTCTTCAGATCCCTGCTCAAAAGTCACCTTACTAGAGATACATTCTTGTATTGCCCAACATAAAAAAAGTAAATCTAGTACATACAAATTAAAAGTCTAACTATATTCCTTATGGAAAGTTGGTTAATAATTATTTATCTATTTGTTCATTCATTCATTTAACTCTTTAATTTTAAAGATGAACACCTTACAACATTTTATTTTTAAAATTGGAAACCTTACATACATACAAGGCTCAACTGATGGTTATTCAGAGAAACAAAATTCTAGCGTGCGGTTCGCTGGACCATAGACCTGGAACAAATCTGACTGGCTACCTGTTATGATAAAGAGTGTTTTATTAGAACTCAGCCATGACCATTCATTTACTTATTGCATATGGCTGCTTTTATTCTCTAACAGCAGAGTTGAGTAATCATGACAGAGACAATATGGCCAACAAAACCTAGAATTCTTAGTATCTGACTCTTTATAGAAAAATTTGCCAAAATCTGATCTTGAGCTGTAAGAAAATCTTAGAGATCATTTAGTACAGTGGTCTTAAATTTTTTTAAATCTGTACTTTTATATAAAAATGCAAGGTTTACACTACCATTTCTACCATTTGCTAGGAACCATTTGAGGTGTTGGAGGTACCACATTATATCTTACAACTAAGTGACTGACCTCATGAGGCATATGGTTTTCTGGGGAGACATACAAGTAGATCAGAAAAATTATACGTGAAATACATAGTGAAGTTTCCCTTGACTCCCTTCCTCTCATCTACATAACCCCATACATCCATCAGGATAACCAACTGCTTCTTGTGTATTTTTCCGGAGATTCTTTACACATTAAAAAAAAAATAGGCCAGGTGGGTGGCTCAAGCCTGTAATCCCAGCACTTTGGGAGGCGGAGGTAAGAGGATTGTTTGAGGACCAGATCGGGCAACTTGGAGAGACCTCGTCTCTATAATAATAATAATAATAATAATAATAATAATAATAATAATAATAATTAGCAGGGCGAGGTGGCGCGTGCCTGTGGTTTCAACTACTTGGAAGGCTGAGGCAGAAGGATCGCCTGAGCCAAGCAGGTCGAGGCTGCAGTGGCCAGGAACATGCCACTGCACTTCAGCTTGGGCAACAGAGTGAGAGTCCGACTCAAAACACACACACACACACACACACACACACACACACACACACACACACACACACACAGACACACAGAGATTCTTATTATCTCATCATTTTACAGAAAATTAGCAATTGTACAACTCTAGTTAGTTTGCTTTTCTTCACTTAACATTGTAAGTTGAAGATCTTTCCACATCAGTATATGAAATCTGCCTTATTATTTTCTGTAACAGCTTTATAGTATTCAACTATATACATGTACCAATATTTATTTCACCAGTTCTTTATTGATGGACATTTTAATTATTTTTAATCTTTTGCCATTACATAGAATAATTGATAACAGTGCATAAAGAAATGTATATACATACATATACAGTTTCAAGTGAGTGTTATTCTTTTTTTTTTTGGAGTTGGAGTCTCACTCTGTCGCCCAGACTGGAGTGCAGTGGTCGGGCAGCCTCGACCTGCTGGGTTCCCACGATCCTTCTGCCTCGGCCTTCCAAGTAGCCAGAACTACAGGCGCGTGCTACTAAAAGGCTGATTTTTTGATTTATTGTAGAGATGAGGTCTCGCTGCCCAGGTGGGTCTCGAACCCTCGGGCTCAGGCAATTCACTCACCTCAGCCTCCCAAAGGCGCAGGATTATAGGCTGAGCCACCGAGCCCGGCTTGTGAGTGTTATTCATAGACTAAGTTATCAGAAGTGAAACTTTGGGGTTAAAGGGCACAAGTATTTGTAATTTGTACAGGTTTTTCTGAAGTGTCCCCCAAAATGGTGATAATGATTTACATTTTCACAATATGTGAGAGTACATGCATGCTGCACCTAACCAAAAGTGTTGTTAAACTTTGGTTGTTTTTCTAAATTGATAAGCAAAACATATTATCTATTCTGGCTTTAATTTGTATTTTTTATCAGGAGGTTAAGCAGATTTTTCTATACTTATGCATATCTGTTCATATCCTTACCCATTTTCTTTTTGGTTGTTAGACTTTTGCTTACTGATTATTAGGGCTTTTTAAAATTGGGGATATTAACTATGTAACATGGGACTTGCAATTATTATTTTTCCAGATTTTTGTTTGTCTTTTGAATTTGTTTATGGTGTCTTTTTTTTTGCCATAGAGAACATTTTTATTTTAGTTGGATTTATGATCTTTTTGCTTTTATTTACTCAGTCATAGTTAGCCTTCTAGCCCAAGGTTAAAAATAAGTTCTCATGAAAATTGGAACTGGCAACCGATTCCCGATCAAAAATCTAAGTGCCCATACCATAAGAAATAAGATAGACAACTGGGACCTCATCAAACTGATGAGCTTCTGCAAGGCAAAAGAGACTATCAAGAGAGCAGGGAGACAGCACACTGAATGGAAAAAAATATTTGCTAATTGTATATCTGACAAAGGCCTAACATCTAGGATCTACAAGGAACTTAAACACACTGAAAGGAAAAAACAGCCCCATTAAAAAGAGGGCAAAAATCATTAATAAAGCAACAACACATGTTGGCAAGGATGCAGAGAAAAAGGAATGCTTTTACACTGCTGGTGGGAATGCAAATTAGTGCAACCTCTTTGGAAGACAGTGTGGTGATTTCTGAAAGAACTAGCAATTGACCTTCCATATAACCCAGCAATTCCCCTTTTGGGAATATACCCGGAGGGACTCAAATCATTCTACAAAAAAGATACCTGCACACGTTTGTTGCAACTCTATTCACAATAGCAAAAACATGGAACCAACCATGCAGCCCATTGAAGCTGGCCTGGATACAAAAATATGGTACATATACACAGTGGAATATTATGCAGCCATAAAGAAGGACAAACATATGGATGGATTTAGAGTATCGTACTCAGTGATCTCTCACAGAAACAAAGAACAGAGTACCATATGGTCTCACTCATAAGTGGACCTTGAACAGTTATCATAATACTATAAGAAAGTGATTGGCAGTAGTGGGAAACTGCTAGGGGAGGGAGGGGCACACCTCTTCAACAAGGGACCTGCATAATTATCATTTGTATACCTAACCCTGAATTGTACCCCCACATCTTTAAGATAAAACAAAAACAAACAACAACAAAAAATAAGTTCTCACATGGTTGCACTTTCTGTAAGCAAATCTTTGATGCATTATGAATATAGACATCTAGCCAGGCTCGGTGGCTCAGCCTGTAATCCTGCGCCTTGGGAGGCTGAGGTGAGTGCATTGCCCGAACCCGCCGGTTCGAGACCTGCCTGGGCAACTTGGTGAGACCTCATCTCTACAATAAAAAAAAAAATTAACCTGGTGTGGTAGCGTGTGCCTGTAGTTCCAGCTACTTAGAAGGCTGAGGCGGAAGGATCGCCGGAGCCCAGCAGGTCGAGACTGCGGTGGCTACTGCACTCCAGTCTGGGCGACAGAGTGAGACTCCAACAAAAAAAAAAAAAAAAAAAAAAGAATATAGACATCTAAAATATAATGATATAATGTAAGATGTGAATCCAATTTTGTTTAATTTTTTTCTGTGTGGTTATCCAGTTTTTCCCATAGCATGTCTTGGCAAGTCTTTCCAACTTGTTTCATATTTCACCTTTTCATAGAATACTACATTCTTTTATGCATTTGGATCTACTTTTGGATTTTCAAATTTTCTATTCATCCTACAGTATTAGTGTGTTAATTACCAAGGCTTTAAAAATAGGTTTATTGAGGTATAATTGATCATAATAGCATGCATTAAAATAGATTTTTTAGAGACAGGGTTTTGCTATGTTACCCAGACGGGCTTCCAGCTCCTGGGCTCAAGGGATTTTCCCATCTCAGCCTTTCAAATAGAATGCATATATTTTAAGTGTACAATTCAGTCAATTTTGAATCAAAATAGTGAACATACTAATCACTCCCAAAAGTTTTCTCCTGCCTCTTTGTAGTACTTCCTTTTTTTTTCCTTCTGTGCCTCCCTATCTTTCCTCTCCAGGCATCCACTGGTCTGTTTTATATGACTATAAATTAATTTATATTTTTTAAGAATCTTATATACATGGAATCGTAATATTATCTTTTTAATCTAGCTTCTTTCACTTGGCATAATTATTTTGAGATTCATGTATATTGTGTGTATCAATAGTTTTATTTTTGTTTATTTATTTACTTATTTGATTTTTTTTTGGGGGGGGTCGGGGTTGGAGTCTTGCTCTGTCGCGCAGACTGGAGTGCAGTGGCTGCTCCTGGCCACCACAGCCTTGACCTGCTGGGCTCTGGTGATCCTTCTGCCTCAGTCATCCAAGTAGCTGGAACTTCAGGCGCGCGCTACCACACCTGGCTAATTTTTTGATTTATTGTAGAGATGAGGTCTCACCAAGTTGTCCAGGTGGGTCTCGAACCCGCAGGCTCAGGCAATTCACTCACCTCAGTCTCCCAAGGCATGAGATTACAGGCTGAGCCACCGAGCCCGGCTAATAGTTTTATTTTTAATTTGTGGAATAGTATTTCATTGTTTGGATACCATGATTTGTTTATCCATCATTTGTTGATAGATTCTTGGGTTATTGCCTGTTTTTGACTATTATAAATAAAACTTCCATGAGCATTCATGTATAAGTGTGTAGGCTTATACTTTTATTTATTAATATTTTGGGAAAATATCTAGGAATTCAATGGCTGACTCATACGGGATGTTTGTTTTCCTTTTAAGAAACTGCCACCTGTTTGTCAAAGTAGTTGTGCCATTTTATATCCCCACATATTAGAGTGTCAGTGGTCCAAATCCTTGTCAACAGTCTTTTTATGCCCCCCCCCCCCTTTTCTTGAGTTGGAGTCTCACTCTGTCGCGCAGACTGGAGTGCAGTGGCTGCTCCGGCCACCGCAGCCTCGACCTGCTGGGCTCCGGCGATCCTTCCGCCTCAGCCTTCCGAGTAGCTGGAACTACAGGCGCCCACTACCACGCCTAGCTGATTTTTTGATTTATTGTAGAGACGACGTCTCGCTGCCCGGGCGGGTCTCAACCCCGCGGGCTCAGGCATGCCCTTTCTTTTTAATTTTAGCCAGTCTTGTAGGTGTATAGCAATATCTTAATTTAGCTTTAATTTCTATTTCCCTAATGACTAATGATGTTAAACATCTCCTTATGTACTTATTTCCCACGTGCTTATTTCTTTGGTGAAGTGCCTGTTTAATTCAATCGTTTGCTAATTAAAAAAAATTCAGTTGTTTGTATTTTTATCAACTTGTAAAATGGTAAAATATATTCAAATATTCTAGTTATAAGTGCTTTGTAGGATTTTTGTTTTTGAAATATTTTCTCCCAGTCTGTGGCATACCTTTTTAGTTTTGTAAGTGTCTTTTGAAGAGCAAAATATTTTACTGTTGATAAAGTCCAATTTATTTTTCTTTTATAGTTTTTTGCTCTTTAACAAATCTTAACCAAACCCAGCATCAATAAGATTTTCTCCTATTTTCTTTTAGAAGTTTTGAAATATTAGCTCTTAACATTTAATAGGTCTATGATCCATTTTGAGTTCATTTCTGTCTATGGTGTGAGGAACGTGTTGAGGCACATTTTTATTGTTGTTGTATTACTGAGGCTTCATGATGAGTTTCAAAGTAAGATAGTCCAAGTTCTTTGACTTTTAAAATTCTTTTTCAGCATTATTTTGACTATTCTTTTTTTTTCCTAATTTAATGGATGATAGTGCTTATTCTCTCACTCCTTTATCATTCTTTGGAATAGGCTTCCTTGATATTCTTGCATGCTTGCTATTTATAAGAAATGTGGGGTCAGCTACTTTTTAGTTAAAAAAAAAAGTAAAAACATCAAAAAGTCTTCCAAACCAACTGTTGTATTTCTATTGTGATGGTGTCATATTTATAACTTATCTTAAAGATAATTGATATATTTATGATGAATTTTTCTTGCCAATATGGTTTGATTTTCTGAAGTCTTCTTTTGCATTCTCAGTTATGTTGTTGTATTTTCTTCATATAACACTCACATAAATTTTATTAATTCTATCCTAATATTTTCCCAAAATTTTTACTATTGTAAATTTGCCTTTTATTTTATTATATTGTATATATGAAACCTGTTTATTTCTTTGAATTAATACTCATACATACCATGATACCTTAGTGAAGTCTTATTTATAGTATTTTCTTTTCAGTTGAGTCTTTTGAGTTTTCCAGATATGTAATGTCTTCTGGAAGATACAACATCATGTTAGATGCTGATTAAAAGGATTCAAAAAGTAGAATAATATTGTCAATATATGAGAGTGAAGAAAGCAATGTGCATGTGGAGAGGTTGGCTTTGGTAAGAGTTTATATAGTTTATTCACACTAATGGGTGTATACGTTCTAGGATGCTAGATATGGTGGTGTATATATGTGCATATGTATCATCTATTACAGTAAGGATGATAGAGGATATGTTGGAGGTTTGAGGAAAGAGATGTTAAACAGTTGTCTAGGAGAATGAATGTACTGCAGAAATGCAGAAAAGATCACTGGGAAGTACTAAAACACTGCTGAAGATTATCGTTATTAATTGTCAGCATGGTGTGGGATCTTCTCAGCCCATGTTTAGCAGCTATTTGGGTTCAAGTGTGTGTTTAGTCAGGGTGTAGATTTTTGCCAGATGAATAAAGCAAAAGGAGAGTGGGCCACTCGGGAGCTGACTGTAATGATTAATCTAATCTAAGTAAGAAGGTAATGTAACTAGATTACAAGGAGGCAAAAAAATGGTAAAAAATTGATTCAGGATTGTTAATTGCAATATGGTTGAAATATTTCTAGAATCAAAGAATGAGACACAGTGAGCTGGAAGAAGAGGCAGTCATGTTTTAGCACTAGATAGATGAGGTTGCAGTCATGGAGGGCTGTTGTTATTGGTGATGAAGGTGTTCACATAATGATGAAATGGCTGGAGAACAAGCTTACGGGTCTGAGGTGTGAAGGTACTGGGAGATTCAGTTATATGGAATTGACAAGGACAGATGATAGTAAAATAATTTTAAAAAATTAAATTAAATTTATTTTTATTTTATCATAGAGATGTGGGGTATAAGTCAGGATTAGCTATACAAGTAGGCTGCATGCAGGTGAAGTTTGGGCCTCCAACAGGTCCTCAATTCTCCTGGTTAGGGCCAGGTATTCTTTATGTTATTACATGCCTCCTCCCCACCCCATGTCTCCTAGCAGTGTTCAGTGAGTGCTGATGCCTCCCTTGTGCTAATGCAGCTCTTTGTTTCTGTAGTGGATCACAGATGGTCTCCACCTCCATCCAATTTGTGGTGAAGTCCATGATTTTGTTCTTCTTTATGGCTGTGTAATACTCCATCATGTGCATGCACCACATTTTCTTTTACCAGTCCACTTTTGATGGGCAGTAATGTTGGTTCCATGTTTTTGCTATTGTGAACAGTGCAGTTATAAACATGCACATGCAGGTGTCTTTTCTGTAGAACACTTACGTTCCTCCAAGTATATTCCCAGGAGAGGAACTGCTGGATCATATGGAAGGTCAATTTTTAGTTCTTTTAGGAATTGCCACATTGCTTTCCATAGAGATTGAACTAGCTTGTGCTCCCACAAGCAGTGTAAAAGTATTCCCTTTTCTCTGCACTTGTGCCAGCATCTGTTATTTATTTATTTATTAATAATGACCATCCTTACAGAATTAGATGGTATTTTATTGTGGTTTTGATTTGCTTTTCTCTTATGATTAGTGAAATTGAACATTTTTTCATGTATCTGTTTGCTACTTGTATATCTTCTTTTAAAAAGTGTCTATTCATCACTTCTCAAAAGAAGATATACAGGCAGCCAAGAGACACATGAAAAAGTGCTCAGCCTCACTCATCATCAGAGAAATGCAAATCAAAACCACATTGAGATACCACCTAACCCCAGTAAGAATGGTCATCATTAATAAAACAAACAACAATAGGTGAGGATGTGGAGAAAAACGAACGCTTCTACACTGCTGGTGGGAATGCAAACTAGTACAACCTCTTTGGAAGACAGTGTGGCGACTTCTGAAAGAACTAGAAATTGACCTTCCATATATCCCAGCAATCCCCCTATTGGGAATATACCCAGAGGAACTCAAATCATTCTACAAAAAAGATACCTGCACGTGTATGTTTATTGCAGCACTATTCACAATAGCAGAAATATGGAACCAACCATGTTGCCCATCGAAGCTGGACTGGATTAAAAAAATGTGGTACATATACACAATGGAATATTATGCAGTCATAAAGAAGGACAAATATATAGACTTTGCAGCAACTTGGATGGATTTGAAGTCAATCATACTCAGTGATTTATCACAGAAACAAAGAAGAGAGTTCCATATGTTCTCACTCATAAACGAACCTTGAACAATTATAATGCTGTAAGAAAGCGATTGGCAGTAATGGAAAACTGTCAGGGGAGGAGGGTGGGATTGGCCGTTGAGGGAAACTGCTAGGGGAGGGAGGGGCATACCTCATCAACAAGGGTACCTGCATGATCAATGCTTATATACCTAACCCTGAAATATACCCCACATCTTTATAATAAAATTTTTTTTTAAAAGTGTCTATTCATGTCCTTTGACCACTTTTTTTTTTTTTTGAGTTGGAGTCTCACTCTGTCGCCCAGACTGGAGTGCAGTGGCCGCTCCCGGCCACCGCAGCCTCGACCTGCTGGGCTCCAGCGATCCTCCCGCCTCAGCCTTCCAAGTAGCTGGAACTACAGGCGTGTGCTACCACGCCCGGCTAATTTTTGATTTATTGTAGAGATGAGGTCTCGCCTGCCCAGGTGGGTCTCGAACCCGCGGGCTCAGGCAATCCACTCACCTCAGCCTCCCAAAGGCGTGGGATTACAGGCTGAGCCACCGAGCCCGGCTCCTTTGACCACTTTTTAATAGGTTTTTTTTTTTTTCTTTCAGCTTGTTTGAGTTTCTTATAGATCCTGAATGTTAGGCCTTTGTCAGATACATGTTAACAAATATTTTTTTCCCTCATTCAGTGGGTTGTCTTCCCACCTTTTTGATGATTTCTTTTGCTGTGCAAAAGTATTTCAGTTTGATGGGGTCTCACTTATCTATCTTAGCTTTTATGGCACTTACTTTTGAGATTTGATCAAGAATTGGTTACCTATTCTGATGTGCATAAATGTGTTTCCTATGTTTTCTCCTAGGATTCTTATGGTTTAAGGTTTAGGTTGTTGATCCATTTAAAGTTGATTTTTTTATATGGTGATATGTAGGGATCCAGTTTTATTCTTTTTTTTTTTTTTTAAGATGTGGGGTACAATTCAGGGTTAGGTACATATGTGGTCATTGTACAGGCAAAATTTGAGCCTTCCTTTGGTTCCCACTTCACCTGGTTTGAGTTTAGGTACCCTTCAGTTTTATTCTTTTGCACATGGCCAGCCAGTTTTCCCAGCACATTTTGCTAAATATGGTCTCCTTTCTCCAGTGGTTGTTATTAGTGGCTTTGTTGAAGATGAGTTGGTTGAGAGACCAAGTTTTTGCTTCTGGAATCTTTGTCCTGTTCCATTGGTCTATGTGCCTATTTTTGTATCAGTACCAGGCTGTTTTGGTTACTGTAGCCACGTAGTAAAATTCAAAGTCTGGAAGTGTGATACCTCTTACTTTGTTTCTTTTGCTGAGGATTTTTTTTTTTTTTTTTTTTTGCTATTTGTGCTCTTTCTGTTTCCATTATGAATTCTGTATTGTGTTTCTAGGTCTGAGAAAAATGATGGTGGTGATCTGATGGTATTGTAATGAATCTGTATACTGCCTTGGGTAGGGTGGACATCTTGACAATACTGACTTTTGCAATCCATGAGCATGAAATGTTTTTCCATTTGTTTGTGTCATTCTTGATTTCTTTGAGCAGCATATTGTAGTTCTCATTGTAGAGCTCTTTCACTTCTCTGGTTAGGTGGATGCCAAGGTATTTCATTTTGTGTGTGTGGGTGGGGGGCGCTATTATGAATGGACTTGTAGTTTTTATTTGACACTCTGCCTGCTTGTTGCTGGTGTATAGAAATACAACTGTCTTTTGCATATTTATTTTGTACCCTGAGACTTTACCAAAGTTGATTATCTGTGCAAGGAGGCTTTTGACAGGCTCCCTAGGGTTTCCAAGGTATAGAATCATATCATCCACAAAGAGGCATAGTTTGACTTTCTCTTTTCATATTTGGATACCCCTGATTTCTTTCTCTTGCTGATTCCTCTGGCTAGGACTTCCAACTATGTTGAACAGGAGGGGTAAGAGTGAGCATCCTTATCTAGTTCCTTTTCTCAGGGCGAATGCTTTCAATTTCTGCCTATTGAGCACAAGGTTGGTTGTGGGATTATTCTAGGTGGCCCTTACTGTTTTGAGGAATGTCCTTTTATGCTGAGGTGCTCTAGAGTTTTTATTAAGAGAAGATGTTGGATTTTGTTGAATGATTTTTCTGTGTCTAATGATATAATAAAGTGGTTCTTGGTTTTATATATATTGGTATGCTGAATTATGTTTATGGTCTTGTGACTGTTGAACAAGCCCTACATCCCAGGAATGAAGCCCACTTGGTCATGGTGGATGATCCTTGAGATGTGTTATTGGATCTGATATGTTAAAATCTTGTTTAGAATTTTTGCATCTATGTTCATCAAGGAGATTTGCATGTAATTTTCTTTCCTTTTTGGGTCTTTGCCAGGTTTGGGTAGCAATATGATGTTGACTTCGTAAAATGAGTTGGGGAGCATTCCATTTTTTTTGATTGCCTAGAATACTTACAGTATGATTGGTGTCAGTTCCTCCTTGTATGTCTTGTAGAATTCAGCTGGGATGTCATCGGGTCCAGGGCTTTTTATAGTAGGTAGATTTCTTATGACTGAGTTGATTTCCTGCATGGCTATTGGTCTGTGTAGGGTTTTAATTTCTTCTTGTTTCAACCTTGGGAGGTTGTGTGATGATAGCAAGAGCTCCATTTTCTTCAGGTTTTCTAGTTCATTTGTATACAGGTTTTTATAGTAGTCTCTGATAATCTTTTGATTTTCTTCAGGGTCAGTTGTGACTTCTCCTTTTGCATTTCTAATTATGTTCATCTGGGCTTTCTCTCTCTCTTTTTTCAGTCAGCCCTGTCAGAAGACCATCAATCTTATATGTCCTTTCAAAGAATCAGCTTTTGGTCTTGTTGATCCTTTCTATGATATTTTTGTCTTGCATTTCCTGCAACTCTGATTTTATCTTGGTGATCTGGATTCTTCTGCTATGGTTAGTACTCTTGCCTTTCCAGCTCTTTTGGGTGTGATGTCAGGCCATTTACTTGTGCTATTTTCTTGGTTTGTGCACCCAATGCTATGAATTTTATTCTTAACACTGCTTTCATAGCATTCCAGAGATTCTGATAAGATGTGTCTTTGTTTCTGTTTGTTTCCAGGAAGCTTTTTATTTCTTTGATTTCTGTGTCGACCAAGAATTCATTCCACAGCATGTTGTTTAGATTACATGTCTTTGTATGTTTTGGAGGTATCTTGTTGGTGGCAATATTTATTTTTATTCCATTGTGATCTGAGAAGATGCATTGTATTATTTTGATCTTTTGAAATTTGCTCATGCTTAATTTATGCCTTAGAATGTGATCTATCTTGGAGAATGTTTCATGTGCTGATGAGTGTAAAGTATACTTTATATTTGTTGGGTGAAGTGTTCTATAGATGTCTATTAAGTCCATTTAATTGAGCATTAAGGTTCTGGATCTCCTTGCGGTTTTTAGTCTTGATGATCTATCTAAAGGTTTCAGTGGTGGTAGTGCATTCAGGTCTCCTACTATGATTGTATGAGAGTCAATATCCTCTTTTAGTTTGCTTATTAGTTGTCTTGTAAGACCTGGTGCTCCTGTGTTGGGTGCATATATGTTTAGGATGGATATTTCTTACTGATGGATTGAGCCTTTTATCATTATGTAGTGTCCTTCCATGTCCTTTTTAACTTTTGATGGCTTGAAAATTGCTTAACTGGATATTAGAATAGCTTTCTTTTATTTTCCATTCACCTGACACATCATTTTCCAGCCTCCAACCTTGAGTCTGGGTGTGTCTTTTGCAGTGGGATGAGTTTCCTCGAGGCAGCAGATTGTTGGATCATTTTTTAAAAATCCAGTTTGCCATTCTGTGTCTCTTCAGTGGTGCATTTCATCCATTCGTGTTCAAGTTGAGTTTTTCTCCTGTCATAGGGCTCCTATGGTGTTGCTTTGTTTCCTTTTGCATTTATATGTTTATGTGCTTTAATTTCTGTCAGTGCTTTTTTTTTTTTGAGTTGGAGTCTCACTCTGTCACCCAGACTGGAGTGCAGTGGCCGCTCTCGGCCACTGCAGCCTCGACCTGCTGGGCTCCGGCGATCCTTCCACCTCAGCCTTCCAAGTAGCTAGAATTACAGGCATGCGCTACCACGCCTGGTTGATTTTTTTTTTTTTTAATTTATTGTAGAGATGAGGTCTCGCTGCCCAGGTGGGTCTCGAACCCATGGGCTCAGGCAATCCACTCACCTCAGCCTCCCAAAGGCGTGGGATTACAGGCTGAGCCACAGAGCCCGATTCTGTCAGTGCTTTATATGCTCTGTTAACTTTGTGTTTGCCTGTACTTTTGTGATATGCATTTTTTTTCTGTGCTCAACACCTACTTAAATATCTTCTAAAGGGCTGGTCTGGAGGTGGCATATTCTCTTACAGATTGGATGTTTGGGAAGGATTTGAATTCTCCATCACTGATGAAGCCTAGTTTGGGCAAGTGGGAAACTCTTGGTTGGAATTACTTATCTTTAAGAACAATAAAAATTGGACTGCAATCCCTTTTGGCATGTACTGTTTCTGTAGATAAGTCTGAAGTGATCTGATGGGTTTTCCCCATAGGTACTCTGATCTTTCTCTCTTGCTGCCTTTAGGATTCTTTTTCTTTTTTGGGGGGCTTACTTTTTGGAGGAAAATTATGTGTCTTGGTAATAGTCTTCTCATGTAATATCTTGCAGGGATTCTCTGAATCTCTTGCACTTGGGTGGTCATCTGTCTAGCGAGATGGGGGAAGTTCTCTTGAATGACCTCGTGGAGTATTTGTTCCCTAGTTTTCTTTTTTTGCTTTGGGGATACCAATCAGGTGTAGGTTAGGTTTTTATTTTTTTAACAAATCAGATAGTTCTCAGAGGCCTTCTTCCTTCTTTAAAATTTTTTTTCTATGTTTTAAACAGACTGTGCTAATTCCATTTTTTGTTCTTCAAGGTCTGAGATCCTTTCCTTTGTTTGGTTTAACCTGTTCCCAATACTTGTTACTTTGTTATTGATTTTGACAATCGATCTCTTTATTTCCATTATTTCAGAGTAGGTTTTTTTTGAAGTTGGCCAGCTCTGCTTTTACTTTCTGTATGATTCTTTGAGTCTCACTTCACGTTTCTCTTTGTTCCTATTGACTTGTGCCATCAATTCTCTGATTTCTGTGGCTATCAACGGAGACTGTTCGTTTTGGGTGGTTATTATTGCTTGTGCTCTGGTGGCTGCTTTTTCATGTGCCATCTCTTTAAAATTATGAGAGTTGGTTTTTCTTCTTTCTTCCCATATTTATCTCTGTGAAAGAGGGAGGAGCTCTACCTTGTGGCAGGTTCTTATTACTGCAGTTTATCTATCAGCTGCTAAACTAGTTAGTTGGGTTAGATTCTTTGCCCCCTTCTGTGTGTACTTGATGACCAGCAGCAGCGGTGGGGGGATGGGTGGAGGAGTAGGGGTAAGGTGGAAGGGTAAGGGTGAGGTGGAGGGGCTGGAGTTGGGGTGGAGGTGTGTGAATCAAACCCGGGTGTCCCAGAATTGCTCACTTTCCTCCCTCTCCCAGTGTGATCTTAGCTCCTATACATGCCTAGCCCATGCCAGGGGATGGAGCACCTGAATTCCTATGCTTGCCTTTTTGTTCTCTGTGTGTTCGAGGAGACCCTCACTGCTTGTAGTGAGTTTCACGCTTCCAAACATGTTCAGGGTGCCTCTTTTAATTGGGGCTGGACCTCCACTCTCTGTCCTTGTAAGAGAGGCACTTGACTGTTGCTCAGCCAGGTGTCAGTAGTGGGTGTGTCAATCAGATTCATCCCACAAATGGACCTTCTCCACAAGGGAACCACTCTCTGTTCCACCAGGGCTCTGGTACCCATCACCATGTCCTGATCAGGTGTTTCACACACTGCCTGGAGGGGTAAACCAGTTCAGAGCATCTTATAATCACTCATCACTCTCCTTTCCAGTTGTATCTTCCTTTTCTGTGAACACCTGGTGCCTAATGGCTGGTGACGAGTGGGGGATGGGTGCCTGGAATTCCATGACTGCCATGTCTTTCTGGAGTCAGTGCACTTAGAGAGACCTTTGCTGGGTTCTCCATGATTAACCTATCCAAAAGTGCCCTGGGTACCTCCAGCTAACCACATCTCTACTCTCTGTCTTGCCAGGTGACTGCAGTGCCAATCTGTTGCTCCATGGTGGCCATCTTGGCTCCTCCCCAATAAAATGATAATTAAAATCTTGTAGGAATTATAGAGACTGATGTTAACTGCAACTAGGAATGATAAGTTGTTTAGTCTTATGGCATGAGTTGCAATTCTGAATTTTTGGAGGGAGATAAAAGGGTCAGATTTCTAGAATGTGAAGAAGCAGGACAGTGAGTTGGAATATGGGAGAGAAATTAGTTATTATTTGAGGATCCTATGGGGAAGATAGTTTTAAGAAAAGAATAGCTAGGCTTTAGTAACAAAAAGGTGGAGGCAATATTCAGGAAAAGATAGAACATGAGAGATTTTATAATCTCCAGTGGACATTGTGTAATGGGTTCTGAATTTGAGTGAATTTTATTATCTTCAGAGGATACAGTATAATGGTGATATTAAGGAACACCTAGACCAGAGAGACCTAGCTGTGAGGGAAAATTGAAGAATTTGGAGTTTCCTATGGTGACAAAGAGCTTGATGGAATTATTCTTGATTGTCTCAAATTTGTGAGGCTGTTAGTGTTGTGGGAAAAGGTCATATAGACTTTGAGACTGTCTGACTCCTGAAGATGATAGTGTGGAGGTTAGAAATGTGAGTTGGAGAATAAGAAGGTCTGGGGTTCTGTCTTCATTATGAATTATATACATATACTACTAACCTAATATAGATTGTATACAATACAATGTATATACATGTAGAAGAATGGGATAAAGATAGCGTAAACAATATTTTTAAAAGGTTTGATAACCACAATAGCTTTGTATTATCTTTGTATAATATCTTAAGGTATTCTGTATACTTAATGTGACCTTGATCATTTAATGCTAGTGAGTATTTTATGTTCATATTTTAGTAATATTAAATTTTTTTGCCTGACTTTTTATCAGGCTGATCAACTTATGGAGGATGAATAACTCACCATAGGAGCAGAGGTGACAGCTCCATCATTTTTGTGCTTTTATTACTTATATAATCATAAATTATCAGTCATCAGTCATTTGTATAATCATCAATGCAGTGTTTCTTTGTGAGAATTTTCTAGGGCTAAATTAGATAAAACTAGTTAATGTAATCAGCAGCTCCACTTTTTGTGGCTATACATAGTATAATACTTTGCACCTGATGAACGCTAGGAGATGAATATGTTTCACCATCAACTCCTCCTACTTCCTTCTACCTATTCAAGAAATCTGCCTGTCTTGTTTACAGTTGATATACTTACAAGGAAGGGGTCAGTGTAACCGCTTTAAAAAATATTAGTAAAGCTTAATTTCTTTCTATTTTTAATAATAAGTGCAAACAGAAGTTTTGATATGTTCTCCTTACATCTCAGTGGCATATCCCAACTTGGCCATTGTTGACAAACTGTTGTTTGTTATTGTTCATCAGAAAACAGGAATAAATAAATCAATGTTAGTCTTAAGATATCATTTGGTGAATAGCAGATTATTAATTTGGAAGGATTTAAAAGATTTTTCATGATAGGTTTATGGGTCTAAAATTTTCGTGATCTGCATTATCATTTGCATATAGGTATAAGAAACACTTCATTCTTTTTTTAAATGAGAAAATGATACCTGATGTTGTTATTATCAGAGGTCTCAGGGAACACTTAAATTGTCACCTTATTTTAAGCATTTGCTTTACTATGAAACCAGTAATTAGATGGGTCTCACCTATCATTCTCAATATTTGAGTATGATTTTGAAAAAAAACTCAACAAAACACACCTTTTTTTGTACATAACTTTCAAGTTTAATTTTGTAATATTTTTCACTCATTAATATGCATACTTTTGCTTGTATGCAATTGCATTCCCTAGACGTATTGTTTTGTTTCATAAGTAACATAGTTGGTGAATATTAATTATATTGTAGAATAAATCTGTTGTTTATTGCTGAAGGGGTCTTTTGGCTTCTTACCACCTTGAAAACCTTTAAATCTAAAGCAATGTGATATTATAGTATCTTCATGCTTTCTAGTTTTGTTTATTCTCCTCTTTAAAAAATAAAATATGTAAATGAATAATTCAAGCTCCAAACATACATACAAATGGGTAATTCAGTCTAGATATTTGCAGCATTTATCCTTGCAAGTTTGAAAGTACTTATCACTTTAGCTGCTAGGTGCTCAGAAAAAAGATGTTAAAAAATAATAAATTCAGCGATAAATTCTTCTTAATTGAAGATCAGCAGTGTCCTTGTAGGGCTGTTTTGGAGAATGTATATATAATGGTATACAGTCAGTTGGTCCATTCATCTCCCAGGCCCACTGACTGACTTAGCTGTGTTGATCATATTCTTTTTCTTCTTTGGTTTATTCTGTGCATTCATTTCTTTTTAAAGTAGGTATACAATACTAAAAAAACAAGACTTGTAATATTCTTGATCATGGGAAGTGCTTGTTTTTGAAAGGCTACCTTTTGCTCATTTTTAATGTAACAAGTTTGGTGGAGAGTCTGAATTGGGGTCAAGAATGGAGGCAGAGTGGGCTACTGGTTGAAAGATTTAGCTGGGAAGGCAAAAGCTGCACTTTACCCTTCAAAGAAGAAGTTCAGGTTTCTTTATTACAGGATTAATTTTGGTAGCCTAGTTGGTAGGCAGCTGACTGAGACTCATTTTTCCAATAAAAATGCCTTCCTCTACTCTCCAGTCTTTGGTAAGTTAAATTCTTGCAAAAATTATTTCATTCATTCATTCATTCATTTGTTCACTTACACATTTTCATCTTTTTACTTAATAAATGTTTATTGAGTTCCATGCATTGTTCTTGATGCTGGAACCATTACCTGACCTCAAGCAGTGTAAAGTTTATATCACTATCTAAGTCATTTTAGTTTTGGCACATATTCATTGACTTTGATCACTTGATGTATGTATTCTGTTTTCTCAGATTCTTAGAACAATTCTCAATGATGATGAGTTACTTACGAAGGGAGGAGTTATGGGTAAACAACAAATTTAACTATTGAATTACTAGCACTCTAGCCGGGCTCGGTGGCTCAGCCTGTAATCCTGCACTTTGGGAGGCCGAGGTGAGCGGATTGCCTGAGCCCACGGGTTCGAGACCTGCCTGGGCAATTTGGCGAGACCTCATCTCTACAATAAATCAAAAAATAGCCGGGAGTGGTAACACATGCCTGTAGTTCCAGTTACTTGGAAGACTGAGGCGGAAGGATCGCTGGAGCCCAGCAGGTCGAAGCTGCGGTGGCCCGGAACAGCCACTGCACTCCAGTCTGGGTGACAGAGTGAGACTCCAACTCCAACTCCAAAAAAAAAAAAAGAATTACTAATACTATTTCTGAATATATGACTTGCATAACAGGATCAGGATGAATTCAATGGTGCTTTTAAACACAATAATAAATTGTTAAGTGTTGCACTGAATTAAAGTTTAAAGTTTAGAGAGTCCTCTCAATCACCGTAACCCAGTGGCTGTCACCCAGTTGCACAGTTTAGTAACACTTGGGGAGCTTCTTTCTCTTCCTCCTCCTTCTCCTCTTTTTTTTTTTTGTAGTCCCTGCCCCAAAGTAGACCAATAAAAACAGAATTTCAGGGTGGAACACAAGTTTTGGCATGCAGCAGACTTGAGAATGCGTCCAGTATGGCATCTAATCTTAAGAATAATCATGCAAAGTAGCAGTTTCTATTATCTACGTTTTGCACATGAGGACACTGACATTCACACAGGTAAAATAAGTTTTGAAAGCCATAGAGCTAGAAAGTGGCAGAGGCAGGATCTGAACCAAGATTGTCCATCTATAAAGCCTTTCCCATTTCCAGAACATAGTGCTGTCCCTCAAATGTGTGGCACTTGTGTTTTTCTTCCCATTATTTCTTAAAAAAAATTCTGATGTTTCTTTCCTGCTAGTTGGCCATGGTGTACATACCTGGAATTAATATCTGTAATGGATAGAATAGAAAGGAGGGAAGGAAGAAATAAAGTGTCATTGTCTTCTTTCTTGCTAGGGTTTGTAGTTTCAGGAAAGGGCTTGAAGATACAGGAGGTGGTAGGAGTTTGCCTATTATTTTAGAATGCTTACTTTTACTTGTTTAATCCATTGTGAAAGTATTGGGGCAATAGTGAACTTTTGTAGAAATAGCGAATTGGGATTATGTGTTAGTTATGACTACAGGTAACACACAGAGGAAATGGAACATTCATATCTCTATATTAAATTTGAGTAGAATAGTTAGCTTGCAAGTGTCTTGGCATGAGCTATGAGAAGACATTTCATTTTTTTTTTGCTTCTTTTTGCAAAGAGATCTCTCAATGAGAAGAAATATACTGCTTGGAACTTTTCCATTTGCTAGAAAGGGCACCTTTAGAGCAGTGGTCCCCAACCTTTTTGGCATCAGGGACCAGTTTTGTAGAAGACAGTTTTTTCATGCATGGGGGAAGGAGGGGATGTGCAGTCAAACCTTACTGCTAATGTTAATCTGTATTTTCTTTTCTTCTTTTGAGTTGGAGTTTCTGTCACCCAGGTTGCAGTTCAGTGGTTAATCTGTATTTTCAGCGCTCCCAGCACTGGCATCACTCTCTCAGCTCCACCTCAGATCACCAGGCATTAGATTCTCATAAGAAGTGTGCAACCTAGATACCTTCATGTACTGTTCACAGTAGGATTCTCACTCCTGTGACAATCTAATGCTGCTGCTGATCTAATAGAAAGCAGAGCTCTGCTCGCTTGCTGCTCACCTCCTGTTGGGTGGCCTATTCCTAACAGGCCATGACTGGTACCAGTCTGCGACCTGAGGGCTGGGGACCCCTGCTTTAGAGTGTTAGTCCTTTGCCCTGTGAGAATTTTATCACCTGGAGTATTATTCCAAATCAAGGAATAAATACATCAGTACAGATATTCCTTGCTCCGTGTTCTCAAAGGTGTAACGGGAGATCATAGTGGGTAGGTATAAAAGGAATGGCCTCTTCAAATTATGCAGCCTCCATTTGTTCCCGTTAGCATTTTAACAATCACTGAAGACAGATTTTAGAGGGTCTTTTGATCTGGTTGATATCATTTCTGTTAGATACCCAGATAAGTACCTTTTCATCTGATCTTCTCTATGCCCTGATCACACTTCTATCATTACACTTAGATTATTATGTGGAACCATATTTATTTACTATATGTCTCTTTTCTCTGCTAGTCTTTGGCATTCTTTAAGGGAAAATATTGTGTTATTTTTCTTTTCTTTTCTTTTTGAAATAGCATTAAAATTTTTTTATTTTAAAGATGTGGGGTACAATTCAGGATTAGGTATGCAAATGTTCATTAGACAGGTACCCTTGTTAATGAGGTGTGCCCTACCTTCCCCAGGAAGATTCCCACTACTGACAATCTCACTTCCCTACCCACTCCTGGCAGTCTCTCACTACTGCCAATCATTCTCTTATAGTATTATGATAATTGTTCAAGGTCTGCTTATGAGTGAGAACATATAATACTCAGTTCTTTGTTTCTGTGAACAATCACTCAGTATTATAAACTGTAAGTCCATCCATTTTGTTCTTTATGGCTGTGTAATATTCCATCATGTATATGTATCACATTTTTTTAAACCCAGTTCTCTTTTGATGGGCAGCACGGTTGGTTCCATGTTCTTGCTACTGTGAACAATGCTGCAATAAACATATGTGTGCAGGTATCTTTTTTATAGAGTGATTTGAGTTCTTCGGGGTATATTCCCAGTAGGGGAATGGCAATATCGTATGGAAGGTTGATTTTTAGATCTTTTAGGAATAGCCACACTATTTTCCACAGAGGCTGTACCAGTTTACACTCCCACCAACAGTGTGGAAGTGTTCCCTTTTTGCTGCATCCTCTCCAGCATCTGTTGTTTTTTTGTTATTGATGATAACCATCCTGACTAGAGTTAGGTGGTATCTCAGTGTAGTTTTAATATGCATTTCTTTAATGACTAATGAGGCCCAGAATTTTTTCATGTATCTGTTGGCTGCTTGTACATCTTCTTTTGAGAACTGTCTATTCACATGTTTTTGCCCACTTTGTAATTGGGCTGTTTGTTTTTTTCTTTTCGGTATGTTTGAGTTTCTTATAGAGTCTAGATGTTAGGCCTTTGTCAGACATACAGTTGGCAAATATTTTTTCCCAGTCTGTGGGCTGTCTCCCTGCTCTCTTGATGGTTTCTTTGGCTTTGCAGAAGCTTGTCAGTTTGATGAGGTCCCACTTATCTTGTCTATCTCATCTCTTACGGCATGGTTGCTTGGGATTTTAATCAGGAATTGGTTGCCAGTTCCAATTTCTATAAGGGTGTCTCCTGCATTTTCTAAGGTTCTTATAGTTTAAAGTTTTTACATTTAGGTCTTTGATTCATTTAGAGTTGATTTTTGTGTATGGTGATAGGTAGAGATCTTGTTTTAATCTTCTGTATGTGGTAAGCCAGTTTTCCCAGTACTATTTACTGAATAGTTTTTCCTCTCTCCAGTTGGTGGTGGAGGCTTTGTCAAAGATGAGTTGGTTGAGAAATTGAGGTTTTGCTTCTGGAATCTCTAGCCTCTTCCACTGGTCTATATGCCTGGGCTTGTACCAATACCAGGTTTTTTTTTTATTATTATAACTTTATAATGGAGTTTACAGTCTGGGAGTGTTATATCTCCTGCTTTGTTTTTTTTTTTGCTGAGGATTGTTTTGGTGATTCATGTCGTTTTTGTTTCCATATGAATTCCTGTATTGTCATTTTCAGGTCTGAGAAGCATGCTGCTGGCAATTTAATGGGTATTGTGTTAAATCTGTGGATTGCCTTGGGTAAGATGAACATCTTAACAATGTTGGTTCTTTCAGTCCATGAGCATGGAATATTTTTCCATTTGTTTGTGTAATCATTGATTTCTTTGACCAGTGTTTTGTAGTTTTCATTGTAAAGGTCTTTCACATCTCTGGTTAGGAAGATGCCAAGGTATCTGACTTTTTTTCTGGCTATTGTGAATGGCATTTTTGTGCTTTTTATTTGGGTTTCTATTTGTTTGTTGTTGATGTATAGAAATGTGACTGTCTTTTGCACATTTATTTTATACCCTGAGACTTTGCCAAAGTCCAAAGTTCAAGGAGGTTTTTGACAGATTCTCTTGGGTTTTCAAGGTATAGAATCATGTCATCTGCAGAGGGATAACTTGACATCCTCTTTTCTTATTTGGATACCAGTGGTCTTCTTCTCTTGTCTGATTACTCTAGCTAAGACTTCCAAAACTATGTTGAAAAGGAGGAGTGAGAGTGGGCATCCTTGTTTTGTTCTGGTTTTCAGGGGAAATGGTTCCAATTTCTGTCTGTTTAGCAGTATACTGGTTGTGAGTTTCTCATAGATGGCTCTTTCTATTTTGAGGTATTTTCATTTATGCCTAGATGCCTAGAGGGTTTTTATCAAGAAGGGGTGCTGGATTTTATCAAAAGCTTTTTCCATGTCTAGTGATATAATCATGTGGTTTTTGTTTTTACATCTGTTGATGTATTTAGTTATGTTTATGGTCTCATGAATGTTGAACCAGCCTTGTTTCCTGGGGAAGAAGCCTACTTGGTTGTGGTGGATGATTCTTAAGGTGTGTTGTTGAATCTGATTTGCTAGGATCTTGATGAGAATTTTAGCATCAATGTTCATCAAGGATACTGGCCTGTAGTTCTCTTTCTTGTTGGATCTTTACCTGGCTTGGGTATCAATGTGATGTTAGCTTTGTAAAATGATTTGGGAAGAGTTGCATCTTTCTCAATTGCCTGGAATACTTCAGTAGGATTGGAATCAGTTCCTTTTTGTATGTTTTGTAGAATCCTGCTGGAAAGCCATCTGGTCCAGGACTTTTTTGTAGGTTATTTTCTTATGACATAGACAATTTCCTGGATTGCTATAATCTGTTTAGGGTTTTGATTTCTTCTTGTTTCAACTTGGGGAGGTTGTGTGATGTCAGAAAGTCCTCTATTTCCATTAGGTTTTCAAGTTTATTTCCATATAAGTGTACATAGTAGTCTCTGATAATCTTTTGTATTTCTTCAGGGTCAGTTGTAACTTGAGCTTTTGCATTTCTGATTGTGTTTATTTGGGTTTTTTCTCTCTTTTTCTTGGCCAATCTAGCTAGGGGACCATCAATCTTGTTTATTCTTTCAAATAACCAGCTTTTTGTTTCATTGATTTTTTGTATTATCTTTTTGTCTTCTATGTCTCTATTTTGGGTTTTTATTTTGGTGATCTGGATTCTTCTGCTAAAGCTAAGGTTTTGGTGGTCTTGCTTTTCCAGCTCCCTTAGATGATTTGTTAGGCTGTTAACTTGTGATCTTTTCATTTTCTTTATGTGTCTTCATAGAGATATGAATTCCCCTCTTAGTACTGATTTCATGGCATCCCAGAGATTTTGGTAAGATGTTTCTTCATTTTCACTTATTTCTGGCTATCTTTTAAACTCTGCTTTGATTTCCATGTTGACCCAGGAGTTACTTAGCATCATGCTGTTTAGTGTTCATGTCTTTGTGGGTTTTTGGGGAGCTTTGTTGGTATTAATATTTATTTTTATTTCACTGTGTTCTGAGAAGGTGCATGGCAGAATTTCAACCTTGTGAGATTTGTTTATGCTTGATTTATGGCCGAGGACATTGTCAATCTTAGAATACATTCCATGTGGTGATGAGTAGAATATATATTCCATGGTTGTTGGGTGGAGTATTCTGTAGGTATCAATTAAGTCCATTTGGTCAAGTGTCACATTGAGGTTCTGTTTCTCCTTATTGATTTTTGTCTTGATGATCTGTCTAGGGTTGTGAGTGGGGTATTAAAGTCCCCAGCTATGATAGTGTTAGAGTCAATATCTTTTTTAAGTTTATACAGAAGCTGCTTTATGAAAGTTGGTGCTCCTATGTGGAGTGCATGTAAGTTTAGGATGGATATTTCTTGTTGATGGATTGAATCTTTTTTCATTTTGTAGTGACCTTCCATATCTTTTAAAATTTTTGATAGCTTAAAGGGTTTTTTGTCTGATATTGATATTGTGACTTGTGCTTTCTTTTGTGTTCCATTTGCCCAAAATTTTGTTTCCCATTCTCTTACTTTGAGTCTGTGAGAGTTCTTTCTGGTGAAATGAGTTTCTTGGAGACAATATATTGCTGCCTCATGATATTTTATCCATTTTGCCATTCTATGTCTTTCAGTGGTGCATTTAGTACATTCACATTCAGGCTAATTATTGAAATGTGAGAGTTGGTCCCTATCATAGGGTTCTTATAGAGTTTGTTGTTGTTGTTGTTGCTGTTTGTTTTATTTCTTTTGATTTCTGGGTTGCTTCATGTGTGTTTTCAATCTTTTTCTTGCATTCTTATGAAGGGCTTGCTGTCCTTTTTTTTCTTTCTTCTGTGTTTAATACTTTCTTAAGTGTTTCTTGTAGATCTGGTCTGGAGGCAGCATAAGCTCTTAGGAATTGAATGTCTGGGAAAGATTTTAATTATCCATCACAGATGAAGCTTAGTTTAGCTGGGTAGGTAATTCTTGATTGAGATTGTTTATCCCTGAGAACTTTGAAGATGGGGTTCCAAGCTCTTCTTGCCCGAAGTGTTTCTGTGGATAAGTCTGCTGCTATTCTAATTGGTCTTTCCCTGTAGGTAGTCTGACCTTTTTCTCTTGCTGCCATTAGAATTTTTTCTTTTATACCTACTTTGTGTAGGTCTACTCATTTGTTGTCTTGCAGGGGTTCTCTGAATCTCTTGTGTTTGATTGGTCACATCACTGATGAGATGAGGGAAGTTTTTTTTTGGATGATTTCATGAAATGTTTGCACCAGGTCGCTGTCCCTCTTTCTGTCTCAGGAAGTCCAATTAATATTAGGTTTGGTCTCTTGAAATGATCGCTCATCTCTTGAATGTTTTGCTCTATCTTTTAAAGCTTCTTTTCTATGTTTTTGACAGTGTGGGTTAGTTCCATATTTTGGTCCTCAAGCTCTGAGATTCTTTCTTCTGCTTGACTAATTCTGTTTTCCATGCTTACCTGTTTGTTATTTATTTCATTCACTGTATTCTTTATTGCTGTTATCTCAGTTATCAACTCCTTCATTCTTTCTTCTTGTCTCTCCTCGATTCTATTTATTCTCTTTATTAATGTCTTGATTTCTGGGTTTGTGGTTTGAGACCAGTCATTCTGGGGGCTCTTCATTCTTTGTGTTCTGATGTTATATTCTCAGTGTCTGACCTCTCAGGGGTCTGTTTGAGACCCATATTCTTCTTTTGGTTTTTCTTCATTTGTGTAGATTTTCTTCCCCTTTTCCCCTCTTCTTTAATTCTGTTGTTCAGGGATGGGAGGGGTAGCTTTTACTTCTGTTTGCTCAATTTCCTATTCTTCCTTGTGAGGATTCTCTGGCTTTGGATCCACAGTCCATCAATTCTGAAGTCCATCAATTCTGAAGATAGCTGTACTTTTTGCAGTTTTGTGATTTAATTGAGGGGGGAGCTGTGATCCAGAATATATCTGCAGATACCAGTATCCACTGACAAGTGTGTGGTACCCCTGGAACCCACTCCCCACTGCCTTACAATCTGTCCATGCAGTGGGGGTATAGGTTTGCTCCCTGAAAGAAAAATGAGGTAAGAAAAAGGAAAAGAATGGAAAAAAGGAAGAAGTGGGGTGAGAGTAAGGTGGAGAGAGAGGAGTAAGATGGAAAACAGACAGATGTACCAACTAACAAATGAAAAGAGACAAAAACAAACACAGAAAAGAGTAAAAAAAACCCCAAAACTAAAACATACAGACAATCATACAAACACACAAACTGACAAAAACCCCCTATCGATGTACTCTCCCTCAAAAATACCCATACACAGACAGGAAGTCTAAAAAAAAGTAATTAAAAAACAGAAGTACAAAAACATTATTGAAAATTGAAAGAGAGAAAAAAGCTAAAACAAAAATCAAGCAAAAATGAGCAAAACAAAAACAAAAATACAAGAATGAAAAAACTTGCTCTGAGGTGGTTCCTGTAAGTCCAACTTCCTTTCAGCTCTGATCTCCAGTCCCTCCCCTCTGTCTCAAGGTAGGCTGATAGGGTTGCTCTCAGAGTGGGTCAGATGCCCCAGGCCTACAGAGGAGGAGGGTAGATCAGATCTGGACTCATTGGGCTTGCTGTCTATCAGTCTGCCATTCAGATCTGACCTGTCTTGTCCAATCCAGCGTAGGGGAGGGGCGTCCGTCTCTCTGAGTTTGATGAGATTACCTTAGGTCCCAAGTTCGAGGCTGGGTGGAGCTGGGCAAGGCAATGCAGGTCTCTTCCTGGTCCTGGGACAGAGAAAATGGCTGTGGTTGATGTTTCCTTGTGGTGGTGGGGCTTCTCTCCAGCTCCTCCTGATCTTCTCTCTCCACGGATGGGATCTGCCCTCCAGCCCCATTGCTGTCGCAGCTGATGGTGTGGGCCAGGTGCCAGGCAATGAGAATCAGCTGAATTCAGCAGGCTCTTCTCAGGAGAGTCCTAAGAACGGGAGACATCCTGTGCGCCAGGGCTTCCAATCTCAGGGTGGTGGGGGGTTGCAGTCACCTCCAGAGGAGAGCCCTGGGTGCATGAACCAGAGTCTCCCCTCAGACAGACTTTCGCTTACCCACTTTCACTCACCCACTGGCACATGCCTACTCATGCAGAGAGTCTCTATGGTTGCTGGCTTTTGTAGAGACTCTCGCAGTCTAGCCTGTCCCATGGCCATCTTGCCAGAAGTCCGGTGTTGTTTTTCAACTTGTCTACCTAGTACCTAGCACAGTGCTTGGCATATAATAAATGCTTAACACACACCTGGTGAATTAAATGGCATTTGTTTTTTGATGGCCATTTTCAGAAAATGGAATTTTGAGCCTGACTTCTGGTTGATAGTAAATTATTCTCTCTAGCAGAGTGTGTCAGAGTGTTTCCAAGAGTGCATTAAAATCCCAGCAGTTATCTTCCCAGGCCACCACTTTTCCTCTTGTTAGGAAACAGTATTTATTATAGTAAATAGCCCATTTGGGTGGTTCATCCAGGCTTTGGTACCAAATTTAACATATCAGGAAGTCACAAATTCCCTTTTGGCCAAAAAGAAGTTTGACAGCTTCTCCCAGTAAAGTAACTTTGCATTAATTTACTCCACTTTATTCATGAAAGGTATAAAAATCTATAAACATTTTATAGCTATTCAGAGCTGGTAAACAACATTCTGGCCAACTACTTATGCTTTTAATAAGCATGTTTTTATGCCTTGTATATAATTTTTGAAAAATTACAGCTTAGTTTGTGGTTTAAATACTCAGTTACATTATCTTGTTTGTAGGTGGTAATCTATGAAGTGATGTTTCAGTGGTTTATAACATTTAGAAAATGTTAAGCTTTTGTCTTACACTCAGTTGTAGGAGAGATGTTCTTTTTTATTTTCAAATTCATTTTAAATTCATACACAGTAAAATTTACCTTTTTGGTGTACAGTTCTATGAGTTTTGGTAAATGAGTAGAGTCATGTAACCATCACCACAATTAAGATAAAGAACAATTCCAACATATTTCCTCTAATAATTATTTCTCATGCTCTCCTTTTGAGGTCAAATCTTCCCCACACCCTTAACAACTGACAACGACTGATCTGTTTTGTCTATTCCAGAATGTCATATATGAGTGTAATCATACAGTGTATAGCCATTTGAGTCTGGCATAAAGCATTTGAGATTCATCTCTTTGTCGCATGTATCAATAGTTTGTTCCTCTTTATTGCAGAATAGTATCTCACAGTATGGCTATCACCATTCTACAATAAATCAAAAATTAGCTGGGCGTGGTAGCGCGCGCCTGTAGTTCCAGCTACTTGGAAGTCTGAGGTGGAAGGATCGCTGGAGCCCAGCAGGTCGAGGCTGCGGTGGCTAGGAGCATGCCATTGCACTAACACTCCAGTCTGGATGACTCCAACTCAAAAAAAAAAAAAAAATCCAGTCTCTGTTTGAGGGTCATGTAGGCTATATACAGCTTTTGGTGATTATAAATAAAACTGATATAAATATTTACAGAGTTTTTTTTGTATGAACAGAAGTTTTCATTTCACTTGAGTAAATACCTAGGTGTGGGACTGCTGAGAAGTATGATTAGTATATGTTTAACTTTGTAAGAAACTGGCAGACTATTTTTCATGGTGGTTATACCATTTAACATTGTCATCACCAACCTCTGGAACCTCTGAGACTTTTAGTTGCTCTGCATCCTTACTAGCAACTGGTATTTTAAATTTCATTTTAGCTATTCTGTTAGGTATATAGAAGTGTAAAGATGCTGCCCAACTTTCTTTGTTGGCAGTACTGAATTGTTTTACATAAACAAATGTTTTTTTTCTTATTTCTCCTTTGGTCATCATTAACACGGAAATTTTGTGGCCATAATCTTAAAAACTCAAGTTTGGTTCTGGTATTCCAAGGAACTCCTTTATATATTTATCAAAGAAACTTATAGTGTTATGAGAAAGTATAAATATTACTGTGGATTAGGACTAAACTTTTACAATTTCACATTAAACTATCTTTCCTTTCTGCCTAGTGTCCCCAGCAGTCCAGTTTTTCTATGATGGTGCTTTTCACATGCTATCATTTGTTCATGACCCTTTACTGATTCTCTCACAACCGTGGTATGGTCTAGTAGTTAAGGGCAGAGACTCTGAAATCCACTAGGCATGGTTTTATTCTCAGCTCTGCCACACACCAGCTGCGTAACCTTGACAGATTAATATATATACACCTCAGTTTGTCGTTTTCAAACTGGTAATGACAGGACTACATAAAGCATTTTTCACAAGTGATCAGGGCCCAATACATGTCAAAAATTAGTAATTAAATACCATTTGCAACAGGACTTATTTTATTTGGCCAACCTTGTCTGCCACAATTCATTATCACAGATCTTCTGATATAATTAAGCAGAGCTCCTAAGTGTCTTGACACCTTTGTTTAATCCTTCTGTGTAGGCATTCCCATTTAGTGCTGTTAATTCATGTCTGAGTATGACTGATGAACAAGAGGGTAGATTATCAGGAGTTGTTTTGTTTGGGAGCTCTAGGCTGAGGCTGGAGGAGAGCAATTAGCAAAGACTATTGGAAGACATTCTGGGATGCTCACTTAAGACTGCTACTTTGTCTTTTTTTTAAATGTTATTTTATTGTCTTAAGAATATTACCATGAGATTTAGCCTCTCAATGATTTTTTAAGTACACAATATAGTATTATATGTAGTGGTACGATGTTGTATAGCAAATCTCTAGAACTTATTCATCTTGCTTAACTGAAATTTTATGTCTCATGATTATCAACTTTCCATTTTCCTCTCCCTTGAGTTCCCAGCAACAACCATTCCACTCTTTGATTCTATGAACTATTTTAGATGTCTCATGTAAGTAAAATCATGTAGTATTTGCTCTTTGGTGACTGGTTTCTTTCACTTAGCACAGTGTCCTTAAGGTATATCCATGTTGTTGCCCATTGCAAAATTTCCTTCCTTTTTTAAGGCTGAATAATATTCCATTCTACATAAATAACACATTTTATTTATTCATTTATTTTTTTGGGTGGACATTTAGATTGTTTCACATTTCAGCTGTTGTGTATAGTGCTGCAATACAGCACTATAGGGGGGTACTGATAGCTTTAGAGATCCTAATCTCAATTCTTTTGGATAAATTCTTTAAGAATAACTAGTACCTGTAATCCCAGCACTTTGGGAGGCTGAGGTGGGAAGATTGCTTGAGGTCAGAAGTTTTAGACCAGCCTGGGCAGCATAGCAAGACCCATATCTCTACAAGAAATAAAGAAATTAACCAAGTGTGGTGACACACCTGTAGCCCCAGCTACTTTGGAAATTGAGGAGGTAGGATTGCCTGAACCCAGTAGCTTGAGGCAGCATTTAGCTGTGATCATGCCACTGCATTCCAGCCTGGGAGACAGAGTGAAACTCCAATTCTATAACAACAACAACAAACCCAAGTGGGATTGCCAAATCGCATGATAGTTCTATTTTTAATTTTTAAAATAATTTCCATAATGTTTTCCATAACAGCTATACCATTTTACACTTTCACTGACAGTGTGCAAAGGTTCCAGTTTTTCCATATCCTCACCAATACTTATTATCTTTCATATTTTTGATAATAGCTATCCTAACATGCATATGATGACATCTCATTGTGGTTGTGATTTGCATTTCTATGACAATTAGTGATGTTGAGCATCTTTTTACACAGTGACATATAACCAATTTTATTTCTTCTTTGGAGCAATGTCTATTCAAGTCTTTAGCTCATTTAAAAAATTGGGTTATTAGTCTTTTCTTTGTTGAGCTATAGGAGTTCCTTATATATTTTGGAAATTATCCTCCTATTAGATATATGGTCTGGAGATATTTTCTCCTACTTTGCAGGTTGCTTTTTCACTTTGTTGATTGTTCCCTTTGCTATGCAGATGCTTTTTGCTTTCATGTGATCTCATTTGTTTATTTTTGCTTTTGTTGCCCATGTTTTTGATGAGCTATCTATGAAATTGTTGCCAAGACCAAGTTCATAAAGATTTTCCCCTATGTTTTCTTCTAGGAGTTTTATGGTTTCATGTCTTACATTTAAGTCCTTAATCCATTTTGAGTTGATTTTTGTGTATGATGTAAGGTAAGGATCCAATTTCATTCTTTTGCATGAAAGTTTTCATGCACTATTTTCTTTTCTTTTCTTTTTTTTTTGAGTTGGAGTCTCACTCTGTCTCCCAGACTGGAGTGCAGTGGCCGCTCCTGGCCACCACAGCCTCGACCTGCTGGGCTCCGGCGATCCTTCCACCTCAGCTTTTCGAGTAGCCGGAATTACAGGCATGCGCTACCACGCCCAGCTGATTTTTTTTTTTAATTTGTTGTAGAGATGAGCTCTCGCTGCCCAGGCAGGTCTCGAACCCACGGGCTCAGGCAATCCACTCACCTCAGCCTCCCAAAGGCGCGGGATTGCAGGCTGAGCCACCGAGCCCGGCTCATGCACTATTTTCACAGCACTATTTGTTGGAGAGACTATTCGTTCTCTACTGTGCATTTTTGGTACCTTTGTTGAAGATAAGTTGATCTTTAGCATGCTGCTTGTCTTTTATTTATTTACTTATTATAAAGATGTGGGGGTACAATTCAGGGTTAGGTACAAAGACATTAATCATGCAGGTACCCTTGTTGATGGGGTATGCACTCCCTCCCCTAGCAGTTTCCCTCAACTGCCAATCCCACCCCCCCATCCCCTGACAGTTTTCCACTACTGCCAATCACTTTCTTAGTATTATACTTGTTCAAGGTCAGCTTATGAGTGAGAACTCAGTTCTTTGTTTCTGCGATAAATCACTGAGTATGTTCGACTCCAAATCCATCCAAGTTGCTGCAAAGTCCGTATATTTTTCCTTTATGGCTGCATAATATTCCATTGTGTATATGTACCACATTTTTTTTAATCCAGTTCAGCTTTGATGGGCAACACAGTTGGTTCCATGTTTTTGCTATTGTGAATAGAACTACAACAAACATATGTGTGCAGGTATCTTTTTGCATTCCTGGCCTGGTGAAGAGGAGAACAGGTGTGAGTGTGGTATTGGTGCTTAGTTGAAGAAAGATGCCACTGAATGAGGAAGAGAAGGTGCTATCACATATTTTTTTTCTGAGAAAACGCTGTATTTTATTTTATTTCTATCTGATGCATCATATACATTTTTTTGTTATGAGTGTCTATGCAGATAGCTAAGGAAAACAGATTTTTCCGGATATATATCAAAACCCAGATCACCTTTGTATGCTAACATTTATTTAATAATTTGATAAGAGGAACATGTTAAATAGTGTAAAAGCAATAATACTCAATTTGACTATCCATCCTGGCTTTTACAGAACTTACTTCTGAGCTCACTAGACTCAAATTCAGGATAGCATCTGTTTCATCTATCAGCACTTATAGAGCACCTGACATAGTAGTTCATGGTACAGAACAGGTGCTTAATAAATATGTTTAAGAATTGAACAAAAATTTTCACCAGCAAGTAAAAAACATATGACTGATTAAATGGCACGAGAGTACCAACTGTTTAATTATGCAACAATAGGTGCTTTTTGCAGAAATTCTAGGATTATTAAAGTAGATTAAGAATTAGATAAAAAAGAATTTCTTCAGAAATCAAAATCATTCTCATATGTTGGACTCATCAGTATGATTTTAGCTCAGGGAGGACTTTATGGAGTGCAGTGGCACTGTGAACACTTGAATTCAGGCAGCTCTTAGAGTACCACAGTGTTGCTGTCTTAACCTGAGGGTGGTAGCAGCAGGAACAATGATGTGGCATTGATACCGACTGGAGAAGAGTTCCTAAATGGAAGTCCATGAGGGAATGATCTTGACACTCTTTAAGGAGTCACAGACAACCTTAAAGAAGGAATCTGGCATTAGGTGGTTGGGGGCAAGAAATTTGAGTTACTTCTATTAATGAACTCTCATTTATCCCCATAAGGTTAGGAATGTCTGGCAAAACTCAGTTTATATCTAGAAATTTCTCTCCATATTTTATACCTGTCCACGTACAGTGTGTCCTTGAAGACCCAAACTTCACCTCTTCTAATAAGGTTCATTTACTCATTTATTTAATTTTTGCCTTTAAAAATAATGTCCTATCTCAATAACTAGATTGTAAAACCCATGAGGACTTTTTTTTTTTTTTTTTTTGAGTTGGCGTCTCACTCTGTTGCCCAGACTGGAGTGCAGTGGCCGCTCCCGGCCACCGCAGCCTCGGCCTGCTGGGCTCCGGCGATCCTTCCACTTCAGCCTTCCAAGTAGCTGGAATTACAGGCATGTGCAACCACGCCCGGCTGATTTTTTGATTTATTGTAGAGATGAGGTCTCGCTGCCCAGGCGGGTCTCGAACCCGCGGGCTCAGGCAATCCACTCACCTCAGCCTCCCAAAGGCGCGGGATTACAGGCTGAGCCACCGAGCCCGGCTCCCATGAGGACTTGTACGTATTTGTTTTGCCATCCCTATTTTCTCTGTCTACCCCTCTGCTTTTTCCATATCTGCAATGTGTGTGTGTGTGTGTGTGTGTGTGTGTGTGTGTGTGTGTGTGTGTGTGTGTATGTTAGAAGTTGAGAAATGTTCATTGAAGTTTTACTCCAGGATTTGCGGTGCTATTCTGAAAATTCTCTTTGAAACAAATTGGTAGATAAATATGATTACTGTTAAAAATCCACTGGAGCCTATGCACCATTTAGTTTTCCAGAGACACCAAAAGGGGACTATCAAACATGACAATATTCACTAGAGGTTTTTCTTCCTTTTCTCAGGGAAATACTACATGAATTTTAACATTTGATTCCATATAACAAAGCTATTTATTATTTTAAGCCATAGTATATATAAAATCGCTTAACAACTTCATACACCTCAGTCTAGTTGAAGTTCTGGGGAAACAGTAGCAGCAGGTGAATCTGAAAGGTTATGCCGCAGTTAAAAGGGCGGTTTCTTCATTGTTTTGCCCAGGATAGATTATGTCTTTCAGAGACCAAGCTGTATCTGGGATCTGGTCCTACAAAAACACAACAGCAAATCCAAGGAAAATCCTTGCCTGAGTTAGTCTTAAGAAAAATAATTATTAAATCATTTTTGAACCTGACATATTAGTATGCTGAATGATTTCATGCTGATCTCAGCATGGACACTACTTTTTTGCATTCAGATTGGATCTGTGGAGATAGTAAAAAGCTTCAGAGAAGGCCAGATAAATTTGACAAGATTTTAACATTGATTTTCTTTTTTTGATTTTCAACTTGGAATATTCTTGTAATATTATTTAAACATAATTTTAAATGAAATTTTGCCTTTCTAAAAAATGGAATAATCAAATTTACAAATCCCTCCTGCCTCCCCCCTTGAGAGGTATTATAATACATTTTATTTATACAAAGCCATAACAAAGATTACAAGAGGTCTTTTCTATTTCTAATGTTTGAAACCACTATAATTAAATATTGGAAGTATGAAGAAAGTCAGGTAACTGATATATTAATGAAAACTATTTTTATCAGGTATTTAAATATTTAGGGATAAAGAAAAACTGAAATCACACATCTACTTGCATATCTATTTGGGGTTAAATTTCTTTTTAAAAAATTTTCTTTATTTTTTATTTTAAAGATGCGGGGTACAATTCAGGGTTAGGTATACAAATGTTTATTATGCAGATACCCTTGATGATGAGGTGTGCCCCCCACTCTCCTGGTAGTTTCCCACTACTGCCATCCCTTTCTCATAGTATTATGATAATTGTTCAAGGTCCACTTATGAGTGAGAACATATGGTACTCTGTTCTTTGTTTCTGTGATAGATCACTGAGTAATGATCGACTCTAAATCCATCCAAGTTGCTGCGAAGTCCATATGTTTGTCCTTCTTTATGGCTGCATAATATTTTGTTGTGTGTAAGTACCACATTTTAAAAATTCAGTCCTGCTTCGATGGGCAGCATGGTTGGTTCCATGTTTTTTCTATTGTGAATAGAGCTGCAACAAACACCTGTGTGCAGCTATCTTTTCTGTAGGATGATTTGAGTTCCTCCAGGTATATTCCCAATAGGGGGATTGCTGGGTCATATGGAAGGTCAATTTCTAGTCCTTTCAGAAATCGCCACATTGTCTTCCAAAGAGGCTGCACTACTTTGCATTCCCACCAGCAGTGTAGAAGTGTTCCTTTTTCTCCACATCCTTGCCAACATCTGTTGTTGTTTGTTTTATTAATGATGGCCATTCTTACTGGGGTTAAGTGGTATCTCAATGTTATTTTAATTTGCATTTCTCTGATGATTAGTGAGGCTGAGCACTTTTTCATGTGTCTGTTGGCTGCCTGTATATCTTCTTTTGAGAAGTGACAATTCATGTCTTCAGCCCACTTTTTAATGGGACTGTTTTTTTCCTTTCAGCGCATTTGAGTTCTCTGTAGATACTAGATGTTAGACTTATGTCAGATTTACAGTTGGCAAGTATTTTTTCCCATTCTGTGGGCTGTCTCCCTACTCTCTTAATGGCTTCTTTTGCTTTCCCGAAGATTGTCAGTTTGATGAGGTTATTTGGGGCTAAATTTCTTAGGCTGAAGTAAGAAAATGTTTTTGGTCATATGTTGGCATAAGGAATAAACATGGTATTAAAACTGAGCAGTTTTTATTTATTACAGTCCTCTATATCAATCAAAACAAAACTCATCTTTATCACAAGTGATGGATAGAACAACAGTAATTGCTTGGAGATTTGTCACATATGATCTATTTTCACTCTAAGAGAGCTCACTTTTAATAATAGGTATTTCAATGTGAGTGTTTTTTTTTTTTTTAAACAAACCTTGTATTAGGAATGTGATCATTACCTGGAATATAAGCTATCAAAAAAAATCCTGTACTTTATTCTCTTTTCATTTGAGATTTTTCTATTTCTGAATAGTCAAAAGTATTGTAAGTATAACCTGTCTAATGTGGAACTGGGCTATTTTATGGAATATTGGTGGCTAAGTATTAACATTTCTGATTGTCATGCTAACCCCAACAACTAAATATTGTATGCTTTAATTTGAGTCTGTTGATAATTCTTAAGATATACAGTATATATCCTAATTGTGCCTGAGAATAGTCTTGCCATTGTTTAGTTGGGACAAGATTTTCTTTTTCTTTTTTTTTTTTTGAGCTGGAGTCTCACTCTGTTGCCCAGGCCGGAGTGCAGTGGCACGCTCACAGTCACCCCAGCGTCAACTTTCTTGGCTCTGGTGATCCTTCTGCCTCAGCCCTCCAAGTAGCCAGAACTACAGGTGTGCACTACCATGCCCAGCCAATTTTTTTATTTATTGTAGAGATGAGGTCTCACCATGTTGCCCAGGCTGGTCTTGAACCCATGGGCTCAGGCAATCCTCTCACCTTGGCTTTCCAAAGTGCTGGGATTACCGGCTTGAGCCACCGTACCCAGCTGGGACAAGATCTTCTTTATTAAATCACCATGTGTTTTTGAATAGGTTATCAGCTTTGTCCAAACTTTCCAATTTGCAAACTTGCTGTGATTATGTATGAATTACTAATACATAATTAAGCTAAGAATTATGTCTACCTTGGACAAAAATAAGGAAATCAGAAGTATAGTCTTAGTAAGGACACGATGTTGCTTTCTTTTGCTCAGGGTTAGAATTTACCCTAAAGAATGAGTGATTGCAAGAAACCAATCATGCTCCTTAAAGGTGACAACCAGTATCTGGTCTCGAGTCTTTCCAAGGATTTTTGTAACAAAATTGTCCAATTCTCCATTTCACAAGGTTTTATTTTTTAGTACCTAAAAGAGAAATGTTGGTCAAAATCCCTAATTTTTTTTTCAATGAAGTAACTGAGGCTCAGTTGGGTAATGAAGACCACAGTGATAATATCAGAGAGGGTACTGATTCTTAATCTAGTGGTTTATTCATTAATTGAATAATACATTTTTTTTGCACCATGGAAATAAATGTTTCCAGATACAATCAATAAAATGCTGACATTGAATAGACTATCATATTTTTTTGCACAATTTTCGTAGCCACTGAAAGATTGCCAGAAATGTCTTTCACCTCAGCCATCTTCAGAATGAGAAGACGCTGTTAGTTATTGTAGGCACATTACTTTGGTTTGCCTAAACATAATTGTCTCATGAGACATTTATTGGAAAAAATTGTTTTGGCTTTCTTGTTTGCATGATTTTTTAAAAGAAGCTATGTCTCATCTATGATTCCCGAACAGTGATTGTCATAAGCTACCAAGGTTTTTCTGTGATTTGGTTCTTGTCCAGGTTTCTCTCTCTCTCTTTGGTGGTTGTCTAGGTTTCTTCCTCTCTCTTTGGTGCTTGTCTAGGCTTCTCTCTCTCTCTCTCTCTGTCTCGCTCTCTCTCTGCCTCAGAAGTACTGACAGTTTGGTTCCAGACCACCACAATACAGTGAACATCACAATAAAGTGAGTCACACAAAGTTTTTGGTTTTATGCTTTCTCTATACTGTGGTCTGTTAAGTATAGAGATATACTGCAATAACAGTATATCTTGATTAAAATATCGCTGACAAGTGGGACCTCATCAAACTGAAAAACTGGCAAAGCAAAAGAAACCGTCAAGAAAGTGGTCAGACAGTTCACAGAATGGGAAAAAATATTTACCAACTGCATATCTGACAAAGGCCTAACATCCAGGAACTCAAATGTGCCAAATGGAAAAACAAACAACCCTATTCAAAAGTATGCAAAAGACACAAATAGACACTTCTCAAAAGAAGACACACGAGCAGCTAACAGACACATGGAAAATGCTCAGCTTCAATAATCACCAGAGAAATGCAAATCAAAACCACATTGAGATACCACTTAACCCCAGTAAGAATGACTATCCCTAATAAAACAAAAAAACAACAGATGCTGGTGAGGATGTAGAGAAAAGGGAACACTTCTACGTTGTTGGTGGGAATTCAAACTAGTTCAACCTCTATGGAAAACAGTATGGCAATTCCTAAAAGAACTAGAAATTGACCATTCATTTGACCCAGCAATCCACATTCTGGGAATATACCTGGAGGAGCTTAAATCACTCTACATTAAAGACACCTGTGCACACATATTTATTGCGGAACTATTCTGGATGGAATTCATAGACACTGTGAACAATAATAATGGGAGGGGAGAGGAGCTAAGGTTCAGAAACTACCTACAGGTCACAATGTTCACTATATGGGGAATGGGCCACCCGAGACCCAATCCCTATGACTACGCAATGTGTACATGTAAAAAATATGCATATGTGTCCCTTGCATCTAAAATAAAAAATTCTATTGTTAAAAAATACCAATGATCATCTGAGCCTTCAGCCAGTCTTGATCTATTTTGCTGGTGGAGGGTCTTACCTCCTTGTGGATGGCTGCTGACTGATCAGGGTGGTGGTTGCTAAAGATTGGCGTGGCTGTGGTAATTTCTGAAAATAAGACAATATGAAATTTGATGGATCCATTGACTCCTTCACAGGTGAAAGACTTCTCTTGTAGTATGTAATGTTGTTTAATTACATTTTACCCACAGTAGAACTTTATGTATATATGTATGTATGTATTTATTTTTGAGTTGGAGTCTCACTCTGTCACCCAGACTGGAGTGCAGTGGCCGCTCCTGGCCACCGCAGCCTTGACCTGCTGGGCTCTGGCGATCCTTCTGCCTCATCTTTCCAAGTAGCTGGAACTACAGGTGCGCGCTACCACACCCGGGTGATTTTTTGATTTATTGTAGAGATGAGGTCTTGCTGCCCAGGTGGGTCTCGAACTCATGGGCTCAGGCAATCCACTCACCTCAGCCTCCCAAAGGCGCGGGATTACAGACTGAGCCACCGAACCCAGCTAGTAGAACTTCTTTTAAAATTGGAGTCAATTCCCCCAAACCCTGCCACTGCTTTACCAACTAAGCTTATGAAATATTTTAAACTCTTTGCTGTCCTTTCAACTATGTTCACTGCATCAAAGGGAATACTTCTACACTGTTGGTAGGAATATAGGCCAGTTCACCCTTTGTGGGAAGCAGTGTGGCTATTTCGCAAAGAACTAAAAATTGTGCTTCCATATGATCCAGCAATCCCTCTTCTGGGAATATACCTGGAGGAGCATAAATTGCTCTACCAAAAGGATACCCACACACATATGTTCATTGTAGCACTAGTCACAATAGCAGAAGCATGGAATCAACCCAGACGCCTATTGAAAGTGGACTGGATAAAGAAAATGTGGTGCATATACATGATGCAATATTACATAGTTATAAAGAAGGACAAAATCATAGCCTTTGAGACAACATGGATGCAGCTGGAGACCTTCATATTAAGTGTACTATCACAGAAATAAAGAGCTGAATACCTTATGCTCTCACTTTCCCTGATCAGAGCTCTGAATTTGTTCTAATTTGAAATAGGGCCATGAGTGAGAAGTTGCTGTCTCTTGTGGTTTTGAGAGTCAAATAATAAGGTAGGGGATGGAGAACTAGGATTCAGAAGAGGGCCCTGATCACTGGTCACATGGGCATACAGGTGGGATTGGCAGACACTGGATACTGCTATGGGAAGGAGTGAGGAAGGAGGGAGGGAGGACATGTGGAAATACACTGGGTACCAGGTTCACTATCAAGGGGAGAGAAGCCCAGTTAGAAGTCCAGACTCCACCTGCATGCAACTTACTTTTGTGGTCAATCCTCACTTGTATCCCACAATTCTAAAATATGGTAAAAATCAAATCAAATCAAGTCAATGTCCACTGTGTCTTCACAAGGAGTAGATTTCGTTTGGGACATGACTGAGAGGGATGAACCCAGGTGAAGCCTGGACATCAGCCACAATAGAATGACTCTACTCCAGGCCAATACCTGAGGAAGTGACAGTCCTGCATCTCCCACTGGAGGGGATTCCCCTGAAAATATGTAAGTGGGAGAGGAAGACTGAAGTCCCCTCCACTTCCTCCACCTCCTCCTCCTTCCCTGGGTTGGACACTGGGGAAATTGTGAATGAGGCTGCAGCTCTGCAAGAGACAGCAGAGAGGTTTACCTGTGAGCAGCTGAGAGGAACAATTACCGCACCTGCCACAAGAGGGCAGATTGTTTTTAGTTATTATTATTATTATTTTTAAATATGTTTTTAAAATTTTTAAAATTACTTTTCTTTTGTGCATGAATGTGTATGTAAGGGTTCAATATGGATTCCCCCAACATTTTTTCTTTTTCTTTCTTTCTCCTTTCATTTTTTTGTTTTCTGTTTATATGTGTACATGAATGATTCAGTGTTCATCTTTCAGTTTTTTTGTTTTGTTTTTCTTTTGTTCTCTTTTTTAGTTTAATGTGTGTGTGAATGTATGTGTGAGGGTTCAAATTGAATTCCTTTTTAAAATATTTTCTTTATTTTGTGTTGGGCATGTGTGTGTGTGTGTTCAGTTTTCCTGTTTTTGGTGTTTTTTTCTCCAGTTTGTTTTGGTTTTATTTGTGTGTGTGTAATTGTTTTTGCTTTGGTTTCTGCTTTTGTTTTTCTGTGTTGTCTTTTTCTTTTTTCTATTTCTGTCCATCTTATTTCATTCTACTTTTCTCTGTTCTCCTCATTACTATTAATGTATCTTGGACTCAGGGGATACACACATGTACTCATTGCATCATCATATAGAGTGGTGATGGGGAGTGGGTTTTTGGGAAACTATACTGCAATCATTGAACATTGTAATTTGCAAAGAGTTTCTGAATCCTAGTTCTCCATCCCCTACCTTATTATTCGACTCTCAAAACCACAAGAGACAGCAACTTCTCACTCATGGCCCTATTTCAAAATAGAACAAATTCAGAGCTCTGATCAGGGAAGAAGAGAGGGCTGAGCAAACATCAGAAGTGAAATTATCTCCCACTTCCACAGACTAACAGAACTAAAGAGAAAAGAAGGAGATCTGTCACAAATGAGGAAAATGCAATGGAAGAGCACAGGTAATTCCCAGTGTAATGAAGAGAAAATGGCTGAAAAACCAGACCTCAGAACCCAAATAATGGAATCACCAATGACTGGCCCCAGAAAATAACAAAGATTAGGGAATTAGTGGAAAGAGTGAAAGAGATTCAAGAAAGACAAGATGGAACACGGAAAGAACTTGCAACCGAGATTTTGGCCATAAAAAATTTCATCCAGGAAATAAATAACAAGTTGACAAGTATGGAAAGCAGAGTTAATCAAGTGGAAGAAAAAATCTTCTCAGAACTTGAAGACCAAAACATGGAATTAATCTGATCTGTAAAAAACATAGAAAGTAGAACATTCAGAAAGAACAAACGAAGCCTGCAAGAGATGAGTGATTATATCAAGAAGCCAAACCTATGCTTGACTGATATCCCAGAAGAAGAAAAGGAAAGGGAGAACACCTTGGAGCAAGTATTCCAGCAGGTTATTCAAAAAAACTTTCCCCATATCACCAGAGATGTGACCAGCCAAACACAAGAGATGAAAAGAACCCACACAAGACATTGAATGAGAAGACCAACCCCTAGACACAAAGTAATTTGCCTACACAAAGTAGGTACAAAGGAAAAACCCCTAAAGGCAGCAAGAGAGAAAGGTCAGACTTCCTCCCAGCAAAAACTAATCAGAATAGTAGCAGACCTACTGGCAGAAACATTATAGGCAAGAAGGGTCTGGAGTGCAATATTGAAAGTCCTCAAAGATAAACAATTCCAACCTAGAATTTTCTGCTCAGCCAAGCTCAGCTTTATCAGTGATGAAGAATTGAAATCTTTCCCAGACATCCAATCCCTAAGAGATTTTGATGCTTGCAGACCAGCTCTACAGGAGACTTAAAAAGGTGTTAAGCACAGAAGAAAGAAAGAAAATGACCACATACTTCCCAAGAGAACAGGAGAACATAGAGTCAACAGAGAATATATTACAACTGCAAACTTGAAAACAAACTCATACATCAACCCAAAAGTTAAAAGAAAACAAACAAACAAAAAACTTTGTAAGAACCTCATGATGGGAATAAACAATCACATTTCAATAATAAGCTTGAACGTGAATGAACTAAATGCACCTCTGAAAAGACACAGAATGGCAAACTTGTTGAAAAATCATGACCCATGCATCCAAGAAACTTGCTGCATCCAAGAAACTCATCTCACAAGAAGGGATGCACAGAGACTCAGAGTTAGAGAATGGAAAACAAATTTTCAGGGAAATGGATCACAAAAGAAGACAAAACAATCTTTACGTTATCATAAATTTAAAAAAGATACAAAAGGAACCTACATAATGATAAAAGGTTTACTCCATCAGCAAGTGATATGCATCCTAAACATATATGAACCCAACACAGGAGCACCAGTGTTTAGAAAGCAACTACTGAGTAAACTAAAAAAGATATTGACATGAACACTATTATAGCCGGGGACTTAAATACCCTGCTAAAAACCCTAGATAGGTCTTTGAGGCAAAACAAATCAACAAAGAGATCAGGAACCTCAACTTTAACATTTGACCAAATGGACTTAATAGATACCTAAATAAAACTTTACCCAAGAGTCACAGAATATATATTTTACTCATCACCACCTGGAAGATCGATCACATCCTCAGCCTCAAATCAAGCATAAACAAATTTTGTAAGATTAAAATACTGTCATGCACCTTCTCAGACCACACTGGAATAAAAATAAATATCAGCACCAATAAAATTTCCCCCAAATCTGCAAAGACATGGACACTAAACAGCATTATGCTGAATGACTCTTGGGTCAACACAGAAATCAAAACAGAAAGTAAAAGAATCCTGGAAACAAATGAAAGTGAGGAAGCTTCTTACCAAAACTCTGGGATGCCATGAAGTCAGTTCTAAGATGAGAATTTATATCTGTATGAACATACATCAAGAAAATGGAAAGATCACAAGTTAACAACTTAACAAATCACCTCAGGGAGTTGGAATGACAAGATAGCCAAAACCCTAAGTTTAGAAGAATAATCCAAATCGCCAAAGCAAAAGCCCAAATACAGGACATAGGAGACAAAAATGTCACAGAAAAACAAACAAAAACCAAAAACAAAACAAAAAAAACAAGTCAGAAACCTGGTTCTTTGAAAGAATAAACAAGATTGATGGACCCCTAGCCAGAATGACCAAGAAAAAAAGTGAAAAGCCCAAATAAACACACTTGAAGATGCAAAAGATGAAATGACAACTGACCTCGAGGAAATGCAAAAGGTTATCAGAGCTTACTATGCACACCTTTATGGGAACATACTTGATAACCTAAATGAAATGGAGGACTTTCTGACATCATACAACATTCAAAGGTTGAAACAAGAAGACATTGAGACACTAAACAGACCAATAACAACCCAGAAAATTGATTCCATCATAAGAAAACTACCTACAACAACAACAACAAAAAACCCTGAACCAGATGGCTTTACAGCAGAATTCTATAAAACATACAAGGAGGAGCTGATACCAGTCCTATTGAAAGTATTCCAGGCAATTGAGAAAGACAGAATTCTCCCCAAATCATTTTACAAATCTAATGTCACACAGATATCCATACAGTATAAAGATTCAACAAAAAAGAGAACTACAGGCCAATATCCCTAATGAACATAGATGCAAAAATTCTCAACAAGAGTCTAGTAAACCAGATCCAACAACACATATCAAAAACCATCCATCATGACTAGATAGGCTTCATTCCTGGTATGCAGGGCTGGTTCAAAATCTGCAAGACCATAAATATAATTAAATACACCAACAGATGTAAAAACAAGAACCACATGATTATATCATTAGATGCAGAAAAAAGCCTTTGATAAAATCCAGCATCCCTTCTTGATTAAAACCTTTGAACACATAGGCATTGAAGGAGCATACCTCAAAATATTAAGCACTATCTACGATAAACCCACAGCCAGCATAATGCTAAATAGACAGAAACTGGATTCCGGTTTTCTCCTGAAAACCGGAATAAGACAAGGCTGCCCACTCTCACCCCTCCTGCTCAACATTGTGTTGGAAGTCCTAGTTAGAGCAATTAGACAAGAGAAGGAAATCAGGGATATCCAAATAGAAAAAGAAGTTCTCTCTCTACTGATGATATGATTCTATCCCTCAAAAATCCAGGAGAATCTGTCAAAACCTCCTTTCACTGATAAAGGACTTTGGTAAAGTCTTAGGGTACAAAATAAATGTGCAAAAGACAGTCACATTCTTATACAACAGCTGCAAACAAGCAGAGAACCAAATTCAAAGCACAATCCCATTCACAAAAGCCACACACACACGAAATACCTCAGCATTTTTCTAACCAGAGAAGTGAAAGACCTTTACAATGACAACTACAAAACACTGATCAAAGAAATCCAAGAAGAGACAAACAAATACAAAAATATTCCATGCTTATGGATAGAAAGAATCAACATTGTTAAGATGTTCATTCTATCAAAGGAATCTACAGATTCAACGCAATAGCCATTAAGTTACCAACATCACTCTTCTCAGACCTGGAAATGACAATACAGAAATTCGTGTGGAAACATAAACAACCATGAATAGCCAAAACAATCCTTAGCAAAAGAAACAAAGCAGGAAGTATCACACTTCCAGACTTCAAACTTTACTATAAGGCCACAGTAATCAAAAGAGCCTAGTGTTGGAACAAGAACAGGCATATAGACCAATGGAACAGGATAGAGATTCTGGAAGCAAAGCCTCAATTCTTCAACTAACTCACCTTCAGCAAAGCATCTATCAACAACCACTGGAGAGGGGAGAACCTTTTCAGTAAATGGTTCTGGGGAAACTGGTTGATCACTTGCAGAAGATTGAAACACCGTAATGCAGAAGACACCCTTACAGAAATGCAGGAAACACACAGAAATAGGATTAGACAACCAATTCCTGATCCAAGCAGTCCATACCATAAGAGATAAGAAGGACAAGTGGGACCTCATTAAACTGAAAAGCTTCTGCAAAGCAAAAGAAACCCCGAAGAGAACAGGGAGATAACCCACAGTATGGGAAAAATATTTGCCAACTGTATATCTGACAAAGCCCTAATATCCAGAATCTACAAGGAACTCAAACGTGTTGAAAGGAAAAACAAAAACAAACAACAAAAAACACAACCGCATTAAAAAGTGGGCAAAAGACATGAATAGATACTTCTCAAAAAAAGATATAAGAGCAGCCAACAGACACATGAAAAAGTGCTCAGCCTCACTAATCGTCAGAGAAATGCAAATCAAAACCCCACTGAGATACCACCTAACCCCAGTAAGAATGTCCATCATTAAAAATCAAACAACAGATGCAGTGAGGATGTGGAGAAAAGGGAATGCTTCTACATTGCTGATGGGAATGCAAACTAGTTCAAACTCTATGGAAAACAGTATCGTGACTTCTGAAAGAACTAGAAATAGACTTTCCACATGACCCAAAATCCCCCTACTGGGAATATACCCTAACACGTAGGAAACACATGTATGCACATCAGAGGAGGCAACCCACTGTTGACCAAGTCCTCAAAACAAATGCCATAAAATGCCATAGATTTTGAATGCAGTACATTGCATTACCAGAGATGGCACATCTTGTCATGTCTGTCATTGTAATTAGTCCTGATGACTTCCACCAGCTTAGCCAGAGTTCCTTTGTCTTCCAAATTAACTTGTGTTAAGGCAAGAGTGGTACATGTCTTCCTGTGTACTTGACACCCTAGTCTTTTCTTCCCATAGATAATTCAGAAAGGAGCCCCCATCTTAGGACATGAGACTGGCAGGAAGACAACCAGGTCTATGGAATCCATGTCACATGCAATCACCACTAGCTGAGCCTCTGGTTCGCCACCAAAGTGGTGACAGTATTAACCCCTGCTTAGAGGACAGGTGGTCTTTTAGTGTGGACATCATCTATGCTGGCAGCTATTTTCTCAGTCTGGGCCAACAGTCTTTGCTTCTTCTCTTGCTTTCTCTCTGGTCTGTACTTGTGGGTCTGCTTAAGCAGAGTAGTTGTTTGGTGGTTGAAGGCCTGGGTGAATTGGCAGGAGGTATTTTCAGCCATTTTTAGAGGATAGCTCTTTGCCCCTGCAACCAGGTGTTGTGAGGCCTTTTGACAAAGCGAGTGAGGTCCCTTTCGGGCTGGATGTCCTGACCAATGCCAAAATTCTTAGGCTTTTTCCTCAAACAGTAGATTCATCACCTTTTTGGCCTCCTGCTTCTTTGTGACAGCAGGGACTGGGGCCACCCTCTTCTTCTTGGCCTTCTTTGCTTTTGGCATCTTGGGCAGCTGGAGGGGAGCATTGCCAAGCATGTTTGCATACAGGGTTTTATGATACTTTGTTGTAAGAAATTCTTTATAAACCGTAATAAAAGAAACCTTAGTGGTCTTTTAGGTCAAATCAGGTAAATATACTGAGTATGTACAACTACTCTCTCATTGTGCTTATGGAAGACTTTGCAAATTGCTCTAGACATTCTACTTTTGTCCAGAATCAGCTTCAGAATCCTTCTTAACACATTGCTTCAGCTAGTCATTATTAGTTGATGGAAATTGATGTGAGGTTGAAACTAAGTATCATATATAATCTAGTTTGACCTCTCATTTTTCACATGAGGCAACTGAGGCCCCAAGAGGCCAAGAACCTTAAAGGACACTTACAGCTGAAATTAGAACTGATGTTCCCAGATTTGTTTTAATGTTCTTTTTACTCCATCATCCTAACCAGTAAGTAAACAAAATAGCATGGGTATAACATTTCTATGCCCTTTTAAAATCAGCCCTACTCAATTTTCTTTCTTTTCTATTCTTTCCTTTTTTTTACATTTTAGAGATGTGGGGTACAAGTGAGGGTTAACTATATAAGTAGCCTGCATGCAGGTGAAGTTTGGGCTTTTAAGTGGCCCTCTCTGCCCTGGTAGTGGATGAGGTACCCTTTGTGTTGTTACTTGCCCCCACCTTCCTCTCCACCCTCCTCCCCTAGCAGTGCCCATAGGCTACTGATCCCTCCCTTTGTGCTAATGTGACTAGTGTTCAGGACCCACTTATGGGTGAGAAATATGGTATTCAGTTCTTTGTTCCTGTGATAGTACACTTATTATGAGAGTCTCCAGTGCTATCCAATTTGCTGTGAAGTCCATGATTTGTTCTTTTTTTTTTTTTTGAGTTGGAGTCTCACTCTTACCACCCAGGCTGGAGTGCAGTGACCTTTACCTGCTGGACTTAGGTGATCCTTCTGCCTCAACCTTCCAAGTAGCTGGAACTACGGAAGCATGTCACCATGCCTGGTTAGTTTTTGTGATTTATTGTAGAGATGAGGTCTCACCAAGTTGTCCGGGCTGGTCTTGAACCCCAGGGCTCAGGCAATCCTCTCACCTCGACCTCCCAAAGTGCTGGGATTACAGGCTGAGCCACCATGCCTGGCTGATTTGTTCTTCTTTATGACTGTGTAATATTTCATCATGTATATGTACCACATTTTCTTTATCCAGTTCACATTTGATGGGCAGCAAGGTTGGTTCCATGTTTTTGCTATTGTGACTAGTACAGCTATAAACATGCGTGTGCAGGTGTTTTTTTTTGTAGAGTGATTTAGTTTCTCTAGGTATATTTCCAGGAGAGGGATTGCTGGATCGTATGGAAGATCAATTTTTAGTTCTTTTAGGAATCACCGAACTGTTTTCCAGAGAGGTTGAACTAGCTTGCACTACCACCAAAAAGTGTACAAGTGTTCCCTTTTCTCTGCACCTGTGCCTGCATCTGTTGTTTTTTGACTTATTAATGATAGTCATCCTTACTGGAGTTAGGTGGTATGTCATTGTAGTCTCGATTTGCATTTCTCTGATGATCAGTGAAGTAGAGCATTTTCTCATGTGTCTGTTAGTTGCTTGTATGTCATCTTTTGAGAAGTGTCTGTTTATACCCTTTACCCACTTTTTAGTGGGGTTGTTTGGTTTTTTTCCCTTTCACTTTGAGTTCCTTGTAGATCCTGGATGTTTGGCCTTTGTCAGATGCATAATGAAAATATTTTTTTTCCATTTTGTGGATTGTCTCTTTACTCACTTGATGGTTTCTTTTGCTGTGCAAAAGCTTTTCAGTTTTATGAGGTCCCACTTGTCTAGCTTAGATTTTATGGCGTTTGTTTTGGGGACTTGGTCAAGAGTTGGTTGCCTACTCAAGTGTGCATAAGTCTTCTAGGATTCTTATAGTTTGAGGTTTAATGTTTAGGTCTTTGATGCATTTTTAGTTGATTTTTTAGATATGGTGATAGGTAGGTATCCAGTTTCATCCTTCCACATGTGGTTAGCCAGTTTTCCCAGCACCATTTGCTAAACATAGTCTCCTCTCCCCAGTAGTTGTTATTGGTGGCTTTGCCGAATATGAGTTGGTTGAAAGACCATGTTTTTACTTCTAGAATCTCTGTCCGGTGCTACTGGTCTACATGTCTCTATACCAATACCAGACTCTCTTGGTTACTGTATCCTTGTAATTAAGTTTAAAGTTTGGAAGTGTGATACCTCCAACTTTGTTCCTTTTCCTGAGAATTGTGGCTATTCATGCTTTTTATTTCCATAGGAATTTCTGTATTATTGATTCCAAGTCTGTGAAAAACTCATGTTGGTAATTTGATAGATATTGCATTGAATCAATAGATTGCCTTGGGTAGGATGGACATCTTGACAATATAGATTCTTCCAACCTATGAGTATGGATGCTTGTTTCCATTTGTTTGTATCATCCTTAATTTCTTTGAGCAATATTTTATAGTTCTCATTGTAGAGGTCTCTCAATTCTCTGGCTAGGTGGATGCCAAGGTATTTCATTTTTTGTGTCGTTATCGTGAATGGGTTGTACTTTTGCAAGTTGATTTTGTAAACTGAGACTTTACTAAAGTCATTTATCAGTGTGGGAAAGCTTTTGAAAGACTCCCTAGGGTTTTCAAGGTATAGAAGTGTATCATCTGCAAGAGGGATAACTTAACTTCCTCTTTTCCTATTTGGATGCTTCTGATTTTCTTCTCTTGTCTGATTGCTCTGGCTAGGACTTCCAGCACTATGCTGAATAGGAGAGTTGAGAGTGGGCATCCTTGTCTTGTTCCTGTTCTTAGGGGGAATGCTTCCAGCTTCTGTCCATTGAGTATGATGTTGGCTGTGGGGTTATCATAGATGGCTCTTACTGTTTTGAAGAATGTTTCTTTTATGCCTAGGTGCTCAATGGTTTTTACCAAGAAGGGATGTTAGATGTTGTCAAATGCTTTTTCTGCATCTAATGATATAATCGTATGGTTCTTGGTTTTGCATCTGTTAATGTACTGAATTACATTTATAGTCTTGCAAATGTTGAACTGGCCCTCAATCCTCCTGGGAATGAAGTTCACCTGGTCATGGTGGATGATCCTTGAGATGTGTTCTGAGTCCAATTTGTTAGAATCTTGTTGAGTATTTTCGTGTATATGTTCATCAAGGAAATTGTCCTGTATTTCTCTTTCCTTGTTGGGCTTTTGCCAGGCTTGGGTATCAGAATGATGTTAGCTTCATATAATGAGTTGGGGAAAATTCCATTATTCTTGATTGCCTGGAATACTTTCAGTAAGATTGGTATCAGCTCCTCCTTGTATGTCTTGCAGAATTTAGCTGGGAAGTCATCTGGTCTGGGGCTTTTTTTGGTGGGGAGGTTTCTTATGACTAGGTCAATTTCCTCGATTGTTATTGGTATGTTTAGAGTTTCATTGTATTCTTGTTTCAACCATAGAAGGTTGTGTGATGTCAGAAAATCCTCCATTTACTTTACATTTTCTAGTTTATTTGCATACAGGTGTTCATAGTAATAATAATGATGTAATAATAGCTGATAAAATGATAATCATTTGAATTTCTTCAGGGTCAGTTGTGACTTTCCCTTTTTCATTTCTAATTGTGTTTAGAGCTTTCTCTCTCTCTCATCAATCTGGCATGTGATCTGTCAATCAGTTTTCAAAATATATTTTATTTTAAAGATTTGGAGTAAAATTCAGGCTTAAGTATAAAAGTGGACATCATACAGGTAAAGTTTGGGCCTCCCTTTCATCCCCACTTTGACTAGTTTGAGATCAGGTGACCCCCCCAATCCCACCTTAGCAGTATCCTGCTTGTATTCCCCCCCACTCACACTTGGCAGTATCCTGCTACTGCCTATCCCTTTCTTCTACTATTATAATAAATGTTCAGGGTCAACTTATGAGTGAGAATATGTGGTACTCTGTTCTTTATTTCTGTGATAGATCGCTGAGTATTATTGATGCTAAATCCATACAAGTTGTAGTGAAGTCCATATGTTTGTCCCTCTTCATAGCTGTGTAAAATTCCATTGCGTATATGTACCACATTTTTTAATCCAATCAAGTTTCCGTGGGCAGCTCGTTTGATTCTGTTTTCACTATTGTGAATAGTACTGCAATAAACATGCATGTGCAGGTATTTTTTTGTAGAATGCTTTTAGTTCTTCTGGGTGTATTCCCAGTAGAGGGATTACTGGGTCATATGGAAGGACAATTTCTAGTTCTTTTAGAAATTGCCACACTGTTTTCCATAGAGGTTTAACTAGTTTGCATTCCCACCAGCATTGTAGAAGAGTTCCATTTTCTCTATGTCCTCACCAGCATCTGCAGTTGTTTGTTTTATTAATGATGACCATTCTTAATAGGGTTAGGTGGTATCTCAATGAGGTTTTGATTTGCATTTCTCTGATGATCAGTGAGGCTGAACACTTTCTCATGTGTCTGTTGACTGCCCATATATCTTCTTTTGAAAAGTATCTATTCATGTCTTTTGTTCACTTTTTAATGGGGCTGTTTGTTTTTTCCTTTTGGCATGTTTGAATTCCTTATAGACTGCATGTTGGGCCTTTGTCAGATATATAGCTGACAAATATCTTTCCCATTCTGTGGGCTATCTTCCCGCTCTCTTGATAGTTCCTTTTGCTTTGCAGAAGATTTTCAGTTTAATGAGGTCTCACTTGTCTTTCTTTTCTCTTATGACATGGACACCTGGGGTTTTGTTCAGGAATTAGTTTCCTACTCCAATTTCTATAGGGGTGTAGGGGTGTGTCCTGTATTTACTAAGGTTCTTATAGTTTGAGGTTTTATGTTTAGGTCTTTGATCCAGTTAGAGTTGAATTTTGTGCATGGTGATAGTAGGGGTCCTGTTTCAATCTTGTGCATGTGGTCAGTCAGTTTTTCCAGCACCATGTACTGAATAGTTTCTCTTCTCCCCAATGGTTGTTGGTGGCAGCTTTGTCAAACATGAGTTAGTTGAGGAATTGATGTTTTGCTTCTGGAATCTCTATCCTGTTGCATTGGTCCAAGTGTCTGTTCTTGTACCAATATCAGGCTGTTTTTTTTTTTTTTTTATAATCAGTATTTTTTATTATCGTTTTGTAGGGTACAGTTAAGGGTTAGGTGTACAATTACGTTTCATTCAGGCACCCTATTGATAAGAGGTGTTTTCCCGGTCCCAGATAGATATTAGCTACTGTTAATCCCATCCCCCCCCCATAATTTCCCAGTACCATCAGTCATTTTCTTATAGTATTACATTGGATGTTCAAGGTCCATTATATGAGTGAAAACATGTGATATTCTGATTTTTGTTTCTGTGAGAGGTCACTCAGTATTATAGACTCTAGTTCCATCCAGGTAGCTGCGAAATCCATGATTTTGTTCTTTTTCATGGCTGCGTAGTATTCCATCGTGTATATGTACCACATTTTTTTAATCCAGTCCTCTTTTGATGGGCAGCATGGTTGTTTCCAGGTTCTTGCTATTGTGAATAACGCTGCGATAAACATACGTGTACAGGTATCTTTTTTATAGAGTGATTTGTGTTCTTCAGGGTATATTCCCAGTAGGGGGATTGCAGAGTCATAAGGAAGGTCAATATTTAGAGCTTTCAGGAATCGCCACACTGCTTTCCACAGAGGTTGGACTAGCTTACACTCCCACCAACAGTGTAGAAGTGTTCCCTTTTCACCACAGCCTCTCCAGCAGCTGTTATTTTTTGAGTTGTTGATAATTGCCATTCTGACTGGAGTTAGGTGATATCTCAGTGTGGTTTTGATTTGCATCTCCCTGATGATTAGTGAGGTTGAGCATTTCTTCATGTGTTTGTTGGCTGCTCGAATGTCTTCTTTTGTGAAGTGTCTGTTCATATCTTTTGCCCATTTTATAATGGGGTTGCTTGTTTTCTTCTTTTCAGTACGTTTCAGTTCCTTGTAGATCCAGGATGTTAAGCCTTTGTCAGACCTAGAGTTTGCAAATACTTTTTCCCAGTCTGTAGGCTGTCTCCCTACTCTCTTGATGGTTTCTTTGGCTTTGCAGAAGCTTGTCAGTTTAATAAGGTCCCATTTGTCTATCTTCTCTCTTAAGTCCTGTGGGTTTCGGGTTTTGTACAGGAATTGGATGCCCGTTCCGATTTCCATGAGAGTATTTCCTTCCTTTTCTAATGTTCTTATGGTTTGAGGTTTTACATTTAGGTCTCTGATCCATTTGGAGTTAACCTTTGTGCATGGGGATAGATAGGGGTCCTGTTTCAATCTTCTACATGTGGTCAACCAGTTTTCCCAGCACCATTTACTGAATAGGTTCTCCTCACCCCATTGGTAGGTGGTGGGGGCTTTGTCGAAGATGAGTTGGTTGAGGAATTGAGGTTTTGCTTCTGGAATCTCAATTCTGTTCCATTGATCTATATGCCTGTTCTTGTACCAATACCAAGCTGTTTTGATGATTGTAGCCTTATAGTAAAGTTTGAAGTCTGGTATTGTGATACCACCTGCTTTGTTTTTTTTGCTGAGGATTGTTCTGGCTATTCTTGGACGTTTGTGTTTCCATATGAATTCCTGTGTTGCTTTTTCTAGGTCAGAGAAGAATGTTATTGGTAATTTAATGGGTATTGCATTGAATTTGTAGATTGCCTTAGGTAAGATGGACATCTTCACAATGTTGATTCTTCCGATCCATGAGCATGGGATATTTTTCCACTTGTTCATGTCAGCTTTGATTTCTTTGAGCAGTGTTTTGTAATTTGCATTGTAAAGGTCTTTCACGTCTCTGGTTAGGAAGATGCCAAGGTATTTCATTTTTTTTGTGGCTATTGTGAATGGAATTGTGTTTTTTATTTGGGTTTCTGTTTGTTTATTATTGGTGTAGAGAAATGCGATTGTCTTTTGTACATTTATTTTGTATCCTGAGACTTTGCCAAAGGCCTTTATCAATGTAAGGAGGCCTTTAACAGATTCTCTTGGGTTTTCAAGGTACACCATCATATCATCTGCATAGAGAGATAACTTGACTTCCTCTTTTCCTATTTGAATACCTCTGATTGCCTCGTCTTCTCTGATTGCTCTAGCCAGGACTTCCAATACTATGTTGAACAGGAGGGGAGAGAGTGGGCATCCTTGTCTAGTTCCAGTTTTCAGGGGAATTGGTTCCAATTTTTGTCCATTTAGGAGTATGCAGGCTGTAGGTTTCTCGTAGATGGCTTTTATTATTTTGAGGTATGTTCCCCGTATGCCTAGATGTTCAAGGGTTTTTATCAAGAAGAGGTGCTGGATTTTATCAAAAGCTTTTTCTGCATCTAATGATATGATCATGTGGTTTTTGTTTTGACATCTGTTGATGTATTTAATTACATTTATGGTTTTACGAATGTTGAACCAGCCTTGCATGCCAGGAATGAAGCCTACTTGGTCATGGTGAATGATTTTTGAGATGTATTGTTGAATCCTGTTTGCTAGGATTTTGTTGAGAATTTTAGCATCTATGTTCATCAAAGATATTGGCCTGTAGTTCTCTTTCTTTGTTGGATCTTTACCTGGCTTGGGTATCAGTGTGATGTTGGCTTCATAAAATGATTTGGGGAGGGTTCCATCTTTTTCTATCGCCTGGAATACCTTCAGTAGGATTGGTATCAGCTCCTCCTTGAATGTCTTGTAGAATTCTGCTGGAAAGCCATCTGGACCAGGGCTTTTTTTTGTAGGAAGTTTTCTTATTACGTAGTCGATTTCCTTGATTGTAATTGGTCTATTTAGGGACTCAATTTCTTCTTGTTCCAACCTAGGTAGATTGTGTGATGTCAGAAAGTCCTCCATTTCCTTGTGGTTTTCAAGTTTGTTTCCATACAAGTGTACATAGTAGTCTCTAATGATCTTTTGTATTTCTTCAGGGTCAGATGTGACTTCATCTTTTGTGTTTCTGATTATGCTTATTTGTTTTTTTTCTCGTTTTTTCTTGGTCAGTCTAGCTAGGGGACCATCGATCTTGTTTATTCTTTCGAAGAACCAGCTTTTTGTTTCATTGATTTTTTCAATTATCTTTTTGTCTTCTATGTCCTGGATTTGGGCTTTTATTTTGGTGATCTGGATTCTTCTGCTGAAATTAGGGTTTTTGTGGTCTTGCTTTTCCAGCTTCTTTAGGTGGCTTGTTAGATTGTGAATTTCTGTTCCTTCCATTTTCTTCATGTGTGTTTGTAGGGATATAAATTCCCCTCTTACTACAGCTTTCAGGGCATCCCAGAGATTTTGGTAAGATGTTTCTTCATTTTCATTTGTTTCCAGGTATCTTTTGATCCCTGTTTTGATTTCGTCATTGACCCAGGAGTTGTTTAGCATCATGCTGTTTAGTGTCCATGTCTTTGTGGGTTTTGGGGGGACTTTGTTGGTGTCAATCTTTATTTTTATTCCACTGTAGTCCGAGAAGGTGTTTGGTAGAATTTCAGTCCTTTTAAATTTGCTTATACTTGATTTATGGCCGAGTATGTGGTCGATCTTAGAATATGTTCCATGTGGTGATGAGTAAAATGTGTATTCTGTGGTCTTTGGATGGAGTGTTCTGTAAGTATCAATTAAGTCCATTTGGTCCAAGGTCACATTGAGGTTCCGGATCTCCTTGCTGATTTTTTGTCCTGTTGATCTGTCTAGGGTTGTGAGTGGGGTATTAAAGTCCCCAGTTATGATAGTGGTAGAGTCAATATCTTTCTTTAGTTTTCCAAGAAGTTGCTTTAAGAAGGTTGGTGCACCTATGTTGGGTGCATATATGTTTAGGATAGATATTTCTTGTTGATGGATTGAACCTTTTATCATTATGTAGTGACCTTCTGTATCTTTTTTGATTTTTAATAGTTTGAAGGATATTTTGTCTGAAATTAAGATGGCTACTCCTCCTTTCTTTTGTATTCCGTTCGCCTGAAAGACTGTTTCCCATCCTCTTACCTTGAGTCTGTGGGTGTCCTTTCTAGTGAGGTGAGTCTCTTGAAGGCAATAGATTGTTGCCTGATGATATTTTATCCATTTTGCCAATCTATGTCTTTTCAGTGGTGCATTTAGTCCGTTCACATTTAGGCTAATAATTGAAATGCAAGAGTTGATCCCTGTCATAAAGTTCTTACAGAGTTGTTACTGTTTATTTGTTGTCTTTCTTTGGGTTTTGGAGTTGGTTCAGGTGTGTTTTTAATCTTTTGCCTGTACTCTTGTGAAGAATGCTGATGTTCTTTTTTCTTTTTCTTCTGTGTTCAGTACTTTCTTGAGTGTTTCTTGTAGCGGTGGTCTGGTGGCAGCGTAGGTTCTTAGGGATTGGATGTCTGGAAAAGATTTTAATTCTCCCTCACTAATGAAGCTTAGTTTGGCTGGGTAGGTTATTCTTGGTTGAAATTGTTTCTCTTTTAGTACTTTGAAGATAGGGCTCCAGGCTCTCCTGGCCTGAAGGGTTTCTGTGGATAAATCTGCTGCTATTGGGATTGGTTTTCCCTGGTAGGTGGTCTGGCCTTTTTCTCTTGCTGCCTTTAGGATTTTTCCTTTCATAGCTACTTTGTTTAGTCGAATTATTATGTGTCTGGGAGTTGGTCTTCTCGTTTGTTGTCTTGCAGGGGTTCTCTGAATCTCTTGTGTTTGAATTTTTTCATCTTTACTGAGATGAGGGAAGTTTTCTTGAATGATTTCATGGAATGTTTGTTCCAGTGTGGCTTCTGTTTCTCTTTCTGCCTCAGGAAGCCCAATTATTCTCAGGTTTGGTCTCTTGAAGTGATCATTCATCTCTTGCAGGTTTTGTTCTGTCTTTTTGAGCTTCTTTTCTATGCTTTTGACAGTTTGGGTTAGTTCTGTGTTTTGGTCTTCGAGCTCTGAGATTCTTTCTTCTGCTTGGCTGATTCTGCTTTCCATGCTTATTAGTCTGTTGTTCATTTCCATCACAGTATTCTTTACTGCTGTCATTTCTGACAGCAGCTCCTTCCTATTTTCCTCTTGTCTCTCCTCAATTTTTTTAATTCTCTCCATTAATGTTTTGATGTCTGGGTTTGTTGCATGTAGCCAGTCATTCTGGGGAGTCTTCATTGTCTGTGTTCCAGAATCTGTTTTCTCATTGTCTGATCTCCCAGGGGTCTGTGTAAGCCCTATATTCTTCTTTTGGTTTTTCTTCATTTGTGCGGTTTTTCCACTTCCCTACTTCTTCCTTCCCTCCATGTCACCGTCTTCTTTAATTTTGTTTTTCAGGGGTAAAGGGACTGGTTTTACTTCTGTTCATTCAATCTCCCATTCTTTATGTATGTCGTCTTACTTTGTTCAATTTTGAAGTTGCACTGTAGGTTGGAGGTGGTCCTTTTTGCAGTTTTGAGATGTATTTAAGGGGAGAGCTGTGATTCAAAATCTGTCTGCAGGTCCTGCTGTTCGCTAACAGGCGTGTGGATAATGTGGAACCCACTTCCCACTGCCCTGGAGTCTGTCCGTGCAGTGGGGCTGTAGGTTTTTTCCCTGTAATAAAATGTGGTTAGCAGGGGGGAGAGAATGGAGCAGATAGTGGGTTGAAGAGGGGAGTGGAGAGATAGAGAAGTAAGGGAGGAAACTAACGAGTGTGCCAACAAATAGAGAGAGATGTCTATACTAAAACAGCTAAAAATGATGGACCACAGCTACAGTCGAACCAACTCTCATACAACCACAAATAAAACATATTGTGATGCTAACATACCGGCTATCCAACCACCTTATTGGTGTGTTGTTCCTCTATACAAAGACATGGTTTACAGACAGAAGAAAAGAGAAGAAAAGGAAAAGGAAAAGAGAAAAAAGGGGAACAATACTGTAGGAATAGAATTAAGTCATTAAACTAATAGAATCAATGAAGCACACTCTGAGACCTTTCGTTTAAGTCCAATGTCCTTTCAGGTCTGATTTGTAGTTTTCTTTTCAAGCCGGTGAATTAGTTTGCAGTTAGAGTCAATTGCCCCTGATATGTTGTGAAGGACAGCTCAGGTCAGCTTTCCTTCAGCAGTTTGGTCTATGTCTTTATCAGGCTTATTTCTCCCGTTTCGGTGTTGTTACCTTGAGTCGCCAGCAGGTGGTGCTATCTCATCTGCTCGCCCCAGAGGGGGTGGGGCCGGACAGGAACAAGATGGCTGCCTGCCTCCGAGCAGGCAGCAGAAGCCCCACACGAGCCAGCAGCACAATCTCAGACACAGGAGATTTGGCAGAAATCCCTGCAGACCTTCCTTGAAGCCGACCTGTGTGGATTTCCTCTCAGGCCGGGCTGTGATGAGCTGTGCGGGCCGAGCGCCAGGGCGCCGGGAGCGCCGGGGCCGCGGGAGGCGGGAGCGCCGGGGCCGCGGGAGGCGGGAGCGCCGGGGCCGCGGGAGCCAGGCTGTTTTGATTATTGTGGCCTTATAGTAAAGTTTAAAGCCTGGAAGTGTGATACTTTCCAACTTTGTTTCTTTTTCTAAGGATTGTTTTAACTGTTTGTGGTTGTTTTTGTTTTCTTTTTTTTTAATCAATATTTTTTATTATGATTTTGTGGGGTACAGTTAAGGGTTAGGTGTACAATTACATTTCATTCAGGCACCCTGTCGATAAGAGGTGTTTCCCCATCCCCAGACGGATATTTGTGACTGTTAATCCCATCCCCCACCCCAGTTTCCCAGTACCGTCAGTCATTTTCTTATAGTATTACATTGGATGTTCAAGGTCCATTATATGAGTGAGAACATGTGATACTTGGATCTTTGTTTCTGTGAGAGGTCACTCAGGATTATAGACGCTAGTTCCATCCAGGTTGCTGCGAAATTCATGATTTTGTTCTTTTTTATGGCTGCATAGTATTCCATCGTGTATATGTACCACATTTTTTTAAATCCAGTCCTCTTTTGATGGGCAGCACGGTTGTTTCCAGGTTCTTACTATTCTGAACAATGCTGCGATAAACATACGTGGGCAGGTATCTTTTTTATAGAGTGATTGGAGGTCTTCAGGGTATATTTCCAGTAGGGGGATTGCGGGGTCATATGGAAGGTCGATTTTTAGAGCTTTTAGGAATCACCACACTGCTTTCCACAGAGGTTGCACTAGTTTACACTCCCACCAACAGTGTAGAAGTGTTCCGTTTTCACCACACCCTCTCCAGCAGCTGCTATTTTTTGAGTTGTTCATAATTGCCATTCTGACTGGAGTTAGGTGGTATCTCAGTGTGGTTTTGATTTGCAGCTTCCTGATGATTAGTGAGGTTGAGCATTTCTTCATGTGTTTTTTGGCTGCTCGGATGTCTTCTTTTGTGAAGTGACTGTTCATATCTTTTGCCCATTTTATAATGGGGTTTTTTTTTCTTTTCAGCACGTTTGAGTTCCTTGTAGATCCAGGATGTTAAGCCTTTGTCAGACCTGGAGTTGGCAAATACTTTTTCCCAGTCTGTAGGCTGTCTCCCTGCTCTCTTTATGGTTTCTTTGGCTTTGCAGAAGCTTGTCAGTTTAATAATGTCCCACTTGTCTATCTTCTCTCTTATGACCTGTGGGTTTTGGGTTTTGTTCAGGAATTGAATACCAGTTCCGATTTCCATGAGGGTATTTCCTTCCTTTTCTAAGGTTCTTATGGTTTGAGGTTTTACATTTAGGTCTCTGATCCATTTGGAGTTAACCTTTGTGCATGGGGATAGTTGGGGGTCCTGTTTCAATCTTCTGCATGTGGTCAGCCAGTTTTCCCAGCACCATTTACTGAATAGGTTCTCCTCTCCCCAGTGGTAGGTGGTGGGAGCTTTTTCGAAGATGAGTTGGTTGAGAAATTGAGGTTTTGCTTCTGGAATCTCAATTCTATTCCATTGATCTATATGCCTGTTCCTGTACCAATACCAAGCTGTTTTGATGATTGTAGATTTATAGTAAAGTTTGAAGTCTGGTAATGTGATACCACCTGCTTTGTTTTTTTTGCTGAGGATTGTTCTGGATATTCTTGGATGTTTGTGTTTCCATATGAATTCTTGTGTTGTTTTTTCCAGGTCTGAGAAGAATGTTGCTGGTAATTTGATGGGTATTACATTGAATTTGTAGATTGCCTTAGGTAAGATGGACATCTTCACAATGTTGATTCTTCCAATCCATGAGTATGGGATATTTTTCCACTTGTTTGTGTCAACTTTGATTTCTTTGAGCAGTGTTTTGTAATTTTCATTGTAAAGGACTTTCACGTATCTGGTTAGGAAGATGCCAAGGTATTTCATTTTTTTTTGTGACTATTGTGAATGGAATTGTGTTTTTTTTTATTTGGGTTTCTGTTTGTTTATTATTGGTGTAGAGAAATGCGATTGTCTTTTGTACATTTATTTTGTATCCTGAGACTTTGCCAAAGGCCTTTATCAATGTAAGGAGGCTTTTGACAGATTCTCTTGGGTTTTCAAGGTACACAATCATATCATTAGCAAAGAGAGATAACTTGACTTTCTCTTTTCCTATTTGGATACCCCTGATTGCCTCCTCTTCTCTGATTGCTCTAGCCAGGACTTCCAACACTATGTTGAACAGGAGGGGTGAGAGTGGACATCCTTGTCTAGTTCCAGTTTTCAGGGGAATTGGTTCCAATTTTTGTCCATTTAGGAGTATGCTGGCTGTGGGTTTCTCGTAGATGGCTTTTACTATTTTGAGGTATGTTCCCTGTATGCCTAGATGTTCAAGGGTTTTTATCAAGAAGGGGTGCTGGATTTTATCAAAAGCTTTTTCTGCATCTAATGATATGATCATGTGGTTTTTGTTTTGACATCTGTTGATGAATTTAATTACATTCACAGTTTTACGAATGTTGAACCAGCCTTGCGTCCCAGGAATGAAGCCTACTTGGTCATGGTGGATGATTTTTGAGATATATTGCTGAATCCGGTTTGCTAGGATCTTGTTGAGAATTTTAGCATCTATGTTCATCAAAGATATTGGCCTGTAGTTCTCTTTCTTTGTTGGATCTTTACCTGGCTTGGGTATCAATGTGATGTTGGCTTCATAAAATGATTTGGGGAGAGTTCCATCTTTTTCAATCACCTGGAATACCTTCAGTAGGATTGGTATCAGCTCCTCCTTAAATGTCTTGTAGAATTCTGCTGGAAAGCCATCTGGACCAGGGCTTTTTTTGTAGGAAGTTTTCTTATTACGTAGTCGATTTCCTTGATTGTTATTGGTCTATTTAGGGTCTCAATTTCTTCTTGTTCCAACCTAGGTAGGTTGTGTGATGTCAGAAAGTCCTCCATTTCCTTAAGATTTTCAAGTTTGTTTCCATACAAGTGTATGTAGTAGTCTCTAATGATCTTTTGTATTTCTTCAGGGTCAGATGTGACTTCATCTTTTGTGTTTCTGATTGTGCTTATTTGGTTTTTTTCTCATTTTTTCTTGGTCAGTCTAGCTAGGGGACCATCGATCTTGTTTATCCTTTTGAAGAATCAGTTTTTTATTTCATTGATTTTTTGTATTATCTTTTTGTCTTCTATGTCCTGGATTTGGGCTTTTATTTTGGTGATCTGGATTCTTCTGCTGAAATTAGGGTTTTTGTGGTCTTGCTTTTCCAACTTCTTTAGGTGGCTTGTTAGGTTGTGAATTTCTGTTCCTTACGTTTTCTTCTTGAGTGTTTGTAGGGATATAAATTCCCCTCTTACTACAGGTTTCAGGGCATCCCAGAGATTTTGGTAAGATGTTTCTTCACTTTCATTTGTTTCCAGGTATCTTTTGATCTCTGTTTTGATTTCATCATTGACCCAGGAGTTGTTTAGCATCATGCTGTTTAGTGTCCATGTCTTTGTGAGTTTTGTGGGGACTTTGTTGGTGTCAATGTTTATTTTTATTCTACTCTGGTCCGAGAAGGTACATGGTAGAATTTCGGTCCTTTTAAATTTGCTTATGCTTGATTTAGGGCCGAGTATGTGGTCAATCTTAGAATATGTTCCACGTGGTGATGAGCAGAATGTGTATTCTGTGGTCTTTGGATGGAGTGTTTTGTAGGTATCAATTAAGTCCATTTGGTCCAAAGTCACATTGAGGTTCCGGATCTCCTTGCTGATTTTTTGTCCTGATGATCTGTCTAGGGTTGTGAGTGGGGTATTAAAGTCCCCAGTAATGATGGTGTTAGAGTCAATATCTTTCTTTAGTTTTCCTAGAAGTTGCTTTATGAAAGTTGGCGCACCTATGTTGGGTGCATATATGTGTAGTACAGATTTTTCTTGTTGATGGATTGAGCCTTTTATCATTATGTAGTGGCCTTCTGTATCTTTTTTGATTTTTAAGAGCTTGAAGGGTATCTTGTCTGAAATTAAGATCTCTACTCCTCCTTTCTTTTGTATTCCGTTCGCCTGAACGTTTGTTTCCCATCGTCTTACTTTGAGTCTGTGGGTGTCCTTTCTAGTGAGGTGAGTCTCTTGAAGGCAATAGATTGTTGCCTGATGATATTTTACCCATTTTACCATTCTATGTCTTTTCAGTGGTGCATTTAGTCCATTCACATTTAGGCTAATAATTGAAATGCAAGAGTTGATCCCTGTCATAAGGTTCTTACAGAGTTGTTTCTGTTTATTTGTTGTCTTTCTTTGGGTTTTGGAGTTGGTTCATGTGTGTTTTTAATCTTTTGCCTGTACTCTTGTGAAGAATGTGGTTGTTCTTTTTTCTTTTTCTTCTGTGTTCAGTACTTTCTTAAGTGTTTCTTGTAGAGGTGGTCTGGTGGCAGCATTGGTTCTTATGGATTGGATATCTAGAAAAGATTTCATTTCTCCCTCACTAATGAAGCTTAGTTTGGCTGGGTAGGTTATTCTTGTTGAAATTGTTTCTCTTTTAGAACTTTGAAGATAGGGCTCCAGGCTCTCCTGGCCTGAAGGGTTTCTGTGGATAAATCTGCTGCTATTCTAATTGGTTTTCCCTGGTAGGTAGTCTGGCTTTTTTCTCTTGCTGCCTTTAGGATTTTTTCTTTTATAGCTACTTTGTTTAGGCAAATTATTATGTGTCTGGGAGTTGGTCTTCTCATTTGTTATCTTGCAGGGGTTCTCTGAATCTCCTGTGTTTGAATTTTTTCATCCTTGATTAGATGAGGGAAGTTTTCTTGAATGATTTCATGAAATGTTTGTTCCAGTGTGGCTTCTGTTTCTCTCTCTGCCTCAGGAAGCCCAATTACTCTTAGGTTTGGTCTCTTGAAGTGATCATTCATCTCTTGCAGTTTTTGTTCTGTCTTTTTGAGCTTCTTTTCTATGCTTTTGACAGTTTGGGTTAGTTCTGTGTTTTGGTCTTCGAGCTCTGAGATTCTTTCTTCTGCTTGGCTGATTCTGCTTTCCATGCTTATTAGTCTGTTATTCATTTCCATCACAGTATTCTTTACTGCTGTCATTTCTGATATCAGCTCCTTCCTATTTTCCTCTTGTCTCTCCTCAATTTTTAAAATTCTCTCCATTAATGTCTTGATGTCTGGGTTTGTTGCATGTAACCAGTCATTCTGGGGGCTCCTCATTGTTTGTGTTCCAGAATCTGTTTTCTCAGTGTCTGATCTCCCAGGGGTCTGTATGAGACCTATATTCTTCTTTTGGTTTTTCTTCATTTGTGCGGTTTTTTCCCCTCCCTACTTTTTCCTTCCCTCCACATCACCATCTTCTTTAATTCTGTTATTCGGGGGTAAAGGGATTGTTTTTACTTCTGTTTGTTCAATCTCCTATTCTTTATGTATGTCCTCTTACTTTGTTCAATTCTGGAGTTGCACTGTAGGTTGGGGGTGGTCCTTTTTGCAGTTTTGAGATTTACTTAAGGGGGGAACTGTGATTCAAAATCTATCTGCAGGTCCTGGTATTCGCTGACAGGTGTGTGAATAATCTGGAACCCACTTCCCACTGCCTTGGAATCTGTCCGTGCAGTGGGGCTGTAGGTTTACTCCCTGAAATAAAATTGGTTAGCAGAGGGGAGAGAATGGAGCAGACAGTGGGTTGAAGAGGCGGGTGTAGAGATAGAGGAGTAAGGGGGGGAAACAAACAAGTGTGCCAACAAATAGAGAGAGAGGCCTCTACTGAAACAGATAAAACCAATAGACCACAGGTACAGACGAACCAACTCTCATACAGACAAAAAATAAAACATATAGTGATGCTAACATACCAGCTATCCAACCACCTTATTAGTGTGCCGTTCCTCTATACAAAGATATGGTTTACAGAGAGAAGAAAAGGAAGAGGAAAAAAGAAAAAAAGGAACAATACAGTAGGGATAGAATTAAGTCACTAAACTAACAGAATCAGTGGAGCGCACTCTGAGACATTTCGTTTTATTCCAATGTCCTTTCAGGTCTGATTTCTAGTGTTCTTTTCAAGCTGGTAAATTAGTTTGCAGTTAGGGTCAATTGCCCCTCGTCTGCTGTGAAGGACAGTTCAGATCACCCTCTGTTTACCACACTTCGGTGTTGTTACCTTGAATTGCCAGCAGGTGGTGCTATCTCAGCTGCTCGCCCCAGAGGGGATGGGGCCGGACAGGGACGGCAGATGCTGAAGATGGCAAGATGGCTGCCTGCCTCAGGGCAGACGGCAGGAGACTTACGGCGGGCAGGATGTCTCAGTCGCAGGAGAGGTGGCAGCAATCCCAGCAGATCTTCTTTGAAGGGGCTTCAAGGACTGAAGTTGTGGATTGCCTCCGGCCCAGGTGGTGCAATGTGCTACTGGCTGTGGTGGCGGTGGCTGCGGCAGCGGCATCTGCGCTGCAGTGGTTGTCCAGACTGCTGCGATGCCCCAGCGGTGGCAACGGCTGAGCTCCGTATGAAGAGCAGGCTGCGATGTTGGGGTCCGTAGTCCCTGGGGCGAGAGTCAGAGACCCACTGCAGTTCTCCTTTGCAGAGGTTATCACAGACCGGGTTGTCCTGTCTCCATCTTGCTGGAAGTCCTGTTTTTGTTTTCATATGAATCTCTGTATTGTCGTTTCCAGGTCTGAGAAGAATGATGTTGGTAATTTAATGGGTATTGTGTAGATTGCCTTTGGTAGGATGGACATCTTAACAATGTTGATTCTCCCTATCCATAAGCATGGAATATTCTTCCATTTGTTTTTTTTCTTTGTGGATTTCTTTGAGCAGTGTGTTTTGTAATTGTCATTATAGAGGTCTTTCACTTCTCTGGTTAGGAAGATGCCAAGATATATATATATATATATATATAGTTGTGGCTACTATGAATGGAATTGTGCTTTTAATTGGTTATTTGCCTGTTTGTTATTGGTGTGTAAGCATATGACTGTCTCTTGAACATTTATTTTGTACCTTGAGACTTTGTAAGTCCTTTATCAGTGAAAGGGGTTTTTTGACAGGTTCTCTTGGATTTTTGAGGCATAGAATCACATCATCATCAAAGAAGAATAACTTAACTTCTTTTTTTTCCTATTTGGATACTTTTTGTCTATTGCTGTAGCTAGGACTTCCAAAACAATGTTGAACAGGAGGGGTGAGAGTGGACAGCCTTGTCTTATTCTGGTTTTCAGGGAAAATATATCCAGTTTCTGTCCATTTGTCAATATGCTGGCTGTAGGTCTATCATAGACGGTACTTACAATTTTGAGGTATGTACCTTCTATGCCTAGGTGTTCAAGGGTTTTTCTCAAGAAGGGATGCTGGATTTTATCAAAGAATTTTTCTACACCTGATGATATAATCATGTTGTTCTTGTTTTTTACATCTTTTGATGTATTTAATTACATTTGTGGTGTTACTGCTGTTGAACCAGCTCTGCATACTGAGGATGAAGCCTGGTTGGTCATAGTGGATAATTTTTGAGATATGTTATTGGCTCTGATATGCTAGAATCTTGTGGAGAATTTTTGGATCTATATTCATTAGGGATATTAGTCTGTAGTTCTTTTTTGTTAGATCTTTGTTCTGTTTGTGTATTAGTGTGTTGTTAGCTTCATAAAACGATTTGGAGAAAACTCTGTCTTTCTCAATTACCTGGAATACTTTCAATAGGAATGATATCAGCTTCTTCTTGTATGTTTTGTAGAATTCTGCTGGAAAGCCATCTGATTCAGGGTTTTTTTTTTTTTGTAGGTGGTTTTCTTATGATGGAGTCAATTTCCTGGGTTGGTATAGGTTTATTTAGTGTCTCAATGTCTTCTTGTTTCAACCTTTGGATGTTGTGTGATGTCTGAAAGTCCTCCATTTCATTTATGTTATTAAGTTTGGATCTCTGCCTGTTTGTTGTTGGTGTATAAGAATGTGATTTATCTTTTGCACATTTATTTTACATACAGTTGTGCATTGTGTTCTCTGATAATATTTTGTATTTCTTTGGGGTCAATTGTGATTTGGTCTTCTGCATTTCTGATTTTTTTTTTTTGAGTTGGAGTCTCACTCTGTTTCCCAGACTGGAGTGCAGTGGCTGCTCCCGGCCACCGCAGCCTCGACCTGCTGGGCTCCGGCGATCCTTCTGCCTCAGACTTCCGAGTAGCCGGAATTACACGTGTGTGCTACCACGCCCAGCTGATTTTTTTTTTGATTTATTGTAGAGATGAGGTCTCGCTGCCCAGGCGGGTCTCGAACCCGTGGACTCAGACAATCCACTCACCTCAGCCTCCCAAAGGCGCAGGATTACAGGCTGAGTCACCGAGCCTGACTTGGATCATGCTTCTTTATCCATTTTACTACTCTGTGTCTCTTCAGTGGTACATTCAGTCCATTCATGTTCAAATTAATTATTGAAATGTAAGAGTTTACCTGTCATAGAGCTCTTAGGGGGTTACTTTGCTTCCTTTCTACTTTTATATTTATATATGTGTGTATTTTCATTTTTGTGAGTGCTCTGCATGTTCTGTTAACTATTTGCTTGCTTGTACTTTAGTGATGGGAATGGCTATTCTATTTTTTCCATGTTCAACACCTCCTTAAGCATCTCCTGAAGGGCTTGTCTAGAAGTGCCATCTTCTCTTAGGTATTGCATGTTTGAGAAGGATTTTAATTTTCTGTTACTGATGAAACATATTTAGCTTGGCAAGTTAGGAAATTATTGGCTGAAATTGCTTATCTTTACAAATACTAAAAATTGGACTCCATTTCTTTCTAGTTTGCAGTGTTTCTGTAGATAAGTCTGAACCAATTCTGATGGGTCTTCCCCAGTAGGTGGTCTGAGCTTTCTGTCTTTTGGGCTTTAGGATTCTTTCTTTCATACTTACTTTGTGGCGGTGGATAACAATATGTATTGGGTATGGTCTTCTTATGGGGTAACTTGTGGGGGTTCTCTGAATCTCTTATGCTTTAATAGTCACCTCTCTAGTGAGATGTGGGAAGTTTTCTTGGATGACCTCATGGAATGGTTGATCCATGTAGTTCTGTTTCCTTTTCTTCTTCTGTGATCCTAATCAGGTGTAGATTTCACTTCTTGACATAGTCCCACATCTCTCAGAGGCTTTGCTCCTTCTTTTTGAGCTTTTTTTTCTATGCTTTTGACAGACTGGGTTAGTTCCATATTTTGGTCTTTAAGCTTTGAGAATTTTTTCCTGTCCTGATTGATCCTGCTCCCTATGCTTGTTACTGTTTTTAATTTCCAAGATGAAGTTCTTCAGTTCCATTTTTTCAGAATGGGCCTTTCTGAAATTGGCCAACTTTGCCTTTACTTCCTGTATGAATCTGAATCTTTACTTCCTGTATGAATCTGGAGAGTTTCATTTCTAGTTTCTGTTAGTTCTCTCTGTTCATTTTAGCCATTCAGTTTCTGATTTCTTTGACTGTCATCTGGGGCAGGTTACTCTAGGAGGTGGGTTTCCATTGTGCTCTGATAGCTGCTTTTTCAGATGCTATCTCTTTAGGACTCTGAGAATTGCCTATAGTTTTTCATTGATTTTTTTTCCTCATTTGTGACATGCTTTTCTTCCCTCTCTATAATTCCTCTTTTGTTTTGTTGCTCTGATGCTAGTTGATGACCCTCTGTTCTAGGGCCCTTTCTGTCATCCAACATAGGTCACTCAGTGAGAAAGAAGAGGCATTCACTTCTGGTACATCTCCACTCTTTGACAGGCCTTTCTGCTGTAGTTTTTCTCTCACACTGTTAAACTGGTCAAGTTGTTTTTCAGTGCCTTTTTCAAGCACTCTGTGGAGAGTGAGTAGGGGAATGAATCCTTGTCTGGCATCTGTGGTTTGTGACCCAGAAGCCTTCCCACCAGGAAAGTCTTTTGTGCTGTTCCCTCCCTGTTCAAGTCTGTGTTCAGTTCTTGAAAAAAGAGCACATTCTCTGTCATGGGGGATGGGGAATTGGATTGCCCTGTGGTTCTCTGGGCTTTGATGTGGTCCTTCCTGATCTCATTGGCCAGTTGGTTGCCAGCTGCTGGCTGCAGGCACCACTGAGTTCAATCTGCAAGCAATCTTTCCTAGCCTGGGAGCTGGCCCCTGGGCTCCACTGGTGAAAGGCATGCTCTTGGTGGTTGTTTGAGCATGGGTTTTGTTCCCCATTCTCTTGGGTTTCAGTTCCCACCACTGTGCCCTGACCAGGACTCCTCACATCTGGGATGAATGACTTGCGCATGGTTTGAGGTTGAGGGTAACTGACCTAAAGCATTTTAGGATGACTTAATCTCTCTCATTCACTGGACTGGGCTTCAGTTTTTATGCAAGTCTACGGTATGGTGGGGGGTGGTGTACCCATGTTCCAGCATCTGCTATCACTCTGTGGTCTCTATGTGTTCAAAGAGACTTTTGCTGGGTGCAGGGTGCTTCACCTGTCCAAAACTGTTCAGGGTGTCTCTGTCTGTTGACTGCTTGGTCCCTACTCTCTGCCTCATTTAGTGAGAGAGGTGCTGTTCTGTCACTCCATGATGCCCATCTTGGACTCTCCCCAGCATGTTTCAGTTTTCTAATATTCTGGTTTTGAGTTATTGATGTGATTATATGACCTGTCTACAGTCTCTTAAAATGGGAGAAAAAATGTACAGTTCCTCAAAGAGCATTTACACCCTATTCAGCATAAACCAGCCCACAGAATACATAAGTTGTTGATAATAAATATTATGTATAACAAATTGCAATTATACAAATATAGCAAGAAATCTTAGCATCCCAGTGTAACTGTAAATCTAACAATAGCAACAGTAGAATTTCTTAGAGACAAAATCTATATTGGCCTATTGTTATTTTCAATCCCAACTTATTTTCTGAGTCAACTGGGAGGTTTTTTGTTTTTTTTGGAACATCAGCCCTTTTAGTCTTTGTTACATTTGGTTATCAGAGGCATATGACCATAAGACTTATTAGAGAGAAGGAACACCGATATACATGAATGATTTTTTTCCTCTTTCTTTAATTCCACTAGTACTGGAAGGACAAAGGAAATGAACATGCTAGGAATATTTGCTTTTTTTTTTTTTTGAGTTGAAGTCTCACTCTGTCTCCCAGGCTGGAGTGCAGTGACATGCTCATGGCCACCCCATTGTCGACCTACTGGGCTCCAGCAATTCTTCTGCTTCAGCCTTCCAAGTAGCTGAAAGTACAGGTGCATGCTACCACACCCAGCTAATTTTTAAATTTATTGTAGAGATGAAGTTTCACCAAGTTGCCCAGGTTGGTCTCGAACCCCTGGGTTAAGGTCATTCTCTTGCCTTGCCCTCCCAAAGGGCTGGGATTACAGGCTTGAGCCACCACACCAGGGCAATATCTGCTTTTGAAAGCAGTCATACGTACACTTTTCATTGCAGTACTGCTTTGGTAAAGTTAAGTACGTGTAGACTATACTCCCTAATTTTTGTTATCTAAAACCTTCTCATTTTCCTTCCCCTTTATGTGCTTGTTGACTTACATATTGACTGTATGAATAATAGATTTTCATGGGATCTAGTGTGTAGGGACCTCACATAAAGCGTTACATAACAAATGCAGAGGCATTCATGTGCTGTAGCTTAGAGCTAGATTAAATTAAAGGTAGGACAAAGGTACCTGCACAATGAATATTTGTATACATAATCTTAAATTGTACCCCACAATTAAAAAAAAATAAATTAAAGGTAGGAAAAAGCTTCGAGGTGAGCACAATGCTTTTTGAGTATTTGTAAGCTTTTTAAATAAAGTTCCAGATTTAGGACTGTAGGAGAAAATTCTTCTCATTGAGAGTGGGTAATCTACTCTAATTCACAGAATATGAAATTAGATAAAATTGTTTTATAAAATTTATAAAGAAAAATAGATAGGTTCAGGCTAACCAGATAAATTGAGCTTGAGTAGATCTTGAAGAAGCTTAGGATAATTTCACTTGATTTTATTTTGTATCAACAGAGCAGGTAAGTTGTTTTAGGTCAGCATTTCTAAAAAAAAAAAATGAGTTTTGTTTCTATGAACCATCTGCTCATTAAACATGTGAATCAACAGTTACTAATGTAAGAGTCAGACATCTCAGAGAAACTTGTCTCTACAGATCATGGAAAATAGTTTTATGTTTTTCTTCTTTTTAAAAATTATTTTATTTTATTATTTTTTTAAAGTAGAGACAAAGTTTCATTATGTTGCCTAGGGTGGTCTTGAACTCCTGGGCTCAAGTGATCCTCCTGCCTCAGCTGCCCAAAGTGCTGGGATTACAGGTATAAGCCACCACGCCTGGCCTTTGGAGACATTCTGTTAGTGATATAAGGCCCTTCTGCCTAAAAAACAACAAAGTGTTCTATGAGCTAACAACACAGCTTTAAGAAAAGTAAAACAAATTCCTGTCTTTATAAAACTTGCTTTAAAATATTATTTCAAACTATAAAATCACCAGAAGTACATAGTTATAAAAAATACACACACGTCACTTGTATCTCCAGCACCTTCCACTTTCTGTGCCTGATCTGGTTAGGCCTCTGCACTTTCTGCAGGGTTATTCCCATCCCTTCAGCATCAGCTTTTCTTTTCCCTCTTGGGTATATTTTCTCCCTTCTTTGCAAGGGCCTTTCTGGGCTTGGTCTCTGACTGTGGAAGAGCAGTTTAGCAGACCACCTTGCAGCTATTCTGTGTGGTTTGACCTTCACCTTGGCTTTATCGTCTTCTTCTTTTTTTTTTTTGTAATGCTAAGGTTTTATTTTATTTATTTATTTTTTTCATAATCAATATTTTTTATTATGGTTTTGTGGGGTACAGTTAAGGGTTAGGTGTACAATTACGTTTCATTCAGGCCCCCTGTTGATAAGAGGTGTTTCCCCATCCCCAGACAGATATTTGCTACTGTTAATCCCATCTCCCTCCCCCTCCCCATAGTTTCCCAGTACCGTCAGTCATTTTCTTATAGTATTACATTGGATGTTCAAGGTCCATTATATGAATGAGAACATGTGATACTCGGATCTTTGTTTCTGTAAGAGGTCACTCAGTATTATAGAATCTAGTTTCATTCAGGTTGCTGCGAAATTCATGATTTTGTTCTTTTTTATGGTTGTGTAGTATTCCATCGTGTATATGTACCACATTTTTTAAATCCAGTCCTCTTTTGATGGGCAGTATGGTTATTTCCAGGTTCTTGCTATTGTGAACAACGCTGCGATTAACATACGTGTGCAGGTATCTTTTTTATAGAGTGATTTGAGTTCTTCAGGGTATATTCCCAGCAGGGGGATTGCGGGGTCATATGGGAGATTGATATTTAGAGCTTTTGGGAATCGCCACACTGCTTTCCACAGAGGTTGCACTAGTTTACACTCCCACCAACAGTGTAGAAGTGTTCCCTTTTCACCACACCCTCTCTAGCAACTGTTATTTTTTGAGTTGTTGATAATTACCATTCTGACTGGAGTTAGGTGGTATCTCAGTGTGGTTTTGATTTGCATCTTCCTGATGATTAGTGAGGTTGAACATTTCTTCATGTGTTTGTTGGCTGCTCGGATGTCCTCTTTTGTGAAGTGTCGGTTCATATCTTTTGCCCATTTTATAATGGGGTTGTTTGCTTTTTTCTTTTCAGCACGTTTTAGTTCCTTATAGATCCAGGATGTTAAGCCTTTGTCAGACCTGGTGTTGGCAAATACTTTTTCCCAGTCTGTAGGCTGTCTCCCTGCTCTCTTGATGGTTTCTTTGGCCTTGCAGAAGCTTGGCCTCCACCACCTACCACTGGGGAGAGGAGAACCTATTCAGTAAATGGTGCTGGGAAAACTGGCTGACCACATGCAGAAGATTGAAACAGGACCCATATCTATCCCCATGCACAAAGGTTAACTCCAAATGGATCAGAGACCTAAATGTAAAACCTCAAACCATAAGAACCTTAGAAAATGAAAGAAATACCCTCATGGAAATCGGAACTGGCATCCAATTCCTGAACAAAACCTGAAACCCACAGGTCATAAGAGAGAAGATAGACAAGTGGGACCTTATTAGAATGTTTTTCTTCTTAAGCACTGGTATTCTATTACAAGAAACACAGTTTTCCAATTCACCTTTCTTCAGTGAATTTTTGTGTTTGCCATTTAGGTTTTAAACTTAGGCTCACTGAGGCTCAGTTATCATTTTTCAACACTATTTAATCCTAAGGGGGAAAAAAAATCTCAAGTAGATAAATGTCTTTTTGGCTTCAATTTATAAAGTATCAAGAGTATGAATCAGAAAATAATTTTACTTTGGAAGAAATACTTTTTGGGAAATTTAATCTTTTATTATTCAAGATAATTCAACCAAAATACTTTGGACCAATTTTAAATGTTTTAGTGATATCTCATTAAAGTAACATGCATCTTTCTTTTATTTTTATAGATCTAATCCTACAGATTCCTTTAAGTAACTAGATTTTTAGTTCTTTCTAAAATGCTTTTTATCTTGGTATCATGTTCATTTGGTGATGACATAGTAATGTTTGTGGACTCATAGTTGCTTTTGTTGAAAATGGCTACATATTCTCTTATTAAAGAACTATTTTGATTTATGTTTAATGAGGGAGCAAGTAGCTCATTGTCTTAGATTCAGGAGTAAAGATGGAATTCATTGGGAAGATATCATGTGTGAAACTTTCCCTAGGGTTCCTCTTTGCTGCATGAGCTCACTTTTAGTGATAAAGTTGAAGTTCTCAACATCTCTAAAAATATTATCCTTTTTACTCTAAAGCATGTGGAAGAAGTTGGCTTTGGAGAAGTTATGTTTGGCTAGAAAAGATACTATATCTCATCTCAAGAATGTTAACACATATATATTCTCTCACTTTGCTACCAAGGAAGGGAAAGTTGTTCAGATGGTCACATTATTTGAGTAACTGTGTGATAGAGCTGCCTTCTGGGTCATGCTGTTTCACTTCTGAATTGGCCCATTCTATAATCCCTCCCTGCCCCAGATTGGACTAGGATCCTTTGTTGATTCTCACAATACCATGACTAGACATTTGGGAGATAAAATTAAATTAACATGCTTCTAATTAGGTCCTAAATGAATTGTTTTGTCTTTGTGACATTTCCCTGTGGCTTATGCCTGTGACTTCCTGCTGCACAAAAGCGTTGGAAACACAGCAGTTTATTCACTTCTCTTTATCCTGCATTTCACCAGCCTGAACTCTGGCAGTTGAAGTAAGATAATCATTTTGTGTCACAAAAAAGATAAAAGAAGAAAAACAGTTTGCCAACAGGAGCTTAAATTTAACATTAGAAGCCCGGAAAATATGGAAGAGAGGTGATATCCCAGCAACACTACTCCAATACAGTAATCTGGCAGCTTCTTCACTCCTGATTATTTTTAAAAAACATTGTCACTTTTGTCAGTTAAAGGCTTAAAAGCAATTTTGAATATATGTGGGAAAAATACGCTAGATAAATTCTCCCTTAACATCATTTTATTGCTTGATTTGTGGTTTAAGGTATTTTCACAGTAATTTTATGGGAAGGTGGTTGTAGCAAGTATGAATTTCACCATTTTGTCTGCAGGATTAAGGGAGAGGGATATTGAATTCGGATCCTAGCTTTGGCACTGGATGACTTTAACAAATATGTACACTTGTCCTAATTGCTTTTTCTACTTATCTATATTTTACTTCTCCTTGACAAGGTAAAATATCAATGTATCCCAGGAACTGTCTGAGTAAGATTTGGGGAGTGGTCTGTGTTTTTAGATTTTTTTGTTTGTTTGTTTAACCTTGTTAATGTGGCATGAATCAGGGGCACTTTTTTGGAGAAAATGGGACTTGAAACAAGTCAATTTCTCTTTATTTTCTTTATAGATGGGATTGGGTGGCAGCAAGACTTCTATGAATACTGTAGTGGTAGCTCTCTGCTCTTCCAACTGCCTCCCATGACACTGAGTAGGAAGATATTAAACCTGTAGTTAGGTTACTCCTAATTTTTCTTGACTGAGTTGATATAATGATAGTAATATATATTGAGCTTATCTCTCAGTATGCTAGGCACTGTGCCAGTAGATTTATATTTATGAAGTGATTAATCCCTACAACAATTTCTGGGAATAGATCTTACTATTATCTCCATTTCACAGATGGAGATACATTGCAGACTGGATTCAAATCCAAGCAATTTAACCACACAATCCATACATTTAACAACTGCTCCATGCTGCCTCCTACAGCATAGCTGAAAAAAATAGTCACAGAACATTCAAAAATTTGAGTTTGGGAAACAGGAAAATGTGGCAGTGAAATGTTGCCCTCAATCTGAGTTTTCCTTGTCTTCTAATAACAGAATCCTGTTGGATTCATGACCAACAGTAATAGGAGCTATGCTTTCCAGTTTCTCTTGTAGCTGTAATTATGCTTTGAAGTGTGATTAAGGTTGATGATATGTAAATGAAACTTTTATTGGGCAGTTTCTGCAGACTTCTCTAAAAGTTAGCAGAATTCATTATTTACCTCTATCCTGCTACTTGGAATGTGGATATCATGGTTGGAAATCTAGCTACAATCTTAGACTTTGAGGATAAGGCCACACCTTAGGTTGGGGAATGACGAGTTGGAAGCAGCTTGGGTTCCTGAGTAACTTTATGGAGCAGACCTACTACACTAGCCCTAGACCACTTTGCTTCCAGGCTTTTATGTGAAAGCAAAGTAAACTTCTGTCTCATTTAAAGCATTGTGATTTTGGGTGTTTTAAACTTGCAGTTATAGACTCTAAATCCATCCAAGCTGCTGCAAAGTCCATAATTTAATTTTTCTTTATGACTGCATAACATTCCATTGTGTATATGTACCACATATTCTTTATCTAGTCCACTTTCCATGGGCAGCATGGTTTGTTCCATATTTTTGCTGTTGTGAATAATATTGCAATAAACATGCATCTTTTTATAGAGTGCAGGTATCTTTTTTATAGAATGATTTGAGTTCTTCCGGGTATATTCTCAGAAGGGGGATTGCTGGGTCATATGGAGGGTTGATTTTTAGATCTTTTAGAAATCACCACATTATTTTCCACAGAGGTTGCATTAGTTTACATTCCCACCAACAGTGAAGAAGCGCTCCCTTTAAATGCTCAGTGATTTATCATAGAAACAAAGATCTGAGTACTACATGTAGTCACTCATAAGCGAGCCCTGAACATTTATCATAATACCATAAGAAAGGGGTTGGCAGTGGTGGGACACTGCCAAGGGAGGGGTGGGCACATAACATCAATAAGGGCACCCAAACTTTACCTGTACGATAACCACATATGTACCTAACCCTGAATTGTGACCCACATCTTTAAAAAAAATAAGCTTGCAGCTAACTAAATGATCACTTCAGGCTTACTTGACTATATGGATTGTAAGTAGCTTCACCATTTGTGCATAGTAGACACTCAATAAATGTTTGTTAGTTTGAGTTTTTAAAAATGTTTTCCCATTTTAATATTCAGAATAAGCTATTTGAGTAACTGTATAAGAGCAGTGACAATTTGTAGATATATCTTACATTAAAAATTATGCAGTAAATGTAAAATAATTGAATGACAACAGAACCTGAGTTTATTCTTTTCTCTTTAAAAGCACGAGGAAGGTCCAAATATTACATAGAACACAGCTTACAGGTATCAAGGTAAAATTCCTCTGCCATGTCCATGTAGCAGCCAAATTTACTTTCAATACAGTTATTTGTTTACTAGCTAAGAACTCCCTCATAGACTGTGCCGTGTGAGCTGGTGCATAGTCATGATGCAAGAGCTCCTTCAGGATCATTTTTGCATACACCCTTCTCATGCCAAGATTTTTAGTTAAGATTTTCCTGTTTCTCTATCGATGTTTATTTGGTCTGCTATGCTTACAGTCAGCTTCCAATTTTGATGCACAACTCAACAAATGCTTGCAATGTTTTCATTAGTTCTGCTTATTACCGGCTGTCTGGATTTCTCTTCATCTGTGACACTTTCTCTTCCCTCAGAAAAATGCTTAATCAATTTGTACACTGTTGTTTCTTTCATGGCATTATACCCATAAACTTGGGCTAACATATCAACTCACTTGCTACTCACTGATAGGGTTTTGATATGAGTCTGCAGGCAATTGATTATGGTCTCTGTGCAATCAAACCTCACTGCTAATGTTAATCTGTATTTGCAGCCACTCCCTAGCATTAGCATCACCACCGCAACTTCACCTCAGATCATTAGGCATTAGATTTTTTAGGTTTTATGTCAGAATCCAACACTTATTTAAGTCCACTTGTAAGCTGCCCATTATTTTACTAGCCACTTCCGTTTGTGCCTCTTTTTTGTTTGGCGAGTTGTGTAATAATTTCATTATATATATTACAATGTAATAAATTTTAATAGAAATAAAGTGCACAAATAAATGTTATACACTTGAATTATTCCAAAACCATCCTCCCACCTCCAGTCCATGGAAAAATTGTCTTTCACGAAACCAGTCCCTGAGGCCAAAAATGTTGGAGACTGCTGTTGTAGGGGGAAGGAAGAAAATCAACAGTTTTACTTTGCACACATTGAGTTTGTGATGCCTGTGAGACATCTAAGAATAGAAATCAAGTTGTATATATGAGTTTGAATTTCAGAGGAGAGGTTTGGACCCAAGATTAGAAAGGGTAGTGTAAGGTAAGAGGGCTGGGATACCAGCCTCATGAATGGGGTAAGAAACCTACAGGTTATTGTCAAAAGATTGTCATTTGTATTGGGATCTGGTATAAATTTCTTCTTCTGGATGCCACTGATCTGCATGCTGCTTTTGACCCATTCCGTGGGTCTAGGATAGCACTTCTCATGCAGAGTCCTGACTGAGGACCTGGGCTGTTTAAGTTATATGTAGCAATGAAGAGTAGAATCATATAAACGCTTCCATCAAAGAACCAATGATGTGGGAATTCCAGAGTTTCCTTCTAGATTTGCATAGAATTCAGTATGTAAATATTTAGAATGTTTCTTTTTACAGTCTTAATATCTCTTTAATCTTTTTCTCTTAGATGCTTTGAGACTAGCTTGAACTTTAGTTCTGAATTGCATTTTGCAACTATAAACTTGGGTTTTGGTAACTGAATGATTAGGGCTTATGTTTTATTTCTGAAATTTACCTTTGAAGCTTTACAGTTTTTAACAATCTCATAATACCATCTAAGGTTAAGTGCAATTAGTGTTAGGCTACAGATAACTTTTCTGTTACAAAATTCAAAAATTTTCCAGGTTTCTAACAGAACCAAAAGGCTGCATGGCGGTTGGGAAGATAGGAGGATTTAGAGAAGAGTCATTGCTAAGTGATTTAATGATAAAAGTTGCAGATATCGAATAAAGAATTAGCACCTATTTTTACACCTAAAATAATTGCTTTAGGATTTGCTTAATTAAAAATAACAGATATTTCTTTCCAATCTGCATTCCCCTCAAGAGGCTTTTTAAACTTCCCAAATCCTGTGATAAACCTAGGTTTACTATAGAAAGTAACATAGAAAGACCTTTATGACTTGCACTGAGGTTATAGTCAGCATCTAGTTCAGTATCTTGCACACATTTATTAATTTCACTAATATTTATTAAATACCTACCATGCATGCCTATTAATTTCACTAGCATTTATTGAACTCCTACCATGCCCCCCATAACAGAACTTATGCATTTGTTCTCTTTGACACAGCATGAAATTTAGTTTTGTGAGCATTATGTCTGTGAGTGGGCAACTTTCTTACCAACAAATATAGTGCCTGATATTTTTCACTTCTAGGAAAGATTAAATATTTTAAAATGTGACCTTGCACCTAAGCTGATGGTTATCTCTATTGTAGTATTGTTGACATTAGAGGGCTTTGCACAACTTTTGATTCCTAGAGGATTCAGCTAACATTAATAACAACCTTTTCTTCCTCTCCCCTTCTTCTTATGTTCTGCACATATTCAAAAAAATACTTGGCTGTGTTCTCAGATTTGGCTTTTTCCAATTTCTTCTTCAATTTTTTTTAACTTTCCATGTTTTTCATTTTTAAAGGAGGCTGTGAGACTCCCACTAGATTAACTTGGCTCAGAAGATTACTGAACTTCAAAAGTCTAGCTTTAGGAGGATCTCCCAAGTCTAATTTTGAAGCCTTGGTATCCAAGAAAAATGAAAAGCTCATATTTCCATCAAGGGCTTGTGTATAGCCAGGGTTTTACAACATTTACAGCATACTATCACAATTAATTTTGAGGACATTTGCCAAGTTTGCCCAGCTGAAACATGTACACCTTTCTCTGTCTCTTCTCCTTAAATTTAGGCATTTTCAGGACATTGAGAAGAACTAGTTCACAGACAGAGCTTGCTTAGAATTTTGAATCTTCAAATTGTAAAGATAACTATCTTGGCAAGAAGTTCTTACCAAAATCAATGATTAGCATTTTTTTTAAGAAAGCTCAATTAACTTCCTTAAATTAATTGTGTGTATTCATTTATTCAATAAATATTTATAGAGTACTTACTATGTGCTAGGCAGTTTCTTAGACGCTTGGGGATTATATCAATGAACAAAACAAAATTTCCAACTCTTATGCTTACATTTTTGCAGGCAAAAACAGATAGTAAACATAATTCATAAGTGCATTTTATTGTGTGTTAGTGTGTCAGGGATCTCCAGGACCACCCCTGGTCTTTATGACTTGCTAAGAGGACTCACAGGACTTAGCACAGAGTTTTACTCAAAGCTAAAATATGCAGAGCAAGGTCAGCAAAGAGAAAAGGCACAAGGGGCAAAATCTAGGGAAGACTAGGCATGCATTTCCAGAGTCCTCTCCTAGTAAAGACACACAGTACACAGTTCCTTCAGCAATGCATTGTAACAACATTTATGAAATGACTACCAATGACATTTGAGATTCAATACTGAGGGGGACAGTCATGTAGTACCCTTTCTCTGCCTAGCTCATACTAAATTTGTACACTGGCCAAAGGAAAGCGTGTTCAGCATAAACCATATTGTTTGCTCAAACATTTAGGTACAGTAAGCTCTTCTTATCAGTTCTGGGCATGTGGAAACCCTTAGGAAATCCAAGTTTCTAGATGCCAGCAAGGGGCTAGTCCTTTAAGCCTTCCTTTCAAAGGGTAGCACTTGGGCCTGTTATGTTAACTCTTCTGTGCACGGATAGGTTATGTCAAGTGCACTGGGAAACTCTTTTTTAGAGCAAGGAGCAAGGACTAGTAGAGCTGGAAAGGGATGTGGGCTGCAGTTTAAAATAAGGTGATCAGGAGTATGCCTCATTGGGAAGGTGATATTTGAGCAAAGCTTGGAGGTACAAAAGAACATTCCAGGCAGAGAACAGCTGATGCAATTACCCTAAGGTGAGAGCTTGCTTGTCATGTTTGAGAAAGAGCAAGGAGGTCATGTAGCTGGAGCAGAGTGAACATGGAGATGAAGGCAGAGAGTTAAGGTTGGGAATGGGGACCAGTGGCCAGATGATACTAAACCTTGTAGGACATTGTTAGTTCTTTGGCTTATGTATGTGCACTGGGGAAAGATCAAGGAGCTTTAATTTCTTTAGATTCTGTGAACCCCCAACATTTAATAACTGCAGACCTATAGTGAGGTAAGATTCTCACTTTACAGATGGAGAACTAAGCCCTAAGGTATGACAAATACTTAAGTCACATGACCTGCTTAAGGTCATATGACCTTCACTGGGATAATGGGGGATAGGATGTAGAACATAAATGTCTTAACCCTTTTCTCCTTTAAGATCAAGAGAATCCTGGTGACTTATTCCATTGCATTTTATTAAAGTTAATATAGTTTATAATAAATGGATGCCAAACTGCTTCAGAATAGTTTAGGCAGAATGTGTTCAATTATTTATTTTAGTTTAGAATAGAGAGGGATGGGAGTGCCTAATCTCTGAGTAAGAGTTAAAACAAATAGCAAACATCCCATAGGGATTTTTCCTACTAATCAGAATGTCTGATAATTCCATCACATGTTTTAACATCTTATACCTATCCCTTGCTCTGTAAAAAAAAAAAAATCTGTTTTCGTTGCCTGTTAGGCCCCTCCTGTTTTGTCTCCATTATGATTACGTTTTAATAAAGAAAAGATTTGTTAAGCTGTCCCCTGATTTTAAAGAGATTCAACTGTAGTTTTTTACAAGGACTATAGAAATAAAAACAATGCTAACTTTAAAGTTAACTTCTCATTGGTAACTCTATAACAGTCACAGCAAGAAGGCATAGTTGAAAAGAATATGAAACTTGGTCAAAGAGTACCTAGTGAATACAGTTCCAAAAAGTAGATATGTTGGACCTTAAAACCCACAATAATAGAAACTGCTTATAAAATCAACAGATAATTGTTATCTAATTTTTTTTTCTCTCAGAAGAAAACCAGACTGAAAAGGAGATCGGCAGTTTTGTCCAAACATTTACTGCTTTTAAACCTAAAGAAATGAATGATGGATGCAAATAGGTCTGGTATATGTTTGCTAAAGATAGGATTTGGTTGACAGCTATGGAGGGCAATTTAATAATGCCTTGTTGTTGTCATTTTGAAAATGAAAGAAAAAAGGAGTCCTTTAGAGTAAATTTTAAAATGTTAAGCTCAAAGGTATTTAATTATTATGTAGATGTGGAAATAAACACATTAAAAAAATAAGTTAAAAATTATTTTCAAGGGTGAAAAATTATTAACTACCTCCTCTGAATATGAGGAGATAGAACATGGCATATGTTACTTTACTGATAAAAAATCTTTTGTTCATTAAGCAGTATTTCTTTATTGCCATCTTTGGGGATGTTGCTGTTAAATTATTTATGCTATATTATCTCAACCAATGATATGATGAATGTCTCTGTCATAGGCTAGGTGACATAAAACTAGAATAAGCATAAAATATCTGTTACTATTCAAAAGATAAGATCAGTATGATATCCCAAAGAAGTAAGATCTTGAGGACTTTTCATCTTAACTTTGATTCTTTCCATGTATTTAGAACTCTAAATGTTTTTTTTTATGGTGGTGGGGTAAACTTTATGAGATTTAACTATTTAACAGAATATTTCTGATTATATTAAGACCCTAGACAAAAATTTCAATTACTTTTGTTATAAAAATGATGTATGATTATTATAAAATTTAAGCTACTCAGAAAAGTAAGAAAGCAGAAAATCATTCCAAATTTTATGTTCCAGAAATAACCATTCTCAACATTTGAACATCTTTCCAGACATCTCTCAATGTGTCTATATTGAGCAAAATATAGCCAGATATAATTTTAGAAAAATGGGATCACAGTATACATGGATTTTAAATACCAAGTATTAATTTGCTTTACTTGAATTTAATAATAGAAAGCAAGATTGAAATAAAATTGAAGGTGCTGTTGATTTTACTCAGATAAATATTTCATAACCACAACTGATATATTAAATAGCTCATTAAACATCTTGTTATCACTATTCAAAAATTATAAACCAGTCTTAGAGTTTGGAATTAACATTATTTTTTAGCTTTCAAGTAAAACTTCATTCATTATGAATCAATGTCAGTTGCTCTCTATTCTAATGTTGCAGTGGTGGTCACAGGAACAAGGAATTTTGGGGAGTGATATAGAGGCTTGTAGAGCACGAAGTGAGCACATATCTTTAAGGCCGTGTGATCAGTGATTCGCTATGAAAGAGAAAAATAGCACACATACTGTCTAGCAGATCTTCTGAATTTTGATATATTATTCTTTATACATTGATTTATTAAATTTTTGTTTGTTCTACAGCTGTAGTTATCTAAGTTATTTAATCCTTGTCCCATTGCCAAATATGTTTTGGGTCCAGCACTAGCCTTTTTATTAGTATTTCTCTATTACTGACTTCTTAGTTTTGATTCTGCTTTTGGATGGGTAGATTTTGTGGGCCAGGAATTTATTTTTATTTTAAAGATGTGGTGTAAAAGTATGTTAGTGGTTTATGTACAAGTGAAGTTTGGGCCTCCCATTGGACATCACTTTGCCTGATTAGGATCAGGCACCCTTACTGAAGTTATGTGTCCCTCCCACACCCGGCAGTGTCCTTCTACTGCCAATCCCTTTCTTGTAGCACTAGGAATTAACATTATTATTATTATTACTATTTAAAGATCCTTGTAGATCTTGTAGGCTGATGTTCAGTTCCGCTTATGAGTGAGAATGTGTGGCACTCAGTTCTTTGTTTCTTTGATAGATCACTGAATATGATAGACTCTAAATTCATCCAAGTTGCTGCAAAGTCCATAATTCTGTCCTTCTTCATGGCTGCATAATATTCCATCATGTATATGTACCACATTAAAAAAAAATCCAGTCCACTTTTGATGGGCAACATGGCTGGTTCCATGTTTTTGCTATTAGCTGAATAGTGCTGCAATAAACATGCATGTGCAGGTGTCTTTTTGGTAGAATGATTTGAGTTCCTCTGGGTATATTCTCAGAAGGAGGATTGCTGGATTGTATGGAAGGTCAATTTCCAGTTCCAGTTGCCACACTGTTTTCCATAAAGGTTGAACTAGTGTCCCACCAACATTTCTCTGCATCCTTGCCAGATCTGTTGTTTTTTGTTTTATTAATGGTGGCCATTCTTACTGGAGTTAAGTGGTATCTCAATGTGGTTTTGATTTGCATTTCTCTGGTGATTAGTGAAGTTGAGCATTTTTTTTCATGTGTTTGTTGACTGTTTGTATGTCTTCTTTTGAGAAATGTCTATTTGTGTCTTCTGTCCACTTTTTAATGGGATTGCTTGGTTTTTTCCCTTTTGGCACATTTGAGTTCCTCGTAGATCCTAGATGTTAGGCCTTTGTCAATATAGAGTTGACAAGTATTTTTTTCCCATTCTGTAGACTGTCCACTCTCTTGATGGTTTATTTTGTACTTGTCTACCTTATCTCTTATAGCATGGGCTTTGGGGTTTTGATCAGGAATTGGTTTCCTATTCCAATTTCTGTAAGGGTGTCTCCTGTGTTTTCTAAGATTCTTATAGTTTGAGGTTTTACATTTAGGCCTTTGATACATTTAGAGTTGATTTTTATGTATGGTGATGGTTAGGGGTCCTGTTTTATTCTTTTGTGTGTGGTCAATCAGTTTTCTCATCACCATTTACTGAAAAGTTTCTCCTCTCCCCAGTGGTTGTTGTTGGAGGCTTTGTTGAAGGTAAGTTGGTTAAAAAATTGAGGTTTTTGCTTCTGGAATCTCTATTCTGTTCTATTGGTTTATATGCCTGTTGTTATACCAATACCAGGCTATTTTGATTATTATAGCCTTATAATTAAGTTTAAGTCTGGGAGTGTGATACCTCCTACCTTGTTTCTTTTGCTGAGGATTGTTTTGGGTATTTGTGGTTGTTTGTGTTTCCATATGCATTTCTGTATTGTCTTTTCCAGGGCTGAGAAGAATGATGATGGTAATTTAATGGGTGTAGCATTGAATCTGTAGATTGCCTTGGGTCGTATGAACATCATAACAATGTTGATTATTTCTATCCATGAACATGGGATATTTTCCTATTTGTTTTTGTCTTCTTTGGTTTCTTTGAGCAGTGTTATATAGTCTTTGTTGTAAAGGTCTTTCACTTCTCTGGCTAGGAAGATGCCAAAATATTTCATTTGGTGTGTGGCTATTATGAATGGGATTGTGCTTTTTATTTAGTTCTCTGCCTGCTTGTTGTTGGTGTATAAAAAAGCAACTGTCTTTTGCACATTAATTTTGTACCCTGAGACTTTGCCAAAGTCTTTTATTAGTGCAAGGAGGGTTTTGACAGATTCCCTTGGGTTTTCCAGGCATGGGATCATATTGTCCACACAGAGGGATAGCTTAATCTCCTCTTTTCCAATGTGGATACCCCTGACTTCCTTGTCTGATTGCTTTAGTTAAGACTTCCAACACTATGTTGAACAGGAGAGTGACAGGAGTTTTTTAAGGAAGTACTCATAAGTTTTGTTTATTAACTTCTTAATGTATTTGAGATATATTGTAGTTAAAGGATAGCTTTGCTGAATATAAAACTCTTACTTGCTAAGATGCTTTAGATATTATTGTAGTTACTCCTTCAATGAATAAATTAATAGTGAGGTGGAAGTAAATTTCTGCTAAGCTGTCATTTAATTGGCTGAATAACCAGCTCACCAAATTTAACAAAATTGTCAATTAATATTTTGGGATAAAAAAGTTAGGGAGTTTTCTTTTGTTGTGAAGTGTGACTGTTTGTTAGACAATAAAATAAATCAAAAGTTTAGTGGCAGTAGGACACATGAGTCTGAAGTTCAGCAGAGAGGCTGAGATGGACATACAAATTTGGGGTAGACAACAAAAAGATGGCAGTTATGACTCTGAACTGAATGAATTAATGTAGATGGAGAAGAGAAAAGGTGTGAGGACTGAAGTGCAGAGTGTGCATTTCAGCAGTTAGAAATCAGGAAAACGAGGAGGAATAGCCATGGGAATTGAGAAGGGGCTGCTACTAAGCTGGTAAAAAAACGTACATGAAATCTCAAGGAGAAAGTAACCCACTGTGTCAAATGCTGCTAAGATGAATACTGAATCTTAGATATTAGAATGACCCATTTGGAAATTATTTGGGTCCCTGATAAAATTAGTGAAGCAGGCAAACCACTAATAAACAGGATTAGAAAAAACAAGTAAAAACAAAAATATATAATCTTATATGTAGTTATAGAAAATATTATTAAAATAATAAAAAAATTGGTAACTCCAACAATAAATTTGGGCTTTGGCAATTTTATTCATACACCATAGTGTCTTCCTTTGTCATAGTACCTTCCTTTGACAATGATTTTGTGAACAAAAAACCAAAACACACCCCTTTATATTTGTACATATGGATGACATTTTTCTCTTATTGAGTGCTGATTGCCTCAGGAGAATGAGACTTTAGAGCAGTTTGGGGGAGGTTATCTATATTTTCTTTGTTTAACTCAATGTTGTTTGACATTGCAATGAACCTGTATTAATTTTATATTTAAATTATGTACTAAAATAAAAATAAACTATTAATCAATTTTATGAGGTAAAAATAAAGTATCAATAGTGGCAATATGTGACACGAGTGATTCCTTTTCTCCTCCTGAGCCCATGGCTTTAACATTACCTAATAGTTATGGAAGTCTATTCTTTCGAACCCAGACATGACCTCAGAAACTTTATTGACATAGTTTTTAGATAGTCATATCTAATTGACTGCAGTTAGTCTTGAATTGAAACTTATTTCCTACCCTTAGTATAGATGATCTCTTTAGTGCCTTCCTTCTTTTTGCTTTCTAATTATTAATTATAGTGTTTGTCCAGTCTCCTTTCCTCCTCTCACAATTTCCAGCCAAATTGACTATTTATGATTTCCTTGATACATTGAGTTATTCCTTTGGTTGGTGTGTTTTTCTCCCTTTGTCTAATGTTCTTCCTCATTTTGTCAACTGGTGAATACTCAGCTCAATTGTTACTTCCCTTTTCCCTATTTCTGAATGGGAGCTCTGGTGAAAACTGTGAGACATTTAAAACCAAACTTCTCTTGAATGTAATTTAAATATTTTGTTCACAAGACTTTCAGACATAACAGTTTTTAAAAAAATCAGCTCATAAAATCCAAGCTAATAAAGGGCATGGGATGGGGGTTGGTATGGTTGTGGATGACTGGTGTGTTTGTGTGCATGTGTATCTGTGTGTGGCTGAAAAGTTGATATAATTGACAGATTTGGTGATACAGTGGGGTAGAAAGAATATTGGGGTTGGGATACTTGGAATGAGTTGGAAAAATAGGAAGTTTCAAAAAACATAAGCTTCAATATTCAATAAAATTTACTCTTGTAGAAAACATTGTTCTTTAAGATTATGGGATAGTTTCATGCTTTCCTTGCTTTATTTATTCATGCAAATTTGTTTTTAACAGTCTCTTGGTGTTCTCTTTCTCCTATACACTTAAATATGAGAATGTGCTTTGTTTAGCATTTGATTGTTAAAAATCAACTTTATTGAGGTATAACTTGCACACAATAAAATGCACCCATTTTAATGGTTGAATGAGTTTTGAGAAATGCAGCCATTCATATAACTACCATGATAATCAAAATATAAAATATTTCTCTCACTCTCCCCAGAAAGTTTTCTGTGCCTCATGTTTCTTCCAACCCCCTTCTCTCCCTCCCACCCACAGGAATCTGCAGATCTTTTTTTATCCACTAACAATTAGATTTTTAGGCATTTGATTTTAGTACCATCTTTCTTGTTCAGTCATCTTTTGTCTGGTCTCCAGCACCCTCCCTCCACGATTCCTTTATACATGGAGCTTAGAAGCTACTGTCATTCTTCCTTTATCTGTCTTACTTTCTTTCCTGCTTTTCCAAAACCTCACTCTGCCTATCTCATTCTTCCTCCTCAGAAACCTATGTTAATTCATTTTCTATTTTATAAGTCTATTGTAGACTTTGGTCACAAGTGATTGCCCTAGAGGCTTCAGGTTCTTCCAGAGTCAAAATCTTTTCACCTCCAAATTTAAATAATATCACCTCTTTTAAGGCCCATTTGAAGGTGCAGAAGAACTTCATAGTTTTGTGAACTCTTTTATATGAATTCCTTTCTCTATGGTACCCATGTCTTGTATATCAAACTGAGGACAGTAAAACAAAGGCAGCAGCTAAATTAAGCTTATTTATCAAACTTATCTTTATTACAAAACACTCTAATTTGTAATAACTGGGAGTAAGAATAAATTAAGCAGTATTTTAAAAATTGTGTGCACATTTGGGGGAAATAATAGAATGAGTCTGTGTTCGTTCTTTCCTCTCACAAATTTGGTATCTTGGAAAACTTTGGTTTTTAAAAAGAGCGCTGTGTGTGTGTGTGTGTGTGTGTGTGTGTGTGTGTGTGTGTGTGACTGTAAAGAACATCACAGCTGCTTTTAGTGCCATTTGCTTTTCTTGTTTTACTTATGGAAGTGAAAAGGAATTACTTAGGGGTAGTAATTAAATGTTATTTCAGCTGGCATTTAATTGGGTTTAGATGTCAAAAGATACAGAGAGCTAGATATTTAATTAGAGGTTTTATAATGGTAAAATATGCTATGAGAACAATCTTGTAAACTTTGCAATATGCTTTTCTACTTAAATATCTTCCAAGATGTGAACCTGTGAGATTTTCCTCCCCTTAACTCCACCTATTTATTTAACCCTTCTATCACTCTGAACAGCACAAGAAATCACACTCTTGGTTATTTTTCATTCTGTGTAAAGTATAACTTTACCCTGCCCAAGACACTTCATGTAAGTTCCTCTGGACCTTGTTTAGGTAAATAGAAACATCTATTTAGTTGTTCCTTTAATCTCTGCTTTTGGTGACAATTTTTTAAAGGGAAGATACATTTGTAGGCTCCTAACAGTTCTGGGTACAGAACAGTGCTGCACTGACATTTTCAAAATACTCTCAGAATAATGCTGCTACCATTGGCCAGCAACAGTGTGATTAATAGAGTTCACATTTTTGGTTTCTTACTCTATTGGAGATTTCTGATGTCATAGATTGATATACAACTACTTATCATAGTTATGGTGTATTAGTCAGTAATAAGTTGACCCCGTTTGCTACTGTGTTCATCATAGTTCCAGTTCTGCAACAGATCAGCCAAAACAATGGAATCATGACCTCTTTCTAACCGTATCCCTGTAATCAGTTGCACACAAACACACATGCACACACTGACACACACGCCTCTATTCACACATGTATTCTTATTATTTTTCTTCAGTTCTCTCTTTGGGCCTCCTCTGTTGTTTCCAAGGCTTCTCAAGTATATCCATTGCGTTTTTTTCTCCTTCATTCTCTTTTGTTTTAATTACACATATGGTGCCACCCCTCTTATACATTTTCCTATAGAGTGGGAATGCAGTAGAGGTTTATTAAGCTTTTTAGATTTGCCACAAACATTCAGCCAAGAGATGTTATACGATGACATAGTATTTCACTTGATGATAGTGAGTGAATAGTATAATCTTATTTGACAAATTTATGTAAACAAGCATGTAAGGAAAAGTTGTTGTTGTGCCTTGTTTTTCAAGGTAATTCACAATGAAGGAAGTGAGAGATCTTGTGGCTCTTGTGACAGCCACAAAAATAGATTGCATTAATCATGTTGCATAAAAAGACAATAAGAATCAAAGGTTGAAATGTTAAACTTTCAGAGATGAGTCATAATTGTAATGATGCTATTTATCTTCAAATTTCTTCACAAAATGAAAAAACATTATTTCCATAGTCACAATTATATTAGTACCTTTCAAAGATGTTAGAATTAAGGTTAAGAGGTTAAAAGGAGTCAGTTCAGACCAAGAGTAGAAGTGAACTTTTAGAGTTGAAATCCACTAACGTTAATAGAAAAACAAAAGTTTTGAAGTAGAAATTTCTTACTCTGGTTCCAGTGTTGCCTCTGCCTCTAAGTACCTGTGTCATCTTTGGAAAGCCTCTCAGCACTTGTGACTTACTTCCTGGCTTCCAATTTCCTTGCTCTCAATTGAGGGGTTGGATTAATTGGATCTCTAAGTTAACTTTATTACTTGAATAGTTTGATTCAGTCTGATTTTTTTTTCCTCTGAACATTATGCTTTGTCCTCTTAGCTGGCACATTTAATTAATGAATTTTTTTTCAATAATATACCATTTAACTTTTAGGATAGGAAAAATGTCTCAAAGATGTGATTTGGTAATTTAGTCTTTTAAATGTTGAAAGGATGATCCAGTAAATATGTAGGTAAAAGAAAGGGAAGGAATTACAATTAAATGTCAGAGTGTGCTAGTTTGGCAATTTCTGGTCATGGAGAACTTGAATAATGGGAGTTTTATGAGAAAACATGTAGGGCAGAGTAGTGGATTCTTACAGGACCTTTTAGGAATAGGGGCAAGAAAATGTTTTCGTGTCAGTGATACAGTTTTATAAATCTTTAGCCTACCATTAATATGACCATTTCTTTTGGTGTATTAATTCTTAATTCCACTGGTGATTTAATCCATATTTTTCCTTTATAGATCCAGAGTGATGAAATCTGATTTGCCTGGTCAATGATCATTTTCACCCATTGTGCAGAATTTTATGCTCTGGGTCAAGTAATGGTCACACTGAAATGCTTAGGGAATAATCTGAAGTTTGGTGCTATAGGTTGTACACTCACACTTAGAAACAAGTGGTAGACAGAGCAGGACCCAATATCTAATACTGACATAATCTGAAAAACTGAATTTAACTGTTATTGCTCCTCAAGCATGTTCTTCAAAATACTGCATAATGTTTTCCTTCATTAAATTAGACCAGATAATCACTGAGTGGGTCTCTGATACTAGTGTTGTGGTTAGGTGAATGTAATATTATACTCAGTTTCTAAGGTTAACAAAACAAAACAAAAAATAACTGGTAGAATGCTATATACAAAGCAGAGATTAAGAACTATAGAAGCTTTTCATGTCATTTATTGTAACTCAGTGTATTAAGATATCCTATGATCTTTAATCAATCAATATTTATCAATTTTTGTATTCTACTCATATAATTTAATCAATCAGTAGATACTACTTTCTGCTATGTGACAGGTTGATTTTCCTTACTCTTTTATGAGAACGATACTAAAAAGGTAACTTAAAAGGTAGCAATAGAAGCTATTCAAGCATTTTGCATTCATTAATCATTTAATCATCACATCAAGAGGTATATTTTCCCATATTTTCTTTCTTTTTTTTTTGAGTTGGAGTCTCACCCTGTCGCCCAGACTGGAGTGCAGTGGCTGCTCCCGGCCACCGCAGCCTCGACCTGCTGGGCTCCGGTGATCCTTCCACCTCAGCCTTCCGAGTAGCCGGAATTACAGGCATGCGCTACCACGCCCGGCTGATTTTTTTGATTTATTGTAGAGATGAGGTGTCGCTGCCCAGGCGGGTCTCGAACCCGTGGGCTCAGGCAATCCACTCACCTCAGCCTCCCAAGGCGCGGGATTACAGGCTGAGCCACCGAACCCGGCTTCATATTTTCTTGATGAGGAAAATGAGGCCCACAAATAATCAGTAACTTGTCTATGTACATGCATGTATTAAAGTTTAAAGCCAGAATTTTAATTGCAGTTCATCTCCAGAACCTATAGTTACTCACAATTCTTTTTTTTTTTTTTGAGTTGGAGTCTCACTCTGTGGCCCAGACTGGTGTGCAGTGGCCGCTCTCGGCCACCACAGCCTCGACCTGCTGGGCTCCAGCGATCCTTCCACCTCAGCCTTCCGAGTAGCCAGGATTACAGGCATACGCTATCATGCCCAGCTGATTTTTGATTTTATTGTAGAGATGAGGTCTCGCTGCCCAGGCGGGTCTCGAACCCATGGGCTCAGGCAATCCACTCACCTCAGCCTCCCAAAGGCGCAGGATTACAGGCTGAGCCACCGAGCCCGGCTTCACAATTCTTAATTTTTACATTTTTGTATCTTTCCTACTCTTCATTCCCTGCTCTGAGTCTTTGATAGGTTTTCTTTCTGTGTGCAAAATGTTTACTTTCACTTCCCATGAACATTTACATTAAAGTGGAAATATTGTTTCCTCTTGAATATTTTCCCAGGAAAGCCCGATATGTGAATTGTTTCACCTTGTACCTTGGACAGATGGGTACCTAGAAGCCAGGTACATTTTTAATCGTTGTATGTAGTTTAGAATTCTAACAGCAGAAGGCCCTAGAGAGGCTCAGAATAAAAGCTATTAAGGCAATGGTCCAGTGCAGCGTGATGGATAGTGTGGGGTTGTGGAAGACTGATGGAGAAGATGCCTTGAGGAATTGTTAGTTTGTACAGTATCATCTGCATCGACATGCTAATCATTACTCTTTTTCTGGCCACTTGTTGCCATTTTTCAAACTTCCTCTGTAAAGCTTTTTCCCAACTCTTGTTCCTGTGGTTATGGTCAAGTTTTATTGAGCTCTTTTAATGTCTTCTTTAGTTTGATGTTACCATTTAAAGATGTCAGTAAGTGAAAAGAAATAGCATGGATTTAATATACAAATGAAAGGACATAGGATGGATTTACTATAGCCAATGAGCAGTCATTTTAATATTGCCTAAATCTCATGTTTTTCTAGCAGTTCACTTAACTTACCCTCTAATCACTAGCCAAGGACAGAACTGGTTTCTCAGAGGTAGCTATTGATAATTGATTTATGATCCCCTTCCCGGCTTGTTTTATACTAATTATCTTTTCTATTTCAAATATTTGCCTCCACCCCTAGACCCAGGATAGCCTAATCAGCTCTTTATGACCTTCATGACACAGACAGACCCCACCATGGCATCATGCCACTAACCCATGTTCTGCTGTCTATCACCTGACTAATCACGTGACCAACCCATGTCCTGCAGTCCATCACCTGACATCAGTATCCATGCTTACCTGTACCCTTTGTAATGACATGGAACAGACTACCACCCAGTCAGCTTAATGATTTTCCCCCATCAAAGAAAAGGACTAAAAGGATTCAACCATGAGCAGCCATTTGTCATTAGCTTACTAGACTCTGGTGTGGCCATGTGTTCTTTAAGCTATAGCTGTCGCCATGTTTCCTGATTTTGACCCCCTTGCCCACCTTGGAAAGGTGAATCTCCTCTCTCTCTTTCTCTTTAATTTACTTTTAAAATAAACTCTATTTTCCAATCTAACTTTTGTGCAATTCTTTGCATCTTTCATGTGGCATCAGATCACACACACCAGATACCCACACCCCCAGTAGGCCTGACCTAACATTCTGGAGGCCCCCACTGGGGAGTGTGAACTAACAGGAAGTATGTACCTGTGATTTTTCCTTGGATTATTAAAGAGCTTTTATTCAACCACCTGTCTTGCATCTTGCATCACTTTGTTGGAATATTTGTTCAAGCTTTTGGGAGTTTATTCTGACATATTACTTAAAGGACATTTTGTTCCAGGAATGTCTCTTGCTCTACACACCTCAATCTCTGGTGTGAGGAAAATATCATCATTCTTTCCCCAAATTTTCTGTTAGATTTTTCTTATCAGTATTTATGCAAATTCCAGTTTCACCCACCTAAAAGGAAAGAAAAAGCCACCACTTTCCCTGGGCTCTATACATGTTTTTTAACTATAAACATTTTTAGGTTTTTTTAAAAAGAATAATTTGCACTTGTTTTCTCTACTTCGTCATCTCCTATTTTCACCTCACTCCACTAATCTGACTTCTACCTGTACCCCACCTCTGGCAAATTTCACTGACTTTCTAATTGCCAAATTTGCTGATTCCTCTTCAGATCTCATTTACTCAATCTATATCATAGGCCAATCTCTCTAAAACCCTTGTTTTGGGAATAAAATGCCATAATACACTTTTAATTTTTAAAATTTGCGGATCATTCTGTTTTGGTCACCTTTGCTCATTTCTGTTTCTTAGTTCATCATGCATTAGTGTCCCCTGATATCTGTTCTGGCTACTCAACCAGATAGTCACCAGGTCCTATTGAGGCTACCTCTCTAATCTCTCAAATTAACCCACTTCTCTCCACTTCAACACCTACCATTTTATGTAGATGCATTTTTTTTTAAACTGTAATGGTACCCTAACTGGTCTCCCTACTGTTAGACTTGCCCTCTCCAATCTTCCAATCTAGCTTTTTTTTAAAAAACAACTAACAGAGTGATCTTTTCAAAAGGAAATTTTTTTTTTTTTTTGGAGTTGGAGTCTCACTCTGTTGCCCAGACTGGAGTGCAGTGGCCTCTCCCGGCCACCGCAGCCTCGACCTGCTGGGCTCCGGTGATCCTTCCACCTCAGCCTTCCAAGTAGCCGGAATTACAGGCATGCGCTACCAAGCCCAGCTGATTTTTTTGATTTTATTGTAGAGATGAGGTCTCGCTGCCCAGGCAGGTCTCGAACCCACGGGCTCAGGCAATCCACTCACCTCAGCCTCCCAAAGGTGCGGGATTACAGGCTGAGCCACTGAGCCCGGCTCAAAAGGAAAATATTACTCTCAAACACCCTGATTTAAAATTCTTCAATGATTCTCTATAGTTTTCTGCATTGTTCTTGGCATAGGGTACAAGACCCTTTATTCGCTCCATCCAAACCTGTCACAATTTTCTATTTTTTCCCTTTTAATTTAAGACTTCACTTTTTCTAATGACTTTATACTTTTGTAAGTACAGCTTCTTTCACTTACCTTAGCCACACACCTTTTGCTTGACTTGTGCTCCTCTTCTTTTAGGGCACAGCTCTGGGATATCTCCTCCAGGAAGATTTCTCTAATCACAGAGTCTGGATCACAGAGTGTAGAGTACATTACCTGCTTTGTACTTTTATGAAATACTAATCACTGTAATCATCTGTTTATTTTTTTCCCCCTTTGAAGGCAGTGGACATTTTTCCTTTGAGCCACTAGCAACTGGCATAAAGCCGCATATCAGATACCAAGTTAGGATTGAGTGAGATTGGTTAGCTGGTCCTTCCAACACCTCAGAGATACATCTTTTACTCTTACCATTTGGAAACATATCAACAAAAATAGTTTTCTCCTTTTAGAGAAAACCTAGAGGCAGATTTGTAAGAGATATTTGAGACAAACATTAGTAATAATCAGATAATATTCATTCAGTCGTGTTTTTGTTTTCTTACAAAGTTCAGCTTAAAATGATTATCTGGCCGGGTGTGGTGACTCATGTCTATAATTCCCACACTGTGGGAGGCAGACGCGAGAGGATTGCCTGAGCCCATCAGGCTGTGGTGGCCATAAGCATGCCACTGCACTCCAGCCTGGACAACAGAGTGAGTCCGACTAAAAAAAAAAAAGATTATTGGCTGGTTGTCCAGATTCTTTTCTAATTCAATTTACTGGTGTTGTAAAAATGAAATATTGATGGGAATGTGTGTGGTAAAGTGGACTATACTTATAAACAAGGTTTCTTATTCTTTTGTATGTACTTGTCCTACCTACTGATGTGTTGGTGAAGGAATAGGCTCAAAAAGATTAGCTGAGACTTTAGATAAGTTCTAAATAGATGGATGCAAGCATTTTGTGATAGAAATAGACCCAGATAAGGGTACAGAAACAGGACTATCTGGAAGTCAATGGTGGAGATGCAGACACATTAACTCAGCCCAATTCCATATTATTTATATTTATTCCTAAGTGTCAAGACAATGTCAATGATACAAGAGTAGTATAGAGCTAAAACAAGGAGGCTGGAACAGTTTATTTGTCTAACTAAAGGCAGGAGTGAGCCCAAATTGGCACACAAAGTTAAACACAAATCAAGACATCAAGTTTATAAAGGAGAAAGGAATCGAGTCAGTTGTCTGTAGCTTATGGGTGAATGGAGCTTAGAATATGGCATTTAGAAGAAGGAAGAGTCCTGATATGAGCAGAAATTCTGGGAGAATGCAGTGATAAGTTAGATCTTCAGCTCAGTAGATGCAGCATAGAAACAAGGTAGGGACTTCATATTTATATGTACATGGGGGAAAAGAGGTGATTATAAAGTGAATAATAGTAATAATCTCTGACATTTATTTAATGCCTACAATATAGCAGATACTATGTTAAGACATAAGGAACAAGGCAAGGGATTGATCACTGATGAAAAAAGAACTCTTCTTTTTTTGGAGTCAAGGTCTTACTCTGTTGTCCAGGCTGGAGAGCTATGGCATGATCATGGCTCACCATAGCCTTGAACTTGGGTTAAGGTGATCATTCGCCTCAGCTTCTTAAGTAGCTGGGACTACAGATGTGCACTACCATGCCCGATCAATGTTTTTGAATTTTGTAGAGACAGGTCATGTTATGTTGCCTGGGCTGGTCTTGAGCTCCTGGGCTCAAGCAATCCTCCTGCCTCAGCCTCCCAAAGTGCAGGTATTGCATATGTGAGCCACTGCCCCTTGCCCAATAAAGAACTTTCTTGTTGGAATCTAGTTATTAGGTTAAATAGTAAATGACCATTCCTGAAAAGCTATTCTTGTGGTGGAAATGAAAAAAGAAATATTTAAAATCTCTAAATTCCTCATACAAATGTTTTTGAGTTTCATCAAAATTTGGGTGTATTCACAAAAGCATGTTATACATGCATGCCACTGAATCTTTATTTATTCCTTCAGATACAGTCTCCTTCCTTCTCCAACCAACTTTCTTCCCTGGAAGGATGGAATATACCAAATCATTAGGCTTCCTTGCCTTCTGCATTCTGGTTGTTTGGCCACTTGGGAGTTCAGGTTGACAACTGGAGGAAGGGAGGAAATAAGATTGTGCTATTTATTATCTTATCCCTTTGTTTTGGGGTTTACTAGGGTAGGCTGGGTCTCTTGAGGTGGTTGTCTATATGACTTCTCTCTGGGTTCCACTTACTAATCTGTTATCGTGCATCTTTTGGCTTAGGGTTAAATAGCTCCACTGCTATTAGCAATTGGTTACTGCATTATACCTTATGTTAGTGGTTCTCACACTTTGGTGTTCACTAGAATCACTTGAAAGATAGACTTGGAAGTCAAGTGACTGTGGTACTTAATTGTGTGGCAATAGTAACAGATTTTTATTTATTTATTTTGTTTTATTTAAATGGAAAAATGTGTTTATATTTTTTATGTACAACATTATATTTTGAAACATGTATGCATTGCAGATAGCTCAATTGATTTGATTAACACATTCATTACCTCACATCTATATCATTTTTTTGGTTAGAACACTTAAAATCTCTTTTAGTGATTTTCATAATACAATGTGTTGTTATTAATTGTAGCCACCATGTTGTACAATAGATCCCTTGAACTTGTTCCTCCTATCTAACTGTAATTTTGAATCCTTTGACCAATATCCCTCCAGTCCCCCATTCTTCCAGCCCCTGGTCACCACCATTCTACTCTCTACTCCTGTGAGTTCAACTTTTTAAGATTCCACATATTCATGAGATCTGTGGTATTTGTCTTTCTGTGCCTGGCTTATCTCATATAATATAATGCCCTTCAGGTTCATTTATATTGTCACAAGTGATTGTATTTTCTTTCTTTCTTCCTTTTTTAAAACTAAATGATATTATTTGTATATATATACCACTTTTTTATCCATTCATCTGTTGATGGACACTTAGACTGATTCCATATCTTAGCTATTATGAATAATGCCGCAACAAACATGGGAGTATAGATATTTCTTTGACATACTAATTTTATTTCCTTTGAACATATAGTCAGTAGTGGGATTGCTGTATCATATGGTAGCTCTATTTTTACATTTTTTGAGGAAGCTTCATACCGTTTTTAATAATGGCTGTACTAATTTGCATTCCCACCAACAGTGTTCAAGGGCTGCCTTTTCTCCACATCCTCTTCAATATTTGTCTTTCATCTTTTTGATAATAGCCATTCTAACAGGTGCGAGGTAATATCTCATTGTGGTTTTAAATAAATTTACAAATGTTGTGGCACTCTTGGTTTTGTCTTATACCCTAAGTAAATTAAATATGGAAAAGAAGAAATTAAAAACTGTGAACATACAATTAAGAACATGTGTGAACAAACAAGAAGCCATCCATTGCAGACTTGAAGGAGCTTCCCATCTCTTGCAGTTTCAAAACAAGTATAACTGAGGAACCTCTAGCCCTAACTTATCCTGGTCCATTGAAGGATGTAGCCCTTCAGTGCATAAAAGTATTTTACTTTTGACCTATTATAACATCATGTTGCATATGTTAAACATATACAATAAAGTTTGTTTTAAAAAATCATTTTACATTTAATAAAAAAATATTTTACTTGTCCCACAAGCAGATGCTGATTAACCTCAGGACCAACTTTTGCCACCTCTTATTGATTCAACATAGCCTAGGTGGGAAGGTGCAGGGCCTGCTCCAAGAGGAATAGTTTGTACACTGGAAAAGTTCAATAATTCACCAATCTGTATTGGTATACATGAGGAATAAATGGTAATGTCTGTCAGACTAAATTCACTGACATTGGTGTGCTTGCCTAGAATTTGGGATTTAATATGTTGGCTTGAACACTTGAGAGAAGCATAGTCTATGAAAGTATTAGTTGAAGCCTGAACTCAATGATGACCTATCATCAACAAAGTAGAAATGTTTGAGATTACCTGCTTACTGTAGAAGAAGGAATTCAAAGACGTAGGGACAAGAAAATGCTGAAATGGATCAGCTAACTCCTAACCATCCTCCCTAGGTAGGCCAAAGGTTGATGCTTCTTTTTTTTTTTTAATCAAAGCACTATACTGTGCATTGGTGAAGGAGCTGACAGTATCATTAAACAGTTCTGTGGTTGCTGCCCTTTGTAGAAAGGAGTTGATTGTGAGTTAGGTTATAATGGAATTGGATTCCCAAATCCAATAAGATTCATGAGAGTGTTAGAGTGCCAGCTTGTGGCCCTTAATCATTACAAACAAGGTGTTTGAAGTACAGCAAGCCACAGGGATGAGTTTTGACTTGTAAAGATCTGTGGGAGTGGTTTTATTTTCTGTGTTTTTTGGGGATGGGAGTGGTTTTCAAACCTTATTGTGTGTTATAATCACTTAGAGGGCTTGTTAAAACCCAGCTTGCTGGACCCCATCTCCCAAATTTCTAATTCAGTAGGCCTGAAGTGGGGAAAAACATTTTCATTTTTAACAAGTTCCTGTGTAATGCTGATACTGCTGGTCTGTGAATCACACTTCGAGAACCATTAATCTCTGGTAATAGATACTCGATTATACAGTTCTAAGAATGAAATTACATGTGCAGGCTTCCAATGTACTACCTGATATGACTAGGCAGAAAAATTCTGCCTTGTGGCAGGTCTTCTGGGCAGAAACAAGTCCCCTTTGAATTTTTGGACATGTTCCAATTTGCATACCAGGTCCTCTCAACTGAAGGAGAGGCCAGGTCTCTTCGTAAAAGGGCCTTGTAATGTAGCAATGGGCAAACATTTTGCATTTTTCTCCAAGCCATTCCTAAACATATTCCTATGATACGTTAATAGAAGAGAAAAACGTGTGATCCTAATTTATGGATGGATCTTTATGGTATACTGAGATCAGTTGTCATTGGGTAGGTGCTGTTTACTACTAGGTGCAGGGATGACCCTGAAAGCCAATAGGAAAAGGAAATCTTCACAATGTAAAGAACCCTGCAGCCATCTATGAGGGTGACTGTACAATGGGGAAAGGAAAATACTCAGACTTTTGGGTTACTAGATTCCTGCTCTGAACTTGCACTGACCTCCAGAGACCTTAAATGCCACCATGGTATTTAAGAGTCAGAGTAGAGATTTATGGAGGTATTGATATAGACGGTCATGATCTAAATCTAACAGCAATTATTAGTACCTGAATATATGTATAATGGGAATAGATAGAATTAGTAACTGGCAGAATCAACACATTGGTTTCTTGATTCATGTAATGAAATCTATTACAATAAAAAGAGACAAGCCTCTGTAATGGCATCCTTCACTCAGGCAAAATTAATGACTTAAGACAAAATGTCTAAAGTCATATGGGTCATGGGGTATGAGAGTATATTTTTTGCAGACTTAACCAAATGGTGATGCTAACATGTGGTTCTAGTTGTACTATCTTTATGGGAGTTAATAAGTACAGCTCCCTGGAAGATGTTTTATTTTCCATTACCATTGCTAAGGAAAGAAATCAGAAGTAGTTTGCATTTACACAGCAGGGAAAACGGTGGATGTTCACAGGTTTGCCATAGTAACACTCAACTGATAACTGCTACAATATAACCCAGAGTCACTTGGTTTCTCTTATATATCCAATGGAATATCAAATATGTCTACCACATTGATAGTGTTATGCTAATTTAACCTAACGGTCCAAAAGTAGCAAGTCCTATAGTTATCTTAGTAAAATATATACATGTCAGAGTGTGGAAGATACATCCTGTAAAAGTCCAAGGACTTGCCACATTAGTGAAATTTCTAGTATTATAGTGAGACTAAGTCAGGCTATTTCTTCTAAGGTGAGAAAGAAATTATTATACCTGTACCTTGAACTTTGCCCATAATCAAGAGTGATGTGTAACACTTGATAAGACTCTGTATTTTGAATGAAACTTATGTGACCTTTGGGTGGGCTATTGCTGCCTATTTACTGGGTAAATTCCAAGATGGCAGTTTAAGTGAAGACAGGAGAAAGAAAGGACTCTGCAATGGATCCTGCCTTATGAATTTTATGGCCTGGAGGAATCAATGCACTAGAAATATATGTCACAGAGATACTCTTTGTAGCTTTTGGAAAATCCCAGAGGAGAATCACAGCACAGACTCCTCATCTGTCAACAATTATTTTCCATTCGAAAAGCAGTTTTTCTGGCTTTCTTCTGGACCCTAATATAGACTGAACATCTATATGACCACAGAACACAAAATGAGCATGTGACCTGGAACTGCCCATAATAAACTAGGTGTTATTAAACCCAGTGAACCATAAAATTGGATGTTCTCAGCAGCATTCCATTAGAAATCAGATATGTTATACTAAAAGCAGACCCGAGTAGGCTTAGAAGGCAAAGTAAATTGCAAGAGCAGGTGAGTTACACTTCCACGGTACTTGATCCTACTGCTTCTCTGCCTCTTCTTTAACCCATATGTATGACTTAATGGGGGGAATTTACAATGACATCTTAACAGAGAAGGAAAATGCACGGTCCTGATTTATGAATAGATTTTCAAGGCATACTGAAACCATCTGTAGGGGATAGATGCATCCTATGTAGGGATGACCATCAGAGTGGAAAGGAAAATCCTTCCAATGGACTGAAATCTGAGAACCACATCTAGTGTTAATTTCTTGTAGAAGTAGAGATGTCCTAAGTTATCAGACACATTAACTCATGGGCAGTGCATAACACATTGATCAGCTGGTCAGGGTGTTAGAAGGGAAAAAAGTGAAGTTGGTGATAAGGTTTGGAGGACACCTCTTGGAACTGTCATGCAGTGTGAAGATATTCCTGTCTTATGTGAATGCCTATCAAAGAGATACACAGTTAATGGGGCATTCAGTTTTCAGGTAGATAAATGACTTATTTTATGAATGTCAGTCAACTTATTTTTTTCAGCTACTCTGCTGTTTACTCAGAAGTTCATGTACAACCTGGCTGTGGAGTTTGAATAGAGGCTACAAAAAGCTAACAACATGGGTTTTCCCTTCCCAAAGCTGATCTGAATTCCACCAGTTGCTGAGTATCCAACTTGCCAAGATTAGAGACCAACACTAGATATGGCATCAACATCAGTGGACCATATATCTACTTAGTGACAGGCAAATTGCATCAGATACGCCTTTCTTCCTGGAGAAGGCAGTGTTTTGTCCTCACAAAGAAATATATAAAATCCAAATATTGATTTGCCTTTTCTTACAGTGCTTCTGCTATCTTTGCCATTTTTCTTTACTTATAACATGTTTTACCTACCTCCATGGTATACACATAAAATCACCTCCAACTGACAGATCTTTTTATGGCATCAATGATCTCAAGCCCACAGAACTTACTGGGCTTCCCTTGTGTGCATTATTCAGAAACCTCTCACTTTATAGTACGGTGATATGGCCTGTTAAAAGTTCTCAGCCATAGAGCTAGCTGGAAGATAATACCCTGTGAGGCTAGACTGCTATACTGCACTGTGGTATTTACCTTGAATAAGTGTCCAATAATGTTTTAGAAAAAAAAGGAAAAAAATTAATGTTGTAACTTTTAACTGTGTTTTTTTCCTCCAGAAACCTCTTTACTGAGAAAATATAAGTTTTGGATTAACAATAATATCTTACAGGGTCACTGTTTACTCATAATTCACCTTTGTTAGAAATTTTTTTTAGAACAAGACATTTAACTTTGATCTGCCTGAAAAATTCATGATATCTGCAATGTCTACTGTGAACTCTTTCTTAGATGTGGCACTGCTGTGAACTGCACATCCTGAGTCTCGATAGGTGGTGGCCTTACATATGCATGCTACATTAGAGTTTCAAAGTTCTGTTGTATAACTTTGTTTATCACATCTGAGATGAATATTATAAAAAGTATAACAAACAGGATTTAACAGAATACAATGTTTAAGTCACAGGTGATGTCTTCTAACTTAAGCTGATCTTATTCAACTCTAAATTTTTCTTACCCAGGCTAATTAAATCCCACAATGAAGCTTTTAGACATGAGAAGCAACCCCAGGGCTTTGCTTGACTGTCTGATTTTATTGATTTTATCTGTTTGTGGCTTCAGAGAGGCTAGACACGTTAGAACTTGGCATGGAATCTGCCACTATAGGAACTGGGGACTTTATTTACTCTTAATAGCTACATTACACCCTGTTTATAAGCAGGTCTCAGCTATTATCCTTGAAAAACTCCTGGAGTAAAAATAATCTTTGACCTAACTTCCCATATGATTAAATTGGTGATTTCCATGTGACTCAAATGAAGCCAACTTCTAGAAAGTGCCTGTACGTCTTATCATGCCAATGACTGGTTTCCTTAGCTGTGAATAGTCCTCTCTTTCAGTAAAGAATAACGTTATAACTTCTGGTCTTTTATTGTGGGTTAACTTTTAAAAAGCCTTATTTTCTCCCTCAGAGCTTTAAGAAAGAATTTTCTTTGGAGTACTTTTATTTTGATTTCAAAAGAACAATTTTAAGTATGTTTTCTCACAAATAATAGGCATTTAGTTGGTGACCATGAAACACTTACTACATACTGCCCCAAAATTATATTAAAGAAAGGGCAGTTAGGGATAGGAACCAATGTGAAACAAATACAGAAATTCCATTCTACTCAAGTTCATTTCATAGGTTGTGTGTTTTCAGTGTTAGAATTTTGGGGGTGAATTATGACATTGGTGAAGGCAGTGAATTCAGCTAGTAGTCTTTTTACCTCATCACTTTTTAGCAATACTGTACTGCTCAAGTAACAGAACATTCTATTTCTCTAATTTGCCTGAGCAATATATTATAGTCATTAGCGAGCAGATTTAGTATAGTACCTACCAATTACTGAACAAAAATTAGATCTGTAAATAATGCACAACATCTTGGTCTAGGCAGATGACCTTATCTGCTTATCTTCCTACCATGTATAACGAAATAATGGTTTGTAAAGGATATTAACAGCAGTTTTAATTTGAAATTAAACTTTTATAAATCAAATAAGTACTTCCCTCCAGTAAAAGAGATCACCGAGATTGATTAAACCACCATGTCTTAAATCTTTTTAGCTCCTGTCTCAAATCTTTTTAGCTTCTGTCTCAGTGACAAAACTAGGAGTCACTTTCCTAAAAGTCCTTTCCTTGGTGCAAAATTCAGGTATCTGATACATTTACTTGATTTGACATTATGCATAGTTTGCATTCATTATTCTTCTTCTTAAAAATCAAATCAAAATGTTTCTGTTTAAAAAATTTTTTATTTTAAAGATGTGGGGGTACAATTTAGGGTTAGGTATAGAAATGTTCATTATGCATTATGTTGATGAGGTGTATCCCCCTCTCCCCTGGCAGTTTCCCACTACTGCCAATCTCTTATCATATTATGATAATTGTTCAGGGTCTGCTTATGAGTGAGAACATGTGGTATTCAATTCTTTGTTTTTTTGATAAATCACTCAGTATTATAGACTCTAAGTCCATCCAAGTTGCTGTGAAGTTCATAATTTTGTCCTTCTTTATGGCTGCATAGTATTCCATTGTGTATATATACCACATTTAAAAAAATACAGGCCTCTTTCAATGGGCAGCATGGCTGGTTCCATGTTTTTGCTATTGTGAATAATGCTGTGATAAACATGTGTGTGCAGGTATCTTTTTCATAGAGTGATTTGAGTTCCTCCGGGTATTTTCCCATTGGGGGTGGTGGGGTTAGATGGAAGGTCGATCTTTAGATCCTTTAGGAATCACCAAACTGCGTTTGTCTCATAGGCTGTACTAGTTTACACTCCCACCAACAATGTAGAAGTGTTCCCTTTGCCCTGCATTCTCTCCAGCATCTGTTGTTTTTTGAGTTATTGATGGTGGCCATCCTGACTGGAGTTAAGTGGTATTGTAGTGTGGTTTTAATTTGCATTTCTTTGATGACTAGTGAGGTTGAGCATTTTTCCATGTATCTGTTGGCTGCTTGTATGTCTTCATATTCATATCTCTTGCCTACTTTGTAATAGGGCTGTTTTTTTTTCTTTTTGGCACTTTTGAGTTCCTAGATGTAGATCCTAGATGTTAAGCCTTAGTCAGATATACAGTTGGCAAATATTTTTTTCCCATTCTGTGGGCTGTCTCCCTGCTCTCTTGATGGTTTCTTTGACCTTGCAGAAGCTTGTCAGTTTGATGAGGTCCCGCTTGTCTATCTTATCTCTAATGGCATGGGCACCTGGGGTTTTGATCAGGAATTGGTTGCCAGTTCCAAATGTTGCACAAATTGTAGTGTAATTAAAAAAAATTAAATTAAGGAAAATTTGGGGAGCAGAAGGGATTATATAAAATATTATTAAAAGGGTTAATTTGATGTAATTAAATACATTTTAAGTTTAAAATTCTTGGAAAATTGTAGGTATATAATTTCTCTGAAATTGGGCCAAACTGTAGTCTTTTTCTCCACCTGTGTTTTGTCTCCATTATATTTACTCTGAGTATTAGATTTCCATAAGTGGAAGAACCCCCTCAAAAACTGGAATTTATTTATGAAAAATTGTGTATTTATTCTTACATATTTAAACTTCAGTCACCTTTAAAGTACTCTCTGCTTGATGCAATACATCTATTGAGATACTTTTTCAGGCTGGGTGCTGTGGCTCAGGTGTATAATCCCAGCACTTTGGGAGACTGAGGTGAGAGGATTGCCTGAGCTCATGGGTTTGAGACCAGCCTGGGCAACATGGTGAGACCTCATCTCTACAATAAATCAAAAAATTCAAAATAGTTTTTGAATTTATCAATTTTGATGCCTTCCTAGTTCTTCTGCCATTTTCTGTTTTACCACTTTCACATCAACAAAACGTTTCCCTTTGGGAACTTTTTCATCCAAGGAAACAAAAAATAGTCACTTGGGGTGAGATTGGGTGAATGGGGAGGATAAGGCATGAGGGTTATGATTTTTTTTTGGTGAAAAACTGCTGAACACTCAACCCAGTGTGGGCAGAGGCACTCATAAATCACCCATCATGAAATGGGCAAACATATTGATTGACTCTCCCCCCCAAATTCACTGAAGCCAAATGCAATCTCTCACAACAATGCTAGCTGGAACACTGATGCCTATGCCTCCTAGAACACTTACTTAGTGGGGAAAGCCTGTACTACAAGGGGCCTGCCCTCCAAAAAGATAATTTCTTTTTGTTTTTAGTTCCCTTTCCTATGTGTATTTGGGTCTCCAAATACTCACTGATTATCTATCTATCTATCTATCTACAAACAGTTATTGAGTGCTCACTGCTGAACACTATGCTAACAATGGGAGAGGATGGTGTTGGGAAGGGAAATAAGAATTCATTCTCCTTTTATGACAGTGAAACCTTCCAAGTAGAATCTGTAACCTTAATGGTGTTAGACAAGTCTTCAAAGACTCTGTAGTGACTGTGGTTCATTCACCATGTTCAGAGTCAATTGGACCTAGAGCATTTAATATGTTAATTTAGTGGGAACAAGACAAGGCTGCCCACTCTCACCCCTTTTGTTCAACAACTGTGTTGGCAGTCCTAGCTAGGGAAATTAGATGAGAGAATAAAATCAGGGGTATTCAAATAGGAAAAGAGGAAGTGAAGTTATCCCTCTTTGCTGATAATATAATCCTATACCTTGAAAATCCATAAAACTCTGTCAAAAACCTACTTGCACTGATAAAGAACGTTGGCAAAATCTCGGAGTACAAAATAAATGTGGAAAAGACAGTTGCATTCTTATACACCTACAACAAGCAGGCAGAGAACCAAATAAAAAGCACAGTCCCATTAATAATAGACACACACACACAATGAAATACTTTGGCATCATCCTAACCAGAGAACTGAAAGACCTTTACAATGAGAACTACAAAACGCTGCTCAAAGAAATCCAAGAACACACAAACAAATGGAAAAATATTCCATGCTCATGGATAGAAAGAATCAACATTGTTAAGATGTCCGCCCTACCAAAGGCAATCTACAGATTCAACATAATACCCATTAAATTAGCAACATCATTCATCTCAGACCTAGAAATGACAAAACAGAAATTCATATGGAAACATGAACCACAAATACCCAAAACAATCCTTAGCAAAAGAGACAAATAAGTATTCATGTCTTTTGCCCACTTTTACTTTTTTTTGTTGTAGCCTTTACTATAAGGCTACAGTAATCAAAACAGCCTGGTATTGGTACAAGAACAGGCATATAGACCAATGGAACAGGATAGAGTCTCTGGAAGTAAAGCCTCGATTCCTCAACCAACTCATCTTTGACAAAGCCTCCAACAACAACCACTGGGGAGAGGAGAACCTATTCAGCAAATGGTGCTGGGAAAACCGGCTGATCATATGCAGAAGATTGAAACAGGACCCCTACCCATCACCATATACAAAAATTAACTCTATATGTATCAAAGACCTAAACGTAAAACTCAGACTATAAGAATCTTAGAAAATGCAGGAGAAACCCTCATGGAAATTGGAACTGGTAACCAATTCCTGATCAAAACCCTAAGTGCCCATGCCATAAGAAATAAGATAGACAAGTGGGACCTCATCAAACTGACGAGCTTCTACGAAGCCAAAGAAACCATCAAGAGAGCAGGAAGGCAGCCCAAAGAATGGGAAAAAATATTTGCCGACTGTATATCTGACAATGGCCTAACATCTCGGATCTACAAGGGATTCAAATACGCCAAAAAGGAAAACAAAAACAAAAACAAAACCAAAACCCAGCTCCATTAAAAAGTGGGAAAAATGAGCCCGCGGGTTCGAGACCTGCCTGGACAGTGAGACCTCATCTCTACAATAAATCAAAAAATCAGCCGGGTGTGGTATGCCTGTAATTCCGGCTACTTGGAAGGCTGAGGTGGAAGGATCGCTGAAGCCCAGCAGGTCGAGGCTGCGGTGGCCAGGAGCGGCCACTGCATTCCACTCTGGGCGACAGAGTGAGACTCCAACTCAAAAAAAAAAAAAAAAAAACAAAGTGGGCAAAAGACATGAATAGATACTCCTCAAAAGAAGAGATATAGGCAGCCAACAGATACATGAAAAAGTGCTAGCCTCATTCATCATCAGAGAAATGCTAATCAAAACCACTTTGAAGTACCACCTAACTCCATTAAGAATGGCCATCACCCAGTCCTCTTTTGATGGGCAGCATGGATGCTTCCAGGTTCTTGCTATTGTGAACATTGCTGTGATAAACACGAAAATGTGGTACATATACACGATGGAATACTATGCAGCCATAAAAAAGAACAAAATCATGAATTTCGCAGCAACCTGGATGAAACTAGATTCTATAATACTGAGTGACCTCTCACAGAAACAAAGTTCCGAGTATCACATGTTCTCACTCATATAATGGACCTTGAACATCCAATGTAATACTATAAGAAAATGACTGACAGTAGGGGGAAACTATGGGGTGGGGAGGGAGATGGGATTAACAGTAGCAAGTATCTGTCTGGGGATGGGGAAACATCTCTTATCAACAGGGTGCCTGAATGAAACGTATTTGTATACCTAACCCTTAACTGTACCCCACAATATCATAATAAAAAATATTGATAAAAAAAAGAATCGCCATCATTAATAAAACAAACAATAACAGATGCTGGCGAGGACGTGGAGAAAAATGAATGCTTCTACACTGCTGGTGGGAATGTAAACTAAGGCAACCTCTTTGGAAGACAGTGTGGTGATTTCTGAAAGAACTAGAAATTGACCTTCCATATGTTCCAAAAGTTCCCTTATTGGGAATATACCCGGAGGAACTCAAATCATTCTACAAAAAGGATACCTGCACACGTATGTCTGTTGCAACTCTATTCACAATAGAAAAAACATGGAACCAACCATGCTGCCCATCGAAGCTGGACAGGATTAAAAAAATGAGGTACATATACATAGCCATGTTATGCATATTTATAAATATTATGCAGCCATAAAGAAGGACAAACATATGGACTTTGCAGCAACTTGAATGGATTTAGAATTATCATACTCAGTGATCTATCACAGAAACAAAGAACAGAGTACCATGTTCTCATTCATAAATGGACCTTGAACAATTATCATGATACTATGAGAAGGGGATTGGCGGTAGTGGGAAACTGCCAGGAAGCGGGGGTGGGATGGCAGTTGAGGGAGGGAGGGGCACACTTCATCAACAAGGGTACCTGCATAATGAACATTTGTATACTAACCCTGAATTGTACCCCACATCTTTAAAATTTAAAAAAAGGATGTGAATTTAGGAGAAGAAAATTTAATATATATATGTATTGGTATCTGTTCTGATCATAAATAATCCTTAACACCTTGAACCACTTAGAAATATGAGGTAGTGTCTAGTAAGAAATTATGTGAGAATATTTATTAAATGAAACAAAATTAATTAAATCTGCCTTGTAATAAAAATGGACATTCACTGATGGTTACAATTCAAGCTGATTTTTATTTGTGAGCTTTAAATATTTTCCCTTTACTGGGGCTCTTTCCAGGCAACTTCTAAGAGGAACTTTGAAGGCATTTTCCTCAAGATGTTATGCTGGAAAAATCTAATGTATTCATACAAAAGAAAATCTACTTGATCACGATTAGCAACTTCCTTTTCAGAAATATTTCTTTTATATAATCTAATATCATCAAGGAAGTAGGTAGTGTTTAACATCTATTTGATTTAGAGAATTGCTGATAGTTTTATTCATTATTTTTAATCTACTAATTCTCTGCAGAAATGTATACAATTCAATATCTTAAACTAGAATGGTTAATTCACCTAGTATTGGACAAAAAGTTTCAGGTGCTGATAGTTACCAGAGCTCCAAACCCCAGTGAGTCAATTAAAGTTACTGGAAAATATTAACTGTGATACATACTGACCACACAGAACTTTTTGGGTTAAGCACAGCTTGAACTACATGATTTGTTCCTATTTCATATTGACAATAGAAATGTTGGTCTTTGAAAACCACTACTGTTTCACTTGATTCTAAAATATATTAACAACTTTATGACCTTCTATTAACTGATTACTCTGCTGAATTAAAATTAAAACTTTTAAAGTTTTAATTATTACATACGTTGGTGTTGCAGGAGTTTTGAGCTCCACTGTCAGCTTAAACCCAACCTTGGGTTCTTGTCCCATGAACAAGAAGATTAAGGTATGCGGACATCAAAAGGATGGGCGAAAGAAGGAGTTTATTAAGCAGCAAAGCGCTCTAGAAAATGAAAGGAGGCCGGGAGTGGGCTATCCATTGTTAGAAGGGTTTTGTTGTGGTTTTTGTTTTTTGTTTTTTGTTTTGAGTTGGAGTCTCACTCTGTTGCCCAGACTGGAGTGCAGTGGCCGCTCCCGGCCACCTCAGCCTCAACCTGCTGAGCTCCGGCGATCCTTCCGCCTCAGCCTTCCAAGTAACTGGAACGACAGGCGCATGCTACCACGCCCGGCTAATTTTTTGATTTATTGTAGAGATGAGGTCTCACCTGCCCAGGTGGGTCTTGAACCCGCGGGCTCAGGCAATCCACTCACCTCAGCCTCCCAAAGGCGCGGGATTACAGGCTGAGCCACCGAGCTCGGCTTGTGGTTTTTATCTTATCTTTTCTGGGGGCGTTTCTCTCATTTACAACTCATCAACCTCTTACTTCCTGAGACTCCATCCTTACTTCACATGCAGGTCCTTGACCAAAGTTACTCCATCTTGAATATTATCCATAGGTACCACAGAAAGTTCATTCAGAGGGATAAAACCTCAATCCTATTGCTATGCTAATGATAGTATAATAAGTCAAAGTCAAGTTACAACATTTAGTTAAACTACTGCGCCTGTGTTTAAGCAGCAAAAAGTCTCTTTTAGCAGTATATCCTGGGTTGACAGAATGTTCTTTTAATCACACTAACCACATTTTCAGCCAACAATTATATAATGGGGTGGTGTAGGGAGCGTTCCTGCAGGTGTTAAGTCTTCTCAAGACCCTCCCTCTCTGTCTGCCTAACCAGCTTTTTGACTATCTCCTCTCTCACTGGTGAAAGAGTTCTTTTTGTCACTTGGAGTGTGGTTTCATTATAAGCTCTTAAAAGAAAAGAGTCAAGTAAATCTTGTGTAAGAGGATATGGTAACATACACACTTCTCTCTGTCTCTCTCTGCCCCCTCCCCAATCCCATTCTCCAGGGGTGTTCTTTTAAACAATCTTAAATGTTCATGGTAGATTGTTACATAGTAAAACGAAACCCAGTATATCAGATACTGATACCATGAAGTATTGTGTGAGGTGATAACAAACTATCTGGGTGTTCATAAAGGTAGATATATGCAAGGAGCCTTTGAACAGGTCATAGAAAAAGAGAAAAAATTAAAATAAATTACTTGTTAGAGGTAACAATGAGAAACACTAGAGAGATGAGAAATACTTTGTAAATGGGTGGATGAGCAAGTGCTGTGGAGACCCAAAGAAAATAAGTGGACAGGCTAGATCATCTGTCTTTCATACCAAGGTCACAATTTTAGCCACTGTACAGATCAATTACCTTTTTTCTGTCCTTGTACCATAGGTCACACTGTTAATTCCAGCTGCCCCACAAATAATCATAACTGCCAAAAGTTTGGGAGTTCACCATGTCTCAAGCATTGTACATGTATTATTTTATCTTATGCATATATTTTTATTTAATCCTTACAGCTTTTTTGTAATCTGTCACATCACATATTATATAAGAAAGGGTAAAAAAAAAAAAGCAAACTCAACATCACACACATCGATTAGTGTATAACATACTGAAAATGTTTTAGCAAAAAATTTCTATCTCTGAGATATATATTAGATAGATTAAAGAAGATTTTAGAATGTCTACCTGGGAGAGGTGTCCATCTAGTCCTGTAGGTAGATCAGGGTACTAATGTTATTGTTAGTCATTTGCTCTACACATTCTTTAAAAATCTGATGTATTTTCATCTATCTTTCTGTACATGTGTAATATTTCATAGAGGAGTCTCAGGAGTCAGACATCTTTGGGTCAAAGTCTGGCTATTCCACTGATAATATAACCTTGGTGACATTTTTTTACCTCTTGTCTCAGTTTTCTGCTTGGAAATGGGAACACAAATAGCATCCACCTTATGAGGTGCTTATGAAGATTCAGAGTGATAATACACATAAAATGCTTAGATTAGATCTTGGCACGTGGATGAGTTTTGTACATTTTAGTCATTATTCTTGTCATTTTGCATATTTTATTAATTCTCAATTGTATGAGTCTTTGTATTTTATAGTGCTATAAAAGCAATATAACTGGTAATGAATTTTATTTACTCTCCAAAAGAGAATAGAATTTTAAAATTGGAATTAAATAATATTTGGGTTCTATTTGAATAGAGTATAAATTGCTTCTAAACAATATTGACGTTTGTGAGACGTTTGCTATTAAGAAGTTGTAGATTTTTCTAAATAATTTCTATTGTTTACTCCATTATGTTTGTTTTATTGTACTCATATACTAGTATTTATTAATTTTCTATGACAAAGATTGTATATTTACTTGACTGCTAGAGCCTGGATTGTAATATTTATTGTGAATTATAAGATAAGCTGAAAATATGAGAAAAACTCACACTTCTGAAATCTAATTTCTTCTAATATTTATAACTGGATAATATAGGCTTTTTTGAAATTTTTTTGATGAATTGCTTTAGAAAATATATATTCTTATATTCTCTTGAAAACATGATTATCTTAGTTGCACTGTTTTTCAAAACAACTTAAAAGTACATTATGACTTCTAATCATTAGAATTAGATCTTTTTGTCATCTATGTTGATTGAAGTCATAGTATTTTCACACCTTTAAGTCACTAATAATTTTTGGGCTACAATATAAGACAGTCATGCAAATAAGCATATGTGCTTAGAATGGTTGCAGTTAATATATTCTGTTTAAACTGTGTTTAATAATGGATTAGGATTTGTGGGGATATATGCCACACAAGTTGCGTAGGTCTTTAATAAACCAAAACAAAATCAGGAAAAGCAGATGCTACTACATTTCTTAACAAGCTGCTGGCATATGCATGTTGAACGAAGGATACCACAGTTCTAAAAACTACTCATAGAAATTATAAAGAATTTGTTGGATCCATGCTACCTGCTTAATAAATGACAATCAAAAAATACTTGTTGATTTTCTCAAGCACTGGTAATAGTTTAGTATGTTTTGCCCTTTGTAGAGCCTTGAAATGAATTTACTGAATATTTTATTTTGATGATTAGATCAGGGATGATAGAATGAGATAATAAACGAGTTCCTAGATTTTCCCTCTTGTGGTAAGAGATCTTTAAGGTTTTGGAATATGAGAGGGCCAAATGTTTGATAGACTGTTTTTCTTTTATTTTCTTCCAGGCCTCTGACAATCATGGGTTTTGAGACCCAGACTTTAGATATAATTACCTGGATCCTAGTTTCCTCATCTGTATAATAACAAGAATGATATTTCTTTTAATGCTTCTTTTGACAATTTATTAAGATAACTTCTGTGAATTTCTGATATCTAACGATTTTCAATGCACTTTAAAATATGTGCTATTTGTGACCTGGTGTTTCCTTTCTATCCTCTAGCTTTATTCTCTTTCACATCTAAAGCTCTTAACTGAAGTTTTCTCTTTCTTCCATAGCTAATAATCCAGACTTGATTCACTGTGTAGTACAGTGTTATCCAAAGTGGCAAACCCAGGGGGCATGCACAGTGAGCTAGTGGGGCATCTGAAAAGTGTTAGAACTTCTGACATTTACTCTTTATCTAAGAAAAGAATAAAATTTAGGTTTAGTACTTGCATGTAATGCATAAATAAATAGTGTGAATGCTAATTTTTTTTTTTTCTAAAAGGAGTGCTTGAGTACAAAAATCTGGAGACCATTGACCGATCATTTAGTACCTGAATGAAACTTTATGGGTGACAGACAAAAAGATTTTGAAAAAATCTTTCTGAAAACTTTTTTGGGCTCCAGAACATAAGTGGGTCCAAAGAAGGTAATTTTATTATGGGTGTCTGTAACACAGTAACTCCAAGTCTGAGAGGGTTTGTGCGTAATGCTTACCTATTTCAAAGAAGTCACTCAGGGCAAGACATTGATTTATTAGAGCTTACAGAAGGCATCAATGGCAGCTGGTGGTGAAGAATCTGTGTCTCAGGGTAGTGCAGCAGGCAGTTTTATAATCAAGCAAGTTAATAATTCAAATTGCTATACGGTGTTTACAATTACATGGATTAAGATTGATGCTGCTATTGCTTTCAGCATTGCTTGATCACCTGCACCCCACGATTCATTACTGGGACATGCATATCCTTCAGATACCAGCCTTGGCCAATAGGCCGCTCCCTGAGGGAGGGGCAATCAGAAGCCAGATATAGAGGGAAAAAAGTATATGTCTGGACAATACCTTACAGTGTCAAAGGGTAATGTCTGTCAATGATTGTGCTTGGTTCTTTAGATTTTTTTTTTTTTCAGTTTCCTGTGGTGTAGATTTGGTGTAGTTTTAGAACATTTTTGTTGTTTTTACAGAAAGAACTACTTTGCTGAAAGCTGGTTTGTTTCACATCTTCTGTTAAGGTTGCAATTTTATTTGAAGAGAAAAATAAAAAGTGCACAGATAATATACAGTAAAAATTTATTGTTAATACTCTTATTAAGCAATTGAACTGAATAAATTCTGTTTAAATTAGTTGCTTTGGTAATTAATGAAAAGTGATGTTAGGCTACTTTGGATTAGCGTGCCAAGAAGGTTTACTTCCATCTTGAAGCAAACAAATAGAACTTCTGCCAGAAGTTCTTTGTGCTTCTGTCATTAGGACTCAAACACATGTAATAGAAAACTTTTCCATCAAGCTTAACTTTACTTTAAATTGAGTCAACTTTTGCCAACCTGTGAGCTACAGGAAAAGTTGGTACTCCTGTTGGATTGCAGAGCCATTTTACAACACCTCATCCATTTGCACCAAGCAAATGGGTTGGTCTATTACATTTCAGTGAGTATAAACCACTAATCTTAATATTGTAGGTTTACTTAAAAGTGTTGAAGCCATGCTTATTAACAAAACAAGAAATGGTTTTAAATGGCTTTTATAAACACTGTAAGTTATAGAACAGGCTAAATTCACTTTGACTGCAAAACCTCATACTATAGTGGCCAAGATGCTCTACCATGCTCAGTAAAATTTGTTCCTTTTACTGACTCAAAGCCTATTTGGTACTCTTTTAAGACTAAAACTATACCCTTAATTATATCATCAGAGAGTATACTAGAGTGATTATAACCATGTTTTTTCTGTGATCTTTGAACACAATATCAAATGCTGGTGTTCTGTGTAGCCTTTTTCAAGCATCCAAGGACCAAGAATATGTGGTTAAAAAAACATATCTGATGAGTGTTTCAAGGCTGGTTACATCATCTGATTGCGTTAGGAGAAGGCAGATTGGCTTGGACTGGGAGCTGGGTATGAATGGCTATAAGAAGAAAAGTCATTCTATGAACTCAAGTTACCTACATGTTGTCAAAATGAGCAATATAATCATAAGGGAAGCCTTTTGTGTTGTACATACACAGTAATTCCAGAAGATTGTTTTTACTGTATTTATATCATGCTATATGCAAAGATATTAAGAAAATATTTGAATCAAAGTGATGACAAAACTATTGACTGCTAGTCTGGAATGGGCTTGAATATCAAAAAGACAATATATAACGACTTTTAAATATGTGTCAGTCATCATGGAATAATTTAGCAGAATCTCTTGCTTTTTGGGGGAGTCTCAGAGAAAGTGCCAAGAAATTGTGCTCAAGACTCTGCCTAGGTTTGGTAAGAGCTAAAGGACTTCTTTCAGCAGAGCTGTGAAATCAAACTAGAAATAATTCTTACGCTTATGAACTGTCTTGAGACAGAGTATTTTATTCAACTATAGATTAATATTCCGTTCTTTTAAAATTTTGGAGTTAGTTCTATGTGTAGTATTTTAAGTCAGAAGTTAACATGGTTTTTTTTTATTTTTACTTTAAAGATGTGGGGTACCATTCAGGGTTAGATACACAAATGTTCATTATGCAGATACCCTTGTTGATGAGGTGTGCCCCTCCCTACTCTGGCAATTTCCCTCAACTGCCAATCCCACCCTTCCCTGGCATTTTCCCACTATGGTCAATCCCTTTAACACAGAGTTAATTTTATAGACATAAAAAAATTGTGTCTTGAAGGCCTTCCCGTTTCTTGAATGTTTTTCTTTTTCTATTTAATACAATAGGAGAAAAATTAGATGATTTTTTTGGTACCACTTTTGTAAGAACTGAAAGATTACATGCTTAAATAAAATGCAACTTTAAATTGCTGAGATGGCTGGTAATAGGCACTATTCATTAGGTGCTTACTACACATAAGCTATTTTGCGAAGTGCTTTACATGAACTATAAAATGTAATCCTCACATTAATTCTATGAGGCATGCAATATCATCTCCATTTTACAGATGAGGAAACTGAAGTCCAGAGAAATTAAAAGATTTTTGAAATGTCATGTAACTAGTAAATGTCAGAACTGGGATTTGAACCTAGGGCTCTCAGACTCCAAAACCCATGTTCATTCTACAGTATTTTACTTCCAGAGATAGGCATTAAAAATGGCATTATTTAGTCATAGGTTGAATATAGCTCTCATGAGAAATCAACTTGTTCTGATGTGGATGTAAGAGTCACTGATGTTTATTTGCTGGTTTCTTTCAACTGACTCAAGGACTGAGTCTCTAGGTGAAGGCAAATGTCTTCGTTTACTACTTGGAATAATAAATGTGTGCTACACATGCACAAACATATTGTATCTGCTAGGAACCAGCACATTTGACGCAGAATGAAAATATGCCCTTCGTTTGATGGTTAATTTGAAAGTGCCTAGAGTCCAAAGAGGCCCCAAACAGCTGGAACACTACCTATGCCAAAATAGGCACTTAAATCCTCTCTTTATTTATAAAAAATAAACCACTCTTCTTTCCTTTAACAAGCTTTGTCAGTGTAAAAGAAACTAAAATTGATTGCTGGTGTATTTTTTTTCTTCTTATTTTGCATTGTCTGCATTATACTGTTGTTATGATGAAATCTGAAGTATTCACAAAAATCAAACACGTTTCTTGCCTGCAGGAACCTTGTAAAAAAGCAAACATTAATTTTATAAAGACATATTCCTAGGCCACACATAATTAACTTTAAATAACTGAGTTAGTGCAAGCATTTTATATTATATATAGAATAGGTTTTCCCTTTTCCTTTCAATGTACTTTCCTCTTTACAAAACAAGTGTTACTTTAATAGACTGTTCCCGTGGATATTCCATTTTTGATGCCTATTTGTGAATTTATTCATTTATTCAGTGTGAAGTTGTACAAAGAGCAATAGACTGGATGTCATTGTAATAATGCCCAACTTATAGTTTTATTTTGTGAAAGGAAATGTCTAGCCCAATGCCTGATGTATTGTAGGCGCTTCTTAGATGCCCACTGATTTTTTAGTTACATCTCTGCTAGCTGAGTGACCTTGGGCAGTTCTCTAGATCTCAATTTTCTTATCTTAAAAATGTGAGGCTTACAGATAATTTCTAGGGGCCTTAAGCTAGATCTGCAATGCTATAAAGGAGGAAAAATAATTTTCTCCTCTACTCTTAATGTGTTATTAGTAGAGACTTCTTGTAACAAAAGACAGATTAACATGATAAAAATAAACAAGTTCAATAGCATGTTTATCTCCTGTATACATGGGAGAAAGGAATAACTCTTTGTGTAGAGTAAATCTCAAAGCAGTAGTTTTGAATCTAGGTTTAAATATCATATTTTATGAAACAAAGAAAGAAGGTCATGGGGAAAGGGCCCTTTAACATGAGACAGACAAGAAAAGCATGGTAAAACAAGGGTAAGTTTGTGCCTTCTCCATTATTTTAAGTTTGTGTCTTAGTCCCTTATTATTTAGTCATCCTTCTCTTCCTGGTGCAGAGAGTGAGACATGCTTACAAATGGAGACTTCTTTTATGGATGTAAATTTCTCTTATAAAATGATAACTTTTCAGGGCTTTTGTGTCTGAAGCTTCCCAAAATAACTAGCTCAAAATAATTGTTATACTAAAGAGGAATATTTGGGGTGACATATTTTGGTTTCCTACTGTCATATTTTGGGGTGGCATGTTCTGAGTCTTATCAATGCTATAATTTTTAGAGAGTAAGATGTAACAACTGATCCAATAAGGATAGCATCTTTGCTATCCCCTTAAAATAGCTGCTTTTTCCTAACTCTATGCCTTTGATCATTGTTTTTTTTTTCAGTTAGAAGTGCCTTCTTCCCCTTATCATCTATCCAAAATTATATAGTAGATATTTATTCAGCAAAATCTTCATTAAACTCTTACTATGTATGAAGTTAAAAGAATGAGTGATGGAATAAAACTTTAAATTCTAATTACCCTTCAAGGTCTTTTAAAGTTTAATTCTTACATTAATCCTTTCCTAAAAATTCTAGACCATTTTGATCTCTACATTTTCTCATTTCTTATATTTATTGTATTTATCATATTTTTGGTAATTATATGATGTTTTGTGAAAAGGCAGTTACATCTTACCTCACTAATTATCTTATAAAATCAGAGGAGAGCTCATGATATACATAATTAATTTTTTTCCTAACATTTTGTACAACTTTTTGAGAGTTTGTAGATTAGAAGGTGTGCTAATAATATTGTAGTTTGAATAAATCAGGTCATATATTGGGGTGGTATGAAGTAAGGGTTTTGTTTTTTTTTTTTTGAGTTGGAGTCTCACTCTTTCCCCCAGACTGGAGTGCAGTGGCCGCTCCCGGCCACCGCAGCCTCGACCTGCTGGGCTCCGGCGATCCTTCCGCCTCAGCCTTTCGAGTAGCCGGAATTACAAGCATGCGCTACCACGCCCGGCTGATTTTTTTGATTTATTGTAGAGATGAGGTATCGCTGCCCAGGCGGGTCTCGAACCCGCGGGCTCAGGCAATCCACTCACCTCAGCCTCCCAAAGGCGCGGGATTACAGGCTGAGCCACCAAGCCCCACTGAAAGTAAGGATTTTTAAAGGTGGGGTAAATTTCAGGAAAGTAGAAGTTACAGGCAAAGGCATAAATCAATATATGGAGATTATACATTGGTTTTTGCCTAAAAGGGCAGGATATCTTGAAGTGGGGCTTATGGGTCATATAGAGATTCAAAGAGTTTCTGATTTGCATTGGGTTAAGGAAAAGAAGCTTTGTTTGTTAGCAGAAAGCAATGTTAGCTCTGGCTCATAGGTGTGACTTTCTCTAGGCCTCTCAGGAAGAAATTTAAAACTAACAACTGTGGTCATAGTCCAGTCTCCAGTTCCCTCTTATCAGAGGTCTACATGCAGGAGGATCCATTTGGTGGGAGTTCTGCTTTCTGAACAATGACTCAGAGATATATGTTAGGATGCTGTCCTGTTTTTCCATAAGGGAACTAAATATCTTAATTTTTTTTTTAAATCAGTCTTTCTCTCTGTTACCCAAGCTGAAGTGCAGTGGCACAGTCATGGATTACTGCAGCCTCCAACTTCTAGACTCAAGGAATCCTCCTGCATCAGTCTCTTCTTGAGTAGCGGGGACTATGGGCACACACCACCACACCTGGCTAATTTTTATTTTTCAATTTTTTTTTTGAAGAGACAAAGTCTTGCTGTGTTGCTAGACTGGTCTCAAACTCTTGGGCTCAAGCAATCTTCCTGCCTTGGCCTCCCAAAGTGCTGGGATTATAGGCATGAGCTCCCATGCCTGGCCTAAATATCCCTTGATCCTAGCTTCCTTGACTATTTTTTAAAGTTGCTATTACTGTCTTGCTTATCAAGTTGCTTATTTTCTTCTCAAGGCTAGCTAGATGCCTGGAAATTACCTTGAAGGAACTCAAGATTTTCCTTTATTTCAGTGCTTGTGAGGGATGAAGGGGAGAAAGGTGGAGAATGCACAGTCCTTATTCCATCTCAATAGGAATGTGAATGAAATGGAAGAAGAGAATCCAAAAGAAACTCCTTGTCATTGTTTTGCTAGTATTTAACTTGCTTGGCTAGTTTTAATAAAAGTGATTTGTAGAAAGGCCTTAACATACATAAGATTTGGCAATAAATTAGTAAGATTGATATTGTCAACCTTAAGTAACAAGATTCAGAAATTATGATTAGGTATAGAGTTTATTCGAGCCCAGAACTTTATAAGATGGCCTCCTGAAAGCATAGCTTTAGGTTGCCCTGAATACACTCTGATTAGCAACTGTTATCAGTAAGTTTTTAAAGAAAAAAAGAAGAGGCAGTTCCTAAGTTGTTACCAAGAATTTATATTAAAATAATATAAGCTATTGATTGACTATACATTGTTCTCTGTATTACAAATTCCAGGAGTGAGAAGATAATGGGTAAGTCACCTAGTCAGGAACAAAATGCTTTCAAAATATTGCCCTGGGTATGGGTGCTGAAGGAGAGTGGGGAGATGACTGAAGTCACAGACTCAGGTCTCTCTGGGCTTGACGAATTTCGCATTCTCCACATAGCTCAGGCTACTCTGAGCTATTTTTCTTTCTCAATATTTTTAACACTCACTCTAGCACTTGTTAAGCAAAATATGTCCACTGGGAATGCTATAAGCTTATCCAATGTTATCTCCATTGGTTAAAACATTTTGAGGAATGTTACTTTTTTGGAATGAGGTTTTTGTAGTTAGTTTGTAGTCCAAGCACAGATATTACTCTGAATACTTTATGCCCATCACTTGGTTTATTAAAAAATGATTATACATTTGGCCTAATCAAATGCCTTTTAAATTCAATTAAATTTCTCCCAAAGGGTGCTGATTGTCCGTTAGTGAAGCATAAAAATTTTGTTTGTTTTTAATTTTTACTTACTTGATGGTAGGTAAAAGTGAAAAAAATTCAAAATATGTTGAAATATGTGACCTATCATGAAATAAATGGTACTTCTTTCTAAGATGGTGATTTTGAACAAAATGATACTAATTTGGTTGCATGAATTCTGCTGTCTTTAATGAAAAGTCAATTACTTTAAAGATACCTTTTTGTTCTCCATTAAATCACTTCTAAATATAATTCAAAAACAGAGCCTCAGGGAAGCACTTTTGAAATGGCAGAGTGGAGACCTCTAAAACTCTACTCCTTAAAAGCAATGAGAACACTGGCAAAATTGCTCAAAATAACTTTTTCAGAACTCTGGAAATTAACCAAAGTCTTGCAACAAGAAAAAAATGGCTTAATTTCTCTAAGCATGTTGATTTTTGAAGTATTTTAATTTACTCTATTTTCATCTTCCTCTCTTTAGCTTCATAGCAGCCTACCTTCATAGCAGTCACTAGTCACACAACTATGGTAGCTGTGAAACCAGCAGCTTAGCAGCCACTGGTGAGGGCAAAATGGGTTGGAGTTGCCCCAAAAGCATCATCCCCTTGAGATAATTGTACAAAGTAATAAAACTGTAAAACGGTATTGATTGGTATATAATGGTTAAAGATGGAATTTGTATCAAATATTGTAAGAACTAAAACATAAAATACAAGAAGAGAAAACACAGGCGTAGATTTGTGTTACCCTGAGTTAAGCAATTGTTTCTTAGATTTGAAGATTGTCCTCTTCCTCCTCCTTCTCCTATTTAGGTATGGATTAAATATTACTTCCTTTGAGAAACTTTTTCCTAAAAACTGCATGCTTTACATTCTACCTGGATTTATGTTCCCATGGTAGTATACCTGAAGGAAAACATTTATCATGACATTTTACTGTTTAAATTAGCACCTTTGTATCTCTCTTCACAACTAGGTTTTTTTTTTTTTTGAGTTGGAGTCTCTCTCTGTCACCCAGAAAGGAGTGCAGTGGCCGCTCCTGGCCACCGCAGCCTCGACCTGCTGGGCTCCGGCAATCCTTCCGCCTCAGCCTTCCGAGTAGCCGGAATTACAGGCATGCTCTACCACGCCTGGCTGATTTTTTGATTTATTGTAGAGATGAGGTCTCGCTGCCCAGGCGGGTCTCGAACCCGCGGGCTCAGGCGATCCACTCACCTCAGCCTCCCAAAGGCGTGGGATTACAGTCTGAGCCACCAAGCCCGGCTGCAACTAGGTTTTGATCTCCTTGAATTTAAGGAACATTTTGGTATGGTCAAGACTAGCAGTGTCTGTCATATAGTAGAATTCAATATATAGGTATAAAATTTTAGTTTAAAATATATTTTGGACTAAGTGGCTTAAGGAATAAGGCAGAAATATTTGTAATGGAAAGTATGAGTTAAAAATAATACTTATTATGATTGTCTTATTTCCATTTTTCTTTATTTTGTTTTTTATTTTTTGAGACATGTGTTTCACTCTGTCACTCAGGCTGGAGTGCAGTGGCATGATATTGACTCACTGCAGTCTCAACCATCTGGGATCAAGAGATCTTCCAGACTCAGGCTTCCAAGTAGCTGGGACTACAGACACGCATCACCATGCCTGGCTATTTTATTTGTATTTTTTGTAGAGACGAGGTCTTGCTATGGTGGTTTTTCTTTCACACTAGCCTCCCAAAGTCCTGGGATTACAAGCATGAACCACTGCACTTGGTCCTTATTTCTTCTTTAATTTACTTTAGATGATAATAATGTAAAACCTTTATTTGTGTAATAGAGAGCAATGATAATATAATTAGAACAAAACTTACTCTTTTCCTACTGGCCACAGTGATGGGCAATTCTCTCTGCATTGTCAAATGGGTCTATTGTAAGGTTTTGTATGTAGTGAGTAGTCAATCTTTATCTGATGGATCAATGAATGAATGAATGCATACTATGAAAGCATAATCCAAAGATCTTTTCTCTGGAAATCATTATCATTCATATTACATTGAATGTATCCTCTAGAAAATAAGATGAATTGAATTTGGTTCTTTTGGCTGGTGGGATATTTATATTCAGAACAAAAGTGAATTGATTACATATCGGTTATTCATGATTAATGATTTAATATGACATTTTTATTGCCATATTATATAAATGACAGTAGCAATCTATGTAATTGAAGTATCCTGGAAAGGTAATTATTATTCCAAATAAGCTGTACAAATAAGGAGTCCCCTATTATTATTCCAAATAAGCTGTACAAATTATGCTTATTTAAAGATAGTTGCCAATTTAAAGCATTACACATATTAGAAAAAAGTTAGACTGAGTGCAGAGGCAGCACTATGCACTTTTCCCTGACTTGTTGGTGTCTTTTAAAGCTTTGCAATGAAATAAATTTCTCACTCTGAAGTGTAACTAAAGAGCATTCAAGAAGCTTATATATTTTATATTCAGTGAGGGTGCTACACAAGGAAAACAAGAGAACTTACAATGGAATAAAAGTGATTAATGTAATGAATTACATAGATCAGGCAATAAATAACCTGTTAAACAGAGAATGCTTAAGTGAATATTTTTGTTAGAGAATAAATTTTAAAATGTGAAATAATTATTCATTGCTGCTATTGGACTTGCTGTTTGTTTAAATCATTTTTGGTGTGAAAAATATTTGACTGGCCTCCCATTTTTTAAAAAAGGATAAAGTTAATGACCTAAAATTGTAATGGAAGAAAAAATAGACTGGTGGAGGAAGGATAGTGACAAAAATGTGAAAGGTGAAAATGTGTAGGATTGGTATATTTTGCAGGGAAGTGTAAACTTTCCTCAGAAGGTTTGGTAATGGACTCATCTTACCAAAATAAAATGACAATAGACAGATTAACAAGAGAAAAAGGCATATGAAATTATTAGCATTCACATGGACAAAAAAGTCTCCCAGATTTGAGATACAAAGAAAAGGACAGATTGGTGAAGCTTGCATACTCTCTTCATAGGAGGGAGGGAGACGGGGCATGGGGAATATAGACAATTTTGAGGGGTTAGAAATGATTTGGGGAAGAATTGATTGGACCCAAGAGACAGGAATTAGCTTATAAATGATTCTCTTTGGAATTTGAATGAGCCCTAGAGACAGACACTATCTTATGACAAAGTCCATCTACGTATGGTTACATTCCTCAGTCTTCTTTCCTGCCATAGATAATAAAATTTTCAGGGAAGGAATAAAAGGCAAGTGTGTTCCTTCTGGAGAAGCTTCAGATGAAGGAATTTTAAAGATGGAGCTGCACTGTGCTTGAATTGAAAAGCAAAAGGTCAGAAAGTCCTTGGTTCTAAGGCTGCTTCAAAAGCCTTCTAATTTTCTTTACTTCAAAAGTGCTCAGCAGGCAAAGACACCACACTTTGGGTTATTCTCTGAAACTCAACAGTTTCTATAATAAGGCATATTATTTAATATATTTTTATAGAGTTGTGTAATATATACAACTTTGGGAACTTCTATGACATACTGATAGATGTCATCTATCATTGTCAATGAATGAAATTCTCCCTGCCCCTTTCGTTTTTCTGTTCACCTCATCTTTTCAGTTTTTTTCTTCTCCCACCTCCCCCCATATATATCTCATAAACTCGAGCAGTTGAAAGAGCATTGAGTCAAAAACTTTGGTTTTATATCTGGCTGTGACTGGAACTAGCCGGGTGGCTTTAGGAGATTAGATTTAATGATTTTACGGCTCTTTCCACGTTTAAAAGGTGATTGTTTTGTATGCATATTAATAGACTTATAATAGGCTTGCATTATGTATCGGTGGCTTGGTGTTACTTAGACTCTAGGTTTTATGGCTGACTCAACATATTGTGCAATATATATCACTTATTTGGTATGGATCCCAGTTGTTAGCTTTTCTAATTACTGCCCCAGAATCAAGCGAAGCAGAACTCAATATCTCTTTGTGTTCTCTAGAAAAAATTTTATACATACATAAAGCATTAATAAGCAATGTTGATTTTGCTGAAGTTATTTTGGAGATAAGCGTTTACCTTGCACATTACACAGCAGACTGCTTTAAATCTTTGTTAGACTGTATGTTCTTCAAAAACCATCTTCTTCTTACCACACTCTTTACTCTTCCTAAGAAGAGTAAAAATAATTCAGTTTTCCTGAACTCTGACTATTTTTTTTCCAGATTACTTTCATCTAACTTTAGATTTCTTTTCCATCTGTTTTACATAATAATTTCCTATCTTTATTTAAACTACACAGAGTTCTGTCTTCATTTAAACTACATACAGTCACTTATCAACGTGTTCAGCCAATAAAAGGGCTGTTCTGTTGTACACAGAGCCAGTCTCCCCAGCGGACAGTGGGCATTGAGCAAATAAACTACAGGGATTCTCATAGTACAAATAGTCATTTTATGTTGCACTATGAGTTTAAGGTTCAAGATTATTAGATACAGTAAAACATAGTGAAGTTTGGCATATTCTTAACTATACAAATTGCCAGTTGAAAGCATAAATTAGGAAAAAGGTAAACATATTAAAGTAGTATCCTAAAAGACTCAAGGTGCCTGTGAATTTGGAATTTTGATTGAAAAAGTATTAATAAATAGGGAATGATCAATTACTCTGCGCCAATCTTAACATTTTGGTAGTATTTTCTTCAAGATGAATACATGCTGTACAATGTTAAATAGTATAATATTGTATGCATGTGTATATACAGATTTATAATTAGGACCACAATATATATGTAAGTATCTTAAACTTGTGTTATAGAACATTTTAGTCCAGGTGTGGTAGCTCACTTCTGTTATCTCTGCACTTTGGGAGGCTAAGGTGGGAGGATTGCTTGAACCCAGGAGTTCAAGACCAGCCTGGCAACACAGCGAAACCCCATATCTACAAAAAGTGAAAGCAAAATTAGCTGGGCATGGTGGCATGTGCCTGTAGTCCCAGCAACTCAGGAGGCTGAGGTAGAAGGATCGCCTGAGTTCAGGAGGTAGATGCTGCTGTGAACCATGATCATTATAATCATGCCACTGCATTCTAGCCTGGGTGACAGTGAGACCTCAACTCAAAAAAAAAAAAAGGGGGAAAAATAAAAAAGAAAGAAAGAAAGGAAAAAAAGAAAAAGAAGAACTTTTTTTTGAGTTGTATTCTCACTCTGTCATCCAGGCTGGAGTGCAGTGCAGTGGCATGTTCACAGTCACCCCAGCGTCGACCTGCTGGGCTCTGGTGATCTTTCTGCCTCAGCCTTCCAAGTAGCTGGAACTGCAGGCGTGTGTTAACATGCCTGGCTAATTTTTTAAAAAAATTTATTGTAGAGACGAAGTCTCGCCAAGTTGCTGGGGCTGGTCTCGAACCCGTGGGCTCAGGCAATTCACTCGCCTCAGCCTCCCAAAGTGCTGGGATTACAGGCTGAGCCACTGAGTCCAGCCAGAACATTTTTAACATATCAAAAGTAGAAATAATAATATAATAAACCTTTACTTACCCGTCACCCAACTTCAATAATTATCAGTTCATGACCCATATTATTTCATCTGTCACACCCATTTCATTCCCTTCACATATTATTTTGAAGCAAATGCTAGACATTATATAATTTTATCTGCAAATATTTCAATCATATATAATTGTATTGTTTTCCTTTTTTTGTATTTTGCATATCAAACTTTTTTCCATTGATTTAATTTAAAAAATATAGATACAGTGGATGCATAATATTGTGTTGTATGAGTACAATTTATTTAATGATAACTATTGTTGGGTATTTAGTTTGTTTCTGATTTTTGATATTATAAATAATACTGCACTGATAATTTTTGTCCACAAATATTTATTTGAATATTTTATTATTTCCTTTGCACTGGATTTCTATAAATGATATTTTACATATATTAAACATAGTTGAAGCCTACTGCAATAACTTCTGGATTGGTGACTATTCTTTAATTTTTGATGCCTGATTTGAAAAGTAAACAGGGAAACTGGATAAGAATCTTCACACTTTTTAATCAGACAAAAAACTTGTTTCAGGAATTTGTTATAATGGATAGATTTTCCTAAATTGTTCCATTAAAATCCATTGTATAATTTTGAGAATGATGTTTATGAATTTAAATTGCAGTTAATAACAATGAACAGTGAGTCTTGAGGAGTCTCTTTTTTGGTGACATTCTTCTGAAGCCCCATTAGTATTATCTGAACATTTTTTAAGATTTTCTGAAATATATTGCATTTCATTTTAGATGATCATTCTAAATGTTTATAATGTAAGACCCAGAAGTAATTTTCCAATTATGTCCCCACTCAGATTCTCAGTAGTTTTGTAATTTTAGGATCCATAAATTAAGACCAATATGAAGAAATGGAAAAAAAATCAGAAGACAATAATGGAAATTAATGAAAGGCAAGAAAGTCGGATCAGTAAAGATGGTTAAAAAAATTGTGCTGATTTAGCTTGGAGAGGAGAAAACTCAGAAATATATATAAATTACAAAAGACATTAGAACAGTTTATAATGTGATACATGTCTCCTAAACCAATGGAAAAATTCTTGTTTGGGTATACTTTTTTGAACTTAGAGTTATGCATATCAATTTATTAATCTTGATTATTTTCTATTTCATGAATTTCTGATTTTATCATCATTTCCTTTCTTCTATTCTTTTAGGGTTTACTGTTATTCTTTTTCCAATTTCTTGAGTTTTCAATATACTTAGCATATTCATTGTCAGTCATATTTTAAAAATAATTTCTAACATAAATATTTAAGACTTTCTATTTTTCTCAAATATTATTTAACTGTTTTAGTTTGATCTAAGTTTTGCATCCATGTATTATCTAATTTTTATCAAGATTTTTTTTTGATCCTAATGTTATTTGGGCTGAGTTCTACCTCTAGAGCCAGGTTGCCAAGAACTACAACTGAGCTCCACCACTTATGTATATGTATGTGTGGCTGTTTAGCTATTTATTTATTCTTTTTCTATCTCAATTTGCTTATCTCTAAAACAAGAACGATAATAGGAGTACCAACCTTATATAGATGTCATAAGGACTACAAGTGCTAATGTATTTAAAATACTTAAAAGAGCGCTCAGTATTAATACCTAGAAGAGGGCAAGAACTGTATGTATTGCTATTATTATTTGTTTGGAACATTTTCACTGATTTATAAGTTTTTATTATTGTGGTCAGAGTGTAGGCTGTATAATGTTGATTTTTCATGTTTGTTGAGATTAGCTTTGCTTTGTGGCTTAGTGAGTTAGTTAATTGTGTAAATGTCCCATGGGTGCTTTAATCAAAATATATCACCTCTAATTCAATATTCATTTATTGGTTAAACCTAATAATCATGTTCAAATCTGATAATCCTTACTAATATTTTGTCTCCTTAATTTTTAATTACCAAAAGAGATGTGTTATAATCTCTCATAGTGATTATAAATTTGCAAACATCTCTTCATAATTCAGTCAGTTATTGTTACAAATATTTGTGTTTATGCTATTAAAGTCACAGAAATTTATAATTGTAATTACTTACTGGTAAATATTCCTATTATCATTATTTTATGACTCTCCTGTATTAGTTGCCCTTGTTGTCCTTAACATCTTTTTGGTTTGATATAAGAATAGTATTTCATTTATTCCTAATTTATTCAGTATTTTTTATTTGGTATTTTCTTTGTAACTCTTCTTCCATTTCTTTTATTTGAATCTTTCTGTGTTTGATATATTTTAGAGTTTTCTCTTAAAACAACATAAAGCTGAATTAAGAAAAAAGTTCTGAAAAGTCTGTTTTCAATTAATTTACTCTGATTTATGCTTATTGATATACTTAGATTTATTTGTTTTCTGCTCTTAGTTCACAGTTATTTTTCTTTCTTTTGGTTAACAACATTTTTATGATAAAATTTTTATTTAAATGCATACATCTTATGTATATAATATGAGTTTTGATGAATGCAAACATCTATATAACCTGTAATGTCACATAGTTTCAAGTTCCCTTATCCCTCTTCTTAGCTAGTTCCATCCTCCTCCCACAAACTATTATTCTTGCTTTTTCCACCATTCATTGCTTTTGCCTATGTCTATTACACATACAGTATATTCTCTTTTGACTAAGAGTTCTTTCAGCATGATTTTTAAAACATGCATCTATGTTATTGTACCTACCAGTAGTTTGTTTATTTTTATAGGAAAGTAGTGGTATACTGCAATTTGTTTATATATATTTCTATTGATTGACACTAGGTTATTTTCAGGCTTTGGTTATTTAAATAAAGGTGCTATTTATATTCATGCACAAGCTTTTCTGTGGAACATACTTTTATTTCTTCCAAATAACGAAGAGTGGAATTATTTAGTCATAGGGTAGATATAGTTTTTGTTTTATAAAAGACTGTCAGTCTTTTTTATGGAAGTAGTTTTACCATTTTACACCAACAAATGTGTGAGAGTTCTGGTTGCTGGAGTTTTAGCTTTTGGCAGATGTGAATCGGCATCTAATGGTGGTTTAATTTGCATTTCCCTAATGACTATAAAATTCTGAGTATTTTTTCATGTGATGAATGGACACTTAAATGCATTTTTTGTGTGTTAAAATAGTTTGTCCTTTTAAAAATTAGGTTGTTTGTTTTATTATTTAGGTGTGTTTTTAAAAAATTTATTTTTATCCTTTCTTGCTTCTTACTAAATTGTAAGCACTTTCATGTATGATCTTATTCATTTCTCACAAAAACCTAATGAAATGGATGGTCTTATTTCCATTTTAGGCGTGAAGAATACAACTCATGCTGGTTAAATGACTTACCCATAGTCTCATTAGTAATAAATGATAGAATTCTGAGATAGGATGGCTAGAATCAAAACTGTGTGCTTTTAACTACTGCATTATGCTACAAATAAAAGTAGTATGGGACTTTCTGTGAGAGAGAGGTTCTTGTGGGCTGGGATGGTTAAATATAATAAACAGAATTGATGGATTTTTGATGAATAACAGAAGTTAGATAATGTGGGGGCCAAGGGCCTTAGCTGAAGGTTTGCTGAAAATCACTGATATGAGACATTAATAAATAGGAGAAAAGGCATTCAGACTTTAAATTTAATGTATGCACAGGAGCCTTCAGAATAAAGACTCAAAGAGACAGGGAAAATCGTCCACTTTTATGCTTTAGGTTCAACAAAGTATGGGCAACTCTGTAGAACCATGATTGGATAAAAAGGATATGATCTAATGCTAATAGATTGAGTGGGGAAACCCTGCAAGGTCTGTCTAGATTTTTCTTGATCTCTTTTAGCATGTATTTCTTCCTTCTGAGTAAGGGGCAGGGTCTCAGGAATGGAAGTCTTATGACTTCCAGTCAAACAAGATAGGTCAGATAATTTCTGTATGACCAGTTTTTACACAAATAGGTCAGAGGGAAAGTTAGAGTAATATTTTTAGGTTTTATGGCAGGCTTTAAGGAAAAGGGATTTTGATTTATATGACTCACCTTGGGGAAGAGAAATTTTAGTTTCTATGACTAGCCTCGGGGGAAACAGGACTGAGAGAAAGAGGGACAGGAGGCCAGAGCTTTTGAGGATGTTGCTGAATTCTTCATTTTGGAAGATTATTTTCTGAGCCCTAATAACAGCCATTTTTAAGTAGAGGGGTTGTGGTGTAAGGTATAAAGATTTATAAAAATACCTCTATGAAAAGGACAGGCACCATCTATATGGAGTAAAAACAAAGAGATAAACCAGAAAATGTCCTCAGTTATAAGATTATTTGAGGCAGGAACTTTAACAAGTAATTATTAAGATGCTTCAGTGTATTTCAAATTATGAGAACCAAAATTTAATTCTCTATTTTTTGGATATTGCTCTGTGCTATCTACTGCTAAAATGGTTTGGTTTCCACAACTATGAATTAATGAAGTATTGATTTTGCTTTAGATTTTTATTTAATGGGTATTTAAAAAATTGGTGTTTTATCATTCTTGAAATAAGTTAGGTAGAGTTTGAAATAAGTTGGGTAGGTTTGTTAACTTGAGAAATTAGGGAAACTTCAGGTTTATAAAACAGTTAAGTATAGTAGTGTATTTAAAGTTAGTTCCATTCAGTGGCTAAACTCCCAAGAGAGATTCTAGAAAAGATCCAAAGTCCTGATAGGGTTATAGAGAAGATAATCTTATATATGTATTAAGTTCTGTGGATTTAGTGGCCCATAAAAAATGTTGATTGTTTTTTTCTGCATATTTAGTATTAGTCTTCTATTCCTAGCTTAATGCAGTTGTGAGAATTTCTGCTGTGCAATTAGACATCTGGTTGGTGGTTTATTCTGTCAACTAGTAAACCTTATAACTTGAGAGAAATGTAGATTAAGTCTTCTTGTTTATCTGCCTGATACTACTTTCACATAAACTAGTGTGTCCTTTTTAAGTTCTTCAACCTTCTGTGACAATTTAGGGCTTAGATTCTTTTGTCAATCTATACTTCTGCTATTAGATGTCTATGATTCTTTTTGTGGCATTCTGCTAAATAAGTCCATATCCTATATGGCTGTGTGTACCCTAAAACTGAGTTCAGTTTAAGGACAGTTGACAAGAAGAAACTTTTTGTAGACTTCAAGCTATCTTATTTTAAAATAAAGTAATTAGAAGAATGTAGCATAGGAACAGAAAGATTGTCAGGCATCAATTAAGAATAACCTCAACCATCTCTTTTGTTTTCCAGCAGACATGAAATTTGTAGGCAGATAAAACTGCCTGTTCTTCTGTCTTCTATGTGTATTTCTATCACAGCATTTATATAATATTGAAATCAGAGTCCACTAGATTGCATGATTTGGAGAATAACACCAATGGGTTGAATTTCTCCTATCTTTGTTTTTGAATTCTTTATGAACTGATGTCACATATAAAAACTCAGACAATGGTAGATTTGTGAGCAATCTGTTGTACTAACTTTAATGGAAGTTGCAACAGAGTAATTTGGTTGCTTACACAAGAGCTAATATTCCTTTAGTGATTGCAACTTTCTATTTCTGGAGTTCACTTACACAGAACACATTTTTACTGCTTGTATTCTTTAGGAAGTTTAAGACATCCCTTATATTAAACTTTAAATACTCTCTCTCCAAAGTTTCTCCAAGAACTAGAATGATGAACTTAATCTCTGCAACTCTGCAATTAGTGTATTAAGTACTATTTTTGGTATCACTGTGCTCTGCAAGTCATCTGGTTAATGTGTTTTCTTTTGTAGGATTTTACCAGAGCATAGCAATTGGAACACAAACATTAACAGACTTTTCTTTGTGCTTGTATTTAGCTATGAGAAAAACTTTTTTTATTTGCTGTTTTTATTCTTTTAAAAAGTGATCTTAAAATGAGATGAATTAGAATTCTGTATTTTAAAGGAGCAACATGTCAGGATGTGAATAGATGTGCCTATCCGAATATATTCTCTAGAAGGATAATTTTTAATTTTTGTAGAAGTGTGTACTCAGAAAAAAGAAGAAACCAAGTTCTGTATTTTCAGCTTTTTCTTGACAAATACCAGTGGTGTAAATTATCCAGCTGTTCTTCCTCTGTATGGATTTTGTAGTACTCAGAGCGATTTATAGGTCTAGAGTGCAGCTGCTGAAAGTCATTTATTCTCACTTCTGTATTAAATCCATCATATACAAATACATTAGCATTCAGTACAAACCTCAAGGGCTTAAGACATTTTTTTCCCTTCTGAGTTGCTGTCCTGCAAATGTTTGTAGGGTATACTGAAACAGCATCCAAAGATTATTAGATAGATATGTGCTTCTGGAAGAGCTGCTTTTAGTGTTTCTATTTAGTGTATTTGAAATCCATTCCTTTACTGATGCAAAAGGAACAAAGTGAGCCTTCCTGTCAACCTTAACAGATTGGTAATACTAGGGCTTCAACTTGGTCTGCTTATTTGCTGCTCCTGCCATATGTCTACTAATCAGATATGTTTGCATTTCAGAAACTTAAAATTATTTGCAATTTTTTGGCGGAATATTTGTTTGAAAATAAGTGAAGGAAATTCTCACATTTACTTTAGTTTTTCTTTTCTTCTTAAAGACATTTATTCCTTGTTTAGATAACCAGGAACTATTTTGATTAATAAAATAATTATAGATCTGATAGAGATCAGTGTGTGTTGCTTGCTTATGACTTCTCTAAAATACCTTTCTGCTGTTCACAAATTAGTGATGCAAACTGGAAATGTACACATTGATGATATTTCTCAAAATGTATGTCCAGATCTTTATTCAGAGAATGTGATTGTCTCCTTATTGTCTCTTAATATTAATAAAGCATGGCTCTCTTCTTTTTCCTCTTAATCCATCCCATGGACATTTTCAGATTAATTTTTCCTTAATAATAAATCTAAGCAAGTCATTTGTCGATCAAAAACTTTAATGAATCCAACGTTTATGTTATATAAGTTATTATTATTATTATTTCTCTCTCTCTTTTTTTTTTTTTTTTGAGTTGGAGTCTCACTCTGTCACCCAGACTGGAGTGCAGTGGCCGCTCCCGGCCACTGCAGCCTCGACCTGCTGAGCTCCGGCGATCCTTCCACCTCAGCCTTCCGAGTAGCCGGAATTACAGGCATGCGCTACCACACCTGGCTAATTTTGATTTATAGTAGAGATGAGGTCTCGCTGCCCAGGCGGGTCTCGAACCTGCGGGCTCAGGCAATCCACTCACCTCAGCCTCCCAAAGGCGCGGGATTACAGGCTGAGCCACTGAGGCCGGCTGTGTTATATAAGTTATAAAACGGTAACTTGACTCTTGAATCCCATGATCTGCTCCCAGACTATTTTTCATTTATTTTCTACTACTCCCTTAATCCATCTTATGATTCAACCACAATCAATGATTTGCTATACTCACATGTGCCACACTTCCTTTTCTCAAGCTTTAGGACATTATTTTACTCCCAGATAATTCTTTTTTTAGCTTCACATGTTCAAATGCTACTATTTCCAAAGACCAGCTCCTCCATGGTCCTCTGAATTATAAGTAATTTTCTCTTCTTTTCCCTTTATCCATCTCTTTTGTGACCCAATATGCTTTTCTATTTTTTAGTAGTTATTGTTATACATATCTTATGTTCTTTGCAAGATTATAAATACCTCAATAATAGAGCCTGAGATATTTTAAATTTTATCCCCTACAAAACCTGGGTCAATGTCATATATGCATGTAACATCTCTTTAATAAATATTTGTTGTATTTAGTTGGAATTTGTAGTTAATAAAATACTGGTTTGACTGAAGATTACATGCAAAATGTTTAATGATTGTGGAGAATGCTCCTGAGATATGCATTATGTAGTCTTAGTAAGTAAAGTACAGCATATTGAAAGTAATTTAGTTTTTATAATAATTGAGGTTCTTAAAGCATCTCAGTTAAAATAGGACTTTATTTAAAACTTTCACCATAACAACAACAATGAAAAAACAATAGAGGGGCCCATAGTTTTTTCTTTTTTTTTTTTTTTTTTGAGTTGGAGTCTCACTCGGTTGCCCAAACTGGAGTGCAGTGGCTGCTTCCGGCCACCGCGCCTCGACCTGCTGGGCTCCGGCGATCCTTCCGCCTCAGCCTTCCAAGTAGCCGGAATTACAGACATGCGCTACCACGCCTGGCTGATTTTTTGATTTATTGTAGAGATGAGGTCTCGCTGCCCAGGCGGGTCTCGAACCCGCGGGCTCAGGCAATCCACTCACCTCAGCTTCCCAAAGGCGCGGGATTACAGACTGAGCCACCGAGCCCGGCTTTTTTTTTTTTTTAAGAGACAAAGTCTTTTTCTGTTGCCCAGTCCGAAGTGCAGTAGCACAATCATAACTCACTGCAGCTTTGAGCTCCTGGCTTCAAGGAATGCTCCCACCTCAGTCTCCAGAGTAGTTTAGGATTACAGGTACATGCCACCGTTCATTCTTGGATAATTAAAAATGATTTTTTTTTTGTAGAAATGAAGGTCTAGCTATGTTGCCTTTAACTCCTGGCCTCAAGAAATCCTCCTGCCTCAGCCTCCCAAAGTGCTGGGATTGCAGATGTGATTCACCATGCCCAGCCGGTTTTAAATGATTAATTTTACCATGACATATACCAGTATTGAGTTTTTTATTTCTCTGATGAGCTTGTTTCTAATGATTTGACTCACTATACCAAAATCAAATTCCACTTATTTACATATTTTAGTTACTTCAGATTAATAATTTTCTTTTAGAAAACTTAATTTTGAAAATTTTATCAAGTTATTATGCACAATGTTTAAAAAAATCAAATAATATTGAGAAGTTTAAAGTCTCCACTTCCCAATTCTTCTCCAAGACAACCACTTTAAAACTTTTGACTGTTTCTTCTCAAATATAACTCAATGTTTGTAGATGGCAAGAGTAAACACCTGTTTTCATTTAATTTTCACTTTTAACAAAATAATACACATAAAAAACCAAATAATGCTATAATAAAAAATGACAGTCTATGTCCCAGCTTTCTTGTCTTCCAGTTCTTGTGCCTCAGAGGCAACTATTATAAATTTTTAAATTGTTTCTCTAGTATTTACATCCATATTTCTAAATATCACATCGTACACTGTTTTTCTTGATTTTTCAATATTAGATCTTTATTGACTTCATTTTACAGGAGACTTGGGATTTAATTTTCTTCTCACTTCTACACACACACACACACACACACACACACACACACACACTCATACACATGCCTACCTTCCTCCTATTCTTTCAATAAAGTTGTTTCATAGTTTTTAGTTGTCAATATTAAGTGATTTAGTTATTATGATTATGTAAATATCTTTTACTCTGAATTATATAGTATAAAATGGTTGCAGTTTATTATATAATTTTTGTTTTATCTAGAGCTAACAATTGTTTGTGTTTTAATTTATTAGTTTTCCATGTGCCTACTAATTTGGCTAAGAATTTTAAACTAAAATCTAAAGTTCCTGTCAGTGTGATCGAATGCATTGTAATTGTCAGCATAGATCAGGTTATCTGCAGTAAGAAACATGCCCAAAATCTCAAAAGCTTTTAACAACAAAAGTTTGTCTTTTAAAATTTATATTTTTAATTGATAAATCATAATTGTGTTACATTTACGGCATACAATGTGATGTTTTGATTATCTATATTATGTATATGTATAATGCGAACTGATTACATCGAGTTAATTAGCATATTCATCACCTCACTTATTTAACATCTTTGTGGTAATATATTTGAAATTTACTTTCTTAGTTATTTTGTAATATACGATATATTATTATTGATTGTAGTTATCCTGCTGTGCAATAGACCTCAAAACTTATTCTTCCTGTCTCACTGAACATTTGGATGCTTTGACAAGCAACTCCTTATTCTCTTGTAACCCTCTAACCCCCAAAGTTTAATTCTGTATCATGATAATGTTTTGCTATGGGTAAGCTACAGACCTGTACACCTCATCTTCCCTCAAGGACTCAGAATAATGGAGCAACTGCTATCAGAATATTGCTAGTCTTCTATTCAAACACATTCCATTGACTAAAGGAAATCAGTAACAACTAGCCATCCTTTGATGGAGCAGGGAAGAAAATCCTCCCTATGAGAGGAGCAGAACACATTTCTGAATGACAAAATTCACTGTATGTATCAGGCAAAATGTAAGTTTAATTTTATAGTGTTCTTTCTTGTTTTCTGCTTTTTCTTTTTCCATAGCATCCTACCCTTATTTTAAAATTATAATTTTAATCTTCGTTTATCTTTCTGGTGATACTGATTAAAATTTTTTTTTTTTTTTTTTTTTGAGTTGGAGTCTCACTCTGTCACCCAGACTGGAGTGCAATGGCCGCTTCTGGCCGCCGCAGCCTCGACCTACTTGGGCTCCGGCGATCCTTCCACCCAGCCTTCCAAGTAGCTGGAACTACAGGCGTGCGCTACCATGCCTGGCTAATTTTTTGATTTATTGTAGAGATGAGGTCTCCCCAAGTTGCCCAGGTGGGTCTCCAACCCGTGGGCTCAGGCAGTTCACTCACCTCAGCCTCCCAAAGTGTGGGATTACAGGCTGAGCCACCGAGCCCAGCTCTGATTAAAATTTTTGATGACTTTTTTGATTCTAGCATATACCAATTTCTTCCAGTTTTAATTTTTTTTCTGTTTATTTTGGTCTCTCCTTTATATTGGAGTCTTTCATCAAATGCTTGGTTTCTTGGGTGCCAGTCTACTTTTGAATGGAAAGGGTGACTTGAGGACATGATTTTGACCTTGCTGATTGACCTACTTCATTTTGAAATCTTTAGGGTGTTGGGAACTAGTACTTTGCTGAAGAACCTCAAAGCTCAGAATAAGAATATTTTTCTGTTTTTCAAAGGAAGTAATCTTGGAAGATGGCTGGTGTTCAGGTTTTTGTACATGAGGAGATAAAAGTTGTGTGTAGGGAGGGGTTTTTAAAACTCAGTACATAAAATTTTAATTAATCCACTTTTTTCTTGCTTTGGGTCTTACCCTTGCCCTCCAAAGTACCTGAAGTTTCTGAATGTTAAGCTACTTCAGCTAAATTTCTCCCATGAAAATTATGGTATTCTCTTGGTGCTGCTGTCTAGTGTAGGCGGTAGGAGAGAGATATGTTGTAGGCATTTTGTATCCCATAATGACAGATTTTAAATTCTTAATCTCTTTAAGGGTTCTATAAAGTGAATCAGCTCTTTTCTTATCTTTGTTCCCCTTTTAAGGCTATAACTTTCTCCTCTCTGGTAAGCAAGTTATCTATCTTTCATTAGCACCATTCTCAAATATGTTGAAAATCTCATTCAATGAGGTCTTTTATTTCTTTGTATGTGTTTATTCTCCCTTTAGTATTTTAAAGAAGTCTTGGGGAAAGAGGAAATGAACATTTTATGGTCAAGTCACCACAAGTCTGTTGGTAGAATTTCAAAGTAGTAGAATATGGGCCTTCAAAGGAGCATAACTGGGATTTTGTGGTAAACACTATGGAGATAAATGGTTAAGTCTGATTATTTTATTTTATTTTATTTTTTGAGTTGGAGTCTCACTCTGTCGCCCAGACTGGAGTGCAGTGGCCGCTCCTGGCCACCGCAGCCTCGACCTGCTGGGCTCCGGCAATCCTTCCGCCTCAGCCTTCCGAGTACCCGGAATTACAGGCATACGCTACCACGCCCGGCTGATTTTTTGATTTATTGTAGAGATGAGGTCTCGCTGCCCAGGCAGGTCTTGAACCCGCAGGCTCAGGCAATCCACTCACCTCAGCCTCCCAAAGGCGCGGGATTACAGGCTGAGCCACCGAGCCCGGCTGAGTCTGATTATTTTAAAAGATGAAAATGTGGTGAGAGCTGTCACAGTTCTAGAAGCAGGACAGACAAGGACTTGCACAAGGAAAATAGACAAGAATTGCTGGTGTACAGGGTTTGTTAGCTTGAGAACACACCTTAGAGAGCTTTCAAAGCTGGGTTGCAGTGTTCTGATGTTTTACATTTATAAAATCCTATTAAAGTGGTGACTGATTAAAAAAATTATCTTTGATACAAATTTATCTAATTGCTACCTTCAAAACACTAGAGTTGGATATTTCACAGTCTTTTCTGGATGCCTTAATATTTACTTATTTTGGAAATGCTTAATTAAGACCTCATGCAGAGGGTAAGTTCTCCATCTTATGGGCAATTTGGGATGCATATTGTATTTCGATATTAACTTACTTTTGTCCTTGGTGGTTAGTTTATCAGAGGGTAAAATTCCATCCCTAAAATTTCATTAAATCAAAGAATTTATGGTATCTATAATGCGAAGAAGATAAGAGAAAACAAACAAAAGATAAAGCCAGACAGGTGGAAATCTAAAATTTGCAAAATGAAGTAATTTTTCAAAGACCATGCATTTAATATGTGTTCTAAGTTTATGGCTATTATGAACTTTGGGAATGCAATGAGGTTTTAGAAGCAGTGACTTGGATTTGAATCATGTTGTTTTTCCCGCTATCTGACTGAACATGCCACTTAACTTCTTTGTGTCTCAGTTTCCTAGCTATAAAACAGGTAAAATAATAACTCTTACATCTGCTCAAAGATATGGTGGGATAATGAACCTGGAGTATAGTAAATCCTTAATAGTTATTATTATAGCTTTAAAAAATTTGATAGTAAATTTTGCAAAGGAAATCTGAGGCACAAAAAACAAGGACTTAAGAGTCTGACAAGTCTAGGGGTCAGGTCTTCTCTGCAGGCAGTCTTCTTCCTCAGTAACATCAATGTTTATCAGTCAAAATTGATAGTGCAGAACAAACCCTGCTACTCTGAAATAGCCAAATGACCACAGGAGACCAGTGAGTGAAAGTTCTGGAGAAGAATTGCTCCTCTGCCTGACTTTCCCCAGCTTGAATCTAAGCTCCTTTATAGAGAAATAATACCTGGCATGTCAGACACCTCAGAATCCTTTGAGTTCTTGCTGGTAAAGAGATCCCCTTACAAGATAATTTGGAAGTTACCTGGGTGTCCTCTCTAGGGTTTGTTAGCCTGTTTGTACAGAAGCTTGTGGAGGGCCCAAGGCAGGACTTCCTACTATTGCATGGTTTGAATAGCTTCAGCTTAAATTAAAAACAACAACAACAGCAACAAAGAACATAAAAGAATCCGCAGGCTTTACCTAAAGGTTTTGGACTTTCACCCTCGTTGAGCTGGTTTTCTCTTAAAAATGTTCTCACTCATCAGCAGACCTTGAACAATTATAATACTATAAGCGTTTGGCAGTAATGGGAAACTGTCGGCGGGGGGGGGTGGGGGGGGGGTGGGGGGGGGGTGGGGAGGTGAGATTGGCAGTTGAGGGAAACTACTAGGGGAGGGAGGGGCATACTTCATCAACAATCAATGTTTGTATACCTAACCCTGAATTGTACCCCACATCTTTGTAATAAAAAAAAAGAAGAAAAAAAAAGAAAAAATGAGCCTATCTGAATGAGATATACAAAAGGAGACAAAATGTGTAAAGTCTCAGAATCATTGTATGTCCTTAATATACTGTAGCAATTATTACTTTTTTTTTTTTTTTTGAGTTGGAGTCTCACTCGTCACCCAGACTGGAGTGCAGTGGCCGCTCCCGGCCACCGCAGCCTCGACCCACTGGGCTCCGGCGATCCTTCCGCCTCAGCTTTCCGAGTAAGCTGGAACTACAGGCGTGCGCTACCACACCCAGCTGGTTTTTGATTTATTGTAGAGATGAGGTCTCGCTGCCCAGGCGGATCTCGAACCCGTGGGCTCAGGCAATCCATTCACCTCAGCCTCCCAAAGGCATGGGATTACAGGCTGAGCCACCGAGCCTGGCTAATTATTACTTTTAAAAATGTTTCTTGAATATAAAATATTTGATCGTAGTTCAAATGTTAGTCTTTCTTTTTTTAAAGAAGCTGTCTTATAGATACATAGAAGTAAAGAAGCTGATGTTATTAGATTGCTTTATTGTCTGGCACATTTATTTTTTATTTTTTACTATAATCCAGTTCCAGTAGCTTTGTGACTTAAATTTCACCTCGTCAGCATTACTTCATTTATTGGAGTTGTAGTTCTCCTTCCCTGGGGTAGGTGTCCTTTTTTACTCTGATTGCTAGTTCTTCACCAGCGACAGCATTAGTCTTGCTCCTGCCAGAAGTGGAAGTGTGTGTAAATCCTAAGAGTGTAGGGTGTGAATCAGTTGTCATTTTATAACATTTCACATCTGGTACTCCTTTTTTTAGTCTGTGTATCCTTTCCCCAGCTTAGAGGGAAGAGGTTATGAACAACAACCTTACCAAAATGAAGCAGGGAGGCTGGAGAGTGGAAGATCAAGGTCTTCTGGTAGCACTTTAAATCCTCCTCTTGAAGGATGAGGTGTTTTTCTTTTTTTATGAATAGGCGCTTGTAAAGAATGAAGGCAACCATCTGCACTTGTTACTATACCCCTTGGACTTTAATATCAAAGGAAAAGATTCTGCACAATCCTTCATGTCACAAATCAATGCGTTAGTAACCTTTTCTACACCTCTGACTTATATCTCAGAACAGTGCCAAGACATCCAGGAAAGCTGCTGAAAGTGGTGTTTACGATGCTGTAATAAAAAGATCCCAGATCTCAGTAGTACTAGGTCTGAAATCAGGTTTTAAACTGGAGTGTTGTTTTGGGCTTCTGGGGATGACAAAGTCGATGACTGAAACAAGAACTACTTACTTGTAAAAGAAGGGTACCCTGAAAAAAGGAAAAAGTTTTAAATCAATTTAGGCTTTATAATCTTGTTTCATTTGTTCCTTTTTTTTGGTCGCTGGTAGGGATATATTTTTTTTGCTTCAAAGATCTACAGGCAGCCTTTTTGTGAAACCATGGTGGGAGTGTAAGCTGTTTGTTTTCCTAAAAATTGTTTGAAGCAGTTTTGGATTTTGTGATTTATGGAAGTATAGACTTCTCTGACATCCACAGATTCTGTTAAGATCTCATGTCCTAGATTGCCATTGTAAACTAGCTTTATAATTTTAGTATTCCATCTTGAGCTTCTGTTTCTGATTAGTACAAGCTGAAGATCTCATGATCACCAGTAATAAGCTTTCCTGTCTTTTCAAACTCTTCATTATTACCTTCAGTCAGCTGCAGAGCCAGTTTATCTTCTTGTATGAATGTTCTGCTTCATGACTTTCAAAAATAGTTATAGAAAAGTCAAGAAAACCACTCCTTTTGATCTTCTATATGTAATGACTTTTATAATTGGGTTAGTTAAGGCATCTATATATTATGAAAATTTGTTTCTTAAATGTTAATATGGTGTTTTTTCTATTATATGTGAAAACTTGTGTTTTGATATAATAAACATTGCCTTTTTTTCTTTTCTCATTTATTTTTGAGATCATTAAAATAGTGAATGAGATTGAGCAATTTGTATTTAATATTATTGTACAAATTTACACTATGCATTATTTTAGTGTATTGAGTAGTATATTTAAATGAGGCAATATATGTAAAGCATTTAGAACAGTGCCTGGCACATAGTCAATGTTAGATTTATTTTAGATATTCCTGGATTTTAAAAAATAAGCACAATTTTTTCATATAACAGAACTCTGTGTAGCTACATATATTAAAAAAAATCTCCAACATGAACTGGAGGCAGTTACTGAAAATAAAGCATTTTTTCTTCTGATTTCACTTTTCTGAATTGTTTTTCTTCACTAAATGCCCTTTGCTGACCATACTAACTACTACAGTTTTGAGATTTTATAGTCCATAGAGACAATACAAATATTTTGAATAAATGTAGGTACTTAAAATGACAGTTTCTTTGAGCTATAAAAATGATCTGATTCAGGGAACAGCCATATATTTTTTTAGACGTTTTATATTCATAAATCTGGTGATATTATGCAATGTGAGTCTAAGCCAGAACTAATGAGAAAATATATCTCTGGTTCCTCCTTACTCTACTTGATTATGCATTATATAATCAGTTTTCACATTAAGATGCCTTAATTTGTTAGTCATTGCAAAATGCCTCCCTCTCGGCACTCACAGTGTTGGTATTTCTGACATACAGTTTCCCAAATGTTGTTTTTGAGGCGCATTCATATATTTTGCAAGTTTTATGGTTAATTTTAAGACCTTTTTAACTCCTTAAACTCAGTTAAATTGCAGGCGGTATTCTTAGCATTTCTCTCCCTCTTGATCTTATAGCTTGGACTTGAAGTGGGTTTGGGAAGATTGAAAAAATCTTTTGTGTGCATTTTGTAATCTTATTATTCTAACTCATCTGCTTGCCAATGTAAACTATGTTTGTATGCATAAGTAATTAGGGTTGTTAGGTTCAGCCCTAGGCAAATCTGGGAGCATGGCAACCCTCTACTTATTAACCAAGTCCCTAGATGACTTATAGACAGGCTGACCATATGAATGACTACTGAAACTTTCTTTCAGAACACTTGGCACCTTGAATTTCTTTTGTCAAAGAAAGAAATGAATTTGGCAGTGACAATCACACCATATGTTATGATTCAATGTTATCCCTACTCACAATGTTTGAATTTTAAAAGGCAGCATTATGGATAGGAGGACACTTCTTGCCTAATGGATTTGGACCTATCTGAGGATGAAATTCTAGGTGTTGGAGGTGAAAGAAATTTTGGAGTGAGAGAACTTCCTGGGTACTTGGCAAATCATAGCTACATCTTTTCTGTTTCAGATGATCCCTAAAATTATTTTGTGGGGAAAGCATTTTGTGTTTTTTGCTAAATTGCATTAGGACTATGTATAAAGGGAAGACTAATTATTAAAAAAACTCAACAAATATCATAATGTATATTGAGTCCTTTTCGTACCCAGGGTTTTCATTCTGAACTGGGGGTACTTTTGACCCTCTTCTGGTTGTAAGTCTGTGTTCCTCAGAACCCAGGTTCCTGTCTACTCTTTCCTTTGCCATTATCATGCTGAGTGAGATACACCTAGCCTCTGTGGTCCCAGTCTCTCTACATCATGGCTCTTATATAGGAAATGATACTGTTACTAGACTCATTTTTTTATGTAGCACAGTGCTAATGCATCTAAACATGTTTAGCAAATGTATGTTGCTTGATTAATTACTTCTTTAAGTTACTGGCATCTAATAAAAGACTGCCAAGAGTTTATGCTTTAGTCTGAGGTAGTTTATTATATGAATATATAGTATAATGTACAATTATATCTTAAGCACGAAACAATATATCCAAGCAAAACCATAGAGGAGGTGTGTTTGGGAAGGGAACCTTTCCAATACCATCTCAATCATATTTTATAGGAAACTGCCCATCCTACTTAAGAAGCTACTCTACTTGAGTGATAGTAGGAAAGAAGCAAAAATCAGAGAGCAAGGTCACTTGGTGATCTACAGCTGAGTAACTGAGAATGTGTTCGCTAATTAGGCAAAAACACAGAGGGTTATGGGAGTTAGAAGCAAGAAAACTGGAACATAAAGTGGTGTAAAAAATAGTCATGAAGTAGGCAGCAGGCAGCAACCTCAGGGACATATATTTTACAATTTAAGTACTCTCACATGCATATTATCTTCTTATAATCTTTAAAAATCCTCCTTGTGGCATTATTCACCCTTTGTGAAGTGATCCAGACTTCTGCAATAAAAGATTTGCTCAGATCTTGTTGACTTGCTGGGAAGTAGGTGAGCCAAGATTGTATCCAGATCTTTAACTCTGAATGCTTTATTTGATTGTTTTTGCATGATGTAAGTTTAGGGTCAACACTGAAGTCTAAGTTTTTAGATTTTCAGAATTTTAAGACTGATGAAGATGTTGCAAAAATGTGCCTCCGAACTATAAAAAAAAAAAGAAGGAACAACCAAGAGATAAACTAAAAGACTGAACATCTTGGGTATCACTGTGTGGAATATTTAGGTTTTATAAAATAGGAACTTGTGTTGTAGTAGCAATAAATAGCTAAAAGCTAAAAAGTGAGCATCTTAAAGTATATTTTGGAGGGTATAATTGGACCTCCAAATCTACTGTTTTTCCTTCTGCAGATTCAATTAACTGTAGGTAAAAAATATTTGTAAAAAACAAAAGCAAAATTCAACAATAAAAATAATACAAAATTTAAAATGCCATATAATAACTATTTACATAGCATTTACATTGTATTAGGTATTATCTAGAGATGATTTAAAGTATATAGGAGATGTGTGTAGATTAGATGCAAATATTGTCCATTTTATTTAAGAGACTTGAGCATATGAGGTTTTTTGTGTCATTGGGGGTCCTAGAACCAATCCCCTGTTGATATAAGAGATGACTATATTCCTGAGAGACTAATTTGAACACCTTTAATCCTAAAACAATAATACTTGGCCTAAAAGATAGCATATTTAAATTACGTGTTGATGCAATGAATATTTTTTTATACTGAGGAAGTGACTGATTTTTGAGATCTATTTAACAGCTGGTGCTTCAGTTTTCATGACAAGGGATATAATAAGCTATATAGCATTTGAAGTTTAAAAAAAATCATAGTTAAAGGGTGCAGTGGCTCACGTCTATAATCTCAGTACTTTGGGAGATAGAGGCAGGAGGATCGCTTGAGGCCAGGAGTTTGAGACCAGCCTGGGCAACATAATGAGACCATGTTTCTCCAAAAAATAAGAAAATTATAGCTAGAATTAGCCGGATGTGGTGGTGTATGCCTGTAGTCCTAGCTTACTTGGAAGGCTAAGTCAGGAAGACCCCCTTGAGCCTAGGAATTGGAGGACGCAGTGAGTCATCATTATTCTACTTGCACTCCAGCCTGGGTGACCCTGTCTCTAAAAAAAAAAAAAATTAGTTAAGAAGGTAGATCCTATGTTTAAGTATTCTTTCCACAATAAAGTAAAATTAAAAAAAAATCGCTAGGCATTCAGTTTCAGAAAACTATGTATAGTTACTTTAAGAAAGATTCGTTATTATGACAGTACTTTTAGAAAAAATCATGGTTGAAATGAGAGATGAAATCCAGATTTTTGAAGGGGATTGCATATGTAGAAGACCCTTAATAAATGTTGGATTAATGAATGACCTCATAAACTCTTCGGCATGGAGTAAGTTTTGTTAAACTTTGTGGATGATGAAGTAAGTGGAGTCTAAATGGCTATTACTTTTGAGGTCCTGAATTCAAAACATGAACAAGTTCAAAACACGAGTACTTCATGTTTTTCAAGTTCGAAAACATGAACACTTCATATTTTTCAGAAAGCTTTCAGGTACTCTTACCAAAATCTACACAAAACTTCAATTCTTTATTCTATATTATATTATCTTTAATATTATTTGTTCATTATTGCTTTTAACAGAAGAACAAATTCAGTTTTCTTTACCCAAGTAGTCTAAAACAGCAGGACAAAATGAAAGAAGACAAAACAAGACCAAAAACCATACAAGAAACACTAGTCTACCCACTGTTTAACAGAACCTTGTACTTGTGTTTGGTGGAGCACAGTCAATGTACTGGAGCATACTTACTAAATACAAAACCTCACTGAGTAGTAGAACATTAAGGTTATAATATAAAACAAACACAGGCCAAGACACACAAGCGATCTCACTGTAATATTTCCCACATTATAGTAATATGACATTCATGTAGGAACATAATTAGAAGCAAGAATCCTAACCAGGTATAATGTGAGAAAACTAATGTGGCAATGAAAACATTAGCTTTTGCCTTTCCTAGTTTAAAATGAATTTTATGCTCTTAGCATTGTACTTAGGAGCCTTTCTGCACTTTATTCTATAGATTATTTTTTGAATTAACCCCCCCGCAAACCCTGTCTTTAACACCCCAAGAACCCGCTTGATCTTAAAACAACAGGCACAGAATTATAGCTATGCAATTATCATTCACACACTGGTCTTAAAATGCCCAACTGTGTAAGCATCACATGATGATTCAAGAAAGTAGATTGATAATTATTGTTCGGTATTGTTTTATAATAAAATGATTATCTGCTACCAGAATTCTAAAATTATAAATATGTTTATAGCTGGAGCTGGTAAAATGTTTGAATCATAAGTAATAATATTTATATAAGCATAAAATATTAGCAAAGATGCTTTTTTAAATTTAAAGACAGACATAATAAACAGTTTGCATTTTAATTTTTTAATTTAAATTATTTAAATAAACTTTTTCTTAACATAAATATTTAAATTGATTTTGTTCTGAATTTTAGAAAAAAGTACCATTAGGTATTTTCAATGTCCTTGATCTTAAAGTTTTTGCACTATTTTTTCCTGTATTTCCTTGTTACCTCCCTTATTTGATCTTAAATGATCTTAATTAAAGCTTAACTTGAATATTTTATATTGTGGTCTGTTTCTCCTTCCTGGTGGGAAATAAATTAAATGTCTAACATCACTTGGAGACTTTTCAAAGCAATGTTAAATTCCCAGATAATTAACTCTAAGAAAATTGCTAGAGTATCCCCTCTTATGTCATTTAATTGAATGTAAAGATAAAGAGATTTTAGGAAAAAAGTAGTCATCCTTACTGGGTGATCTTTCATTCAGATATACAGCCAGCAATGATGAAATTCATGTGATTTGCAAATTACAGAAAGAGAGCAAGGCACAGGAAAGATGGTGGCAAATAGTTTTTTTACCTAATGGCTTAATTGAGTGGCTTAAATCTCTAAGATTCAAAGGTCTTAGCGTAATCTAGTCTAGTTTAGTGATAGAGAAGAAAATGGAAAGAACTTCAAAGAAAAGAAATCATAGTTTTCCTGCTGCTATTTTCATTGTCTCACTTATCTAATATATTATATATACTATATATCTATTATATTTAAATTATTATTTCTCTGGTGGTGTTTGTTTTCAGTGTTAAGAATTCACTGAGCAAAATCTCATGGTGTACAGCAAATTCTGGAAGATGTGTTTTCTTCTGCTTGATAGCTGAATGACATTAAATAAGTCATTTCCCCCCAAATTATTAATCTATGTAATGAGCACAATATAATGGTATCAAATGAGAAGATGTGTATAAAATTAAAACACTGTTAACCTCTAGTAGGAGATTTTCAATTTTCATCATAAAGTCTAGTAGCTTAGTGGTTAAGCACATGGGTTTTGGAAACAGAATAGTTTGGTTCAAATCTCCTTCACTGCTTATCAGCTTCCTGACTTTGAACAGTTATTGAATATGTTGGTATGTAAGTTTCTTTATCGATAAAATGGGGTTAATAATTCACTTCATAGGGTTTTGGGAAGATTAAAATATTTATATGATTATATAATACATAGAAGAATCACAGGTCTCAGTATTGTTGGAATTTTAAGTTGTGTAATTATCCTTCTGTGTATCAGTCAATTAAAATATAATTAAAGAATTTTGGAGATGTAATAGATTTCAGAAATTATTTTGGTTTTATCCCATAGAGAAACAATCCCACAAAAATTTATGTTATTTTAGAATGACACTTTAAAATTTAGGTATCTCACTTGATATACAGTCATGTGTCATGTAATGCTGGAGATATTTTCTGAGAAATGTGTTGGTGATTTCATCATTGTGCAGACATCATAGCATGTACTTATACGAACGTGGATGGGAGAGCCTACTGTATGCCTAAGTTACTATTGCTACTAGGCTATAAACCTGTACAGCATGTTACTATACCTAATATCATAGGCAATTGTAACATAATGGTAAGTACTTATTTACCTATTTAAGCATATCTAAAAGTATAGAAAATATGCCATAAAAATATGGTATCATAATCTTATGGGAACACAGTTGTATATGTGTCTTGTGATTGACCGAGGCGTCATTATGCTGCACATATAATAGAAAAAGCAACTTGAGGACTGTGTTAACAAAGTAGCATTACATTGTACTCTGAGTATATATGTTTAGATCAGAAAGCCCTAGCGTCCAGTGCCCTATTTTGTAGTAGTCCTGTGACCTCTGATAAGCTATAATCTTTCTGTGCTTCTGTTCTTATTGTCTATAAGAACAGTTATAATAATTTCTCCTTCACAGGGAAGGAAAAATACCTTGAATCCTGCTATCTATGTAGCAGACACTATACATATTAGTTTGTATTCATTCTTTCCTCTTTCTTTTTTTTTTTTGGAGTTGGAGTCTCACTCTGTCACCCAGACTGGAATTCAGTGGCCACTCCCAGCCACCGCAGCTTTGACCTGCTGTGCCCGGCGATCCTTCCACCTCAGCATTCCAAGTAGCTGGAACTACAGGCGCGCGCTACCACGCCTGGCTAATTTTTTTTTAAAAAATTTATTTATTATAGAGATGAGTTCTCACCAAGTTCCCCAGGCGGGTCTCGAACCCGCGGGCTCAGGTAATCCACTCACCTCAACCTCCCAAAGGCGCGGGATTACAGGCTGAGTCACAGAGCCCGGCTTCCTTCCTCTTTTCTTCCTTAGGTGCCTTTTCTCAGCTGCAACTTGTTAGTGCCTCTCATCAATTTATAAGTCATTTTGTGTTTTGAGCTAAACTGAGTCTTGAGAGCCACTTTGGGGCATTTACTTTATGAACTTTGTTTGTTTGTTTATTTATTTATTTTGAGTTGGAGTCTCACTCTGTCACCCAGACTGGAGTGCAATGGCCGCTCCTGGCCACCGCAGCCTCGACCTGCTGGGCTCCGGCTATCCTTCCGCCTCAGCCTTCCAAGTAGCCGGAACTACAGGTACGCGCTACCACACCCGGCTAATTTTTTGATTTTATTGTAGATATGAGGGCTCACCAAGTTGCCCAGGCAGGTCTCGAACCCGCGGGCTCAGGCAATCCACTCACCTCAGCCTCCCAAAGCGCAGGATTACAGGCTGAACCACCGAGCCCGTCTGAACTTAACTTTGAAGATCTTTCTTTCTGTCAATATTTCCCATATCAAAAGTAGCAATATGGTAAATCCTGAAAAGTAGAATTGAGAAGCTTGTAAAGATTTCGAGGATATATTGAAAATTAAGTTGGTAAGAAAGAAAAACTACATTGCAACTTAAATAAAGAAGCTCTCTATGCATGGATCATAGAAGGAAGGGAAAGTCCCTGGAGCCTTGCCATTTATATAGTAGAAACTCAATACATACTTTCCATAGTTTATTCCTATTATGCTGGATCCTGAGTCTGAATGGTCAATCAGGAATTAAATATGAGTGATGCTGGAAGTTGGGATATGCCAAAGAGAAGCTGTAAAGTGCTTCAAGTTAAAAAATGAAAGTTCTTTAATTAATAAGGAAAAAATTGAATGTGAGACTGCTAAACTCTGTGGTAGGAATGAGCCTTCTATCCATGAAATTGTGAATAAGGAAAAATAAATTCATGATAGTTTTGCTGTCACACCTCAGACTACAAAAGTTAAGGTCACATTGCATAGTAAGTGCTTAGTTAAGATGAAAAGGATATTAAATTTGTGGGTAGAAGACATGAACAGAAGGTGTGTTTCAACTGAACCCAATATTTTGTGCCAGAAAGCATTACATGTATACAAAGACATCAGCAAGGGATTCTTTGAAATGAATGACACCAAATCATTTACTGCCAGTAAAGGATGATAATACAGATTCAGGAATACAGGTCAATAGTAGCCTAATGCTACATCACAATGCCTATGCCATTCACCTCACTTCATTTCATTATGTAGGCATTGTATCATTTCATATTATCACAAGAAGAAGGATGAGCACAGTACATTAAGATATTTTGAAAGAAAGATATATTCACACAAGTTTTATTACAGTAATGCAATAATTGTATTTTATTATTATTATTGTTAATTTCTAACTGTGCCTAATTTATAAACTAAACTTTATCATCAGTATGTATGTATAGGAAAAATATAGTATACATAGTGTCTGGTACTATCTGGGGTTTCAGGCATCCAATGGGGGTCTTGGAACATATTTTTGCTAATAAGGGACCATTACTGTACCGTTCCCTTCAACCCCAGATAGTAGGTAAGCTTCTAATTTCCCACACAGTGGCTACTACCCTTCCTTCTTAGTGCTTGATTTGTTCCTCAAACATCTCAGGCTACTGATGATGATCTTGCAGAAGACAGATTTCCTGATAGTGCACACCATGCCTATGTATATTTAAATTAATACCTCTTTTCTCCTCCCCAAATCTGAAATTTCTTACTAATGGTACCTCGCCATCTGATTGCAAATTTTAGAAGGGACTCTATTTATAATTTATGCTGAGATTGTTTTCTGTTGATAAACGTGACCTGCTCTATTTAGATGCTTTAAGTCAGCAATTTTCAACCCCTGTCTTGGCTTCCTCATTTTCCTCAATGGTTCTGGGCTGCCAAAGTATCAGCATACTTCAAGTCTGAGCCTTACTTATTATGATGGACCGCCTGCCCCTTCACTCCTCTTTCAGATGATGTATCTGTTTATGACTTAGCTTTTATTTTTAATCGCTCTATAGGATGTAATTCATACATCATAACATTCACCTATTGAACTATACAATTCAATAGTTTTTAGTATGATTATAGAGTTGTGCAGCAATCAGTATGTAATCTAATTTTAGAACATTTTCATTTCTACAAAAAGAAACTCTATTTCCTCTTAGCAATCACTACTGCCCCTTCCCAACCAGACTGCTACTAATCTACTTTTACCTCTATAGATTTGCCTATTCTGGATTTTTCCTATAAACTAAATTACACAGTGTGGCCTTTTGTTACTGGATTCTTTCACTTACCATAATGTTTTCAAGATTCATCCGTTTTGTAGTATGGATCAGTAACAAATTCCCTTTCATTGACAAATACTATTTTACTGTGTGGATATATTGTTTTGCTTATCTGTTCATCAATTAATGGACACTGGGATTGTTTCCACTTTTGGCTATTATGAATAATGCTGCAATAAACATTCATGTACAAGCTTTTATGTGACATATTTTTTTTAATTTTGAAGATTTGGGGTACAATTCAAGGTTAGGTATACAAACTTTGATTATGCAGGTACCCTTGTTGATGAGGTGTGCTCCTCCCTCCCCTAGCAGTTTCCCTCAATGTGACATGTTTTAATTTTTCTTGAATACGTACTGAGAAGAAGAATTGCTGGTTCATATGATAACTCCATGTACATTTTACAGTAGCACTACAAATGAGTGAAAGTTCTAATATTTCCACATCTTTTCCAACAAGTGTTATTCTCTGACTTTTTAATTATAAGCATCTTAGTGGATGTGTACTGATTTCTCATTGTGGTTTTATCTGCATTTTCCTAATGGCTACTGATCCTGAAATCTTTGATGAGTTTTCTGTCTATCTGTGTAAAGTTGGCCCTCCATATCTGAGGGTTCCACATCTGCAGATTCAACCAACCATGGATCTAAAAATACAGTCATTCTTCCATATATGTGGGGCATTGATTCCAGGATGCCTGAGTATATTCAAATACTCAAGTCATGCGGTCTGCCCTGTGGAACCCGTGTATATGAAAAAGTCAGCCCCTGTTGGAAGGGGGACATATACACACAACACCAGAAGTATCTTTTGGAGGGCAGGTCCCTTGTAGTATAAGCTTCCTCCACTAGGTAAGTTTTCTAGGAACTCTTCAGCATCAGTGTACCAGCTGGCATTTTGAGGGCCTGTGTTCAGCTTCAGTGAATTTCTTTTGGAGATTCTTTCAACGTATTTGCCCATTACATGATTGGTGGGTGATTTATAAGTGAACCTACCCCCACCACGCTGAGTGTTCAGCAGTTTTTGACCAGAACGGCATGACCTCCATGCCCTATCTTTCCTCTTCCCTGGATCTCACCCTGAGTGACATTTTTTTTGTTGTTGTTTGTTTCCCAAATGAAAAAAATCCCCAAAGAGAAACATTTTGCCAATGGGGAAAAGGTGAAACAAAAACAAACAAACAAAAATTGGAAGAAGCACTAAAAGGCGTCAGAACTGACAAGTTCAAAAACTGTTTTGAGCAGTGGAAAAAATGTCTTGATAGGTATTGCATCAAATTGAGAGTTCTTTGAAGGTGGCTAAGATTTAAACATGTAAGGACATAGTTTTTTATAAATAAATCTGGGTTTTGAGGGGGGGGTCCCTTCTCGTATATGTGAGTTTCACATCCCAAAAATACAGTATTTTGGATTTGTATTTGGCTGATAAAAATTCATATGTAAGTGGACCTGTGCAGTCCAAACCCGTGTTGTTCAATGGTCAACTGTATTTGAAAAAAAATAACAACGCAACAATAAAAATAATATACATAAAAAGAATACAATATAATTTTTTACAAACTTCTACATTTTATTAGGTATATAAGTACAGTAGGTCCTCCAGTAACATCATTTTATTAAGCATAGGTTCCCAGCTGGAACCACTGTCCCAATGTCTGCATGAGTTTTCTCTGGGACTCTGGTTTTCTCCAGGACTCCAGTCTTCTCCCACATCCCCAAGATATGCACATTAGGTTGAGTGAGTCTAAATTATCATGGTGTGAGTGAGTATGGGTGTATGCATGAGTACGCCCTGTGTGCAATGAAGTGGTGTCCTGACCAGGCTGGGCGGTGCTTTTCACCTGGAGGTGCTAGAGGAGGCTCTGTCACCCATCACCCTGAACTGTATAATTAAGTAAATAATTATTTTACTTGTCTTTATTAATCTTTCTTAAAGATATGTAGAGCTCACATCTATTTCAACATTTAATATTAGAAATGTTTTAGACCTTATTTATAAGTTTGCTGATGTTTGTGTGACCAGAAATATACAGTAGAAACTTAACTCTTGTTTCTATCAATTAACCTATGGTAAAATTGGCTTAGTCATGTCCTTTTATTTAAAGTCACAGTTTCCAGGAACCTATCGATGATATTAAATGAGAATTTATTGTCATCTAAAGATGGTGTAAAGTATATAAGAGGATGTGTGTACGTTATATGAAAATACTATGCCATTTTATTTAAGGGATTTAGCTATGATGGATCTTTGTTTCTGTGGGGGGACGGGAGGGCACGTCCTGAAAGCAATCCCTTGTGGATACTGAAGGATGATTTTTGGAGAAATGTCTATTCAGGCTCATAGTCTTCTTTTTATTGAGTTTTTATAGTTTATATGTTCTAGATTTATGACATATCACATATGTGATTTGCAAATATTTTCTGTCATTCTGTATGTTGTACTTTATTGATGGTGCCCTTTGATGCACAAATGTTTTTACTTTCCATAAAGTTCAACTTATCTTTTTTCTTTTCATATCAAATAAGTTACTGTCTAATCCAAGGTCACAAAGATTTATGCCTATGTTTTCTTCTAGGTGTTATAATTTGAGTTCTTATGTTAAGGCATGTGATTCATTTTTAGTTAATTTATATGTTTGGTATGAGTCAGGAGTCCAATTTTTTTTTTTTACGTACAGATACTCAGTTGTCCTAGCATGTTGAAAATACTATTTTTTTTCTCCATTGAGTTGCCTTGGCACCACTGTTGAAAATCAATTGACTGTAGATTTAAATATTTAATTTTGGACTCTGAATTTTATTCCATTGGTCTATATGTCTGTCTTTATGCCTGTAATACACTGTCTTGTAGTTTTGTTGTAAGTTTTGAAATTGGGAAGTCCTTTTTAAAATAATTTTTTATTTATTTTTTATTTTTTGAGTTGGAGTCTCACTCTGTCACCCAGACTGGAGTGCAGTGGCTGCTCCTGGCCACCGCAGCCTCAACCTGCTGGGCTCCGGCGATCCTTCCGTCTCAGTCTTCCAAGTAGCTGGAACTACAGGCGCGTGCTACCACGCCCGGCTGATTTTTTGATTTATTGTAGAGATGAGGTCTCGCTGCCCAGGCGAGTCTCGAACCCGCGGGCTCAGGCAATCCCCTCACCTCAGCCTCCCAAAGGTGCGGGATTACAGGCTGAGCCACCGAGCCCGGCAATTTTTTATTTTTAATTATTATGAATGCACAATAGTTGTATATATTTATGGGACACGTGATATTTTGATATAAGAATGCAATGTGTAATGATTAAATCAGGGCAAGTCCTCCAACATTGTTCTTTTTTGCAAGATAGTTTTGACTATTCTGAGACCCTTGAATGTTCTTATAAATTTTAGAATTGTTTTGTCAACTTCTGCCAACCCCCCTCAAAACCAGCTGAAATTTTGATAGGAATTGCATTGTATTTATAGTTCAATTTGGGAAATATTGCCATTTCAAAAATATTAAGTTTTTCAATTCAAGATATGAATATCTTTTCATTTATTTAGGTCTTATTTAATTTCTTTCAGTAATGTTTTGTGGCTTTTTTTTTTTTGAGTTGGAGTCTCACTCAGTCGCCCAGACTGGAGTGCAGTGGCCGCTCCCGGCCACCGCAGCCTTGCCTGCTGGGCTCTGGCGATCCTTCCGCCTCAGCCTTCTGAGTAGCCGGAATTGCAGGCATGCGCTACCACACTCGGCTGATTTTTTGATTTATTGTAGAGATGAGGTCTCGCTGCCCAGGCGGGTCTCGAACCCGCGGGCTCAGGCACTCCACTCACCTCAGCCTCCCAAAGGCACGGGATTACAGGCTGAGTCACCGAGCCCGGCTTGTTTTGTGGTTTTAAGTGTACTTATTGTGTACTTCTTTTGTGAAATTTGTTACTAAGTATGTTATTTTTTGATCTTATTATAAGTGGAATTGTTTCCTTAATTTCAATTTGAGATTGTTCACTGCAAGTGTCTAGATATACGATTGATTTTTTGCATATTGACCTTGCATCCTGAAACCTTGCCAATCTTTTTTATTAGCTCTGCTTTTTGGGGGAGGGAGGGGAGTTAACTCTTGAGGATTTTCTATACACAAGATCATGGCATCTACAAATAGAAATAGTTTTACTTTTTCCCCTCCAGTATGTATGCCTTTTATTTCTTCATCTTTCTTAAATTATTTGACTAGAACCTCCAGTACAATGTTTAATAGAACTATTGAAATGAGACATCCTTGTCTTGTTTTTGTTTTTGTTTTGTGGATCAGATAAAAATCTATTCTTGTTTTCAGTAAATTTACTCAAAGATATTAATGGATCACTTTGCATATTCTGTGTCTTGTTTTTGATCTTAAGAAGGAAAGCATTGTCTCTCACAATTGATTATGATCTTAGTTGTGATTGAATAATTTTATTTTTTGCTGAAATTGACTGTCTCTGAGTATGCATTCCCTATACAGCCAACAGCAAATAAAAATGAGAATGAAAGTACAACTCACATTGAGGTAACAGCAGCTAGAGAACCTTGAAACATAGCTCGACAATAGGACAACTGGTGAGGTACTATCATTTTCCTCATGCACTATACTTTTAAAAGAAATTAGATTGAATAGAGTTAGGTCTTCCCAAAAAGGAAAATTTTTCCTATTTATTATGGCAGCAGTTATATTCCATTACTTTTTTCAAGGTCCATGTCTCTGCTCTTATGTGTCACATGAATTTGGGCAATGCTCTAAATTTAGTGTGAACTGTAGTAACTGTAAATCATTTATATGGCAACCATTTATCTTGGGCTTGAATGATCATTGCTGTAAATTTATAAGATATTCGGTGATGTTTAATATCAAAGGTAGCTTTATGCTTCATTTGAACTATTGAGGCCTCTATGATATGTTTAGTCATAAAGTTATCTTGATGGCAATAAAAGAACCAAAGGGTTCTTGATAACTCTGGTATGCTGTATGGAATGAATTTTTGAATGGTTTATTTCTACATTAGAGGCAAACAGCAACCTTCTGGGGTTGTCCACATTCCAACATCTTGCATCTGTTGTATTTATGATAGAAACAAGAGAGAAAAAAAAGAGTATTTAGTCATCTGCTGATTCCATTTGGTGCTAAACACATACGTCTCTCTAGAGTGCAAGAACACTAATTTATTTTATGTACGAGGGTGGATTGAAGCCATTCCTAGATACATGAATATTTAAATTGGCAAACACTAAACAGTGAATACTCTGCATATAGATGATTCATGCTCTGTATACAGTTCTTGAGTAAGGCAAAATCTTTGTTAATTACAGATCTGGATTTTAAATACAACTTGCTTTCTAATTGGCAGGCATACACAGTTGACCTTTTGACTGCAGCCATTATGTTTTGGGTTCAGAAGCTTTGTATATGAATTCTGGCATGCATGAAAGATGACCTAGGTAAATCACACAATTAAATCCTAAGATATTCAGGTGAACTTGTTCTAATGGCATGAGAGAGAAAAGGGAGCAGGAGGTTTGTACTATCTATTTCTGTGCCTTTTATCTATCTTCTCTGGTATTACTAGATAATTCTTTAGTATGTTATTACCACATAACAGGATAACTTTGTTGTGTGTGTTGTCAGTAAGATGTTTCAAATTAATCATAAATTCTTAATTTGAATTGCTATTCATTTATTAATGAAATAACTAAATATTGATCAAGGCATCTCTTATATACGTTACATCCACTGGAGAAGACAGAAAACAAACATGAAAATAACTACAATATATAGTATATTGGTAATATATAGTAAGAAAAAATAGAGCAAGGAGGGGAAGTATGACCTATTGAGGTTGGAATTGTTTGAACTTTTAGGTCAGATGACCAGGGGAGCTCTCACTGAAAAGTTGAATTTTAAGGAAAGACTCAAAATAAGGAAGCAAGCCAATCATGAATCTAGAAGAGCGTGCTAGCAATTGGAAGACTCAATAGGGACATGGCTGACTCCCTAGAGAATCAGCAAGGAGGTCCATGTGGCTGGATCACAGTGAGCATGGAAAGTAGTGGGTATGGGGTCAGAGAGTACCTAGGATGGTTTGAGCCAAGCAGTGACATGCTGACTTATAGAAGTGTTATGGCATTGTGAACAATGCTGCGATTAACATACGTGTGCAGGTATCTTTTTCATAGAGTGATTTGAATTCTTCAGGGAATATTCCCAGTAGGGGGATTACGGGGTCGTATGGGAGGTCGATATTTAGAGCTTTTAGGAATCGCCACACTGTTTTCCACAGAAGTTGCACTAGTTTGCACTCCCACCAACAGGGTAGGAGTGTTCCCTTTTCACCACACCCTCTCCAGCAACTTTGAGTTATTGATAATGACCATTCTGACTGGAGTTAGGTGGTATCTCAGTGTGGTTTTGATTTGCATCTCCTAGCAAGAACCTGGAATCAACCATGCTATCCATCAAAAGAGGACTGGATTAAAAAAATGTGGTACATATACACGATAGAATACTACTACGCAGCCATAAAAAGGAACAAAATCATGAATTTCGCAGCAACCTGGATGGAACTAGAGTCTATAACACAGAAACAAAGATCTGAGCATCACATGTTCTCACTCATATAGTGGACCTTGAACATCCATCGTAATACTATAAGAAGAGGACTGACAGTGGTGGGAAACTGTGGGGGAGGAAGGGAGGTGGGATTAACGGTAGTATCTGCCTGGGGACAGGGAAACACCCCTTTTCAACAAGGGTGCCTGAACGAAGCATATTTGTATACCTAACCCTTAACTGTACCTCACAATATCAAAATAAAAAATACTGATAAAAAAAAAAGAGAAATAACTCCAGGAAAAAAAAATCAAAGCTTAATATATTACATGTCATGTAGAATGCCAATGTCTACAAAACGGATATTATTTTATATGCTATTACAAGTATACTACCAATTAAACTGTGACTTTTTAAATAAGGAAAAGTGTTGTTGATGAGGCATAAATAATATATTTAAAATTAAAGAATGTTGCAAGTTTCAAAAAAAAAGAAAAAAAGAAGTGTTATGGCCTGGTCCTGACTTCCCATAGGGTGAGCTGATGGGGGACATTAGCTGGAGAGTAGCTGGTGGGAGGAGGAGCTAGGTATGGCCTGCCCACTCTCTCCTCCTGTTTCCCTTGGCATCACTGGCCCTGGCTGTGCTTGTGCCTGAGTTCAGCTCCTGTGCAGGGCAGTTCCTGTATGCCCTATTGTGACCAGCTAGGAGTGTGCTGAGACCTTGTGCCTGACTGGGAGTGGGCAGAGACCTTGTGCCTGGCTGGGAGTGAGCAGAGAACCTGGGCTCTGACCATCTCATGCTGGTTCTCTCTCTGCACCTCTGGCTTGGGGTGGGATCCGTCTTCTGGTGTTGCCTACATCTGGATTTCACCACTTCCTCTCTTCTGACTCCTCAGTGTTCCCATTATCTTTGCAACAAATCCCTGTATTAAATCCCCTCAGCTTGAAAAAAAAAGAGTTGAAATTTCGGGTAATTGAAAGGTAAAACTGATAGGATTTTCTGACAGATGGATGTGAGATATGAGAGAATGGGAGAAGTTTAAAGATAACAACAAGGGTTTTGGCTTGGACAACTAGAGGAATTTCCATTACCTGAACCAGTGAAGACTGTGGGGAATAGGGGGTTGAGGAGCACTATTGGGAGTTCGGGTTTTCATATGTAATGTTTGGGATGCCTATTAGTGAGTCACTAACTTTTACATAAGTTTTCTTGGCCATCTTTTACCTGGTGCATTTAGAAATGCTCAACTGCTTCTCCATGAAGTATTCCTTAAGTTTCCCATGTTTTTTCTTATAATTACTATAGCAATTTTTATCTATTTCACAAATATTAGCCCATTTAATGTATTTTAACATGTTATCATCTAACAATTTCTGGAGAGCACAGGACTCCAGAGAGCACAGAGTAGGTACTTATTTTGACTTTGTGTTTCCTCATAGCTCTTAGCACAATTCCCCTAATAAATACTTATTGAAATCAATGTTCCAGAATGCCCAAAAGTTGCAAAATTATTAACCTAAGTTATTTCTGTTTTCCTTAATCAAATGAATCTGATTATTGATTAATATAGGGAGTACTAACTTAACTTTCTGAAAAGCATCTCAAGTATGGGATATCTTTACTCTGCAGTCTGTTCAAGGTCCTGCTTTCTGCTAGGAAATGTGTTAGAAATCAAATATTTTCTAAAACAACCTGAAAGTCCTGCAATAAGCTTTGAATGATGCACTTTCATATAATTGCTAAGAATTGTTATCATTTTTTAAAAAAGAAGTCTAGGCCAGAACAATTTGAAGAATAACTCATAAACAAATCTAGTTAGCCTAGCTGGGAACAATTAAAGAAGAATGTTTCCCTTCTAGATGGGCCGTATGTTAGCTTTTTGCAGCACTCCTGTCCTTTTCCAAAATTGCATTTTTTATTTCATGAAAAAGTAAATTTTTTAATGATGGTGATCCTCAAAATTTTCTGATTACTTTAAAGTGGTGAGTGGTATTATTAATCTATTGATTACTATGGTCTAGCTCCTATACAAGGCCCAGTGGATGAAAGAATTAAGGCATTATTTTGGCCTCAATGGGTACTCATAATTTGGTAAGAGGCATAGCTGTGTCTCAGCAAAGGGTAAAGGTTTTATGTACTAGATTAGTGCTATGTAAAGAGAGTGAAATCTGTACGTGACAAAATGTGAAAATCCAAGATGTCTTAAAAGATGAGTAGGTGTTTGCCAGGAGTTGCAAATGGAGACTGGAACGTTACTCATGTAAAGGTACTGTGAAACCTCATGTGATTCTGTGGGGCTGAAGCAAATAGTAACTGTGAGGGGAGTGGTAGGAAGTAAGGCTAGAGAGAGAAGCTAGAGTCAGATCATGCTTGTCTATTATAAATAATGTGAGATTTATTATGTGTAGACTAGAACATCTTAAATTGGGAAGTAATGATCAGATATGAATCTTAAAGAGTCTCCTCTGATGGTTTTATGGAGAAAAGGTTGTGTTAGTAAAAATGTTCTGTCTCTTATTAAGTATTTCTCTGGTCTCTTCATTCCTCCATGTGTTCACAAGCACTTCCTCAGTTTTATCTCCAATCCTTTCTCCTCTAGACTGGTGCCACTAGGAGTATAGGAGCAAGGGTACATACTAGAGAAATATTTAACAAGTAGAATAACAGGCCTTACCTAATGGTGGGGGTGAGGGGTTGAAAAAGTCAAGGATATTCTTCAAGTTTCTTGTTGAGCAGCTGAATATTAGGGCCATTCAGACTGAGAGTGTTTGAGGAGAAATATATGGTGGGGGGTGGAGGGTTGAGAGTAACTTGGGAGTGAGATGATGAATTCAATTTTGGACATGTTTATTTTGCAACTCAACTTGAGATATGCATCTGGAGCATAGAAGATAGGTAAATACCTGTTAATTTAAATTTAGTATTCACTGTCAATCTAAGAAATCAGGGTGTAACTTTTTAAGGAGGGAACATAGCTAAGAATTTTTTGCATGGAGAGATGTGTCAAATTAGAATGTTTTCGGAAAATTAATTGCATTAAATTATTTAATTTCTTGAATACCCTGAAAGGTAGAAATTATTATTTCTGTTTTGTAGCTGAATATAGGTTAATTATTCTACTTGAAATCAGCTGCTATTGGAGTGTTTTTTCATTTGGAATATAACTCCAAAGTTTTATGCTATTTCCATTACAATGAGGCAGACTTCTTGTCTTGGAGTTGCTTAGCATTCACTCCTTTTGGCTTACTATAGGCTCCTGGGGCCCAAGGACATGCATTATCTATCTTTCCAATGTCTACCAAGGTGAGATACACATATCGTATGAATATAAAGCTGAGTGACTACATTAACAATGCTCATGCAAACATCTGTACTAGTATGTTAGAACAGAGGTCAGGGATTCTCTTGGTTTGGCCAATTGGATTTGAATGTTTTTGAATGGTGGGAGATAATCTGTAGTGCACCAGGGCCCTACATCTGGCCTATTCATGCTTCCTGCTTAGAGTAAACATTTGAGTTTTCTAGTCTTAGCTTTAAACTCACATCTTATACGAGTCGTTTCAAACTTGCTTAATTAAATTAATAGTGAAACAGTTTTTTTCCCCTTCTGGGAAAAGCAGCCATTAAGCTTCTTACAAAGATTCTATATTTAGAATGTCTCCTTTATCAAAGGTATATTGAAAAATTCAAGATGATACACACTAATTTCATTCTTTCTCCATGTATCTCTGACATATTTTTGAGTATTCTAAAGTATCTTATGGACCACACTTTAATTTTTAGTCATGTTGCTTTGATCTGAGATCTTCTTATCAGCCTTGTTCTAAAACTAAATTAAGGAATGTGTTTCTAATCTGAACTGCGTTACTTGTGACAGTTATTTGTCAGGAATATGTGCCCGAAATACATATTCTCTGTTGGATCACCACAGAAGTGCAGAGTTAAAGGAAAGTTTGTGACAGACTTTAGGAGCAGATGATGGAGCTACTGACAAGAAATAGAAATAGTTGAGTAGAAAGTGTTGAGACAGGAGTCAATCTTGGATCCTTTTCATAGGCAGGGCCATTAAATGAGAAAACAATTAGAAAGTGTTTGAGTATACTGACTTTCTTAAAAACAGTTACCATCACCACTTTTTATTAATCTGTGTGTACCTTTGAACAAGTGTTCATTGTTTGTATTGACAACTTGGGTCATTAACACTTTATATCTCCTCATAGGATTACTTGTGAAAAAATGACTGGGAATGTGGTGAACAGAATAAACCACTGCACAAATGTAAGGGATTAGTAACTAGGAAGTTGTGTCAACATCCCTGGGCTTGGATCTTGAACCTAGTACTGCTATTTGCTCTGAGTTGCATCATAATGTTTAGAAATTAGGTGGTCTATTTCTTACAAGTGAGTCAAGGAAGCTTAAATAGGAAAGAACTGTAAAGATAATATTTATTGACCTTTGACTAGGTTTTAAAATTCAACTTTATTCTTATAGTTTGCTAATCTATGCTTTAGAGGAAACATTTTCTTACTTACGAATATTTGAATCTCCTTGCTGGATTAAATGATGAAACATACACACAAATGGAAAGAAAGCAGAAAGAGCAACTGGATCTTGCTAAAGTAGTTCATTTCTGTTTTTCTATTTATTCCTTTTACTTTTTAATCACATGGCAGCTGGCTTCAGAAATAATTTATTTTTGAGATATAAATTCTAGACAAACAACAGACAAATGTAATACATATATTTGTTTCAGATGAGTAGGACGTGAACAAAGTGATTTCTGAACTCCAGATATAAATACATACATTTTCTTGACTGACACAGTAGTCTGCATTAGAATTAAGTAATAATGTTTTCCTCAGAGATTTCTTTGAAGTTATTAATATTCACCTTGGTGTATTTCAGTTACCCAAGGTATTCACTAATGATCCAGAATGTACGCCTTGGGAGATATCTTAATACTATTATTATATGGCTTCTCAGTTTTCAATGTGAATTTGAAGAATTCTTTTATTTTTCTTTTTTATTGAATTTGTCCTGTTACTATGAAATGGAAAATGGGAAAAAGGATAAAAAAGCAGTAAGGACGGCTCTCTACTGCTTAATGATGTTTTGATTATAAAATCTTGCACTTTTTTCATCTTTATTTTTTTCTCAAAACTTTCTTTTACTTGAAGTTTGCTCTTATTTTGCCATTTATATCTCTAAGCTCAGTTAAAGCTAAGTGCTCCATTTCCTAATTTACATTGGCAAAAAACATTTAAATTAGCAGGTGTTTGTACTATTTTGTTTTCTGATAGAACACGAAGTTGCCCAGTGACCAGTGAAGCAGTTACTATGCAGCATCTTGGCATAGAGAAGACTGGGGATAGAAGCCAACCAAAAATGGGATCCAAATAGCAAAGTATACATGAGCTTTTCTGCTACACATCTTAATCTTGACACACACAACTGCTCTTTAGAAGCTTCCTTTCCTTCTCCCACTGCTGTGGTTTTGTCAGCTTTAGAAACCTCATTTAAACACCTGGAAGAGAAACTCAGTAATTTGCATGTAGTTATGCTTCGTTGAGCAGAGTATCTGTTGAGCTATTCCACGTGGAAAGGGTTGTAGCTTAGTAAGGAAGTTTTCTTTGATTTTCTAAAATGCAGGTTTGTCCAAGGGTGCATGGAATCAATGCTGTGAAAATTCTTTAGCTTTGCTTTTTCTGATGATCAGGCTATGGGAGCTTTCTCTTCTCATTTTTATTTTTCAAATTTTTTGATATTTTTTCTTTCTGTTTTAAAAAATACAAGCCCTTAACATGTATAGAAGGTTCTTACTGATGGGCTACATGTCCAATTTTCTCATTATTTCCTTAATGACATCATAAATATTACAACAAAGCAAATCCATAGCTAGTTTTTACCAGTGTCTTATGTCAAGAGAAGGCACACACTGTGAATATTTGCTTGGCTTTTGTTTTCTTTGATTTTATGGAATTAAAAAAAAATTTAGAGCTGTGGGGTACAAGTGAGGATTTACATAAGTAAGCTGTATGCAGGTGAAGTTTGGGCTTCTAGCTGACCGCCTCTTCCCCTGATTGTGAACCATATACCCAGTGTGTTGCTATGTACCCCCCACCTTGTCTCCCTTAGCAGTGTCCAGCATCTGCCAGTTCCTCCTTTGTGTTCTTGTGACCAGTGATCAGGGTCCACCGGGTACATGCGGTCTTCAGTTCTTTGTTTCTGTGCTAGTTTACTTAGTATGATTGTCTCCAGCTGCATCCATGTTGCTGAAAAGGCCATGATTTTATTCTTCTTTATGGCTGCATAATATTCCATTGTGTATATGTGCCACATTTTCTTTATTCAGTTCACTCTTGATGGACATCTGGGTTGTTTACATTGATTTTCTATAAACTTAAAAAAATTAAAGTATTACATTCAGAAAATGCACAGCTCAAAAATGTACGGTTTAATGAAATTTCTTAAACTAGACATACACATGGATAATCAGCAACCATAACAAGAAACAGAAAATAACCAGAATCCAAAAGGTTATTTATCCCATTCCACTTCCTAATTATCCCTCAAGAATAACTGCTATTTTGACTTTTAATACCATAGATTAGTTTTGCCTCTGTTTGAACTTTATATAGATGGAATCAAACAATATGTATTATTTTGTGTCTGGCATCTTCTATTACATATTTCACGTTGTTGCATGTAGCTGTGTTTTGTTGCTTCTCATTACCCTGGGTTATTTCCAATTTGGGGCTATTATAGACAGCACTGCTATGAACATATCGCATGTGGTTTGTGATGAACACATTTTCATATGTGTGTATCATTCCTAGGGATAGAGTAGGTGGGTAATGGACTACATATTTGTTTAGCTTCAGTAGATAGTATCAAACAGTTTTTCAAAGTAATTGTACCAATGGCTTCACTAACATTTGATGTGAAGGTAAGTATAGTTTAATTTTGCTCTTAAGCTGTCTATGGCATTGTCATGCATACATTTGTCTAAACTCTCTGGATTAAAATATATTTTCCTCAAATTTGATTACTTAGAGTAATTATATTTGAGGTTTATATCCCCTTTTGTGTTTATTAACTTCCTATGTTTTTTCAAATTTGTCTTTCTGTTTTCTTAACAAGACTGTATTAAACTTCTATTATGTGCCATATACTAGTAGATAATAGGATTCAAAATAAGTAAGCTATGCTGCTGACATTCAAGGAAACTAAAATAAAGTCATGGAATCAGCAGTATGACTGATATATTTTAACTTATTTTACTCAAAGCTAAAAAAAAACTTGCTAAAAAGCTATATGATCCAGTGTTTCTAGATTTAGTAAAGAAGTCCATCAACAAATTGTCAAGTTCATTCATGATTTCTAAATTTTTAAAAATCATGTCTTCTCCAATATAAATTTCCCTTTTTTAAAAGGTGAACAGACCCAGTATTTTTAAGATTCTCAGATACAGATGTCATTCTCTTTCAAAACTGCTTTTTAAGAAAACCTTCCATTATTTTTTCTTAAGTTACGATTACCATGGTTATCCACAGCAATTCAGGTTTTAAACTCTGGTATACATGTGTTTTTTGCTTGTCTTTTTGAAATCTTTAATTAAAATTGTTTTTTAGAGTTCAGTATTTTCTGATGCCCTTATTGCACATGTGCACTTGTGTGAATGCACGCGTGTGCACACACACATCTTAAGTACGACGTTCATTCAAAACATGGCGTTAATGAAATGAATGCTAGTTCACCATGCAACAGGCAGGACAGTCAAAGAAAATGGCAGAAGCACGGTTGAGTGAATGTCATACTACACATTGCTACTATAATTTAATTCATCTTTGAAAAGTAATACACAGATAATATCCCTTAAACTGTGTATACATTTTTGAGTTGGAGTCTCACTCTGTTATCCAGGTTGGAGTGTAGTGACACAGTCACGTCTCGCTGCAGCCTTGAACCTGGGTTCAGGTTATCCTTCCACCTCAGCCTCCTAAATAACTGGGACTACAGGTGCATACCACCATAGCTGGCAAAGTTTTTGATTTTTTTGTAGAGATGACGTCTTGCTATGTTGCCTAGGCTGGTCTTGAACTCCTGAGTTCAAGATATCCTCCTACCTTGGACTCCCAAAGTGCTGGAATTTGCGTGAGTCACAGCTCCTGGCCTCAGTGTGTATTTGGATATACATATCTGGTCTTCTGTACTAGCACATAAAATTATTTTTTCATCTATTTTTTAATTTTGATTTTAAAGAGTAAGGTATAATTCAGGATTAGGTATAAAAGTAGTTATTGTACAGGTAAAGTTTGGACTTCTCTTTGGTTCCCACTTCGCCTGGTTTGAGATCAGGTATCTTATTGGTGTTATGTGCCCTCCCCCCGCCCTGGCAGTTTCCCAGTACCTCCTGTCCCTTTCTTATAGTATTATGATAAATTTTCAGGATCTGCTCATGAGTGAAAACATGTGGTAGATTCTAAATCCATCCAAGTTGCCACAAAGTCCATATGTTTGTCCTTCTTTATGGCTGCATAATATTCCAGTGTGCATATGCACCACATTTTTTTTATCCAGTCCAGTTTTGATGAGCACCATGGTTGGTTCCATGTTTTTGTTATTGTGAATAGTGCTGCAATAAACATGTGAGTGCAGATATCTTTTTGGTAGAATGATTTGATTTCCTCTGGGTATATTCCCAGCAGGGGATTGCAGGATTATATGGAAGGTCAATTTCTAGTTCTTTTAGAAATTACCCAGCCTGGGCAACATGGTGAGACCTCGTCCCTACAATAAATAAAAAAAATTAGCCTAGCATGGTAGGGTGAGCTTGTAGTTCTGGCTACTTGAAAGGCTGAGGCGGAAGGATTGCTGGAGCCCAGCAGGTTGTCAGTGGGATGGCTGTGAGCGGAGTGACTCCAACTTAAAAAAAACAAACAACAACAAAAACCTCCCCCAGAAATCACCACACTGCTTTCCATGGAGGTTGAACTAGTTTGCATTTCCGCCAGCAGGGTAGAAGTGTTCCCTTTTCTCTGCATCCTCACCAGCATCTATTGTTGTTTGTTTTATTAATGATGGTCATTCTTACTGGGATTGGGTGGTATCTCATTATGGTTTTGATTTGCATTTCTCTGATGATTAGTGAGGCTGAGCACTTTTTCATGTATCTGTTGTCTGCCCATATGTCTTCTTTTGAGAAATGTCTATTCATGTCTTTTGCCCACTTTTTAATGGGGCTTTTTAATGGGACTGTTTTTTACCTTTTGGCACATCCCACTTTTCTATCTTATCTCTTATGGCATGGACATCTGGGGTTTTGATCAGGAATTAGTTGCCTATTCTGATTCCCATGGGATGTCTTCCGCATTTTCTAAGAGTCTTATAGTTTGAGGTTTTAGATCTTTGATCCATTTAGAGTGCACAAAAATTTTGGGGTTAATATCTTTTAACAACAGTTTACGATGATCTCCAGGTTCTTCTTATGGTAACATTCATCCTGAGTAAAGGCCCTGAACCTTCACACACATGACTTTAGCTCTCAGCTATGAGCTGGTAATTCACATATCTCTATTTCTGGCCCAGGCTTTCCTCTTAACTCTAGATTCATGTGTAGTGTATTTTCATTTGGTTCTTTTGCTGGTATCATATATTTGGCAGATGATAAAATGTAATTAACCTTTTTTCATTCAAATACATTCCTCTTTCTGTGTTCCCATTTTGGTTAATGCATCGCTATGTACACAATTGCTGAAACAATTCTCTAGGTGCTTCTAAATACCTTTTCCTCCTCTTTTTCATCCAAATATGCCAAAGTCTTACCTCATAAATATTTCCTGGATCCACCCTACTATAGCCTAGCAAGACTATGCAGGTATTCATTGTCTCTTACCTGAACCTGGATTGTTGCCTGGTCTCCATGACTGTAATTTCATTCTCTCTAACCTTCTCAAAAGGCTATTGCCAGAGCGATATTTGAAAATACACATCTGAGCTTGTTGCTTTCAGAATTCCTTAGCATATCATGTAAGATGTCTCTTTCCTACTTTTCTTGCTGTGTTTGTCACCCTTCCTTTTTAAGTCTTCTGTATTTGTAATATCACCTGAATGCTCCTTGCCTTTTTATGCTTCAGGTCTCTGCACATTTTTTTTTTTTTTTTTTGCTTGTTGTTTTGTTCTGCATTGCTCACAGGGATAACTTCTACTTACTGTGTAAGATTCCCTTTCCCTGAAACCCTACCATTATGACAACTTGGATGAACCTGAAAGACATTATGCTAAGTAAAATAAATCAGGCACAGAAAGACATATATTGTATAATCTCACTTATTTGTGGAATCTAAAAAACTCATAAAGGCAGAGAGTTTTGTGGTGGTTGCCAGGGTCGGAGTGTGAAGGAAATGGGGAGATGTTGATCAAAGGGTATAAACTTTTAATTATAACATGAATAAGTTTTGGGGAGCTAATGTACAGCACAGTGATAATAGTTAATAATACTGTATTGCTTACGGTATTTGCTGAGAGAGTAGATCTTAATTGCCCTCATAATACACACACACACACACACACACACACACACACACACACACACACACACGGTAACTATGTGGTGATAGATGTATTGATTAACTTTATAGTAGTAATCATTACACTATATAGACATAAAAGCATCATGTTGTACATTTTGAATATATACAATTTGAATTTGTCCATTATACCTCAATAAATCTGGAAAAAAGATTCACCTTGTCTGATATTACTTTAATCCCCTCTAGCTGAGGGACTTTCCTCCATTTTAGTTCCTATATAAATATATTTGCCTCCTTTTCTTTTCTTTGTGTTCCTAACATATAGCACACTGTCTGATGTGTAGTAGAGGCTCAACAATATTTGCTGAATGAATGGTTAAATTAATTAACTGATAGCTTTGAGCCCTTCATTTTTATTTTTTGTGATCTTTAAAATTCCTAAATATGTTTTGTTCTTTTGCCAGGGTTAAAATTCATATGTCACTTCTCTACCCACTTGCACAGACTTGTAAGGTCTCCTTTTTAAATCCCATCTGTGTATTTCTTCATCAGCTGGAAGCATTTAATGTTTTCTTAACTTGGAAATTTCATGTGAGCTCTTTCTTGAAGCATTTAAAAAAGAAGTTTCGATCCTTGAGGAGCTAAATTCTTTACACTTTTCCATCCAAAGAAATTCCTAATTGACCTTACCATTTAATTCCTGTTTTGATCTTGTTTAAAATTTTAGCGTAAATAGACAACCTATGGACCTTTGGACCCGTGCTATCATCAGTTAAAACAAAATAAAACAACCACTAACACTACTGCAAAAACCTTTTGTTTAGGAGATGGTGGTCATTGGTTCCATTTTTATCTTTGCTTAGTTACTACATTAAATTTATCATGTATGATGTCCTTTGGGATAAACGGTCTTTCCTTCTCAACTTCTCTTTCCTGCCCCTTTCCTTCATCTACTGCTATATTATTTTTGTTATGTTCACTGATCCAGTCCTTATGCAAGCTTCACAAGCTTCACTATTTGAGGTATCAGTGCTCATTAAGGATTCTGTAATTGCTTTGAGCAGAGATGACAAAGCATAGGTTAAAAAACCCAATCTATTTGTATTTTTAAAATTTAAAACCCCTACAGCATTAAAGTTACCGCAGTTTACATTCAGATTACAAATAGCCATCATCAGAGTAAAATACATAATGTTTAACTTCAGCTGTCTTTGTAATAACTTATGTTCAAAGATTTTTGTCCTTTCAGAAACTACATGAACTTCACACTGCCATTCTAAATAAATAAATACAGTCACTTCAGAGAGAATTATGTAATAAGTTGTGATTATACTCTATTATTATAATTTTCTTCATCTCTTTCTAAATATGTTTATATTTTTTTATTATCATTCTTCTGAGGATTTGTGCACCCTTTCTAAACATCAAGCTATCCTCTAAGTTACACTGAAGAATGTAGGTATGGCTATAACATTGTGGGGAATATGAAAATCACTAAGATCATCACAGTACAAAAAGATTATACCAAGTCTGACAAATTTAAGGAATAAAATAATTTCATATTATTTATATGTTTTTCCTGTTTTCCACATATGTTCTACTTCTGATATGCTGTGTACTCAATTTTGTGAGAGGGTTAGGTGAGTATCATTAACTCCATTTGTACTGAAGGAAAGACACGAAAGAGTAGATGACTTACCCAGTTTGTAGTGCTAATGACAGAACTGAAACTAGAAGCCAGACCACAAATAAAAGGGGGAAATCGTAGCAAGCCTGGAAAACCACAGTGTCTTTCTTGGGTGATTGGTACGAACAGTGGGTTGACAGCTACTTTTAACTGTCCTCCCTACATTTTGTAAAGAAGTTAATCTCTCCTGTGTCTGCAGACAGTAGCAGACAGCCTTTATTTTCAGAAGTAAAGAAATTTGAAAAATAGTAGCACAAGCCATTTATTAACCTCAGGCAACACTATCCCACGGTAGCAGAGTCTTGTGAGAAAAGCATGGGGTTTACAATCAAATGACTTAGGTTTACATCTCAGTTCTTTTACCAGTCTCTTAATCTGCTTATATTCAATACCTATTTTGTTAAAATAGGGCCAATAATACAAAGGGTGTTGTGATGATCAATAAAATAATGATTAGAAGCACTTTATAAGCGACATGATATTATGCAAATACAAGTCATTGTTCTTGTATAGCAAACAAGGGAAATAGTTTTTATGTTGAAATGAATATAACATAGTTGCTAGGATCAGGATTTGGTAGTTACACTCACTTGTGTTACAATACAAGAAATGCCACCATTCAGCTCTGCCACTTGGCTAAGGAACTTAGTCTCTTGGAACCTCAGTTTTCTAATTTTTAAAATGGGAATAATCACATCTATCATGAGTTTTTGATGAAGGTTATCTGAGATATTATATGTGACATGCATAAATTGTTGAAAATATCCCTTTAGCTAGCTTTTTAAAAAAATAAACTTCTTATTTGGGGATAATTCTAGATTTAAGAAAGGTTCAAAGACAGTACAGAGAGTTTCCATATACTTTCTCCCAATTTTCTCTATTGTTAATACTGTATCTTATCATTTGTCTCAACAAAGAAACAAACATTGATGCATTGCTATTAGGCTTTATTTATATTTTACCAGTTTTTCATGAATTTTTTTTTCTTTCCAGGATCTAATCCAGGGAAGCACATTGCAATTAGTTATGTCTCCCCATTCTCCTCTGGTCTGTGATAGTTTATCAATCTCCTGTTTTTTCATGACCTTACTCATCTTGAGAAATACTGTCCAGGTGTAATGTAGAATCTTCCCCATCTGGTTTTGTTTGTAGTTTTTCCTTGTGATTAAACTGTGGTTACAAGTTTCTGAAGAGAATACTACAAACGTTGTGTTCTTTTTTTGTCATGGTATATCAAGGAGTACATGATATCCAAGTGACATCACTGATGATGTTAATCTTCATCACTTGGTTAAGGTATTGCCAGGTTTTTTCATTTTGTTTTGAGCTAGTTTTGGTCACCTGTCACTATTACTAATAATTAAAGCCTATCACGAAGATAAGACTTTCTCTTCCTACTCTTCCCTCTGATTGTAATGATGTTCACTTGGATTTACTGCAAATTATCATCTCTACAGAAATACCTTCTCTGACCAGCTCAAATTAAAGCAGCTTTTTGCTCTCAAGTCAGTCTCGATAACATTTCGCTTTTGTGTTTTCTTCATAGCAATTCCCATTACCTGAAATTGTCTTGTATATTTGCTTACCTAGTTTACTCTTTGGCTGTAGACCCCTCCTCTGAAAAAAGAACATGTATATGCTTCAGAAGAATAAGGTCCTTGTAGGACTGTTCATATTTGTACACCAAGAGCCTAGCACAAGGGCCAGCATATGTGATGTGCTTGGTAACTATTTGTTGAATAATTCAAGGAAATATTGATACAGGATTAATTTATTAGTATTTCTAAAAAAGAACAGAAAAATAGCTAAATGGTGAGAGGTTTCATTTAATGTTCTTATCTCAATTGGTTTAGTCTTAATGAAAAGGTTAAAGGTAATTATTAACATCTATGGAAAAAGGTAATTAGCATCTTGTAATTCAAGCTCTATTATAATGCACTTAATAATGTGAATGCCACAGTATTTTAGTGACTTATCAGGATATGACTGACAAATGTAAGATCTACATTACCGCACAATTATGACCGTTGCTTGTGAACTGTCTCACCTTTCCTATTGTAGAACTTTTAATAGAATCTGAAGGAATCTAGAAATAATGCATGCCCTTGATTTTAACTTATTACTGACTTAGTCTATTATCTTTTCATTTATATTGACTGAAAAATGAGGCTGCTTTGTATAAGTCTTTCTCCAATAACCCATTTTAAGAAACTATTCTTTTTATTTCACTTCCCAGGATTTAAAATCTCCAAATCAGAGGGATGAAATTGCAGGGGCCCGGGCCTCATTGAAGGAGAACTCTCCGCTCTTGCATTCAATTTGTTCAGCTTGTTTGGAGCATTCTGATGTTGCTTCCCTTAAAGCTAGCAAGGACACAGTTTGCGAAGAAATTCAGAATGCCCTCAATGTAATTTCAAATGCTTCACAAGGCATCCAGAATATGCCAGTCCCACCAGAACCTCAGGGGGCAACCCTAGGAAGTGCCCTTGATGAGCTAGAGGTAAGTCAAGAGAAAGACAAAATGTGAATTGATGTTCCTATACAAAAATAAACAAAAGAAGATCCACGTGTTGGAGTTCAGAGTATGTGCAAAAAAATTTCAGTTATCCAATCAGTCTATATTTTCTTGTGTCTTGTGTCTTCCAATGAATTGATTAGCAGAAAAATATTCTCCTGTAGATTTCTGATTCCTTTACATTTCTACCAGGGAAACCAATGAATTTGAATTTGGATTGTTAATTAGATTGAAATGGTTATTTTACATAGATCAACTTATGATGCATAGGATTTATTCACTCCACAAATACTTTTTTTTCTTTTTTTGAGTTGGAGTCTCACTCTGTCGCCCAGGCTAGAGTGCAGTAGCATGGTCACAGCCACCCCAGTGTGACCTGCTGGGCTCCAGAGATCCTTCTGCCATAGCCTTCCAAGTAGCTGGAACTACAGGTGTGCACAACCATGCCCGACTAATTTTTGATTTATTGTAGAGATGCGGTTTCGCCAAGTTGCCTGGGCTAGTCTCAAACCCCTGGGCTCTCAAAGTGCTGGGATTACAAGCTGAGCCACTGAGCCAGGCCACAAATACTTATTATACTTATTATTGGCATTACTGTACACTGTGCTTGGGATATATTTCATCACTGCCTTTTACAAGGTCTCACATTCTAGCAGGACAATATAGGCCAAAAAACCAAAAACAACAACAACAAAAAACTCAAAAAACGAGAACAATAAACACTGTAGATAACTAAGTTGTATAGTATATTACATTGAAAAGGTGAGAATTATCAAAGGTTTGAAGGAGGTTAGAGAATTGGGCAGATGGAGAAATAGAGCAAAGGCTTAAATGCATGTTTCTTATGCTTAAGTGATGGCATAGAAGCCTGCGTGCCTGGATGGAGAGAACAAGGGGATGAGTAGAAAAAGCTAAGGTTAGAGACCCAATGGGCCCAGATTATGGAAGGCTGTGTAGGCCTTAAGGACTCTTTTTCACCAGTTAAATGGGAATTCATTCTAAGCTTTTAAGCAAAGGTGAGACATGCTGACACTTGTGTCCGAAAAGAACTATGTTGGTTGGGTGTAGAATATAGACTGAGCCGGGTTCGGTGGTTCAGCCTGTAATCCCACGCCTTGGGAGGCTGAGGTGAGTGGATTGCCTGAGCCCGCGGGTTCGAGACCCGCCTGGGCAACTTGGCGAGACCTCATCGCTACAATAAATCAAAAACTAGCCGGGCATGGTAGCGCATGCCTGTAATTCCGGCTACTCGGAAAGCTGAGGCGGAAGGATCACTGGAGCCCAGCAGGTCGAGGCTGCAAACACAGTGTTGCATGTGTTTTACTGCAAACACAGTGTTGCATGTAGGAAGGGAAAAAGGAGGAAATATGACTGGACAGAGGAAGAAGTCTACCAGAAGGCCAGACCCACAAAGCATCAATCAGCACAAACTCTGGAGAGAGCATTGCCCTCCAGAGTGTACCTTGTTAGGCAAAAATGGCCATGCCTTTATCCCTCTTTCATTGTCATTGAATGTAGATCATCCTGCCCTGGGCAGGGATGAGAGATAGCTCTGTGCAGCTGAGGCAGATCTATCTAGCAATAATTGATGACCTGGAAGGGGCATACGGGCCGGACATCTATGTGTTTATTACAACCAATTACAAGGTGTGTTTTTTTTTCACTTGAACAACTGGATGGATGAAGTTTTCATCAACTATATGGATGGGGATTGTGGTTGAAGATGATTTTGGGAGGAAAATCAGAAACTTAATTTTGAACATGTTGAGTTTGAGTTATGTATGAGATATTCAAGTATGATGTTAAAGATCACTGGTGATGACAGCCAGTCATGCAGTTGCTTAATGAGAGGCAGCATAATGTAGTGTTTAAGGAAAAGGGTTCCAAGGCTGGACGCGGTGGCTCAGCCTATAATCCCAGCACTTTGGGAGGCCAAGGTGAGTGGATTGCCTGAGCCGGCGGGTTTGAGACCTGCCTGGGCAACTCGGCGAGACCTCATCTCTACAATAAATAAAAAACTAGCTGGGCGTGGTAGCATGCTCCTGTACTTCCAGCTACTTGGAGGGCTGAGGCGGAAGGATCGCTGGAGCCCAGCAGGTTGAGGCTGCGGTGGCCGGGAGCGTGCTACTGCACTCCAGTCTGGGCGACAGAGTGAAACTCCAACTCAATTAAAAAAAAAAAAATTATAAGGGTTCTGAAGCCCTAATGCCTGGGTTTCTACTCCAGGTGTGGCACTTGATGACTGTGTCACCCTGGGAAAGTTATTTATGTAACTTTCCATTTTCTTACTAATAAAATGAGGATAATATCAAGTCCTATATCATGGTGTTGTTGTCTGAGTCTGAGTTAATAATACATATTAATACATGTGCAGAGACTTAGAGCAGTGACTGCCACATAGTAGGTGCTCAGTAAATTGTGACTTTAATATCATTTATAGAGATGACTATTTGGAGGCATATTTTCCATAATGAAGAAATCAATACAATTGAGATTATAAAGTTTTACTGGTAACTTAAAAAATCAACTAAACACATATAATACTTACATTATTACTTTCATGATAAACTTATTAGATACCTAATGCATTCATATTTAGGATAAACTTTCTATATGCTTTTCCTTTAACAGTTTTCTTAATTTTATAATCCATCATGAAATTCCTAAGTGTAGCATCCATATGAAACTTTATCAGTTTTCTGATTATTATTAGAAACTATTTGTCTAAGATAGAAGATTTGTGGTGACTCTCTAATAATACCCCATCATATAATTGTTTGACCTGTGTAATGAGCACTCAGTAATCTTTTTCATTAGATGCATATCTTGTCTTCATAACAAGACTGAAAATTCCTTTTTTATGTTAGTGATACTTATAGATACCTGCTAGATAGTAAGAGAGTCTTAGGACCCAATTAATTAAATATATAACATTTCTTGATTGCTAAACACTTCATGATTATTCATTTAATTACTACAGTATCCCTATAAGGTGCTTTTATTTTTGTTTCAAGAAATAAAAATGAGACATAGGTTATATAACTTGCTCAAGTCAGAAAGCTAGTGAGTCGTAGAAGCCAGGATATGACTCTAGTCTCTCTAATTCCAGAGTGATTTCTAATTTCTGTACTATATTAAGTTCCCACGGATATAAATTAGAAAGCTTTATTAAAATTCAATACAAGTTATCATAAGATTTTCAGTCTATATGGGCTATCAGAGAAATTGTAAATGTAATCCAGTGGAAGGGGTGGAATAACATTTTGTGAATAAGACTTTGTCTCATTTGAGTCATTTAATTGGAAACACAGATGCTCCTTGACTTATGTTGGCACATGTCCCAATAAGCCCATCCTAAGTTGAAAATATCATAAGTCAAAAATTCATTTATAATACGTTTAATGAATATCATAGCTTAGCCTAGACTAACTTAAACTTGCTCAGAACACTTATATTAACCTGAAGTTGGGCAAAGCCTATTTTATAATAAAGTGCTGACTATCTTGTGCCACTTATTGAATACAGTATACTTATTGAGTATAGTAGTAGAGGGTATAGTATTGGTTGTTCTCATGTGATCTTTGGTTGACTTGGACCTGTGGCTCACTGCCACTTCCCAGCATCACCAGAGTATCGTACCACATATTGCTAGCCCTGGAAAAGATCAAAGTACAAAATTTGAAGTATGGTTCCTACTGAATATATATTCCTTTTTACACCGTGGAAAAGTTAGAAAATCGTAAGTTGAATCATTGTTAAATTAAATCATTGTTAAGTCAAGCCAGGGAACGCCTGGAGTCTGTATTCAGGGAGCATCTAGTGTGGTCAGGTGAAATTTGCTATAGTAAGTGGAGAAGATCATACAGTTTGAATATTCATTATCTGAAATGCTTGGAATCACAAATGGTTTGGATTTTGAGTTTTGGATTTTGGAATATTTGCATATACATAATGAGCAATCTTGGGAATGTGCTCCAAGTCCAAGCACAAAGTTCATTTATATTTCATATATACCTTATACACATAAATGAACATAATGTTACACAATATTTTAAATAATTTTGTGCATAAACAAAGTTTTGACTGTGTTTTAACTGCTACCTGTCACATGAAGTTAGGTGTGGAATTTTCCACCTGTGGTGTCATGTCAGCACTCAAAAAGTTTTTAGAGCATTTCGGATTTTCAGTTTAGGGATTTTCAACCTGTATACCATATTTTTCACAGTACTAAACAAAGTTGTGTCAAAAGATGCTCCTATAATGGGTTCAGTTTATCTCAGACACTGCATTCTGTATTTTTAGTATTATAGAAGGCATTTCCAAATGGTTTATTCTTCTGAGGCCTCTTCTTTTTTCTCACTTTAGTTGAAAATGATTGTTATAGGCAAGGAATGACAGTGGTTGGAGAGGAGGGAAAAGTGTGTGTGTGTGTGTGTGTGTGTGTGTGTGTGTGTGTGTGTGTGTGTGTGTGTCTAGTTTCCTGGGAGCGGGCATAGGCATGAAAATGGAGCATTTTCTTTCTCTAGAAAGGTCCATTATAGAGCAAACTCACTCCTTCCAAACAAGGCAGGAAAGAGTGCTAAAGATATTCCTCTGAGATTCTAATGAGGATTCTAATACTGTCTCAACAAACTTTGAAATTTAGTTCCAAAGACAGAGATGTGCATACTAGTACAAATGCCTGAATCTATATATTTTTATATTTAAGTTACAAATAGCCACTGAGGCTGTCTGAACTACATAAAGCAGAATTTATTGAGCATTTAGCCTTTTAAAATGATTTTGTAAATTAAATGGCTGCACTTTACATTATTTACAGGAAACTATATTGGTAAAGGATCCAAAATAACCTTTGGTCTATTTTGTTCCTGCAAATATAATACTACGAAATAAATTGATGTAGTAAATACACTGTTGGGAGAGAGTCTCATTAAATGTTTATAGTGTGGAAATGTATCAGAGTGCTTACTCAACAGCTATCCCACAGAAGCCTTTGTTAAATCTTTCATTCTGGTCCATGGCTGGTTGTGGGTATGAAATCTGAGATTTATTGGCAGAGAAAATAGAAGTTGAATTAGAACACTGTACAGTCTAATTTGATTGATATATTGGAAAGGCCAACGTGAATTATAGGGTGTTTTTTCTCCATTTGTGACTGAACGAGAGTTGAGAAGTATTGAATTGTAGATTAATTGAATTTTGAAAATGTTATAGAGCACAAAACTTTGCCAGTGAGAATTACTTCGAAAATTCCAAGTCCATTAAGACATATTTTTTATGTAGAGGGGAAAAGCAGTTGTTGTAACGGTGGTACACAAAAATTACATGAATTCTAATGCAATAAAGATGATAATGACAAAGGATATGTATGTAGTATTTTCTTATTTTCAAAGAGCTGTCATATTTACTTTTTTAGAAATTTATTTTATTATAAAGATGCGGAATACAAGTCAGGATTAGGTATATAGGTAGTGTACATGCAGGTAAAGTTTGGGCCTCCAACTAGTCCTCACTTCCCCTGTTTTAGGATCAGGTACCTTTAGCTGTATTATGTGTCCCACCCCCCTCCCCTGGCAGTATCCCACTACTGCCGATCCCTCTCTTAAAGTATTTTGATAAATGTTCAGAACCCACTTATGAGTGAGAACATGCGGTGTTCAGTTCTTTGTTTCTGTGATAGATCACTGAGTGCGATGGATTCTAAATCCACCCACTTTACTTTCTTTTCTTTTTTACACATCTATTTATGTATTATTATTCATATAGTCTTTATTTACTATTGCATCCCCAGTACCTAGAACAATGCCCTATGCATAAGTGCTAAGTAAATATAAATTAATAAATATAAAAGTGCTGCATGTCATTTTGTGGTATTGGAATGAAGAACATTTTCTCCTAAACCCTATTTTTTCTTCTTTCACCATCTGAAAGTGTATATACTTAGGATATATGGTTCTACTTTATCTAACTTTATTTTTGAGAAAACAGGATTTATTAAGAGGACGGAAGAGCTCCCACAATGGGATGGGACCTGAGGGCGTTGCCCTTCTTTATCTAACTTTTAACTGGGTCATGAATTTATAGTGAGGGAAACCACCAGAAGCTGCTCAGAATTTTTTCGGTAATAAGGTAGCCTAAAGAGAATATATACAATTTTCATATAAGTTGAAAATTTATATATATGTGTGTATATATATAATATATATACATTTATGTATATATTTTCTTCTCTCAGTTTCTGTCCAGCCTTAGTCAAGTTTCCCTGCAACTTCTGAGCTTCTGAGCTATGTTGCCTTTTATTAAGGGGAATAATCTTGGGAAACATAGTCCTAATAGTCATAAATTTGCACCTTAAGGAGAAAAGAGGGCCTTTATTAATCAGATTAGCATTTAGGAGCTGAAGAAAAAATGGGCATCTTTGATATCTATAAGCATGTTAATGTGATTTGTTTGAAAAATGTTTTGGTTTTTAGAAATATAGTGAACTAGAAGAATTAAAAATGGCAAATGATATGTTTTTACATATACGGGTAATCTGATAAGTGAATTAGGGATATTCTTTGAGGCCAGATACAAGAGCAGGAATCAAAACTATCAAGCCAATACCAGCATTGTACTAGGTGGTGAGGGGAATTTCTTTTCAATTTTGACCAGAAGCTTAAATTTTGAGGAATCATAAACTGAGGACAAAAGACAAATAATGTGTCCTGTCGGTTATAAAGTCACAGAAGAGTCTCTTGCATGAAACTGGGAATCTTTAAAATTTGACCACTTTGTTGGATAAATGGGAAAAACACTATTCCCTACGACAAGAGACAGTGAAAAAATTTGGCTAGTTTAGCATTGGCTCTGTGTGGCTCAGAATAACAAAACCAACCAACCAACCAACCAACGAACCAACCAACCAAACAAACAAACAAACAAGCAGACAAAAAACCAACAGAATCCATCGTGAACATTTTCTACCTATAAGCCTGTCCTTATCTGAATTTTGAATCAGCAGTCATATTATCTCAGTAGCCTCTAAAACCCCAGCTGAAAATCTAATTTAAAGTTTATTCTATACTAGCAATACCTCCTGAGACTTGCCAGAAGTAAACTCAAATTCTTTCTGCACTTTATATCTAGCCTTCAAACAATTCTTATACAGTTCCAAGTTAGATAAGTTCTCAAAAGACACACAAATAAGCAAGCTATTATGAGTGAGACTTCACAGAAAGAACAAAGTGCAGAAACAGATCTGCAAACACTGCAGATATTGAAATTATTTGATACTACATATAAATTAGTTTGTTTAATATACATTACTTTCTCATGTATTCATTTGAACTATAATGGGTATGTTGAAAGAACAAAAGACTATCAAAATTCACCAGGCAGAGCTATCTAAAATGAAAAATATAATAGTTGAAAATTCAATGATTACGCAAAACAGGGGACTAGGAATGATTAGTGATCTGAAAGATATTTGAGGAAGTTGCTTGTAGTTTCCCACAGAGAGACACGGAAGTAAAACATATTTTCAAAAAAGCAGTTAAGGTACATGGTGTGACAATTTCTAACTTATTCTAATAAAATCCAGGAGAAGGAAGAGTACAAAAAAGATACTGAGAATTTCCTAGAACTGATGGAAGACCCTAATCTCTGTAGTTAAGAAGCCCAGTAAATCCCAAGGAAGATATATTAAAATAAATTTACATTTATACATATTGTAGTGACACTGAAGAACACTAAAGGCAAAAAGCATATTTTTAAAATAAAATAGAAAAGAAGAAAGTTACCTGTGAATGATGACCAATAGTAGATTTTTAAAGCACAAATGCTACAAGGCAGTGAAATCATCCTGAGAGAAAATAATTGTTAACTTTGAATTCAGTACACAGTGCAGTTATCTTTCAAGGACAAAAATTAATTAAAGGTATTTTTATCCAGTCTCAAACTTGTATAGTTTATTGTCAACAGTTTCTCACTGAAGAAATTGCTAAAGAAAATTATCATATGAGAAAAATGCAAATGCAAGAATTTGTAAGCAGAGGATGTTGGTAAACATGTATGTTTACCACTGCTCAGAAATTAATTTTTATAAGAGATTAATAACTATGTATACATTGTATAATTAAAAATATTGAATTAATGTGCCTGGAAACATAGCATATAATTAAGAAAGGGTGAAATCAGAGTTAAGTGTTCTAAAATATTTGTATTTTTTTTGAAAATTATAAAAAAAATTGATTTACATTAATTTAAATGAGCATGTTAAAGTGTTTAGAATAAATACCAAGAAATTTGTAGTAATAGATTGTATAATTTCCAACCATGAAGAAGGGAAAAATAGAATGAGAAGATAATAACTCAGTCAATCCAAAAGAAAAAAATTGAGGAAAAAAAATAGGAAAAAGCAGGATAAATACACAGTAGAAAATACAATAAAAGTAAATCCAAATATTCTTGTAAGCATAATAAATATAAAAAGAAAATCTAAACTTCCCAAACTCAAAGATTGATAGCTTAGAATATAAAATCTATGTGCTGTTTGCAAAGAGCATACCTAAAAACATTAAGAATGAGGGAAGTTTGAAGGTCAAAGGATGGAAAAATATATAACAAATTATAGCCAAAGAAGGCTGATGTAGCTGTACTAATACTAGTAAAAATAAATTGCTAATAATAGTTACATCTCATTATAAAATATTAAATTCACCAAGAGATTGTAACATTATTTTCAGAGATACATGGAAAATCAGCAAAAATTGACTGCATACTAAGTCAATGGTTTTCAAAGAACTAGTATTATACAGGATGCCTAGAAATATATTTAGGTAATTAGCTGAAATTACCCCACTATTTAGAATCTTTTTTGAAGAGCACATCTGTATAGCTTCAGGGCCATGAATAAATAATTGAAAGTAAAAAAATACTTGTAACTAGAGAAATAATGAAAATATAACACCAAAACTTGAGGGACATTACTAAAGGAGTACTTAGAGGGATATTTGTCACTTATAATGCTCATATTAGGAAAGAAGAAAAGTTGAAAATTGATGAGACAAGTTTCCACTTCAAGTTTGAAATAGAACAATATAAGAAATATATTGAAATCCAGAATAAATTAATACAGTAATAAAGATAATGGTAGAAATTAATTAAATCACAATGATACACTAGAAAAGATTAACAAAGCCAAAAGTATGTACTTTGTAAAGACAAATAAAACTGACAAATTGCTAGTATGATCAATTAAGAAGACTGAGAGCAGACAAAAAACAGCATGTATGAATGGAGTTCATAAATATTTCTAAATATTCTAAATACTAAAATGCTAAAAGAATATTATGAACAAATTTATACTGATAAAAAATAAAAATTTGGATGAACTAGGAGATTTCTTAGAATAAATTATCCAAACTGACTTAGGATAGAAAATGTAAATTAAATAATTAAATTGATCATTAGCTAGCCATTTTTACTCAAAATAAACAGCAAACCCAGTTAGTTTTACAGGGGAGTACTACAAACCTTTCTGTGAATATGTAAATGTATTTCTACAGCAGCCTCCCAAAGATAGCAAAAGAAATAACAGCTCTCTAATTCATTGCATGAAGCTAGTGAAATAAATGCCAGTGCTACACAGGTCACATAAGGAAGGAACTTCACATGTCAATCTAATTTATGAAATTAAATGCAAAAATCCTAAACAAAATGTGAGTAAACTGTTTAGCACTAGATAAAACTCATTATGACAAAGTTGAATTTATTCCAGGAAAATGATGTTAGTTCATGTTAGAACATCTTCTGGTGTTATTCACCACATTCAACAAATTAGAAGATAAAAAGTATATATTTTTATTTTATAGATTTAGAGGGTACAAGTACAGTTGTATTACATGGATATATTGCATAGTGATTAAGTCTGTGATGGGTGAAAGTATCTATCACCTGAATAATGTACCTTGCACTCAATAGATAGTATTTCACCCCTCACTCCTCCTTCTACCTTCCCGAAAAGCTATATTATAATCCCAGTGGACACGGAAAAGCTTTGAAAAACCAACATAACTTATTTAAAATTTCTAGAAAGCTGAGAACAGTGAATTTTCTTTTTCTTTTGAGTTGGAGTCTCACTCTGTCGCCCAGACTGGAGTGCAGCGGCCGCTCGCGGCTGCTCCCGGCCGCCATAGCCTGGACCTGCTGGGCTCCGGCGATCCTTCCGCCTCAGCCTTCCGAGTAGCTGGAACTACAGGCGCGCGCTACCACGCCCGGCTAATTTTTTTGATTGTTATTGTAGAGGTGTAGAGGTGAGGTCTCAGTTGCCCCAGGTGGGTCTTGAACCGCGGGCTCAGGCAATCCACTCACCTCAACCTCCCACGGCGCGGGATTACAGGTTGAGCCACTGAGCCCGGCGTGAATTTTCCTAATAAAGGATTTCTATAAAATTCTACAATAAATTTCATACTTAAATTTTGAGACATTAGCCAAGTGTAGTGGCGTGCATCTGTAGTTCCAGCTACTTAGAAGACTGAGGCAGAAGGATGGCCTGAGTCCAGCAGGTCAAGGATGCGGTGGCCATGAGAATGCCACTGCACTCCAGCCTGGGTGACAGAGTGAGACTGTAACTCAAATAAATAAATAAATAAATAAAATTTAAAAATTGAGACGTTAAAACCATTTCTCTTACAATTGTTAAAGATAAAAAATAAAAAATTAAAATTATTGCAATATGTAGTAACACGAGGGAAACCAAAACATAAAGCTTTACCAAAAAATGGAGCAAGCCATATAAGAATCTGTTGAACATTTTTGCATTTATATAAATGCTCATATATGCAAAACTAAAAATCACGTATTCTTAGTTGTATAGACATATACAGTAAGATATAAAGAGAAGGAAGTTAATGATTTATGCAAAATTTAGGAGTGGAAGTGTGGGAAGAAAGAGGTTGCATAGCCATACCAGGTGATTTCAAGTTACGGGCATATTAAAAAAAAGAAGCTGGGTTGATACATGAATGTTTGTTGTATTATTATTATTCCTTATTTGTTTTCTCTTATGTACTGAAGTAGTTAACAATAAAATTTAATAAAGTATGTTAAAATAGAATGATAAATCTGAGAATAAGTGATGCAATGATGTACTTTTTGTATTTAACAAATATTTAAAAATCTATTTTCTGTGTGATCATTTCTGTGTGTGAGGTGTTGTGCTAGGTACTGGCTTAATGCTAGCACCTTACATTTGTATTAATAGTATTTAGTGTATTTATCTGCATATTTTATTATTAGTACCAAATTGCTCTGTCGTGCACATAGGTCAGGAATTATTATCTACTTTATAGAGGAGCAAACTATTCTTCTGTCAGGTCGTATAACTTGTACAAGGTCAAATAAATAGGAATTAGAAGAGTTATAACTTGAACTTATTTCTCATAACCCTCCACAACAATTACTCTTTCCAAATAATAGCTTCTGTGACAAATGATGGACAGTGTTAGAATACAATTAGGACTTGAGTTTATTGCGTTTCTTTGTTTGTGTATATGTCTTTCTCTATTTAATGATTTCTATGAGTAGAGGAATAATGTCTTATTTACATTCATACTGCCCATTGCCTAGCATAGTGCCAGGTACATAGTCATTGCTTAAAATGTATTTGTTGAAAAGGTAATGAATTGCTGGTATTGGAGAATCTGGTGTGAAGTTTTAATGAATCTAATATGTATTTACTTACTAAGAGAAGGACAAGATTTTTTTAATCTTGATGATTAAAAATCAAAAGGATTGAGTACCTTGTAAATAAAATACATGGATAGTAATGATTATTAGATCTTGTTTGCTGTTGGTTTCTTGGGACTACTAGATACATATCGTACATGGTATTATGGGACCTAATATCAAGCTTAGAGAAACCTCTCTAGTGGCCAGATCTAATAATGATTTTTACTTTTTTCTCTGAAACTTGAAAAGCCCTAAACTGAAATCCAGAGCAGATTTTTAAAACAAGTTCTTACAAAGTATTTGTTTCATGACAGTCAGTTAATCATCAATATTTATTAGGTACCTGTTGCCTCTTTCTACCTTGAAATATGCTTCATGGGAACTAGAAAAGAAGTAAAAAAAAAGTCTCAGTTCCTAAAAATTGCATATCTATTCAGGAGATACGAATAACATAAAACAAGCATTTAAGTCCAACACAACACTTTCTTCAAATCCTTACTCACATGTCACAGGTTGGGCTTTCTAGGAAGCTGACTCCTTGATGATGTTTAGTGGTGGTGTTAGTTTACCGTTTAGTAGAGAGCACCCTAGTGAGAAGTACAAAATGAGGAAAGTCCTGAAAAATAAATATGAGAGATGATAAAGAGACTGTGTAATAAGAATGGATAATTCATAGTTAATACCAGTTGGACACTAGCTTACGAGTTGGTTAAAGGTATAGCACAGTCCAAAAATAGAATGTTTTAATTTTTATTTATTATTATTTATTGAGAATCTCATATGCACTATGGAAAGCTTGCAACTTGATCTGATGTACAGAACTTTGCATACACAAAGAACATATATCTTTCAAGTTACGGAACTATCTATGAAACTATCACAAAAATGGATCAAAGGTTACAAAGAAAACCTTAATAGTAGAAAAGAGTCACCACAAAAAAATAAGTATATGAAGTAATGGACACATTAATTAACTTGATTTAATAATTACTCGGTGTGTACATATATTAAAAACATCATGCTATGTTCTATAAATATGTACAAAAAATGAAGCAATGAGAGAATGACATTGGGAAAACAGTGTCTTCTTTCTTTTTTCATTTCAAAAATTTGACTTTTTCCATTTTATTCTTTGTAAATGTTTCTTTTCAGTGATTAAGATTACTGTTAATTATTTTAAAATTTAATTTTATTAACTAATTTTCTTTTCTTTTTATTAACTGATTTCTAGTTTCTCAAGGCTAATTTTACTGTTCTTTTATAACACTGTAAGTAAATTTAGTTAATTTTTAGTCTTATTCTGTTTTTCTTACTTTTAAAAATTAATTTATTCATGGTATCAATTTTCCTCTGGACACCTTATATTTAATGAGCAGCAATTTTATTTTATTTTTCAAAATAAGTGTAAGTTTTAATTTAGATTTTTTGTGGCCTTATACAATGGTATTTTAAAATTTTAAAAATGAGTGTCTGGTGCTTTAACACTGCTTTATTTGCCTTTAAAATTAATTTCTAGTTTACTACATTTTGGTTAGAATATATAGGGTTTATTTTGGAAAAATTTGTTTTGAAAAATTTTCAAACTTGAAAACCTAAAGGAAATGGAGGACTTTATGACATAACACAACCTCCCTAGGTTGAAACAAGAAGAAATCGAGACCCTAAATAGACCAATAACAATCCAGGAAATTGACCGTGTCATAAGAAAGCTACCTACAAAAAAACAGCCCTAGACCAGATGGCTTCAAGCAGAATTCTACAAAACATACAAGGAGGAACTGATAGCAATCCTACTGAAAGTATTCCAGGTGATTGAGAAAGATAGAACTCTTCCCAAATCATTTTATGAAGCTAACATCACATTGCTACCCAACCAGGTAAAGATCCAACAAAGAAAGAACTACAGGCCAATATCCTTGATGAATATAGATGCTAAAATTCTCACATAGATCTTAGCAAACCGAATTCAACAATACATATCAAAAATCATCCACCACGACCAAGTATGCTTCAGGCCTGGGATGCAAGGCTGGTTCCACATTCAAATGAGCATAAATGTAATTAAATGCATCACAGACATAAAAACAAAAACCACATGATTATATGATTAGATGCAGAAAAAGCTTTTGATAAAATCACCCATTCTTGATAAAAACCCTCGAACATCTAGGCATACATGGAACAAACCCCAAAATAATAAGAGCCATCTATGAGAAACCCACAGCCAGCATACTGCTAAACAGAAATTAGAATCATTTCCCCTGAAAACTGGAACAAGACAAGGATGCCCACTCTCACCCCTTCTGTTCAACATAGTTTTGGAAGTCCTAACTAGAGCAATCAGAGAAGAGAAGGCGATCAGGGGTAACCAAATAGGAAAAGAGGAAATCAAGTTATCCCTCTTTGCAGATGACATGATTCTATACCTCGAAAACCAAGAGAATGTGTCAAAAACCTCCTTGCACTGATAAAGGACTTTGGCAAAGTCTCAGGGTATAAAATAAATGTGCAAAAGACAATCGCATTTCTATACACCAATAATAAACAAACAAACCTAAATAAAAAGTACAGTTCCATTCACAAGCCCCCCCCCAATGAAATACTTTAGCATCTTCCTTACCAGATTGAAAGACCTTCACAATGAAAACTACAAAACACTGCTCAAAGAAATCAAAGATGACACAAACAAGTAGAAAAATATTCCATGCTCATGGATTGGAAGAATTAACATTGTTAAGATGTCCATTCTACCTAAGGCAATCTACAGATTTAACGCAATAGCCATTAAATTACCAGCAATATTCTTCTCAGACCTAGAAACAACAATACAGGAATTCATATGGAAACATAAACAACCACGAATAGCCAGCAATCCTCAGCAAAAAACAGGAGGTATAACACTCCCAGACTTTAAACTTTATTATAAAGCTACAATAATCAAAACAGTCTGTTATTGGTACAAGAACAGGCATATAGACCAATGGAATAGAATTGAGATTCCAGAAGCAAAACCTCAATTTCTCAACTAACTCATCTTTGACAAAGCCTCCACCACCAACCATTGGGGAGAGAGGAGAACCTATTTAGTAAATGGTGCTGAGAAAACTGGCTGACCACCACATGCAGAAGATCGAAACAGGATCCCTACCTATCCCCATATCCAATAATCAACTCGAAATGGATCAGAGACTTAAACATAAAACCTCAAACTATAAGAACCTTAGAAAATGCAGGAGATACTCTTATGGAAATTGGAACTGGCAACCAATTACTGATCAAAACCCCAAGTGCCCATGCCATAAGAGATAAGATAGACAAGTGGGACCTCATCAAACTGACAACCTTCTAAGCCAAAGAAACCATCAAGAGAGCAGGGAGACAGACCACAGACTGGGAAAAAAATATTTGCTAACTCTATGTCTGACAAGGGCCTAACATCTAGGATCTACAAGGAACACAAACATGCCAAAAAGAAAAAAATAAACAGCCCTATTACAAAGTGGACAAAAGATATGAATAGACACTTCTCAAAAGAAAACATACGAGCAGCCAACAGATACATAAAAAAATGTTCAGCCTCACTAGTCATCAAAGAAATGCAAATTAAAACTACATTGAGATACCACCTAACTCTAGTCAGGATGGCCATCATCAATAACTCAAAAAACAGCAGGTTCTGGAGAGAATGTGGCAAAAAGGAAACACTTCTACACTATTGATGGGAGTGTAATAGTACAGCCTCTGTGGAAAACAGTGTGGTGATTCCTAAAAGTTCTAAAAATTGACCTTCCATATGACCCCACAATCCCCCTACTGGGAATAACTGGGTAGAACACAAATCACTCTATAAAAGATACCTGCACACATATGTTTATCGCAGTATGTTACAGCATTGTTCACAATATCAAGAATATGGAAACAACCATGCTGCCCATCAAAAGAGGATGGGATAAAAAAATGTGGTACCTATACACAATGGAATATTACGCAGCCATAAAGAAGAACAAAATCATGAACTTCGCAGCAACCTGGACGGACTTAGAGTTTTTAGTACTGAGCGATCTTTCATAGAAACAAAGAACCGAGTATCACATGTTCTCACTCATAAGTGACCCTTGAACAACTGTTGTAATACTATGAGAAAATGATTGACAATTGGGAAACTGTGGGAGTGTGGGAGGCGGGAAGGTGGGATTGGCAGTAGTGGGAATCTGCCTGGGTAGGGGGGCACACCTCATCAACAAAGGTAACTGCATTATGAATATTTGTATACCTAGCCCTGAATTGTACCCCACAATTTAAAAATAACAAATTAAAAAAAAAGAAAATTAGTGAGATTTCCTTTGTGACTTCATCATGTTTTGTTTTGAAAGTTGCCTATACATTTTAAAAATGTGTATTCTATTTTTTGGGGGAGGAAGTTCAAAAGCTCTATTTAATCTTGAGCTTCTTAATTGTAATAAATAAATTGTTTGCATCCCTATTCCTGTTTTGTACCACATCCATTTGAGAGAGGTGAGTTGAAGTCTTTCACATTACAGCAAAATTCCGTTTTCTCATGGTATTTATAGTGGTATTTTGTTACATACATTTCTTTTTTTTCCCTTTTTTATTTTAAAGATATGGGGTACAATTCAGGGTTAGGTATACAAATGTTCATTATGCAGGTACTCTTGCTGATAAGGTGTGCCCCCCCCACTTCCCCAGGCAGATTCCTGCTACTGCCAATCCCGCTTTACCCGCCCCCGCCGTCGGCAGTTTCCTGCTACTGCCAATCCTCTTCTTATAGTATTACGATAATTGTTCAAGGTCTGTTTATGAGTGAGAACATGTGATACTCAGTTTTTTGTTTCTGTGTAAGATCACTCAGTATAGTAGACTCTAAATCCATCCATGTTGCTGTGATGTTCAAGATTTTGTTCTTCTTTATGGCTGCATAATATTCTATCATGTATAGGTACCACATTTAAAAAAATCCAGTCCTCTTTTGCTGGGCAGCATGAAAGCAGCTTCTAGGTAAACTTAACACTATCATGGCTGGGGACTTAATACCCCATTCGTGACCTTAGATCATCAAGAGAAAAAAACCACCAAGGAGATCCAGAACCTCAATGTGATGCTTGACCAAATGGACTTAATTGATACCCAGAGAACTCCACCCAACAACCACGGAATATAAACTCTGCTAATCACCACATGGAACGTACTCTAAGATCGACCACATCCTCGGCCATAAATCAAGCATAAATAAATTTCACAATATTGAAATCCTGCCAGGCACCATCTTAGACCACAGTGGAATGAAAACAAATATCAACATCAACAAAGTTACCTCAAAACCCCAAAGACATGGACACTAAACAGCATGATGCTAAGCAACTCCTGGGTCAACATGGAAATCAAAACAGAGATTAAGCGATACCGGGAAATGAATGAAAATGAAGGAACATCTTACCAAAACTACTGGGATGCCATGAAAACAGTACCAAAAAGGGAAGGAATTCACATCTCTACAAACACATATGAAGAAAATGGAAAGATCACAAGTTATCAGCCTAGCAAATCACCTAAGGGAGCTGGTGTTACATACATTTCAAAACCTTTATTATTAGGCTCAGAAGTGTTCTTGATTCTTATGACTTCCTGGTAGTGTGTGCCTTTTGTTATTATAAAATGTTCCTGTTTATCCTGCTTGATAGTATGTAGTCTGATTTTGTTTTGGTAGTATTAGTATTGATAGTTTTGGCTTTCTTTTATTAGTTTTTTTCTGTGTATTTTGACAATAATTTTATTCATTAGTGGCTAAATTGGTCAATTTCATAAGAAATGCATGACGTTATACTTGTAAAATAATTATACAGTTACAGAACTATGAAAATAAAAAAGTGGATGTGCATTTCCACTCCAACTCAATTCCATTCTTATTGCCAATGATTACTGCTATTAAGGATTTGACTTGATGTATTTTTTCCAGATCCTTTTCTAGGCAGAGACACATTTTTTTTCTCTTCCAAAATTCCTATTAGATGGGCTTTGACTTGTCCCAATGAGTCTTGTGGCTTTTACATACTTTGCATATCCTTTTTATTCTGGGTTTTGTTTCCTCGTCACTAATTTTGTTGTTAGCTGTGTTCTTCAAGTTTTCAATGGTATAGTTTTTATTTTTCCAATGTCATTTTTAATTTCCAGGAAAACCAATGGTTTCATTGTAGCTGTTCTTTTTATAGCTATGATAAACATTTAAATCTCTTTTATGATATTAATTATACTAATTATATTTCCTGAAGGGTTTAGTTTTTCTGTCTGTTGAGTTTAGGGACTCTAATTCTGTTGATGTTTCTCAAATGTTTGGTAATTAACCACTAGCATAAGAAATCACTTTGGATGTTATATAAAAGTGAACGCTTCTGTTCCCCAGTTTAGACCTCCTCTAATGAAGAGGTCATGACTCTTTTAAAGAAATAAGCCTTCCCAGGTGGTCTTTATGCACATTAAATGTTGAGCACCATTCACCTAGATCATACAGTATTAGTAGCTGCAGCGTATTTTTTAGTTAGATTGAGTATGCATGTAAACATGCAGTCATTTTAAGGCTCTTATAGGTGTGCTAATTCAAGTCCTTATAATAGAGGGAGGACAGTAAGGAGATATAGGTGCTCCTTTAGAACAGGGAAAGTGGTTTGTTTTCCTGGAGCAGAATCCGTTGTGGTAAACGTTGCTTAGTTTCTCTGGTAGCAAAACTGACTTTACGTTCTAATGTTACAACTCCCCCAGAAGTTCTTAACCTGGAGTCCATGGGAACTCATACACAGAATTCAGGGTGTCTGTGAACTTGCATGAGAAAAAAAATTAGATCTTTACTTTTCAAAGTTCTATCTGAAATTCAGCACTTTCTTTAAGTATCAATATGGGTGGCAAGCCACAGTGCTAATGACACCTAAGACTGTCATCTATAGAAATTACAGATATTTTCATACCACGTTACATGTATGCAAAGTATCATTTATACTTCTCACTGTCTCTAAATTATGGAAGTTATTAAGCTCACTACTAGGTCTTGTTTCATGTGTTCATATGCTAAATTAAAATTATATCTGTGAATTGGTTCCTTTTAAACTTATGTCTTTTATTTTATGCACTACAATTGTTTTGAGAAGCGGTTTTAGTTTTTACCAGACTGCCAGCAGAGTCCAGGACATAATAAAGGTTAAGACCTGTTGTACACTTGACTTGTGACTTCAATTTGGGTCAATTGCTGAGTAGGTTTTTTTCCTGTGAGTGGTATATTGTCTTTATTGTTCTGTTCTATAATTACCTAGCAGACAATATGTTAAATCTCTAAAGTCTCTGATTCTAGAGTCCTGTTAGAAAGTATTAATTTTTTTGAAGTCTTTTTCCTAACTGGAATTGCTCTTTGTTGAGTTTTATCATTAGCTTTTATCTTTTTCTTTATCCTTTCTTTCTTCCCTTCTTTCTCTTTCTCCCAAAATTTCCCTCTCTGTTCCCCCTTTTCTTATTGTGTTCCTTTTTATCGAGATGTTATTACATGTGCACATTTAATTTAAATGTACAATGATCTCCAGATAGTTTTAAAGAAAAATAATTTAAAACAACATATCCTGCCAACCCATATAAACCTATTCACAAAGGAAAACAATTTTGTTATTGATAAACACTAAACTGGAATGTGATGCACACCATAGGAAATTTGCTAAAGAAATGTAGAGACAGAAAGGAATCTCACTGTTTTATATAGCTAAGCAGACACAACTCATTAGATATATGTTCCCAAGATTAATGATTAACTATTCCTCAAGGACTTGATAGTACATTTGCACACTTAGTTCATTTGAAACTCACCTGGGAATTTGGGTGACCATCTGTGTTTGCTAATTGCCTTTATCCAAAGGAATATTAAACTTTTAATATCTTTATGACAGAAGATAGATTTGTAACTTGGAGCCAGGCATTCACCAAAGTTAGGCTCCTACCCTCCCATAGAAACTGAGAAATAGGGGCACTACCTTCTTTGATGATAGCATTTCAAAGAGATGGCTCCCAGGTCCTTGAGAAAGACATTCTTGGGTTGCAAAGCTGGCAGGCTTATTTAGCTTTTAAAATGATTTAAATATATTTCAAAGGGAGAGAGAAAGAATCACCATGACAAGTCTTCTAAAGTAAATGCTGACTTAAAAAAGTAGTGGTGGGAGAACGTCTCATTTACTTTTTTTCCCCCCAGGGAAATATTTTTCTTTTTCTTTTTGTTTTTAGATTTGTATCTATCCTTATTTTCCCCCCAGAAACAAGCATTTTAACCATTCTTTGCATTTTATTTTAGATGTTGTTTTGTATATACAAGTGTGAGGATAATGAAGGGATAAATTGTTAGCACAGTGCACATACTGTAAATATTTGTTGAATCCACACTCCAGGGTCTGTTCTCAAGCGTCTTATAATCTAGCAAGAAGCAAGCAGTAAAGGCTTTACAGAAAGTGAACTGAGCTAGGTATTGAAGGATGGGGAGATTTTGATAGAATGTTTAATGACTTTTCACAGTTATCTAAAAGGGGTTTTTATAAACTCTGAGGCCTATACATACATGAGTTTGCAACTTAGGTGGGCAAATAAGGACTAAATAAGATTTTTACTAGTAAGAGTGTCCTTATCCAGTAGAAAACCTTCACACGGGAATACACCATTAAGGATGAATAGCAGAACAGAATTGAAGTTGGTCTTACATGGGACTGTCATATCAGTTCAATCTGATTAATCAGTAAATCAGTGTGCTTTGTTTAGTTTAAGATCTTATAAATTCAACTTTCTTATCAGTAGTGATCAAGACATTTCATAGTACATATCTGGGGAAGAGTGCTTTTAAGTTTGAGATTTGCTTTATCATTTCCTTCTAATAAAAGCCTGTTTCCTTCTTAGGGAAATTGTATTTCTAAGTTCATCTTTTCCTCTTTCCAAGAGTGTACTAATATTGCTCCTTTTCTTTAGTAGTGAAATTTGAATTTTCAGCACATGTTCATTAACATTGTACTGCGGTATCTACACCAGGTGAATAGTGGACACTCTAGCTTGGAAACCAGATTTCATACTTTTAAAATCTTTAATTATTATGAGTTCATAATATGCTTACATATTTAATGGATGTCTGGATAAAGAAAATGTGGTTTTTATGCACAGTGAAGTATTAGCCATAAAAAAAGGGAAACCAAATTTTGTAGAACCATATTGAATGTCAAGCTGAGAAATTTGGGCTTCTTCAATGAGGAATATTTGACCAGTAAAGGGACAAAATAAAACAGATATTGTGTGAAGATTAATTAGCCATGATGTACAGATTATTTTGCAGGGTTAAGTGAAGGCAAGAAAAATTAAAAGATTTTTGTAATATTTCAGGTGAAAGGTAATAATAATGCAAAATAAAGCAGTTGAAATGAAAAGGAGAGAGGTAGATATGAAAACAGAAAAATTGACAGTTGTAGTGATTGTAAAGGGTGAGAGAAAGGAAGTGGCCCAAGATAGCTTAGCTTAGATATCAAATGAATCCATGCTTAAAAAAATGGTGGCATCATACCCTCAAGAAGATGAACTGAATTGGGAGATGTAAGATATAACGTGGGATAAGGGGGACAGCTCCCCCCCCCACAAAAAAGAACAGAGTATCCAAATATACTTTTTGGAGTTAGTTTTATGAGGGGAATCATTTGAACACAAATATACATGAAATATAAACTGAAATAAGCAATTTACCATTTTTATAACTATAAAGAATATTATTTACAATTATTCCAAGTATCTAGATAATTCCAAGGATTATCTAGGCTTTTTTAAAGCAGAGGCATCCATAGTTCTCCCCCTTACTTTTTTTTTTGTAGCTATAGATACAATCAGTAATCAGATTATTGCAATCATATTATCACAAAAGCTTTTGAAGGTTATATCTACTATGTAAAGTGATATTTCAGTTACTTTTCTTTTGTTTCTTCCATCTGTTTTAAACTTTCCATCTAACATGGTCAGTCTGATGGATATAGCACTTTGTTCAAAATGGAATGATGTTTATTTTAGAAATGTTCTCAGAATAAGCTGAAATCAAGAAAAGTGAAGTAGCCTATAAGAGTCATTATTGCATTTTTTACATTTAAAAATTTAATAAAACATAATTATTATTACTGTTTGGTCATGTGAACTCCTGCTTTTATTTAGAGGAATCTGTTTTTATTTTCATCAAGACATGAAGAATAGTAAATTTCAGGATTCTTTGTTTTTAGACAGTTTGATAAAATTTGGTTATTGGTGTGAGTCATAGTATAGCACCATGCTTTGCTTCTTAAGATATTGATAATCACTTTTTAATGGAGAACATTGTGCAGTGGCCATGCTATTCCTAGTGTTTAACACCTAAGCCTTTTGTTAGAGGCAGATGTTCACTGTTAGATTTAAAAGTTAGAGTTTCCTAAATCCAGCCATGTATTATTTACAAGTTTTATTTGCAGACTTCAGAACTTTTAGTAAAATTTGGAAGGGCAAGAGAGGTGCAGGCAATTATATTTTGAAACCTAATTAAGCTTTCTGAGACCAACTGAAAAGGAAAAAGTCTTTGCAAATTCTAGACAGAAACTTTCTGACGAAGATACTGTTGATTATGATGAAAAAATTGCCAACAGATTAGTTTCTATAATTATGATTAATATTTTTAAAGAAATGATAAAAATGTCTCATATTTTCCTCCTCAAATCTTGGACTGTCTTCATGGGTATGTAACTGCCGTTGCACAGAGTCCCATAGATAGAAGAGTCTAATGTTGGTTTAATTTTCTGAGGTTGCTATCTTGGAATTTGGAATACGTTTTGAACAAGAGGCCCCACATTTCAACTTTTCACTGGGCCCTCCACATTATTTGCCAGTCCTGGACAAACCCTGTGGCTAATTTCAGGCTGACTTGCCCTCTGCTTAGTTTCTATCACCTGATAACAGCTCTGCTTTTAACATGTGAAATGGAGGATAGAATTACAATTAAAGTAAAGCCTGGTAATTTAGGTTGATTACTGACATCTAAGTAGTTTGGACTAAGTGCAAGTTATACATTCACAAAATCTCAGTTCTGTTAGCCACAAATGACCACTTGAAGTTGAATGAATAATTTAGCAGGCAGGATCCCAAAGAGCAAAGACCAAAAGCCTTAGAGCAAGGGAAAATGTGGAAAGCAATAAATAGACATAAGGTGGCTGCCAACACTCTGTCTGACTCCTCTCCAAGCCTACTGTAAGCCAGTTAACTGGCATATGTCATGTCCTGCAGATGGAAAAGCAGCCTGTGAAAGTGTATATCGTACAGATGCATGGATCTGCTGTGCAGATGCTGGAGATTGTATTTGTTAAGCAACCTGATGGTGTTCATGAATTTTGGAGAAAGATAATTGCATTATGGGAGGTAGATTAATCTTATTTGGTTCACATGGAAGCCATGCTATCTCTAATCGATAGAGTGGCTTTCTTCAATGCCTAGAATGAGTCTAACCATATTTTTCTCCCCACATTACTATCTTGGTATGTGAATGTTGGGTTAGTCTTACAGCCAGGGAAGGAGACGAGAGGCAGAGTAGGAACTCTCGCGATGGACAAGGCAATGTAATAAATAGATACAGCTATTGGATGAATGACCTGGGGACATAGAAAGCATCAATTGACCCTTTTATGAAAAAAAAGAATGAGGCACAAAGAGAGGCACATCATACTGAGGGGAATGAGAATAGTCTGTTTTAGTTAACACTTTCTATTGTTTAAGAATTTGTAAGTATGAATATTTTTAATTTAAATATAGGACTTAAAATATTTGTAATGAAGTATAATATGTATAGTGTTTTGTGATAGTTGTTTTTGTAAAGGTGAATGAAAAGTGCATCCATGACCTTCTTTTGTGCTTTGGGGGAGACTAATGAGGAAAGGGCAAGAGACTGAGCATTATTGCCGACCTGCTACATAACTTGTGGTCATCTTTGGTGTCATAAAACAGCAGGAGTAGCTTGAGCTGGGGAAGGCATGAAACAATTTTGACCTAATGTAGACCACTCTTCTTGGCCTTCATTGTGATCTGTTTGGGGATAGGGTCACTTTACCTATGTAGTCAGGCTACAATGTACCATGGAACCTCTTTGGAGTCACCTATGTTTAGAAGGAGAATATTTCGTTCTGATTCAAAGGGAGTATTAGCCAAGGTTCTTGCATTTCATGGAAATGGAAAAGAGTCTTATCTAAAACTCCCCTTCTGAAGTTGATGGTTAACAACACTGCAGTTCCTGTAAACCATTTGTTCTTTGAAAAATAAATTTTGCTGAGTACAACCTTGTAAGATTCCAAAGGAAATATGTAATCACTCAACACGACCCCCTCCCTTACCTAAACAAGGGTATAAGACCCCACTTCTCTTCTGGGGTGCTCGATTTGGATGCATTAGACCCTTGGGCCCGCTGGGATGGCCAGCGTAATAAATTGCCACTTCCTATTATTAAAAAAAAAAGAATTTTCTTCATGGAGTATCAAACTGCCTTGCCTGACTATAAAGGTCCTTTAAAATTGGGAGGTTAAAGGCTCTATGCTTTTTCATCAATAGTAAGAGTCCCTATTTTCTTTTGATTTATGTATTCCTCAGCATATTTTAAAGTATCTGAAAACTTTTTCCCCACCAGATCTTCAAATACGGAATAGAAGGCAAGGTCACAACTAAGTTAATTTAAAAAGCCTTTAAATTTAATCATTTCTCATCCAGATTACAGAAAACAATTCCATCCATTTTTACCTAAATTGGTTTTTATCAGCACCCAATACATCTTTCCTGTGAGTTATCCTGATATGTACCCCTACCTGTCTCTCTCTAGATAAGACACTCCTTTGTACAATCTGACTTCACATTCTGTTGCTTTTTCCTTTGTCTGCAAAAAAAAAAAAAAAAAAAAAAAAAAGGGACCAAGAGTTCTTACCATACTTTTGCTTGGTAGCCATAATGGTAAAATAGTATTTTATAATATCCTAACTTAAAAAGTCTGGAATGAAGTTCAATGATTGAATTTTTTAAAATGGTGTTACGTATTGCTAAATTTAAAATATATAGTTTGTGCTCTTTAATAGCTTATCACACTGTATAAGATCAATATCTACTTGAAAAATAGTCTGGTTATGTAGATGTACATCCTTTTAACATTAATTTTGTTATTAATGTTCTATATCCGATTTGCCAAAGCTATGAAAAAATTGCTAAGTTCAGGAAGTGACATGCTGGACACGTACTTTTTTTCTTTAGATTTTCATGTTATCTTTTATTTGCTTTGAGTTTATAGCTCAAAGGTAAGGGGTGCTAAGGTCAACAATATTGGTTTAATGATTACTATCCTAGTGAGTTGTTAGAAAAGACTTCATTGTGCACTTTTAAAAATATTAAAAAAAAACTAGTAGGCTTTTAAAGTCATCTATTGTGATGAAAGCTTGATTTTTTGGGGGGGGGCTGAAATGTTAGGTAGCTTTGTAATTATTTCCTTATCACTTAAATGTTCTGCTGCATCATTGAACACAACAGAACCTTGGTTTCATTACTGACAATATGCATGCCACAAGAGTTTTTAGCAAACCATTCTTTTACTTCACTTTTTTCCTTGTCACTTCTTCACCTTTCCTATCTCATTCCTCCTTTTCTCTCAGTCCCCTCAACTCTCTTCTCATCCTTTTCCTTTTTCCTTCCCCCCTTACCTGTTTTTGCATCTTCCCTACTCTCTGTCTCTTCTTCTTTCCTCCTCTACCATTTCTTCTTCCTTCTTGTATTTTTTGTGTTGTCTTTAATAGAATGAAAATGTAAATCATCTTGATAAAGCACCAAGGAAATCATTAAGGCTCTTTGGTAAAAATTTTAAAAGACTAAACATCCAAACACAGCAGAAGGAATGATCTTGATTTAACTTTTTTCTGACCAACGTTTGAGTATGTTATTACATAAAATAGTAAAGCAAAAAGATATGAACAGTGAAAAGTGCATAATCAGTTGACTACAGGTATTCTTAATTTAGAAAAGATATAAGCCAGGGAATGACCCTTCTAGTCACACACCTACACCCTATTAGAAACAGCACCACAATATTTTTCTTTAATGAAAAGAGAAGGATATAAAGTGAAGCAGTATGGATTGAACTGTAAAATAAGTGAATGTTGTCAGGTCCTTCCCATCTTTCCTTTCAGAAATATTTTTTCTCAGGGTATCTCCTCCCACTTTTCCCATTGATTCTCAGTATCTCTATATCTACTTAAGACTTCCTTCCTGCCCTCCACACTGTGATTCATATTTTCTGGAGCTGCCTCTTTTTTACTTTAACTAACTTATTTCCAACCAATTATCGAGGAAGAGTGTCCAATAAAGTAAGACCTTAATCACTGGCAACAGTTTAAAATTCTATCCCCCACCAGTGCTTTCTCCAAAAATAGTCACTTGTTTAGGAAAATGAGTGCTTTTAATCACAATCAACCACTTTAGATATCTGGAGGATAGTCCAACACAATAATCTCTATAGGCACGAATGGTTGTTCTGTGTTGAAAGGGAGGTTTTCTGATTAACAAATGGCAGTGCAGAAATACTGAGTTTCTCTATTTGCATTATGTGGAATTATCACTTACTACCTTTTATCTGGTGAAACCTAGCTAAGAGGATATCACAATAAAGTAATCTCATATCATGAAAAACAAAATAAAAACCAACTTTAAGAGCCATGCTCAAAGTATTAACTGTATTAGGCACATTTCAGGTGTTCATTAGCTACTATATTGGCCATTGTAAAATTTTCATCAGTACAGAACATTCTTTTAGACAGTGCTGTAGCGTGTACTTTTAAGCCAATATAGCTCTTTGCAATTTCTTACCAAGACAATATAGCTTTATGTAGAATCCAAAATGATGATTTTGTGGCATTTATGGGCCAATATATCCCAATATAAAATTTTATAAATAATGGTTAGAGCGTTTTTTTCTTCAGCCCCAGTTAACTAGAAACAGTTGAGTTAATTTCTATTTAACTATATACTCAACTCTAGGAAGAGAGCAGATTTTTAACTCTTTTCATGCAAAGTTCATTTTTAGTTAGTTGTAACTTCAAAATATTCAGAATATCCACAACTCTTAAACAGCAGTGTTCTAGAGAATATAGGGAAGACATTAGGAATCCTATAAAGAATAGCTCAAGGATGTAGTTACTGAAAATTGTCAACACCTAGCAGTCATGTTCGCACTCACTCATTGTTTGAGGGATTCTAGGGCAGATATGACTTTGAGAGTTTTATAGTTATTAGGTATGACTGTGCCACATTGGCTACTCTTTCTTTATGCTCTACTATGCACAATTCACCCATGAATCCAGGACTTGTACTTAACCTGCTATTTCTCCCAAAGGACATCATTATAGACAGTAATGAAAGGTAGAATCCAACAGAAATAGCACACAAAGGGGATTACTTATTTTTTCCACTTGCCTCCTGTGTGCCTTTTCTTTCCTTCTTTGTCGATGAGTTGCTTTTGGGAGTACTCCACTGGCATAACAACTGACGTGAACTTTGGAAATGGCAGGAACTCTTCAAATGTTTGTTTAAATTTTGCAGATTTGTGTTAATTTAGGCTTGGAATCAGTAAAACTCATGGTCACAGAGTGTAGAACATACATGACATTGCTGAGACAATTAAGGAGTATTAATACAATTGAAAGCTATTGAAGCATATGCTGTATTTTTAGTGACAATATTTTATACATAATCATCTGTATTTTCTTTAAGTTCACTGTAGACAGAATAAGTTAATCACCACTATGTATGTATTTTTAGAAATTTTACCATGTTTTAAAGCAGACTATGTAAAACACAAACATGTAAACATATATTTTTATTTTATTTATTTTAATTATTTTATTTTTGACATACTTTAAATAGATAATCACAAAGACTTGACTTGCTCTTTTATTAAAATGTATTGCCTCAGTCTGCAATATTATGATAGGAATACATACTAAGATTCATTTAATATCATATTCAATATCACAACAAAATAAACAGATTCTTGGAAGTGCTTATGTTACTAACTTTTACATAAAGGTTTTGAAAATGGGAAAATCCTTCACACTTTTTATTATTAATATCACCAGATAAAAACTGAAAGAATTTGCGATGTGTGGTGCAGTGCAAAGGCTGGGTTGCTTAACTCTGACAGAATATGCTTAGGAGAAGAGGTTATTACCTTAGGTGAAATGAATTATATGAGTGAAATTTTATTCAGTGTTCTAGTATATCCCCATTACAGTACTCTTATGGCTATTTAAATGATCTGCATTCATTATTTTGAGAAAAAATTTTAAGGAAGTCTGTATGTATCTAATTTACTTTATGAGTATATTGAGTATCTCTTTAAAATAATTCATATTTTTCTGCTATACTAATTAGTATGCAACAAATGCAAGTTATGTCCATTTTGACTTATTTTGCATACTTATATATCTAAGTATGCAGTTAAGGTTGCATGTGTGCATTATATTAATTTACCAAGGTGCTTTGAATAATTTATAATTGTCATCTTGCTGACATGTAGTTTCTTGCTCACATTTTGCCTTCTTTTTAATTTTTAAAGCTTCAATTCTTTAGGTTAAGTGGAAATGCATTAAAATAAGACAGATACTAGGCCAGGGAGAGTATGTGAGTTCTCTCAATTGCATTTTCTGTTGGTAATCACAAGGAGAAATTTTGTTCCATTTTTATCACTCACTCTGAAGATTGATAATGTAGTTGCTTGAGAAACATTATTTATGCTGTGTGGTTATTATTTTTCCTGCTCCCAACTTGAAGCATAGCATGTGTTTTTGTGAGGAACGTTAGTCCTTGATTATAATCATAGCTGCATGTTTTGATAGGCAATTTCACTTTGGAGAATAGGTGTAAGATTTTTTAGTGTTTTCAATGTAAATCAGATCAATTCCATCTTAGAATATGGAGTGTGTGAATGATGAATAGCATTTATTACATCATGCTATTAAAATACAGAAAACTTTTTCAAACCATACTGATTTTATGCTTTAGCTTGTTTAAAATTTTTTTATAACTTCTACATGTTCTGGAAAGGCATGGCCAAAATCTTCTTCAGAATATTAGACATATTGAATGATTAATAAATATCTGTGGAATGAATGACTATCTGATACACACCTGTGTGGTATATTAAAGTGTTTTGTTTTAGGATGTGTAGCTTTCTTCATAGTAGTCTATGGTTTTGTTCATCAGGCATAGATGGTAATGCAAAAGTAGTATTAGCAAAGAAACTACTGAGATGGCGCCTAGCCCACCAGATATTAAAATATGTTATAAAGCTACATTAATCACAGTCCTATATAGTAGGTGTAGGTTATATTTTCCCCATTCTACAAAAGATGAAATAAGGGCTTTGGCAGTTTAAACCATTTTCTCAACGTGAGTGGAGGCTAAGATTCACATTCAGTTTTTCTGATGACAAGCTCCACTACAAAAGAGAGCCCTGGTACTTTGGGGTTATGTTTTTATTTTTCTCTTCTTTTTTTTAAGCCATTCTGTTTGAGCAGTTTTAGATTCACGGCAAAATGGAGAAAAAGGTGCAGCGATATCCCATGCATCATGTTATTATCCCCTGCTCATCTATATGTATAACTTCCCCATTATTAATATCCCCTACCAGAGTGGTGTATTTGTTATAACTGATGAAGCTAAACTGACACATCATTGTCACCCAAAGTTCCCAGTTTATATTGGGGTTCACTTTTGGTATTGCACATTCTATGGGTTTGGAAAAGCATATAATGGAATGAATCCATCATTATAGTATGATATATAGTATTTTTACAGTCCTAAAAATCCTCTGTTCTCTGCCTATTCCTCCTCAACTCTTCCCTAACCTCTGGCAATGACTGACTTTTACTGTCTTCACAGTTTTTCCTTTTCCAGAATGTCACATACTATAGTTGGAATTATGTAAGATGTTCCATTTTCAGAATCACTTCGTTTATTTAGTAATACGCATTTAAATTTCCTCCATAGTTTTTGTTGCTTGATGACTCATTTATTTATTTATTAACTCTTATAATACTTCAATTGCCTCCTCTTTCAAATTGTTTCTACCCTAATGCACAAAGTGTTTTTACTTTTAAAAATTACTGACATTCCACAAAAGCAGGGCTTAAAGAACTTTCATATTATCTTAGTATCTTCTAAAACATATGGCATCTTTCACTGTATTTATTGAATGAATGTGCTCACCTCACTGGATGCGGATGCCCCTGACATTTTCTTGTGTGTTCTCCCATCATTGGGCCATACGTACACTAGCACATTCTTTTCTGCTTCACGCATGTTGATTTTTCATCTTTAAATGGGAACTTCAGACTGTAGACCTTCTGTGTGCTGAAGATATACCCAGTGATTATAAACAAACTGTACAGCTACCTAACCACTTCCTCCCCACCTCCAAAAAGAAAAGAATAAGGGAAGGTACAAAGAAAATAAAAAGAAGGAAGGGACTGTTGCCTTATTGTTTATTGACACCGGCATCACCCTTAACACACAGGTCTGTGAAGGGCAGACCGGAAGAACAGCAGCTCTGACTCCAGGAACTAGGGCTTGTGATGCACAGTGCTTCATTGTTTGTTTCCTTTAGATGGTCACATCTACCACCTTTTAGACCTTTCTGAGATAGATGCAGGTCAAGGTCACACATTAAAATCAGCACGAACTGGCTTTTTTTCTGAGAATGAGCACCCCGGACTCTCTAAGGAAGATTGCCACCAGCCCTTTTCGTCCTCGCAGTATGAGGCCAGTGCCTTCTGCCACCAATAAACAGAAGTGCCTGCGGCCAGACACCAAGCAGCATGACTTGCAGGCTCCATTCTGGCCTCAACCCATCTTTTTTCTCCATTCAGGCCTCAACCCATCTTTTTTCATTTGCTGTGCCACCACTTGTCCAACGATCTGCGAGAGTTCTTGAATGGAAACATTACTCAGCTGCTGGTTGCTTGGGAACTTCTGAAACAGAAGGGGAACTTTGACATTTCCAACTCCAGGGATCTGCAGCACAGTTCGAAGGAGGCATGACTCCAATGATAGCAGAGCACGTTTCTTCTTGAGGAAAGGGTACTTATTGGGCTCTTTTCTTTCTCTCAAACTAACTGAACAGTGAGGCAGGATGCTTCCATCTGGTTGGCCACTGGAAGTAATACCATTCCAAGGTCCAGCATAGCAAACCTCTGTAAGGCTGGGAAGTATTGTTCACTCATCCGTGTTTTTTTCCAACTACTACAATTCCTTGAAGATTAATTTCTAATACAAACAAGCCCCTTTCTGTAGCCATTTCCTGCCACCAAATCAGCTTCAGTGACATAAAGAATGCAGGATCTGTTAGTAAAAATCTGACGTCAGTCCATCCTCAAAAACGAGCTTAATTTTCCCTTGCATCCTCTGTGCCAGCTGTGACCCGCGCTATTTCTCACTGGCCACAATATACCCAAAAGGCACGTACACAGGGCTTGTGCCATCAGGGGGATCGCCTTCTATCAGTGGTCTCTACCTGATGAGAGAAATGCAAGGTGGCATTTGAGCAGGCTCTCCCACACACAGCCCCACATTCCACTTGAAGCTGGGGTCTTTGTAGCAGGATGGTCTGCAGAGCATTCTTTCAAGGACTGAATTATGTGCTGAAATCTAAGCCCCACCAAATTCCTGTCCTGTGTCCACATCCCTCAGTTTCAGCAAGTGCCTTTCCCCTGACACCCCAGATGGGTCCCCACCATGGCCTCTCAGTCCAGTCTTGGGCTCGGGCGAGAGGGCAGGGAACCTACTATCGTCCCAGTCTAGGGGTGACAATATCTGTGGCCACTACATTGATAGCGCATTTCTTTTAAATATTGAATAATATCCTATTGTCTGAATGTGTCACAGTTTATCTATTCACCTACTAAAGGACACCTTAGTTGCTTCCAAGTTTTGGCAATTATCAATAAAGTTGCTATAAACATCCATGTTTTTGTGTGAAAGTAAGTCTTCATATCCTTTGGACAAATACCAAGAAGTGGAATTGCTGGATTGTTTATGAGTATGTTTCATCTTTTTAAATTTAAGTTTTAGCAAAGATTCGAGTATCACATGTTCTCACTCATATAATGGACCTTAAATATCCAATGCAATACTACACGAAAATGACTGACCGCACTGGGAAACTATGGTGGGGGGAGGGAGATGGGATTAACAGTAGCAAATATCTGTCTGGGTACGGGGAAACATCCCATATCAACAGGGTGCCTGAATGAAACGCCATTGTATACCTAACCCTTAACTGTACCCCACAACTTCACAATAAAAAAATTAAGTTTTAGATCTTTAATTGACAAATAATGTATATATTCAAAGTGTACATGATGATTTGATTATATATTTTGTAATGATTATAATAAGATTAATGAACATATCCATCATCACTCATGCTGTACATTAGATCTCTAGAACTTATTCATCTTGTAACTGCAAGTTTGTACCCATTGATCAGCATCTCCTCATTTCCCTGGGCCCCTACCCACTGGCAACCACCATTTCACTCTGTTTTTTTGAGTTCAACTTTTTTGATTTCACATTTAAGTGAGATTATATTGTGTTTGTCTTTCTGTTTCTGACTTATTTCACTTAGCAAAGTGTTCATACATGTTGTCACAAGTGGCAAGATTTCCTTCCTTTTATGATAATATTTTGTGTGTGTGTGTGTGTGTGTGTGTGTGTGTGTGTGTGTGTGTGTAAGAACACTTAGGTAGTTGTCATGTTTTGGCTATTGTAAATAATGCTGCAATGAACTTGGGAATGCAGATACCTCTTCAAGCTACTGATTTAGCTTCCTTCAGATATATACCCAGAAATGGGATTACTAGATCATCTGATGGTTTTATTTTTAATTTTTTGAGGAATCTCTATACTGCTTTACATAATGGCTGTATCAATTTTTATTTTCACTGACAGTGTGTGAGTGTTCCCTTTTCTCCACATTCTTTCCAACACATGTTTTGTCTTTTGTCTTTGTCATGGTAATATCATCCTTAGCAGGTGTGAGTTGATACCTTATTGTGGTTTTGATTAGTATTTCCCTTGATGATTAGTGCTATTGAATACCTTTTTTTATAAAAAAAATTCTATTTTAAAGATGTGGGGTACAATTCAGTATTAGTTATACAAGTGGTCATTATACAGGTAAAGTTTCGGCCTCCCTTTGGCCCCCACTTTGCGTGGTTTGAGATCACGTACCCTTATTAATGTTATGTTGCCCCTTCATCCCCTGGTAGTTTCTGGCTACTACCAAGCCCTGTCTTATAGCATTATGGTAAAGGTTTAGGGTCCGGTAATGAGTGAGAACATGTGGTACTGAGTTCTTTGTTTCTGTGATAGATCACTGAGTATTACAGACTCTAAATCCATCCAAGTTGCTGCGAAGTCCATAATTTTGTCCTTCTTTATGATTGAATAATATCTCATCATATGTACCACACTTTTAAAATCCAGTCCAGTTTTGATGGGCAGCATGGTTTGTTCCATGTTTTTGCAATTGTAAATAATGCTGCAATAAACATGCTTGTTCAGGTATCTTTTTTCAGAGTGATTTAAGTTCCTCTGGGAATATACCCAGAAGGGGGATTGCTGGGTCGTATGGAAGATCAATTTCTAGTTCCTTTGGGAATCACCACAGTGTTTTCCATAGAGGTTGAACTACTTTGCATTCCCACCAACAGTGCAGAAGCACTCCCTTTTCTCCATATCTTCATCAGCATCTGCTGTTTTTTATTCTATTAATGATGACCATTCTTACTAGAGTTAGGTGATATCTCAATGTGGTTTTGATTTGCTTTTATTGAACACCTTTTAATGTACTGTTGGCCACTTATGTGTCTTCTTTAGAGAAATGTCTATTTAAGTTCTTTACCCATTTTTTAATTGGGTTATTTGATTTTTTTTTGGTGCTGTTGAATGGTATGAGTTCCTTTTGTATTTTAGATATTAATCCCTTATTCAATAAATGGTCTGCAAGTATTTTTTCCTATTCTGTGTGTTGATTTTTCATTTTGTTGATTGTTTTCTTTGTTGTACAGAAACTTTTTAGTTTGATGTAGTCCTGCTGATTTATTTTTTGCTTTTTCTGCTTGTATTTTTGGGGTCATCAAAAAGTAATTGTCAAGACCAATGTCAAGGAGCTTTTATCCTATGTTTTCTTCTAGTAGTTTTACAGTTTTAGGTCTTACAGTTAAGTCTTTAATTTATTGCACTTGATGTTCTCAGTGCTGTGGAATTTGACCAATCTAATAGATGTGTAGTGATATCTCCTTGCCGTTTTAATTTGTGTCTATCTAATTACCTATGGCATGGAGTATCTTTTAATATGCTTATTTACTATTTGTGTAATTTCTCCGGAAAGATGTCTGTTAAGATCTTTGGCCCATCTTTAAAAATCAGGCTGTTTATAGTTAAGTTTTGAGAGTTCTTCATATATTGTAGATAGTAATATTTATCAGCTATTTATTTTGTAAATATTTTCTCCCAATCCATGGCTCATCTTTTTATTTGCTTGATGTCTTTATTTTTTAAAAGACATATATTACAACCATATTTGCAATACTGAAACTCAACAAAACTAAAATCCTTGCAATCAATTAATGTGAAAAATAATATTACATTTATTCTGGTAAATAATGAAAACATTGTTTTTCTATTATGATGCAAACATAAGTAATTGATTTATAGCTTGAATCTAAAAGAATAATAAATGTTTTGTCATAATTATTATCTATTTAAATTTTAAGTTTTAATGAGTTTGTCTTTTCATAAGTAATGTACAATTAGACCATTATTAAAAATTAAAACTTTGACCACCACCTCAATCTGAGTTGTTTTTCCTATTCACCTTCCAAAATGATAATTGCTATGGCATTGTCATGTTTCCTTTAGACGTTTGCCTAGGTTTTTTTATGTATATCTATGTATTCAGAGGAAATCTAAAGTATATTGTGTGCTCTTTTAAAAAAAATATGATGTCATTGTACAATCATCCTGCTACTTTTTTTTATTCTATGATATATTTTGGCAGTCTTTTCAAGATTCATCTCACATTATTCACACCCCAATACATATAGAGTTATATCAATCTTCTCAAAAGTTAGCAATTATTTCTATTTCTAAAGGCCATAGAATTTATTTCACCATAACTCATATTGATTAAAATATTTTTTCCATTATAAGTTCTTTTCTGAAAGATAGTCTGCAGGCTGCAACCAAAAAGAAAAATGATCAGCAATGCCTATTTAAACTACAATTTTTCCATTAAAAATTTTAATCTAAGGCATTCGCTATGTCATTGAGTTGTTTATCACATTCCCAGTCTGTGAGTGGTATATATCTGTTTTATTTTAACTTATGAGTGTGCCAATTTAACTTAATTTCATTCTTTTTTTCAGGGTTTGATTTTCCTATACTTCTATTCTATAGATGAACAAAAGTATATTTCCTGGTTTCATAGATCTCTTCCCTACCTTTCAAGCAGTTTTCTGCATACTTGGGGGTAAAGTACCTCTTTTTTTGGGGGGGGAGTCTTGTTTTAAGGCCTTAGTCTTTCTGCTTCTGGCTGTATAATTAGAATCCTGTAGACGTAATAACATAAGATCTGGGTAAGGTTATCTGTAAACTTTCTTTTAACATTTTATTAAAAAACAAATTGACAAATAAAAATTGTTTATATTTGTTGTGTATAACACGATATTTTCAAATATGTACATATTGTGCAATGGCTAAATCATGCCAAGTAACATATGTGTTATCTCACATTCTTATTATTTTTGTGGTAGGGCAATCAATAATTGCTCTCTTAGCAGTTTTCAGGTATGTAATACATTGTTATTAACTAAAGTTACCATGATGTATACAACAGATTTCTTGAACTTTTCCTCCTGTCTAACTGAAATTTTGAATCCTTTGGCCAGTACCTCCCCAATTTCCTCCCCTCCTCCAGCCCCTGGTAATAACCACTCTATTCTGTTTCTGAGTTTGATTCTTTTGATTCCACATATAAATGAGATCATGCGGTATTCGTCTTTCTGTCCCTGGCTTACTTCACTTAACCTCTTCCAGGTTTATCTATGTTGTTGAAAATAACAGGATTTTTATTCTATTTTTAAGGCTGAATAGTATCCCCTTGTATATATACCACATTTTCTTTCCAGTCAGCCCTTGGTAGTTACCTAGGGTGATTTCGTATCGTGACTATTGTGTATAATGTTGCAGTGAACTTGGGAGTGCAGATATCTCTTTGATATACTGATTTCATTTCTTTTGGATATATACCAAGTAGTGGTATTGCTGGATTAATAATTCTATTTTTAATTTTTGAGGACCTTCCGTGCTATTTTCCATAATGACTGTTTTAATTCACATTTCTACCAGGAGTGTGCATGGAATCTTCTTTTCTCTAGATTCTTGCCAACATGATTACCTCCAAACTTTCAATTCCATGTTCCAGGGAAATCCAAATCCCTTTCTGAGAATCCTGAGCATAGCTGCTTTGCCTTTTTAAAAAAATGTATTTTATATTAGGGTTGTGGAGTGCAAATGAGGATTTACTACATAAGTAAATTGCCTGCAGGTGAAGTTTGAGCTTCTAGTTGGCATTCTCTCCCCTGATAGTGGACCAGGTACCTGGTGTGTTGACACGTGTCCCCTTTCCTCCTCCCTCCCTCCTTCCCATAGCAGTATCCAATATCTGGTGACGCCATCCTTATGCTCATGTGATCAGGGACTGCTTATGAGTGAGAACATGTGGTATTTGGTTCTTTGTTTCCATGACAGTTCACTTAGTATGATGGTCTCTAACTGCCTCCATGTTGCTGTGAAGGCCATGATTTTGTTCTTCTTTAAGACTGTGTAATATTCCATTGTGTATATGTACCACATTTTCTTTATCCAGTCCACTTTTGATGAGCATCTGGGTTGGTTCCATGTTTTTGCTATTGTGAATAGTACTGCAATGATCTTTGTGTGGGCTTCTTTGACTTCAACCAGTTGGATTCTGCACTTAATTCTACAGACTTATGCCTGGTCAATCTGTACTTAACTATCAAGTCTTTTTATTCATACAACATGTCTACATTGTAGTTATATACAAATACATATATAATTCTGGTTAATATTTGACAGTTTCCTCTAAGATGTGAGTCCTGTAAGGAGGGCAGAGATGCTTGCCATTCTATTACTAAATTTGAGCACGGTCCCTGGCACATAGTAGGCTCTTAAGAGGGACTCAAAATGTAAGTAAGAAGTCGGGTGCTGTGGCCCATGTCTATAATTCCAGCATTTTAGGAGGTCTAGGTGAGAGAATTGCTTGAGCTCAGGGGTTCGAGACCAGCCTGGACAACATGGTGAGACCTTGTCTCTATAATAAATAAAAAAAATCAGTGGGGCGTGATGGTGCATGTCTGTAGTTCCAACAACTTGGAAGGCTGAGATGGAAAGGATTGCCTGAGTCCAGCTGGTCAAAGCTGTGGTGACTGTGAGCATGCCACTGTACTCCAGCCTGGGTGACAGAGTGAGACTCCAACTCAAAAAAAAAATGTAAGTAAAGGATAATTGAAGACTTGGGGTTTGATATTAAGAACACATAAGGAAAAAAAACCTTAAAAAAAGGGGAGTGATGAAAGTGGGAGTGCGGGATATTTCTTCCTTGAAGACAAGTGGGAAGAAGAAATGGAATAAACCTTCAGAACAGTTAGAAACCATATGGATTTGGGGATACAATAATTGGATTATTATTAAACACATTACTTAATCTTGCTCACACTCAGCTTTCATATTTGTAAATTAATAATGACCAGAAAACCACAAAATATGGTTGGTAAGTTTAAATAAGACAACAAAAACAGCATTGCCCAATAGATATAGTACAGAACTGGAAATAGACAGATTTGGATGGACTTTTGCCTCTAATACTTAGTAGCTGAGTGGGCAAGTTACTTAAAGTCTTTAATTCTGAAAAGGAGTGGTGTGAAGAAAATGAGAAATCAAATTTATTAATCAAAAATGCTACAAGATATGCTGAAAGAGATAAAAATATAGAGAATGATAACCTCATGGATAAATTTGCTTCTAGTTAATGGACTAAGGTTCAAATGCAGGCTATCTGCTTCAAGGACCTGGGCTCTCTTAATCCCTAACTTATACTGCCTCCTAACAAACAGCAATCAAATAGAAGAATATGGAGTTAGGACTCTTATCTTTTTGAAAAATTAATGTTCACCCCAAGTGCCCATGCCATACGAGATATAAGATAGACAAGTGGGACCTCATTCAACTGACAAGCTGCTGCAAAGCCAAAGAAACCACAAAAAGAGCAGAGAGATGGCCCACAGATTGGGAAAAAATATTTGCCAACTGTATGTCTGGCAAAGGCCTAACATCTAGGATCTACAAGGAATGTGCTAAAAAGGAAAGAATAAACAACCCCACTACAAAATGGGCAAAAGATATGAATAGACACTTCTCAAAAGAAGACATATGAGCAGCCAAAGATACATGAAAAAATGCTCAGCCTCACTAGTCATCAAAGAAATGAAAATTAAAACCACACTGAGATACCACGTAACTCCAGTCAGGATGGCCATCATCAATAACTTAAAAAACAACAGATGCTGGAGAGGATGCGGGGAAAAGGGAACACTTCTACACTGTTGGTGGGAGTGTAAACTAATGCAACCTCTGTGGAAAACAGTTTGGTGATTCTTAAAAGATCTAAAAATCGACCTTTCATATGACCCTGCAATCCCTCTACTGGGAATATACCCGGAGGAACTCAAATCACTCTATGAAAAAGATACCTGCACACGTATGTTTACTGCAGCATTGTTCACAATAGCAAGAACATGGAACCAACAGTGTTGCCCATCGAAACTGGACTGGATAAAAAAATATGTGGTACATATACACAATGGAGTATTATGCAGCCATAAAGAAGGAAAAACATGTGGACTTCACAGCAACTTGAATGGATTTAGAGTCAATCATATTCAGTGATCTATCACAGAAACAAAGAACGGAGTACCATGTGTTCTCTCTCATAAGGGGAACTTGAACAATTATTATAATGCTATAAGAAAGGGACTGGCAGTAGTGGGTAACTGCCAGGGGAGGGAGTTTGGGATTGGCAATTGAGGGAAACTGCCGGAGGTGGGGCACACCATCAAGGTTACCTGCATAATGAACATTTGTATACCCAACCCTGAATTGTACCCCACTTCTTAAAAAAATAAAAAAAATTAATGTTTTGTTAGCAACAAAAGTATTAAGGAGATCAGTATACATTGGGTAGAACTTTTAAAAAGAGAAAATCTATTTATGTTTAATAGACTGACATCTTAAAAATATAGCATCCTCCAGGAGTTCAAGGCTGTGGTAAGGTATGATTGCACCACTGCATTCCAACTGGGGTAGCAGAGTGAGACTCTGTTTATTAAAATAAAAAAAAAAAAAGAAAGAAAAATAGAGCATTTTGGCATCTTGCTATTTGTCTTTTATGGAATTAATGCCATGAAAGCACACTAAAAGAATGTTGTATCATATAGCTATATTAAATCAAAAGAGAAATTTATTTTAGTTTGTCTCAAAAAATTTCAGTGGTATTTCATAGAACATTCAAGTTGTTAAAAAAATTATTGTCTTTTAGTTGATTTTATGACAAGGTTAATAAAAATGTTTATAGGATAAAATAGGAGGATAGTAGTTTTAGGCAAAATCAAGAGGTCTGCCTGTTGCTATCAGTCAGAGTAGGCAATAGTTTAAGTTTAGATAGGCTTGAAGAATCAGAAGTCATAAAGATCAAGTAGATAAAAATTCAAAGACTGGGATATTTTGAGATGTGGCCTTTCAGGAACTAGAATGAACTTAATTCTATGAAATAGGCTGTTTACTGACATGAAAATACATGAACACCTAAAATTACTAGTTTTTCCTTATAGTACTTACAGGTGAACAGATTTGAAACTTGATCAAATTCTCTTATCATCACAGTGCTGGAGATGTCTTAATGATTTCTATCACATCTTCTAATTCCATTAGAGTAATTAAAGGTAATTATGTTGCCCTCAGAGTCTCTTCTTAATAATGATGCCACATTAGAGGACCATTTTTTAAAAAGGTTTAAATGGTTTAATTTTTGTTATTAAAAAATTTGTACCAAATGAGTGAACCAGAGGGAGACGTGATAAAAATGGCAAATGAAATAAGGAAATAGACTTAGATAAAAGAGACCTCAACTGATGGCCAAGACTGTGGTTGGGATTTTGGTCTCATAAAAAGATTTAGTTTTGTATAAAGAAATGAACATTAAACTTGGCTTTTATAAAATTAATTTCCTTTCTGTTTTTTTTCCTTTTTGTCTACGTAAAAGAGAAAAATGGAGAGGCTCAATAGAGAGGTAAGGCAATAGGAAGGGAATGGAGTCAGGAAAGGACGAATTCTCCTAAAAGCATTTAAAATATTCCATTAATTTTATATCAGATCTATATTATAGTTTATGTTTTACATTATATGAGGGTCTTCATAAAGCTCCTTGAAAATGTGTATTATGAAAAAATATGCAAGCATTTCAGTTTTTTTGTGCTAAAATAAACTCACGCTAACTTATTATAACATGTCTGAACAGGATCTAGTTTGAGGCACCAAGGATAAAACATCAGTTTGACCAACTCATCTTTGACAAAGCCATCAATAACAAACATTAGGGAAAGGAAACCATATTTACCAAATGGTGCTGGGAAAATGGCTAGCCGCATGCAGAAGAATGAAACTGGACCCCTGCCTACCACCATATACAAAAATCAACTCAAAATGGATCAGGGAATTAACTGAAAAACCTCAAACCATAAGCATTGTAGGAGAAAACCTGGGGAACACTCTTCTGGAAATCAGAGTAGGCAATGAATTCAAGACTAAGTCCTCAAAAGCAATTGCAACAAAAGCTAAGATAGATAGATAGGACTTTATCAAACTAAAAAGTTTTTGCATGGCAAAATAAACCATCAAAACAGTAAAGAGATAACCCATGGAATGGAAAAGAATATATTTGCAAATTATGCATCAGACAAAGACCTAACTTACTTCCAGGATCTACAAGGAATTCAAATTTATTGGAAGGAAAAGCAAACAAAAAACAATCCCATAAAAAAGTGGGTAAAGGACATAAACAGACACTTCTCAAAGGAAGACATACAATAAGTTAATAAAAACATGAAAAAAAATGCCTAGTCTTACTAATCATCAGAGAAGTGCAAATTAAACTTCAATGAGATACCACTTAATGCCAGTAATATGACTATCATTAATGAGGAAAAAAACAACAGGTGCTGGCATGACTGCGAAGAAAAAGAAATATTTCTGCATTACTTCTGGGAATGTAACGTAGTCCAACCTCTATGGAAAGCAGTGTGATGATTCCTCAGAGAACTACAAATTGAGCTTACATACGATCCAGCAACCTCTCTCCTGGGAGTATACTCAGAGGAACATACATCACTCTACAAAAAAGACATCCACACATGCATGTTTATTGCAGCACCATTCCCAATAGTAAAATCATGGAATCAACTCAGATGCCCATCGAAAGTGGATTGGATACAAAAATGTGGTACATATACATGTGGAATATTATGCAGCCACAAAGAAGAACAAAATCATGGCTTTCACAGCAACTTAGATGGAGCTAGAGACTACCATCATACCTTGCTTCTGTTTTGCAGAAACAAAGAATTGAATACCACATGTTCTCACTCATAAGTGGGCCCTGGACACTAGTTACACTAGCACAGGGATGAGACTGGCAGATACTGGACACTGCTAGGGAAGGGAGGGAAGAAAAGGGAGGGATACAGCAACAAAAACTGGACACCTGGCCCACTACCGAGGGAGATAGGACTAGCTAAATGCCCAAACTTCACTTGCATGCAATCTACTTATGCAGTAAACCCTCGCTTGTATCCCACAACTCCAAAAAACAACCCCCCGCAAAACAACAACAAAAGTTTGAAAAGAGCCCCATCAGAGCAACATGTGTTCTTCTAAAACTGAAGAAATAACAAACATCAAATTTATAGTGAAGCTTTGGTGGAAGAATAATGAGGCCATTGATACTTATGAAAAGCTCATGGGAACAATGATCCCCCATAGTCAGCATTCTGAAAGTGGATAACCTTACTTATATGATGACCACTTATATACTAATCCTGGATGTACCACACATCTTTAAAATAAAAAAATAAAAATGGATAACTTGTTTTAAGAAGAAATGAGACAATGTTGAAGATATGTTGAAACCTATAGCAGCAGTCTATCTTCATAAATTTGGGAGGAAGAAATGAATTTTATGCATGCTCTTATTGAAGAGGACTGATGATTAACAGCAGAAATAATAACACCATAGACATCTCAATTGGTTCAGCTTGCACAATTCTGTCTGAAAAATTTAAATTGAGCAAACTTTCCACTGTATGGGTGTCAAAACTGTTGTGCCCAGATCAGCACCAGACAAGTGAAGAGCTTTCAGTAGAAATTTCAATCAAGTGGATGAAAATCTTGTAGCATTATTTTGAAGAGTTTTAACAGAAAATTAAATATGACTTTACCAATATGATCCGGAAGACAAAGCACAATCAAAGCAATGGCTACCAGAAGTGGAAGTGGTCCAAAGTACAGTGGACCAGTCAAGTGCAAAGATTATGACAATAGTTTTTTTGGGATGCTCAGGCATTTTGCTTGTTGATTTTCTGGAGGGCCAAAGAACAATAATGTCATATTAAAAGACAGTTTTGAGAAAGGTAGTCAAAGTGTTGGCAGAAAAATTCCCAGAAGATCTTCACCAGGAGTCTTTCTCTTTCATGACAATGCTCCTGCTTATTCCTTTCATCAGACAAGGGCAATTGTATGAGAGTTTTGTGGGAAATCTTTAGGCATCTCCCTTACAGTCTTGATTTGGCTTCTTCTGACTTCTTTTTTCTTTCCTAATCTTAAAAAAATTTTTTAAAGAGTACCCATTTGTCTTCAGTTAATGATGCAAAAAAGACTGCATTGACATGGTTAAATTTCCAGGATCATTAGTTTTTTAGGGATGGAGTAAATGACTGGTCTCATCACTTGCAAAAGTATCTTGAACTTGATGAAGCTTATATTGAGAAATAAAGTTTATAGTTTTCATTTGTAATTTTTCTGTGAACTTTTAAAAGTGCCCTTATATTTTATAATTTGTGAACATTACGAACATTACATCAGTGGTTTCCAGCCTTTTGGGCATCAGGTACTGGTTTTCCAACCTTTTTGGCATCAGGGACAATTTTTCCATGGATGTTGGGGGTGGGGTTTTGAAATGTTACAAACATATAACATATATTGTGCACTTTACTTCTATTATTATTGCATTGTAATATATAATGAAATAATTATACCACTACCATTAAAAAAAAAGCACGGATGGAAGTAGCATAAAATAATGGGTGGGTTGCCATTGATCTGGCAGGAGGCAGAGCTTGCCTACCGCTCAGCTCCTGCTATGTGTCCTGGTTCCTAACAGGCCATGGATTGCTACAAGTCTGTGACCTGGGGGTAGGGATTCCTGCATTTTACAGTACTATTTTTTCTTTTTTCCCAATTATTTAATTTTTTTCTGTAATTATTTTATCTCCCTAGCTTGGTTCTATAAATATGGCTTTTGAAGTTATTTCCTGTCTACTTCTGATCTCCAAATATTTGGCATACTTTTAATTTACATGCTTACATACCTCTCTCTATATAGTATACATATATAATCTTATATATAAGATTGTGCACTATTGTAGGTCTAATAATGACTTCATTGTGTGTGCATAGATGTACACTCAGAGTCTCATGTTCTGATCATCATTATATGACTTCCTTTTATGCTAAGGTTCTTCAGAGAGGTTTTATTCTGTACTACTCTTTCTTCAATTATCACATTATGCCTAACCTTGGAAAGGCTTCCTCTCTTGATGTATTTGAATAAAGACCTTTAGAGCAGCATACCCTGCATTCTCTCACCAGAGGCTATAGATTATCTTTTTTTTTTTTTTTTGAGTTGGAGTCTCACTCTGTCGCCCAGACTGGAGTGCAGTGGCCGCTCCCGGCCACCACAGCCTCGACCTGCTGGGCTCCGGCGATCCTTCCGCCTCAGTCTTCCAAGTAGCCGGAATTACAGGCGTGCGCTACCACACCCGGGTGATTTTTTGATTTATTGTAGAGATGAGGTCTTGCGCCCAGACGGGTCTCGAACCTGTGGGCTTAGGCAATCCACTCACCTCAGCCTCCCAAAGGCGCGGGATTACAGGCTGAGCCACCGAGCCCGGCTGCTATAGATTATCTTAACTTCTATTACCTAAAGACTTACATCTAATGGAAAATTTAGGAATACCATGTCAGATTCCAATAGCTGGGAATAGTTACAAGTTATAATAAATCAACAAGAAGATGGAGTTTTATTTTTTAAATGAATAATTAAAATTCAGGCTTTCCTTTGATATGTTAGTATTAACATTAATTTGAGTCTATGATTTACAGTGAGGCATAATGAAAATAATATTGAATAGGGTATTACAAGAGCTGAACACTTGCCTGAATTTCACTTTTTATTTGCTCTGTGACCTTGGGGAAGACAGCCTCTCAGTCTTCTCTCTCCATCAGCTAAAATTTGTGGTTATTAATACCTTGCTGCCCACTTCCTCATGGTTTTATCAGGATGAGATGATTTATGTGAAAATATTATGTAAACAGTGCAATCTATAAAAGTTACTATTATAAACAGCAGTTAATGTGCCAGTAATTGTATTAATAACAAGAGTTTTATGAAACAGGCCGCATTAGTATTCTATTTTTATTGGTCAGAAAGGCTAAGACTACCTGGTGAGTGGGAAAGGCAAGATGTGAAACCAGGTCTATCTTACATTAGAACCGATACTCATAATTGCAACACCTTCATCACTCATCTAAATAATAATAGGTACATAGCATTTTGTGTGAACAAGTGAAGGCAGTAAGAACACAGTTCTCTTTATTATCACACCTGAATTCTACATGTGAAGACAAAAATATATGTTTTTCATAAAAATGGAATGCCATGAAATTCTAACCATCCAAATGTGTGTTCTTCTCTTAGAATTTAATTGTCCTGAATCCACTCACAGTGACTGAGGAGGAAATAAGACCATCACTAGAGAAACGCCTTGAAGCCATTATCAGTGGGGCTGCTCTGTTGGCTGACTCCTCATGCACGAGGGACTTCCACCGGGAGCGGATTATTGCAGAATGCAATGCCATTCGCCAGGCTCTTCAGGACCTGCTTTCAGAGTACATGAATAATGTAGGTGATTGGTTTGCTCTCCCATTCCTATTCCCTCTCCCCTTGTATTTTGAGCATATGCTGAGATACTTTTCTGTGTGCAAAATATGATAAGTTATAAATGGGTATGTAATGTTACATGGAGTGGCTTTCTGAGTGGGTTCTACTTGTTTGTCCACAAGTCTCAGAGTACAGTGACCCTGACTCCAGTAGTTTCTTAGGGATGAATTCAGAACCAGAGGGGTGTTTACACATGACTGTTTTGTTTGTGAAAGTATTTAAATATTAGCATAAAATGAAGTCAGGTATAGAGGAAGGAAGCTAGGGTTGTACATCAATATTAAGAGATATAAAGAAGATAAAGAGAGGGACAAGTTGCTCAGGATTAAGTTGGAGAATAATGGAAGAGCATTAGAAGTTAGAATTTAGATAAGTATAAGATAAAAGCCAGGCTACAGGCTCATGAGTCATGTTTGAAGGTGTGAAGAGCTCATGCAGTTTTGACAGCTCTTAATGTTTTTCAAATGTGACAGTGTCACAGATTTTTTGCGGTTTTAGCTATTGCTCAAATTCAAGGCAAAAAATATTTGACAAGGTCCTTTTGAGAGAGAGAGAGAGAGAGAGAGAGAGAGAGAGAGAGAGAGAGAGAGAGAGAGAGTGTGTATGTATCTATACATATGTCATAGGGGGGAGGTATTTAAATGTATTCATTGTAGGTATCAGATATGCTAAGTAGACCACTGAAAATATGTATTTATTTCTATTGCACTTTTTCTTAACAAGAACGTAAGCTCATGATGAGTTTCAAGATCCATTGTCAATTGCACAAAACTTATGTATGTTGCTGATATCTTCTGTTGTGTATTTTGGTTTTAAAACAAGTTCTGTGTTAGAAGAGTGAAGTGAAAAGAGACTTTTAAAAAATGTATAGTAGTGACATTTTGAGAGAAAAGGTAAGTAGTTTTATGTTTTTAGCTTGCCCAAATAATTGTCTTAATTTTTATTTTTTTAAGGGTGGCCTTGGTTGCAAGATATCAAATGTTTCTCAATTATTTAGCTTATTAAATTGGAATGCAATTTTTACTTGATGGAGAATGTTTTCGTATTCCTTCCTGTATCCCCTGCTTTCCTTCTTTTCCCCTCTGGCAAAGGTGTGTAAACACCTCCTGAAATACCTCTTCACCCTGACTCTTCCCCCTTCATTCCTCTCTGATTTCTTGGAGTTTCTGTGTTTCATTTTCTGCCTTCTTCACTAGACAGGAGCTCTAGAAAAGCCGGGCTGTGGCCTTGGCCCTTAGCATAGAGACTTTCAGGTAGCAGATGCTCATCTTTTGTAATTATTATTGGTAATTAATATTTATTATTAAGTATTTGGATACAGCCAGTTATTATTTGGATATAGGTAAATTGAATTTAATGATTGTTTCTTCCCAGTTTTCAAAATTAAAATGACAATGTGCCTAAAACAATTAATTCATATTTATTACATTTAAATGATAACTGAAGAAAAGGTAGGGATAGTTCGCTAACGGAGAGAACAGGAAGCTTGTTCTTTGATTATTTAAGTATATTTATTTATTTTCTTTTCCTAGGGCATAATGTTCATACTTGTTGGAGGAGGCATTTTTTTCAGGGCACGAAAAACTCAATGTGTGTGTGGTAATGTCTGGCGATCTGCCCTGATGTCGGTGTAGCGGTCAGAGCAGAGGTAGCTAAATGTATGCAGTGGTGGTCCACAAAATCAAAAACCCATTTATGTATACAATGTATTAATGTTTTATTGATAAGTTTAACTCATTAATAATAAAATATGAATGTATAGTATTGTGCTAAAAAGCACTACAAGAACATTGTAATAGTCCCCTTTTATATAAAAGAGAAGAATTTTAGACCTAATGCTAGTAACTGGTCAAATCTGAGTGAGCCAATGAATATTGGAATAAAGTAGTAGGAACCAGTCTGGAAAACTGTGGGGTATATTGTCAGAACTCATCCCCAGGTTTTCTTTTACTCCGGGTTTATGTCACAAATGGTGCTTCTTTATAGTTGTTTCATCTTTTTTTATGAAAGGGAATGTACTTTTCTGGAACTAGCTGAACTCAAACATTGCTCAGAGTTTGCTCAAAGACATGGAGCAGGCTCTGGTATTTAAGTCCTCACCTTCCTATTTTAAAAAAATATTGTTTCTTCTTTGGTGAGTCCGGTTTGCTTTTCAGATCAACCAGTAGTTTACATAATTGAGCTATATTGATAGAGTAAATGCTTGATAGATAACCACAAAAACTTAAAGTATGATTAATACTCATCAAAATCTGTGCATCTCTTAGATGAATGTTATTTCAAGGGTTGGCTTAAAATTTTGTGAGTCAAGTTATTCAGCCAGAGCAGTTCAGCAATGGGAAATGAATGTAGTTTATGTTTGTCTTAGGCTCATTCTACATATATGACCAGTGTTGAGTCTAAGTAACTTTACTTCCTTAAACAGTTCAGAAAATCTTGGTCATTTTTAAAAAATTGAATTTCTATATTCAATAAATTCTTGTCACATTAGGAAGAAATTGGTAAGAATGTCTTGTCACATTAGGAAGAAATTGGTAAGAAATGAGACCAGATAGGTCAATAATTGACAAAACAGACAACCACTTAACATTATTAATGATTATGTATGTTTGCCCTAACATACATTGTCCTTTCAGATTTGTGTGTATGTGCATGTGTATAAATTTATATATATTTAGTTTTTTATTGTTGCTGTAACAAATTCCACAAACTTAGTGTTTTAAGCCACACAATTTTAAAAATAATTGATACATTTATTTATTTTAAAGATGTGGGGTACAATTCAGGATTAAGTATACAAGTGGTCATTGTCCAGGTAAAGTTTGGGCCTCCCTTTGGTCCCCACTTTGCCTGGTTTGGGATCAGGTACCCTTAGTAACATTATGTCCCCTCCTCTGGCAGTTTCTGGCTACTGCCAATCCCTTTCTTACAGTATTATGGTAAATATTCAGGGTCTGCTTATGAATAAGAACATGTGGTACTCAGTTCTTTGTTTCTGTGACAAATCACTGAGTATTATAGACTCTAAATCTATCCAAGTTGCTGCAAAGTCCATAATTTTGTTCTTCTTTATGACTGCATAATAGTCCATCATGTACACGTATCACTTTTTTAAAAATCCAGTCTAGTTTCGATAGGCAGCCCGGTTGGTTCCATGTTTTTGTGATTGTAAATAATGCTGCAATAAACATACGTGTGCAGGTATCTTTTTGGTAGGTGATTTAAGTTCCTCTGGGTATATTCCCAGAAGGGTGATGCTGGGTCATATGGAAGGTCAATTTCTAGTTCTTTTAGGAATCACTACAGCCCTGTAGGTCCAAAGTCTGGTATGGATCTTACTGGATTAAAAATCAAAGTGTTGGAGAGATGCATTATTTCCTGGAGTTCCTAGGGAAAAATCCAGGTTCTTGCCTTTTCTAGCTGCTAGAGGCCACCCTCATTCCTTGGGTCATGGCTCTCTACCTCCACCTTCCAAGCCAGAAAGCGCACATTTAATGACCTTGCGTCTGGCCTCACATCTCTCTGACCACTCCTGGGAAAAGTTCTCTGCTTGTTAGGACTCATGTGATTGAATGGGATCCAAGATAAACGCTCCATCTTAAGACCCTTAAACTTAATTAGATCTTCAGAGTTCTTTTTGCCCTATATGTTAACATATAGGTTCCAGGAATTAGGATGTGGAGATCTCTGGGGGGCTCATCACACATACCAATACCAGTCTTTCCTAGTATCTTTTGTGTAATCTTTATCAGTTCTTGCATTTTAAATCCATTATAGTCAGCATCCCTCATTCACTAAAAGCTCTATTCAGGCAAATCACATGTCTGTTTTGTTTACTGTTTTATCCCAAGCCCCAGAAACAATGCTTGGCATTTTGAAAAAGCTGAATTGAATTTTTGAATGAGAGAATGAATGAAATGATTGCATATCATCTATGCCATGTAATGGAGAAGCAGCCTCTGTGACATTAATTTAAATGAATTTCAAGCATCTACTAAATTTGTATAATGGACTGCCTGTTATAGAAGGCCATATTTTGCAAAGTATAAGTCTCTCTAAAAATCAATATGGATATTCAGAAACAATTTTTTTCAATACATTCTCAGCTTTTTGATTCACATCAGGTCATATTTAAAATAAAATATGTATTCATTAAAAATATACTTCAGAAAACATTCAAGATCAGAGAAAGTCTAGTTTTTGTCTTTTAAAACTTTGAAACATACATATATTTCTAAGATATTTCTGCTGTTTTTTTTTATACCTCCAGAATTTGTTATGTCTAGTCCAGCTTCTCTGATGTACCACATAATTATGGAATTTTTCAGCGGATGAGGCAGAACAAGGAGGCTGCCCGAAGAAGGAATGGTCATAGAGAAATCAGTTATTTTTACAGGGTGATTTTTCTATAACTGGTGAAAATAGATTTGCAATGGGCAACCATCTTCTTGAGTTCTATGATCTCAGCAGACATGGATATTTTTCTGGGTGTGGGTTGAAATTATATTGGTGATGTTAAGTGTTGGGTGTGTTGCTAGTCAGGATCTTCAGGTGATGTAACATTATTGGTGAATTTAAGACTCAGATGATACTTTACTATAGGGGATATTGGTGTTCCCTATAGAAAGTTGAGTAAGAGACAATGCTGCTATAGTAAGCATGTCAGGCCTGAGTTTCATTCAAGGACTAGTTTGCATTTCTGGACCTCTCATCTGCCTACTTTTCTTCTCTTGGTGTCTTATGTGGAAGCACATTATAGGTTCTCATTACATATTTGTTGAGTGAATAAAGAATCAAATTGACTGTTTTTGTTATTCAGAAACTTATTTTATTTGTGTGTCTTGAGTTTAGTGCATTCCTTGTCTAGAGAAATTCTGAAGATTCAGTAAAACCTACAAATAAATGTTACGTAAGTTTCCTTTTATATAGGGCATTCACCCTTCTCCTGAAAATCTATTCTGGAAATAATTTCAGCAGATTAGAATTAAACACCTATTTTCTCCTTCCCTCCTCCTTCCCTCCCTCCCTCCCTCTCTCCCTCCCTCCCTCCCTCTCTTCCTCCTCCTCCTCCTCTTCTTCTTCTTCTTCTTTTCATGGACAACTCAGGTACTATATGCTTTAAACTTTTTTGTTCTTAAATTTTCTCATTATATCACAGTGGTAGCTAATTTTTGAGTGATTTGGTTGTGTTGGAGACTATGTTTTTCAATTTATGGATGAGTGGATTTTACAACCTCAGCTAACTTAAGAGAAATAAATAGTATCTTATATAGATCTGTACAAAAGTGGATATGACAATATCAGAGATATCAACTATGCTTAGATTAGAGCATGAGGTCAAAGTTCAAGAAGATATAAAGGAATTTTCAAAATGAAGGAGACCAGATTCAGGTGCTAAAGTTGGAATATAGGAACTAATAATTCAAGAGTCAGGGAGTTGAGGAAAATAATACATAGTGGAGTCCTTATTTTATTTTCTGTGCCTAATTTAGGACTATATATTGGGCATATATTTAATATGTTAATTATATTGAAAATAAGAGCATAATTGTTTTAGCTATTATTTCTCTAAACTGCTTTGGGTTCTTGTCTTGATCCTCTCCTAAAGTTTTCTTAGTTACCTGGATAACTCTTAAATAATGAATTCAAGTCTTTCTTGACAAGCTAAGTTTGGGGTCATCTAAATCTGGCATAGAACGCACACTTTGGGATTTAAGAGGGCGTGTGCAGCATTCATTATGGAAAAGGAGGCAACTAGCTTCCTCTGTTGAGGGAATGCGCTGATCTCTTTTTGTGCTCTAATGTTCTAATCTCTCATAGAAATCAAACTTAATAGGGAGAGAATGCTAGATACATGATGACTGAATTAGTAAGAAAAGCTAAAATATTAATAGTAGGCAAAAGATAATAAAAGTAAAATAAAATAATAGTTAAAAAAAGAAAACTAACCAAATGGAACCAGATCACATGAGAAGAATAAGTGATATTTTAAAAATAAAAATAACTAAAACATAATAGAGGATAATCTAAAATATCAAGACTTAGATTCCATGCAGAGAGCAATACACTGGTGAAAGTCCCCAAAGTCAGAAAGCCTAAAGCAGCAATCCCCAACATTTTTGGTATCAGGGACAGGTTTTGTGGAAGACAGGTTTCATAGGGGAGATGCTTTCGGGATGAGTCAAGCACATTACATTTATTGTGTACTTTATTACTATTATTATTACATTGTAGTATATAATGAAATAATTATACAACTCACCATAATGCAGAATCATTGAGAGCCCTTGGCTTGTTTTCCTGCAACTAGATGATCCCATCTGGGGGTGACGGGAGACAGTGACACCTGAAGTGTGTTGCTTACGTTCAGTCTACTCCATAATCTCATTTTGGTTGCTGTCATTGCAGAAAACCCTGCTTCACAAAGATAGGGTGTTGGAAACAGAAGCAGGCTTTTTAGAGCTTTTGTGCTAATCTCAGCATAATCCATCTTGACTTTAATTCAGAACATATGGAAGTTTAAAGTTGTACTCTTAAGGCCACTTTGAGTCATTAAGGTCATTTGTGATCTCAAGCTTGATCCTTCTAGTACAAAGTCAATTCACCTGACTTATTTACAAATGAGTCATAGGTCCATTCCTTCCCAGTTTGAGCATCTTTTGTGATTGGGAAGTAATGCTCAAAATCTTTTGAAAACTGAGATAGGTGATCATGCACCAACTGGGAGAAAGAAGGCCCTGGTTCAGTCTCTTTCAAAATCTCTGCTAATGTTTGAAACATATCAAAAATCCTCATGTTCACTCATCACTCCCCTGATTCCAGTTTGGCTTTGAATTTAACCACTTTATCTGCTGACTTGAACACAGTTGTTGTTCTCCCCTGAAGTGACAGATTGAGTTTGTTGAGCAGATTGAATATGTCACTCAAGTAAGAAAATTTTGTGACCCATTCTGTGTTACTGAAATGTGCTACCAGTGGTGACTGGTTTTCTAGAAGTAATTTCTGGAGCAGCTCTAGTAACTCAAAAACTCTGGCCGGTGATGTACTTTTAGAAAGGCATCTCTTTTCTGTGTATTAGAGAAGACATGTGTGCTCTGTGCTCATCTCCTCATAGAGCTGAGCAAACAGATGTGAGTTAAGGCCATATACTCTAATGTGGTTGATAATTTTAATCGCATCTGCAAAATGTTACATTCAAGTGACATTTTTTGACTAGCCAGCATTTCTCTATGAATGACTCAGTGTGTAGATTTACATTTAGAAGTGGCCTCTTTGAACTGAGTAATGAAACCAGAGAGCTGTCCAGTCATGGCAGCTGCTTGGTCCATGTATATACGGACACAAAATGACCAATTCAGCTTTCCTGGTATGTAATCATTCAAAGATTTGAATAGTTCTGCAGCTGTGGCATTGGTGGCAACAAAAGTACACATAACATGTCTTCATGCACATCCTCCTGAAAATTATATTGCACAAAAACAAGCATTGTTGCCTTGTCATCACCACTGGTAGACTCCTCAACCTGAATTGCCTACCATGATGACCAGTTAATCCTCTCTAACAATTGTCTCTCAATATCCTCTGTTATTTCATAAATTTATCTAGTTATGGTGCTAACCAATAGAGGAACATGTACCACATTTTGAACTGCAGGCTCCCTTAAAAGGTCACAACAAATGTCCTTAGCAGCAAGCAGGATCAACATGGCTTCGCTGGATAGCTGGTCACCACATTACACAAAGCAAGCTTGGAGAATATAAATCACCTATTGCAATGAACTCATAATTTAAGTAGAACTCTTGCAATTTTCTTTTAAATGCTGATTTCTTTTTGTTGGTAGTCTTAGAGTCTTCTGCTATTTCATCATTGGGTCCTTTCCCCTTTTCAAAGAAGCTGCCTAGTAATGTTTGCCTTTTTCTCATTTTTGGCTAAGGTTAGCTTGTGAGTTTGCCAAAACTATGATTGAGACAAGTTTGTAGTATGGGAAAGAGCTATGGATGGAAGTGGTAAATAAATAATGGGCGGGACATGCACAAACTTAAATAAGTGTTGGATTCTGATTTAAAGCCTGTCACAAGATGAAGCCAAACAATTGAAATACATCAACTCACTCATCACTCACTGATAGGATTTTGATGTGAGTCTGCAAGCAATTGATTTATTATGTCTGTGCAGTCAAACCTCACTGCTAATGTTAATTTGTATTTGCAGTCACTCCTCAGTGCTAGTAGCATCACCACTTCAGCTCCACCTCAGATAATCGGGCATTAGATTCTCATAAGGTGTGTGTGCACAACCTATACCCCTTGCATGTGCAGTTCACAATAGGGTTCGTGCTCTTGTGAGACTCTAATGCTGGCACTAATCTGTTAGAAGGCAGAGTTCAGGTGGTAATGCGAGTGATGTGGAGCAGCTTTAAATACAGATGAACCTTTATTCACTTACCCACCACTCATGTCCTGCTGTGTGGCCTGGTTCCTAACAGGCCACCAACTGGTACTGATCCGTGGCCTAGGGTTTGGACTCCTGGCCTAAAGACTGAGACCTCTTTATCTTTTACCTTTCTTCAGATGTGGTCATAATTTTTATTATTTGTTGGGGCAGGTCAGTTCATCTTGTGGGCTGCTTCAACTGATCCTTTCCCCCAAAATGGGTTCCTTTACTTATTAGTGTTCAGGTACTCTTAATATCTTTCTTAGAGTTTCCTGCTATTTTTTTTCTAACATTAGATTTTGCTCATAGTTCTTTGTTACATAAAAAGAGAACTAGGTTAAATGGTATAAATGACAGGAATAAAGTAGGAATCACGTATCTTTGCATGGAGTGTTAGTTCTAAGGTCCTGAGTCTAGCATAGTTTTTAGGTAGAGCTATTAGAATGAAGAGAAAGATTGTTGTCTTAGATCTGGTACCCTGGAAGCAGAGCCTAAAATATGGGTAGGCATGAAGAAGATTTATTGGGGACATTCTCTTAGGAGATATACATATAAGGAAGTGAGAAAGCAGATTGTCAGAAACTAACTTGAATAGAAGACTCAGCCGTACTTTGGAGAGCTCTGGAGCTGGAGTGGCACTTCAGAATTGTCCCAAACCGAACTAGAAGAGTAGACCCTTTGTATTCCTGCAACAATCAATCATTGGCTGTCACTGTGGGAGCAGTATAACCTTGGATGAAGCAGCTCACTGCAACTGAGGGCCATTCCCAATAGGTACAAAGAAATGAGCTATCAGTAGCTAGTATTTCCAGCAGCAAAGGAAATCCTTGAAAAGAGGACCTGGGTAAAGTACCACATTATCCACTACAGCAGTTAATAGAAAACATCAAAAGGATGTTTTTGTAGCCCTTTAACAACGAGATATTATCCTGTGTTTGCAACTACAGTCAGTGTATTTGGCTTTACAAAGTATTTGATTTACTCTTGGTAATTAGAAAATCATCAATTAGAAAAATATTAGGCGAAACATATAATTTGTCATCCAAACTGGAATACCTCTGAAAGAGAAAGAATAATTAATAGGCCTTAATTTATCTACAAAAGGCATAAGTCAGGGTTATTTCAAGCAAATTGAGATGTATGGACACCTAGAAATTATATGTATTATAAATACAGTAATAAATATGAAGGATTTTAAGAGATATTTAACATATTTTACTAGCAGATACTGTATTAGTCATAAAAGGTAGCTAAAATGTAAAATTTGAGTTAAAATTTTATGGGTGTTACTGCAATTTCTAGGCACATAATTTTTCTATAAACACTATGCTAAGAGTCTGAACAATCATAGTCAAATGACAAATGAACAAGTGAAATGGAGCATGATACAACTGTAATAATGGTCAATGCTAAGCACAATAAGAGCACCAAGTGGTAAGTAATGAACTTCCCTGGGGTGGATCAGAGTAGGCTTCACAGAGGAGAAAGCTCTTATGCTGGCTTTTGCAGGATGAGTAGGTTCTCATCAGATAGTTCAGGGAGGGGGGAATTCCAGAAAGAGTAAGCGCCCATACAAAGGCACAGAGCAGGAACTGCATCGTTTGTTTGGCGTAAGAAATATATAAAGTTCAGTTTGGACGAAATGTAGAGGGAAGAAAGAAAGGTGGGATATGGGATTAAGTACTGACCATTAGTTTGCCAATATGCTTGTTTCAAATATTTGATAAACTTATTTATTTCCTTTCAAAACAAGCCAAATTTTAATATGTCCATCTTCCTTCAATGCTAATCAATTATGAGTCATTAAGAATATCATCTTAGCTGTTTTGTCTTTATACATCCATTTTCATTGCAATATATTCAGTGTTTTTAAAATGATTTATAGTCGGGTTCTGAATTAAAAAGTTATCTTACCATTGTGATATAAATTTAGAGTCAAAAAAGAACAACTTTTGGCTTTATTTTGGGTTAAATTAAGTTTGAACAGGATCAAGATAACAAAACAAGGATATGCAACTTGTGTGATTGATTTGTTTGGCAATTGACTATGCTTAAAATTAATTGGAGAAGACTGTACAGTTAGTGATTTACAGATTGCTAATTGTCCCAGAAAATGTTGGAATTCATTTTTAAATTGGAAGTTTGGATATATGGTTTCAGGTTTTATAATGAAAGAACCTATTGAATTAAAAAAATTATTTTAAAGGTATGGGGCTTTAAATTCAGGGTTAGGTATACAAATGTTCATTATGTAGTTACCCTTGTTGATAAGGTGTACCCCCCAGCAGTTTCCCACTACTGCCAATCCCTTTCTTATAGTATGATAGTTGTTCAAGGTCCAATTATGAGTAAGAACGTATGGTACTCTGTTCTTTGTTTCTGTGATAGATCACTGAGTATGGGTAGACTCTAAATCCATCCAAGTTGCTGAACAGTCCGTATATTTGTCCTTCTTTATGACTGCATAATATTCCATCATGTATATGTACCACATTTTTTTTTTAATCCAGTCCAGTTTCGATGGACATCATGGGTTGGTTCTATGTTTTTGCTATTGTGAGTAGTGCTGCAATAAACATGCATGTACAGGTATCTTTTTTGCACAATGATTTGAATTCCTATGGGTATATTCCCAGTAGGGGGATTGCTGGGTCATATGGAAGGTCGATTTCTAGTTCTTTCAGGAATTACCACACTGTCTTCCAAAGAGGTTGCACTAGTTTGAATTCCCACCAGCAGTGTAGAGGTGTTCCTTTTTCTCTGCATCCTCAGCAGCATCTGTTTAATATATTCATTTATTTACTTTTTTTAGTTGGAGTCTCAATCTATTGCTCAGGCTGGAGAGCAGTGGCACGCTGCTCATGGCCACTACAGCCTTGACCTGCTGGGCTCAGGCAATTCTTCTGCCTCAGCCTTCCAAGTAGTTGGAACTACAGACGTGTGCTATCATACCTGGCTTATTTTATTTTATTTTTGATTTATTGTAGAGATGAGGTCTCTCCAAGTTGCCCAGGCTGGTCTTGAACCCGTGGACTCAGACAATCCTCTTACCTCGGCCTCCCAAGGTGTTGGGATTCTTACTGGGGTTAGGCGGTATCTCAATGTGGTATTGATTTGCATTTCTCTGATGATTAGTGAGGCTGAGCACTTTTTCATGTGTCTGTTGGCTGCCCATATATCTTCTTTTGAGAAGTGTCTATTCATATCTTTTGCCCACTTTTTAATGGAGCTGTTTGTTTTTTTCCTTTTGGCACATTTGAGTTCCTTGTAGATCCTGGACGTTAGGCCTTTGTCAGATATACAGTTGGTAAATATTTTTTCCCACTCTGTGAGCTGTCTCCCCACTATTTTGGTGGTTTCTTTTGCTTTGCAGAAGATTTTCAGTTTAATAAAGTCCCACTTGTCTATCTTATCTCTTATGGCCTGGGCACTCGGGCATAGATTTATTCACTTGTTTTTTTCTGGAATATAAGCTGTAACTAGATTGGATTTAGGGGTTTTCTTAGTGATAACTACCATACTTTGTATCTGAAAAGCGCAACTAAGATTTTTGATTGACAAAACTTTATTACTACAATAATGGTTAGCTTTAATGTCCCTGAACTGCTTTAACTTCAATTTGACTTTCATATGAATTTTAAGTAGATTTCTAGTACCCTGGGGATTTGATTTGGTTTTTTTTTTTTTTTTTGAGTTGGAGTCTCACTCTGTCACCCAGACTGGAGTGCAGTGGCCGCTCCCGGCCACCGCAGCCTCGACATGCTGGGCTCCGGCGATCCTTCCACCTCAGCCTTCCAAGTAGCCGGAATTACAGGCATGCGCTACCACGCCCGGCTGATTTTTTTGATTTATTGTAGAGATGAGGTCTTGCTGCCCAGACGGGTCTCGAACCCGCGGGCTCAGGCAATCCACTCACCTCAGCCTCCCAAAGGCGCGGGATTACAGGCTGAGCCACCGAACCCGGCTCCCTGGGGATTTGAATTATGAGTGTGATTCAGACTGAAGACATTGTACCTCATTAAAAAAAAATACTTCTACTTACATACGAGAAGGATGTATTTTTTTTTTTGAGTTGGAGTCTCACTCTTTTGCCCAGGCTGGAGTGCAGTGGCATGCTCACGGCCACCACAGCCTCAACTTGCTGGGTTCAGTGATCCTTCCACCTCAGTCTTCCAAGTACCTGGAACTACAGGAACACACTATCATGCCCAGCTAATTTTTTGATTTATTTAGAGATGAGGTCTCCCCAAGTTGCCCATATTGGTCTGAAACCTATGAGCTCAGGCAATCCTCTCACCTCGGCCTTCCAAAGTGCTGGGATTATAGGTGTGAGTCACCATGTTCGGCCAAGGATGTATCTTTAATGAATACTATCTCCCTGTAAAAAATTTATTCTTAGCTGTGGTAGGCATAATAATGGCATCCTGAAGATGTCTATATCTTAATCTCTGGAATTTGTGAATATGTTGTGTTACATACATGGTAAAAGGGATTTTACAGATGTGTTTGAAGGCAGAGACCTTATGATGGAGTGGCTATTCTGATGGAGTGGCTATTCTGGATTAAATTGGCTGACCCAGCCTAATTTCTTTAGTTCTTAAAAGCAGAGAGAGATGATATGGAAGAAGGAGAAACTTAAAGCATGAAAATCCACCTACCACTACTGGCTTTATAGGTGGAGGAAGGTGACAATAAGTCAAGTAAAAGATCTCAGTTTTACAATTGGAAGGAACTGAATCTTCCAACAACCCAAATTCAAGTAAACAGATTCTCCTCTAGAGCCCTCCTGAAAGGAAGACAGCTCTGCGTATCCCTTGATTTTATACATGTTGTATTTCTGATCTGCAAAACTGTACAATAATAAATTTGTATTGTAAAATCTGTTGTAATTTGTTACGGCAGCAGTAGAAAATTAACAAAAGATTTTAATCAGGGTCATGTAGTACACTTTTGTAGAGAAAATACATGAGCAACTTTGAAATCGTATGTGAGTTGAATCTCTAGTTTTTATTTGCTACACACATAGATATATTAAATATGAGATGAGTATTTTTTAAAATTTTGGTTGACCCATAATTGTACATATTTATGGTGTACAGAGTGATATTTTGATACATGTATACAATATGTAATGATCAAATCAGGGTAATTAGGATATATATCACCTAAAACAGTTATCATTTCCTTGTGTGGGGAACTGTCAATATCCTCTTTCTAAGCTATTTGAAACTGTATAACACATTATTGTTACTATAGTTATTGAACAGTGCTGTAGAACTTCTGAACTTATTTCTGCTATCTACTTGTAAGTTTGTATCTGATAATCTCCATCTTTTCCCCTCCTCCTTACCTTGCCTAGTTGCTTAAGACTATCATTCTACTCTCTACTTTTATGAGCTCACATTTTTGTAGCTCCCACATGAGTGAGAATATAAAATATTTATATTTCTGCACCTGACTTATTTCACTCAGCACCATATCCCCAAGATTCATCTGTGTTTCCTTGAATGAAAGGATTTCATTCTTTTTTTATGACTGAATAGTATTCCATTGTGTATATACACCACATTTTCTTTATTAATTCATTTATTTATGGACATTATGGTGGATTCCCTGTCTTGGCTTGTGAATAAACATAGGAGTATCTTGGCTACAATAAACATGGGAGTATAGACATTTCTTTAGTGTACTGATTTTTTTTTCTAATAAATACCTAGCAGTGGGATTGTTGGATCATATGGTAGTTCTGTTTTTACTTTTTTGTTGATGAAATATCTCTACTGTTTTCCATAATGGCTGCACTAATTTATATTCCTACCAACAGTGTGTTAGAGTCCCCTTTTCTCTGCACTCTTACCAGTGTGTGTCATTTTTGTCTTTATGATAATAGTCTAACTGGGGTGAGATGATATTTCACTGTGGTTTTGAATTGCATTTCCCCAATGATTAGTGATGCTTTTTTCATATACATGTTGGTTATTTGTATGTCTTTCTTTGAGAAATGTCTATTCAGATCCTTTGACATTTTAAAATGATATTCCCCCCCCCCCGTGTTGTTGAGTTCCTTATGTATTCTGGATATGAATCCTCTGCTGAATGAATAGTTTTCAAATATTTTCTCCTAGTCTACAGGATGTTATTGTGTTGATTGTTTCCTTTACTGTATAGAGGTTTTTAGTTTGATATAACTATATCAACTATATAGTTGATATAATAGACAGTTTGATCTGTCTATTTTTGTTCTCTGCGCTTTTGTAGTCTTATCTGTAAAAACTTTCCCTAGATGAATGTCCTAAAGCATTCTCCCATGTTTTCTTCTAGTAGTTTTACAGTTTTGGGTCTTACATGTAAGTCTGTAATCCATTTTGAGTTTATGTTTATATATGGTGAGAGATAGGAGTTTCGTTCTTTTCCTCTGCATATGGATATTCAATTTTCCCAGTACACCCAAATATTGAAGAGGGTGTCCCTTTCTCAATGTATGCTTCTTGTTGCCTTTGTCAAAAAAATTGCTTGGCTGTAAACACATAAATTTATTTCTGAGTTATCTATTTTGTTCCATTGGTGTCTGTGTTTACAATAGTTTTGAAGTGCATTTCAAAGTTAGGTAATGTGATGCCTCCAGCTTTGTTATTTTTGTGCAGGATTGCTTGACTATCTGGAGTCATTTGTGATTTTAGAATTGCTTTTTCTAATTTTGTAAAGACTGGCATTCACATTTTGGTAAGGATAGCATTGTATCTGTAGATTGCTTTGGGTAGTATATGGTCATTTTAAGAATATTAATTTTTTGGACAACTCCTTCAGGTCCCCTTCCACTGTAGGAACTTTTCTCTCCTCTGAATAAATCCTGCCTTTTTTAAAAATTAATTTTTCCAAACAATAAGCATGATGTCTTCCTAGTTTTTCTGTTCTCTTAAATTTATTTCATTAGTGTTTTGTAATATTCACTGTAGAGAGCTTTCACCTTTTGGTTAAATATATTCCTAGGTATTTTGTTTTATTCTTTGTAGCTATTGCAAATGGGACTGCTTTCTTGATTTTTTTTTTCTAGCTGGTTTGTTATTGGTATAGAGAAATGCTACTGATTTTTATCTGTTGATTTTTTATTCTGCAACTACAATGAATTTATCAGTTCTGATAGTTCTTTGGTGGAATCTTTAGATAGATTGTTCTGTATATAGGATCATGTTGTTTTTGAAAAATGGACAATTTTACTTCCTCTTTCCAATTTGAATTCCCTTTATCTATTTATTTTTTTTGTGCCTAACTGCTCTGGCTAGGACTTTCAGTACTATGTTCAATAGGAGTGGTGAAAGTGAACATCCTTGTCTCATTCTAATTTCTAGAGGAACGGTTTTCAGCTTTTCCCTATTCAGTAGGATGCCAGTTATGGTTTGTCATATGTGGCCTCTATTGTGTTGGGACATTTTTTTTCTATCCCTAATTTGTTAAGAGTTTTCATTTTGAAGGTATTTTGAATTTTATCAATGCTTTTTCTGCATCTATTGAGATAATTATATGGTTTTTTTGTCTTTCATTCTGTCTGTTGATATTATGTCTCACATTTATTGATTTGTGTATGCTGAGCATCCTTGCATTTTTGGCATAAATCCCATTGGACTGTGCAGTATATATATATTTTTTAAATATGCTTTTGGATATGTTTTGCTAGTATTTTATTGATGTTTGTCTCTATGTTTATTGGAATTATTGGCATATATATATCTATATATATATATGTGGCTTTTTTGATCTCAGGATAAGGCAGGTTTTATAAAGTGAATTAGGTAGAATTCCCTCCTCTTCAATTTTTTGGAATAGTTTGAGAAGAAGTAGGTGTTAATTCTTTAAAAATGTGTTAGAATTCAGCATTAAAGTCACAAGTCCTTTTTGTTGTTGTTGGGAGATGTTTTATTGCTGATTCAGTCTCATTACTCATTATTGGTCTGCTCAGGTTTTCTATTTCTTCCTCGTTTAAGCTTGGTAGGTTATATATGTTCAGGAATTTATTTAGGTTTTCCAATTTGTTGGCATATTTGTTCATAATAATTTAAAAATAATCCTTTGTACTTTTGTGGCATCAGTTGTAATGTCTCCTTTTTTACTACTGAATTTGCTTATTCTGGTTTTCTCTGTCTTTTTTAGTCTAGATAATGGTTTGCTGATATTATATTTATTTTTTAAAACATTTATCTCTCTCTGTATATATATATGTGTGTGTGTGTATGTGTGTTTGTGTGTGTATTTATTACTTTTCCTGTACCCCATAGATTTGGTGTGTTTCCATTTTTATTTGTTTCAAGAAATTTAAAAATTTCTTTTGTAGGGTTTTAATTGACCCATTGATTATTCAGGACCATAATGTTTAATTTCCATGTGTTGGTACCATTTCCAAAGTTCCTCTTTTTATTACTTCTTGTTTTATTTATTGTAGTCTGAGAAAATACTTGATATAATTTTTATCTTAAAAATATGTTGAGACTTGTTTCGTGACCTAACATATGGTTTTTTCTGGAGAGTTTCTCATGTGCTGATGAGAAGAAAGTGTATTATATGGTTGTTGTGAAATGTTCTGTAAATGTCTGTTACATACATTTGGTCAATAGTATAGTTTAAATTCAATATTTATTTTTTCATTTTCTGTATAGATAACTTGTTCAATGCTGAGAGTGAAGTGTTGAAGTCCACAATTATTATTGCATTGGTGTCTATTTTCTCTTTAGCATTAATGAAATTTGCTTTATATATCTGAATGTTCCAGTCTTGGATGGATACACACACACACACACACACACACACACACACACACACACACATATACACCTATATATATTTATTTATAGTTGTCATATCATTTTGGTTTTTTGACTTAAGTCTATTTTATGTCATATAAATACAGCTACTTCTGCATGCTTTTTCATTTCTCATTCTTCCATTTTTAGTCTATGTGTCTCTTTACAGATGAAGTAGGTTTCTTGTAGACAGCATACTTTTGGGTCTTGTTTTTCATTCATTCAGTCATTCTATATCTTTAAGAGGAATTTAAGCAACGTACATTCAAGCTTGTTATTCATAAGTGTGGAATTGGTCCTGTCATTAAAAAAAAATTGTTTTCTGGTTGTTTTGCTTATCTTGTATTTCTTTATTCCTCTCTTATTGTTTATCTTTTGGGGTATTCTGTAGTGATTACATTTTATTCCTATTTCTCATTAGTTTATCTGCTCTACCATTGAGTTTTATACTTTTCTATGTTTTCAAGATTATATGTATTGGCCTTTTCCTTCCAGACATTGGATTCCTGTTTCTGTGCATTTGAGCATGTCTTCTCCTTTTGGAACTCCAAAAATGTGAACATATGTTTATTTAATGGTGTCCTACATGTCACATGGGGTCTCTTCAATTTTTAAAAAAATTAATTTATTCTTTTTATATTGTCTGACTGGGTTATTTCAAAAGAGCTGTCTTCAAGTTAAAGAATTCTTTCTTTTGCTTGATCTAGTTTATTGTTGAAGGTATGGATTGTATTTGTTATTTCATTTATTGAATTCTTCAATTCCAGAAATTCTGTTTAGTTTTTTAAATGATGTCTATCTCTTTGTTGAACTTCTCATTCAGATCATGAATTTTTTTTTATTTTTTTGTTTATCTTTGTACTCATATTTCTCACTGAGTTGTTTAAAAAATTATTAATTTTAATTTCTTTTCAGACATTGTATCGATTTTCTTCTTTTTAGGGGTCTGTTACTAGAGAATTATTGTGTTTATTTGAAGATTCATGTTTTCTTGTTTTTTTCATATTTCTTATATCCACACATTGATATCCACCCATCTGGTATAACAGTGTTTCCTACAATTTTATGTAGTAGCATTTGTAGAGCAAAACTTTTTCTTGTAGAAAAACTGTTAGTTGGATAGAGACCTTAACTTTGATTCTAGTTGGGCATAGTCGTGTAGTATCTGCCTTATTTCTTAGGTTATATTCAACATCTGTGTTGTCTGTGAGTTCCTCACAATGTCTCTGTTGTCTGTCTCAATGTCCCTCATTGGCTTATGCTGTGGTTGCCTGTGGAAGCTGCGGTGTGGTTTTTCTATGGACAATAACACCAGGCAGGCCAGTCTTCTGGCCCCTGGGGAGGAGGGTACACAGGGGCAACAGCAGTGGTGGCAGCAGGCAGTGGGTGGGCTGATCCTCAGGCTCCAGAGCAGGTGTGAGGGTTCTGCACAGGAAGGGTCAGGGATGCCAGGTAGTAGTGGTGACAAGTCCGAGTTGGCTGATTCTTGGCCCTCTGGGCCCTGTGCATGGGCATCAATAGTGGGAGCATGAATTGTATATTTATCTTTCATGAAAGGCAATTAGATTTTTATAGAAGCACCAAAGTATTTACTTTGAATGTGCTTATATGTCCCACATAAATTTTAGCATGAAGTAATTAAAATGGCTAAAAACCATTTAATGGTGTAAACACCATGACCTGTAGTGGTGCTGCATAATGGGAATTATGATTTAGTTTATTTTCTTAGCCAGCACCATCTAGTGGAAATCTTATGCAAACTGCAATGTATGCCACATCAATAATTTTAAAGTTTCTAGTAGTTGCTTAGCAGAAATAACAAGTGATATTAATTTTAATTAACTTACTATATGCAAAATACCATCTTATCAACATGTAAGAAATATAGACATAATTATAATGAACTATGTTCCTTTTTAGTTCTAAGTCGTTGAAATTCCACATATATTTTACATTTGTAGTACATCTGGACTAGCTACATTTTAAGTGTTCAATAGCCATGGATGGCCAGTAGCTACCACATATTTAACAGCATAACCTCATGCAGGAGTGCCATCTCTATCACAGGATTTTTAATGCCTGATCATCTCACTTTTTTCTATATCTTTAAAAATGCTACTGTTAGAAAAGGTAACAAAAGAAAAAAGACTACTAAGGTCAGAAATATCTATAGCTGCATTATCATGTTGTCATCACTGGAGTTAACCAATAAAATAAGCAAGTGACATCTTATACTGGCAATTGGAAAGGAACAAAACTTTCCGTATATGATAGATATTTTCCAAAGATGGATATAACAATATTTCCTATTTTTCATATTCTTTTCTGGTATGGATTTCCATCATTAGGCAGAGGTAATACTCTTTTCCTTGAATCAGGACTGGACTTAATGACTTTCTTGACCAACTAAATGTGGAATAAGTTATATTTTACAACTTCTGAGCCTAGGGTTAAAAAAACACTTTTGACTTTCACATGATTTTCTTGGAATGGTCAATCTTGGGACACTGTCTTCCGGTTGCAGTTGTTGGGCTATAAGGAGCCCAACCCACATAGAGAGATTACATCCAGGTAGGCACTATGGTTGATAGACGCAGCTGAGTTCCCAGACAAAAGCCAGCATCAGCTGAAAGCACTATGAAAATTCTACTGAGGATTCTACCGAGATACGTTGTTTGTATGTTCAGCCTATTCAAATCTTCATATAGCTCTAGCTCCAGCCAAACTTTTACTGTAGCTCCACAGAGACCTGGTGTGTGCAGTATCAACTGAATCTAGTTAAACCTCATAACCATGAGAAAGAATAAAAAATGGTTGCTTTAAACCACTAGGTTTTGAAATGGTTTTTACACAACAATAGATAATCAGAATACTACAAAATGTGATAGGCGGATTGAGGAGAAAAGAATTGGAACCTCTCTAATATCAAATGTAGGGAACAGCCTAGAAGGTACAGAAGTTGAATTAGACTGTTCCCTTGGCCATGGTGGTCAAAGGTTGTTCACAACAACTTTGTAAGAAAGAATGAAAAAACTAACGTCAGTAGGTAGAAAGATGTAGAAAAAAATGTCAGTGGATTCTTTTATAAAGAATAGAATCTTTCATATTCTTTAGGCCCTGTGTTAAAGAAAAAACTACTATCAGTATCATTATAGCAGAGCTGAAACGGGACAACCTCATCTAATTATGAGTCCAGATTCTAATGTCCAACGTGAAAACAAAACAAAAATCCTGAGTAAGCTACTCTCTTGCAGAATTCAATTTTAACAAGTTTGTGTCTGGGTGCATTTATGCTTTAATGAGGTTGGTAACTGAATTTAAGAATTGGTTTATAACTTTTCCAGGTGATTCCCAATTGATATTTATAAAATACACATGATGATCACCTGCTCTCTTCAGTAATAATGAACCAGAATCATTGACTACTGGGTGATTATATGATTTGTGCTTCATTTAGCCTCTTGTGGTTAATAAGTCTCTCCACTCTCTTGGCAATTTTAAGAATAGTAGCAGGGGCTCAGAGAAAAGGAATATGCAAAGAAAACACAAAGTTGGCAGGACTATAAGTATAGCAGTTGGCTTACAACTGGGGAGAAAAAAATAATTTTTTGTTTGGTGCATAGCAGAGATATGATAATCACTATTTGTGATAATTATGTTGTCTTTATAGAAACAGAAGGTTTTTCTAATTTTCAACTTCTTTGGAAGTATTGACTGCTCATTTTATTTAGTTCCTGACTTTTATATAAAACCAAGAAACCAACAAAAGTAAAACTAACTGAATCTACTTAATAATTACTTTAAAATTATATTCAGCTGTTCATCATACTCTACAGGCAAGCCTCTCCCTCTTCTCTCATTTTTTTGTCCCAAGAATGCCTCTCAAAGACTAGCAACTAAAATTTGCATTTAAAAATTTAAAAAAGTAATCATAGATTCAAAATAAGTTACAAACATAGTAATGGAAAAGTTCTATGTACCCTTTGCTCAATTTCCCACATTGGTTGTATCTTTGATAACTATAGTAAGGTATCAAAACCAGGAAGTTGACATATTGACATAAATTTTGGGTATAGTTCTATCACATGTATAGATTAATGTAATCTATATCACAAAAAAGTTACAGAAATTTTCCATCATTACAAGTATCTCCTTTGTACTACCACTTTTTAGTCACATCTACCCCTCCCTACCTCTCCTCCTTGACTCTATCCCATCCTATCTACTCTCCATTTCTATAATGCCATTCTAAAATATTTTATAAATGGAATTGCACAGCGTATGATCTATTATATTGACTTTTTTTTACTAAGCATAATGCCCTAGAGATTCATTCAGGTTGTTGTATCTATCAATAGTTTATTCTTTTTTTATTGTTGAGTAATATTCTATGGTATGGATGTGCCACCATTTTGACTACTATAGGACATTAGGCTATTTGTAATTTTGGCCTATTACATATAATGCTTCTGTGAACAACTGTGTACAGGTTTTTGTATGGCTATAAATTTTTATTTCTCTGGTATCAATATCCACAAGTGTGATTCCTAGGTTATATGGTATGTGATGTGTTAAGAAACTTATCAAAGTATTTTCTAGAGTAGCTATACTATTTTACATTCCTAGCAGTAAGGTACCTAGTGGCTTAGTACACTGAAAACATATAATGTTTTCACTATTTTTAATTTTAGCTGTTCTTATAGGTGTGTAGTAATATCTTATTATGATCTTAATTCTAATGGCTAGTGATGTCATATATCTTTTCATGTGTTTATTTGCCATCTGTGTATACACTTCACTGAAATGACTCATTACGTTTCTTTTTTTTGTTGCTAATTTTGTAATTGGATTGTTTGTACAACTGTTTTACTTTTAATTATTGAAAGTTATTTATATATTCTATATGGGATGCCTTCATAGATATGAGGTTTGCCTTTTTTTTGTAGTTTTTTACCCATGAAGTCAACTTCATTATTATTTTTTTCTTTTATGTAGCATGCTTTTATGTCTAAAAATGATTTACCAGGTTCTAGGTCTCAAAGATTTTCTTCTGTTGCACTTTTTTCTAAAAGTTTTATCATTTTACATTTATGATTCTGAGTTAATTTTTTTATGGAGTGTGGGACTTTTCTCAAAGTTCTTACTTTTTGCCTGTTGCTATCCACTTGCTCGGTCTATTTGTTGAAATGAGTATCTTTCATCCATTGAATTACTTTTGCACATTTGTCAGAAATCAATTTGTTGTACTTGTGTGTGGCTATTTATGGGTTATTGATTGTATTTCATTGAGCTATTTGTATATCCTTTGGTCAATATCACATAATATTGGTTACTACACCTAAATAAGAAATCTTGAAATCACTTAGAGTTACTCTTTCTATTTCATTATCCTATTTCATACTTGTTTTAGTTATTCTGGTTCCTTTGGCATTCCATGGAAGTGTTAAGATAATATTTTTTATGTCTACAAAAATTTGTTTAGATTTTGTAAGAATGATTAAAAAACTGTATATTCATTTAGGAGAAATGATAATGATACTTTATTGAGTCTTCCAGTCCATGGATACATTATGTTCCTGTGTTTATTTAGATCTTTGATTTCTTTCATCAACAGTTTGTAATTTTCATCATTGAAGTCTTATACATGTTTTGTTAGACTTATACCCAATTGTTTCATTTTTTCAGGTATTATCTTTTTAATTTTAATTTTTACATGCTAATTTGCTTGTAATAAAAATACAACTGATTTTTATATGCTTATCTTGCATTCTGTAACCTTGTTGAAATCACTTATTAGTTCATTAGTTGTTTTATTGTATATTTGGTAGATTCTTTAGGATTTTATACATAACCAACCATATCATGTACAGATAAGGACAGTTTTGTTTCTTCCTTTTGAATCTATATCTCTTTTACTTCATTTTCATGCCTTATTACACTGAGGCGTTAAGAACTTCTAAAAATATGGTGAATATGTGTGATGAAAGCTGATATCTCTGCTTTATTTTAAGGAGAAAAACATTCAGTCTTTCATCGTGAAGTATGATGTTAGCTTTAGATTTTTTTGTTAGAAAAAAATAAAGGTTAGAAGTTCTTCTCTATTCCTAATTTTCTGAGAGGTTTGTTTTTTTTTTAAATATCATAAGTGGGAGTTGAATTTTCCAGAAAGATGTCTTTTTGCATTAATTGACATGATTATTTGATTTTTCTTCCTTAGCCTGTTAATATGGTAGATTACATTTATTCATTTTCAAATACCAAACTAGCCTTGCATCCCTGGAATAAACCTTACTTGGTCATGGTATATAATTCATTTTATATATGACTGAATTATATTTGATAATATTTTGTTAGAAATATTTTCATCTATATTTGTGAAGAATATTAAGTTATAATTTTATTTTTATTTTCTTATGATATCTTTATTTTTATTATCATGGTGTTAAAGGCTTTATACAATGAATTAGAAAGTGCTACCTCCTCTTCTTATTTTAATTTTATTTATTTTTATTCTGATAAAAACCATAAGAGATTTACAGTCTTAACACATTTTTATTTATTTTATTTTTTTATTTTTATTTTTTTTGAGTTGGAGTCTCACTCAGTCGCCCAGACTGGAGTGCAGTTGCCACTCCCGGCCACTGCAGCCTCCACCTGGTGGGCTCCGGTGATCCTTCCGCCTCAGCCTTCCCAGTAGCCGAAACTACAGGTGTGCGCTACTACACCCGGCTAATTTTTTAATTTTATTGTAGAGATGAGGTCTCGCCAAGTTGCCCAGGTGGGTCTCAGGCAATTCACTCACCTCGGCCTCCCAAAGCGTGGGATTACAGGCTGAGCCACTGAGCCCAGCTTAACACATTTTTAAGTGAATAGTACATTGATGATACCTATAGTCACAATGTTACAAAACAGATCTTCAGAACCTACACATTTTACATTACTTAAACTTTAAATCTGTTGAATAGCAACTCTCATTTCTGTCTCCCTTAGGTCCTAGCTACCACCATTTTTCTCTCTGCTTCTTCCTGTTTCACAGTTTTATACACTTAATGTGAGTGGAGTGATGCAATATTTGTTCTTCTCTGATGAGTTTATTTTACTTAGTATAATTCATCCATGTTGTCACAATGTAAGAATTCCTTATTTTACAATACAGAATAATATCTCATTGGATGCATACACCACACATTTTTAATATATTTATTTCTTGATGGATATTTAGAATGTTTAAACATCTTGGATACTGTGAATAATGATGCAGTTAATGTGGGGGTGCAAATATCTCTTTGAACTACTTATTTTTTTTCTTCATATGTCTCCCTAAGGGGATTATTGTATCACACAATAGTTTTATTTTTAATGTTTCTGAGGAAACATTCTGTCTTTCATAACTGCTGCCTTGTTTTACATACTTGCCATCAATGTATAAGGCTTCCTATTTCTACACATTCTTCCCAAGATTTGTGAACTTTTGATTTTTGATAATGGCCTGCCTAAAAGATGTGAGGTGATATCTCATAGTTTTGATTTGCATTTCCCTGATGATTAGTAATGTTGAACATTTTTCCATATTCCTCTTGGTTATTTGTATGTCTTCTATTGAGAAATATCTATTCAGGTATTTTTCCAACTTTTAATGAAATTATTTGTTTTGTGGTATTGAACTGTTTGAGTTCTTTGTGTATTTTAGATGTCAGCTCCTAAGTCATATCAGATATATGATTTGCAAATGTTTTCTCCCATTCTATAGTTTGTCTCTTCTTTCAGTTGATTGCTGCCTTTGCTTTGCTTTTGTTTGATATAATTGCAATTTTCTATTTTTGCTTTTGTTGCTCATGCTTTTGGTGTTATATCCGAGAAACTAATATCATGTTAATATCATGTTAATATCTGAGTCTAATATCATGAAACTTTTCCCCTATTTTTTTCCCCTAAAAGTTGTGCAATTTCAGGTCCTATGTTTAAATCTTTAATTCATTTTGAGTTGATTTTTTTTGTACGTGTTGCAAGGAAAGATTTCACTTTTATTCTTTTGCATGTGGATATTCAGTTTTCCTAGCATCATTTGTTGAACAGACTATCTTTTCCTCAGTATGTATTCTTGACACCTTTTTGGAAGATTAGGTCACTATATCTGTAGATTAAAAGTTTTTAAATTTTATTTTTAGTTGACAAATGATTATATGTAGACTTATTCATGGACTTCTATCCTGTTTCATTAATCCGAATGTGCCTTTATGTCAGTACAATACTTTTTTATTTCTTATAGCTTCGTAATATATTTTGAAATAAGGAAGTGCGATTCCTTTAGCTTTGTTCTTCTTTCTTAAGATTGTTTTGTCTATTTGGGATCCTTTATGACTTTGTATGAATTTTTGTATTGTTTTTCTATTTCTGTAGAAAATGCCACTGGGATTTTGATGTGGTTGCATTACATTTATAAATCACTTTCAGAAATATGAACTTTGTAAAAAAATTGTCAACTGTAATAGTGAGAAGGTGGGAAAGAGTAGAATAAAAACTTTAATCTGTAACTGACTGTGAATTAAGATAACTCATCATCTTTGGATTAGTCAAGTAAGGACATTTTAACATTATTAAAACTTCCCTTAAATGAATATAAAATTTATTTATTTATGTTTTCTTTAAACTGAGTGTGTGTGTAAATAAATAAAATCGGACCATTATCTTAATTTATTCATCAATATTTTAAGTAATTTCATCAATATATTAAGTAGTTTTCAGTGTACAATTCTTTCATGTCCCTAATTAAGTTTATTATTAGTATTTTCTTTATTTTTTTCATTTTATTTGTGCTATTGTAAACGACATTGTTTTCTCCATGTCCTTTCAGATAGTGCTATGGGTTAAATGTTTTTTATTCTCCAAAATATTTTAAAAAATTTATTCCCCAATTTAACAGTATTAAGAGTGAGATGTCCAGGAGATAATTAAGTCATTAGAGTGGAGTTTTTGTGAATGATATTTGGTATCTCCATAAAAGTGCTTGATGGAGAGAATTTGTTTCTCTTGCTCCTTTGCCTTCTGCCTTGTGAAGACCCAGTGTTTCTTCTTTCTGAAGGATACAGCCCACACAAGACAACCAAACCTACTGGCAACTTGATTTTTGACTTCTCATCCTCCAAACTTTGAGAAATTAAAGTTATATTATTTATGAGTTACCTGGTCTGAAATATTCTGTCATAGCAGCACAAATAGACTAAAACAGATAGTTTGTTATTATATAGACATGTATATTGATTTTGTATCCTAAAATTTTACTGAAGTTGTTCTAATAGTGTGTGTGTGTGTGTGTGTGTGTGTGAGTGTGTGTGCACGTGTGCGTGCGTGCATGTGTGTGTGTGTGTGTGTGTGTGTGTGTGTAGTCTTTATGGTTTTTTAATATAAGATCATGTCATGCAAACAGAAACAATTTAATTCCTTTCTTATTTGGATGATTTTTATTTATTTTGCTTGCCTAATTTCTCTGGCTAGAACTTCTAGTATTATGTTATACAGAGGTGGTGAAACTGAACATTGCCTTGTTGTTGAACTTAGAAAAAAAGCTTTTATTATTTTTCACCATTGAGTCTATTAGTTGTGGGCTTTTTGTATATGGCATTTATTATATTAAGATAACTTTCTTCTATTCCTGGTTTGTTGAGAATTTTTATCATAAAAGGGAGCTTAATCTTGTCAAGTGCTTTTTCAGCATCTATGGAGATAATCATGTGGTTTTTACCCCTTATTCTATTAATGTGATGCATTGCATTAATTGATTTTTTTTTGTACTTGGGATCAACTTTGCATTGCATGGAAAAATATCGTTTGGTCATGATATATTATTATTTTAAAGTGCTGTTCAATTCTGATTTCTATTATTTTATTGAGGCTTTTTGAATTTATAATTCATCAGCTATATTGACCTGTAGTTTTATTTTCCTGTAGAGTCTTTGTCTGGCTTTGTATCAGGATAATGCTAGCCTCATAAAATAAGTTTGAAAATGTTCCCTTCTCTTAAATTTTTAGAAGAGATTGAGAAGGATTGCTGTTAATTCATCTTTAGATGTTTGATAGAATTCATCAATGAAGCTATCTGTTGCTAAGGTTTTCTTTGTTGAGAGCTTTTTGATTACTGATTCAGACTCCATACTAGTTTTAGGTATGTAGTTTTCCAGTTTTGTATCTTTTTAATGTAAACTGTTTTATTGTTTCTTTCTATTATTTAAAAAATTTCTATTTTATTTATTTCTACTCTCATCTTTATTTCTTTCCTTCTGTTAACTTAGGGCTTAATTTGTTCTACTTTTTCTAGTTCTTTAAGATGTAAATTTAGATTGCTTACTTCAGATATTTCTTTTTAAAAATATAGGCATTTATCATATGCACTTTCCTCTCAATACTTATTTTGCTGCATCCCTTAAGTTTTGGTATGTTATAGTTTCATTTCCACTAGTCTCAAAATATTTTCTAATTTCCTTTTGACTTATTCTTTGACCCATTGTTTATTCAAGTATTTTGATTTTCCACATATTTGTGAATTTTCCTGTTATCCTTCCGCTATTGATGTTGTTTCACTTAATATGGTCAGAAAAAAGTACTTAATATGGTTTTAATCTTGTTAAATGTGTTAAGATTTGTTTTGTAATCTAACATGCAGTATATCCTGCGTTATGTTCTGTGTACACTTGGTAAAAATGTATAGTTTGTTATTTTGGGGTGGAATGTCTGTATATGTTTTTAGTTCCATTAAGTCTAACGTATTGTTAAGTTTGTTGTTCTCTTTCTTCCATTTTGAGTCAGGGTCTCTGTTCTGTATATGTTTTTGTTTCTTTTAAGTCAAAAGTATTGCATTCTCTCTCTCTCTCTCTCCCCTCTTCCTTCCTTCCTTCCATTTCTTTTTTTGAGTCAAGGTCTTACTCTCTTTTCTCAGGTTGAGTGCAGTGGCATGATCATGGCTCACCATAGCCTTCAATTCCTGGGCTCAAGTAATCCTCCTATGTCAGCCTCTTTAGTAGCTGGGAGTACAGGCATGTATCACCACACCTGACTATTTAAAAGAATTTTTTTTTTTTTTACAGATGAGGTCTCACTATGTTGCCCAGGCTAGTCTCAAACTTCTGGACTCAGACAATCCCTTCCACTTTGGCCTCCCAAAGTGCTGGGATTACAGGCATGCACTACCACACCTGGCCTTCTTTGTCTTTTGTTACAGGTTTTTACTTATATTATTATAATTTTCTAATTTGTATTATATATGGCCATCTTTTCTTTTGGTTATCATTTGCATGGAATGTCTTTTATATACCTTCACTTTTAGCCTGTGTGTCTTTTAAATTTAAAGTAAGTCTTTTGTAGACAGCATATGATTGAATCTCATTTTTACTGGTAGGGAAGGACTGAGTGAGTATTGCCATTTTGTTAATTGTTTTCTGTCTGTCTTACTGTTTTCCTATGTGTTTTTAATTTTTTTGTATTTATATGCTTTGATTCATTTTCTTTTCTGTATCATCTATAGCTATTCTATTTGTATAACTATGAGCTGGCATAAAAATAAACTTGTAACAGTCTATTTAAAGCTGATAGCAACATATTTTTAACAGCTTACACTTCTACTTCTCTCAACTTTATGTTATCGATGGAAAACTTTACTTCTTTTTATATTTTTATTTATTAAAATTTTTATAGTTATAGCTCTTTTATACTTTTTTAACTTCAGCTAGAACCTATAACTGATTTACTCACCACCATTACAGTATTACAGTACTTTGTATTTTTCTATATATTGACCTTTACCAGCAAGTTTTAAATTTTTATATGCTTTCATATGGCTACTTGGTATCCTTTTGTTTCAACTTGAAGAACTCTCTTTAGAGTTTATTGTAAGGCAGATCTATTGGTGAGAAACTCCTAGAATTCTTTATCACTCTTTCATTTTTGAAGAACAATTTTGCTGGTTAATGTATTCTTTGTAGGCATGTTTTATGTTTTTTTTCCTCCAGCACTTTGAATATGTCATCCCGCTTTCTTGTGGTCTGCAATGTTTCTCCTGAGAAATCCACTTTAAATCTGATGATTGCTCCTCTGTATGAGACAAGTTGTTTATCTCTTGCTGATTTCTAATTTTTGTCTTTGACATTTGACAATTTGATTCTAATTTGTCTTGGTTTGATTTCTTTAGATTCACATTATTTTTTGTCTGTTAGACTTCCTGGATCTGATGACCATCGTGCTTTCCAGATTTGGGAAGTTTTCAGCTATTATGTCTTTAAATGTCTTTAAATAAAAATTTTAGCACTTTCTCTCCTCCTCCTGATATTCTCATTATATGTATATATATATCTCCACTTGATGGTGTCTCATAAGTCCTTAAGATTTCTTCACTCTTCACTCTTATACATTCTTTGCTCTTCTGGCTAGATAATTTCTAATGATCTCTCGTTTAGTTTTCTGACCATTTCTTCTGCTTGATCTATTCTGTTGTTGAACCCCTCTAGTGAAATTTTCATTTTAGTTATTACATTCTTTAACTCTATGATTTCTGTTTAATACTTGAAAAATATTTTCTGTGTCTAAAAATATTTCCGTTGAAATTCTATTTTTGTTAATGCATTGTTCTCCTGGTATTGGGCATCTTTATGATAGTTAGTTTTAGTTCTCTGTTGGGTATGTTGTATACTTCTGTTTCATTATGGTCAGTTTCTGGAGATTTATCTTATTCCTTTGTTTGGAACATATTCAATGTTTCTTCCTTTTCCTTGATTACTTGTGTTGGTGTCTGTTCATTATATAAAATAGCTACCTGTTTCTATCTTCAGAAACTGCCCTCATACAGAAGAGGACTCTCATCAGTTTGGCCTGACTGAAGATTCTGGGAGTCTCAAACCTTCTTGCTACTTCAAATTTTTACCTAGTTCTCAGTGGCCCCAAGACATCTAGGATCCCATAAACACTTCAAAACAGGCAAGATAGAAGCCACTGCTTCAGTAAGCCCCCAGAAAATGCAGAATATTGGACATATGGGACAGTCCTTTATTTTCTTCCCCAGGGTAAAGCTGGGAGCCCTTCCTTCCTTCCTTCCTTCCTTCCTTCTTTTTTTTTTTCTTTCTTCATTTTATAAGTGAGGGGATGAGGCGGTGGTATGTGCCAGTTTGTTATTTCAAACAACAGTATTTCTCAAAGGCCCACAGTTCACTACAATATGGTTTGTCTCATCAGCACTCTGAGACAGGCACAGCAGAAGTCAATGTCTCAGGCAGCCTCGGAAATATAACACTGGAGGTATGGTTACGTTCTTGCTTTCCTTCTCCAGGAAGAAGATAGGAACTGGTTTTTCCCCCCACCTGTCTACTTTGTGCTGAGCTAGAAGGTAGGACTTTGTTGTATGCTAGCTTGCTAGTTGAAAGCACAGTTTCTGTTCTCAAAGATCTCTACTAGGCAAGAGTATACTGGGTTCGTCAGTGATCCAAAAGAGGTAAGATAGAAGCCAGCGTCTCAGGAAGCTCCCATAAAAATCATAATTTTGGGCTTATGAGCCTTTTATTTCTTTTTAACCTTAGGGAGAAGCTGAGAATTGAGCCTTTCCTTCTGATCGTATGATGTTATCCTGAGGGTAGGGTAGGGCTTATGGCAAGAAAAGGTGGCTTGACTATTCCTACAACTTTGATGTGGCTGGTTTTGTGCTTGACTGGGATATCAGAGCCAGTTTCTTGATTTCCAATGAGGGGAATTGGTCTGGGTATTGTTGTTAAATTGTGTGCCCATTGGGAATGGTGGATCTAGGCTTTTGTAGTCCACCATCTTGCTAATGTTCCCAGGATACTTGATTTTATCATTTTCTTTCTGTCTGGAAAAATTCATTGGCACTTTTTTAGTGTAGTTCTGCTAATGACAAATTCTAATAGTTTTCCATTATCTGAGAATATTTTGATTTGTCAATTATTTCTAAAATTTAGTTTAATGAAACATAGAATTCTGTTCTTTCCTTTCAGAATTTCAGAAATATTGTGAGTTTTTCATTTGATTTCCATAATATTTTATTTTTAAAAATTACTATCATTTCAATTACTTTTCCCCTATAAATAAATATCATTTTTTTTTCTTTTTTGGTTTCAGGACTTTGTGGTTATTATTGCTTGTTTGGCTTTCTTTTTTGTTTTCAGGAGTTTGACTATGGTGTATTGTGAAACATATTTCTTTGGATTTATCCTGTTTGGATTTATTCATCCTTTTGACTGTGATTTTTTTTTTGCTAAATTTTGGAAATTTTCATCCATGATTTCTTCATGGATGAAATTCATTTTCAGGCATACCCTTCTCTTCTTTCCTTCGGTTACTCTGATGATACAAATGTTAAAACTTTTGTAGTAGGGCCACAGGTTTCTGAGACTTGGTTCAATCTTTTTAGTCCCTCTTCTCTATATTATTTAGATTGACTTTTATTGCTCTATATTCAAATTTACTGATTCCTTTCTCTTTCTTCTTCATTCTAATTTACCTACCTGGTCTCCACTCTCATTTAAAGTAGGAGGAATTTACTGTTATTGCAAGCAAGGAGTAGGAGTTTGAGCTATCTATAATGCCTCTGCTGATATCATCCTGCTGGGAGAGTCAGGAGTACCTCATTTATGTTCTCTGAATGACCTCTAGTGTCACCATGGTGAGGTGTGCTTATTGCTGGGTATGGTGTCCTGACTCTCTACTAGGCTTCTTCTGAGATTAAGGCAGTTGATATCAGAAGTGGTACCTTTTGCCAGAGAATAAGGGTGGAAGTCTGGATCCCTATATTGTCATACACCATAGGTGACCAGAGGGTAGCCTCCTTAATCTTTGCTTTATACTTACCCTTTTTTGTTATAACTTGAGTTCCACACTTTGCTGGCTGAGATGGTGGTGGTACCACAAATTGTTTTGGCTGCCGAAGAATGGTTATTGTCTAAACTTTTTGTCTTTGTGAATTACCACTTTTCTGGTCTTTTGATTAGGGAGAGCTAGTTTTTTTGTTCTTTTTTTCCTGATCTTCATTCATTGACTCATTGATATTTCTGGAATGCCCATTTTTGCTAGCATGAAACCCAAAACATATGAGGTGCAGGAAAAAGTCTCAGGGAACTCACCACTACATTGTTCCTCAGGGTAATCATATCCCTGACCAGTCTGCCTTCCACTCTCTACTTTTTAGAGTCTTCTTTTGTGTGTTTTGTGTATAATGTGAAGTATTTATAGTTGTACTTCAGTGGAAAGAATAGGGAAAATTACTTCCAATCCAGCTTTCTAGAAGTAGAAGTCAGTAACTAAGTTTTTAAGTAGACTCTGAACCTGAACCAGGTGATGGTATACATACAATTATTTGTTTTGTAGTGAAAAGTGATGGTTCAATTAAGATGTTTAATTTTTGCAAAGGTATAAGAAAATTTGTTGAGAGAAAAAGTTATCAGAGACTTTTAATAACTTTTAATGATTTGAACTAGGTTAATTTATTTAAGAGTGTAGGTGATGATATCAGATGCTGTTAATTCCCTACCCCTAATATCCATACTTTCCTCTCTTTAAGTAAAATTTAGTTTGATTTAGCCAAAAATAGCATTAAAACTTGGCAACAGTGAAAGAGTAAAGAATTGAGTGGTTTTGTGATATCCTTCTAAGAGTTTTGCTCCTCTCCCCCCAAGCATTTCATAAATTGTTTGGTAGTTTTTTGTTCTTTTTTTTCTGGTCTTCATTCATTGACTCTGACATTCTGGAATGCCCATTTTTGCTAGCATGAAATCCAAAACATACGAGGTGCAGGAAGAAGTCTCAGGGAACTCACCACTATGTTGTTCCTCAGGGAATCATATCCTGTTAATTTGTGGCACCTTTTTTTTTTTCTCATAGCACCACTTACATTCAGCTTATTGAAAAAAGGGAATACGTGATTAAGAAAGGATTCCTTGTATTAAAAAGACAATTCCTTTAAGAAAGACAGACTGCCATATACTGAAATAGTTAAAAACTGAGAAGAACCAAAGTTATTTTGTATAAGAGTTCTTAGTATGTGTTAGAAAACAATGAAATAGTGCAAAAAGTTATCCCAGAGTCAAGACAAAACTGTTATAGAAGACTTTACCAATCAGAACTTACTAAGTCTCTTGTGGCTAGATATAATTTTTAATGAGTTCTTGACTTTCCTTTGCTATTACTTTATTTTATCAATATTCTAGAGAAAATATATAGGAAAATAAATAATCTGGTTATCATATGACCAGTAGGAAAACAAATGGTTGGTAAAATTAGAAGAGGCGTTGGGTGTGGTGGCTCAGCCTTGGGAAAGTTGAGGCAGGAGAAGTGCTTGAGCCCAGGAGTTCAAGAGCAGCCTAGGCAACATAGTGAAACCTTGTCTAACTACAAAAAAAATTCTTGGTATGTTGGCACGTGGCTATCATCCCAGCTATTTGGGAGGTTGAGGTGGAAAGATTGCCAGAACCCAGGAGGTCAAAGTTGCAATGAGCCATGATCACGCTACTGCCCTTCATCCTGGGCAACAGAGTGAGAACCTGACTTAGAAAAAAAAAAAGGTAAAAAGGTAGAGGGGAACCCTGGAAGAAACCTTCTTCGTCATTCCTCATAATTGAATAGTTGTTCATGCCTGTGATAAAAAAGTTGGTAATAATAGCTGAAACATTAGAAAGATAGACTTTTAAAGTTCAGTGAAAAAACATTCTGGTGAGCTGGACATTACAAAAAGCTCGGAACGTCTCAGCAATTATAGGTACATTGGAGAAAAATGTCATCATACCCAAGGAAATCTTTTTCTTTTTTTATAGTTCTCTGACCAGTTCATTTTTAAAAAGAAAGCTTAAAAAAGTTAAGAAAAAATGTTAGCCAAAGATGTACTAAGGAGTTTGGCACAGAAGTATAAGAGTAGTGTTAGGACATCTCAAGTTTTAAATGGTTACACTACTGTAATGTAATCCAACTGTCAGGTGGAGTCTCTCTCACTTCTGTAATCTAGATAGTATTAACTTCAGCAGCCAATGACATTGATTGTATAATCCTAGAGCTTTTTCCAGGATCTCTGTGATTTCCCAGAAGGCTTTTGGTCATAGTCCCTTTTGTTTCTAGTTCTTTCCTATGCTGTATCATTCTACATCTCACTAACTGAGGAATATATTGACTCCATGTCATTAACTCCTTGGTCCTCTCCTCTTCCTTTTTTCTCTTCACTTCCCTTTTAGAATTGATACACACTTTTTTGGATTTTCTTTACACAGCCACTCAACTATTCTTTTCTTTTATCTGCTTTATCTGATGTTTCTTTTTAAAAAAATTTATTTTATAGATTTGGGATACAATTCAGGGTTAGGCACACAAATGTTGATTATGCAGGTACCCTTGTTGATGAGGTGTACCCCTCCCTCCCCTAGCAGTCTCCCTCAACAGCCAAGCCCAGCCTCTCCTTCCCCGGCAGTCTCCCACTACTGCCAATCCCTTTCTTATAGTATTATGATAATTGTTCAAGGTCTGCTTATGAGTGAGAATATATGGTACTCTGTTCTTTGTTTCTGTGAGAGATCACTGAGTATGATGGACTCTAAGTACATCCAAGTTGCTGCAAAGTCAATGTGTTTGTCCTTCTTTGTTGTTGCATGATATTCCATTTTGTATATGTACCATATTCTTTTTATCCAGTACAGCTTCGATAGGCAGCATGGTTGGTTCCATGTTTTTGCTATTGCGAATAGAGCTGCAACAAAGATATGTGTGCAGGTATCTTTTTTGTAGAATGATTTGAGTTCCTCTGCGTATAGGAGTCCCATTAGGAGAATTGCTGGGTCATATGGAAGGTCAATTTCTAGTTCTTTTAGAAATTGCCACACTGTCTTCCAAAGAGGTTACACTAGCTTACATTCCCGCCAGGAGTGTAGAAGTGTTCATTTTTCTCTGCATCTTCGCCAGCAAATGTTGTTGTTTGTTTTATATTAATTTTATTAATTTATTCTTACTAGGGTTAGGTGGTATCTCAATGTGGTTTTGATTTGCATTTCTCTGATGAGTAGTCAGGCTGAGCACTTTTTCATGTGTCTGTTGGCTGTCATATATCTTGTTTTGAGAAGTGTCTATTCATGTCTTTTGCCCACTTTTCTTAATCAATATTTTTTATTTTAATATTGTGAGGTACAGTTAAGGTTTAGGTATACAAATATGCTTCATTCATGCACCCTTATTGATAAGGGGTGTCTCCCCATCCCCAGACAGATATTGACTACTATTAATCCCACCTCCCTTCCCCGCCCCCATAGTTTCCCACCACTGTCAATCCTTTTCTTCTAGTATTATGATAGATGTTCAAGGTCCACTATATGAGTGAGAAGATGTGATACTCAGATCTTTGTTTCTGTGAAAGGTCACTCAGTATTATAGACTCTAGTTCCATCCAGGTTGTTGCGAAGTTCATGATTTTGTTCTTTTTTATGGCTGCATAGTATTCCATTGTGTATATGTACCACATTTTTTAAATCCAGTCCTCTTTTAATGGACAGCATGGTTGGTTCCAGGTTCTTGCTATTGTGAACAATGCTGCGATAAACATACGTGTGCAGGTATCTTTTTGATAGAGTGATTTGAGTTCTACAGGGTATGTTCCCAGTAGGGAGATTGCAGGGTTATAGGGGAGGTTGATATTTAGAGCTTTTAGGAATCGCCACACTGCTTTCCACAGAGGTTGCACGAGTTTATACTCCCACCAACAGTGTATAAGTGTTCCCTTTTCACCACATCCTCTCCAGCATCTGTTATTTTTTGAGTTATTGATAATGGCCATTCTGACTGGAGTTAGGTGGTATCTCAGTGTAGTTTTAATTTGCATCTCCTTGATGATTAGCGAGGTTGAATATTTCTTCATGTGTCTGTTGGCCACTCATATGTCTTCTTTTGTGAAGTTCATATCTTTTGCCCATTTTGTAATGGGGTTGGTTGTTTCTTTTCAGCACGTTGAGTTCCTTGTAGATCCGAGATGTTAGGCCTTTGTCAGACATTGAGTTGGCATATACCATTCAGCACGTTTGAGTTACTTGTAGATCATAGATGTTAGGCCTTTGTCAGATTTACAGTTGACAAATATTTTTTCCCATTCTGGGGGCTGTCTCCCTGCTCTCTTGATGGTTTCTTTTGCTTTGCAGAAGCTTGTCAGTTTGATGAGGTCCCACTTGTCTATTTTATTTCTTATGGAAGGGCACTTAGGGTTCTGATCAGGAATTGGTTGCCAGTTCCAATTTCCAGAAGGGTGTCCTATATTTTCTAAAATTCTTATAGTTTGAGGTTTTACATTTAGGTCTTTGATCCATTTAGAGTTAATTTTTGTGTATGGTGATAGGTAGGGGTCCTGTTTCAATCTTCTGCAGGTGATAGCCAGTTTTCCTAGCACTCTTTACTGAATAGGTTCTCCTCTCCCCAGTGGTTGTTGTTGGAGGTTTTGTCAAAGATGAATTGGTTGAGAAATTGAGGTTTTGCTTCCAGAATTTCTATTCTGTTCTATTGATCTATATACCTGCTCTTGTACCAATACCAGGCTGTTTTGATTACTGTAGTCTTTTTTTTTTTTTTTGAGTTGGAGTCTCACTCAGTCGCCCAGACTGGAGTGCAATGGCCGCTCCCGGCCACCGCAGCCTCCACCTGCTGGGCTCCGGCGATCCTTCCGCCTCAGCCTTCCGAGTAGCCGGAATTACAGGCATGCACTACCACGCCCGGCTAATTTTGATTTATTGTAGAGGTGAGGTCTCGCTGCCCAGGCGGGTCTCGAACTCGCGGGCTCAGGCAATCCACTCACCTCAGCCTCCCAAAGGCGCAGGATTACAGGCTGAGCCACCGAGCCCGGCTGATTACTGTAGTCTTATAGTAAAGTTTGAAGTCTGGAAGTGCAATACCTCCTGCTTGTTTCTTTTACTAAGGATTGTTTTGGCTATTCATGGTCATTTATGCTTCCATATGAATTTCTGTATTGTCATTTCCAGGTCTGAGAAGAATGATGTTGGTATCTTAATGGGTATTGTGTCAAATCTAGATTTCCTTTTGTAGAACGGACATTTTAATAATGTTAATTCTTCCTATCCATGAGCATGGAATATTTTTCCATTTGTTTGTGTCTTCCTGGATTTCTTTGAGCAGTGTTTTTTAGTTGTCATTGTGACAGTCTTTTACTTCTCTGGTTAGGAAGATACCGAGGTATTTCTTTTTTTGTGGCTATTGTGAATGGGATTGTGCTTTTAATTGGGTCTCTGCCTGCTTGTTGTTGATGTATTGTAATGCGACTGTCTTTAGCACATTTATTTTGTACCCTGAGACTTTGCCAAAGTCCTTTATCAGTGCCAGCAGGTTTTTTTTATTTTGAGTTGGAGTCTCACTCTGTCGCCTAGACTGGAGTGCAGTGGCCGCTCCCGGCCACCGCAGCCTCGACCTGCTGGGCTCCGGCGATCCTTCCGCCTCAGCCTTCCAAGTAGCCGGAACTACAGGCACGCGCTACCACGCCTGGCCAATTTTTTGATTTATTGTAGAGATGAGGTCTCGCCAAGTTGCCCAGGCGGGTCTCGAACCCATGGGCTCAGGCAATTCACTCACCTGAGCCTCCCAAGGCTCGGGATTACAGGCTGAGCCACCGAGCCCGGCTGCCAGCACGTTTTTGACAGATTCTCTTGGATTTTCAAGGTATAGGATCACATCATCAGCAAAGAGAGATAACTTGACTTCCTCTTTTCCTATTTAGATACCCCTGATTTCCTTCTCTTGTCTAATCGCCCTAGTTAGGACTTCCAACACTATGTTGAACAGGAGAGGTGAGAGTGGGCAGCCTTGTCTTGTTCCAGTTTTTAGGGGAAATGTTTCTAGTTTCTGTCCTTTTAGCAATATGTTAGCTGTGGGTTTATCATTGATGGCACTTACTATTTTGAGGTAAATTTCTTCTATACCTAGATGTTTGAGGGTTTTTATCAAGAAGAGATGCTAGATTTTATCAAATGCTTTTTCTGCACCTAATGATATATCATGTGGTTCTTGTTTTTATATCTGTTGATGTGTTGACTTATACCTATGGTCTTGTGAATGTTGAACCAGCCCTGCATCCTGGGGATTTAGCTTACTTGGTCATGGTGGATGATTTTTGAGATATGTTTTTGGATCCGATATGCTAGAAATCTTGTCGAGGATTTTTGCATCTATGTTCATAAGGGATATTGGCCTGTAGTTCTCTTTTTTTTGTTGGGTCTTTACCCAGTTTGGGTGTCAGTGTGATGTTAGCTTCGTAAAATGATTTGGGGAGAATTCCATCTTTCTCAATTGCCTGGAATACTTTCAATAGGATTGGTATTAGCCCCTTGTACATTTTATAGAATTCTGCTGGAAAGCCATCCAATCCAGGGCTTTTTTTTGTAGGTAGTTTTCTTATGAAAAAGTCAATTTCTTGAATTGTTGTTGGTCTATTTAGTGTCTCATTGTCTTCTTGTTTCAATCTGGAAAGGTGTGATATCAGGAAGTCCTCCATTTTATTTAGGTTATCAAGTTTGTTTTCATAGAGGTGTAAATAGTAATCTCTGATAATTGTATTTCCTCGGGATCAGTTGTGGTTTGATCTTCTGCATTTCTGATTTTGTTTATTTGGGCTCTTTCTCTCCTTTTCTTGGTCATTCTGTCCTGGGGTCCCTCAATCTTGTTAATTCTTTTAAAGAACCAGTTTTTTGTTTTGTTGATGTTTTCTATGATTTTTTTGTCTTCTATTTCCTATATTTGGGTCTTATTTTGGTGATTTGGATTCTTCTGGTAAAGTTGGGGTTTTGGTGGTCTTCTCTTTCCAGCTCCCTTAGGTGATTTGTTAGGTTCTCAAATTGTGATCTTTGCATTTTCTTGATGTGTGCTTGTAGAGACATAAATTCCCCTCTTAGAATGACTTCCATAGCATCCTGGAGGTTTTGGTAAGATGTTTCTTCATTTTCATTTGTTTCAGGAATCTTTTAATTTATGCTTTGATTTCAGTGTTAAACCAGTAGTTGTCCAGCATCATGCTGTTTAGTGCCCAAGTCTTTGTGGGATTCAGAAATTTTGTTGGTGTTATCTGATATTTCTTTTACTGTGGAAGATTTATTTTAGTATTCTTTCAAACATAGACATCTTTCATTCCAATAAGGTTTCTGCTGCAAGTTAGTGAAAACCTAATTTTCTATCTCTCTAACAATGCCAAAAGCTAAGTTGAATCAGAAGCTTAATAATAGTATGTTGTGCTGTTTATGTTGACAATATAACAAATGACTTAAGTATGCCAAACTTTGCCAGTTTTACTTTGTAGTAGAAAAACTTGGAAAAAATATATTCATAGGGGAGATAGGAGCTACTCATGAGTAAAGAAATTATAAGACAATCTGTATTTTCATCTGTACAATAAATAAACAGAATAACCCAACTTCATAATGGGATTACTTGCTAATTAAGAGAAGAAGACTGAAAAAAATACATACAGACACACTCAAGCATATGTATATGTACACACATATAGAACCATACGTGTGTGTGTATATATGTGTATATATATAAATATATATATATATTTTTAAAAGGCATGAAGGTAATATTACTTGTATCTTGGTAGTTATTAATGATAACTACCAATTATTTGATGCTCTGTGTTGTAATTGTTAAAAGACCCTTTAAGTAGCTATTGTCAAAATTCTTACTTTAAAGGTCAAAAATTTGACAACCACTTTGTAGTTGAACCAGTGATTGAACTTAGAAACCCTGGTCCTAGGGTTTCTGGCCTTTGTCACTCTTCTTTCATATCCAATTGATTCACTCATTCAATAAATATTCATTGAGTATCTGTTTTGCCCTTGACATTGCAAAAGATGCTGAGGATATAATGATGAACTAAATAGACACTTTTCATGCTCTTGGAAAGTCACTAGCCTTGTGGTAAAAGACATGAAATAAGAGTCCCCTAAAATAATAAACAATGAAAAACTGAGTAGAAATAAAAGAAATGTAAAATGTGCCAAGAAAGAAAACGAAACCCAGCTGGGATCAGTGGCTCAGCCTGTAATCCTGCGCCTTTGGGAGGCTGAGGAGAGTGGATTGCCTGAGCCTGAGGGTTTGAAACCCGCCTGGGCAGGTGAGACCTTATCTCTACAATAAATCAAAACATTATTCAGGCATGGTAGCGCGCGCCTGTAATTCCGGCTACTCGGAAGGCTGAAGCAGAAGGATCCCCAGAGCCCAGCAGGTCGAGGCTGCGGTGGCCGGGAGCGGCCACTGCACTCCAGTCTGGGCGACAGAGTGAGACTCCAACTCAAAAAAAAAAAGAAAACCAAACTTGAATTTAAAGGAGAAAATTTGATAAGGAAGGTTTCTCTATGCTGGAGGTTAAAGCCACAGTAGTTTATGCAAACACCTTTTAATGGAAGAGAACTCAGTGCCTATGAAGACTGGAAAGAATTCCAGAGCAGCTTCAGTTCAGAATCTGAAGGGACATACAGTTATAGATAAGACTGGGAGGCAAACAGGCAGGGAAGGGATCATACTAGCCTTTACAACTCATACATGTATGGAATGTTAAACTGAATGCAGTGGGAGAAGGATTGAAGGGAACCAAAATGAAAGGTAGACTGCTGTAAAAGCCTTGTAGCTGGTTTTGTATAATGATTAAATGACTTATATGGTTTTTCATTTGAGTTAAAAAAATTCCTAAGTGTTTTATTCTAGGAATCTTCAAACATACATGAGTTTTTCCTTTCCTCACAATATCTTGATTTAATCTTTGTAGTGCTAGTAACTCAAAGGCAACTCTCTTATTGGATTTGTAATTAAATGAGAAAAACAGCCCTCACATATGTGTCTGACTTAATGACTCCTGCTGAGGTTGAATTGTGAGAGGTTATCCATCTCCATTCTAGTTTAGTGGAATTCATTGCCCTTAGGGCGCTGGTAATATCACCTTTAGTATGACTTTAAAAATATTGATAGTCTATTTTAAGCTGAAAAGCAATGGAAGGCATATTATTATATATTTATTTTCAACTCACTATTTGAAATTACATGCTAACATGTTATTCTTACATAGGTCATCAAACATTCATACAGTAATTTATGTATAGGCTTGTTTAGAGTTTAAAATGTGGATATGTATTTTCATTTTTATTGACTTTTATATTGAGTATATTCTTAAAAACAATGTTTTAAATTAAGAATTCTGTTTACACTTGGCTACTATTTAACAAATGATATTTTATGACATTTTTTGTCTTCCTGAAAGGTGATAGACAAAATGAAATGGTTGGCAAATGTAATCTATTTTATATATTACTTAAATACTTTTGTATTTCATGTTCCTTCTTATCTGTGATAGGTAACTCAAAAATTCATAATTTTAAACATAATCTATGAAAAAAACAGCAAATTTTGACAGTGAGAAAATATCCTATACCTTAATGGAATAAAATACAAAGCAGATTCATCTTTTGAAGCATTTTAATTAGTTTAATAAGGAAAATTGTGTCCTGCTAGCAAATGAAGGTAAAAGATACTTTATTTCATCATCTCTTAAAGCCAGGAATTAAAATAAGATATGTATAACCGCTCTTAATCATATTAATAATTCTGGTGTTTGGAATATGACAAACTGGGGGTTAGAAAAATTGCTGCAGTTAGAGAACTTTGAGTTTAAATTTTAGCTCTGATGCCTTCTCCATGCCCTGGGGAAAATTTCACAACCTTTCTGAGTTTTATTTTCTTATCTGAATAAAAAAATAATAAAACTATCTGGTCAGATTGTTTTGATGATGACATGAGATAAAGTATATAAAACTGTGGTTTTCAATTCTGGCTGCACATTATGATCACCCGGGGAGCCTTAAAAAATTCTGAAGCCAAGGCCTCACTTTAACCAATTAAATCAGAATCTTTGAGGGCAGCACTCATGTATCAGAATGTTTTTTAAAAGTTCCCTGGGTAATTTTAATGTGTAGTCAGAATTGAAAACTGCTGATGTAAAAGCATTAGTGCAATGCCTCGTTTACGGTGGGTATACCATAATTGTTAGTTCTATTCTCTTCCTCTTATGAGTTAGTTTGCTTTCAATTTATATAAAAATTGGATTCCTTTTGGAAAGATAAGTCATAAACTGTATGAAAGGTTTACTGAGAGATAGGAAAAGTTATAATCATTCTTTTTGACAAATTATTATAAATGGAAACAATTAGTAGACAATTAAAAGTAACCCCTTCTCTTTAGACTTAGATATTAAAATTTTTAAAGCTTATCCTATTAAATATCAACAGAGATTTAATTAAAACCATGTGTAATTATAATAGCGGGAAGCATAGATGAATATGGACATTAATTATTTATTTAACATTGTTTAAGTTTTATAATAAATGTTTTAGTATTATTTGTCATTTCTTGAGTCACTTCTTAAATGCATCTTTGTATGCCTTTTATCTAATTACATTATGAAAATAATTCTCATTCATAGGTTATTAATTCTGGTAATATAAGTAATAATATATGCTTTCCCCAATTTATTTATTTCTATCAGTGGTCTTATCTTTCTTCTAATGTAATGGGTTCATAATTTTCAGGCCAACTTTGGTTCATTATTCTCATATTTCTTAAATAAAATGTTACCTAATTTTTTAGTTTTTTCTTATTTTGGATATAATTCAGTATTTTTTAAGCTTGATTGTGTGGAGACCTTGAGCTTTCAGCGAGTTGTTTATGGAAGGCCTTAGACAAGAGAAGCAGTAGATGAGGCCAAAGGAAAATTTCTGGGTTAAGTCCCTACTTTCACTTCAAACAGCAGCTCTACTCTCCTAGTCATAGTGAAGGTTTTGTGTAAAATTCATTTGAAAAAAGATTTCTCTACTAAAAATAAATACTAAAAATAAAGAAAAAACACTGATTTAGACTTTAAGCTCTTAACAATATGAAGTAAACTAAAGAGTGCTTGAGGGTGAAATGGAAAAAAATTACAACCAGTGGCTTCATACTTTTTCTTAGAAAAGGAATTGTCTTTGTTATGAAAATACCCTGACAAATGACTTGGGAGACTGATGAAACTGGAGAGTATGAGGGAATAGGAGATGAAGTACGAGAGTGAAAGCTATAATGCTCCTTAGTGGTGGGGGGGCAGAATAGGGGGAAACTGGAGAATGAAGGGGTAGAAAAGGGATGGCACAGCAACATGGTGGAATGGCTGGAATGAATTATAAGAACAAGGATTTTAAAAACTGAATCATAAGTTTGCATTTTATGATGCATATTATCTTCCTCAAAACTTCAGTAAAGTTCGCTAAGCACTGAGTTTAATTTTGTGTGAATCATGGAAAAGAGCTAATTTCTACATATGATTTCTTCTCTGGAGAATGCTGTGATCCTCCATAAACTGGACTGCTTTAATAGAAGCAGTAGCTTAAATGCCTGACCATATCAGCTTATGGTGATTTATAGAGACCTTGGAAAGCGCATTAGGCTTTATACAAGTCACGGAAAGGGGATTTTAACTTCTTATTGTCTGGGGTGGAAAGGGATGGACAACTTTAGATGATGAGTTAGATGTCATATGAGGAAGATGAAGCTTGTTTTATTACTGATCATCTGAATAAATAAAACTGGTTTTTTGTTTGTAAAGCTAATTCAAGTACGCTGGTCACTTTAAAACTTTTCCATATGATAACTGATATCATGTTATTGTTAACTCTTTCTCTTGCTTTTTGAAATAATAAAAAAATAAAATACATTCCCTTATTTTTGTTTGATTCGCTAAAAGTTCACATGGTGTAGAGAATTTTACGACATAATTCTTTTGTGGTTTTACATACTCACAGATGATAATTAAACAAAAAGTCAAAATGATGTTTGAAGATTCTCCTTACTAGTCTGTATTCTTGGTTGAATTATTTTCAGAAAGATATCCAAAGGAAAGCCTTTCTTCTCACTTTATGTAGACAGTAGCAATATTAGAAAAACAAGCTATATCTGAAATATGGTCTTGAAAAGATTTTTAAAAAGCCATTTTTATTTTGGGGAAGAACTGGAGAAAAAAATATTTGTGTTTTAAAGACGAACTGAGGAGTTAGCCATCTGTGCATTATAGAAAAAAATTCCACTAGCTATTGAATAAAAATTTTCTGAAGATATGCATAGATCTGGGACTTGGAATGGAGAGATACCTGTTACTATCCACTTATGGAATAGAAAAAAAAAAAAAAGACTAGCCATGCAGACTGAAAATGAAGAATTCTAAGTAAATCATTTTTTTCTTCTCTTTACACTCAATCTCAAAATAAGGCTGATGAGTCTGCTAAATATGATGGTGTTGTTGGCCTCTTTATATCTTCCCATGATGCAGCATAAGCAGATAATGGAATCTGTTCATAGTCTTATTATCCTATTTATCACTGACTTTGAGCTAGTAAACGCTCAAGTTTTGTATTATGCAGCATCATTGGAAAGAGAATGCTTTTATGACTGTTGAAGACTTCTAACGATCTCAGTTCTTATATTACTGTGAATCTTTTTGACTAATTTTTTGATTTCAAATCTTAAACTTGAATTATTTATAATAATTGAATTCATTCACCTTTGGAGAATCTCCAAGACAGTTACTAACATGACCTTTGCAGCATTAGGGGTAGTTACATTAAAGTGGAGATTAAGATTTTGATCCTCAAATAGAATAAGCTACTCAGTATTCAAACAAAAAACCAAAATAAAGTCATATTCTGATTAAAACTAGCATTTCTGTACATACTGATTCACTCATATTTATTTATTTTTTACACACAGTTAATGTATTAAATACATTTAAGTTAATTAATATTAAGTTTAATATTTCAGACAAATATAGATATTTAAGAACATTGTATTTGAAGTTTGCAAATCAAAACTTCGTGAAAATTCCAAATACACATGTAAGTGTTCATAAGATTAGCTTATTGAAAAGAGAGATTGGTTGTCATTCAAAGTTTAATTATTAAAAATAATTTTTCCCTGAGATTAAGTGATATTAAACACTGGAAGTATATTAGTCACTTGCACATTTTACCTTAAGCAATTTGATCTTTTATAACTTTTCTAGACTTAGTGGTTTTGATAAGATCTTTTAGGTAATTTGATTTAGTGAAGCCATTTGGAATAAATATGCATTGAAACCTTCTGATTTGTAAAATTTGTGAATATTGTCAATTATTTATTAAAATTCTAACAAAAATGCTTCATTTTTGTTTCCTAATTTTCAAATTTAGAAAGAAATATTATTAAAATGCCAGAGTATATTGATAGTGTGCTATACCAGAAAGGGAATAAGAGAATTTGATCAGGGAAAGTATCTACATTCATTGGATATTTACTATGTGCCAGACACTATGTTGCACATTTTACATATTTTCATTTATTTGGTCTTCATAGAAAAGTCTTGGACTCTAGGATTTACTGTGTGATGTTGGACAGGCTACTTATCATCTTCATGTACAAATCAGTTAAGTCTTTCAACAGGAGATCTGTCCTTAATATAGAAGTGTCATATTATCATCTTTCTTTACACAAGCTTTATTGTTGGACCACTTTAATCTTTACCCAGAAGATTTTAGCCCTGGGTCACATTTGCTGTCCTATGAAAGAAGAGTGTAGTACATTGAATGAGGAAATATTGATGTGATATATTTGTCAGTAAATGCATCTTACCTCAATATTTTCATTTCTTTATTCTTATTGAATGTTAGAGATATTTTTCAGATGAGGGAGATACATTGAGGACAGTCCAGCATTCAAGGATTGAAACTGGGAGAATCAGTCGTTTCATCATGGCCCTATAATCTGGTAAAGAGAAACTCATACTTCCAGCTGTTCCAATTTACACTGGGCTTCTAAATGATCAGTTTACTTCCATTTATGAGACATTGGAGGTAGAGAGTCAGCTTTTTTCCTGCTGTATTGGCTTGGGCACACACTGGAGAAGCATATCAGTTCATTTAGGACCTCAGGGAGGTTGCTGGCTATTTAGGAAATATAATACTTCCTCTTCCTAAAGCTGGGTTTATTTTTAGGATAATGACTGAGTGTAATAAGAATGTTAGTTTATAAATTCTAGAAACAATGTATTTGAAGGTTTTTGTATAAATATACATATATATATGTCCTGAAGCCATTTTGTCCCCAATGGAATTTTTCTTATTTTGCTGGTTAATAAATAGCAATTTTTTTTAGGAAAGTGATAATCAATGGAATAGATATTTTAGTAGTTAGATCCTTCCTGGAGCTTGTCCCATAATAAAGGCCAGTTTCAGGTACTGTTATGTTCCAGTAATAGTGAGGTTGACCATCTGGCGCACCCATTCTCTCCTTTCATTCTGAAATTATTGAAGAGATAATAGTAATTATTTTAAATATTTTTGATTATTACCTAATTGACCAGATATCAGCCTGTGAAGAAATTCAATTTCAATATCTAAATGGTCATCTCACAATAGTTTCAATACTAACAAACTATTATGAAAGTAATGCTATCACATTTTTGTTTTCACATTTTTGTATTTTTGAGTTTACAAGTGAACCACATTTGAAATATCCCGAGGACTAGAAAAAAAGAGTGCCCAATTAAGAGAAGACCAAAACAAAAGAAGAAAAATACAATTGTAGAGTTAAATATACTGTTTTATTTGAAATTCTCTCTATATACTTAAAACCAGGACACAATGAATACAAAAAATCTTGCTTCTCTCATTTATCTCAATTTATTCTTAAAGCTGTTCATCTTCTGTGATTAGATCCAGCCGGCTGTTTGAAGAGCTATTATTGTGATTTGACCTGGGAGGAAAATGATAAATTTTGTGCTTTAGTAAAATATGTATTTTATTTAGTTGACAAACACTTAGAGAGTACTTGCTCAGTGCCAGTTACTGTTTGAGAGCTTTATACATCATTTAACACTCATAACCAATCTATGAGGTAGGTGTTATTATTATCCCAGTTTTTCAGATAAGAAAACTAAGGCATGAAGTGGTTAAATAACTTGTACAAGGTCACCCAGTCTAGTCCAGAACCTAGAATCTCAAACTTTAGGCTATTTTACCTTTTATTCAAATCTACTTAGGTTGTATTCATTTAAAGGACTATAAATTGTGATTTGAACACTGAAAATTTATGATTTTTGTTCAAATTTAACAAAGAGAAAAATGTAAATGTACTAAGAAATGGATACACAGTCACGTGTTGCTTAATGACTCAGATACATTTCGAGAAATGCATTCTTTAGGAATTTCATCATTGTGTGAACATCACAGCATGTACTTACACAAACCTGGGTGGTGTAACCCACCACACAGCTAGGCCATATGTTACAGCCTATTGCTCCTACACTCCAAACTTGTATAGCATATTACTGTACTGAATACTTTTGGCAACGATAACACAATGTTAAATATTTGTATATGTAAACATATCTAAACACAGAAAAGGTATAGTAAAATATGGTGTTATAATCTTATGGGACCACTATTGCATATGTGGTCTGTTGTTGACCAAAATTTTGTTATGCAGCACATGATAAATAAACTATAGCACATGATGTTTCCAGAAATTTCTGGATGTATTTTCCTTAAGTTTGGGAAAATGGCCCAGATTGCCTGAGATGACAAAAGCCCAGAAAAGTCAAACCTTCATATAACTCTCTCTTTTGCATCCCACCAATTCTGGGCTTGCCATTTTACAGAATGACCATTATCTGCCCCATAATTTGAAAGTCCTAAGTGGTTACTAGGTGGCTGTCCCTTTTGAGCAATTTCATTTAGTCTCTGAGATGGGTTTATGTGAATGCTATGTGTGGCCATGATATGCACAAATGGTGTTGTGTATGTATTTTTGTATAAATGTTCACTTAGATTCTCAAAGCACAGAGAATGTAAGTGTGCTAATTTTTTTTGCATCTTTTTGCTATTCTCCTAGAGATAGGTAGGTATATAGATTGAGACTTAAAATATTATTCATTAGTTTGGAAAATTAGCACTTAGACAATTTCTCTGTGTTTGTAGGTTATCAAACTATGGATATATTCTTAAAACTTTGCAATTCACAAAGAACTATGCACTTAATGCAGCAGAGAATAATAAAAGGTTTGCTTTCCCTAAACCTTTTTTTAATCTAATGCTTTTGAGTCAAGTCATTTAAGCATCATTTCAATGCAACTTTTAAGAAGTATCTGATGAGTATTGGTAGAAGGCAAAGAGAAGTGTGCAATTCATGAACCCACAGAAAATGATTCGGTATAATAGCCAGTAACTCACACTTGGAACACCTGACAACAATTGAAATATATTAGGCCAAGAAAATTTTTTTTCCTTGGAAAGCCTTCTCAGAAGTGGCATTTTTCCCAACCTTCAAGGTAGAATAAATCCTCAATATGGTAATAACCAAGAACTGCAAATAAATATTAGAGATATTTGCTGACTAAACATCTAGCTTTTTGCACATGTGGTGACTTTTTCTGTTAATATTAGTTTAGGATAATAGCAACAATATTTCAAATATGTACAATATTTATAATAGATATAATGTGAAAAAAATAATCTCAGATAAGTTCCTTATTATTATTAGTGGGCTTTCCTCACCTCTCAACCCCACAAACTCTTTTGTTTTAACCAATGTAGGAATTGGGACAAAGGAGGACATACTGTGGTGGAAAGAGAAAATCTTAGACCTGTACTCTTACCTTCTCATGGGAAATCTCAAATATGTGGGAAGGAGACATACAAGAAAAGCTCACTCATTCCTGCCTGAAGAATTGTAGGGGGAAAGAAGACAGGGAAAACAAGATGAGGATGCAATGCTCTCTTCCTTCCTCTCCTGGAGGCCTGAATACCAGCTGGTGCAGTGACTTCCCAAATGTCTAGATATGCATGAAAGATTCAAGAATATTGGGCTGCTGGCACATATTCTGGGGGCATTAGAGGGAGGCTATAACGCAAGACAAATCTGAGTTTGCTGTTACTGTCAACATTGAGTAGTATTGGCCTCCTAACATACAAAGTTTAGACCGAAGGAATTGGGAGAAGCAGAAAACAATGTATAATCCCCGGCAGGTAGATTTGGGAGAAGTGGTCCAACAAAGACATTAATTACAGATGAAGTACTGTGAATCTGATTATAGTGAGTAAATCTTATTTGGATACTAGAATTTTCATTCAAAAATGCAGACGTCCATCTCACACTCAAGCATTCATATAGGCACATGAAACCACTTTATTGTTTAATTTCATCATCCAGGTTTTCCTGGTGGTTTTTTTCTCTCAAAGAACAATTTGGCATTTTTAAAGGTGCTTTTGTTATCTGCTGCCATGAACTGCAGTTTATTCTGCTACAGTGGTAATTAACTAAATGACTAAATGATACTCCATTGGACTGGAAGAATGAATCCATCTTTGAAATGTCTGTTACAAATAGGAATTGAATTATTAAGAGATAAATATGAATTTTTGTAAAATTATATTACAGCAGAAATTTCAAAACTTCTTTCCTGTCTTGCCAAAGTTTATTTTACTGCTAGCAGGATCTTAGAGATCAGTCATGAAAAGAGTTATCAGTGTTGGGAAGACTGAAGCAACTGGCAATAGGACTAGGTCATAGAAGTTATCAGTGCAGTCTAGAGGTAGAAAACAGATGGAAGAAGTCTTACTATGTAGGGAGTTTCATGGAGGATAAGTGGCGGGGAGCCATCCATGGAACTGGGATTTGCTATCAGGTCTCCAGTTCTTGGAAATTCTTAAGGAAAAAGAAATTTAATGTCACCAGAACTAGGGCACTAGGAAATAGGAAACTAAGACATAGGATCAAACATTCAGTTACTAGAATAATAAAAAAAAGTCCCTTTTAAAAAAATGAAGATAAAACACCAGAATGGAACCAGCATGGAAAGTTAGAAATTCAGCAAGTTTGACTTCCTACACTTCTACATACCAGGGAAAGATTCATCTCAGAATTAGTAAGATATATAGTTGAGATGTAATGGCACAGTTTTTTTCAAGTTAAAAGGATCTAGGGGGCCAGGCACAATGGCTCGCTCATGTCTGTAATCACAACACTTTGGGAGGCTGAGATGGTAGGATGGCTTGAGCCTAGGAGTTCAAGACCAGTCTGGGCAACATAGCAAGACCTTGTTACTGAAAACAAAGAAAAAAAAAAGAATAAAGAAAGAAAAGAAAAAAAATTAGCTGGGTGTGTTGGCATGTGCTTGTGGTCTCAACTACTCAGGTGGCTGAGGCTAGAGAATCACTTGAGTCTAGGAGTTTATAGTGAAAATGAACCACAAGAGTGCCACTGCACTCTGGGTGACAGAGTGAGACACTGACTCAATAAACAAACAAAAAATAGAAAACAAAGAAATAAAAAAGGATCTAGGGACTGGAAGTCAGGAAGTATATTTCCTTGCCAAATATCCCTTCCTTCTCTTTCATTCATTTTAAGTGTCATTGGATGAATATTAAATTATTTTTCCCTTGATTCAACAAATGCTTTATTTTTTCCTTGATTTACATAAAAATTAATTTTATGAAAGGTGAATTTTTGCTTGGTAAAATATGTTTGGAATATCTGGCAAAATGAAATGCATGTATAGGCATACTTCATTTTATTGTGTTTTGCTTAATTGCCCTTCACAGATACTGCTTTTTTTTTTTTTTTTTTTTACAAATTGCTATCTGTGGCAGCCCTACATTGAGCAAGACTGGAGCCATTTTTCCAATAGCATGAGCTCACTTTGTATCTCTGTCTCACTTTTTTGTAATTTTCATATTACAGCAGAAACAACTTTCCTGTCTTGCCAAAGTTTATTTTACTGCTAACAGGATCTTAGATTTAAAATTTTCATATTATTATTATTATTATTGTTTGTTTCAATGGCTTTGGGGGGTAAAAGAGTTTTGATCTAGAGTACCAACCTCCTCCATCTGTGGACATTGTACCCAATAGGTGATTTTTTTGACCCTCCACCTCTTTCTCCCTCCTTCCCTCTTCTGAGTGGTTCCAGTGTCCATTACACTGTTCTCTACATCTTTGCATATCCTTAGTTCAGCTCCCATTATAAGTGAGAACATGTGGTATTTGCTTTTCTGTTCCTGAGTTAGTTCCCTTAAGATGATGTTCTCTAATTCCATCAAAGTTCCTGCAAAAGACATTATTTCATCTTTTTTGGCAGCTGAATAGTATTCCATGGTGTATATATAGCACATTTTTATTATCCACTTATCTGATGATGGGTATTTGGGTTGATTCCACATCTTTGCAATTGTGAATTGTGCTGTGATGAACATGTGAGTGCAGGTGTCTTTTTAAATATAATAACTTATGTTTCTTTTTCTTTTTTAATTTTTTGAGTTGGAGTCTCACTCTGTCGCCCAGACTGGAGTGCAGTGGCTGCTCCCGGCCACCGCAGCCTCGACCTGCTGGGCTCCAGTGATCCTTCCGCCTCAGCCTTCCAAGTAGCCGGAATTACAGGCATGAGCTATCACGCCCGGCTGATTTTTTTGATTTATTGTAGAGATGAGTTCTCGCTGCCCAGGCGGGTCTCGAACTCGTGGGCTCAGGCAATCCACTCACCTCAGCCTCACAAAGGCTCAGGATTGCAGGCTGAGCCACCGAGCCCTGCTCTTTTCCTTTCCTTTTCTTTTTTTTGAGTCGGAGTCTCATTCTGTTGCTCAGGCTGGAGTGCAGTGGCATGCTCACGGCCACCGCAACTCCGACCTGCTGGGTTCAGGTGATCCTTCTGCCTCAGCCTTCCAAGTAGCTAGAACTAAAGGTGTACGCTACCATGTTTGGCTTATTTTTTATTTATTGTAGAGACAGGTCTCGTCAAGTTGCCCAGGCTGGTCTCGAATCCCTGAGCTCAGGCAATCCTCTTACCTCGGCCTCCCAAAGTGTTGGGATTACAGGCTTGAGTCACCACGCTTGGCAAAACCTATGTTTCTTTGGGTAGATACCTAGTAGTGGGATTGCAGGATCAAATGACAGATCTACTTTTCTTTCTTTCTTTTTTTTTTTATTTTAAAGATGTCTGAGAAATCTCTATATCTCTTCCATAGAGATTATACTAATTTACACTCCCACCATCTAAGAATAAGCATTCCCTTTTCTCTGCATTCCATGCCAGCATCTGGTATTTGTTTTTTTTTTTTTTAAATAGCCGCCCTGACTGCTATAAGGTGGTATCTCATTATGGTCTTAATTTGCATTTCCCTGTTGATGGATTATGTTGAGCACTTTTTCAAATGTGTATTGGCCATTTATATATCTTCTTTTGAGAGATATCTGTTTGTGTCATTTGCCTACTTTTTAGTGGGGTTATTTGCTTTTTTCTTGCTGATTTGTTTGTGTTCTTTGCAGATTCTGGATATTAGTCCTTAGATGCATAGTTTGCGAATATATTCTCCCATACTGTAAGTTGCCTATTTTCTTTTTCTTTCTTTCTTTTTTTTTTTTGCAGGTTTTTTATTTTTTTATTTTTTGAGTTGGAGTCTCACTCTGTCATCCAGACTGAAGTGCAGTGGCTGCTCCTGGCCACTGCAGCCTCGACCTGCTGGGCTCTGGCAATCCTTCCACCTCCGCCTTCCAAGTAGCTGGAACTACAGGCGTGCGCTACCATGCCCGGCTAATTTTTTGATTTATTGTAGAGATGAGGTCTCACCAAGTTGCTCTACCTTTGTTCTTTTTGCCTAGAATTGCTTTGGGTATCTGACTCTTTTTTGGTTCCATGTATATTTTAGGATTTTTTTTCTAGTCCTGTGAAAAATGACATTTTTCATTTGATAGGGATTGTATTGAATCTGTAGATTACTTTGAATAATATGCTTATTTTAACAATGTTGCTTCTTCCAGTCCATGAGCATGGGATATTTCTCCATTTGTTTGTGTTCTCTTCAATTTTTTCTCATCAGGGTCTTGTCATTCTCCTTGTAGAGATCTTTCTTTTTTTTATTTTAAAGATGTGGGGTACAATTCAGGGTTAGGTACATTAGTGGTCATCTTACAGGTGAAGTCTGGTTCTCCCATTGGTCCTTATTTTACTAACATCCAGGATCTACAAGGAACTCAAACACGCCAAAAGGAAAAAAAACAAACAGCCCTATTAAAAAGTGCGCAAAAGATATGAAGACACTTCTCAAAAGAAGACATACAAGCAGCCAACAGATACGTGAAAAAATGCTCAGCCTCACTAATCCTCAAAGAAATACAAATCAAAACCACACTGAGATACCACCTAAATCCAGTCAGGATGGTCATCATTAATAACTCAAAAAACAATGGATGCTGGAGAGATCTTTCACCTCCTTGGCTAAATATATTCCTAGGTATTTTAGCTTTTTGGCTGCCTTTGTGAATAGAATTCAGTTCTCGATTTGATTCTCAGCTTGGTTGCTATTGGTGTATAGCTGTGCTACTGATTTGTGTGTGTTGATTTCATATCCTGAAACTTTACAGCATTTATTTATCAAGTCCAGGAGTCTTTTGGAGGAGTCTTAGGATTTTAGATATAAAGTGATATTGTTGTCATATAGAGATAGTTTGGATCCCCCCTTTTATTTTTCTTTCCTAATTTCTCTGGCTACGATTTCCAGTACTTTGCTGAATAGGAGTGATGAAAGTGAGCATCTTGGCTTTGTTGCAGTTCTGAGGGTGAATGCATTCAACTTTTCTTTGTTCAGGATGACATTGGCTATGGGTTTGTCATATATGGCTTTTGGTTATTTTGAGGAATGTTTCCTCTATGCCTAATTTGCTGAGGGTTTTTATCGTGAAGGTATACTGAATTTTATCAAATGCTTTTTCTGCATCTATTGAAATGATCATATGATTTTTGTTCTTGATTCTGTTTATGTAGTGGATCATGTTTATTGACTTGAATATCCTGAACCACCCTTACATCCCTGAGGTAAAACCCACTTGGTTGTGGTGAATTATTTTCTTTAAAATTTTCTGTTGAATTTGGTTTGCTAGTATTTTGTTGAGGATTTTTTCATCTATGTACACAAAGGATATTTGTCTATAGTTTTCTTTTTTCTGTTGTGTCTTTTCCTGGCTTTCTTATCAGAGTAATTCTGGCTTTGTAGAACGTGTTAGGGATGATTCCCTTCTCTTCAATTTTGTGGAATAGCTTCTGTAAAATTGGTACCAGTTCTTCTTTGAAGGTCTGATAGAATTTAGTTGTGAGTTCATCATGTCCTGGACTTTTTGTTGTTGCTGTTGGAACACTTCTAATCACAGCTTCAATCTCACTACTCATTATTTGTCCGTTCAGGGTTTCTATTTCTTACTGATTCAAGGTTGAGGAGTTGTATGTTTCCCAGAATTTATTCATAGATTGTCTAGTTTGTCTAGAGGTGTTCATAATAGTCTTGAATGACTTTTGAATTTCCATTGTATCAGCTGTAATGTCTTCATTTTAACTTCTGATTCAGCTGATTTGAATTGTCTCTTTTTGTTTCTTAATTGATCTAACTAATGGACTATCAATTTTGTTTATCTTTTCAAAGAATCAATTTTTGTTTTATCATTGATTCTTTGTATTTTTTAAAATTTCAATTTCATTTAGTTCTGCTCTGATATTCATTATTTCTTTTCTTCTACTAGTGTTTGGTTTGGTTGTTCATGTGTTTCTAGTATCTTGAGGTGTGATGTTAGGTTGTCAATATGTGATCTTTCAGTCTTCTTAATGTAGACCTTAAGTGCTATAAATTTTCCTTTGAGCACAGATTTGATGTGTCCCAGAGGTTTTGATAACTTGTTTCATTGTTGTCATTCATTTCAAATAATTTTTTAAATTTCCATCTCAGTTTCATTGTTGACCCAAGGATCATTCAGGAGCAGATTGTTTAACTTCCATGTTTCTGTTTGGTTTTATGAGTTTTTCTTGGTGTTAATTTCTAGTTTTATTCCACTGTGGTCTGAGAAGGTGCTTGATATGATTTTAATTTTTTTTTAATTTGTTGAGATTTGATCTGTGGCTTAGCATACGGTCTATCTTGGAGAATGTTCCATGTGCTGATGAGAAAAATGTATATTCTATAATTTTGGAATGAAATGTTAGTTCTATTTGCTCCAGAGTCTGCTTTAATGCCAAGATTTCTTTGTTGGTTTTCTGCCTTGATGATCTATTTCTGTCAATAGAGTGTTGAACTCTCTTACTATTATTTAATTGCTGTCTATTTCTTTTTATAGGTCTAGGAGAATTTATCTTATGAAGCTGGTGGGTATTGGTGTTAGGTACATATAAATTTAAAATTGTTATGCTTTCTCATTAGATTCATGCTTTTGTCATTATATAATAATAATCTTTGTCTTTTTTTTACTGTTGTTAATTTAATGTCTGTTTTATCTGATATAAGAATGGCTACTACTGCTCATTTTTGGCTTCCTGCTGTGTAGAATATTTTTCTCCACCCCTTTACTTTGAGTCTATAGGAGTATTTGTGAGTTAAGGGGGTCTCTTGAAGGCCTTAGAAATTTGGGTTGTGTTTTTAATTCAATTTGCCAGTCTATCTTTTGAATGAGGCATTGAGACCATTTACTTTCAGAGTTAATAATGATATGTAAGATACTATTGCATACATCATACTGTTTGTTATCTGGTTGCTCTATCTTATATTTATTTATTTATTTGTTTTCTCTATTGTGTTGGCATTCCATAAGGCCTATGGGTTGTACAGTTTCCATAGTTTTTCTACTGGTGTATTTCAACCTTTTGTTTTTAGAAAACTAGTGTTCAGTATTTAGAACACTTTTGGGTATTTCTTGTAGAGCAGGGTTACTTTTGACCAATTTTCTCAGTGTTTGCTTGCTTGGAAAAGATTTAATTTACCCTTTATTTATGAAACTTAGTTTTGTGGAATACAATATTTTTGGCTGACTGTTATTGTGATTGAAGAGATTGAAGTTGGTGCCCCAATCCCTTCTGGCTTGTAAGGTTTCTTTTGAGAAGTCTGCTGTTAGTCTGATAGGCTTATCTTTTTAAGTTATTTGATGCTTTTGTCTCACGGCTCTTAAAATTTACACCTTCATATTGACTTTGCATAGCTTGATGATTATATGCCTTAGGGATAAACTTTTTGCAATAAATCTTCTGGAGTTCTTTGGGCTTCTTGTATCTGGATGTTTAGATCTCTGGAAAGACAAGGAAATATTCCTCTATTATTCCCTTAAATTGGTTTCTCAAATCTTTTGCTTACTATTCTTTCTCAGGGACACTTATGATTCTAAGTTTTGGACATTTTACACAATTCCACATTTCTTGGAGACTTTGTTCCAGTCTCTATTCTGTTTTTTTTTTTTTTTTTAAATTGTTGTCTGATTGGGCTAATTCAAAAGCCTTGACTTCAAGTTCTGAGATTCTTTCTTCTGTTCTTCTAATCTGCTGTTAAAACTTTTCACTGCATTTTCTACCTCTCTTAATGATTCATTATCAGAATTTCAGGTTTTTTTGTTTGTTTTTTTGGTGTCTCCTTGGAGAATTTTTCATTTATTTCCTGAATAGTTTTAAAAATTTCTTTATTTTGGTTTTTTATTTTCTCCTGAAGTTTGTTGATTGATTTTATAATCAATCTTTTGAATTATATGTCTGGAATTTCAAAATTTTCATTTTGATTAGGGTTCATTGCTGAAGAGTTGATGTGGTCTCTTGAGAGTGTTGGAGAACTCTTTTTTTTCATATCTTAAGAATTATTTTTGGGTTCCTTCTCATTTGAGTAGACTATTTCTTCTTATTGAGATTGGCAGGGGACTGACGTATGTACTGTAGGGTTCCCTGGGTTATGCATAGCCTTAGTGTGAATTTCTTGATTGTGAGCTGTGGCTATCCTGCACTGGGACACAGCACTGGCTCACAGCATCCTGAATTTCAGGAGGGATTGGAAGGTGGTGTTAGCCAGAATTTGGGATCAGGCCTTTCCAAACTAGGATATTATATCTGATGTGATTGGATATAACGCTGACCTCTAGTCAGGAGTGGTGGTTGTGGGAAAAAGCCAGTTGGGATGGTGGTTGTCGGCTTTGTCCTTGGCAAGTGTTGCTCTAAGGAAGTTCCAGTCAATCCAGGTGGATGGCGAGGCTCTGAGGATTACCCAAGTTCTCTGTCTGCATTGAGCCTTTGAGGGAAATGTGAGGAGTGAGGGAAAGGAGCTTGAGCACCCCACAAGAGTGTACTCCTGGTCACCCCAGTGGGGATTAGGAGGAATTCCCAGGCCACTGGAGTAAGACTATTGTGCAAGGCAGGCACAAAAGAGTTTACACAGGTAGTGAGGTTGCAATGCCGATGAGTTCCACCTTACTTCCCACAGCGGCCGCAGACAGTTTGCCTTGTGAATGTCAAAGTGCACCTGGCCTCAGGTGTTCTCAGACAACCTGCCCCATCCAGGAACTCTCTGCAGCTGTGGAGTTTGTCCTTGGGGCATGTCTCCTTTCAGACTGGCCAGAAAGCAGCCAAGGTGCCCGCAGGGTTGAGTTCCTGGGAAATGGCCGCTGGCACTGCTCAAACTTCTTTTATCCTGCAACATTCCATGTTGGCTGCAACAGGGTATGGCTGTGGGTAAGGCAGTTTTTGGTAAGGGACAAGAGTCCTGCAAGGCTCAAGTCTGCGGCAGGAGTACAGAACTCCTGAATTCTTCTCACTCACCTTTCCCACTGCATCCAGAGGCTTTCAGTGGACTGTGGTTATACAGACAAGAGTCTGGGTAGTTCCAACCCAGGTAAGATAGATTTTTCTCTTCCTTGCACTTTGTGGTTATTGCTTTTTTGAAGAGTTGTGGGGCATGCTTCTGGACTTTCTGGTGCTGAGGAATCTCTGTCTTGGTCTACTCTGTAGGAAAACTCACTCTAGCTGCTGCACATCAGTCATTTTAATCCTAATCTTCCACTGGTCTCATTTGTTGTTACTATTGTAATGTTTTGGGATCCCATTGAAGACAGAAAACTTAATAAATATTGTATTGGACCAGTAATTCTCCTGCCTCTCTTCCTCTCCTCTAACCCCTATTCCCTGTGACACAACAATATCAAAATTAATAATCTTACAATGGCTTTCAAGTGTTCAGGTGAAAGGAAGAGTCACATGTCTCTTACTTTTTATCAAAAACTAGAAGTGATTAAGTTTAGTGAGGAAGGCCATGTTGAAAGCTGACATATGCCAAAAACCAAGCTTCTTGTGCCAAACAGCCAAGTTGTGAATGCAAAGGAAAAGTTCTTGAAGGAAATTAAAAGTGCCACTCCAGTGAACACATGAAAGCAAAACAGTCATAACATTCCCTTAAGCTAAAGTCTAATTCAGAGCAAGGCCCTAACTCGCTTCAGTTCTATGAAAGTTGAGACAGGTGAGGAAGCTGCAGAAGTTTGAAGTTAGTAGTGATTAGTTCATGAGGTTTAGGGAAAAAAGCCATCTCTATAATATTAAAGCGCAAGGTGAAGTAGTAAGTACTGATGTAGACGTTGCAGCAACTAATCTAGATGATCTAGCTAAGATGATTGAGGCTAGGCTAAACAATGGATTTTCTTTTTTTTGGGAAATTGGTTTTATTTATTTATTTCAATAATCAATATTTTTTTATTATGATGTTGTGGGGTACAGTTAAGGGTTGGGTATACAAATACGTTTCATTCAGGCACCCTATTGATTAGAGGTGCTTCCCCATCCCCAGACAGATATTTGCTCATTAATCCCATCTCCCTCCCCCCCCCCATAGTTTCCCACTACTGTCAGTCATTTTCTTATAGTATTAGATTGGATGTTCAAGGTCCATTATATGAGTGAGAACATGTGATACTCAGATCTTTGTTTTTGTGAGAGGTCACTCAGTATTATAGACTCTAGTTCCATCCAGGTTGCTGTAAAATTCATGATTTTGTTATTTTTTATGGCTGGGTAGTATTCCATCATGTATATGTACCACATTTTTCTAATCCAATCCTCTTTTGATGGGCAGCATGGTTGCTTCCAGGTTCTTGCTATTGTGAACAATGTTGCGATAAATATACATGTGCAGGTGTCTTTTTTGTAGAGTGATTTGTGTTCTTCCGGTAGGGGGAAGAATTCCCAGTAGGGGGATTGCGGGGTCGTATGGGAGGTAGATATTTAGAGCTTTTAGGAATCGCCACACTGCTTTCCACAGAGGTTGCACTAGTTTACACTCCCACCAACAGTGTAGAAGTGTTCCCTTTTCTCCACACTCTCTCCAGCAGCTGTTATTTTTTGAGTTGTTGATAATTGCCATTCTGACTGGAGTTAGGTGGTATCTCAGTGTGGTTTTGATTTGCATCTCCCTGATGATTAGTGAAGTTGAACATTTCTTCATATGTCTGTTGGCTGCTCGAAAAACCAAAAGAAGAGTATGGGTCTCTCCCAGACCCCCAGGAAGGCAGACACTGAGAAAAATGGATTTTCAATGTAGACAAAACAGCCTTCTAGTGGGAGAAGATGCCATTTAGGCTTCTCACAGCTAGAGAGGAGAAATTAATGACTAGTTTCAAAGCTTCAAAGAATAAGCTGATTCTCTTGTTATTGGCTCTTGTAGCCGGTGACTTTATGTTCTTGAAGCCAATGTTCATCTACCTTTCCGAAAATTTTGAGACCTTAAGAATTATGCTAAACTTACTTTATCTGTGATCTACAAATGAAACAACAAAGCCAAGATAATAGCACATCTGTTTACAGCATGGTATACTAAATATTTTAAGCCCAATATTGAGACATACTTCTGAGAAATATATTCCATAAACTTATTTCTTTTAAAATATTGCTATTCATTGGCAGTGCATCTGATCACCCAACAGATGTACAAGTAAATACAGTTTTTTTCATGCTTGGTGATAAAACATCCATTCTGCAGCCTTTGGCTCAAGGAGTAATTTTTACTTTAAAGTCTTATTATTTAAGAAATTCTTTTCTTAAGATTATGCCATAGATAGTGATTTCTCTGATGGATTTGCGGAAAATAAATTGAAAACCTTCTGGAAAGGATTCACCATTCTAGATACCATTAAAAGTATTCATGATTCATGGGAGGAGGTCAAAATATCAACTTAACAGGAGTTTGGAATAAGATTATTCCAACCCTTATGAATAACTTTGAGGAGTTCAAAACTTCAGTTGAGGATTCACAGCAGATGTGGTAGAAATAGAAAGAGAACTTGAATTAGAAGTAGAGTCTGTAGAAGTGACTGAAGTACTGCCATCTCAAGATAAACTTAAATGGATAAGGAGTTGCTTCTAATGGATGAGCAAAGAAAGTGGTTTCTTGAGATGGAATCTACTCCTGGTGAAGATGTGGTGAACACTGTTGAAATGACAACAAAGAATTTAGAATATTCCAGGAACTTAGTTGAAAAAGCTGTGGCAGGGTTTGAGAGGACTGACTGCAATTTTGAAAGTTTTACTATGGGGAAAATGCTATCAAACAACATCACATTCTACAGGGAAACTTTTTGTGAAAGAGAAAGTCAATTGATGCAGCAAATTTCATTTTTGTCTTATTTTAAGAAATTGCCACAAGGCATCCCAACCTTCAGCAACAGCCACTCTGATTAGTCAGCAGCTATCAACATCAGGGCAAGACCCTCCACCAGCGAAAAGATTAGGACTCCCTGAAGGCTCAGGTGATCATTAGCATTCTTTGCACTAAAATATTTTTAGCTTAAGGTATGTAGACTGTTTTTTAGACATAATGCTATTGCATACTTAATAGACTATAGTATAGTATAAATGTAACTTTTTATGCACTGGAAAATCTAAAAATTTCTGTGACTTATAGCAATATTTACTTTTTTACAGTGATCTCATACTGAGTCTGCAGTATCTCCATGGTATGCATGAACTCTTTAACCCAGCAAGCTCACTGTTTGTGACTGGAAAAAACCAAAGTGGTTATATACACACTACACATGCCTCACACAAATATATGCTGATATATGCATACAACTATTTTTTCTGAAAGGAGCTCAGAAATCTGAAAAGTTATAATTTATCAGGAGAGAGAACTGTGGAGAAGAGGAGAATGTATCTTCTATTTTTACTAACCTTGAGCATGTTCTACTTTTTAAAAAGGCAACAAGCGGTTATCTGAGCAAAGGCATTATGGACATAGTTTTGTTCTCCAATAATCTCTTTTTTTCTCCCATCTGCCCTGACATGTATATTTCCTAAGCCCTAGTAAATGCTATTTCTCTCCTGGTAAAGAAAACATTATTTTCATTAAAAAATTTGTATAAGAATATTAATCTTTTCTTTGTAGAATATGTTTGTTTTTATAAATCAAGTATATGGAAAAATTGCACCAAGCTCTTGCTGTAGGTGTACACTGAATTACCAGCTTCTTATCATTTTGGTATATTTTATACCAGAAAAGATATAACTATGCATTTGTTTATTAAACTGTAAATTTGCTTGGAGCTTGGGTTTTATATGCCTCTAAAACCTATAAATAAGGAAAAAATCTAGATATATTTTAGAATATATAAAATGCTTTCCAGTTAATTTGGTGTTTTATATAAATTTTATCTATATTTATAGTCATGACCTTGTATATCCCATAAAAATAGAGAAGAAAATCAAGTCTAAGGCAGCTGCATTTATATTTTTGGTGAATGTTCACATAGAAAGAAAATAGCTGCTTTTGCCCTGAGTCTTAGACGCCAAGTTGATATCAGTAATTTAGGGCCATTATCAGACAAAAATGTCCTTTGCTACGGCTAGTCTGTTGAACCCAGCATGTCTTCTCAATTCTTCATTCTCAGAGGCTGAACTCTGTTCCAAGGGGGTAATTTTAGCTTGGTCATTGTCACATAATGCGAATATTACCGTACATGACCACACTTCCCCAGGGATAATGGCACAGCTGGGCTGCCAATTGGGCTTAGAAGAATGACGTCAGGTTTATTTTGCTGCCAGCAGTATTGGGAAGCCAAACCTTGCTTTGGCTGGGGAGATGATAGAATAGTAACGGATATTTTGATGTTATATAGCACTTGCTTGTTAAAAGAAAAAAAGTAGAGTGCTTTTGCAAGCATTAATTAAACCTAGCAGCATTCCTTTTAGGCTGATAAGTGTTATCATGGTGTGCATTTTAGAGATTTGTGTTTCTTTATTTATGGTAATGTGTAGAGTTGGATAATTAGACTATGGTTAAATGAAAGAGATGAATACAAAAACAAGTAACTTGGATTCCTTTTCTTGGCTTTAATCACCAAATATTCTCTTTGAGATGGCAAGAGAGAATGATTGTACATTGAGGTGATATTACATTTTAAGCCCCTTGAGAACAGAGACGCTTCCATTTTCTTAGCTCTTTTAGGATGGAATGATTTTAATAGTGTTTCTATATACATTTGTCATGCTCTTTATCTCTCTCTCTCTTTATTTCTTTCTTTCTTTTCTTTTTCTTTCTCGAGTCTGAGTCTCATTCTGTCACTCAGGCTGGAGTGCAGTGGCATGTTGACCTGTTGGGCTCAGGCGATCCTTCCACCTCAACCATCCAAGTAGCTGGAAATACAGGCACGCACTACCACGCTTGGCTAATTTTTTTTTTTTAATATTGTAGAGATGAGGTCTCACCAAGTTGCCTAGTCTATCAATCCTCTCACCTTGACCTTCCAAAGTGCTGGGACTACAGGCTTGAGCCACTACGCCTAGCTTTTTTTCGAGTTGGAGTCTTACTCTGTCACCTAGCTTGCAGTGCAGGAGCATGCTCATGGCTACCGCAGCCTCCACCTGCTGGGCTCAGGTGATCCTTTCACCTCAGCCTTCCAAGTAGCTGGAACTACAGGTGTGTACTACCACGCCTGGCTTATATTTATTTATTTATTTATTGTAGAGATGAAGTCTCACCAAGTTGCCCAGGTTGGTTTCAAACCCCCGAGCTTGGCAGTCCTCTTGCGACCTCCCAAAGTGCTGGGATTACAGGCTTGAGTCACATCGCCTGGCCTCTTTATGTCTTTCTTGGCATATGATCAACACCTCACACATTACATAGTTTTAAAGATGACATGTAGTATAGCAATACTTCCTTGGAATTAGAGGGCACTGCTCATACATACCACTTCAGTGGCCTTTTGAAGGCCTTCTCACCAGGAAAGAGAATAACAACAGAACTGGTGCTCCCCTATTTCATATGGCATATAAAACTAACTAGGACTTGACCTACTCTTAGTATGTTAATACTTAGAGTACCAAAAAAAGGACTTTGTTTTGCCATTTTTCACAGTCTTTGCTATGGGGTCATATCAAAGTTTGAAAATAAATGTTTGCTTTTCACTTTGTATCTATCTTCTTTTAAATTGTACTTGTTTTTCTTCCAGTTTATAGGACATCTCTTCTCGTACATATAACTAGTACATTTAGAAGTCTTTTTCTTTTAAAAATGTTTATTTAAAATTTTATTTATGCATGCCTAGGATATATGCAATTATTTTTTAAACCAGTTGTATATAATTATTAACATGAATATTTGTTCTGTGTTAGAGCTGGGCTATGAATGCAGCGCATTCTGATATCCTAAAACAAAATAATCATAAATACTGGCAATTTGTTTAAACTTTCAGATGAATTTAAATCTTTAAATGTATTCTTAGTTGTAACACACAAAAAAAGAATTTTGTATAATTGATAGTCTATAGACAATATCATCTTATAGAGAAGTGATGAGCTTAACAATTTTAAGACTCTCTTTTTATGACTATTTACAATAGCAATTTGAATGAACAGAAATAGATGTGTGTTATATAATAGATTAGAAATAAGGAATGTTTTCAAGGATTAAAAAAGCCTCATCAATTCTACTGCCTTTCTTTAGTAAGATATTTTTCTAGTACATTCTTACTTTGAGGCTTTTTGCAAATTGTTCAAAGAATTAAAGAAGGCACTCTGTAAACTGATCAAAGTCTCTATGTGTCTAGTGTGGACTTAGAAATTCCATGTTTATTAGAAAAAATTAAATCTTTAAATCTTTTCTCAGAAATTTCCCTTTGAGTTAATAACAGCTTCTATTGGGACATGGGTTTAAACATAATTAAATAAACTGATCTTTTAAATTCTGTACCATAACAGTATTCTGTTTTGTAGACACAATGATTAAAACATTATTTACTCTCTTATTTCCACATCCACTAAAACATGGATTTATATTTGGCTTTCAAATATTATTTTTGAACAGCATTTGAAAAATCATAGCAAGTTTAAAAATCATATAAATACATATTCCTTCTTTTCATATTTTTTATTGTATCTAAAATTTTATGAATATAATTTTATTTCATATTCATAATAGACAGGTGTATATCAGTTAAATATATCAAAGCTTATTAAGATCTGTGCTCATCTCTAGTTCCCAAGAAAAACTATTTGAAAGTACCCTATCTACTCTCCCTATCCCTTAGGCCATTTAATTTTTATGTAATATCTGATATTTCCCACAGTGGGAAATGCATGGGTACTAATGGATAGATCAACATACACAAAACAGAATAAACAATAAGGAAACTATTTTTTTTCCTGATTTGGCCCATCTCTGATGGTTCAGTTTGAGTTAAGGGCTCCTCCAAATCCTCTGAGAAGATGGCAGCTGCCATTTGAACCCTCTAGTTGAAAGGAGTATTTATTAGAAGAGGTGTTTTGAGACATAAGACAATGTATACTCTATAAGCTGTCATTTAATGAACATATGTGTGTTGTATCAGGAATAGTTCTGGGTACCTATAACCATTTCCTCTAAGGAGGACAAAATAAACAAATGTTAAAGCTGATCAAGGAGTATCTGATACAGCAGTTTACATAGTGAGATGCCCAGTCAGCAAAGTTTTAGTTCTGTTTCAAAAGACAGGGATCTATGAGTCACTTATTTAGCTCACTACAAATTATTATCTATGGAAGAGTATGATTTATAGATAAAAAATTTATATTTTTGTTAAATCCTAGAAAAGCTTGTTTCTGCTGTTGATGTTTTTTTTCTGATGCTTGTCTGAAGGGATTCACTGCTAGTGTTTTTGTTAGTGAGATATGGGCGCTGTGCTCCTGAGTTCTAAATCCTCATTAATTCCAAGACTTCTTATGGATTTTATTTTGTTTAATTTTTTTATTTTAAAGATGTGGGGTACAATTCAGGGTTAGGTATACAAATGTTCATTATGCAGGTACCCTTGTTGATGGGGGAGGTGCCCCACCTCCCCTGGCTGTTTCCCACTACTGCCAATCCCTTTTTTTTTTTTGAGTTGGAGTCTCACTCTGTCGCCCAGACTGGAGTGCAGTGGCCGCTTCCGGCCACCGCAGCCTCAACCTGCTGGGCTCCGGTGATCCTTCCGCCTCAGCCTTCCAAGTAGCTGGAATTACAGGCATGCGCTACCATGCCCGGCTGATTTTTTGATTTATTGTAGAGATGAGGTCTCGCTGCCCAGGCGGGTCTCGAACCCTCGGGCTCAGGCAATCCACTCACCTCAGCCTCCCAAAGGCGCGGGATTACAGGCTGAGCCACCGAGCCCGGCTGCCAATCCCTTTTTAAGAGTATTACAATAATTGTTCAAAGTCCGCTTATGAGTGAGAACATGTGATACTCAGTTCTTTGTTTCTGTGATAGATCACTCACTATTATAGACTCTAAGTCCATCCAAGTTGTTGTGAAGTTCATAATTTTATCCTTCTTTATGACTGTTATATTCCATTGTGTATAAGTACCACATTTTTTTAACCAGTCCTCTTTTGACGGGATGGGCAGCATGGTTGGTTCCATGGTTTTGCTATTGTGAGTAATGCAGCAATAAACATGCATGTGCAGGTTTCTTTTTCATAGAGTGGCTTGGGTTCCTCCGAATATATTCCCAGTAGGAGGATTGTGGGGTCATATGGAAGGTCAATTTTCAGGTCTTTGAGGAATTGCCAAACTGTTTCTACAGAGATTGTTCTAGTTTAAGCTCCCACCAACAGTGTAGAAGTGTTCCCTTTTCCCTGTGTCCTTTCCAACGTCTGTTGTTTTTTTTGAGTTATTGATGATGACCATCTTGACTGGAGTTAGGTGGTATCTCAGTGTGGTTTCAATTTGTATTTCTTTGATGACTAGTGAGGCTGAGCATTTTTTCATGTATCTGTTGGCTGTTCATATGTCTTCTTTTGAGAAGTGTCTATTCATATTTTTTTCACTCCAGATTTCACAAACTTAAAACACACACACACACACACACACACACATCGTACACAACCACACACACACGCGCGTGCATACCTACAATATTTATAAATCAAATATTTCCTCTTGGACGTGCATCTGAAGGGGAAAATAATCATAAATTTTGAAGTCTCTTTCTGTTGTAATATGCCGTATCTAATTTATAAGCAAATGTCTAGGCCCGTAGTTTTGCTTAGCCAGAGAAATGACATAATTTTGTGAATAAACTTGAACCTTAGGATTTTATATTCTAGAGCTGTATTTGTTTAAATCTACATTTATATAATACATAATAAATTGTATCTACAATCTAGTGATGCATGTCACAATTACTTATACAAATGTTTCTTTTTAATAGACATACTAAATTGATAAGGCTAGGATGGGGGATTAAATAAAATTATTTACACTCCTTTCCATGTTTTTTTTTTTTTAAAGAAAGGATTTAATTAAACACATTCATTTGTCTGCAATTGCTTTCACCAAACCTATGCAATTTCAGGATTGCTTTTGGATCATGCTATTCAGTAGCTGTGACAAAGGAGCATTGTGTAGAGAGAAAAGATATGTGTGAATCTTCAAAATTGTTGGTGAGAATGACAGAACTTGGAGGTGGCTAGGGTCAGATGGGTTTTTATGCTATGATTTGTTATAAAAATAAAACTTTTTCTGTCTTGCATGTAGGAGTAGGGGTTTTTCAATCCTATCCTGTACTTCCGGTAAGAAATTGAGAAACCTGTAAGAAAACAAGTTGTTGGATAATGACTCATGTCAATATTAACCAAGTGTAAAGGTCAATATAATTTGTAAGGTTACTGAAATTAACAAAACTGAAGCCGGGCTTGGTGGCTCAGCCTGCAATCCCGCGCCTTTGGGAGGCTGAGGTGAGTGGATTGCCTGAGCCCGTGGGTTCAAGACCCGCCTAGGCAGAAAGACCTCATCTCTACAATAAATAAATAAATAAATAAATAAATAAATAAATAAATAAATAAATAAATAAATAAATAAATAAATAAATCGGCCAGGTATGGTAGCGCATGCCTGTAATTCCGGCTGCTTGGAAGGCTGAGGCGGAAGGATTGCCGGAGCCCAGCAGGTCGAGGCTGTGGTGGCCGGGAGCGGCCACTGCACTCCAATCTGGGCGACAGAGTGAGACTCCAACTCAAAACAAAAACAAAAACAAAAACAAAAAACAAAACTGAAACATGATAGAGGGGCTCAATCTATTTGTGGAACTGTGTAAGAACAAGCCAAGGTGTTTGTTGTTGTTTGTTAACACAGATAAAACAGCAAAGTCATTTTCTCATGTTAAAATCTATGTGTATAGTTTTTTAAAAAATCACAGTAACTAACGTAAACTTTTTCTTCTACCTCTAGACACTGATCTGTTAATTCTCAGAGAGACAATCTCTGTCAAATGCTGTTCATGCAACACTGTTGCAGTCACTGCTATAGGCCTTGTTGGCCTAGGCATTCTTTCTGAAATTTTAGGATCTGTCCTGCTGCCTTTTTTCATCCAACCCTTGATCTTCAGCTACAGCTATCCAGTGAGCAAGTAAGAAATGGTGGTAGGGCTACTTCTATTATAATACTGGAATTCAGCTTGGAGTCACTTCTTGAGTCCCTACTGCCTCAACCAAAAATACAGTAATACTTATTATCTTTTCTTCTCTTGCAAGGAGCAAGGTACATCACCCTAGTAATTTTGGCATTTAATCTCAAATTCTTAAGACAATTCAACTTTCACTCTTCCTTCCTCCTGCTGGGATGATCTCTCTCTATATTCTCATCCTAGCAAAATTTCCTGTTCTGGGTTTACACGTGCAGCAGTTTTTTGCTTTTATTTTTATGAGGATTTTCATTAGGGTTAGAGGGAACTTATGCTATCTTATAATTAAAGGTCTTTTCAAAGAACATTTTTCCTTGATTTTTTTAAATGTGGAGAAATGCTTGTTAATAATATGACCAAAAGCTAGTGGGAGATACAGAAAGGAAACTGTTTATATATATGCATGTGTTTATGTATATTTATGTACTTTGTAGCTCTAAATCCTCATTAATTCTGAAATTTTTGGATTTTAACTGTTTTACTTCCACACTAAATTTTAAAACATAAAAAACACACACACACATACTCACACATATATAAATCGAGTACTTTTTCTTACAGGTGCATCTGAAGGGGAAAATAAATATGTTTATTAAATGAAATATATATATATACACACACACACACACACACACTCTTCCTAGTATTTTTGATAATTAGAATATTGTTATCATTCTTTTCTTTTCTCTGTGTGCACTATTGTTTCTCTTTCTGATGATTTCCTTTCCAGGAGGAAAGTAACTTTTTTTCTTTTAAAAAATTTTTTATTTAAAGATGTGGGATACAATTAAGGATTAGGTATACAAATGTCCGTTATGCAGGTGCCCTTGTTGATGAGGTGTGCCCCTCCCTCCCCTGGCAGTTTCCCTCAACTGCCAATCCCACCCCACCTCACCTGGCAGTTTCCCATTACTGCCAATCTCTTTCTTATAGTATTATGGTAATTATTCAAGGTCCGCTTATGAGTGAGAACATAAGGTACTCTGTTCTTAGTTTCTGTGATAGATCACTGAGTATGATAGACTCTAAATCCATCCAAGTTCCTGCAAAGTCCATGTGTTTGTTCTTTATGGCTACATAATATTCCATCGTGTATATGTGCCATATATTTTTTTTAATCCAGTTCAACTTCACTGGGCAGCATGGTTGGTTTCATGTTTTTACTATTGTGAATAGAGCTGCGATAAACATACGTGTATGGGTATCTTTTTTTGTAGAATGATTTGAGTTCCTCAGAGTATATTCCCAATAGGTGAGTTGATGAGTTATAAGGAAGGTCAATTTCTAGTTCTTTCAGAAATCGCCACACTGTCTTCCAAAGAGGTTGCATTAGTTTGCATTCCCACCAGCAGTATAGAAGCGTTCCTTTTTCTCCTCATCCTCGCCAGCATCTTTTGTTGTTTGTTTTATTAATGATGGCCATTCTTACTGGGGTTAGGTGGTGTCTTGATGTGGTTTTGATTTGCATTTCTCTGATGATTAATGAGGATGATTAGTGAAGTTGAGAACTTTTTCATGTGACTGTTGGCTGCCCGTATGTCTACTTTTGAGAAGCATCTATTCATGTCTTTTGCCCACTTTTTTTGATTTCCATTTCTTTTTTAAAATTATTATTATAACGATGTGGGGTACTATTCAGGGTTAGGTATACAAATGTTGATTATGCAGGTACCCTTGTTGATGAGGTTTGTCCCTCCCTCCCCTAGCAGTTTTCCTCATCTGCCAATCCCACCCCCTTCCCTGACAGTTTCAAACTACTACCAATCCCTTTCTTATACTATTATAATTGTTCAAGGTCCACTTATGAGTGAGAACATGTGGTGCCCTTTTCTTCTGTGGTAGATCACTGAGTATGATCGACTCTAAATCCATCCAAGTTGCTGCGAAGTCCCTATGTTTGCCCTTCTTTATGACTGCATAATATTCCATTGTGTATATGTACCACATTTAAAAAAAAATCAGTCTAGCTTCAATGGGCAGCATGGTTGGCTCCATGTTTTTGCTATTGTGAATAGAGCTGCAACAAACATACTTGTGCAGGTGTCTTTTTTGTAGAATAATTTTAGTTCCTCTGGGTATATTCCCAGTAAGGGGACTGCTGGGACATATGGAAGGTCAGTTTCTAGTTCTTTCAGAAATCACCACACTGTCTTTCAAAGAGGTTGCTTTGGTTTGCATTCCCACCAACAATGTAGAAGCGTTCCTTTTTCTCCCCATCCTGTTGTTGTTTGTTTCATTAATGATGGCCATTCTTAATGGAGTTAGGTGGTACCTTAAAGTGGTTTTGATTAGCATTTCTCTGATGATGAGTGAGGCTAGCACTTTTCCAGGTGTCTGTTGGCTGCCTGTATCTCTTCTTTTGAGAAGTGTCTATTCACGCCTTTTGCCCACTTTTTAATGGAGCTGTTTATTTTTTTCTTTTCAGTGTGTTTGACTTTCTTGTAGATCCTAGATGTTAGGCCTTTGTCAGATATATAGTTGGAAAATACTTTTTCCCATTCTGTGGGCTGTCTCCCTGCTGTCTTGATGGTTTCTTTTGCTTTGCAGGAGCTCGTTAGTTTGATGAGGTCCCACTTGTCTATCTTATGTCTTAAGGTATGGACATTTAGGGTTCTGATCAGAAATTGGTTGCCAGTTCCAATTTCTAAAAGGGTGTCTCCTGCGTTTTTTGATTCTTATAGTTTGAGTTTTATGTTTAGGTCTTTTATCCATTCAGAGTTAATTTTTGTGTGTGGTGATAGATAAGGGTTCTGTTTCAATCTTCTGCATGTGATCAGCCAGTTTTCCCAGCACCATTTACTGAATAGGTTCTCCTTTCCCCCAGTGGTTGTTGTTGGAGGCTTTGTCAAAGATGAATTGGTTGAGAAATTGATGTTTTGCTTCTGGAATCTCTATCCTATTCCATTGGTCTATATGCCTGTTCTTGTACCAATACCAGGCTGTTTTGATTACTGTAGGCTTATAGTAAAGTTTGAAGTCTGGAAGTATGATACCTTTTTCTTTGTTTCTTTTGCTAAGAATTTTTGACTATTCGTGGTTGTTTATGTTTCTGTATGGATTTCTGTATTGTAATTTTCAGGTTTGAGAAGAATGATATTGGTAATTTAATGCATATTATGTTGAATCTGTAGATTGCCTTTGGTAGGATGGGTATTTTAACAATGTTTATTTTTCTGATCTATGAGCATGGAATATTTTTCCAATTGTTTGTGTTCTTGGATTGCTTTGAGCATTGTTTTGTAGTTCTCATTGTAAAGGTCCTTCACTTCTCTGGTTGGGAAGATGCCGAGATATTTCATTGTTTTGTGGCTATTGTGAATGGGATTGCGCTTTTTATTTGCGTCTTTGCCTCCTTGTTGTTATTGTATAGGAATGCAACTGTCTTTTGCATATTTATTTTGTACCCTGAGACTTTGCCAAAGTCCTTTATCAGTGCAAGCAGGTTTTTGAAAAATTCTCTTGGATTTTCAAGGTATAGAGTCATAACATCAGCAAAGAGGGATAACTTGACTTCTTCTTTTCCTATTTGGATACCCCTGATTTCCTTCTCTTGTCTAATTGCCCTAACTAGGACTTCCAACACATTGTTGAACAAGAGTGGTGAGAGTGGGCAGCCCTGTCTTTTTCTAGTTTTCAGGGAAAATGTTTCCAGTTTCTGTCCATTTAGCAATATGTTAGTTTCAGGGTTATCATTAAATTTGCCCACTTTTTAATGGGGCTGTTTTTTTATTCTTTCAGCATGTTTAAGTTCCTTGTGGATCCTAAATGTTAAACTTTTGTCAGATATACAGTTGGCAAATATTTTTTCCCAGTCTGTGAGCTGTCTCCTGATCTCTTGATGGTTTTTTTCTTTTTGCTTTCTAAAAGGTTTTCTGCTTGATGAAGTCCTACTTGTCTGTCTTATCTCTTATGGCATGGACACTTGGAATTTTGATCATTAATTTGTTGTCAGTTCCAATTTCCATCAGGGTGTCTCCTGAATTTTCTGAGATTCCTATAGTTCGAGGTTTTATGTCTAGGTCTTTGATCCATTTAGAGTAGACTTTTGTGTATGGTGATAGGTAGGGGTCCTGTTTCAATCTTTTGTATATGATCAGCCAATTTTCCCAGCATCATTTACTAAATAGGTTCCCTTTCCTCAGTGGTTGTTGTTGAAGGCTTTGTCAGAGATGAGTTGGTTGAGAAATTGAGGTTTTGTTTCCAGAATCTCTATTCTGTTTCCATTGGTCCAAATGCTTGTTGTTGTACCAATACCTGGCTGTTTTGATTATTGTAGCCTTATAGTAAAGTTTGGAGTCTCGGAGTGTGATACATTCTGCTTTGTTTCTTTTGCTAAGGTCTGTTTTGGTTATTTGTGGTAATTTATGTTTCCATATGAATTTCTTTATTGTCATTTCCAGGTCTGAGAAGAACAATGTTGGTAATTTAATGGGTATTGCATTGAATCTGTTGATTACCTTTGGTAGGATGGACATCTTAATAATGCTGTTTCTTCCTAACCATGAGCATGGAATATTTTTCCATTTGTTTGTTTCTTCTTGCATTTCTTTGACCAGTGTTTTGTAGTTCTTGTTATAAAGTTCTTTCACTTCTCTGCTTAGGAAGATACTGAGGTATTCCATTTTTGTGGCTTTTGTGAATGGGATTGTGCTTTTTATTTGGTTCTCCACCTACTTGTTGCTGGTTTATAGGAATGTGAATGTCTTTTGCACATGTTTAGGTCTTTGATCCATTTAGAGTAGACTTTTGTGTATGGTGATAGGTAGGGGTCCAGTTTTAATGTTTGTCATATGATAAGCCAGTTTTCTCAGTACCATTTACTAAATAGTTTCCCTTTCCTCAGTGGTTGTTGTTGAAGGCTTTGTCAGAGATGAGTTGGTTGAGAAATTGAGATTTTGCTTCTAAAATCTCTATCCTGTTTTCATTGGTCCAAATACTTGTTGTTGTACCAATACCTATTTTGTAACCCGAGACTTTACCAAAGTTCTTTATCAATGCAAGCTAGTTTTTGGCAGATTCTCTTGGATTCTCTAGGTATAGGGTCATATCGTAAGCAAAGAGGGATAACTTAACTTCATCTTTTCCAATTTGGATACCCCTGATTTCCTTCTCTTGTCTAATTGCTCTAGCTAGGACTTCCAACACAATGCCGAACAAGAGGGCTGATGGTAGGCAGCCTTGTCTTGTTCCAGTTTTCAGGGGAAATCTTTCCAGTTTCTATCCATTTAACAATATGTTAACTGTGTGTTTATCATAGATGGTGCTAACTACTTGAGGTATGTTCCTTCTAACCTAGGTGTTTGCAGGTTTTTATCAAGAAGGGATGCTGGATTTTATCAAAAGCTTTTTCTGCATCTAATGATATAATCATGTGGTTCTTGTATTTGCATCTGCTGATATATTTAATTACACTTATGATCTTGTGGATGATAAACCAACCCTGCATCCTGGAGATGAAGCATATTTGGTCATGGTGGATGATTTTTGAGATGTGTTGTTGAATCTGCTTTGCTAGTATCTCGCTGAGAATTTTTGCATTTATGTTCATAAGGGATATTAGCCTGTAGTTCTCTTTTTTGGTTGGATCTTTACCTTTAGGTATCATTGTGAAAGCTTCATAAAATGATTTGGGGAGAATCCCATCTTTCTCAATGGCCTGGAATACTTTCAATAGGATTGATATCAGCTCCTCTTTGTCGTTTTGTAGAATTCTGCTGGAAAGCCGTATGGTTAAGTGCTTTTTCTGTAGGTAGTTTTCTTTTGACAGATTCAATTTCCTGTGTTGTTACTGGTTTATTTTGTGTCTCAGTGTCTTTTTGTTTCAACCTTAGGAGGTTTTGTGATGTTAGAATGTTCTTCATTTCATTCAGGCTATCAAATTTGTTTCCATACAAGTTTGCATAGTAGTTGCTGATAATCTGTATTTCTTCGGGGTTCTAGTTGTGGTTTGTACTTTTATATTTCTGATTGTGTTTATTTTGCTTTTTCTTCCTTTTTCTTGGTCATTCTGGCTAGGGGGTCTATCAATCTTTTTAATTCTTTCAAAGAATCAGTATTTTGTTTTGTTGATGTTTTCTATGATATTTTTTGTCTTCTATGTCCCATATTTGGGCTCTTTGTTGATCTGGATTATTCTGCCAAAGTTAGGGTTTTGGTGGTCTTGTCTTTCCATCTCCCTTAGGTGACTTATTAGATTGTTAATATGTGATATTTCCATTTTCTTGATGTTTTTGTAGGTATATAAATTCGCTTCTTAGAATTGCTTTCTAGGCATACTGGAGGTTTTGGTAAGATTCCCCATTTTTATTTCTTTTCAGGAATCTTTTAATTTCTGTGTTGACCCAGTAGTTGTTCAGTATCATATTGTTTAGTGTCCATGTCTTTGCAGGCTTTGGGGAAATTTTGTTTGTGTTGATAATTATTTTTATTGCACTGTGATCTGAGAAGGTGTATGGCAAGATTTCAACCTTATGGAATTTGTTTATGCAAGATTTATGGCTGAAGATGTGATCAATCTTGAAGTACATTCCATGTGGTGGTAAGTAGAATGTATATTTTGTGGATTTTGGATGGAATATTCTGTAGGTATCTATTAAGTCCATTTGGTCGAGCGTCAAGTTGAGGTTCTGGATCTCCTTGTTGATTTTTTGCCTCGATGGTCTATCTAGAAGTGTTAGTGGGGTGTTTAAGTCCCCAGTTATAGTAATATTAGAGTCAATGTTTTTTTTAGTTTACTTAGTAGTTGCTTTATAAATGCTGGTGCTGCTGGGAGGAAAGTAACTTTCTGAAAATTTAAATTATGTAGAAATTTTCACAAGCATAAAATGTATCTGTTGTTTATTTCCTGGAAGCAGGAATAAACAAAGGTAGCAGGGATACAGTCTCTGCATTTTAAGAGTTCTAGCTTTGGAAACTAACATGTAAGTCATTTTATCATGAGAGAATATAATTATGTAGTAGTGATGTAAAAATAGAAATTATCTATTATTTAAAGAATAATGGAAATATTTAAAGATTGACAAGAAACCAAATTAACAAAAAAACCCAAATGGACAAGTAAGCAAAGAGACAAAACAAAGCAAAAAACAAAAAACTCCTCTCAAACTAGAAAAACAGCTGGAAAGGTAAAAGCTTTAAAGGCATATGTTTTTTTTCTGTATTTTCATTTTTTTAATTTTTGCAAATTTATGGAGAAAATGAAAAATTTTGTTAGATATGTAAGGCTTAATGATTAAGTCATGGTATTCAGAGTGTTATCTGTCACCTGAGTACAATACATTTTTTAAAGTATGGTCAACCCACTATGCTATCAAACATTAAATTTTTCCTTCTATCTTACTTTATGTTTATTTCTTTTAACCTACTTATCTTCATCTTCCCCATCCCCACTCTCCCTTCCCAGTATCTCTTCTCTGTTTTCCACTTTTTACCTCCATGTGTTCAATTAAAAAAAAAATTCTTACATGTAAGTGAGAACATGCAATATTTATATTTTTGTGTCTGACTTATTTCACTTTAGATAATGAACTCCAATTTCATCTATGTTGCTGCAAATGACATGCTTTTTTTTTTAAAGGCCAAATAGTATTCTATTGTGTGTGTCTGTTTATATATAATATTTATTTATCATTGATTTGTTGATGGACACTTAGGCTGATTTCATGACTTTGCTACTGTGAAGAAGCTGCAATAAACATGTGAGTGCAGGTATTCCTTTGGTATATTGATTTCTTTTTTGAGGGAGTTGATTATCAGTAGTGGAATTGAGACAGCTCCATAAATTTTTTTCATAGGATCTGTACTAATTTATAGTCCTACCAACAGTTTATGAGTTTTCTCTGTATCCTCACCAACATCTATTATTATTTGTCTTTTTAATAATAGCCATTTTGACAAGGGTAAGATAATATCTCATTGTGGTTTTGATTTGCATTTTTCTGATGATTAGTGATGTTGACCATTTTTTGGTATACCTTTTGTTGGCTATTTGTGTGTCTTTTTTTGAGAAATGTGTTTTCATGTCCTTGGCTTACTTTTCAGATATGTGTGTGTGTGTGTGTGTGTGTGTGTGTGTGTGTGTGTGTGTGTGTGCGTGCTTTCTGTTGGGTTGTTTGAGTTCCTTGTATATTCTGGATATTAGTCCCCTGTTGGGTGAATAATTTAGAAATATTTTCTCCCATTCAACAGTTGTCTCTTTGCTCTGTTGATTACTTATTTTGCTTTGCAGAAGTTTTTTAGTTTGATTAAGTCCCATTTTTCTATATTTTTGTTTTGTTTCCTGTGCTTTTCATGTCTTAGTCATAAATTCTTTATCTAGAACAATGTTTAGGGAAGTTTTTCCTAGATTTTATTCTATGATTTTCATAGTTTCGAGTCTGACTTTTAAGTTAAAACGATATGATTTAGGCTAAATGATTTTTAAAAAACAAAGGAAGAGCTAAAATGATCTTATTCTCCAATCTTGGTACATAGGTGCTAGAAAAATCATATATACCCATTATTTGAACTTTAAAAAGGCATGCATAATTCAAGAAAAAAGAAAGACTGCTTTGCTTCTTATGTGCTCTGTGAAGCTTGTGTCAACACATGGTAAAGTAAGAACATATATTATTGAATCAAAATAAATTTAAATGAGATAACTATTAATAGATTTTTATTATTTAAGGAAAATTAAAACTTTTGTGAGATTGAGGGTGATTTGAGATTTAAATTCTTGCTTTTGGTGTCAGAGGCATGTGGAAACATCTTACCTTCCAAAACATGTATGACCATTGGTGTTACTGCATATATCTGGTCAGATATGTTGTGGTACAAAAAAATAAAAAATATTTACTCTCACTGTGAGGTGGGGATTATGCTCAGCTGTATTTGCATTATGTCAGAGATACAGGAAAAAACCTGAAATTGATACTGTGATTATTTTATTCTCTTCCATTTCTGATCTTCTTATAAGGTACAATTCCTGGGGGTCACCTAGATTCATTAATAATCTTATCATTATACTATTTTTTCTTTGTGTCTCTAGACTTATCTTCCCTTTAATTTTTATCTCCCAACCTTTCCCATCATTCCCCAGATCCATATCACTTGAAAAAAACCCCCAACTTCCTTAAGAAATACTCTGTCTTACTTTGCCATTGATTGAAACCCAGTTTTCTCTTATTACTATTTGGACTAGAGTCTATTCATGTTCCCACTCTCTAATAACCATGGGTCTCTGTGGTGGTAGTGGGCATTCATTCACTTTGCCTTTTACTGTGCCCTTTACGTGACTGTTCTCTGGCATTTAAAAATTTCTCTTTCTTTGAAGCTTGAAACTTCTGGCTATTCCTTCCTCTATACCTGAGCTAACTATACCTTAGCAATTGTCAGTAAGGTGACTGTAGAATGATGACTGTAGAAAGTTTAAAGTTGCTTTTTAAATGTGATCTATCACCAAACACCTCTCTCATTTACTTTGAGTTGACAATCTTGTCTAAAATATTAGAGGAAAAGATATCAATTATGAACTCCCTTAACTACTTGTACATCTATATACACATTTTATATTCATGATTAATTCTTTTCCTTTCATGTCCCTGGAAAGAATATCTTGTCATTTTTTACAGGGTTGTATATTTTAAAAGTGAAGATAGCTTCATATCTTTTTCTTGATACCTAGATGCATGTAACAAACTGACTTTTGGACTTCTAACCCTTAATCTCATAACTCCCTCAATAAGCCTAAAACTAAGAAGATGATCTTCATTTTGTCACCTTAATCTCAAAATTATTCTTATGTTATTATCTCATTTAATGTCTGTGATATACTTAGAACCCAAGCTATAACTCTAGGAGACATATTTTCTCAAGTGTTACATCCTATTGGCCTGTCAGACTTACTGTCCTAATTTTGCTCTGTCCTCTTCTCTGTATTGACACTTCTGCTCTCTTAGATCAAATCTTCATCACCACCTTGTGCAGATTACTGCAAATGGCATTGCATTTTCTATCTAGAGTTTCCATTTCTTCCAATCAGTGTTCTCCACAGTTTCTATTGTTTATGAAACAGAAATATGAATAGGATATTTCCTACTTGGTGTGAGTGTGATACTACAATGCTTTGTGTCTCCCTTTTGCCTTTTAGATGAAGTTAAACTCTTTTTCATGGTATAAGGTCCTCTGTGATCTGACCTTGCCTCTCTTCAGCTGCATCTTATCTCATTCCTTCTCATTTAACCTGGATTTTAGCCATAGGGTCATAGTTTCTGTGAGTGTAATGCTTTTGCGTGTCTTCATGCAGCAAGTATTTTTCTTTTGCTCAGAACTCTCTGAGGTTATTTTAAACTAATTTTTCAGTACCTCTCATATGTCTAGGTCTGTGATAAAGCCTTTGCTAGGTTCCGGGAACACAAAAAATGACTAAGATGGATCCCTGGCCACTAAGAGGATGGAAACACAGACTGAGAATGGGTAATTTTATATAACATCACTGGAGCAGGGACTGTACTGTCTTTGTTGCCAGTGTCTGCCAACACCCACCATAATGACTGCCACAAAGGATCTGATAAAAAAATTAATATTTTTGAAGAAGAAGAATAACAACATATGAGAGGGGAGCCAAAACTCTGAATTTATTTATAAAAAGTTGTATAATTAATCGTACTTGTTTAAACCCCAGTTGCCTTCAAAGTACTCTCCATTTGATGCAATACACCTATCAATATGTTTTTTCCACTATCAGAACAGTTTTTGAACTCATCAATTGTGATGCCTTTTAGTGCTTCTCCCATTTTTTTTGGTTTCACCTCTTCCACATCAGCAAAATGTTTTCCTTTGAGGGCTTTTTTATCTGGGGAAATGGGGTGAATGGGGAGGGTGTAGCACGGGGGTCATGCCGATTTTGGTCAAAGCCTGTTGAATACTCATCACGGTGTGGGCGGGTGTGCTCATAAATCACCTTCATGAAATGGGTAAACAAGTTTAAAGAAGCTAAAAAAGAAAAAAATCCACTGAAGCCAAGCACAGCCTCTCACAACAATGCTTGCTGGTACACTGATGCCAGTGGGTTCCTAGAACACTTACCTAGTGGGGAAAGACTGTACTACAAGCAGCCTGCCCTCCAAAAGGTAATCCATTTTGGGGGATTCCCCCATAATAGCTATTAATTATTTTATTGTTTATTTCTGCCAGGTGTTTGAAAAATGGTTTTACATTTATTACCTTATTTAATCATGAAACAATCCTGTGGAGTATATAGCATTAATATTTCAATTTTAAGGTAAGGAAATAGAGTCATATAAAGGATAAGTTGCTTGAATAAATTGCATCATATGAACACATGCTAAGGGTACAATGGAGACCTTTAAAAAAGGAACCTAACACAACTCTCTTGGCTCATAACGGCTTCCTAGAGCATTCCAGGCAAAGAAAAGAGCCTAGCAAGGCATGGGATAATATAGTGTGTTCTGAGTTCTGAGTTAATAAGGGTAAAGTAGGAAGGGAAGAAAAGTGAGAAATGATGCCCAGGAATATCACAGGTATAAGCAGAAGAAGGTAAAAAATGGAGCCAGGTTTAAAAAAAATTTTGAATTAATTGCTCAAGACTCTGTATGTCCCATTATTATCTTGGTCTCATCATTGATTAATTTCCCCACCTTTTTCAATGAGTGACCTTCTTGAAACCTGTCCAAAATGCCAGGAGTTAATTCATTTTAAGTAGAGGAAGAAGGCGTGTCCAATTTCTCCATTACTGTCAGTACTTCCATTTGTATGTAGTGCTGGTGTTGGAGATTGTCCCCCAGGTCCTCATCCTCGACTGTGGAATAGCTCCCTGGCCAGGACCCAGTGATATTCTAAGCTCAGATTATAGAGTCACAATGCTTTTTAGTTCCCATTTACATGCTCAACATAATCATCATGCTAAAATGGATTGGTTTAGAAATGCATCCAACATAGCCACACAATGTATTAAAACAGATCCCTTTAACAAATTCCGAGGCTCTTGTAATTGAGTGCATTTCTTCAACCTTATCAGTCTTATCTGCCACCCGTCCATTCCAGAAAGTTTACCTAATTTTTAATCTTGGGAATTATGATTTGGAGTCTAGATTACAAAGAGCTTCATCAGTCAAGCTAAGGAGCTTTGATCCTATCTGAAAGATGGTAAAGAGCTACCAAGGGCTTATGGCATGGTGACATTCTGGTCAGGTTTTAGAAAGATGTCACTCTTGGTGGTGGAAGAAGGATTGTAGAGGAGCAACACTCCTTATGAAGGCTATTGCAGTCCTTTCGGGGAGAGGTGTTAGGTAGTTGAACAACAATGATGTTGAAAGGGGGCTAGATTTCAGCCACTCTCCTTCATGTGCATCTAATCCCTGTTAGTTCTTTGCAAGAACTTTTCTGATTTCATGTATCAGACAATTTATATGTATGTCTATAAATGGATCCTAGCTGACTCTTATGGTCTATATTTGATTTTCAGAATGAGCAATACTAGACAGGATCATCCTTTACAAAAGACTTCTTAACTGGCACAATTCTGGCAGGCATACATTACATTAGCTGGCCACAGAGGTCAGTGGATGCTTACTAAATGTGTCAATGGAATGGGATCTTGACCAGATGTCTTCTACTCTTATAGTGTTGAAATATTATATTTAGCACTGTCCTATCTATTGTATTTCCATTGGAGTAGCAAGGAAGTAAAGAAGCATCTAAAAATGGTGAATTTAATATGCAGTAGATGTCACATGTTCCTTTTATTATAAAATTCTAGTTTTGAAAGTTTTTTTAATGTCTGCAGTACTAATGATTCATGTGTCATTGTTGTGTACATTTTAAAGCTTCTTATGTAACATGTAGGGAAATGCTGTTTGACCTTGCATCTGATATTTAATTGAGGGTCATATTTGTCTTAATTCAGAACTTTTTCTCTGTGGTGTCAATGTTGTTGACAATTTAAAAGTAAGTGACTGGAGACAATTCACAGCTAAGTTATAAAGTTATTTCTGGATTTGAGATTATTTTAAACTTAGAGAGAGAAGTAAATTTAGCTAGCAAAGTTGTAACATTTGGAATGAAATGGTTAATGGCAAGTGGGATGGCAAGTACATCTTGTTAGTTTCTTATTTAATGAAAATAGTTCCATTGAAAAAATCTGAAACTTTTTTTTATTATGAAGTACTGTCACAGGTAGTACAGAGAGACAAGTGCTATGTAGAGATTAATACACTATGTCACAGTTCGTTCCCTCACAGGGGTGACAGTCCAAAGAAGATAGAATGCCTTTTATCAAAAGGTTTCAAATGAGTGAGCAGTCTAATTTGCACAGTTCTTTTTTTCTTTCTTATATTTGCAGTCTTTTATAATTGATATGGTCAGATGTATTTTTAAATTAATGCACATTTTAAATTTACACCTTTTTCATGATCAGCTTAGTTCCAACTTGTATTAATTTTCCAATTTTCTATGTTTAGAAGGAAAAGGAAAAAAAATATTTTGCTAGATGTAGTCATTTTACCAAGAAATGATAGATTGTATTCCTTTTTTTACTTTACTTAAAAAGAAATCTTGAATGCTTGAGGCATTAAGTTTTTTTCCTTCTCAAATAGGTGTTTATAGAAAATACTTTGTGGTCAGGAAACATATTTATTCTTATGGTGGACAACTTCTAGGGCAAGCATTACATGGAAAATAGTGATTTCAACCTGATAATACCAATCTGTTGCCAAAGTAATACTGAACAAGAAATTGGAAAATTAAACTTTTTATTGGTTTAAAATGTTGACAATGGGGTATGGCTTTTGCTGTTAAAAGAAAAAGAGGCAAATGTTCCTGCTGAAGTAACTTTGTACAGTATAGACTGCTGGGGTTTGTGGTAGAGAAAATTGCAGATGGACAACTAGTTTTGTTAATATGGTGAATAATATTTACAGTAATTTAAAAAAGGATCAGTTAATTTTGGAGTTGTTATTTTCCAGTTGGGAGTTGTAGAAATTAAGTAAATTACACACATTCAGGAGAACAACCTGTTTTATTCAGTCTACAAATTTAAATGTTAATCTTGTCCTCAAAGCAACCTCACAGAACACATTCAAAATATTTGAACAGGTATCTAGGCACCTGCCTCATGCACTGTCAAACTGACATAACATTAACCATCACAAGGTTAAATGCGAATTTTAGAAGACTTGAAGGTTACTTAGATAACAGATGATGAAGAGGAGGAGCCAAAAATGACTCACAAGTTTTGAGCTTTAGCAACTGGTTAATGTCGTTTGCTAGGTTGAGAGCATGTGAGGAAAAAGATGGGTAGTAGTGATGCAGGGTAACGAATGTGAGTAGCTCAACCCAAGCTCTTTTGATGTACCTACATATATCGCATATATATATAGAATTATAAAGATCCTGATCACAATCTCAAGTTATTTCCTATGGAGTTGGAATAATAACTCTAAGTAAGAGGGTAGGTAGAGGAAATGTTTATTATTTGTTACAGACATAGTGTTAAAAGATGAACGTGAGTGGGATTAGGTCCTCAGGAGAGATGGAAAAGGAACTTGACTGAACTTGGCCCAGTTGTACCTGGACAGGAATTTTGATATGCTCCACACAATGCTATTTTTATATATATTCTCAAAGTTATACTTCAGTTGTTAGGGAGTGATATGAAATCTGATTGTTCTGTTGAATTGCAGAGGATGAGACCACTACCCTGATTATGGGAGTGGTCCTTTCCTGGAAGGAATGAATAATCTACTTTTAGTCATCCTAATGTGAGGTCATTGCTAGAGAAGGGAATACTTAGGACATGTAGCTTAACCCTGGAATGATAATGCCCATTTTATATAAGTGAAGATGATTAGTGGAGCACAAGTCTGGTCTCTCTTCAGTTAAGTACGAGCTTTGGAACCCCTTGTATTATTTACTTATTAAATTATGATTATTTTCATTAGTATTGAACATGAGGCATATGATAAGTTGATAAGTATACTTAATGTTTACTTATAATGAGTTAAAATCCAAATACAGCTATACAAAATACATCAAATTAAAGGAGGAAAATTGATATCCATTTGCTCATGAGAAAGTAAAGAAATAGTTATGAATATTTTGTGTTACTAGTTGAAATAGTGAGACAGAAAATATATGCTGTAGTTGTATCAAGAGCACTCATATAATCCAGTGGCGAATTCTATTATAGAGGCCTCTACTCGCTAATAAAATTTAAAAAAACAAAATAAAATCAGAGAACCCCCAAACAGTGCATGATTGACTCCCAGTTTGCTTGGTTTTCATTATCTGGTTTCTCAGAACATCTGTCTAGTTAAACCATACAGCAAGGCCCAGAATGTTTCATTGTTAACCATTTTTTGACAAAGATAAATTCACCCTAGTGTATATGAATCTTTTTGGGAGGTTTCTCAATTACAGTCAGTCTCTCAACCACACTGAAAGTATAGTGTAGTTAACATGTGTTTGTCTAGTGGCAAAGATATGTTGAACGAATTGTTGGCAGGAAGATTTCTTTGAAATGGAATCCAAGTAATAATTATAATCCTTATATTTTAACAAGTGATTGTGTCTATTTTATTTGTCTATCATTTTGTAGCCATGCCAGAATCTTCACTATTTTAGCCAGTGATGAGACTTCTCATGAAAGATACATAACAAAATTAGTATTTCTTCACTTTTTCACAATGTATTTTATGCTGAAAGTACTTTTGTTTTTGTTAGCTATGAAAGGCATTGCATGATGTGATCTACAGAAAAGATTCATTATATTCAGAGGTCAGATTCCAAAGTTAACAGGAAGGGGAAAACCAAGTATAGTTAAAATTACTTTTATAGGGTATACTGGGGATTAACATACTGTGTCTCAGTAAGTTCAATAACTCATTTTCTCTAGCTGAGTATCAGAAATAGTTGGTCTTCTTTCAAGGGTCATGATATATGAAAATTCATATAGCTATCCTCAACAAAGCTACTTGCCCAAATGCTGGGACTTACATAGGACCTCTGAGTTTCTGAGGGCACAGTGGATTAACACTTTCCATTTCACACTTTATCAGGCCATAAAAATTGGCAGACAAATATTTAGCATTACTACTTTCTTCTCAACTTACATAACTGAAGTTGTGTAGTTACATGCTATTCTATTCTATCTAGATTCTGTTCCATCTAGTTCTATTTGTTTAGTCTTGCCCTAACTTTTGATAACTGGAGATACTGATATAGTTTGGATAAAAGTTTTACAGTCAAGCAATAAATGTTTAATATTTGTAGATGTAGGTTTGAAGAATAGTATAAATTTATTCTGTGATGGAGCATTAAAAATACTTGGCAAGAACATTTATTGTGACTGATTCATTTTTTTTTAAAGACTGAGATTCTAGGGAATAAAGTATTTTTCTGGGGTGCATTTTTACTAAATAATAATAAGGATATTTTAGACAAATGATAGTTACATTCAGGTCACTGAAAGCAATATTTTAATTGTATTCATTGTCACTGGGAAAATGCCAAGCTCCTGAGCTTTGTTAATGTCACGAGGCTTTCAATTGAGGTTATTTTGGTTTCCTTACATATTATATAGTGTCTACTGAAAAAAGCATATTCACTATTTACAAGTTAAAATTAGTAATATTCATTTATATGCGAGTTGATGAAACAAACAGGTGAAAGCAGCAATCAATATTTTCTTCTGTAGCTCATAACTCAACTTGATTCCTCGGAGGCATTGCAGTCCCAGCAGAACTCAGGTCATTGATTACAGATTCACCTGGCTTAACTTGATAAATGATTTTGCCCAAGCCTCCTGTTTGAAAAGGCTATTTGGACCTTGTAGATATAAAATTATGACTGCCCCTTCAGCTACCAATGCCAGGATTACTGGTGATAATCTTTGGTTTGCATGTTGTTATGCATCACAAAAACAGTAATGTAAAAGACTGTTGGCAAATCAGCTTCTCTGACTTTGTGAAATTATGTGAAGAAATATTTTATATATAATGCTATTTCTGATTGGTCTGTTATAAGTAAGTTTTGAATTGATTACAAATGAATTCTCTTGATTTGGGAAGGATGAATTTATGCTAGCTTAATATACCCCTGAAAATATGTAATAAATTTTGTTACTTTGGCAGCCTTTACCGTAAAACCTGGAACACTGGATTATTTCTCTGGAGACTACAGATCTTCCTTTTGACATAGCCAGTGAGTTCACCATGAACCTGTTCTGGTAATAGGTTATGCATCCACAGCAAGTGACTAGAGCTTCATATCTTTTCCGATCTGAAACACTGTGTCAGTTTGGGGATTGTAACTAATAACTCTATAGTTTACTATTTAAAAATATAGCCAGAAGTGTGAACGTGTTTAGTATCATTCCTTATTTTTGGAGGAATGATTTTCAGAATTCTCTTTATGTAGAAACAGAGTTCTGGGCCCCACCTTCAGAGTTTCTGAGGTGAGGCCTAAGAATTTGGATTTTTAACAAGTTCTCAGGTATGTTGTTTTGAAGTCTTGGAAAATCCATGCTTTAGAGATATGAAGGTAATACATGCTTTTTCCACATTAGAGATGTTGCTCTGAAGGATGCAAACACACACACATTTTTTTTTTGCAATAGATAGTGGAGTTGATGCTAAATTCCAGTTTCTCTCTCCTTGTCCTTGAAGTGTGTTTTCTATCTTTAAGATTTTTGTAATATTGGAGACAGTACACTCTCAAGCATTCAGTTAGAATACTAAGAAGAAAGTATTCTAATGAATAAAATTACCCAATTAATTAGAGATTACAAAGCACACACTTTTTGGTTTCCTTTCATACCATTGAAGATCTTTTTGATGTATATGGGATGCTTTTGCTTTCTCAGTTAATAGTCCATTCTATGAAAATTTTCCTTGTCTTGTAAAATTAAGCATTTGCAATGATCCAAGGTTGTTACTTCAAGGTGTGTTTTCATTGTGTAAGATTGATTCAGTAGTGAAAATGGGTTAAAGAATAGTTGTTCACATGTCTGGTAGCATTTTGTTGTTGTTAATGATTTGGAATAACTAGTTTATCGTTATTAGAAAAAAATAAAATTAAATAATGGTGTTAATAAACTGGAACTGTTATTATAATTGTATTATGCTGCAGTGGTGAATTGACTCTGCTATTTTTGTAGCTCTCCACATAGAATACAGACTAGTTAACTGATATGAATTAACTGGGGGTTCATTGGAATAATTTTTTTTTCCAGGAGCAGCACATATCAAGTAGATACTCAGTAAATACGTGTTAAACAAATTAAATGTGGAGGCCAGGTCTCTGGGGCTGTAGCTCACCAGTTTTATTAGAGAATGCTAGGTAAAGAGGAAGAGATTTTTGCTAACTTATCATTTCAGCTTATATCTATACTTGGTTCATCAGAATGCATGATGCTCATTCACTGATTTACAGGCGTGCTTCTTCATTACATATGGGCTGTGCATTCTCTGAACCTTTCCAAATTGTATTTAATGGTCTGGATTTGGGGTTGAAATTAGATCGGAATACACGAATAACTACCACTGCCGATACTGCATCACCTCTATTTTTCATTCCTTCCTTTAGAATAACAACAAACAACAATCAATTTATCTTAGTGGAAGTGGTTACTTTTTATTTATATGGATTTTTAAAAAGAGTTGTACAATTCTGACACATTAGGTGGGAATATAGCTGGTAATATATCCTGTATGTGGCCTTATCAGACCAATGCTACTGTATGTAACTCACAGCTTTTTCTTATCATTGAAAAATCTTTTCCTTTCAGCCCAGGGAGTATTAAAATCCTAAGTAGGAGAGGATTTTTTTCTGCCCTCTATTTTGTCTCACAAAGACATCCTTTGAAAATAACACTTTTTAAAGGTGAAAACATGAAATCTAGACAGTCAAAATATGTAATAACGCTCCTTTATTTAGATATCCATACTTATTACGTTATTAGTTTTGAGTAAGATATATTTATCTATACCAAATTCCAATCTGTATTTTTTTAAAAGCAAATGAACTTTGCAAAATAATGAACACTTCTTCCCCTTCCTCATATAGATAATAAACCATTTTATAAATTAATGGCTAATGAGATTTTTATTCTTTGGACTGTATTCAGCATGCATTTGGTATATTTTAATATCATTTGTATTAACATCATGTATTCTAGGTCACTCTTAATTTATATTTAATTTTATCCCATTGGTAACTTTATCATATTATCTAAAATACTCTATTGAACAAGCCAGGATAAAAAGAAATAAAGTTAAAAATGAAAAAAGTTAAAATACCTTATTTATTCAAATAGTGTATATTTTCATATACACCATATTTTTGTATACCATACCAAGTAGCTTACTGCATTTAGCTTTTTTTATATAGACTCTACTTGAGTGTCCTTTCCTTGGGAAAGATGGTATCTAGCACTCTCATGTGGTCTCTTTATTGACAGTCTAGAACTCAGCCTTAACTCAACAGAACCTTTCTTCTTCACATTTTATTTTATTTTATTTTAAAGATGAGGGATACAATTCAGGGTTAGGTATACAAATGTTCATTATGCAGGTACTCTTGTTGATGAGGTGTGTCTTTTTCATATTTTAGATGGGAAATTGCCAACAAGTTGGCAAATTCGGACCCTCTGCTACTTTTTTATTTGCCTAGAACAGGTTTAGTCACAGGATGTTACACAAAAACATTGCTGTATTTTCTAACATTTGAAAATTAGAGATTTCCTTTAAAAATTCAGATTTTAACTTCTCTGAAAACCTGGAAGACACAGATCTACGCTGCCATTTGGCAACGGTCCTCTGGAGTTCAGTGGTTGTTGTCCCTGTTAGATGGGACAAGGGCTTAGTTAAATTTACACTACTCCCTATTGTTGTGTAGACATCGTGGCTGATGGCCAATTGATATTAGCACTTACCTGTTTTGTCCCCCACCCCCCGCGCGCGCCCAGCATTTGCTTGACTCTCTGAACATTTGAGATTGTGAATGCTTAGATCTTTCTGCTTTATTGAAACTTACTGGTACTGTGGTCAGTACCACTGGACACTGACAGTGATAGTAAATTACTCTGTAATGTGCTGTGTGTTCCTAATGTGATACTTTCAAGTAAAATAGTTTGTTTTGCAGACATTAACCTAGAGGAATGAATCTAATGCTTAGGAATTTCAGGTTCCATTATCTGTGGAGGAGATACTTGGGGGCTAACAATGTATCTGGATGTCACTGCCTTACCCATGCACTGGGTAATTGTTGTGACCATTTGCCATTTGACTCACTTGATACCGTATCAAATTGTCTCTATTTGCGATTCACTCTGTTGTCTATTGATGAATGCATTCCCAGAGCTTGTGTCCTTCCTACACGCTTCTTACAAAGCTGTTAACTACAGCATGCCTACACTGAGACATTGTCAACAAGATTGGCCAAAATATCATCCATCAGGTGGTCAAAAATAATCTGCAATATGGAAGATGATTTTAATCTAAATTTATGGCAGAATAGAACAATTGGGAGAGTTTGGGTAAACTATGATTCATTTAAGAAATTGAAAACACAGGAAGACTTAAGGGTCTACTAAAGGAAATGCTTTTGTGTGATTTCTGGAATCTTGCTCAGGTAATCCCTTAGTATTGGTGTGGTAAAATTGAGAGAGACAATGACAATAGGTACCTTGGGAGAAATTCTTCCTGAAATTCTTAAAATCCCAATTCCTGTTTAAAACCTAGCATGTAATGTCGGGAGCCGCCCACAGAGGTCTGCCTTTTTTTCTTTTTTTGAGTTGGAGTCTCACTCTGTCACCCAGACTGGAGTGCAGTGGCCGCTCCCGGCCATCCTTCCGCCTCAGCCTTCCGAGTAGCTGGAACTACAGGCGTGCGCTACCACACCCGGCTCATTTTTATTTATTGTAGAGATGAGGTCTCACCAAGTTGCCCAGGCGGGTCTCGAACCCATGGGCTCAGGCAATCCACTCACCTCAGCCTCCCAAATGTGCGGGATTACAGGCTGAGCCACCGAGCCCGGCTGAGGTCTGCCTTCTGACATGGTCAAGGAGACTGACGACCCCAGACTGCACAGCAAGTTTGGGAAGGCAACGGCTCTGCTTCTCCTGCTCTGCTTTGTTATGTTGCCAATGGGAATCCTAGGGGCTGGGAAACCACAACTCACTAAACAACCACAGAAAAAAAGATTCCAAGGGAAAGGGACATCGGGGAATAATGATAAGTTACTCATTATCAAAAACCACTGAAGTCCCCCTGCTGCCACCACGCAACTTTCCCAGACTAAAACATACCCCCCTTAAAGGGACCCCAAATAAAATGATACAATATTGCTCCAAATGGCATTACAGGGGGTCCTGGAGGCCAGCCTGCTAATGCAAGAATAGGAGGCCACTTCCCCTGCCAGGGAGTAGTAAATAACAACTTTAAATATCATGTGTTCCATAAAGGAAAACTAGAATTATTTGTTCCCACAGATTGGAGGTGAGTCAGAGAGAGATGAGGTTGCTGCCAGTGGCCTAACAATTGTAAATTGTTGTGCCAGCTTTACTGGCAGGACCCTAAGAAATGTCAGTGTTCGGGAAAATGGTTTAGGCTTAGATATACTGGAGAATGGCTTTGACCGGAATATAAAGATATATATATAACTAGGTTTAAAAGTTTATAAGTAACCATAGTACAGTAAGGTTTTGTTTTTACCTTTGCTTTATGATCTCATGGAAAGCTATATCTGATTTTAAGAAACCAAGAAAATAGTACCCGGAAGGTTGCAAACTAAATGTCCCTAATTTGACCTTAGATCATGGGAAACTTGAATGATGTTTTGGAAAAGTGTAAAAACTTTTCTGTGTGTGTGACCCAAGAACTTGTGTAACAAAATGCTATAAATATTGTAAGTTTGCTAACAAATAAATGAGCAGTCCCACACAAGCACCGGGTCTGTGTCCGTTCCTTCGCTGACGCCGCTCATCCTTCGGGAAACCCTGAACCTGCTGGAGCTGGACTCCGGCAACGTAATGACTACCAGCAATAATCATGCTTATTTAAACCTTAATGGTACAATAAATATTACAGCCCACCTCCTCCAGCATCAGTTGTTTTCTCCATGTAGTTGAATAATAACTAAAATACAGTTTCTCTTTAGGAAGACTTATGATATGAATTATAAAACAGGATAGCTTTTCTTTGTACACTAAAGGAATCTCATCAGCCTGTATGTTCCCATCACATTTATCAAGAAAATGGGCAATAAACCAGATATATCTAGTTGGTGAAATCTTTCTGTTTGCTTTTCTCTTTTGCAGCTTTCATTGTCATGCAGGAAGATGCCTTGAAGTCTTCACTCTTGTATTTTCTGGATAGTGTTAATTTTTCTTGACTACTCCATTTGGGGGTCAGAAATTTATTTATGTTTTAGAGGGTTTCCAAATGCAACATAACTTCTTGTGGAGTTTAGGGTTATTTACAATCCTAAAGTTATGGTATAGAAGAAGTGTATTAATACTTATTCAGGATACTTTTCCTGCTGTTAACTTGCTGTTTGATCTTGAAGACCCTGTTAAACTCAATATGTATACTATGTTTCACCAAAGTGAGCTTATAGAGTCTAATGCTGTGTGGTCTGGATAAGATGGCTCTTTTCCCTTAGTAATATAGGGTGCTGAAAATATTTAGTCAAAATTACTTAAATTGTTCACTTTATTCAGGGTAGAAATATAATACACAATGGATTATGCAAGTAAAAAATCATCTCATGGTAATTGTCTGGCATTTAAAAACTAGAATTCAGTGAAAGCCCATTAAATTTAATTAATCATTATGGACTTAATTCTGAGCAAAAAAGCAGATCTGACTTATTTGTCCAAATCAGTACAAAACTCTGGATCCATCTTGTGTGCTTCTTCATAGCTTTAGGTCTGATTCAGATTTTTGGTTTTACCATGACATCTCTCTTTAGAGCAAAGATGTGGAAATATTCTTATATTTATACACACTATGTCATTCTTTTAAAATGCTCTGATTTGCATAGGGGACATAATTACTTTCTGCCTGCCTGGGAAAGCTAAGGGGAGAAATACTTTTTGCATTTTATCATCAAGGAACATTCTAAAATGTTTTTTAAAAATAAATATGACTTACCACGTATTTAAAAGTATGAGTTTGCTCCTCTAGAGATGGAATTAAATTTGCTGATGCTTATAAATACCAGCGTGATTGATAGACTATTTACATTTGACCACCTGCTAATACATTCTCATTCACCACTTGTTTTCTCTTGTTAAGGTGGTACTTAAATCACACTGAATACTAACCAACTGATACTGAAAGATCTTGAAAGAAAAATTAACAGAACAGTCACACCTCTGATACATGAATTATTCTCCAAACTGTGAATTTTATTTTTTAGATAGATAGTTACAGACCTCTTAGCAAATCTCATTAATCAATATATTTGAAGTTCTAACAAAGGTCCATTGTTTACTTAATTGACCAAAGTTTGCTTTTCACTACAAGTCTTTGGCTTTATTAATGAGTTTTTGTTTGTTTGTTTTTATAAATTTGTGCTGATGCTGATGTATGCGATTATATGCAGAAAATGTATAGCTCAAGAAATGTTTGAGCACTCTAAGGTTCCTTTTAACACTGAGATTCTGTAGTTCTGTGAATTCTTATTATGCAATGGGTACATTATTCAAGATGTTCACATTTGAAATTTGCCAGCAGGCATATGTAGAGAATACAGATCCTTGACCAAATCTTCTAAAAAAATTCTTCTCAGTACTTCACACATATTTCCATACTATCAATGAATTTACTGATTATTTTGTAGAACTGAGTTGAAAACACATTGATTTTTCCATTAGTATTTGGCTGTACTCTAGTTATGTTGGTCTACTTTCTTAGTCTTAAACTGTCTAGAAATCTTTTATGTTTTTCTCTAAAATTTGGAGAAGTATCTAAGTTGTTATTCAAATGAGAAAGTTTACACCATGGGTCTACATATTTTTCCCTAGTAGACAAGATAAATGGTAGCAGAAAATTATGCCTTGTTTTAAGAAATATTATCATATATCCCAGGGAAACAAATCTAATTCTTAAAAATTTTAATATCTTTCAAATTTATGATAAAATTAATGATATTTTTATGTAACTTATATGGACTAGAATTGAGAAATGCTTAGTTCATGAGAGGGGAGACATGGATTTCTAAGTTCTGTTAATGCAGACTCCAAGTCTGATCTGTCCTCTTCATTATTTTATTGTAACTATCCCTTAGATAAGGACTTGAGAAATATTTTTGAATGAATGAATTATATCTGAAATGATGCTGCATTTAAGTTTTTCTAGCATGTGAAATAGTTAAATAATCTTGGGATTGGGCAGAATACATTATAATCTATGCCATTATCACATGGTTTGGGGCTATCTATCATGTGGAAAGAAATTACTTTTAATTTTTCTAAAGACTTGAGATCTTCGATTTGGGAAGATTAACACATAAAAGTTAATATCAGGGAAATCCTTTAGAACAGAGCAACCAAGTGAGAAGGGGATGCCTTTGTAGGATTTATTCTTACCTGGGAGGCATCTGGGAACTCCAGAAAATGGATGTGGGAGAGGAGTGGATGGCAATGGGAAATTATTTAGAAAATTACCAGATAATCTCAGCACATGATTTGGGGAACCACATCTTGTGTAAAAAAATTTTAGCAATATTTATTGATATAGATAGTTATTCTCTTGCATTACTCTTTCTTCTAACCTTTTTTGAGTATGCTTTTTTTTTCTAAAGAGTTTTACTGGACATGTGTCTTAGATAGGCCCACTCTTGCCTGAAAGGCAATAAGTATTTCAGTAGCTATTAGCAAATTAGGAAGACTTGGGTAGTTCCACCCACTTCACATTAAATTACTCTTGTTGATTATTTACTATAATATGTTAAGTAATTGCTCTTGAATGGGTCAAGAAAAGCAGTCAGTCACCTGTTTTGATTGCTATAAATGTCTTTGAAGTCATCCAAATATGCTTCCATATTATTCACAACTCTTCTAAGTCATTAATAAATATATTGAACACCTGTGCTAGCAGTGATCCCTGAGGCACCTCATTATTAATCTAATCGCACAACTTCATAATATTTCATTTAACCTTGATTTTACTACCAAACTTTTTTCAAATTAAGACATTTCAAATTAATGATAAAACTTTACCTTTTATCCTGTGATTTTATCCATGGCTTCACAACTGAATTTGCACATTAAAAAATGATGAATGAAATACCACTAGACATTCATTTTTAAAAAAAGTTCAATCAAAGTAACTATACACTTTTATTTTCTAGTTTTCTGAAATCCTCCTCATTTACCCAGTTTTTATTGTTTGTCTTCATCAACTGTTTTCAATATGTTAAGGTGTGGAAGAAATAATTCCGTAATCACAGTATTGTGGTTTTGGATACAATTTTGTCTTTTTTGTGAGTCCCAATTCCTCAATGCCATTGTATTGCTAACTGGTACCTTCATCAAACTGAAGCAGGAAAGGAAAAAGGAGATGATATTCATGTTAGCTGACATTGCTATTCATCAGTGAAACCATTACAAGTAAAGAATGAAGTTTACACCTTTGGTTTAAATAAGCTTATGGAATATAGTTTTTTCTAATGTTGGAGTCAGAAAGGACTCTGGAGATCACATGGTTAAATTTTCTTTCAGACAAAGAAACCAAAACAGAAACCCAAAGAAGTGAATTGACACTGACGATGGTCAAACTGATCAGACACAGGGATCTATCTTTTACTCTGTTGTTCAACACGCGGCAGCCTGGTTTAGGTTTTTATTATCATTGTTTCTTAAGACCGGTAACTAACATTTTTGGTCTTATTTATTTTGAATTTTGAGATTAGTCCCATTTAAGCATTTGGTAGACTATTGTCCATATCTAATTTATTTTTTAATGCCTAACAATGTATTAACTATGGTAAGCTCTCGACAAGTATTATTGGACACATGAATAAATCAAGAAACCCACTGCCTAGCTGGTATACTCAAAAATACACACACATGTATGTATGTACATGTGTGTGTATATACATATATTAAATAATGCTTTTATTTATTTTTACATTTTTTATTTTAAAATTGTGGGGTACAATTCAGGGTTAGGTATACAAATATTCATTGTGCAGGTATCCTTGTTGATGAGGTGTGCCCCCACTTCCCCAGGCAGTTTCCCACTGCTGCCAATCCCACCTCCCTGCCCCTGCACTACTGTTTCCCACTGCTGTCATTCTTTTTCTTATGGTATTACAATAGTTGTTCAAGGTCCACTGATGAGTGAGAACACGTTATACTCAGTTCTTTTTTTTCTGTGAAAGATCTCTCAGTATTATAGATTCTAATTCCATCCAGGTTGCTGTGAAGTTAATGATCTTGTTCTTCTTTATGGCTGCATAATATTCTATTGTGTTTATGTATCACATTTTTTTATCCAGTCCTCTTTTGATGGGTAGCACGGTTGGTTCCATGTTCTTGCTATTGTGAACAATGCTACGATAAACATCTGTGTGCAGGTGTCTTTTATATAGAGTGATTTGAGTTCCTCTGGGTATTTTAGTTTTGATTTTATTTGTCTCATGAATCTGTGCCAGTCACATAAACAAGGTCATAAAGCATATTATATATATTGCTTTTCGAAACTGACTTCCAGATGGTTAGGTTGTAGGATCTTCAAGTTTATTTTAACTGGTTGTTCTGAATAATACTGTTTTGTCCTATGATGTCAACTAATTTTTTCTTTTATATAAACTTTAATATCACTTGTCCTCAAACTCTCAAATTAATTATCTTGGATATTTGAGCTAATTTGAAGAGTATAGGCAAGACTCTGTATAGGAGAAGGGCCCTTCTATAAACACTCAGAGAAGGGAAACCAGGGACATTATTGATGCTGGTTTCCAGGCTCCCTGCATCCCAAGGGAGGCATTACCAAAACAGCTTCTATATTATTTTAAATATTTATTTATTTTATTTGTGTAGTAACATTTCAAAATATTGAAATGCTGTTTATTGCTATTGGAAGGTCAGCATTCTAATTAAATGGTCATCATTCTATCATGTGAATAAGTCACTCCATAGAAGAATTTTAAACATCTTTGAGGTGCATTATGTATTTCAGATTCATGATTCATCTGCTTTGGGGAAAAGTATTATTTCCTGGCACATGTTCAAATGCTGTAATTTAAGACATTTAGAGTAAATTATTATACCACTGCAGCAAATGCAATTGATATGATCCCAGGAGTTATACTTAGGGAATAGTTGACTCATCTAGTTAGATCTGGCTTATTGTTCTTTAATATGCTAGGGAAAAAGAAAAAAAGAAAAACATACCTACTTAAAATATTTTGTCAAAAATTATGAAGCATATGTATACTAAACTGGAATGTAAGTTAAAGAAATAATGTAGGCCGGGTGCAGTGGCTCATGTCTGTAATTCCAGCACTTGGGGAGGCACAGGTGAGAGAATTGCCTGAGCCCAGGGATTTGAGAACAACCTGGGCAGCTTGGTGAGACCTTGTCTCTACATTAAATCCAAAAATTAGCCAGGCATGGTGGTGTGCACCTTAGTCCCAGCTGCTTGGAAGGCTGAAAAGGAAGGATCGCCTGTGGTGGCTGTGTGTCAGCTGCCCTCCAGCCTGGTGATGGAGTGAGACTCCAACTCAAATAATAATGAATAATAATAATAATAATAATGTAAATGAGCAAGTACAAAATATTAAATTGCTACATTTCTCTATAGGTGTTTGACTATTTAGAGCTAGGAAGTGTGAAATGCAATGTTATTACAAAACAACCACTGAGCAGCTGTCACTTAAAAGGGAGTCTCATTCTGCTTCTAGAATCTGAAGTGACAATTTTTGCTCTCCTTCCCCACTTAACTCTGTTTTCTATCATAAAATGCTTTAAAAGTCCTGGTGTAAGTCTGTTACAGAAAAAAGTAGCATCTACAGCATACTTCTAGCTATCTCTATCTCCTTTATTTGTCATAGTTATTTTCATGATTACCTGGGTGAGCATGATCATCTTGTTTGTACTGTTGTTAGATTAATTGCTTTCAGGAGGCCTTTGATAGTTGATCTTGACACAATCTTTTGAAATTAGTCAAGTATTGGACCAGAGATTGAGGCTATAGTGTGTAGGGACCAAATTGACTTCAAGAGATATGACCTGGGCTCATGAAATAACTGAAGGTTTTGAGCTAATGCAAACAGAATACTACAAGATAGGGCTCTTAGTATGTAATTCCATTCTGGGACATCTGAATTTAAATTTTCTTACACTCAAATATCTCTCTGGAGTCTCCTTCAACAGGGTGGCCCAAAGCTCAGTTAGACTCAATGAGACTCATACTTTATACTCAAATCGAGATTTGAGATTTTTTTTTAAAAAAGGGGTCATTGATTTTGTAGGTACCCTTGTTGATGTGCTGTACCCCTCCCTCCCCTAGCAGTTTCCCTCAACTGCCAGTCCCACCTCCCCTTCCCCTGGCAGTTTCCCATTACTGCTAATCCCTTTCTTGTTGTATTATGATAATTGTTCAAGGTCCGCTTATGGAATTGTACCCCACATCTTTAAAATAAAAAAAAATTTAAAAATTAAAAAAAAAAAACCCAAAAGGAGGTAGTTGAATTATGCTCATTAAGGCTGATTCTCAAGTAGAAAAATGGTGTGGAAGGCGATATCCTCTCCATGACACCTTTTCCCTCCCCCAACAAAAACATACAAACACATTTTTGAGAACTGTTATCCTGGTGTTATACTGACAGAGTGTGCTACATCTTTAAGTATTTAGGATTAGAAAACAATTAAGAACCACTTATTAAAATGTTTTTCCTCAATTTTATGTATGAGCCGATAGACATGTAGGGTCAGTGGTATCTGTATTTATAGTATAACAAAAGTTAATGGCAACAGGACAAATAAGAAAAAAAAACTACAGATACTCCAGAATTGATACTTTTTGTATGATTTAGTTTTAATAATTCACTTAAATTAGGTTTTTACTTGTATTTTTATATTGCCTGGGTTTGTCAACTAATTATACTTCATTTATTAAGAAAACATCTCTGTTTTTACAAAGGCTATACTCTTGGAGCAAAATTGAAATATAATTCAGAACTTTGTTTAATAAAATTATATTCCAAAGTTTTAACTTATTAAATATTAATTAACATTAAATATTAATTAATAGGCACATAAAATCTACATTTTAAATCACAGAATTTAACTTATATATTAACCTAAATTCTCTGAATGTAAGTGGAAGGAACCACTTTACGTATGTTAAAGATATTTTTACATGGATAAACTTGGATATACTCAAAAAAGTATTGCTTCTTCCAGTTTGGGGCTGGGGTTGGGGCTGGAGGGGTAGACAGGTAGCTCAGAAAAGGGAACTTAGACTACCAAGGAAGGTGGAAGAATGACATAATTATGACAGTTTATGACCTACAAGGGAGACATGGCTGACTCTAGGCAAATACAACCAGGTAAATTTTAAAATTAGAAAAAAAAATGAACCCCTTAAATGACAACCTATAGACTTTTAGCTTAAATCAGGAAATAGTTTTCTTGACCCAGCTGTGAAATACACTACTAATATATATATATATATATATATTTTTTATTTTTTTTTATTTTTTTAATTTTTATTTATTTATTTATTTTTTTGAGTTGGAGTCTCACTCTGTTGCCCAGACTGGAGTGCAGTGGCCGCTCCCGGCCACCGCAGCCTGAACCTGCTGGGCTCTGGCGATCCTTCTGCCTCAACCTTCCAAGTAGCTGGAACTACAGGCGCACGATAACACGCCCGGCTAATTTTTTTGATTTATTGTAGAGATGAGGTCTCGCCAAGTTGCCCAGGCGGGTCTTGAACCCACGGACTCAGGCGATCCACTCACCTCAGCCTCCCAAAGCGCTGGGATTACAGGCTGAGTCACCGAGCCCGGCATATTTTCTTTTTTACAAATGATGTTTCATAATGTGATATATTTCTCAAAAAGAGCTTCAATTAAATGTAGAAGCAGATCTCCAACAGCATTTGCTTATAAGGACCTGAAGTGCAAGTTGAGGGCAGAATTCAGTGTATACATAGAGTGTTATGCAGCAAAATTGTTGAATGTCTAGAAAATATAAAATTCATTATAGGATTAGAATTGAAAAGTTCAAAGGAAATATTTTTCTCAACTCTAAAATGTAAAACAAAACAAAACAAAATTAAAAAAGGAACAACGAATTGTCTTCTTACCTTGATTTTTAAGACCAAGAATTCCTTCCCTCTGATATACAAATCAGCTTCTGTTATCTCATTTTACCTGTTCTGTTTGCTTCAATCTCAGAATAAAAAAAGCAAGCTTAACTAAGTGCTGACAACATTCACTTCATAGTGATTATATAAATGTATTTTGCATCTACTTAAAATCCTTGTTTCAACCTCTGGTTACATATGGTATGGATGAATTCTATCAGGACAAAAGACAGAAAATCGAAAGAGAAAAGAAAACAAGGGAAAGGAGTCAGTAAAAACATTTTAATTACACCCCAAGTCAAGGGAACATTAAGGTTAAGGAAAAGTCTGGGAAAGAAGAAATGAAGGTATATGATCATTATTACCAGTTATAAATAAATCAGTTGTTCACTATTTCCATCGAAAGAACAAACTGACAACATCTATTCATTGTGTGAATGACTCAGTTAATAGCTTTTCATGCCTCATTTCTGACACTCTTTTTTGGGAGGCTAAAAATACTGAAGAGATTGAAATACACTGTGCTAGAATGACTTTACATAATTTATTACTGATTGGTACTCTTATTTCTAAGTTATGATTTTTCCCCTCCTTAATGAAATAGCTTAAATGCTAGTGCTTCAGAGTTTTCTTTGGTGAGAAACATTATTGGAAAATTTCCTAATGGATAACAAGAAAACAGTGTAGATACTTTTGTGTATTACTTTATATTGGTATCCTGAGCAGATGTATGTGTTGTCTGGGATATCTTGATTCTTTAGAGAGGTGGAGATGTCCTGTAGCAGATCTCTTTTTATCCTGTCATACATTATAGTAACTATATGTAAATATATTCCAATAGATAACTGTCTACCACATATTGGTTTGACTAAAATTATTTTGAGATATAACTTTTTTTTAGTAATTATCATTAGTAAGCTTCTGAATTTTTCATAGAACACCACACATATAGTAACGTAAGATCAAGTCCATGATTATTCAAGGGATTTGTGGAAGTCTTTCAATTGAGCCACAAAGAGCTACTTCTGTGAAAAGTGTCAAAGGATCTTTTTAAAAAAAGAAGATTTGGGCCTTATATGAATTTTTTTAACCCCTGGGATATTTGATTTGTTTTTAAAAAGAAAGTCTTACTTTGGAACCTAGGTTTTGTTGTCAGATATGGTATAAATTAAATTTAACTTTATGTGCTTTGGTGAGCTAATAGAATTTTATTGTGTAATCAGACATTTTGTACTGCAAAATAATATAAGCTTTTCCTCTTCCAGTCTTGTAATTCTCATTGTATTGGCATATATCTGTATATATATAAATATATATGTATTTATATATATAATATAAAACTGTATATATATAATATAAAACTCAAACAGAGAAGAAGGAAGAAGACAAATATGGAGAGGAAGAGTAAAATAAACAGAATGATATATTATTCTCCTTGTAGTTTATTTAAGGCTCTGAAATGAACTATTCCCTGCTTGTTTTCTCATCAAGGTCACTTGTGATCTGTTTTAATGGAATGGAGAAATTTAAGATATTTACGCCACATAATTCAAAGGAATGATAAATAACTTATGTCTAGTCTTACCTCCTCAGAACTGCCTCATTGTAGATGTACTGTAGTAGACCCTAATTTAATTTTTGGCCTATTTCTTTCCTTTTACTTATTTTCTTGTCATTTTTATTGTAACAAATGTTTCAAAGGCAGGGTTTTTTGGATATTTAGTTTATAGCAAATTTAATATGCAATGGAACATGCCACAGCAATGATAAAACCTAATTTAAATCCTCGTGATCACAAGCCTAAAATGTTTAATAATGCAGGCATTTAATTAAAAAATTGCCACAGGTCCTAGAGAAGTAGATAGGGTACAAACCTGAAAAGAATGGTAGAGATCATCCTAGGGCTTAGATTTCAGCTAGAATTAGACACTGTGAATCTAGAATTTCCAACCAGCAGACAGAGATCTAATAGTGTTTCTCAAAGTTTTCTGGAGAATGTCCAATTGTCCAATTATTTCCCATCACCATTTTATCCTGTTCCCTTTCTGTGCAACTCAGGAGTGTAAATGTCGGGTTTGACACTAGTCTTAACTGTTTCAGAGCCTCACAAAATAGAAAACACACTGATTTATTTTCTTTGTCAACAAACTGGGTTTTCCAAGACTAGATTTTACTGTCTCATAGTTGGAATTTAGATCAAGTGTGAACTTTAAAAATCTAATGGTTGTTATAATTAATAGTCACTAACAAATTATAGAGCCTACATATGTTACACTTCAAAGATAATATTCAAAGCACTCACATTTAAGAATTTTAGATGTTTAATAGAGCTAGTTGCAGTCTAATGAATTCAGTTTTACAGCCTCATTTACTACCACACAGCATGGACCATACTATAGATAACTATGTAGAGTGAAAATGTATATGTCATTTATTTTTGAAAAATAATTATTTGAATACAATATACATTTCATATGTCATGGATTCCCATGGTTGCCTTTGCCATCTCGCACTCTCTTCATAATTCTCAAGAGTATTTAGAACATTAGGCACAATTCCCTTGGCATTCATTAAAATAGCATTATTCATATGAGCTCTCTCTCTTCATGTTAATATTGATATGCTCTGAAATTCTAAAATTAAAATATATTCATTTTCTTAAGTAGGAAGATCAGAAAACTATGCCTTGAATTAGTTACTACTAAATTCACTAATACTATTTTGGCTCATCTTAATGCAAGGTGCATCCTTGAGGATTTAATAAAAAATTGCCTTAAGCACCAAATAAACAATGGAATCCTTTGAGAATAATGATATTATTATAAAGAGAGCTTGTTTGTTAAGGAAAAAAAAGAACTCATTCAAAGAAATGAAGAGTTAACAATACTGAGCAGCTTCCAAAACTTTAACTGCCTATTGCTATAGCAGGTGAATTCACCACATTACTAATTTTTCCACTTTTTAAATGAATCATTTGAAAGTAATGGAATAAAATACCAAAGACTCTACATGTAACCTGATTCCTATTCAGTTTTAATATCAGTCTGTGCCATAGCCAGTAGGTGGTGGAAATTTAAACTGCACAGTTAAATATACTCCTTCCACATTTTTTCACATACTCCTGAGATTAGAACTGCAATATAGGCTTATTGACACACAAAGATAGGATTTCATGAGATATTTTGCAAACAAAATAAGTTAAAAAATTCTGAGGGTCCATTAAATTGATTATTATTGATTTAATAAAACTGCATATTTTTGTATTTATTATTGAATAGCTCAATATACTTTTTATTTGAGGATTAAATTTGGAAGATTGTGAATTATACGTATATATACATACACTGGAAAAATACTGTATGGGTAGAATACCAGACTCAGAAACCGTTAGAGTCCTAGGTTTCCAGAAGCTGATCCCCACAAACATCTAAAATACCTCTAAATTCTAATAAGATTCGGGTTTGGAGCCTGTTAGACCTGAGTTTTATGACTGGCAAACTTTAGAATCTGGGGTCTCAAATAGCATTTACTCATTGAGGCCTTTTCTGATTTCCAACAGAACTTATCATTCTTTCTCCTTTAATTTTACAACATGCACTGGCTTCACTTTTAGAAATATGGCATTGAATCACAATTATTTATTCACTTCAAGCATTTGATCACTGTGCTCCCTATCACAGTCCTTGGAATATTATGGCAAAAACAGAAAGAGAGAGAGAGAGAGAGAGAGAGAGAGAGAGAGAGAGAGAGAGAGAGACAGAAAGGAAGAAAGAAAGGGAAAGTTTACTTGATTGAACAAAATTAAAAATACCAAAGTATTGTGATATAAAAGATAATCACTATACAAAAGAAAAGGCACACTGAATAAATATTTGTGAACGAAAATTTATAACTACCATTAAACACAGAGATACTACAAGTTGATAGTCAAAATTACAAGCAAAATTTGATGAAAACAGAGTATTTCTCAGTTTTAAAAAATTAGAAAACGAAAGTAGGTTCTTAAACATATTTTTCAGATTAGAAATATTTCTATTTGGCTATACTTTTAAAATAATAACTTATAGACAATTATCTGTACTTTTAAGGCAGAAATAATTCTGCATATCGCTAAATATTGGTGTGTTCCTAAAAATATTTTACTTTAGTGAAAAATAATTATAAGTAAATGTGAGTTCTAACACTTGTCTGTTTTCTATTACCTAGGGGATTTTGATCATGGTCTTTAATCACTTTCTACTGTGGTTTCTTTATTTGTGAAATGTGGCAAGCAAAAATAATTTTTGTTTTTACTCATTGAAATAAAAAATTTGGTTAGTATTCATACACCAATACTAACATAAGGAAAGAAAAGGTTGAAAAAAAAAGTCAATCAATACATTAGCTGTAGTTTCTTCTGATCCCAAACAGTAGTCTAAAAATGTTACAACTGTGAGTGTCTAGGAAGTTTTTTTATTTAATTCATGTGATTACTTAATTGATGGTGTTGCCTGAATTAGTCTTCAGAATGTTTTATGAACATTTTGTTCAAGCTAACATAACATTTTTCCACAAAGAATTGAAATGATCTCCTTCCCCACCAAAGAAAAACACAATAAATTAAATAGGAATATAAAGAAAAGCAAAGTTGATAAAAGTGTGGGAAATATTTACACCCATCTAAAAAGGTCAAAAGATTTGCTGTGGCCAGAGTAAAATTTGACTCTGAACTTTTAGATAATCAGGACAAAAACTGAGTCTGGCATTTCTCTTGTAGAGAAGCATGAATCTAACAAATACCATTAGAATAATCAATGTCCCTAAATGAAAAAAATATTTTCATTCTTCATTACTTCCCTCTCATCTTCATCTTGGCCTTCTGAATACTTCTAGTTTTAAGTTCTCTCTCAGTTTTCATTTTTTCCCTGAGATATCCCCAGCAACTTTGATTTTTATCTTCTCTTAACTGATGTTTGCACTTGCAGGAATTAAATTTAGCTCTTAGAATTTATTTCTGTTGAATATGGGTGTGTTTTCTTTTTGTTAAGACTGTAAGCCCCTTGGGGACAGGTACTATATCACATGCTTTTATGAATCTTGCCAATAAACTTACCTTCCACTATGCATATATTAAGTATGTGATAAACACACCCATGAAATTGATCAAATGTCTTTAACTATAACTTTAAATAAGTAAAATTTTAAATCTAAACCTGGGGTCTATAAAATGGACTTTAAACAAGCAGTTAGGAGGGGTCAGTTTTTAAATATGCCCATCATTTGGATTTGAATCCTTGCTCTACAATTTACTCTATATGTGATATAATTGATTTGTGCATCACTTTCTGTATCTTCTTAAGAGAAAAACAATAGTAATTACTTTAAGGGTTATTATTAATCCTATTAACCATCTTATTGAGGATTAAATGAATTAATACATGTAAAATGCTTAGAAATATAAACGTTAAAAAGTGTTAGTTGTTATTTTGTCTTAAGTGCTTAGTATTAAGTCATCCTTTCTGGAAATAATTAAATGAACATTCCTTCTGGTGGCAATTACAGAACACAATCAGTTGTCTGAGGTCTTGTCCTCAGAAAATAAAAGTTTAGGACAGCAAAACTCTGGTTTCATTATAGAGAGTAAACTTTTTATCTTCTCAGTATCAGGAAGACATGGACTTAACTTATCTGAAAACTGTATCAGATTATTAAATTAAATAGAAGTGGTCCCAAACGAAATTTTTGTTTTACATTACATAGTGTTTATCTGTTAGAGGACTCTTCTTCCAATCCCTTTATAGTGGTACTAAGATGCCATATCAAGCTCACACGTTTTATCCCATAACTGGAATTAAAGGCAAAGTCAGTAAGTGCTATAGCCCCAGTTATGTTATTCTTCTACAAAGTATAACAAGGGTTCATTGTTAAATGGCCATGTAGAAAAACCAATGTTGCCTGAAGGATGCCCAATACACTGAACTTAAGCTTCTATTAAATCCAAATGTGAGAAAAACAATTTTATTTTTTAAATTAAAAAAAATTTTTAAGTCGTAGTTTCACTCTGATGCTTAGGCTGGAGTTCAGTGGCTATTGCAGCCTTGACCTGCTGGTCTCAGGCCAACCTTCTAAGTAGCTGCAACTATGCACGCCACCTTCCCTTGTTAAATTTTTGATTTATTGTAGAGATGAGCTCTTGCCATGTTGCCCCGACTGGTCTCGAATCCCTGGGTTTAGGCAATACTCTCGCATCTGCCTCCCACAGTGCTGGGATTACAGGCATGAGCTATGTGCCCAGTTGAAAAAAAATGTTGACATCACAAGGATATCAAGTTTTTCTCTAGGTAGTATGTAAGTTCAGAGATAGTTCAGTGTCTTTCCTTAGACCTCTCTGGTATAAGCATATTCAGATTAAAGCTAGTATGTATTTCTAGCCTCTTGCCTAAAAGTAGTAATTTCATACTTTATAAACAAATATATGTCCCAGAAATAATGAGTATTACATGTGCATGAGTCAATACCTGCTAGAAAGGATAAAAACCATATTTCTGGCTCCTCACTGTGGTGGACATTCCACTCTGATAATTTCCTTGTATTAGAGAAGAACAACAGGGGTGACTTCACAACATTTTAATCAGAATATCTAAGGCATTATATTATGGATCTGTAATTGAAAGCAAATATATCATTGATGTAAAACAGCAAGAACAGATGGAGTATATTTTAAATTATAATTCATTTCTCAACATCAGATTTTGACTAGGTATATGTGAATCAATCTAATTACTCATGTGGCTGAAGCAGCAATTTAGGATTTAATAGTTTGGGGATATCTTAAATTTGACCTTGAAAAGATCATTTGGCATTTAGTTAGAATCTTTCTCTCTGACTTTTAAATTTCTTTGTGGAAAAAATAATAGTGATAGTTTTTGAACTAATTTTTATTTTTAATATGAATTTTCTGGTAGAATTAATTCTGTTTATATCTATCTATCTATCTAATATATATTGCTATCACAAATATCTGTTTGCTCTTAAATCCTCATTGTTTGTGTTAGCCTTTATGATGACACTTGATGGTATAAATGTTATTGTGCATTTTAATTATGAGTATTAGCTTTAAAAATCACTTGTAGATTAATAATAAATTACATCTCCTTCACTTACCTCTTGGTATGTGTAATTTTTGTCTTCTTTGTTGTCTTTCACCACATCTTCAACTCAGTCTACCAGGAGCATCTTTGTTGTCCACAATCTGAATTGCTCTATTTATTTCATATAAAATTTCTGTTTGGTGGTACTGGTGCCCAAATGAGAAGACATAATAATCCAGGGTGCTAGAATTTCTTTGCTGGACTTGTGGTTTTAAATTTATACCCAGTTTTTATCACAGCTATAGTAGTGATTATTGTTAGTAAAAGGTGTCACTTACAGAGTATTTTACTGGCTCCTAAATGCTGTATGTATTATAAAGTATGTTTTACATGGATGTGATATGTTAAGATAGTGTTATAGAGTAAAATGCTATAATTTCCCAGTCACATTGCTTGGACGTGTGGAGTTCAGAGAGAAATAGAAGAGATAACCTAGTGGTTTAATAAAAAGCGATCAGAGACACTAATGGAATCAGAGACTATTTAAGAATCATTTGTGAATAGCTGAGACTGAGTGAGACTGAGGAAGACTTACTTAAAGATGTGAGTTTAAAAATAAGTTTAAAAAGTAATTTTATTTTCCACTTACACATAATGATGTTAAATAGTTGCATTGATCTAACAAGGAAATGGTATTTATTTATTATTTAAACTATATATTATGTTCTGAGTAGGACAAGTAGAGTCTGCATTGCTATAAAGGTTTCTTTCTGTGTCCTTTATGGAGTATGTTTCCAAATCTCAAATTATTTTGTGAAAGTAATAATACTCCTCTAAAGAATATTGCCATTTAAAATCAGTCATAGGAAATATATATATATATTTTTTCTTTTTTTGAGTTGGAGTCTCACTCTGTCGCCCAGACTGGAGTGCAGTGGCCGCTCCCGGCCACCGCAGCCTCGACCTGCTGGGCTCTGACGATCCTTCTGCCTCAGCCTTCCGAGTAGCCGGAATTACAGGCATGCGCTACCACACCCCGCTGATTTTTTGATTTATTGTAGAGGTGAGGTCTCGCTGCCCGGGCGGGTCTTGAACCCTCGGGCTCAGGCAATCCACTCACCTCAGCCTCCCAAAGGCGCGGGATTACAGGCTGAGCCACCGAGCCCGGCAGGAAATATTTTTTAGTCCAAGTGATGTCATTGCTGGTTGACATTTTGTGACTGTAGATTTCTAGTGTTTTTCTTCACGTTGTTATTTGCACTTGTGACTTTATTGATTGTTCATACATATAGTTTTTGTTTCAACTGGAAACCTCCCCTCCCTTTTTAGCCAGTTGAAAGTCATATTATGGACATTTACTTATATTTTGGTTGTAATTTAATGATAGAGCTAAGGTGGTTGTTTATGAAAATGCAACATAAATATTTGAAGGTATTATCTTTTGAAGGATTTTCTTTCAAATGTCTACTCTTTTTTAGGAAACCATATATGAAACTTTAAGAAAGTAATGACTTTTTCCCATAAGCTGTTGATTTGAGATTTTGAAGAAAATCTTCACACAGTGTGAAAAAATTATAATTTTTCTCTTTAGAAATAGAAAGGCATATTATTTTTCTTCTGTATCCACTCCTCCCAATAAAATACAAGCCTAATTACACTGATTATTGTTTTTTTTTACTTTTGAAAATGTGCTATGAGGTAGTAGGAGCACATCCTGAGAGTCTGACAGGTCTGAATTTGAATCCTCAACTCTACTATGTGAGCCTTGGCGACCTATTTAAATATCATGATCCTTGTTTTTCTCTTCTTTAAAATGGTGATGATACCTCTTTCCTAAGATGGTTTCAGGATGAGAAGAGGAGTACACAGCGCCTGATACATCATAAATTACTTCCTGCCTCTCACCTTACCTCACCTCATCTTTTCAGCTGTTATATTACTATGCATGGGAGCAACCAACAAGTTAAGTAACTAACCCAGCAGCTTCAAGACTGTTTTCCGATATGCCTATTGAGAACATTAATGAGGAACCAAATCTATAAACCACAAAGTCTGTCAGGAAGCAACCTGAACATTTTGTGTATTTTTGTCCTTTGCTTTACATTCCTCTAGTCAAGAAAAATGTTCAGCCAGTCTTAGAAAACTCACATTGGTATGGGAAAGTACAAGAACTAATACGTTTAGACTAGAATAGAAAACAGTTGAATGGCTTGGTGAAGTAAATTCATCGGAGCAATATTTAAAAAATCTTATTATGCATTAATGTCACCTGAGTAATGTGTTAGCAATGAATATTTTATAAAGCTAGTATTGATTCAAAAGAACTGGAGTCATCTTGACCTCTTAATAGTAACTGAGGATATGATAGGTGGCAAAAGCTTAAACAAATAAATAGAAAACAATTAATTGTCAACTTTATCCTTCCGTGTTGTCTTACTATTATTTTTCACATTAATTAAGAAAAATACAGTAGGTGGAAGTGACTGAAACCGATAACTCATATATACCAACACAAAACCTGGAGTCAGTCCTTCATTTTATATAGTCTGAGGCAAAGACTGCCTTGCAGAACTTTCAAGGTCAAACAGTACAAGTGTGCTGCATTACACAACACAAGATATATGGAAATCCATTTACAAAAGATAAATTAGCAGGTGATATTTCAGTTTAGAAAACAAAAATGTTTTCAAGGATTCTTTATCACAAGGTCTCTTGATGCATTTGAAATATTATTTGATTTATACAACAAAAATTTTCACTCAGCTTTTCAGAAAGACAAATATCATATAAAACAAAATTTATAAATGAGAGAGACGAAGATGAAACTCAAGAGTTCTCTAACTCCTAGATGACTGAGGCACTCTGCTGCTTTAAGATCACCTAATAGAATAAGAACTTTAATAGGATAAATGGTCAACTGTGAACTTTCTAAAACATGAATTTTACCCTAAATAAAAACATTTAAAATATAAGCTGCCTCCTATTTCACAATAAAATCATAATGCAAGTCATGGGAGACCTTTACAAATAATTTGTCAACACTCTGGTGTCTGTTGGCTTGCTTGTTCTTAAATTTTCAAACATATATTTCCCATGAATGTTGATGGTAAATGGAAGCACAATTGTTGATTGTCCATCTACTCTGCCTTTGTGGTTATATCAGAATTTTGAAAACATGGATTCTGGGTCCTTTGCCCTTGGCACCCCTCTATTTTAGGGACAGCTGTGGCAAATTGAGAAGGCAATGGGAGTAGTTGGAAGTTCTTACCACAAAATAGTTCACCAGGACTTTAGACTTTTTATGTGTTAGGAGATTGTTATACTGTTACCCAGCATGATAGACTGTTAAGAGCTATGCCAATATAAAATGTTATTATAGCTGCCCTGAAGATTTCTCACCTTCTCTCTTGGGGCCAAGTATCTGCCGGTTCCGTTACCTCTCCCTTTGCATGATACCATTTATCCAGAGTATCCAATTTTCTTTCTTTCAGTTTACTAAGGATTCACATCAGGTATCTGTTTTCATGCTTTTGGTTTCTTATTTTGAATGTTTACTTTGAAGGGTAGTATCTGTCTTCCAGTTAGGAGCAGTAAATATATTTTTACTTTCAGGTACAGTGATGTTTTTGCAAAAAATATTTTGCTATTTCTAAGCAGTCTCTGGAGTTAGGGAGACCTGAGTTCAAATTAAGATTATGTCATTAGTCTTGAGTGTTAAATTTGCCAAGTTTACTTTCCTTCTAAAAATATAATTTTTATTAAAAATTTGTATGGCTTTCTAAAACATTCAGGAAGGACAAGGAATGGAGGCTTGTCAAAAATGAGTTGGCCAGTAAAATATATTATTTGTGTGGTAGCATGTATTTAGCTTCTATTCTTAGTCTGGGTAAATTTCATTTTATTTTTTTTTTAGAAAAAGAATAGAAAAAAATATTCTCTATTGTGACAAGTGAAGAAAAAAATCATTGTTCAAGAAATCTTGCCAAAACAAAAAAGGAAAAAAAGAAAAAGACTTTTATGTAAGTCTTCTCAAACAGCTCTGAAATGAACATGTGTTCAGTTGAACACGTATTGAACATGTGTTCAACCTTGCATTATGGATCTCTCAGTCATGCAGTCTGAATTTAGAAGGTTTTTGGTTTCTCTTCTTGTGCTTCTGTACCTTGGGGCCTATATGCATCCACATCTTGGGAGCACCTGTTCTGCACATTTATAAATGATTTTGTATGTTAAGAAATGTGTGACTTGTTATACTTTTTGAACAGAGTTTTAATGTGAGAGTTCAGAACTGCATACAAAAAGAATTCATTTAACCAATATTTTACAGATAGAGGGACTGAATTAAATAAGAAATTACTAAACAATATGTCACTTTTAAAATTTTATTCTATCCACTATCTTTGGAAGTTCTCTTGCTCTGATCAAAGAGAGAAAGCTTTTATTATAGTGGAAAGACCAATAGCCTGTGCAATTTGAGAATGGTTCAACTGCGTCAAGCCCTGTGCTCCTGGATGAGGGCTCAATTTCTTTGAGCTCTTCATAGAGTTCTTATGAAGCCAAAATGAGATAATTTATATAAAATGTGGTTTGTAAACCCCCAAACACTGCATAACTTTATTGTTTGCTGCAGCTGCTGCTGTTATTGTAACCATGTTGGGTCAAACTCTCCATTTTTGAACTTCCAACTCAAATATTTCAGTTGTTTAAATCAGTGAGCAATAGACAGAAAGGCAGACATGAAGGTGAGTATTAGAAGAAGGAAATGATAGATTATTGAATGCTACAAAAGACAGAGATTAGAAATAAAAGTTTTAGACATAAACTCATATAAATTGCAAATGTGTGATAAAGATTCCAGACACAATCTTTCTTGTAGGTTTTAACCACTTCCATCCTTTACCCAGACATAGCAGAATAAAAATTAAGCAAATTATCTATTTTTTTCTTGTTAAAGGCCCTTTTGCTTTAGTTTCAAAAATGAGAAATCTCAAAATTCTTAAGTTATTTGGCTCTGATTGTAGCTTAGGGCCTCGGATGCACAGAGCTATGGTTCCAAGGTGATTGCTTTTATTTATAGTTCACTTTGAATGTACATAAAATGTTTAAGAAAAAGTGGTTTGCTTCAGGAAATCAAGAGCATACATTTGTAAGCCTCCTTGGAGAACTTTACAATTTCTAAAAATTATTTATCAATTTGCAAGTGTCTGGAAATAGGTTTATTAACAAATAAACCTATTTATTAACAAATAGGGTAATTTGTGCTTATTTACACAAATTAATTCTTCATTTTGTATATTTGCAAAACCAGGTTCTAATAAGGAAAATTGCAAACAATATTTTGATTTACATAACAAATAAAATTTTGCATTTGATTTTAGAGCCACGCATAGATTTATAACCCTCTATATATTTGGTATCTGTGTAAAGTCAAATCTCAATGTAGAGGATTAAGAATACTCTGATAATAATACATTCAAGGACATTAGAAAGTGGAAAAAATAAAGATTAAAATTAGACTTAACATGACAAAAATTTTCATATAGCAAATAATTTATGCAAAATATTTTACAAAATATGGGATGCTAAACAGTTGATACAAGTACTGTGTTTGACATTTAGTTTCATTTAAATTAGTAATAGAATTTGCTTCTTTCACATTTACATCTTTTTTCCTTTTGACTTCATGTATTTTCAACTAAAATTTGCTTTACAATTTTTAAGTTCCATCTTCTTGGAGCTGATTTTGAACTTAATTGTGATAAACCTGCATACAACTGAACTTTAGTAGATATAATTTCTTTAGAAGAGATAAAAATTTAAAAGTTGACATTGCTCTTCACTAATTCTTTTCTTCATTGCTTTGATTGTGTTTGACCCATTCCATATATTCTCAATCTGTTTTTGATGTCATGAATATAAAATAATAACATAAAAAGCCGTTTTCCTAGTGCAACAGTAATTGAAACTTGCAGTTTTATATTTTAAAAAGTGTGATTACCATAGATAATGTAACAATATTTTCAAACAATAACCTGTGTCAAGCAAACAGAAGAAACAAGTTGATTATTTCAGCCTCCGAACAGTCAGATTTTCTTAATTTGATTTGAATTAACTTTATAATACAATCACGTAATTGATATGTGATTTGGGCTGGTGTCAAATTACTGTGAGTTATTTCTCAGATAATTTGGAAGTAAATCCCATTATAGATGGCAATGTAAACAATTTAGAACACATTAAGGATCTTTACAGAATACTTGAGTGATAAAGTTCTCCACCGTGGCTCATATCTATATTGAATGAGCTGTAGATATTTATAGTTCTCTATCAGGAGAAAATCAATGTAGCATACAATGTTAAAAAAAATTGTATATTACCTTTGAAATGTTCCCAAAATATAGTCTCTCAGTTTTAAATGAAAAGTTGTCTTAAGAACCAGGCACATTTTGCACTGACTGATGGTTATTTTTAGGTAAACCGCTTTGGGTTAATTAGGAGAAAAATTGCTACTGTACAATTATTATGCTCTATCCTCCCACCTTGGCCTGAAAATAATGAGATGTACCAAAAGTTTTTCTTTGTCATCGGCAGCTGCACCTTTTAAGCGTATCAAAGTCTGTTGCTGTGGTTACTGCCTTTGTTTCCAGTGATGTTTGTCCATGCTTCCCCCCACCCTTAGTGATGGTTACTCAAAAGAATGAAATAATGAGTCATTCATTCGGAAATATGTTGTTAAAATATCCCTCTTTATCATTATATTTCACTGCTTAGAAACTAGGCTGTAATTCAAGGCAACAGTTAAGTCTAAGAAGAACTGTTAAAAAAATCTTTGATTTTTCTTTCATTTATAAGAAAAACCTGTCTATGTAATTGAAGAACCTCTTACAAGTCTGAACAATTAAATCCTTTTTGGTTAATGTATTATTTCTGGAACAAGTAGATAAAATTCTACGCATTAAGCATAATAAAAATCGTGCATGTTTCGCACAGCACAGAATTTTAGAGTCAAGATTTCTGGGCACAAAAGCAGTAACAAAACAGTCCCTACAAAACTGAGTAACTCTGAATAACACAAGAAATAATTTTTGTTAATTTAAAATTTTAGAAACTGAAATGTGTAAAGTTTGTAAAGTAAAATGTAATTAAATTATGGTACTGTACATACCAGTTGTTTCTATAATTGAAACTTTACAATATGAAAAATACATTAGCTCTGTACAGTTTTTACAGGTAGGTAGGATGAGTTTTGAAAAAAAGATTCTTTTTTTTTTCAGGGTCATACTCTGTTTAAGTCAAAAAATACTGCACAACTTAGCTAATTACAAAGTGTAGACTTAAAACAATTCATGTCTTCTTTATTTCATGAATCAATCTTGGATTTTTATTTGAACAGGGGATTTCTGTTTTGTTTTGTTTTCCGCAATGAACAAGTCTTCCTCATTTTGTCTTTGAGGTTACAAAGTTTGGTAGCCACCCTTGGCTACCAATCAGCTCAGTTAAGCTAGCTGCTGTTTATGGTCACTGATTCGGCCAGCTGTTGTGATTGTGCTCAGGTCCAGCTCAGTCTCTAGGTGTGTTTCCATCGTATCTTCCTGTGCATTCGTTTCAAAGGACTTATGAGAGAGAAGTTCATGGTGCACCCCACAGTAACTTATTGTGGGCTGGTCGTATGCCAGAAAGGTTGACACATTCATTGATAAAGGTATCTGGGAAAAAAATGACACAAGAAGAGTCAGTTATAAAAAGGCATGATTTGGAGACTGTGAAGTGCTGATCTAACTTCTATGGTTACGTCTGTCTGTGGCTCAGGTGTCTCCACCCTATCTTGCTAATGCTCCTCGTTCTCATACAGTGCACTCAACACGACTGTTTTAAAGCCTGGATGAATTCTTAACTAGAACTTTCAGATAAATAGTAGTCTAAGTGGTTCTGAAAATGGTAACAGCTTTATTGGAACAGTTAGAAAATTGTTTTTCTTAACTGGAGTAAATGTGTTTTTAGAACTAAGAAAACTATTATTTGGTAGGATGCTAATAGGACATGTTTATTAAGTTTTACCATGTATAAAAATCCCTTGTCCCCAGGTTTCTCATTCAGTAGGTCTGGGATAAGACCTGGAATCTATTTCTTACAAGTTTCCATAGATGCTGGTGCTGTTAATCCACACACCACACTTTGAGAACCACTGCAGAGAATTGTCTAGTCAAATTATTTTGGCTATTCCTACTCATCACTTTTAATATTTACTCCATCATGAAGACTACTTGAAATATTAACGTCTGTAGTTTGGTCCATATATCTAAATTTTAGAGCTTAGTGAATTCCTTGGAAAAATCTATTGTTCCTATGAAGGTTAAAAAAGCATCAAAGGATGATGGTAGTTTGGAAAAACCAGTGAAAAAGTAAGGAAGGGGACCCCTTGCTAATAAAAAAAAAAGTTCTAAAGATGTGAGGAAAAAAGCAAGCATGATCATTGTGAGCAGAAGGTAAAGATATATATTACAGACAAAAGGTAATCTAAATATAATCAGATGTCAAAGTCTAGAGATCATTCTCATTTTTTCCAGTAAGATAAAAATTTGTCCTAAAATATAGGTAGATTTCAGGAAACTTCATCTCTGATATTGGTTTAATGTCCTAATTACTAATTTATGTTGTTGAATTCTCTGGGATAAAAGCTTCTACCATTCTTGTTTGTTGAATAGATAAAATGTATTTCTGTTTGGGCACGTCAGAATAAACTCCCTTCTGATCTCAGTGGTTATTAAAGCCCAAAGCTAAGAAAAACAATCGTCTAGGTTTTATTATTTATTTTGTTAACTGCATCTTTACTTTCTTACCCCTCCTCTCCATGCATCAAACCCTCTTTTCCTCTTCTCTTTATATTTCTGCCCTTCTGCTTACATTTATTTCTCCTTCAGTGAATATCAATTTAGCAAATATTTTCTTGTTTTTTCTTCAATAGCACTTTTTTTGAGATTATTTGTTTGTAATATATGTCAATGTATCCAATGTGTAGGGCTTAATTCTAGGAGACAGAAATATAATCTAGTTCATCAGATGAAATTTCTGAGTAACCCTTGCTATTTAAGTGGATTTAAGCAATTTGAAACATGAAGTTATCTAATACGCTAATAAAAGATATCATGCACTTTAAAAGGTGGTCTAGGCAATTGAAAGACCATAAAGAAAATGCTTTTTTTTTTTTTTTTGAGTTGGAGTCTCACTCTGCCACCCAGACTGGAGTGCAGTGGCTGCTCCTGGCCACTGCAGTCTCGACCTGCTGGGCTCTGGCGATCCTTCTGCCTCAGCCTTCTAAGTAGCTGGAACTACAGGCGCGCGCTACCACGCCCGGCTACTTTTTTTGATTTATTGTAGAGATGAGGTCTCGCCAAGTTGCCCAGGCGGATCTCGAACCCGCGGGCTCAGCAATCCACTCACCTCAGCCTCCCAAAGGCGCGGGAATACAGGCTGAGCCACCGAGCCCGGCTAAGAAAATGCTTAAGAGTAAAATAGGATATTCTGTTTAAGATAAATAAAAATTCCTGTTGTCACAGATGAAATAGTCGCTATAACTAAAATATATTTTTGTATAAAAGTAATTGTGCAGCTTGAATTTACTTGAATTATAGGAAAGAACAAAAATAGAACTGCTATTGAGTACAAGAGTTTTACATTAGCCTCTGGGAAATCAGTGCTCTATAATGTGTTATGGGTCATATATCTGTAGGATTTTTATATACTTGTTCTTATTTGTCATGGAAACCTAGCCTTATACACGTGGAATCATTTCTGGCTTACTTGGAATTAACTCTACTGTGAATAATTTATCATTTCTATGGTCACGATTTATTAAAAATAATGAACCATGATACATTCATTCTATGTGTGTGTGTTTGTGTGTGCATACAAAATTCCCTGCTTGATTTAATATCTAGAAGCTGCTCCTATTTTGAGCCATATAGATTAAATAGTTAGTTCTAATTATCTATTTTAAAATCCTATATATATTCTTTAGAGTTACTTCTTGTTGAATATGTCTTATTTTGAAACATTTTACCCCATGATTATACTGTTTTGATGTAAAGGTGCATTTTTTCACGTCAATATTTCTGAAATTGGGATGGAACTTATAAGCAATGTTAATGTTTAACGTATTTTTCCCTGCAATATAAATTACATCTTAAAATTGATATCTTAATATTAAAAAATAGTAGGATATATCAGTGAGTAGAATTTAACAGCTAACTATAACTGTATCTGAATATAACATCACAGTAGATTTTTCCAAGGGTGACTTCAAGTTAGCATTGGATATATACACGTGTATATATAGGGGTATGCAAATATATCATGTATACGTACATATAAATATATATATATACAATATATATGCATATATACACACAAATATATAAACATAGCCAGTTATAACTTTAAAATAATAAACATCAGGCTTGGAAAATACACATTTTGATGACACTTTAGTTTTGGACCACTATTACATACTTATGTACCTAAGGTATTTATACATACCTACAGATGTGTATACACTATGGCATATGTATGCACAAGTGTGTATATTACTTATAAACTTTTCAAATTAAGTTCATGTCTTTGCTGAATTATGAAAATCTTACACTGGCAATTTCATTGGAATGTCCAGTAAGATAATCTTTTTATATATAAAATATTTGTTAAAGTAACATCCTTCCCAAGTTTTAATTTCTAAGTATTTTATACAGATGTGGTGAAAGGCATGTTTATTCTTTAGTGACTAATCAGATGGATAAAAATTGTTGATACTATAAAAGGCATCATGCTTGATAATATGTACAACCTAAATATTAGTGGATGGACCAAGTGATTTAAGCATAGAATATGGTCAATAATTTTCATTTTAGTCATATATTGTTCCTACCAGTTGCTATAAATAATAATTCACTAGATATTTACTTTTAGTATAGTTGAGATAATGTATTTTATTTATTTATTTATTTTGAGTTGGAGTCTCACTATGTTGCCCAGACTGGAGTGCAGTGACCGCTCCCGGCCACCGCAGCCTCAACCTGCTGGGCTCCGGCGATTCTTCCGCCTCAGCCTTCCAAGTAGCCGGAATTACAGGAATGCGCTACCACACCCGGCTGATTTTTTGATTTATTGTAGAGATGAGGTCTCGCTGCCCAGGCGGGTCTTGAACCCGCGGGCTTAGGAAATCCACTCACCTCAGCCTCCCAAAGGTGCGGGATTACAGGCTGAGCCACCGAGCCTGGCTAGAGATAATGTATTTTAAAGCTTGCAGTATAAAATAAATTTTATTTAAAATTGAAAGATCTAGTTCATTCTGTTTATTGAGAAGATGACACTTTTACTAAATGACTATACTCTCAGGCAACACTTATTGCATAAGAATATCCATGTGGTACAGAAATTGTATATACTTTTTAAGTACTGTATCTTGTTATATAATTAATCTAAAGATAAAAAATATAAATAGAAGACATCTAAATTTGTTTGGGAGGAATATTTTCACTTCTAATTATTTATTATGAGAAAATTACTTTTTTGTCAAAACAAATCTTTCTTATGTAAAATATTACTTCTATTGTTTTAATAGCTTTCCTACTCTATATCAACATCATAGTATGTATTGAGCACCTTTTTCAATATTGGATTATTACATAAGTTAATTTAAGTAGAAAATCAGATGTTAAGTATGCAGCACATTTTCTTAAGTAACAATACACCACTTGCTGTCTCACATCACAGTACTACATTAGAAGGTATACTTTGGTTTGTATAAAAAAGGGAGATTATCAGTTCCTTTCAAATTGTAATCAGTTGTTTTTGAACATGGTAAGTGGCAATATGTGATAGTGCCATAATTTGAAAAAGGAGTATGACTATTCATGTTTCAAATAATCTAAATTATTAGAATATTAAACTCTGCATATGGTATCTTTCACACTTGATGCAGAGGTTTGAGCAACTACTGTGAATCTAGCAATCATTTGGGGGTTTCAGTTTTTGGAAGGGCACATCCTTGCACCAAAAGATGACTACTGACTGGGGAGTAATAGAGAGGCAACCAGCAAGCATCAAACAGACAAACACTGTGAAGCTCAGATAAGCATATCTCGTCCTATCACCAAGTCACAGTAATTGCAGCACCCCTTATCCTTTGTGTAAACATAAAGTGACCTTGTGTCCATTGCTTTCTTTTCTTTCTCCAGGCTAACCTGCTCTCCCTCTTTCCATTTTTACCCGATTCCTTTTAACATGCTCTTCTCTATGGTTAGGTTGTTCAACAACATAGTCCCAGTTTATATTTACTGTCCCATTTGAGCAATAAGTCACCTAGTCAACCTACCCTATCACTACCCCCAAATACATTATTTCATAAAAATAAACAATGACTCTAGGTTCCTGATTACCTAGTTGGAATGGTTCCAGGAAAAGCAGTAGGACATTTAAATAGAATAAGTTATCTGCTTCCCCAGACCTTTTGTTAGGAGGCTCTATTTAAACTGTCCATAGAATCTTCTTGTCATATCTTTCTGAGAGAGAAGTTTTTTTTTCAGTATATTTTAACCTGATAAACTTCTGTTTGTAATTACTTATAGTTTTCTTTCATCCTTTAAGTCATTGTTTTTCAGTGAGGTAATTATTCTTAAGGTCATAAATTGTAGAGATTCAGGGGTATGAAAACCTACTCTCCAGAAAGTGTTATTATATATAGTCTGAGCTAAGAAATCATTATATGCTATTTTAATGATGAGAGGTAGTAGTGGTAGTAGCTGACCCGTTATTTAGAAAATTCTCCTGAGGAAACATTTTGATTCTACTGAACTAGTACTGTCTTGACTTCAGTGATACTTGTCTTAGTGGTAATTTTTTAGTGACTGTCTCAACATCAATGATATATATATATACATATATATATATATATCTGTCTTTTATATAAAAAAGTATTGTTAGATGAATAACAATACCTAGTCACTAGTAGTCTTTTCCTCATATATAATATTAGAGTTGTGATTATAAAGGGTAAGGATAGCTTTTTAAAGTATCTAATTTGTGATTAGATAAAAAATAATCACTTAAACCTTTTATTCACTATATAAATAATATCTATGTATATTTGCACAAATATCTGTGTATCTTTAGGAACCTGCGTATGTATTTCTCATATTCTAAGTTGGTTAGATGTCACTCAAGCATCTGTTCTGTTGGATAGCAAAGATTATTTTAAGTACAAAATACTCTGAAGAATAAAAAATGACAGTCCACTTTTGAAAAGGAATAACAAAAAGGCTGATTTTCCCCTACTTTAGATTTCCCTCTCTAGTTTGCTGGGTAAATGCTATTTCAAATATAATTTTTAGTAAGTATAAGTATTTTTACTGATTATTTTTGAGAGAATGCCTATGCTGTTCTCATATATGACAGAAGAAATCTATTTTTATAAGACCAAATGTTATCTAACAAGTTTACTACCTCTCTAGGTTGTTGAAAGGATGATATTTTAGAGTTAATGTAACTATTGTTTTTTGATTATCTGCGTATAGTGAAAGAAACAGACTTGCTTTGTGAAGGAATTCATCTTTTGAGTAATCCTCATCACTATGAAGACATGTTTTTCTCCATTTTATCTTGGAATTCAGAGGCCTATTATCTTACTTTTGGTTTTCATCTACTTAATGAGTTTCAATTGAGTTTATTTCTACCTACTAACATCTACAATCAGAAACAGGCATTACAATCTTTTTTCAATTAATGAAATTTCTCTAATTTGTCTCTAAATTTGTCTCACACTGAACTCATTATCTCCGAATACATAGTGGCTCTTATTTCCATGGTCCCTATTTTATTTTGGGGAACATTTACTAAATTAAGCCAGCTTTGCCAATCTCTTTTGACTCCTTTCTGTCTCTTGTTTCAAATGTCACATGATTTGCCAGTTACTTTCTTGACATCACCGACATGTACCCACTTCTCTGATCTCTGTTGCCACTGTCTTGGTTCAAAGTATCATTACCTGTTTACCTTAGTAATTACTCCCTAAACAGTAGGGTTGCCAATAAACTAGACATTTATAAGTTAATTCTGGAGAATATTGCTATGTTTTTTATTTAGCTAAATATAAAGAATATGTAGAAAATAGTAAAAGAAGTGGGATTTGATATATACTTTATTCTGGGAAATTAGCTTCTTTAAATACATTATTTTATATATATAAGTACATATAGATATGTGTCTGTATATACACATAAATATATACTTGTATGTGTGTGTATCACACCAATGCCTATAAAATTCTCAATTTACTTAAAGAAAAGTTTTGATTTCTAAAAAAAGTATATTTGCTGATGACTTTATTCTTATTCATTTTGATGCCTCTATTTTCTGTTTCATTCACGCAAGCTGATTTTTATGGCTGGTCTTGGTTTTTGCTAAGGAATGTGCAATTTAATGTGTGTTTGGGGATTTGTTATCAAAAATTATTTCAGTCCTACCAGGCATGATCTTTATGCACAGGCTGGTAGTTTTACTTATGGCTAAAAAAGAAAGCTGCCTCTTTGGTATCATTTGAGCAATATTAAGAAACTCTTTATTGAAAATACCTTTCCTACTGGCTTGATTCCCAGATTAAAAAAAATTTTAATCTGGGATTCAAGATAAAATTTTTTTTTATCACTAATCACTATTTGGTTTCAAAGTGTTGAGGCAGTTGATAAAGTGTAAGTACTATATGAGAAGAAATAATGTAAGCAATTATCACACTGAAGCTTGGGTCCCCAGCAGAGTCTGCTTAGATGTTACCTTGGGTCCTACCTTAATTTCTTTAGGATTTTTGTAGTCATTTTTCAGCCTAGCCACCTGGAACTGTAGATATTTGTTCCATCTCTTGGTTGAATCCTGCCTGGACATGTCTGTAACATCTTCTTTATTATGATCACTATCATTTATTGATATTTACTTTGTGCTAGGTGCTATGCCACATGCTAGACTTAGGTTGTTTATTTTAAGCCTTCCAAGAATGATAGCAGTAAGATAAATATAATTATCCCATTTTACAGTTGAGTTATATAGTTTAAATAATCAGTCTAAAATCACTCACTTAGTGAGTTGTATCAGTGGTTGTCTGATTTCTTAGCCACCACATTTTACTGCCTATTTATCGCTCTGTCTAATTCACACTAACTTTGGATCCTGGAGAAGTGAACACAATATAATGTGTCTGATATTATCTAAACACTGATTCTCAAAATCTGGGTCTTATTGCCATAAGTGTGAATGCTGTGATTTCCTATGCTTATACTGTAGTTTTATTTATTTATTTATTTATTTATTTATTTATTTATTTATTTATTTATTTATTTATTTATTTATTTAGTTGAAGTCTCACTCTGTCGCCCAGACTGGAGTACAGTGGCCGCTCCCGGCCACCGCAGCCTCGACCTGCTGGGCTCCGGCGATCCTTCCACCTCAGCCTTCCAAGTAGCTGGAAATACTGGTGTGCGCTACCACACCCTGCTAATTTTTTTGATTTACTGTAGAGATGAGGGCTCGCCAAGTTGCCCAGGTGGGTCTCGAACCCTCGGGCTCAGGCAATCCACTCACCTCAGCCTCCCAAAGGTGCGGGATTACAGGCTGAGCCACCGAGCCCGGCTTACTGTAGTTTTATAATATTATGTTGCATGTTGGTTCTTTTAGGAAAAAAAGAAAATCATAGTTTATCATGGATTCCTGGTGTGCGTATATGGTGACAATTCAAAATCAGAGTTCTTTGCCTCTTACAAAACTCACAGTAGCTAACACATAGAGAGAAAGGTCCAACATGGAAAACATTTGGGACTGAGATAATAACCTTAAGTATGCTCCTGGATACACATAAGTGTAAGAATGTTCAGGAAGAATATGATGATTTTAAAATTAAATCTGTATGTTGACTTGGAAATTAGTAGACATTTTTCAATTAAAGTGTGTTATCTTTTAAACAAAATATGCAAAACTGGAATTAATCTGTAGTTTTATTATTCTGTTTCAAAGAAAGCTACACTTGTCTTGATTTCTTTCTGTATGTAAATCTTTTCTAGATAGATTCTGCAGAACAGCAGTCTTGGGGAAATGGGGAAAAAGCATGAAGAATACACAATTTCTGCTCTCTGGTAAAATCATAGGCTATAGAAAGAGGTGGAAAATAATGCAAGATAGTAAAGGAAAAAAGAGAGTAAAGAAAGGCAATGAATGGAGTGGGCTGGGAGACAAAATATATGGGGTTCCAAAAAATGTATACACATCTTAAGTATGAAGTTCACTTAAAAGATGGTGTTAGTCAAATAAATGCTAGTGTCGCCACGCAACAGGCAGGACAATTAAAGAAAATGAAGGAAGCACAGTTGAGCAAATGTCATACTATACATTGTTACTGTAATTCAACTTTGAAAAGCAATACATAGTTAGCTTCTCTTAAAATGTGTATACATTTTTGACACCCCTAGTAGTTTTTTGTGCGTAGGGCACAGATAAAGTGTACTCTGACTGACTGATGCTATTAACTATATCATTCATTGTTTGTGGGTGCAAAATGAAGTAGCCATCTTTTTTGTTTGAAAATGATGTTGTTATTTTCTAGATTTATTGGCAAGAGTCAGTGTTGTTGAGAACTGAGTCAATATTTACTTTTATGGACTCTCCCACAGAGATAATATATTTTATTTTGAAACTGATTTATTTGTTTGAAGAGCAATCTATTTCCTGTAACTCTTTAGCATTCCATTGGTTAATTCATAAGAGAACAACAGATTGTTGGATCATTAATTTTAGTTATCTTCATTCTACTAGTAAATTATTCCTAAGAAAACATTTTCAAGAAGTCCCTAATTAAGAGCCTAAATATATGTTCTCTATCTTTAAACCGAAAAAAAATCTAACTTTTTAAAATACCTAAATGTAATCCAGGCCTTATTACTTAATTTTGACATTTTCTTAGAGCTAAATTGCCAACTAAAGTCACCATTACAATTCTGAGATCACATGAACAGTCCTCTCTTCAGTATCCACAGAGAATTGGTTCTAGGACTCCTGATACACAAACCCATGGATGTTCAAGTTCCTTATATAAAATGGTGTAGTATTTGCATTTAACCTATGCACAACCTCCTGCATACTTTAAATCATCTCTAGATTACTCACAATACCTAATACATTATATATAGTACCCAAATAGTTGTTATACTGTAGTGTTTTATTTGAATTATTTTTAATTATATTTTTATTTATTTTCTTCTTTTTGGACATTTTCTATCTGTGGTTGGTTGAATCTGTGGATGCAGAATCTATGGATATGGAGGGCCAAATATACAGGATAATAAGGCAGGAACTCAGTATGAATTTGAAAATTTTCAAGTGACTTTAACTTGAGAATAAAGTGAAAGAAAACATTGGCTGTAGGAGCATAATAATTCTTCTAGTACCTTTTGTGTGAAAAGTGCATTATAGTGAACTCCTGCAGAGGGAAATCATAAAGTAAAAACAAAAATTCAGAGTTCTATTGAAAAGTCACAGTTCTCCTTGCACCAAAATACATTTAGAGTAAGAAAAAAATCTCTTTTTTGAATTTTAGCAGCTTTATATGTGTCTTGCAAATTTATATTTCAGTAGTGTCCACAGTTCATCTAAGTAATGGGGAGAGTCTTGTAAAATGCAGGTCCCTTTATATTTGCAATAAAAAAAACTTAAACATTTAAGCAATATGGCCACTTTTAAATGTATCTTATGCTTCATAAAACATTATTTTTCTATTTAAATTTTGCAAAAATAAAAATAGAGGTTGGCTATATGTATTGTTTTCATAAATTCACATGTTAGTGTCTATAAAACCAAATAGAAATATTCTTCATTAATTTATTCACTCATTTCTTCCATAAAGGGATACTGAATGCTTTCTCTGGGCCTGGTGTGCTAGAAGATAGGGCTACATTGTCTTTGTCCTCAAGGCTTCTGGGTGGGACATAAGCCATTTTAACACATGCCTACCAGGTAGAAGAGAGAACTCAGTGTAAGAAGAGCACTTCTTGTTTTCCCAGTTGCTAACTCTCAGATATTTACTCACACATTTGCTCACTCTTGTTCTTGCTAACTTTGAATTATCAAGTTATTTCTTCAGCACTACTTTTAGGGTATGTATTTTTTGTTATATCTTTGTTTGCACATATAATTCATCTCACATTAGACCATAAATTCTTGAGCACAAGAATCTATGACTAACCATATTTCTCCATGCCTTATATTGTCTTACATAGTGCCTTAAACTTGGTAAGCATTAATGTGTGTTTATTGAATGAATGATTACTTGAATGAATGAAGGAGAGGAAGGTTTAGTTAGTATAGTCTGGGAAAAAATTAAAAACCCACATCCAAGGATAACTGGGCCTTATGGGAATTATATGATTTAGATAATCTGTTGTAGTCTAATTATGTCAAAACCCAGGCCATTATGACTCTACGTTAGAGTATAGGACCACAATGACTTAGCAAAATCCAGACTAATGAGGAGGCAATGCGTTGTAATGTGGAGATCCACTTTAATTTTTATTTTATTTTAATTTTTAATAACTTTTTCATATTTATAAATGTATTTATTTTAAAATTATTTAAATACATTTATATTGTAGACTGTAAATTCTGTTTTTAAATATATGCAATTTGAAAAGTAATACTAAAAATAAAATAATCATTCCTTAATTTGGTGACTTTCTTCCTTTAAATTTCAAAATGTTATGTCTGCACTTTATCCCTAGTACCTTCCACACCTGTATTTTTCAAACTCTTTAGTGATTCCTAGAAGCACTGCTCATGATCACCAGGAGTTTGATGCACCTGCCAACTTAGTCCTCCCAGTAATGGACTCTGCTCCAGACTCTTCTGTGTTAACCTCTGTTTTGTTTTTGTAGTGCCAGTGAAAAGTGATGTTTCTCTTTTACTGAGGCAAAGCAAAATGCCCCAAACTGTGTTCATTTACATGCTAATCTTTCTACACAGCCCGATGCCTGCTAAATTAGCACTATTGCCGGGTAAAGCGATGAGACCCAAACTGAGACTGTGGCTCAAAGGCCCCACTAATCTTGGTGCTGTGTTTCCAAATCTGTTTCTTCATACTGCTGTGCAATGAGTTGCAGTTGCTAGTTAGTTTGAAAACAACCTCATTCTTCTTTTCCTTTTTTTAACCCCTTGAAAACTATAGTAACAATAGTTCACTCAAGGGTCTTAAAGTAACGATATAGCAGTTGCTGTTTTTGGTTGAGATTTGTATAAGTATGTGAGAATGAAAATCACCGGTTACATTAAAAATTACAAAACAAACACACATAAAACAAATAATAGTGTTTGGTACTGTTATAGAAGTAACAGATGGAAAGAACTCTGTATCTGTGACTGACAGGGAGTTTTGGTCTCATTGGGAGATTCTGTATGGGATTTCCCTGACCATTGGCGTTTATGTTTGGTTTTTTTTTTGTTGTGATGTCTAATAGTCCACTTGCTTTTCAACTGACTTTTTCTTCCTTGCTACTTTAAAGTAGTCTTGGCATTCTTCATAAAACAGACTCTGTATTTCTGACATCTCCAATTTAAAGCTTGTTCTGCTTTGACAGGACTTTGATATCTCAGCTTCCTCAGAGGTTCTCATTCCTGTCTAGAACCTAGAGAACAGCAATTCAGGATTTGTTGAGTCTGAGTAGCTGTCTTCCAATCAAACAGGCTTTGAAATGATGTGTTTACTCACTGATTAGCATTAAATTTCTCTTCAACTTTATTATTAAATTAATTAAGATTGTGGTTGATATTATCTCCCAACTACTAGAATATTATGATGTAATGATATTCTATATGTATCTGTCAAGTTGCTACTACTAGAATATCATGATGTAATGATATTCCACATGCATCTGTCAAGTTGTATTAAAACCTGCACTTGTTTTAATTCAAATAACATTTTTAAATGAAAATCTCTCAGATGAATTTGATTCTATAGGGATGAGTTCCTGCTATGAACTCTTCAGAATTTATATTTATGTATACATAAGTATATATACTTAAGTATAAAGTATACAAATATCTAGTTTCTTCCATTAATTCATCTATAATCTATTCATTTACTCATTCATCCATTCATTTAGTTATATTCGTGTTCATCCGTCCATCCATTATTGAATATCCTAGGAACCTTGAATAACAAAACCAAATTCCCTGGTTTTACAAGCAAGCTATTTAAAAATACCATTTATCCTAGATTGGTGGAATTATGTGGAGGATATGATGGGAGTGGAGGAAAAGATCTTTTGGCATTGCTTTAAGACTTTATATAGCTAATACCATGTTTGAGCTGGCTGGGTAGGCTTTACTTATATATTGTTGTTATTTCATTGATGTTAACATTACCTAGTTTTTTAGGTAGCAAATTCAATAGAGACTAACAATTTCTCTTGGCTTGTGTAGGCTTGTGCATTAGTAAAAGTTTGAAAATTCTTGTTAGTGGCAAGACTGGCATGCAACATAACTGCTTCTCACAAAGTTTATAATTATTTACATATATATTATATATGTATTTATATATTTATGTTTATAATGAAGAATCATAATAAAGTATCTAATCTAGTTTGTTATTTAATATTTTTATATACACAAATATAACCTTAAAAAATACATCCTGATAATATAGCTCTTATTATTAGGGAAGTAAAATACTTCTTGTTGATGTTTAAGTAAAGATCAACTTCTAAATTGCATTAGCACTTATAGATTATTTGAGAGTGACTATCATTGGACTAATTGAAGGTAATGTTGGAAGTGTGGAGTATCTAGCTCTTCTTAGTGTCTTCCCTATGTTGTTTCATTTAGTTTTAGTATCTCTTTTTTTTTCCTGAGTTACATCTAGTATTTACAAACTAAAGTTCATTTTCCTTTACCTTACTTCAGAGGATGTAGTATATCTTTAGTTTCTTAGAAATAATGAACAAGCTTAATGGTTGTATCGTTGATCATATTATGTGATTAGTCACACACATATGTGTGTATATAGATATTTATATCTGTAACTACATGTAGATAGTTCCAAAATTGGAACTATGTTGGAGAGCAGGCCCCTTATAGTACAGGCTTCCCCTGCTGGGTAAGCATTCTGGGAATTCATCGCCATCAGCACACCAGTTAGCATTGTTGTAAGAGGCTGCATTCAGCTTTAGTGGATTTTTTTAAAGATTCTTTCAACACATTGTCCATTTAATTATGGGTAATTTATGACTCCCATGCCTTACCCTACCTATTCACCTGATCTTGCCCATTGCGACATTTTTCCCCCCTGGATGAAAAAGTCCTTAAAGAGAAACGTTTTGTCAGTGTGGAAGAGGTGAAACAAAAATGGCAGAAGCACTAAAAGACATTAGAATTGACAAGTTCAAAACTCTTTTGAGCAGTAGAAAAAGTGTCTCAATAGGTATGTTGCATCAAATGGAGAGTACTTGGAAATTGACTGAAGTTTGAATATGAAAGAATAAACACAATTTTTTATAAATAAGTTCTGAGATTTTTGGATCCCCCCTCATATATGTAGACAATTTTTTTTCAACTATGACTTTGGTCAAAGCTAATTAAAAAGTAAACTACATAATGAAAAGATGTGAGGTATTATTTTTAATGTCCATTTTGTTTCTTTAACAATGTAATTATTTGGTTTCAACCTATGGTTTAAAGTAGGTATCACATGCAATTTAAAAAGTCAAAATAATTTGGGAACATTCAGATAGTAAAACAAGCTCGACATTGCATAACAGTTTTCAGTATCATCAGGATGCCCTACTTGGAGAATATGTTTTAACTCCTTCTAACATGGCTTGACATTCAGTAATATACCAGGCACGAATTTAACATAATACGAGGGAGTTTTATGTAAGAGTTTTAAACTGATCTTCTTACTGTTAGATCCTATGATTTTATACCACAAATCTATAAACTGAGTTAAATAAAATGAGCAATGAAGAGAATTAGCCTTAATTTATAAACATTCAGTCTAAGTAGGTTCTCTATAGAATACGGGCTTCTCTGTGAAAAAGTTTAATCTTATACTTTTATAAATAACACTAACAATTCATCAGTTGTCATCCTATTTACTCTATTATTTAATTTATTATTATTATTATTTAATCAATTACAAAAGTTATCAAAGTATTTGTTATCAAAGTATTTAGATTGGGAAAGAAGAATTTATCACAAATATTGCAAAAATATTATTAAGTGAATCCAATGTAGGATTAGGAAATTTAATCTAATCTAAGGGGCCAAAAAGTGATTTTTAAATTTTTCACGGCTAAAGAAGACGTTCTCATTTGAATGAACCTTAGTTAAATTAGACTTATAAGAAATGGTTAAATTAATATATCTTTAAATATTTTTTCTCCACATCAGATTTAGTTTGAAATCTATTAATGGCATTCTGATATTCTATGAGATAATAGAAGAATTTGCAACTTGGTAATGATTAGTGACTTTTTCCCAAGAGGAGCTTCTTTGGTACATTCTTCATATTACCGTCCCTTCTTTGCAAATATCTGTGGAATATCTGTGGAGTTCTTACTCCAGGTACAGAATTGTGCCAAACATTTGAGGATAATTCAAGGAGCAATCCATATGAGGGTAGATTCCTTACTATCCCTGAGCTTCTGTCCTCATTCAGAATATATGCATACCAAGTTAAATAATAATAGGTAAATTTGAGACTAGTCCTGAATATAGGTGCAAAAAGAGAATGCTTTCAGTATATCAAATTTCGCACTTGTTTAGAAGGAAATGCTGGACATCCTGATTTCTCCCTCTCCCTGAGACATGCCAAAACAAGGCAGCTCTCTTTTGAACTGGCATGATCTTAGAAACTACTGTATTCACAACTGAATCTACTGTGACCCTCTCCCTTCCTGATAGAGAACTGATTAGATGTTTCTTACCTTTGCTTTTCTTCTTTTCTCCATGTACTTTAGAAATATACTTTACTTAACATTTTAATAAAATACTTGTAGCTTTTGTAAGCAAATCAAACTTTTAAAAGTATATAATGGGAACCGTTCTAAATGCCTATGGGGATAACTAAAGTATTTTGAATGGCTTATTTGTTTATTGTAAAGCTTTGTTAATTTTTTACTAAGGGACATGATATTGAGACACATGTATATGTGTCAGGGTAGAGGAAAAACTACACCATTGTTTACTAAATGCATCAAGTTCTTATTGCTGTGTTGCCATCACTAACTAGTATCTGAATAATTCTTACCCTCTTTTGCAGGAAAATTCAAAAATATAAACGAAGAACACTATGAGTTCTAAAAAATAAGAACATTTTACATATAACTCAAATGTAGTTAAAATTCCAAGGACATTGTTGGAGTGTGTTGAGTTAGACAATGAAAAGCAACAAAGTGGGATAGGGTTATTCTGTTTTAGGGATGATTGGGTGACCAGAAAATTAGGACTACTTTTTTTTGGCATTGAGACAACATTTTCTAGATGGGAGCACCATGAAAGAAAATTGAAAAAAATACTGCACTTGTTTTCTAACCATGATATTATTGCTTGGTCTTCATAGTGTGTTCAAGGAAAGGTAGCCACATGGTGCTGAGCCTGTACTTTAGACACTTTCTTTATACTTAAGGATACTAGCAACATGGTTTTGAAGAAAGGAAGCATTTTTCTCTACTAAATTAGATAGGCCTGTGGGTGTTTAAAGGAACTCAAAGTTCAAGCAGTTTAATAATGTAGAAGTCTTCATACCAGGATGCTTAGTGGTCCCTTGATCACACTTGCCCTGGTTGACCCTTAGGTGAACACCTGCTTTATTGCCAGAACACCCAGATGACTCCTGGTAGAACACATGGCTAGAGAAAAAAATGCCTGCCTCATTCAGCGTTCCAGTTAAACTCTTCATGAGTAATTGCTTTCACTGATGTAGTTCATATAGGAGGTAGATGATGTCTAGCCACCACCCTGCTCAGTCTCTTGATTCACAATACTGTGGTCCATTCCTTGGACTAACCAGATTACAGTGTGACTCCGCAAGTTCCGAGACATATTGAATCTTAAGATCTCTTTCAACACACAAATTCTGAAATTAATTTTGCTGGTATAGAATAAGTTTCTTACTTTATCTTTTAAAAAAGCATGTATCTTTGGAAGGAAAGGCTCCTTCTGGAAACAGTGTATTCCTATCTCATTCCTGTAGGACTTTTTCTTCCAGTGAGGCAGTTAACTTATCTACAGACTCAGTGCTTCCCTAAGAGGCTTGTGGAGTAATTGAGAATTTGGTAGGAAAGAGGGTGATTCTCAACTTATTAGTGCAGTGAATGCATTTCTAGAGACTGGGGCCTTGAGTATAGCCCTTTTCAAAATATGCTTGGGGGTTTAGGGTTTTAAACTTATGCCAGGAGTGATATTGATTAAGCATTTTCTGCCTCTTCCATTAGCTCTTCCTTCTGCTCAGTGCTAGTGAAATCACGATTTGTGCCATGGAAGTCACCAAGGCAATAAATCTAGCACTTATGGCTTCAATGCATTATTGAGAAGGAAGCACAGATGGGCTACAGAGGAATAAGCAGTTGTTAAAACCAACTAATATCTTTGATAATTAATAAATGTAACAAGGGAAATGGCCAGCAAATGGAGGATCTAATTTTTAACTAAAATGCAGTATGAAAATTTTCTGATTTGTAATTAAAAAAAAATTCTTTCCATAGCGTTGAAAGAAAACCTTTTGGTTCTTGAGAATGCTGATTGCAATCTGCAATTACTTTGTGTCTAGCTTAAACTTCTAAGCAAGTGAGCATAGGTATTCCTATTTATTGAACACCAGCTAAGTTCCGGGAAATCTTTTATGTACTGGTAATTCAAAGATAATTAAAGCATGAGCACTGTTTTCAAGGAGCTCTCAGTCTCTGAGAGGGATTCATGCATATAAATATAACTAGTGAGTGAGCTAGCCTTAGATGGGCTATATACTGGCTCCAGAGGAGGAACACATGATCAGCTCTGAGGCCTTCTCAGGAAAGGCCTCAGAAAAGAGATTCCTGAGCTGAGTCTTAAAGGAAGTCTGGTAAGTCCTTCAGAAAAAGTAGATAGACCATTGTAGTCAGAGGCATAGAAGCATGAGGCAACATAGCTGGTCCAAGGGACTAGAGCTATTCAAAATGGCAGGAGCGAAGGATACATATGGTGGAGGAGCAGAAGGTATAGTATGAGAAAACAAGTACAGAAAATTGGTTATGAGAACACAGTATAGCAAAATGGTAGGCAAGAAATGAGAACCTGAGGTCAAATACTAGCAATGGGGATGGAAAGAACAGGTAAATCTCTGTCACTTACTATACGGGCAACCTTGTACAAATTAATTAACCTCTCTGAACCACAATATTGGTGCTTGTTAAATAGATTCAGTAATGCCCGCCTTACAGGTTTGTTGTTAGCACTGGAGACAATATACGTGTGTTTCCAGGAATAATAAATTCTCAGTAAGTGGAATAGATGATTATACTATTATGACTGAATTGATTGAAACACCTCCCATGTTCTCTGATTTTGTTTCTATATAGTTCACTGCTTGTCACTTTCATATCACTGTTCAATATATAGCTGAAATGGGCTCAGAGAATTAAGCATTTTTAAAATGCTTTGCCAATAGTCATTTTTCTGATAATTATTACTGTTGCCACATTAATCTATATTTGAGATGCAATCAAACTGAGGTACTCAAAAATTTATAAGCTCTGTCTGTCAGAACTGAAAGAAGGAGAGAAACATTTGGACATTGTTAGAATCCTTGGCTTATTAGTGGACAGTATCATAGTTTAAATGTGAAATATCCAACTACTATAAATATAAGGGACTGGGGATTCAAATATCAGATACTGATTTATTATTTAGCTTTAGGCAAGTTACTTCACCTTCTCTATGCACATCTATAAGATGAGGCACATGATACCTGCTGAATAAACCCAATGAGCAGGCTTAAGCCAAGAATGATAGGTAAGAAAATAATAACTTTCCTTTCTGAGGAGGAAAAATACTTGACTTAACATTTGAAGTGGGATTATATACATAGTTCAGTTTTTTCATTAGCATTAGTTTCTTCAAATGTATTCCTGACTTACATAATTTTGTTCCATCCTTCAGTAGTTTTGCTTTTAATTATAAACAGCAATATATCATGAAAGGTAGAAATTAACCTGCTGATACTTCTGTTTCTACCCCCATATAGATGATGTAACATAAATGGAAAAATACCATTTGAAAACCTAATCCAACAGAAAATGTCTCTAACCTGGAAAACAATTCACTACTTTATGTTAAATGGATGATTTTTTTTCTTGAGAGAAGGGAACTTTATATAGAGAAATGCAAGCACATAGGATTGTCATTCATCTTGATTTCCTCTTGCCACCCCTATTCTGCCTCTGGATCCCGTCAGGACTCAAGTTATATTCTACCTACTTTATGAAGATTTTGGGAAACAATAACAACCACAACAAAACCAAAAAAATTCTGTAACCATCCATCTGTGAACTACAGCAATTTTTAAATTTTATTCCTCTCCTGATACTTCTTACATGATGCTATAAGTTAGTAATTCTCTTATGAATTATGTTTTATCTTCCCGGTTAAATCACAGACATTTAAGAGCAGCTCTTTTCCTTATTCTATTGTTTCCCCTCATCTTCTAGAGACATTTGTAGATTTATTTGCTTCCTTGGTTTTCTAAACCTGGATGTAAACATTTTACCTGGATTGCACATCTCTCAGATCTTAAATATAGGTTCTGCCCTGTTACTCTGTTTCTTTGAAAATGTGGCAAAGTTGGCAGCAAGCCAAGCCCTTGTTTGGTTAGCTTAAATTTCTAGAACTCTCACCCTTGTTCTATAAAGGAGAGTTTCTTGTGCACAGCATGTGCTTGTAAGTCAACCTCATGTATATCCCCACACAAAAAATACAGCCAGCAGAACATCAGGGAAACCAAATGGAGAATGAAAATCTGGTCTCTGAAACTTATAAATATGAATTATGCCTTGTCCTCCTAGATATTATGAATTATGGGTGGCTTAGAATTCATGGCATAGGTTCTAGTTGAAATGGCTTAAGAGTATCTTAAAAATTGTGTCCAAATTTCAGAAAACTCAAAATGGTTGCCAAATCAAACCAGTGTTCTAAGTCACATAATCAAATGAAGTGTTCTACTGCATTGCATTGGCATTTTCAGTTTCTCTCTGCTTTTGCACTCTCATTATGAGTGTCCTGCTAGCCTTGCCCTGAATTTTGAAGAATATGATGTTAAGAAGACATCAGAAAAATATAAATATTAAGAATTGTTTTGATGTTATTTTCCTAAATAATTTAAAAGGAATGACATTTTGTTGGTCCTTCCCTTAATCACGTTCTTTCCTAATCATTTTCTTTCTGACCTCCTTACAAACCAAATGCTCAAACACTCGCACTTTTGAACAATTTGTGCTTTAGGGCTTTCAATATTGTACATTGGCCAGTCAGTAGACATACGAGTGGTAGAGTCTTGGAGTACACGTGTGTCTTTCCAGAACTTAAAATTTGTATTTGGGGATGATCACTCTCCATGCCCATTTGAGAGTGTTTACTGAGCTCAAGCAAAAAGTCTAAAACTGGCTTTCTTTATTTTGAGGACTTTCAAGATACCCTTGTTAGAGATTGTAAACTATGAGGGAAAGTGACTGAAAGTGACTATGACTTAAACTGACTGAAGTTTGGGTAACTGGGATTGACTTAGTCTAAGTGTAAACCTTGTCTGTGGTCTAGTGTATATCCTACTAGCTCACAATTATTCAAGCTAACATATAGTTGTGAATAACAAACTTTCTATGCTCTTGCTTAGTTTTGTCTTATAAACCACTCCTGCTCTCTTTCTCCTCTCCCTTCCCTCCATTTCTCCTTCTTTCTTTTCTTATTATTTCATCATTAATAAATGGTCATTGAACATTTATTACATGCCAACTAGTGTCCTAGTTGCTAGTGGAATAAGTGAATAAGTAGAAATAGGTATTATTATAAGGGCTATATATTAAACAATAGACACACAAACACATGATTACACATTTTGATATTGGTTATGGAAGACAAGTACAGGAAACTAGTTTAATAGGGAGTTACACCATGGAAGGTTTTTACTTTCATGGGATTTAAGATGAATGAATAGAGCAGAAGGTAAGAGGAAGCATGCTCTGGCCAAGCTAACCCTGTGCAAAGGATCAGAGGCAGGCAGGGGACTGAGTCCAGAACAGTTGGACTAAAGACTATAGCAGTGGGACAGGATGGGACAATGGGGCAAAGCGGCTGGCTTGAGATGGGACCTCAAAAGCTATGAGGGCCACTAGTTTTTTTAGACTATTTTATGAAATTTTAGAGGCTTTAAAGGACTTAGACTTTATCATGAAGCCATTGGAAGCCAATGAAGGATTTTAAGCAGGAGAGTGTTGCATTTGTATTTACAAAAAGACCATACTGGAATAGGGTGGGAACTAAGGGCAAGAGTGGATATGTCCAAAACTTTTAAGAGGTTATGGAGGATCCATGGGAGAAGCAATATGGCAGTGTGGATGGAGCAGTGACCACAGAGGTGGAAGGAACTTGGCAGGTTTCAGGGGTATTGGAGTAGAGGGTCAGGATCTGATGAAGGGATTAGGAATTGGAGTAAGTGGGAAGAATGTCATAGGATGGTGTTTAGGTTTCCTGATGTTGGAGGCATTCCCTGAAACAGGAGCTACTGCAAGGACAATGGGTTTGTAGTTGTTTGGCTGTGAATTTGGTGTTAGATGTGATGAAGATGAGGAGATTTTGACTTAGACTCATGAATATATTGCAGAGATACTTTATTCAATTCTGAAATTCAAAAGAGAGGCCTAAGCCTGAGGAATCAATATGACAAACTGAAGATATGTCAATTGATTTTGTTTTTTCAATAGAGCATTTTTCTAAAGGTAAGCTGAGCATTCCTTTTACATTTTTCTAGTTTTTGTTGTAGTTTTGTTATTTACTCCTTTACCCAGATTTACAAATCCAATTCTCTGTATTATGTTGGTTATGTGGAATGACATTCCATCCAATATTATTTTAATATCTTATTTATTTTTGGATTGTATGTATTATGATTATAAAACACAGTATTTATATTCAAGTTTTTTTAGAAACAGCCTTAGATTTTTAAGAGTGTTTCTGAATTTCTCTATGCCTTCAAATAAATCTGATTTTCTGACAAGGAGAAGGGCTTTGAATCCTGATGGAGTTCTGAAAATGGGTTCCTAGAGACATGACTAAGTGTTGGTCTTCCTACATGTGCCTCTGTAATTGTGGATTTTGATGCAGGTGGAGTCTTATTTTTCTTGCACTACCAGCAAGGTGACCTTGAGTCAGTCGCCAGCCTTACTGGGCCCTCTTTACTAATATAGTGATGAGAGGATTGCTCTAATGTGATCTCTGAGATTCATATTGGTCTTAAGATTTGATGAGGAGAATCTAGCAAAATAGGAATAAGGATGAGGGAGGGCAGTTGCTTTAAGTTCTGGAAAAGTTTTAGATCTTTGGAGGAATTGAATCTTCAGAAATTAACCAGAATATAATAAAGGGGAGTTTAAAAAGGCTACCTTCCCATCTTCTTACATATACTTAAAGACAGTTAAATTGCTGTTAAGAATGTGAAATGGAGGTGCACAACATTTTCGGAGGCAATAAATAGTGTTTTTACTGGTAAATGCTATCATTCTTTTTAAAAAAAGAGATAGAGGCTTATGTAAGAGTAGAGAAAAAGGAAATTACACAAGCAGATGTAAAATACCATCTGTGCTTCTGGATTTGTTCCATGCTCCACACCTTCATTGAAAGAAATCGTTAATTGAAAACTCAGATTTTGCTGACTAGTTATAAAAGCTTCCTGTGTTGCATATCATACATTTTAAAAGTAGATAGGTTTGAACATGTGACATTTTTTAGCCTCATTTGCCCAGACTTCCTAACTCAGGAAGCGTGCTCTTAGTGAACTCACAACTTGGTTCATATTCAAAGAAATTAATAGTAATGAGCACTTATGAAGTGCCAGGCAATGTATTGGATACTCTCTAACATATCAAACTTCAGAATATTTGTATTAGCTTTCTTTCCTCTTAGTGGTAAGTTGGGCCCATCTGATTTCCAGACTAGAGAGGTTTATTTGTATCTTACTTTGAGAAAATACTAAACATTGGCAGAACTGCAAACTCTGTAGTCTCAGGAAGTTAGAGAACCTTGTAAGTATCTCTAACTTTACCTTTCTTATCTCTTTCCCATTTTAATAGTGGCAGGTGTCCCCACCTGTGCCCAGACCTAAATCAACTCAACCCTCATTTGCCTCTTACCATGAATTTAAGTAAAACTGGACCTCTTTCAAGGTAACTCTTTTCCTAGTCTCATCTTCAGTTGTGGAATGAAATACTTTTTCCTGTTAATACAATTTTAAATTTAGACCACTTACAAGTAAAGTGGGCTTTAACTTTTTAATTTAAGATTTCTGACCATTAAGTTTTTAAACTTATTCAATTCAGAACATTTTAAATGGAATTCATTTGCAAAAAAATTCTTAGAAACAACACAAAACAAACAAATTTTTACCCCTCTTCTCTAAACCATAATAACTAAAAATGTATCTGAATTGTTCAGGCATCAAAAAACTCTGGGAAATGAACATATTATAAGAAGCTCAAAGTAGCCACCTCAGATGCCAAATTCATCCTAAATACCTAAAAAAAGATGATCAATTACATAGATATTTACTTAAGAAGTAAAATGGAGGTAGAGAGCTACAAATTTTCAGAATGACATCTACTTTTTAAATACTGATCAATTTAATGGGTATATTGATGCTTTAATCCTCTCACTCTCCCTTCTCTAAAAGCTAAGTAATATTAACAATGTATTTTGTGGTTTATATGTAAAAAAATTATATATATACATATGTATATAATCTTTAGTTGGCATAAGACAGAACCTATATACATTTCTTTTTTAATAATAGAAATGTCTGTATTTTTAGAAAAACATTTTCTCTAGCTAATTTTTTTTATGAAGAGTTAAAAGTGGTTACTATGTACTATTTTGATAATCAAGTGTATGTGAATATACCTGTGCAAAACCAAATATTGGTATCCAAACCTAGAAAATCTATTTGTTTTTGACAAATTGTTTTTGACATTGGTCAAAAGATACTTAAGTTCTCTAGTCTGACTTTTTAAAGAAATGTGATTGAATTGAGAGAATAAATTGAGGTAATCTGTAAAAAAAACAGGCTTAGAAAAAAATAAGGTGTTCTTTTTGTTGTATGTAGCATTTTTCATGAACTTTTATTCATTTTGGAAGCTTTCGTTTTATTTTTCTTATCTCTGTTTTGTAGAGTTATTTATCTGTCTCTGATTATGTGTATTATATAATATACATATTGCTCTTTTGTTCATGTGATTTTATAAACAGCTAATCAGATAACTTATTTTGTATCCATTTTATTTTTTATGTGATTCTCACCCTTTTTTCCTTTATTGGGCTGAATCACAGCATCTAGGATATTTGTTCATACTTGTTTGTTAAGAAGGACATAAAACCAGAGCATTCCCTGAAGATGGGGATCAAAATGGCAAAGGATTTAAATATTTAAAAAAGTTTAGGATTTGGTGATATTTAGACTGGAGGAAAAAAATACATTTAAGGAAGAGAATTCTTCAAATAGATGAAATGTAATATGAATGAAAGTAAAATATTTCTGTATTCCAGATTTCAAAACAGATAAATGAAAACTCTAGGAGAATCCATTTTGTTTCAACATAAAGGGTTTTAAAAACTAATTAGAGCTATTAAAGTGTAATAGTTTTTCTTTTTCAGGTAGATCATAGACAAGGCCAGTTATTCAGTTGCAATACCTACAACAACTCAAATAAATTAGATATAGATCTTAGGGTTGTACAAGCAACAAGGACTAAATGAACTAAAATTTCAGAAAGGAAAGCCATTCTAAGGCACACATTTATTTATTTCCCTGTGAGTATTAGTGGATTCTGAGTGGCCTGAGGGTTAGACTTGACCATAGGAGAAGGTGTCTACTGGGAGTAAGAAAATTCAGCAAACTCTTAGTGATTGTTAAAGACTGGGATGACAAATTGGTGACTTGAAGAATCCAAGACACACAGTCAGCTTTTTTCACAGGATGTTTACTGTGTTCTGAGGTTGCACAGGAAGCCGAGATATTTGTTAAATCCTTCTAAAAGGCAGTGGACTTTTGGAAGGAAACAGACAAACAAAAGGACTTGGCAGTGGGGAAACACCAAACTCAGAAACAAGGTTGAACTCCTCTTGAAGACATTTGCCAAATTTTGTAGCTATTTGGCACTAGGATAAAGAAATACACTGAAAACTTGTGAAAGAATACTCTTTCAGAACGGAGAAGATAAAAATCTACCAGGCTTTCATGCAAAATCTGAGGAGTGCATGGCTTAAAAATAGAGATAAACAAGGGGAAGATTACATTTTGCTAAAACTGCAATCTAACCTCAATACAACTGAGTCCTTTGTTGGCTGCAGATGGCTAGCCTGTCATCTGCCTGACACGGAAAAGGGGAATCTTTTGCTGGGGAAGATACTTACCATTTGGAAATTCTGTAGTTCTTCTATAAATAATTTCTGTCATATAATAAAAGAATAACTAGATGTACGAAGCAGATAAGTAGATGATCCAGATATTACAGGTAAATAGCAAGGACTTTAAAATATCTGTGATTGATTAATATGCTTAATGAAATAGAAAAAGATGGACTAAAAACGTGAATGAGTAGAAAAATTTTTCAGAGAGTTGGCATACATAAAAATCAAATTGATATTCTTGAAGTGGAACAAAAATCGTATCTGAAATTAAGAATTTGGTAATAAAGTATAATAGGTTGGGTACAGTAGCAAACAAGTAACTGAAAAATACCTAAAATAAAGCATAGAAAGAAAAAGAAAAGGGAAAATTAGATAATATGTAAAAAAAGTATTTGGGTTATGCTAAAAATTTTTAAACATATATAAAATTGAAATCCTAAAGGAAAGGAGAGAATAGAGGGGGGAGATGCATTATTTGAAGAGTTAAGGCCAGGAATTTTCTAATATTTTAGCGAGACTACTACATATGGATTCAAGAAGCTTAACAAAACTGAAACTGAATAAATATAATAAAAACTTTATAGGCACATCCTGATAAAACTGCTGAAAACCAAAGACAAAAAGATCTAAAGGCAGTTAAAGAAAAAGTACTCATTACTTTTAATGAGAAAAAATAAGATTGAGAGCTGGTTTTTTAAAGGAAATATGAAGATAAATGAAATATAGAATGTTGAAAGAAAATAAGTACCAACCTACAATTCTGTACGTAATAAAATATATTCTTCAAAACTACCAAAACAAGAACATTTTTGACCCTTCCCCCAAAGAAGACCAAAAATACATAACAAAAATAAAAATAGAGAGTTCATCACTACTAGGTCTGTACTAAAAGGAATGCTAAAAAGAGTTTTTATAGCCGGGCTCGGTGGCTCAGCCTGTAATCCCACGCCTTTGGGAGGCTGAGGTGAGTGGATTGCCTGAGCCCGCGGGTTCGAGATCCGCCTGGGCAGTGAGACCTCATCTCTACAATAAAGTAAAAAATCAGCCGGGCGTGGTAGCACATGCCTGTAATTCCGGCTACTCGGAAGGCTGAGGTGGAAGGATCGCCGGAGCCCAGTAGGTCGAGGCTGTGGTGGTCGGGAGTGGCCACTGCACTCCAGTCTGGGCAACAGAATGAGACTCCAACTCAAAAAAAAAAAAGAGTTTTTATAAGTGGAAGAATGACCCTAAATGGAAACATGAAAATGTTGGAGTGATGGAAGAATACTGGTGACTGTACCTACATGTTAAGTATAAGTGATGGTTAACCATATGAAACAACAAGAATAATGCTCTATGAAGTTTAAAATACACATAGAATAATATGTGGCATCAATACCATTAAAAAGCAAAAAGTGTAAATGGAGTTTAAAACTTCTATGGTTTCGCAATATTGAGAAGATTGTAAAAGTTATAATTATTTTATATTGAACCACTCAATAATACATGCTATAATTTCTCAGGTAAACACTAAAAGAAATTATAGCTAACATGTTAATAGAAAGAAATAGATGAATATTTGATTAATACAGAGAAAAGTTATGAGAAAAAAGGGAATATAGTAGACAGAACAATTAGAATAAGGCAGAAAAAGTCTTTGCAACCCTGGAGTAGGCAAGGATTTCTTAATCAGGACACAAAACCCACTGATCATAAAATTAAAAAAAAGTTGATTTTTATTAAAACTAAGAACTCCTGCTCATCAAAACATATCATTAAGAGAATGAAAAGATATTCACAGAGTGTGAGAAGATAATACATATATCTGACAAATGACTCATTCAGATTATATAATGAACTCCTACAAATAAAAAAGACAAAGAAAACAATGCAGTAGAAAAGTCGGTAAAAGTCTTGAACAGACACTTTATGTAAGAAGATATTCAAATTATCAATACATATGATAGAAGGAACTTAACTCCATTAGTCATTATACTAATGCAAATTAAATTAAAATGTGGTAACACCACATACTCACTAAAATGAAAAAGGTAGAAAATATGTGTTGGTCAAGGATACAGAACAACTGAAATTCTCATGATCTGCTGATGGGTATATAAATTGAAATTCCATCTTTGGAAACATTTTGGCCACATACACAATGCATATACCCAATAATTCTACTTTTAGGTATACATGCCAGATAAATTGTGTGTGGGTATGTGACACAGTACAATGTTCACAAGAGCTTTTTGTGTAGTAGTGCCAAAACAAAACAAAACAAAACAAAATAAATGCCTATCAATGGAACAATAGGTAAATTAGAATATCTATACAGTAGACTATTATATAATTATGGCAATGAATTCATAACAACTATGTATAGCAATATGAGTGAATCTCAAAAACATAATGTTGAGTGAGACTCATTCAGACACAACAGAGTATATACTGAATCATTCTATTTATATATAGTACATAAACAGAACTATATATATTTAGAAGTCAGGATAGCATTTACTCTCGATAGTGTTTACTCTTGGTAGGGTAGATTACTCTTGAGTAGGGTGGGCTTCTGTATGTACTGCTTGTAATATCTGTTTCTTAGTTTAGGTATTGCTTACGTAGATGTATTCAATTTATAAAAATTCACCATCATTATGTGTATATTGTTCTCTATATATCATATTTCAAAAAACAAGTTAAGTGTAATGAACTATGTTTTGAGTTAATAAGCTTCTTATTTGTGGAAATATGCAAGAAAAGGAATTGAACAATTTCCTATAAGGGAAACTTTGGAAGGGATTTCCATGTAAAAAAATGCACCAGATGATTTTCCAGAATCTTTTTAATGCTGAGCTTTTTTAAAAAAGGATACACTTTGATCATTCTTCTAATTATTCTTTTTTTTTTTACTAATCAAGTTCAAGACCAGAGCCTACTTTCACTGTTGTCAGTTTACCTCTTGTTTTCTTTCAAACTCATACCGTTTCTTAATCATTCACCATCAAATGTTCAAATCTGATGGACTGTTTTTAATATTTTTCTGACATATGTATTTAGGTTATTTGCTGATGAGGACTCAGTCATATTCTCTCTCTCTCTTTAAGAGTCAGGATCTTTCTCTGTTGCCCAAGCTGCAAAGCAGTGGTAGGATCATGGCTCACTGTAAACTCAGACTCCTGGGCTCAAGCAATCCTGGGCTTCCCAGAGGACTTATTTTCTTAAAACTCTCTCCCCTTAGCTTTCCTGATATCACTCTTTTCTTGTTCTCCTCTCCTCTTGTCTCCTTTTTCCTCTCATATTTCCTGAAATATAAGGACTTTCCAAAGTTTTATTCTTGGTTTGCTTATCACACTATAAATTTCTTTGTATAAGTTTAATCACTCTTAAGTCCTCATTTGTCGTTCACCTGTTTTTAAGTTCCAAATCTATGTCTCTAAACTCAGAACTCTCTCCAGGGTTCCAGCTTTACATATTCAACTGTATGTCCCCCAACTTAACATTTGTAAGACTGAATTTCTCTCTTTCCATAATACCTTATACTCTTCCATTATTCCCTTTACCTAGAAATAGTGTCACCATCTATATCTGTTTTATGCAGACAGAGCTATTTTGGACTCTCTTATTCCTTCTGCTTCCCTCATTCTATATGTAATCACTTACCAGGTCCAACCAATCCTTCTTTCTTAACATGATATATTCTAATCCCTCTTCTATAACCTATTTCCCACTACTTCAGTTTAGTTTGGCCCTCATTATTTCTCCAAACAGTTCCTAAAATGATCTGTCTTCTATTTTATACTAAGCTAATACATTCTGCACAATAATGCCAGCATTGCTTCTTCTTACTAGGATGTTCTTCCTTCAATTTTTGACTTAATGGACACCTACTTATCTGAGAGTTGAGGTTCAAAAGTGGTTTGCTCTCTGAAGCCAAAACTGACCTTTACCCAACCTGTCAGGTAGAATTGAAACTCATTCCTTTGTGTTCCCACTGTGCCCTGTACATACTTTCAGGTAAGCATTTATAATCCATTGCATTTATTTATGAGACTGATAGTATGTCTTATTCATCCTGTTGTGTCCAGCACACAAGTGTGCTCAGGTTGAATGAATACAATAATGAATGAATGAATGCATGAATAAATGAATAGAAGAATTGAGTTTATTATGAATCTATGTTTTCCACTGAATCATATGAGAGTTTGTCAACAACACTAACTCTTAGTTGTCACCTTGGACGTACTTTATAGAAAAAGCTAGGGAGTCTTTTTATCAAGTAAGTTTAAGGGATATCAGTTTAAATTATTATCTTCATTTATTTACTTATCTTTCAAGTAGTAAGCCTTTTCATGCACATGTTTCTGATCTGAGACATATAAAAACTTGTTGACTAATCATTGAACCTGAAATGAATTATGGAAATGTTATAGTAGGGACCAGGCAATTGTCTTTGGTTAGATAAGAATAAAGTAAATATGAGCAAATGGTTTCTGGTGGAGGGGGGGTTAGTAACTTTTTGTTAGTATATGGACTATTGCTTAATGAATATTAAATGAGTGGTATTAAATCAAAGTGATTGTTGAATTATTTCATGAGGCATAAAATGATTCCAGTATAGACATAAATATATCCACATACTTAAAATTTTTTTCACTTCTGTGGTATACTGTTCAATACAGCTAAGAATGATTGTCATGCTTGTATTTTATGATTTGTATTCACAGTTTATCAATGTATAATGATTTTCTGGGAAATATAAACATGAATATCACACAAATATACTCAAAGCATCTTCATTCAGAAGTGACAGCTATTCAGTGGCACACAATCACTCTTATAAATATAAATTCCACTCTGTTAAATTAAGACAAGGTTTATTTTAAATAGCGTTTTTTTATTTAGCTGAAGAAATCTTGCCTACTCCTGTCCATACTCACATATTAATTTACAATCACCCTTCATTTTAAAATTAAATTAAAGGCAGATTTTTAATATTATAATATCATTATTTATTTATATTTCCCTCCACTAGATGGATAAGACAGAGGAGATTTATCTAAGTTTTACATATGACATCTAATATTTTAATTCACACATAAAATCTTTCTGAGATGAGGAAAATAAAGAAGACAGAAAGGAAAAAAGAAGGATGTTTGTATAATAATTATTCAAGATGAGAAAATCACAGAGTTTTTATTATTTAGTGATTTTGGGTTTCAGGGTACCTGCAGAGGTTGTAATTCTAGACTTGATATTTTGGCTTGTGTAATGTGTGTGTGTATGTGTGTGTGTGTGTGTGTGTGTGTGTGTGTATTCCTTTCAGCACAGCTTTTCTATATCCCTGTTTTAGTTGAGTACCTACTAAGTTATATAAAAAGACAAACCCCCAAATCTCATTACTTCAGCATAGGTTGCACATGTACAGTTCAAAACTAGTGTCTGTTCAGTAAGAGACTTCCATTCATTCATTCACAGATATGCCTCCTTCCTTTTGTGGCTCAGCTTTCTTCTCTTACCTTGGAACTGTCTGCATTTAGCCCATGTATGGAGAAAAGGCATTGAGGACCAGGCATGGGAGACTTTTCTGGGCCAAGATGATGTGTTCCCCACCACTTCTTTCATGTTATAATGTAGTCACATTGTCATTTCTAACTGTAAGGGAGGCTGGGAAATTTAGACTTTCTGTGAGTCCAGGAAGTAGATGAAAAAGATTTGGTGAGCAGTTAACTAGTTTCTGTCACAATACCTTTCAGTATTTATTTTCTTTTTTTCTGCCACAGGATGTGAATAATTGATTCCTTTATATAAAGGGTCAGAAAAATAATCAATGCTCTTTTACATGACTTTATTGATTATAAAGCCCTCTCATTTTCATGATATCTTTTTATTCTAATCACAGAGAAGATAGGAATTATTAACCTCAATTTTCAGATAATGAAACAAAAACTCAAATGAGTTGTTTGAGGTCATAGAGCAAGTGTGTGGCCAACCTGGGACTGGAAACTCTGTCTACCGATATGTGTCCAATACCCTTTCCTTCTAGGAAAAATAAAAATTGATTACATTTTTTTCAAGTTTGAGAAGGGATAATACTGCCTTGAACATTCTACCTTGTGTCAGAGGATCATAGGCACTACTTTGCTTTGTGGCTGTCACCTGTCTACTTATGTGTTATGGGACTAGCCATGTAGCACCATAGGTGTTGATGTTGGTGGCATATGAAGACTGTGGAAATTCTTTGACTTTTACAACACCAAGAAGAGTCTGTGTAATCACACTCCTTTTCCTTATTTAAATTCTACCTGCCTCGCATATTTTTTTTTCTCCTCAGAGCTAGCTGAAAGTTCCTTGTAAATATGCATGTAAAAATTCCCGAGATTATTAGTTTATCCTACCCTCTGATTTAAATGAAGTCATCACATCTTATGCATGTAAAATAAAAGTGAGATTGGGATTACTGTCATCTTGCATATGAATTCAAGAATATTACACAGCTAGATTTTAAGAACTGTCTTAAACACAATTCATTCTTACAGAATTCAATTTCTCATGTAATTTAGATAACAAAACAAATCCTTAAGAAATGTATTTTCTTTTCCTTCTGTGAATAACCTTATTGACATGTACAGAAATTAAAATACAAATGCTGACTAAGGGGAACAAATCAACCTTACTTTGTTCTAGTTAGTGATGTTATGGAGAATTACTATCAATAAAGCTTGTATATTTAATTATATACAAAACTCTGACTAATAATTGAAGGTCTATAGATGATATAAAATTAAATGTGAACTCAAACATCCTATTTGTTTTGAAAATAATTTATTCTGAAATTCATAAATTCATACAAATTCTGTAGGGTCTGGCAATTTCAGTTATACTAGCACTAGCTATAAATATGCACTATATATGTATTTAGGGAATCTAAACGGATGGATCATTGTAGAAATGAAATTAAACCTAACCAAAATGTTAATGCATAGGGTAGCTTTGGACATGAGAAAGATCCAGTAACACCAACCTTCAGATATTACAGAACAAAATTGTAATAAAAGGTAAGTATTTTTTAACAATTCAGATGTCTGACTGCTATAAGATCCAAGATAAGTAATTATCACACCCATGAAGAAGAGAAGTTTATAGGCTAACAAGTTTGGGAAGTTGAGTCAAGGGTTGAAAAGAAATGAGTAAACTATTAAATGAATGTCTGAAGTATCAGATATATTGTATCTGATTTTATTTTGAGTTGGAGTCTCACTCTGTCGCCCAGACTGGAGTGCAGTGGCCTCTCCCGACCACCGCAGACTCGACCTGCTGGGCTCCGGCGATCCTTCTGCCTCAGCCTTCCAAGTAGTCGGAATTACAGGCGTGCACTACCATGCCCAGCTGATTTTTTGATTTATTGTAGAGATGAGGTCTTGCTGCCCAGGCGGGTTGCGAACCCACGGGCTCAGGCAATCCACTCACCTCAGCCTCCCAAAGGTGTGGGATTACAGGCTGAGCCACCGAGCCCGGCTTATTGTATCTGATTTTTGACAATGTATGTATGTATAGAGGAGGATGACTCTAGAGTTCCACCCAGCTGGCTCTGTTACTTTTGGTGTGTGGGTGTGTGTGCAGAATATAAGTATACACATAATTGTATCATCAAGTCATTTCTCTTCTAGAGGAACTCATAGTATTAGAATGCTTGCTAATACCATCCTTATAGGATTTTCCATCTTTTTAAAGACTTTGTGGGATTCAACAACATAGAGATTTTCTAGCCCAAAACAACCTCCCCTTAGAAATTTCTAGTGACACAGACAATATAAGATTTTATGTAAATTACAGTCCACTCCCACTTAACTAATACCAATTGTATATGTGACTTTGTACATATCAGGTAGATGAATATTTATTCTTGAAAAAGCACTGGTCAGTGGTAAAGGCATGTCATTTCATATACATTATACAGATGTTCATTAGTCCCAGTCATTTTATTGGTGCCACTTTAATATCTCCCCAACAGTGACAGGCCTTCCCATCTAAATCTGTTAGGTTTTCCATTACTTGCCTGCTTCTGCCATCTAGAGTGGTATCTTGACTCTGCCTCTTTACTGGAACTTGGAGTACTCATACCCTTTTCTTTAATAATTCAAACTCCTTGATTGAGAACGCTAACTTTTAAAAAACATAATATTTCTCAAATGCTGCTTTATCTAATTTGATTCTTAATATTGTCCTGTCTCAGGCTATTGTTCCCCCAAATCATCTAATGCAACAAATGGGAACTAATACGTCTTTAAAAAATTGGACATGTAATCTTGCATATCTGATTTTTTACTTTTTAACATAAAATGCTTTTTACTATGTGATGTGTTAAGGCTGTTTAGAGCATCCATACTTTGTAACTACTTTGTATAATGCTATGTTAAAGTGGTTCTTCCTGAGAGTCTAATAATGAGTTATAGGGTATACTGCATTGGTCAGGGTTTGGTTAGGAAAATAGAAACCACTTGTAATAGTTCCAGTAAGAAGTAATTAGCTTTAGGAAATTAGGTGCTTATATAGCATTGGAAAACCTAGGAGACAACGATCAGAGAAAACCCCCATTAACTCTCAGCAGATGGGAGAGCTACAAGAATCTCAGGAAACTGCTGATGATCTTAGGTATCTGGGCACTGAAGTTGGTGATGTTCAGAGTGACTGAAAGCCCACATAAACTTCAGGTCTGACACTTACCTGCCAACCTTTTTTACAGGAAAATGATTTTTCTTCTCCTCTGCCTTCCAAATCTCTTGCAAGTGCACCTCATTAGCAGAATCAAATTTGGAGCCCTGCTGGTGAGAAATTCTGGGAATGTAGCTTCCAGGCAATGTGGGGAAGTATACAAAGAGGGGCAGAGATGATGCTAAATTGATGAAAGACAACTCAGAATGTTGCCATAATACTGAGTTCATTTAAATGTCTCCCCTTCCCATTTATATATTTGGTGTTCTCAATTTGCCTGCCTTAATGCCCTTTATCTACACAGACATACACTTTGGAAGCAGAAAAATGTCAAAGTAAAAATAATGCATTTATTTTTTAAAGTTAATCATCTGTATACTTAGGAGATAATGCTAAAATATGAGTCAGCCTATCATTGATATTTAGCATCACTAATTTCAAACCTGTGCAAAGTATTGCTTTGAGGATTAGAGCTGCTAGTGTGTACAGAAGACATTTTGGGTAGAATATTTTCCTTACAGGAATGATGTGGTGTAAGTTACAGTAAAGAATATGAGATTGGATCACACTGAGTAAGTTTTGGTACTCGAGTGACTTAAAACAAGTTACCCTCTCTAGGCTTTAACTTTCTTATCTATAAAATTGAGATACAGATAGCATCCGCCTATCTCAAACTTTGTTAATTGATCCAATGAAATAATATATATAAAAGTGGTTGACATTAGTGGGTTCTCAAATACATTATTCCCTTTTCTTTCTATCAGTGCTCCAATGTTCTTTCTAAAGGTTGGATTCTAGTTTTGGAGAAGTAGGTGAAAAATATGTGGGTTAACATTTCTAAAGTTTTTTCTTTTACAGTAAATAAGTTTTCTTATATTTTCTCTACGACTGCACCAATTCTGTAAAACCTTGCACAAATCTACAACATCATTGCCCAATGAAGACTCGATTCTTTATCAGGAATCTTAAATAGTTTCCCTCTCCCATGCTTATTTGGTAATGAATAATTCATTTTGTAATGAAGTTGTTCTTTCTATGGGTTAAGCAAGAATGCATAAAAATGTAGAGAAAAAGAGGTATATTGGAATGTGCATACAAATACTGAGATATCATTTCTCTTTCATCATTACTTTCATGTTGACTAGATATGAAGACAGGTAAAAGGAATTACTTCTGTTAAAAATTCTGTTCTCTTTTGCTGAAACATTGCTACAGTTTTTAACAGAAGTAGTTTTCCTCTTGTTAAGCTCCTATATTCATTTACTTGATATGCAAGCTAAGAATCTAAGGAAGTGTAGTCTCTACTTCAAGGGATAGTGCAGTAAAAAAGATGAGTTCAAAGAGCTTAATAGTTTGGGGAGAAGCAGGAGAGAGAAAAATGAAAACTCAGAGCAGAGTTTTGCACAGAGTTAACAGTAAAGGGACTTTGATATACATCTAAAATTTAACCTGCTGATGAACCACACTCTTGTGTTTTTTAACTAATGGTATCATCAGACAGATAAATATCTGTGTATCAGTATATAGCTGATGTAGCATCTTAGAAAGGCAAAGGAGAGATGACTGTATAATACTTGAGAAGGCTAAAGGTAGCCGGGCTCAGCCTGTAATCCCGCGCCTTTGGGAGGCTGAGGTGAGTGGATTGCCTGAGCCCGCAGGTTCAAGACCCGCCTGGGCAGGCGAGACCTCATCTCTACAATAAATCAAAAAATCAGCTGGGTGTGGTAGCGCATGCCTGTAATTCTGGCTACTTGGAAGGCTGAGGCGGAAGGATCGCTGGAGCCCAGCAGGTCGAGGCTGTCTGGGCAACAGAGTGAGACTCCAACTCAAAAAAAAAAAAAAAAAAGAAGGCTAAAGGTAAAATGCTTTTCATTCGGTTCAGCTTCTCTGAGTCTTGGTAGAGATTAATATGCCAGATACCATAGAGGAAACGTGGTGATAACTCTATCAAAGCTCTGATGTTTTTCATTCTCTTGTTTCTCCCTAAAACATATCCACTTAGCCTTAGTTTTTCATTGATTTAATAGAATTAATATGTTTTTGTTTCAGGCAGATTACAATAAAATTTCATTGATTTATTAAGTAAGGTTCACATGAATCTTTATGAGGTTTTTTTGACAGGTCACTTATGGGTGCCTTTTTCTTAATTCACATGGTTTTAGTTTATCATACAAGTCAAGATAAGCTCATCTGTGCTACATTACCATAATAAAATTAAACAAGGTTATGGCGTACTATGTTAAAAGTTTATTTCTTGTTCATATTATGTACATATACCACCATTTGAACAGGGGAGCCTAACTAGTCTTAAGGACTCTTTTCCATTGTCACTCAGGGACCTAGACTGACAGAGGCTCCAGAGTTTTCTAGCTGCATCCCCTGAAATGTTGGCTAGACTCCCCGTTGACCATGATGGAAGAGACAGAAACTGGAGCCAATGACAAGGGATGAGAAACTGGCCAAGTGCACGTGGGCTTTATGCTACTTTAAGCCCGAAGTGATAGAAATCCCTTCCACTGTCAATATGGGCTAGAATTTGTTACCTGCCTAACTGCAAGGACACTGGGGAATGTAGAAAACTAAATGGGGTATTTGATAAGCATGGCTATTTCTGCCACAAATGAAACTTTTCCTTTTCCTTTTTATGTATTTGAGTATAAATTAAAATTTCATGCAAGTGCTTCAATAATAGAACATATTTTCATATACTATACCATGTCATTTGTGTAGTTGGCAGTTGATCGTGTACATTTATAGAATCTTTTTAAAAGGACTTTGTATTAGTGCTAATCTTATTAATATTTGCCCCAACAAAATTATAAAATCTTAGCGAACAGAAACAGTGTCTTCTCTTTCTCAGTGTCCTTTATAACACCTAAAATAATTACATATCTTAATCGCAAAATAAAGACATACATGCTATTGTATATGCAAATATACATTAGTATAAAGTCATGAATTCTTAATTTTGAGATAGATTAACATAGATAAACTGAAAAGTTTCTGATATAGCTTCAGATTTTATTTTAATTAATTAGCTTTGAAGACAAATTTGGAAGTTCAGAGGAAGCATCATTTGACAAAAAAAAGACAGATTTACTTTCTCAAGAACACAATAGGCTGATGATGCCAAGTTGAAAAAAAAAGAAAATCATTTAAAAATCTTTTAAGACTCATTTTCCAAATGGTACCAAATACTTCTTTGACCATACATTATCCTTATTAAAATCATCCCATGGCCCAATTTCATAATACCTAGAGTCTAAATTCATTCTTGCAATCAAGCTTCTCTTAATCTGCCTGTGCTCAAATACCCCTTCCAGTTTTTGCAATTTATTAACATTTTTCAGTTCTTTATTTATTCCCCATTTTCTTAAACCTGGTTGGTCTAAAAATATTATTTTTCTTTTGCTCTGCTGAAATAAAAGTCACTACCATTTTAAAAGCTCTTCTTACTATCTAATATTACGTATTTTCATTTAGATCATTCGTAATCAAGGATCTATATCTTTTCTGTAAAATAGCGATCTGGTTCATTCATCTTATAATGTGAGCAACTTGAGGGCAGAGTGCATTTCTCCTCATAATTTTAAAGTGTATGTTATGTTACCTTGCCACTATATTCCTAACTTAGATATAATGGAGACCAAGATAATTATGAATAAAAGTTTAGATTCTCAGGATTAAGTGGACTCATTTGCATATACAGAGAATATTTATCAGTCATTTGTGGAAAATACACTCAAATGACAGCATTAACAGAATTTAAAACTGAAGGTGGATATAAGCAAAGCTTTCATTCATGAAAAAAATAATTTTTGCTTTTTGTAAGATTTATGGTTTACAAAGTCTTCTACACAGCTTTAGAAGACAGGCAGGCCTTGTGGTATTTTGTATCTCCAATTCACAATGATAGAAATAGTTCACATGTCTGAGAATCATCAGAGGCCAGTTTAGAACTCAGATTTTCTAGTTTTTACACACATTATGAAGCAGACAATATTGCCATTCTAGTCATTCCTCAGATACACAGCAGATGACCCTTGCAAAAAAGGAAATCACGTGCATTACTTGCAGAAATATTGTGATCATCCTTCAAGTTTGTCCATCAGCATATTCCCTAAACTTGTAGAAAGTGTTTTCTGTGCACCAAGGCACAGAAAAAAGGGGACCTTGCAGGGCAATGGAGTATGAGAATGACACTCTGTGAGAAAGAATTTAGTTCATGGGCTAGTTACTCCGTTCTGAATATGGCTGAGTTATTGCCAAATATATTCCTTTAAAAATGCTGTAAATTTACTTCAGATGTTATTTACTGCTTATTTACAGCGGTCGTTTCAAAGTAGTGATTTACAGCCAGAAATAGTACCTATGGTTGGATTTTTAAAAAGTAAAGAAAAAGAATTATATAAGTTCTCTTGAAACAAATGTGATTTGAAAAAATATGTGACAAAAGCCTAGAACAAACTTCTTCAGTGAAAATGATGCAATAGATAAAGATTAAATGTGGTTTCTGCATAATTCCAAAACACCTTTGTAAGTTGTTACAGTGTAGTGGTTGGAGATGTTTTGTGAGATGTTATGTTTAACAGTGGTGGGAATCTATGGAGGGGGACAGGGAGGGCAAGGCTAGTGGGATTAATGGTAGTCAGTATCTGTCTGGGGATAGGGGGACATGCCTTATCAATAAGAGTGCCTGAAATGCATATTTATATACCTAACCCTTAACTGTACCCCACAATTTTAAAATAAAAAATGTTTTTTTCTTTTAAAAAAAGAAATACAATCACAACATTTAATTTGCAAGTAGTTTCTGAATCCTAGCTCCCCATTCCCTACCTTATTCGATTTTCAAAACTAAAGAGACAGTAAAACTTCCCACCCACACTCCTGTTTCAAAATAGAACAAATCCAGAGCCAGGATCAGGGAAGAATAGAGGGTTGAGCGAATATCAGAAGGCAAAGCCTTTCCTACTGACATTGAAAAACAGAACTAAAGAGAAAAGCGAGAGATCTGTCATAAATAAGGAAAAATCAATGGAAGACTACAGGTAATTTCAAGCATAATAAAGAGAAAACTCCCCAAAAAATCAGACCTTGGAGCCCAAACAATGGAAGTCAGCAATGATTGGCCCCAGAATACAAAAGGGATTAGGGAATGGATGGAAAGAGTGAATAAGACTCAAGAAAAATAAGATACAACACTGAAAGAACTTAGAGATTTTGGCAATAAAAAATTTCATCCAGGAAATAAATAACAAGATGACAAGCATGGAAAGCAGAATTAATCTAGCTGAAGAAAGAATCTCAGAACTTGAAGACCAGAACATGGAATTAACCCAATCTGTAAAAAACATAGAAAGAAAACTCAGAAAGAAAGAACAAAACCTATAAGAGATGTGCGATTATATTAAGAGACTAAACCTATGCCTGATTGGTACCTCAGAAGAAGGAAATGGAGAACACCTTGGAGCAATATTCCAGGAGGTAATCCAAGAAAATTTTCTCTATCTCACCAGAGATGTGACCAGCCAAGCACAAGAGATACAGAGAACCCCCACAAGATATCAAATGAGAAACCCAACCTCTAGATACATAGTAATTCACTTACACAAAGTAGGCACAAAAGAAAAAATCCTAAAGGCAGCAAAAGAGAAAAATCAGACACTTACTGGGGAAAACCAATCAGAATAGCAGCAAACCTATAGTCAGAAACCCTACGAGCAAGAAGAAACTGCAGACAATATTCAAAGTCCTCAAAAATAAACAATTTTAACCAAGAATTTCCTACCCAGCCAAGCTCAGCTTCATCAGTGATGGAGAATTAGAATCCTTTCAGACATCCAATCCCTAGGGACTATGCAGCTTTGAGACCAGCTTTACAAGAGACTCTTAAAAAGGTATTAAGCAAAGAAGAAAGAAAAGAATGACCGCACATTCCCAAGAGAACAGCAGAGCACAGAAACAACAGAGTACAATGCAACAACAAACTTGAAAACACACACATATATCAACTCCAAAGCCAAAAGAAAATAAGCAAAGGAAAAAAACTTTATAAGAATCTCATAACAGGGATAAATAATCACATTTCAATAATCAGTCTGAATGTGAAAGGACTAAATACACCACTGAAAAGACACAGAATGGCAAACGGGATAAGAAACCGTGACCAACATATTATTTGCTGCATACAGAAAATTCATCTTACCACAAGGGATGCACATAGACTCAAAGTTAAAGGATGGAAAACGAGTTTCCACACAAATGGATCACAAAATGAGGCAGGAGTTATCTTAATATCAGACAAAACAACCTTTATGCTATCAAAAATTTTAAAAGATACCAAAGGACACCACATAATGATAAAAGGTTCAATCCATCAACAAGAAATATTCATCCTAAACATATATGCACCCAACACAGGAGCACCAACATTTATAAAGCAACTACTAAGTAAACTAAAAAAGATATTGATTCTAACACTATTATAGCAAGGAACTTGAATACCCCACTAACAGCCCTAGATAGATCATCAAGGCAAAAAATCAACAAGGAGATCGAGAGCCTAAACTTGACACTCAACCAAATGGACTTAGTAGATACCTACAGATTATTCCATCCAACAACCACAGAATATACATTTTATTCATCACTATATGGAATGTACTCCAAGACTGATCACATCTTTAGCCATAAATCAAGCATAAACAAATTCCATAAGGTTGAAAAGGTATCATGTACCTTCTCACACCACAGTGGAATAAAAATAAATATCAACACTTACAAAATTTCCCCAAAGCCCGTAAAGACATGGACACTAAACAGCATGATGCTGAACAACTACTGGGTCAACACTGAAATCAAAGCAGAAATTAAAAGATTCCTGGAAACAAATGAAAATAAACATCTTACCAAACCTCTGGGATGCCATGAAAACAGTACTAAGAGGGAAATTTATCTCTCTACGAGCACACATCAAGAAAATGGAAAGATCACAAGTTGAGAGCCTAACAAATCACAAAAGGGAACTGGAAAGAGAAGATCACCAAAGCCCCAACTTTAGCAGAAGAATCCAAATCACTAAAATAAGAGCCCAAATACGAGACATAGAAGACAAAAATATCATAGAAAACATCAACAAAACAAAAAGTTGGTTCTAAAGAATTAACAAGATTGAGGGATCTTAGTCAGACTGACCAAGAAAAAGAGAGAAAAAGCCCACATAAACACAATAAAAAGTACAAAAGATCAAATCACATCTGATTCCCAAGAAATACAAAAGATTATCAAAGACTACTATGATAACTTGTATAGAAACAAACTGATAACCTAAATGAAATGGAGGACTTTCTGACAACACACAACCTTCCCAGGTTTAAACAAGAATATATAAGACATTGAGACACTAAATAGACCAGTAACCACCCAGGAAATTGACTCTGTCATAAGAAAACTACCTACAAAAAACAAACAAACAAACAAAAAACAACCCTGGACTGGATGGCTTTCCAGTAGAATTATATGTTCATAAGGGATAGATATACAAGGAGGAGGTGATACCAATCCTATTGAAAGTATTCCAGGCAATTGAGAAAGGCAGAATTCTCCCCAAATCATTTTATAAAGCTAACATCACACTGATGCCTAAATCAGGAAAAAATCCAACAACAAAAAAAGAACTACAGGCCTATGAACATAGATGCAAAAATCCTCAACAAGATTCTAGCAAATTGGATCCAAAAACACATCTCAAAAATCATTCACAATGACCAAGTAGGCTTCATCCCCAGGATGCAGGGCTGATTCAACATTTGCAAGAACATAAATGTAATTAAATACATCAACAGATGTAAAAACAAGAACCACACGATTATATCATTAGATGCAGAAAAAGCTTTCGATAAAATCCAGCATCCCTTCTTGATAAAAACCCTCAAACACCTAGGTATAGAAGGAACATACCTCAAAATATTAAGTGCAATCTATGATAAACCCACAGCTAACATATTGCTAAATGGACAAAACTGAAAACATTTCCCCTGAAAACTGGAACAAGACAAGGCTGCTCGTTCTCACCCCTCTTGTTCAACATTGTGTTGGAAATCCTAGCCAAGGCAATTAGACAAAGAAAATCAGGGGTATCCAAATAGGAAGAGAGGAAGTCAAATTATTCCTCTTTGCTGATGATATGATCCTATACCTTGAAAATTGAAAAGAATCTGTTAAAAACCTACTTGCACTGATAAGGACTTTGGCAAAGTCTCATTGTACAAAATAAATGTGCAAAAGACAGTTGCATTCTTATACACCAACAAAAAACAGGCAGAGAACCAAATAAAAAAAGCATAATCCCATTCAAAATAGCCACACACAAAAAATGACATACCTTTTCATCTTCCTAACCAGAGAAGTGAAAGACCTTTACAATAAGAACGACAAAGCACTGCTCAAACAAATCCAAGAAGACACAAACAAATGGAAAAATATTCCATGCTCATGGCTAGGAAGAATCAACATCATTTAGGTGTCCAGTCTACCAAAGGCAATCTATAAATTCGATGCAATACCCATTAAATTACCAACACCATTCTTCTCAGACCTGGAAATGATAATACAGAAATTCATATGGAAATAAAAATGACTATGGATAGTCAAAATAATCCTTAGCAAAACAAACAAAGCAGGAGGTATCACACTTCCAGACTTCAAACTTTACTATAAGGCTACAGTAATCAAATCAGCTTGGTATTGGTACAGGCGCATAGACCAATGGAACAGGTTAGAGATTCCAGAAGCAAAGCCTCAATTTCTCAACCAACTCATTTTTGACAAAGCCTCCAACAACAACCACTGGGGAGAGGAGAGCCTATTCATTAAATGGTGCCTGGAAAACTGGCTGATCACATGCAGAAGACTGGTACAGGACCCCCTACACATCACCATACACAAAAATTAATTCTAAATGGATCAAAGGCCTAAATGTAAATCCTCAAACTATAAGAATCTTAGAAAATGCAGGAGACACCCTTATGGAAATTGGAACTGGCAATCAATTTCTGATCAGAACCCTAAGTGCTTATACCATAAGAAATAAGATAGACAAATGGGACCTCATCAAACTGATGAACTTCTGCAAAGCAAAAGAAGCTATCAAGAGAGCAGGGTGATAGTCCACAGAATAGGAAAAAATATCTGCCAACTGTGTGTCTTACAAAGACCTAACTTCTAGGATCTACAAGGAACTCATACATGCCCAAAAGAAAAAAAAAAAACAGCCCGTTAAAAAGTGGGACAAAGACATGAATAGACACTTCTCAAAAGCAGATATATGGGCAGCCAACAGATACATGAAAAAGTGCTCTGCCTCACTCATCATCAGAGAAATGCAAATCAAAACCACATTGAGGTACCATTTAATCCCAGTAAGAATGGCCATCGTTAATAAAACAAACAGCAACAGATGCCGGTGAGGATGTGGAGAAAAAGGAATGCTTCTACACTGCTGGTGGGAATGCAAACTAGTGCAACCTCTTTGGAAGGCAGTGTGGCCATTTCTGAAAGAACTAGAAATTGACCTTCCATATGACCCAACAATTCCCCTATTGGGAATATACCCGAGAAACCCCAATCATTCTATGAAAAAGTTACCTGCACAAGGATATTTGTTGCAGCTCTATTCACAGTAGCAAAAACACGGAACCAACCATGCTGCTCATTGAAACTGGACTGGGTAAAAAAATGTGGTACATATATACAATGGAAATTTATGCAGCCATAAAGAATGACAAACATATGGACTTCGCAGAAACTTGGATGGATTTTGATTCTATCGTATTCAGTGATCTATCACAGAAACAAAGAAGAGTACCATATGTTCTCACTCACAAGAGGACCTTGAACAATTATCATAATACTATCAGAAAGGGATTGACCGTAGTGGCAAACTACCAGGGGAAGGGGGGTGAGATTGGCAGTTGAGGGAAACTGCCAGGGAAGGAAGGGCACACCTTTTCAACAAGGATACCTGCATAATGAACATTTGTATTCCTAACCCTGAAATGTACCCCATATCTTTAAAATAAAATAAAGAAAAATGATCACAAAACAATTTCCTAAGTTTTTGGAAACCTATAATTTGAGGCATAAAATATGTTTCTGAGTTGCATATAATAGTCAAGAAACACTGACTTTCAAGAAAAGATTAACTCGAAAGACATAACAGAGCCTTTGGTACATTGTAGTTTCCTAGGTTTGTATATGATTGAGAAACTTTGACTGAGATCACTTACCTTACTTGCTAACTGCCTGTAATTCTGCATTTAGGAAGTTATTTCTTTGATGTGAGCATTACCTTCTTTGAAGTCCTCTTTGTAAGAACAGTTTTGTGGGATAAAATATGAAACTTACACTTTGGCTTGAATTTTTGGTGGTTACTTTTCTTAGTGACAGAAGAGACGGAGACAATGTGAAAGAGCTAATAGCTGGGAGAAGAATGAGACACCCACAAAGAGAGCTAAGGAGAAGCTCATCATGGTGGTAGTGGTGGAATGGTGATCAGGACAGCACTGAGGACCCAGTTTAGCAACTTCACAACTTTACTGAGGGCACATCTTGAAGTAAACCAACCTTGTTGCGTTAGTACTCTTGGCATTAAAAAAGAAGTACATCCTGCCTTTTGCGACAACATGGATGTAGCTGGGGGACATTATGCTAAGTGAAAGAACCTCGACACCAAAAGAAAAATGTTGCACAATCTCACTTATATATGCAATACAAAAATCCAAATACATAGAAGCAGAGAGTAGAATGATGTTACCAGGAGTGAGTGAGAGAACTGGGGAGATGTTGGCTCAGGGATACAAACTTATATTTATAAGATGAGTAAATTCTGGAGACCTGATGTACAGCATGGCAACTATAGTTAATAATGATATAGTATATACTTGAAATAGGCTAAAAAAAGTAGAACTTAAGTATTCTCATCACACATAAAGAAAGTAACTATGTGTGGTGATAGATATATTCATTAGCTTAATTGTGGTAATCATTTCACAGTGTACATGTGTATCAAAAAAATCACATTGTACACCTTGGATATATACAATTTTTATGTGTCATTTATACTTCAAGAAGGTAGGGAAAAAAAGATTTCCTGCTGTGTTTAGATCAGTTAACTTTTTTTAAACGGTCACCAGACTGGGGAAGAAGCCAGTCCGAGAGGAGGCAGAGCTGATAATGCAGTGCTTAGTGACTGTGACTAATTAGAGAACTTAATTAAACTGTCAAGAAAGAATATAGATAATCACTCTCAGTCAGTTCCCACTCTTTTGCACCCAGAAACAGCAAATCCATTTCCTTACAGGCCACCATGTAATTCTTGCTCTCTCACTTGATATTGATGTAACCTCATATGCACCTTCCTGAAGTGATCCAGGTTATACAAGTAAATGACACATTTGCCTTGTGTTTCATTCAGCTGTTATTCATATCATAGTCACTTGTCACATAAAGTATGTGAACTTGCTACTTTAATCATAGTTCTTTAAAATCATATTGATTGAAAGTAATTGTATATTATTGTTACTTTGTGAGTGGAGGATTGTTGGTTTTCTGTTTGTTTTTCTGCCATCACTTAATTTGGAATACTCTTATTGCCATTCTTAGTGATGTGGATGTTCTAGAAACTTTATGAATGTCCTTTGATGCTACTCAAATCTACAGTAACAGAAATGCTTAAGAGATACAGTGTTCAAAAATACAGATTAAGACTGGATCCTGGTTTCATGAACATGAAGCTTATGCAATTTGGGAGACTCATTTAAAAAAAAACATGCATAATACTATAAGAAAGGGATTGGCAGTAGCACGATACAGCCAGAGTGGGGGTTGGGGAGCATAATGTCAATAAGGGTACCTGATCTCAGACCAGGCAAAGTGGGGACCAAATGGCGGCCCAAACTTTACCTGTATGATGACCAATTGTATACCTAATCCTGAATTGTACCCCACATCTTTAAAATAAAAATAAAAAAATAAGTAAACACATGCAAAATTGTGAACACAAAATTAGCTACAAAGTGGCCAGTAGAAGTGTTCCTGTAACCTATTTCTCTACTGATAAGACTCGATGCATAACTGTACACAGTAACTGCAAACCACAGAAATACAGCTCCACCCAAACCAAAGGAGTTCCCAAATGTATTTTCCTCAACTAGGTCTCAATGGGTTCATAGGCACTCCAATTCTTAAATTAGAACTTGCATACCATCCATATTTTATGACTGTCATTAAAGTTCAGGTAATCTCTTAAGTGATCGCAGCTCCATGCCTGGGAGACAGTATGCATTTGAGACTGTTGGTAAGCTGACATTTTATTTTATCAGGGGACATAAAACATGGTATTGTTTTTTTTCCAGTACCTTACAAGCATTCTTCCATATCCACTTCAACAATATAATATACATATATGATGGCAGGAGAACATAAGAGGTGAGGCAAGAGCACCGTATTGTACTCATGAGAAACCATATTATTATCAGTGTAAATAAAATGTGAAAATATTCCTCCTTGACCAGAATTCCCTGTCAATAACTAAATCCATATTCATTACAGATCATACAACAGCTATTTACAATGGCAGTTTATCATTAGGGTTATGGAAGTTGTTGGGGGAAATTTAAGAGACCTTTGATATCTTTATGGCTTTTAAGACCATTTGAGCTACATCTTTCATCCTCTTTCCACTGTTAGCTCTGAGGTCTGAAATTCTCAGGCCTCACTCCCACAAAAATATCTTCAAATTCGTACAAAAGAGCAAAGCCTATGGTAAGTGATACACAATTCACTATTTTTTTCTGAAGCCCTTGGCTTCCTTCAAAATATTGTATTGATTATATTTTGTGTCATGTTAATTTTTTCCCTATTGCATAGAAAATGTGCTGTAACATCCTAGCCGGTGCATAGCATTGTCTTCTTTTCAGCTGTGCAGTCTTCCTTTTCATTATCTTATTTCCTTTTAGCTGAAACAATGCCTATATTTTTGTTTTTTTAGATATTCCTTCATCGTGGGAACTATGAAAGGTTCTGTTAGGTATCTCTGTCCGCCACTGCTTTCTGGTCTATAGTTCAACTGCTTTTCTTTTATTCTCTCTTCATGAACTTTATGCTTTATTAGATTTATTCCAACAACATTAAAACTCAATGGGAAACTATGATAAGTGCCAATACTTTTAATACCTGTACTAATGGAGACACCTATGGGGGAGAATAAACAAACTTATGTTCTGTGCCAGGTGCCACATTTTTTGTGTAAAGAAGACTCAAAGAGTCTATGCACCTGTCTAAAAGGCATATGAATAGGAAACTGAGATTTGGACCCAGGACTTGCCAGCTGTAAAATATGTCTTCTTTTGTCTTCACTGCTTCTATTTGACAAAATAAACACTGTGATGTTCTGGTTAATGAATCTCAATAGCAAAGTCAGCTATATTTTATTTTCTAATTAGTCTTTTGGATATGGGCTATCTCATAAACTAAGGGGGGGTTGCATATATGTTAGATTTAAAATTATAGTGAAGATCATTTACAATATTACCTATGGTTCCTATGATGGACTGTGTAGGGAATCTGTTAGGATCCCTATCTCACAACTACTCAAAAGTAGTATCAGTGAACAGTTTCAGCTACTGTGTTGGTACAATTAAGAGAGATAAGATCTCTTTCCAAAGTCACCTGGCGACTGAAAAAGACTATACTTCAACTGAACAGAAAGGGTGAGTGGTGCCAGACATCTTTCCTAATGCTTTCCTCACTTTGTGATTTTTTTTCTCTATCTTCCACCATTTGACAATACTGCATCCAATAGAACCTGGAGGGAAGAGTGGTAAGAAAGGAGTTAACCAGATGAGCATTGTACTTTTCTACTAGGGAATCTATAAGACATTGATAGACAAACGTTTACTTTGAAAAGTCACTATTGTTGAACCTATATTAATATTTTGGAGGGAATTTATGTTATAATGAACTGTTACAAAAGAGGTTATTTATGTTATAGTGAACTGTTATAAAAGAGGTAATTTAGGCCAGAAGTTGAAGTTCAGATTGGCTTGGTGTGATCCTGTTGTCCTTAGCTTTGCAAAATAGGAGAGTTTATGAAAGGAAACTATAATTCACCTCTCTGTTTTTGTTAAATTTCACTACTTTTATTCTACATATTTCTTCCTGATGTCATAGAATAAATGTTTGTATCTCCACTTTGTTGAAAAAGTGTATTATTGGGGCACATCCTTTTCTATTTACAAAGTTTTATAATAACCATAAGGTGCTGACTGATCTTGAAGTACTATCTGAATTATCACTGCATTCTTAAGTAAGTATGTAGAATTACAAAGGGGCAGTAGGTACTAACCCTATTTACTTTTATGTCTGGCATCTACAAAGAGGGACAAAATTAAAGCAACTGGTTGGTGGACTATTTTACAGATTTTCAGATCATGTAGAGGAGGAAGTTACTGTTTCTAAGATATATTGAAGACATAATATCATTAGGAATGTTAGCCAAACTCATTGACCATTTGGGAGACATTGATCATCATGATTACATAGCCCTTTCTAGCACGATTCATACATGAACAAGTCATGCTCATTTAAATCTATGGCCCCTAGATTTTATTTTGGCTTTAAATAATTCATCTTAGTGGGCAAATAGGTAAAACCATCTTGGAATTCATTTAACAGAGTATCTTTCACATTCCATTTCCAATTTCCTACCACCTTTGCTTTTCATTTGCCTTGGCTCTTAGAAGACTATTATGTAAGTTTTCAAAGATATTGAAATACTGTTAGCATTTCCAGGAACTTTACGATTTAGAAAGTGATTCTCAAAGAGCAAAAAGTGCTTCAGATGAGAATGAACAAATGTATGCTGTTTGTAGGATAGATAATGGAGGAAATATTCTTAATAGTAGTTCTATTTTAAGCTTCTTTAAATGTTATGCATAGAAATACTGACTGATAGAAAGCCTGATAAATATAATCTAAAATTCTTAGCATTTGATCTCGAGTACATTATAATAGTGTTCTCCAAGTCTGACAAATAATAAGAATTAATGGAGACACTTAAAAAATTCATATTTCTTATATCCTACCACAGTTCAATGAAATCAATTTTTTCCAGAGAATATCCTGAGAATGTGTACTTGTATAATTTTAGGATTAGCATATTTGGAAGGCACTTCATCATAATGTTTAGGTAGCTTTTTTCTTTCCTTCTTGTACTAAGGTTAATTCTGTGAAAGTAGAACACACCTTAATATCTTAAAAGATGGTTGGTTCCCAGAAAACAGAACAGTATTATTAGTATGAAGTATTAATACAAAGTTCCTGACATTTTAGAGGATGTCATATCTCTAGCATTTTGTATGTGTCTTAGAATAAATTTCTATACTTGCCCTTAGATTATTTTAGTTACTTTTTTATTCATAATTTAATCATAGTTTAAGTACACACAAATAAGCACAATGAGCATTCTTTTGAGGTAAATGGTTTGCCACTTTAGGTGTGCCAAAAGAGTACTATATTGCTTCAATTGATTATACTTAGAATTTATGAAGCTTTCACTTAGTGTCACTATAAACATTTTTTATAAATCTGAGGAAGAATTCACCATTTTTTTTTTTTTGAGTAACAAAAATTGTTGACTGGTCAGTGTACCATCTTGTGAAAACTAATCATTTTGTTGTTAGCTTCATTTCCATACTTCCCCTCCTCCTTTTTCTCCCCAACCTCTTAATGGAGAGGCCCTTTGCATAATTTAGGATTCATAATGAGGCAATTTGAAACAGTGCCACAGACTGGAGTAAAGGGATCTGTTAGTGGAAGAAGTAAAGGGATTTACAATTATCCTCTCTTTCTTAGTCCCCATGTGCCTTCTGCTGTGGTGTTTTTTTTTTTTTTTTTTTTTTTTTGAGTTGGAGTCTCACTCTGTCGCCCAGACTGGAGTGCAGTGGCCGCTCCCGGCCACCGCAGCCTCGACCCGCTGGGCTCCGGTGATCCTTCCGCCTCAGCCTTCCGAGTAGCCAGAATTACAGGCATGCGCTACCACGCCCGGCTGATTTTTTGATTTTTTGTAGAGATGAGGTCTCGCTGCCCAGGCGGGTCTCGAACCCGCGGGCTCAGGCAATCCACTCACCTCAGCCTCCCAAAAGCGCGGGATTACAGGCTGAGCCACCGAGCCCGGCTTGCTGTGGTGTTTTTGATTGTAAGATTTGGTGAAGTACTATTTCGACTAGAATAATTTCTACTTATGAAACCCTATTTTGTTCTAGGGCCAGAAGGGTCCGGTTTTGTGGAGCCCAGGGGACAGAAAGAGAAGCATTGACTGGTTAGGGACTTTAAGGAGAGAGTGGCTAGTGAGTATGAAGGGTTCTTCTATGTTATTCTACCCTGATCATCTGCATAGAGTAGGAACAAGCAGTGATCTGCAGTCAAATTTTTCTCAAAAGTTAAAAATAATTGACTATTTGGCTGGTATCTGCCTTTGTATATCTTTGAGAACTCAGACATGATGTTAGATGCATAGATAGGGTACAGGTCCTTCCAAGGAGAAAAACCGAATGATTGTAACTATGTTAGCTTGTTTCTTTATCTTACAATTTGACTCTCAATGACACCTCCAAAGTCCCATTTAAAAATGTGTATGATATACCACAATGCATATAACTTCTCTCCTCTTGTAATATGTAGACCTTGAAGAAATTGGAAGTCATTTCTTTATTTATTAACTGTTAAATATCTAAGAGAATACAGATACATTGAAATATCTTTTGGTGGCCACTGACTTTTCTTTTCCTTAGATTGCCACAAAATAAGACAAAAATGTAAAGTAAAATTATGAAGGTAATTAAGGGTAAGTGTAGGAGACTTGAGTGTAAGATTTGAGGATCTCGATTGGGAGAAAATTTAGAGGTAATTTAGTTCAACTTCTACATTTCACAGATACAGACTGAAAACTAGGAGAATAATAAGTCACCCATGTAATGAGATTTCATTCCTGTGAGGGCAGAATCTTCACTATGATTTTGCCTTTGTGGCATTGCTTGTATCATTGTCTTTTTTTATTGGTTAATTTGTATCTGTAAATATTTTATTTCCCTGTGTTGTAAGGTTCTCGAAAACAGAAACTGTGTCTTATATTTCTTTGTAACTGTTCCAAGAGTTCAATAAATAAATGTTTGTTATTGTTATAGAGGCTGATTTGTGGGAAAGACTCAGCTACCTCTGCAAATAATGTGATTTGTGCCGTCACCTTGGCAAATAAAGAATAGTTGTGGGCATGTAAGTAATCCAAACAAAGGTTTGCATAAACATTTTAAGATACTAAAATGTCTAAAAATATGAGACCATTGAATAAAAATCAACATCAATCACAATCTAACCCATTTTTAATAAGCTAAAAATCTAAGTGGATAATTTGATGCAAGTGGTCACTTCTGCTTTCAGTCTGAAAGGAAGCCAATAAATTCCTTTAGCTGTTACAAAAGTAGTTTAAATTCTGTGCAGGACACGAGTCTGGGAAATCACATCAGCCTCAGCGTACAAAAGAGCCTGGAGAGGCAGAACAATGTCTATCCATTGGTGCTACCAAGGGAAGGTGGTCTTTGGGTTCACTGCAGTAACTGGCAGGTTAAATTTAATTCTCAGAGTCAGGGCTTGATGTTTAAACTCCCTATCTGTTCTGCAATCTAAGCTAAAGGTGCACTTTCTTTTCTTTTCCAATATTCTTAAGTCATTTGTAGAAATCTATACTCATATTTTCAAATTGCATCAGCTTAACTAAAGATTTATTTTCCTCTCTATAAAATTCAGTTGCAAAAAATAAGTAAACTTAATGTTCTAGAAAGGGAGAGGAGGAGGCCTGAAATATGTAAATTGTTCGATATTTGACAAATCAGTTACTGTGTGTGGTGTGATATGCAAATTAAGGATAATGCTTTTCTCTTATCTGCAATGCAGATTCTTTGTGGCATGTTCTGCACGCATTCTGTATGCAGTATGTGCAACAGAGCATCATAGTTTAGTGTAAGGAATCCAGGCAATGAAAATCAAAAGGAGGAAATGTATATTAATTTTATATCTTTAAAATTGTGTGAAATTTGTACATGCCTAGTGACAGTCTATAAGCTGGAGAGATCAGAATTTACAATTTATAACTGTGTATTACATTAAATAATGAATTTATAGGTAAGTTACAGTAATACATCTCTTAATTCTGAACACATTTCGGAATTTCTAAATATGAAATGACATATGCTAAAACTAATGCTTCCAATAATAGGCACTAATACAAATTGTGTGTGTGTGTATATATATATGTATATATATATTACCGTATTTACAATACATATAAAACTCATGCACACATCTACATTTCATCTTTGGCCTTTGTAATAAAAAGTGCTACTACATAGAATCTGTGCAACATAGATTTTCTGTATAAATTGAGGCTAAGTAGGCAGTTTTCTATGTGGGGTAACTTAAGCTTGCTAGGGACTTTTTTCTTCCTGAAATTCCACCACTGAAAATTCATTTTTGTTGGTTAGATGATTGTTTTATTGTTTATTTTCTTTTTTGGTACAAGACCAATGTGAAGCTGGCTGGTGAAATAAACCCTTGAAATTTTATCATCTAAACTTTGGTGGAATTAATTATTAGTTAACTCAGTTTGGTAAATATCTGTAGCAGGAAATAGATATATGCCTAGAATCAAGGATATAGTTTGATATATAAAATAATTATACTGATAGTTGTGTGTAGTTTATATATTCAATTTACATGTTGTATGTAGCTCATAAATAACTCTTATTAGATATTGCGATTTTAGATTTAACACCTTTTCTCTGTCTCTGAAGTTCTGCCGAGTACTCCTCATTAGTTTCATTGGTTGGGCAATAATAGACCACTTAGCTCATCAGGCAACAGTCTGCATGATCAATATGGAAATAACTGACACTTGCTTCTTTTTTCTACCTTCATTATCTTGTTTTCTTGTTCTATTTTTCTCTAAATGATGTTACCTCATTTGGTATACTAACATTATCCTATATGAAATGATTACTAATTTTGCTTAATAGACCACAAATTATAAATATTATTTTTCTGAAGTGTTTTTAAGATAAGAAGGGTTCAAAAATACCACTTTTAATAATACAGTTTGATACAAAATATTCAACTCTAGTAAAATGAAATCAAAGTAAAGAATAACTAATATATAACTTAGTATATTAGTCGTTTGAGTGACATTTCGGCAGGATAATAAAGTTTTCTAAAAATGTGGCAAAGTGTTTTAGAACATAATAAAATGAGCCAGAAACAATGAGACATCATTAATGTTATAAAACGTTATTATTCATGAATTATTATTTTCAATTATTATTTTGGCATTTTTTGTCTACTTCACTTTGCTCATTTTATCATATACTGCTTTTTGACCTTTGGTCTGGAAATGTATTGTGAGAGCTATGTGGTGCCTCATGAGGTACTAACAAGCTCTTACAGTAAAAAGGTATCCTAATTTTTGAAGAAATGAGTGATTTTCATTCATTGAGTGATATGAGCATTTATATAATTAGTCCTTAAGATATTTTATATTTTTGTCTTCACTAGTAACATGTGGTATATTGGGGCACTATGCAATATTTTCTGAATTCTTATTTTGCATATATTATTGTTTTTGAACCTGTCAGTGAATGAAAATCATCAACCTTTATATTGATGTTAAGTGCAAATGGAATGAGAGGTTTGCTTGGTGTTGGTCATCATGTACAAAGTGTATCTGCAGACTGGCTTTGTTTCCTCAGGAGCATTATTGATTACTAAAGTGATGCAAAAATTGTACAGACTGGCTTTTAGATGCATTTATGGATATTCCTTGATTTCCTATAAATCGGGCACAATTTGTTTTCTTGTTTATATAAATGATTTCTCATGTTAGTATTTTCTGGTTAATCTTATTGTTACTTTTGTTTGTTTCACATGGAAATAGCAGAGGATGAATAGAAGTAGGAAAAATACAGTGAAGGGAAGTTGTTTCTTTAAAAAAAAAAGTTTATTTTTTCATCTAATAATCCAAGATTCTGAAGTCTTATGAGGGGTAGTGGAAATTTTAGATTATAAAATGTCAACGATGTTGCTGATATCAAAAGGTATTGACCAGTGAGATGAAAGATAGATGCTCCCACTTCTTAAAAACTTGGTTGGAGAGTTAGCCTGAATAGAGAGGTGAACATTTATGGTACCAAGTTGTTAAATTTTTCAGTCCTAGAAAGAAAGATACCTTACTTTCTTGACAATCTTTTATTTCCCCTACTCAATATCATTTCCCCACTTTGACAGCTCATCTAAGATTCTCTTTTGACACCCAGAAAATGTTAGGACCATTTTTGTTTTATTTTGTTTTTGTTTTTAGGATGACATTGAACTAAGGGTGAAAAGACTGCTTGAACCTTTTATTTTTATAAGGATATGTAACATATGTAACATGGAGGAGAAGGAATAAGCAGCAAGCCACCTAGAAAATGAAATAATAATTTAATATAATAAAATAGAATGGCTGTTAGCATTTGAAAGCTGATAGGTAATTATTTCATGAATGTAGGGCAACTCAGTAGCAACTTGTTGAATGTTTGGCACATCTTACTTTATATTTAAAAGACTGACATGAAGAAGGGAAAGATAGTATAACTGAATTTTGATAGACAGGTGGTCAGATGAGACATATACATGGTTCTACCTTTCTCCCCCTTGTGCCAAACTGGTCTAAATATATTGCCGTAACACTTTTTCTTTCTCTCAAACATAGTTCTACATTCGAATATGAAATGGACAATTAAGGTATTTGTTTGGATAACAGAGGCCAAGATGTACGTCCTTGTTTCTGTTTATTCAGAATTGAAGTTTAGAGTGAAGGATAATGGTAGCAAGATAGTTATTGCATTTATCTGTATCTACGTCAGTATATAATATCTCTAGTACAATACTTTCAATCTTTTCTACTGAAATAATTTACATTTTTCTGAAGTCTTATGAGGGTAGAAGAAATTTTAGATTATGTAATGTCAATAATGGATGGTGATTTGAAAAGGTATTGACCGTGGGATGAAAGGCAGATGTTCCTTTTTATTGCACTCAAGAACCCCCTCTTGCTTCTAGAAAGATAATATGGCAGTATCTATTAGCTTGGAGTTAATTGAAGTTATGCTAGATTAGAAGTCCTATGTGTTGGGAATCCCTTGGTCAGTTACTCTGATAGAGATAACTGAGTAATCAAAAACTATTTGCTTCCATCTTCCCTTGTATGCTGAATCTTGAAACCTGGCATATAGCTTTATGGTAGTAACAAGGCCCTGTGATAAAAACTGTATAGAGCATATGGTAAATTAAGTGGAAAAAAGAGCAGACAATAGGCTAAGAAAATGAAGGCCTCTAAATTGAAACCCCATGAGATTTTTTCTAGTTCTACATTCTAATATGAAATGGACAATTGAGGTAGTTTTTTTGGACAACAGAGGCCAAACTGCCTGTTTTGAGATTTGTCATCTGAACAATTAAACATAGTTATTATGTTGCGTAAAGCAATCTGAAATTTGTCATATACGTATTTTTTAAAATTTTGTTTTAAATATGTGGGGTACAGTTCAGGATTAGGTATACAAGTGGTCATCGTACAGGTGAAGTTTGAGCCTCCCTTTGGTCCCCATTTTGCCTGGTTTGAGATCAGGTATCCTTATTGATGTTGTGTCCTCCCCAACCCAACCCTAGCAGTATCCTGCTACTGCCAATCTCTTTCTTATAGTATTATGGTAAATAGGGCCTGCTTATAAGTGAGAACATGTGGTACTCTGTTTTTTGTTTCTGTAATAGATCACCATGATAGACTCTGAATCTATCCAAGTTGCTGCAAAGTCTGTATGTTTGTCCGTCTTTATGGCTGTGTAATATTCCATTGTGTATATGTATCACATTTTTTTAATCCTGTCCAGTTTCGATGGGCAGCACAGTTGGTTCTGTGCTTTTGATATTGTGAACAGTGCTGCACTAAATATACTTGTGTAGGTATCTTTTTTGTAGAATGATTTGAGTTCCTCTGGGTATATTCCCAGTGGGGGGATTGCTGGGCCATATATATGTATTTTTTGGACAAAGAGTAATTTTTTAAAAATTATAACTTCAGGGGGTAAATGTGAGGGTTAGCTAGATAGATATATAGTATGATGGTAAGGTACGTTTCTTTTTCTGTTTTATTTTATGTAATGACCAGTACCATTACAGAGATTCAGTGGATGTAACATTATGGCATGTAGTTATACTTAAGAGATTAGAAAAAAAATTCTGACCTGCTTAAAAAGTTCCTGTGCATTTTTCCCCCCAGTAAATCATTTTACAGTTTAGGACTGGGGGGATAGATTAAAGGAAAAAAAATCACTGGATTAGCAGCCAGGATACCTTCATTAGAGCTGCCACTATATAATGCAAGATAAAGTAAGTCACTGAAACTTTCTCAGGCTCACTTTCTCTTCTGTAAAAAAGGAAAGTATCTGGTGATCTCCAGGGTTACTGCCAATTCCAAATTTCTGTAGTTCTTTAAAAATATATTATGGACTCCTTGGAATCAAAGATGGTTTCTTATCTTTGTTTATGCCCTATTATAACAAAGTAAGTTTTCAATAAATGTTGGTAGAATTATTTCAAAAACTAAGAACACAGTCTGGGAAAAATTAGATTTTTTATTTCAATATTTACTACATGTAAAGAATTAACTAGGTAGCATGGTATATCTGGTAGTCTTTAATCTGTATTTATTTCTTTCATATTTGGCATCTATAACGTTGGTGAAAAGCCACGTTATTGGGACTGTGGTGGGAGAGAGTTAACATTGAACATCTACTGGATATGATCAGGCATTGGGCAACGTGCTTTATTTATAAAATCTTATTTGATTTTTGCAGCTTTCTGATGAAGTAAGTACAATTAGTTCTGTTTTCCAGTGAAGAAATAGAGGCACTGAGAAGTTAAGAAACTTATCTGAGTTCATAAAGCTAGAAAGTTGCAGAACTGAGGCTGCTGAAATTTAGATTCACTTCTTTCTTGGCTCTAAAGCCACTGTACCATGCTGAATCAGGCTTTTTGCTGAACAAAATATATATTATGTTACTTTGTCCTAATAACATCCCTATGAGTTATTTTTTTTAGAAATGATGCAAGTCATTAAAAACAGACATTATCTTAGCTTTTGTATTCATTTTACAAACTTAATGTAATATAAGTTATGTCAGTCAGCATAAGACAAAGCCTGACTTTGGGCCAGAGGGACAGCTATCACTTCTCATAATGAGCACTCACAGAGATTAGCTCAATGGGGAATCTGGGAACCTTTCCAGAGAGCAACTAACATGATCTTTCTAACATTGCATTTTACTTTTAGACAATCCATTTTGACTTCATTTGTCTTTCTCTTAAAAGCAGGTTTTTATTAATTTTAGAGAAGTCAAAGCTACTTTGTATCCCTATATCATAGTGCTAGATAATTTTAAAACTCTATGAGAAATAAACGTTTGTTAAATGTTTTTGGACTATCCCTTCCTTCTCATTAAAATGTAAAATACAATAACAAAACTATTTGAGATACGGCTGTAATCAAATGGATTTCTGGTGTCCTTGCAAGAGAACATTGCCTATTAATTATGTTGCAGTAATATTTTTTCTTTAGATTATTTTTGCATGAAAATTCTCCAGTTGTCAAATTGCCTACAAAACAGAATGTGGGGTGTCATGGAAGTGAACAGATAAAGTAGTCTTTATATATCACAATTAACCTGTACTATTGAGTTGGCATGCATAAAACTTAGTCAGATTGACTCAGAACTGTCAGAAAGAACAAAGCATAAATACCAGTGACAGATGAAAAGACTTATAAAGATGGATGATTCTCTCTTGGAGCAGTGAGACAGTCAAGGATAGGCATTGTTGCAAGAATTGGTGTTCACTCTTCATACAAAATCATTGTTAATGATCTGGCAGACTGAATTAATAGCACATCAATGAGTATGAGGAAAGATGTGAGATCCAGAGTGTTACAGCATTACATCAGGCAGAGAAATCATTCAAATTAACCTACACTAGAAAAAAACAGGAAGAAAAGAGCTAAATGACATTCAACCTAGGAGGAAAACCTTTCCCTTGGGAAATTTTTTTTCTTAGATCATTTCTTTCTGTGGATGACCAGGAGGATTTCAATGGCATGGTTTGGCTAATAGAGCACACCACCATTGTTTCTATGGGTCTATAATCATTTTACTACTGAGCATAAGAGAAGACATTTCTAGTGATCAGAGGTATATGGATGATGTAGAACCTTGGGCCATTTTCATGCCATTCACCATTGTGGGATGTTGCCATATCTAGTGTTCCTGGTACACTTCAAGTATATGAAATCTAGGGAGAAAAGTTGGAAGTGGACCTAGATTTTACTGCGCAGAAAAAATTTGAGCCTTGAGGTGCTAAGTCCTCCAAGTGTTAGCCCTCAAACCTTTGGGTTATTTATATCTGTGTTTCTCGACTTCCCTCATCCTGATTGTTACTGAATCTTTTACCTGTCCTTCTGTGTTTTCCCCCTACCCCCAGTTTCTGACTCCTCTGGTACAGGAACCTAGCTACTCAGTTTGCATTTTATTTGGCTCCTTTCTTTTGACCTTCAAACATCTTCAAATTTGTTCTAGGAAATATAGTTAACCCCCTGCCCCAGTCCATTGCCCATTAACTACCTTCTATTCCTCAATTCTCATTGGATCTAAAGGTCTTAATTCCTATTTTCTTTTTAACCACTGACAATGGACACCACAGACTTATTTGTTTCTGATTCTAACACTCTCCACCCTCATTTATCTTTCCTTCTCAGTGGCAACTAACCTTGCTGACCACTTCTTTTTCTCTGTTAAGTTTATGATTCTCTCCTGTCCTCAGCCTACTTGACCTTTCCTACTTCTTCTCCATGACTTTCTTTCTCCTCCCAGCTTTTGACACCACTGAGTATTCCTTGATCTTTACCTTTTCTCACCTCACATGTACTTGTTCAGACTATTTGACCAACTGCTGTACTCTGATGCACTGATGACTCAAAATCTCTCTTCTGAGCTCCAGACCTAAAACTCCACAGGCCTAGAAGACATGAAAACTCAATAAATAATATGATTCTTCTCAATGACATCACCATCCAATTGCTTACCCAAGGCAGAAATTTGAAAGTCAAATCTTTTTTTTAAATGCAAATCTGACATTCAACTGACAGTCAACTCAGTCTGTCCTACCTCTTAACATCATATATCTATGACTCTACCACAAAGCTGCCCACTTTGGTTCACATTCTTCTTACCTGTAATACTGCGATCACCCTCTAATTGGCTTGCTAAAATCCAGGTTTGTTCTTTTTAATGTACTTATACCTAATATACACTTTAGAATGTCTGTCCTAAAATCCTTTCTTGTTCTCCTTTCATGGTTTCCTCCTGTTTATGTAAAAAAGTCTGAATTCTTAATTTAGCACACAGACTTTTTCCCATCTCTCATCCTCATTTCTACCACATCTTTTATCCTGTCACATGTACGTTAAGGTCACCTTCTTTTTTATCAAACTACTATATTTGCCTAGTGTGTCCTGCTGTTTTACTTGTACCAGCTTTTTGATACCCCAATGCAAGCACTATCTCCTCTATGAATGTGATCCTAATTCTACTGGGGAGAATTAATCATTACAACTTTATTTCCTATGACACCTTAAACATAATACATTATATCAGCTACAGCACTTTATTGTGATTCTTTGGTTATCTTCCTCTCCTTACTGGATTCTAACCTCCTATAGGGTAGAATACTACCTTATTCATCTATGAGTCATCAAGGCCTAGCACATAGAACTCAATTTTATTGAGTTGAATGAATTAATAGAGACATGCAAATTGTAATACCTCAGAGATATCAGATAGCAAAAAAAAAATGTTTGAAATGGAAATAAAGTTAGAATTTAATTTCCATAGATTTTATGAGTCAATATGTTCCTGTACTTGTTTTCCAAACTGTGTCTGGAAACTATTTCATGAACGGTGAAAGAGGGGACTAGAAGAAAGCTTTAGGAATACAAGAATTGATGGTGATTACTTCTCCAATATTCTTTTTGGTGAAATATGCAAAATAGATCTACAATAAATACTATTGAATATACAAACAACTTTTGACATGCACTAAATAATTTCTATTATTTACAATGACAATATAGTTAGCATAAAGGCTCCTTGGGCATCTTGGTGGAGTCTTAATACCCATAAAGTCACTGCTGGTTCACATTCAAGCATTAGCTTATCACATCTCAGAAAATCTTTTATAACAAGTTTGATTCATTCCTGAACTATTTGCTCTGGTGGACCATAATCAGGAACCATTTTTGTTGGACTTCCATAGTTCTCAGTCAGAGTTGTATAATCATGTATTGTCATTTTCTGTCTTCTTCTGCCTATCCACTGACATACCTTGAGTGTCTCTATGGTCCAAAAAACACTAATCCTTATTATCAATGTTTTATTGTGTTTGTCAAATGATCTGCTTCTTATCCTATTGCAATATTTTTAAATCTAAAATAACTAAAATGTTTATATTGTCTTATCATTAGTAGCTTATATGTCTCTTCCAAAGGATTATATGTTTCTTGAAAGCATGATCTAGGTCTTCTCCTCTTTGTCTCTTTGATGTATGTGATAGTTGTTCAATGAATGTTTGCTAGGTTGAACTGATGTGTAATATAATTTAAGATCATGTGATACATTTAAAAATATAAGACAAAGAATGGATTCTCTTTTTATCTTAATGTTTCAGGGTGCATTTTTGCCTAACATATTGGTTAACCCCTTTATCACTGCATCTGCTGCAGACTATCAGAGGTGTTAATTTACATCATCATCAATATTGTCTTAATGATGTCACCATTGTATATTGTTTAAAATTATAGACACATACTTTCTTTAATCCACCTAGAGAAATATTTCATCTCATATTCTCAAAAGAATTCATCAAAAGCTAAGAGAGGGGGATGAGAGGGAGTAAATGTCGCCGAGGCACAGAAGCAACTTGCTGGCTTGCCATTTTTGTGGTACTCCCAAATCCAATTTGTAATGGTTAGTTGGATTCCTTGCATCCAGAATGTTTAATATTTGTGCAGTGGCTCCCATTGTCAACTGGGAAGCAGCACAAATGTTACCCAGCTACTAGTGATAATGTTCTTCTTTTTCCATCATAAAATTTTATGCTATTCATCTATGAGGAAATGCCTGAGAACTTTGACACATGAAAGCATCTTATCTGGAATCCTTAGGACCAGATATAAACCAAGAAAATGTCAAGCTCGCAGAGAACTCCTGGGTCTTCAGAACATTAAAGGCAGCCATTAGAGCTTGTTTCCCTTCATTTAATATTCATATTTTTAGTAGGGATGAATAATGCTGCTGCTATAGCAAACGCTGTTAGAATGATTGCTGAACTCATTGCTCTACAAAAAAAAAAAAAATGATGAATGTGTGTGGAGTGTCACTAACCCACCACTTGACCAGCACATGGAGGACAAAGTGACATTCCCGAGGCACTGGTAACTCCCAGACAGCTAGTATGTTTTATGGCAGAGTGGGGGGTTGACCATCTTAAAAATTCCTGGGACAAAGATATTCAGATTGAGACTATAGCTATTCAGATTAATCTGTAATGGTCCTAGATAAAGTAATATATATTAGACCAATCAATAATTATGTTTAAAATAAAAGAAGTGGTGATTTCTGAAGCAGTGGATGAATCTCTACTTGTTTGGGTAGATTCTGCAGGTACATTTTTGGGATGATAATTCATCCTGATTTACTCAACCATTTACATAATTACCAGTGTTCTGACATAAGTTTTAAGTTTTCTTGTCCTTTTACTAATTTTCATTTCTAACCTCTAGATATTATTTCTCTATGATCTGAGCTAGTTATCTAGTAATTATTTTGTAAATATAAGAAATATATTAACAATCTCCTAATATATATTATGCATTCTGAGCATTCAAATATACTTGTAAGATCAGGATTTCCTAATATAGACTTTGTCTGCTACTAAAGGCTACCTGGTATTATCTACTACACAGGGAATGTTTGTCTCCAGAAAAACTTCTTAGAATGAAAAATCATTTATGTTAACCAGAAATATAATTTCATAAGGTATAATATTTAGGATTTCTAACAGCTGCTATACTTCTTCTATGCATCTGCTACATTTGGTAGAACCTGTAATTTTCCTCTAGTTAAAATTTGTGAAGTTGTAATTTTGGTTATAATGCTAAATATGGTAACAGTATAGCTTTTGGTTTCATAATAACCTTAGTATGAGGTATTTGTTCATGTTATTACAGAGCAAATGACAGGTAGAAACTGTAAAAATAAAGGAGAGTCTATCTGCTGATATAGCAACTTCTCAAGTCCTTTTTACACAAAATTTTCTACTCTTTAAGTTCCAATTTTTGATTATGTATGAAAAATTATTATTCATTGTGAATCTTCTCAAAAGACTATTTTATATTTGTGATATAAGTTATCTGGACTTATAAAATAGGTAATTTATTTCTTTCTACTAAATTTATAAGTATTATAAGTATAATATAAAAATTATGTAAAGACATATATTGATGTTTTCATTTTATGTATTTACTTTTAAAGTCATTAAGTATCAGAGATATAAAGAGAGACATTATAAAAAAATCTCATTTTGAAATCCTCGTTCTGCCAATTACCTGACTAATGATTTTGGGCAAACAGTTAACCCTTTCAAAGTTTTCCTCACCTTAGGAAATGATAAGAAAATTTTGTAAGCAATTCTAGGTTGAGAAGTACTTGGACGAAACACCTGATAACAAAACAATACTAACTGCTATTTATACAGACATAATATGTTCTTTAAAACATTGGACTTCAATTCATTCTATAATCTATGTATATCTTCATTATATCTGAATATGTATTAGCATGCGCCCAGCAATTAGAAAATCCCAGGCTACTGTGTAAGCTCTAAAAAGAACAACTCATGTAACCTTACGCGGTAGCCTGGGATTTTCTAATTGCTGGACACATGTTTTTATCTGTTTGTAGCACATTTTCATGTCGCTATAACACTACTGCTTCTCTCTCAGAAATTATATTAAGTAATATATAGTAACTTGTTTTAGTAATCAAAATAGTAACAGCACATTGAAATGAGTACATTTGAAGGACCGAAGAAAATAACTTTACAATATATTTTCATTTTAGGGAAATTTTTGTTTTAGGATGGCCATTTAATAACAATAAAATATATGTTATATGTATTTTATTTTATTTTTAAATTTTTATTATTATTATTTTTTGAGTTGGAGTCTCACTCTGTCGCCCAGACTGGAGTGCAGTGGCCGCTCCCGGCCACTGCAGCCTCGCCTGCTGGGCTCTGGCGATCCTTCCGCCTCAGCCTTCCGAGTAGCCGGAATTACAGGAATGCGCTACCACGCCCGGCTGATTTTTTGATTTATTGTAGAAATGAGGTCTCGCTGCCCAGGCAGGTCTCAAACCCGCGGGCTCAGCTAATCCACTCACCTCAGCCTCCCAAAGGCGCGGGATTACAGGCTGAGCCACCGAGCCTGACTTGTTATATGTATTTTAACTTCAAGAGGGTTATCAACCTAATCTCAGATAATTTTTATAATTTGCTCTGAAAATGCTTACTCTAAAACAACCAAATAAACAGTGTTATTAAAGCTAATGAAATAATCATGTTGAGTCTGTCACTATAGGTAGACACAATCAGTCATGGGACATAAAACCTCTTCTATGGCTTTCATAAAAACTTTTTTTTCTGTTTATTCATTTAAATCCCTTAATGAGCCACCCCTTCTCTGTCCACCATTAAAAATATTGGTAGTCTTGGGTTTTTGTCTTTGACTTTCTCTTAAATCCATCACCCCTTCTGGATTTCCATGACATCAACTAGCAGCTAATCATAATTTACCAATATGTCTCAAGTTGTCCTTAACTGAACTCTCTAACTGTAACCACTATCCATGTAGTTGTTCAAGTTAGAAAACTGGGAGTTATTCTTGATTCCTCCCCCTCTCACACCACCTACATCTATTTAGTCATAAAGTCCTGTCAATACTGTATTCTAAAAATGGATGATAACTTTCTACTTAGTTCCTCACCCTCTGTTAGTGTCTTAGTTCAGGTTTTCATCATTTTTAACAGCATTCTAATTCATCTCCCTGCATCTAGTCATGCTTCATTCAAATATCTTCTACACGTTAATTTATCTGAAATGTGGAGATGATGATCACTTAACTACCTAAATATCATATATAGTTTCCTTTACCTAAAAGAGAAATAAATATAAATTTTAATAACTAAAAATTTTCTCTTCCACTTGAAAGAAAGTTGAGGCTATGGGTCATGTTTTATTTCTTTTTTGTGTAGTTTGTGTTTTATGTTACCACTGTTGGCACATAGTTACTGCTAAATATAATTTTATAGAGTGAATGAATTGATGAAAAGAGGATACTATAAATTAGACAATCACATGTCTCTAAAGTACCAGATTTTTCTAATATTAATTGACAAATACATTACTTGTAAGTAAGCATCATTTAAAAATCACCATTTACTATCAGCTGAGATATGTGAACATCTCTCCACTAGTTTCATGATTCAAAGTCCTCACAATAACCCCTAAGACCCTTACCCAATCAACCACCTCTCTTTCTTTCTCATACCACTCCAACCAACTGGTATCCAGGTGCTCCCCAAACATTGAAGACCTTTGTGTTTAATAACTAGATCCCCTACCTGGGGTGTCTTTTTTCAAATAGCTGAATGTCTCACTCCCTTTTGTTCTTTAACCAAATGTCATCTCCTCTTATTTCTAACTCCAACCTTTCCCCTCCTCTTTCTACTTCATTGTTTTTTTCATAACATAATTTCTACCCCATATTTTATATATTTGCTCTTATCTTATTATCTGTTTCCCACAACTGGAACTATAAGTATCATGAGGGTGGAAACTCTTGTCTGTTTGTGAGCACTGTTGCATCTCTATCATTTAAAACAGATAATATGTTTGCATTAATAAATAAGTGAAAAAGCACAATTTCTACATTTATTCTTCAAATAGCATACTCTTAAAGATAAAACCCCCAAATTATGAAAAGCAGTTTATAGCAAAGAATATCTTTTATAAGGCCTATCTCTAATAAAAAATAGGGTTATGACTAAAGAGGTGGAAGAAGCAAATGCAACAGCCATCCTGGTAACATGATTACTCTAATTTTGTATCAAAGTTTTCTTTTAGTCAAAGAAGAAAAGCAAGAGCAGATATCTAGTTCTAATTTTCAGAAACGAGAAAGGGTAAAACTTTAAAGAAAATTCTAATGTTGGAGATTAAATAGGGAGTATAGAATAATGTAATGGACAGTTTCTTTGTAAAATACAGATGCATGCTTCAGCTATGGATTTTTTTAAAGCAAATTTTGATAGAAGCTAAGAGAATAATATTAAAACTCAATACAGTGGAGCATTCCTGTGATGTACTCAGCTGATGTGGCTCAGCTCTATAGTCTAATTTGATTGAAAGATTGAATTTTGAGTACTAAGGGAGGTGAACTGATAGCATATCTCAGACCTTTTTCTTACATTACTGCTTCTCTTGCCAAAGCTTCTCAGGAGTTTTGGAATTGTGTGTCAAAAAGTATTCTCAGTTGAACTTTACTGACTAATGTTAGAAAATAGGTAACATTTCTCTTTTATTCATTACTTTCTCTTTGATCCCTTACTTCAAAATTATTTTTTAAAAAAAGTCTACAGTAACAGCAACAACTTCAAGAGAATTTAACCTGAAGTAAAGTATATGAATAAAAATCACTCCAAACTCATTAGCTTCAGTTCTTCTCCCTTCTAAACTATTTTCTACATGATATTATAACAAAAATAAATATGAAGTTACATTAATTTATTAAGAATGCTATAGACTTGTGGCATAAAAGTTTTTTTAGTCATAGTTTTAGACAATATGTAATAGATACTCTGTGTGCACAGTACTGTGCAATACACATCTAGTACACATGGATAAGGGAATTGCACCTGCTATCAGCAGTTTCACAGTCTAGCAGGGGTGATATGTATAGGGAGATCAATACAGGTGATCATCATATAGGGGTATGAGGAGCTATCACCATTCAGAAGATGGAGTGAGCACTCCTAACTGATGGCCTCAATAAGGGCTTTTGAAATAGGTGGCATCTAACTGGGCCTTCTGAGATTTCCTGGTACAGACATAGGTAGGGATAGTTCAGGCAGTAAGAATGTCAAGAGACATGACATTGCGAAGAAATAAGTCAACATGATCAAGTAGTGAGCAGGAAACTGCAAATAGACATGTGTTATTAGACTGGTGTGCATGTAAAACAAATGGTGGGAGGCAAGACTGGTATGGTGGATTGGGAACCAGATTGTAGACAGTATTTAATACTACATGGAGGAGCTTTAACCTTATTATACAACCACTGGACAATTTTTGTGTCTCAGCAGGGTGAGAGGGATGTGGTTAAATAGAGGCTTTAGGGAAAGTGTGAGTGTAAGGACAATAAAACAAATGGCCATTACAATGATTTAATTGTGAGTTATTAGTAAAGACCTGAATTTCACTGACAGTGATCTTAACATGTTAGTGGAAGGTGGGAAATTAAAATGCTGCCCATACACAGGAACTAGAAAGGGTAGGTGTAGAACACTAGAGACCATAAGCACAGGTAGTCTCCTGTGGATATAGGATAATAATATTATCTCATAAGGTTGCCATGAGGATTAAATGAGTCACAATGTGTAGTTAGGACAGTACCTGGCACATTTTAGGCAAGATGTGTTATAAGCTGTAGAAGTGAACTATGTCTACTGCACTGAACTTTACTTTTCATCCTGTAAAACCAAAGGATACTACCTGTGCCTATGTTTTAGCATAGATCATCAACCAACATAGAAGTACTGAAAAGGAATTTCAGCTCCTTGAGGGCAACCATTTAGAACAGTGTGAAGCACATAATATGTACTTAATTTGTGCTTGTTGAATAACTAAGTGATTGCTTGGCAGATTGTCACATAGAATAGACTTCAATGTGGGTAAGTAAAGTGATCTTGGTTGCCCTGGAGTTAACTTTATTGGTAAAGGATATGTATACATTGGTACTAATTAAATAATTAAAAACAGTGGTATGGCTGCAGGTCTAATAGTACATCAGTTTATTTTTTCTTTTAATAAGCATTGTGGAGTTAAAATTACTTATGCAGATTCTAGAAGTGGGTCACAAGAGTTTTATTTATTTATTTATTTTTGAGTTGGAGTCTCATTCTGTTGCCCAGACTGGAGTGCAGTGGCTGGTCCCGGCCACCGCAGCCTCGACCTGCTGGGCTCTGGTGATCCTTCCGCCTCAGCCTTCCAAGTGGCTAGAACTACAGGCGCGCACTACCATGCCGGGCTAATTTTTGATTTATTGTAGAGATGAGGTCTTGCCAAGTTGCCCAGGCGGGTCTCAAACCCGCGGGCTCAGGTGTTCCACTCACCTCAGCCTCCCAAGACGCGGGATTACAGGCTGAGCCATATCTGAGCTTCACCACTTAAGATATTTGGCAAGTCAAGTAACCTGTCTATACCTCAGTTTTCTCATCTTTAAGGTAGGAATAATAACAGTACCTTATAAGGTTGCCATGAAGATTAAATGAGTCACAATGTGTAGTTACAACAGTACCTGGCACATATTAGGCACTGTGTTCTAAGTTGTAGAAGTGAACTATGTCTACTGCACTGAACTTTACTTTTCATCAAGTGTTGGTGAGGTGTACAGTAATGATTTTCCGGTACATTTTTCTTACCAAGGATTGATTAACAAGTGACAGCATGATTTGGCATCTCCTCAAAAATTCCTACTGGTAGGAGAGAAGGATCATTAAGATTTGTGTTATATAACTGTGGTACAGGCCACAGTGATTGGAGATCTGCACATGTGGAAATGTAGTTAAGACTTTAGGCTTAATGTTTTTGAACACTAAAAAACATCCTCACAAAAAAACCACTTTGAACTCCTCAGAGAGAAAGCCCTATACAAATAGAGGTTGATTTCAAAGTAGCTCAAAAGTCAAGAGGACTTGAAGATTATATCTTTGAAAGAAATTATCTCTAAAATGAAAATCAGTCTGAATTTCTTTTCATTTATTTTTGTTAAAATAATTCTTTTAAAAACTGAGAGTTTCCAGAAGCCGCCTGGGAAAAACAGCTATAATTTCTGTTGCTTTATGCGTAGATGAAAATACTGTAAAATAATTCAGGTAAAAATGAAGGTGCTTTAGTTCAAAGAAGTTGCAAAAGCCAGCTGTTCTGAATGACTTACAATTCTGCAGTATGCTGAAAATTAAGTAGACAATATCATTCTGGAGTACCAAAGTATTGGTTGTTCTAATATGCAGTGGTAAAGCTTATATATTAGTAACTGGGTGCCCAGAATTCACTGTGGTCTGATATGGGAGCTTATTGAACTAAGAACACATTTTTAAAAATGAGACAGATTACTTTTGTTGGTTTTACATGTCAAGACATTTTATTGCTGCCTTCTTTATCATAGGCTATGGTATAATGAATCTAGAAGTCGTAAAGATGAGAAAGATGCAATCTTAACAATGTTCTACTAACTACTTCTGGGTTTTTTTTTTTGAGTTGGAGTCTCACTCTGTCACCCAGACTAGAGTGCAGTGGCCGAGAGCGGCCACCGCAGCCTCGACCTGCTGGGCTCTGGCGATCCTTCCGCCTCAGCCTTCCAAGTAGCCGGAATTACAGGCATGCGCTACCACGCCTGGTTGATTTTTTGATTTATTGTAGAGATGAGGTCTCGCTGCCCAGGCGGGTCTCGAACCCGCGGGCTCAGGCAATCCATTCACCTCAGCCTCCCAAAGGCGCGGGATTACAGGCTGAGCCACCGAGCCCGGCACTTCTGGGTTTTAATGTGTAAAATTGTAACTGTAGATAAAACATCAATAGCATCTATTTGATGCTTAATACCAGGCAGTATGTGAGACATACATAAAAAGAAATCTTTAGACATGATTTTTGCTTCATTCATCATATGCTCTCATTAACTATAGCAGAATGCCCACAAATCACTTGCATATTTTTTCCTCTTCTTAAATTTTGCAAAATGAAATATTTCAGAAATCAATCCATCAAATATGATTTTATTAGATGCTTAAATGAGCTGCTGAGGAAAATGTATGTTATTAGATGCTTAAATGAGCTGTTGAGGAAAATGTTGAGGTATAGGTACTTCATTTGATTTTTAGGGATAGTTTCTATATGTCAGTTACTTCTGCATCGGTCACACTTTTGTTCATGGAACAAAAAGAGAAGCAATAGTTTAGTAGTATAGTGTATAACAAAGTCAGTTCTGGAGTCAAAGTAGAGTCTTAAATCTTGGGCTGGTAACCACTTACTAGTTGTGTGTCCATGAGCAACTTATGTATTTTCTCTAGGCTTTAGTTTTCCCACATATGAAATGGAAACAAACCTTGTGAGGATTTCCTGAACTAATATATCGAAAGCATTTGACCTACCTCATTTTACTGGAAAATAACTTTGACAAATTATGCATTGCCATGAACCATTTTAATAAACCATAAGGTTTACTACAACTCAGAAGCATATAAATTCCATGATCAAAAAGGAATTGCTAATGTAATTGCTACTATTAATAAATACTGGAATTAAAATGCCATTATTGCATGGGGATAAGTATAAACAAATGTTTGGTATGTTTTGTGGCCAGATGAAAGAGGATTTCTGATCTGTTCTTGATGATTCAGGATTTTTTTAGTGCAGGAGACATTGACATTTTAGGAGAATTCTAAGAACAGAGTGATTCACACTCATTCCTTGGCTCTTTAACACAAGATTGACATTATATTTGTGTGGAACTAAGATCCTAGCCTTCTCAAAGTACATATTTTAATTTACTAATTCTGACAGTTTCGTTGCCAGACTCATCAGCATATTTCAAACCATCACTTAAGTTCCAATAACTTGACTTCTATAAAAGTGCTGTCACATTATGTCCTCTAAAAGGTCCTAAGTAGTCCCTGGCAGTCTTTTAGTGACTTTACTTTGCAGCATTTCCTTACTAAATTATCAGCAAAATGATAAATTTTCTTGAAAATCTTCAGGGAGCTCACGATTTAAATTTAATTCAATATATTTATGATAAGTGCAATGTAAAATAGAAAGGTATGATATAGCCAGGAGTAAAGATGAAAAATTATGTTCTTAGATCTGATTTTTTTCTCTCATGCTCTGCAAACCACCTGACTTCTTGCTTTATTTCTTTTTCTGTTATTAAAATTTTTTTTTAATCTGAGAATTTCTACCTTATTTGGGTATTGAACAATTTTACTAGGAATAGTCTTTAAAAATAATATATTGCTCTATATCAATTTACATAAATCACAGGGTTTTATTTCTACTTGGAATAATAAAATTTCATAAGTAAAGGCTACTTTAGAAGGCATCTAGTTTAAACCCTTTCAGATACGTGAAAACAGAAGCTGAGTGGAATGGCGTAACATGTGTGTCAGAGGCCAAGTGAGATGTAGCTTAATCACTTATTTTTTTGATATCCTGAATTAAATTATATCCCTTTTCTTCCTCAGCTTCATTATCTTTATGGAGAAATAATAAGGGAGATAAACGAATATATTTATTAATTCAGTTTCTCACAAAAAAATGTATATAAAATTATTCAATTATTCTCTTTCATTTTTGGTACTTCAGTATTAATTTATATATGTATATTTACTTATATGTATGTGTATACATGCTTAGTTAAGACTAGATCCTTAATTCACAACAAAGCCTAATTTTTAATTGTTGTGCTATTCAAATGTTTCATAAATTTGCTAGAGAAATTTTAAAAGTACTTCAAAGTTTCATAAATTATAGCATATATATGATTACTTTAAAACTCTATTTCAAATGTTTCTTAACTTTAATCATTGTTTAACAGAGCACCTTTCTCTAGAGCAAAATTCTTTAAAGTGAAGCTGCTGAGTGTAAAATGGCCATACATGAATGTCTTATTTCCATTATAAACCATCCAGCTAGTGCTTTAGGACAAGATTATTTGTTGCTCTTAATTTAGCTAAACATTGAAAAGATATTCTTTTGTTGATTAAAATATACTTTCTCTATGACTATTGCAATATTTTTGTGTGTCTTTTTTTTTTTTTTTTTTTTTTTTTTGAGTCATGGTCTCACTCTGTTACCCAAGCTGGAGTACAGTGGCTTGATCACAACTCACTGCAGCCTTGAACTCCTGGGCTCAGGCAATCCTTCTGTCTCATGTAGTTGGAGCTACAGACATGGACCACCATGCCTGGCAAATTTTTTGCTTTTTTTGTGGAGACAGGCCTTGTTATGTTGCTCAGGCTGGTCTCGAACTCCTGGGTTTAAGCATAGGCGTGAACCCCCATGCCTAGCCCATACTTTTATTGTTAAAAATAGTTTTCCCATTAGGATGTTTGACATATAGGGCAAACAGATATTTTAACAATTCATCTATGAGGCATTTAAAAATATGTATGTATAAGTCAGTGTTTTCCAAAAGAACTTTCAACAGTGGGAAGTTTCTATATCTGGGTTGTCCAATATAGTGCCTAGTAGTCACATGTGGCTATTTAGCATAGTGTCTAGTGTAACTGAGGAACTACATTTTTAATTTTAACTAATGTAAAGTTAAATAAATGAAGCTAGTAGTCAACATATTGGACATCTCAGGAATAGTTTTGTTTTTGATATAGAATTCAACGGTCAAAAGTTAATTTGTAAGAATATCCAGTGCTTTATACTTTAGCAGAGCTACACATAAGTCTTTTAGAAAAATAAACGTCTATTTTTAATGGAAAACAGAAACAGCCATCCCAAACTTTTCTTGAGTAGCCTACAGAAATGTTAATAATCCAGTGACAGAACTCATTTATGACATTCAAAATTTAAGTCCTGTAGTTTAAATGACATTTGTGTGTAAGTGTATACCTAGAGTAGAAGGAAACCACCCTTTTCCTAAGTTAAGTAATTAAACTGACCCTTAACTGGGATCAAATGCTAACAGGTGTTATCCTCTCTTTATAGGTTCTTCCCACATATTAACCTGTTCTGAATTATCTCCAAAATATCTTCAACCCTATTGACTTGTAAATCTTCCAAATGGATTTGCTTTAGTTGTTTAGTTGAAACCTCCTGTTAAGACTAAAATTTCATATTTTATTTAGGAATATTTAGGGCATAATGAACCTTTCAAATAGCTGCAAATATTTGGTTTGTAGGTTAATGGCCTGGACAGAAGTCATCAGCTAATAAAAGAGGGATTAGTTAAGCTGAACATTAGGGTTGAGAGAGATCAGTTAGAGGCAGAGCACACCTTTTCAATTCACCATCATATGCTCCTACATCAACATGTCTCCTGGACTAGTATATTGTTATACATAGAATGCACAAAGAATGAACTTAATAGAGAGTTTTGGGTGACTGAGGTGCAATAGGATTGCTGTGACTTTTGAAGACTCTGCCTAATTCTAAGTGTGTGGTGGAATGAAAAGTTGAGTTTTCTTAAGCTTGCACCAAAATATTAAAATGACTCATTAATTTTGATATTTTATATTAAACTGCTAACAGTCTGCCCAGGGATTTCCTATCTTCCTAATGTAATTACTTGTGGTAGAATGCTTGGGGAGGAAACTTCAAAAGTACTAAAATTACTTCACTTGCTGCTTTTATTATTTTTTTTAGAAGACCTGAATAGTTTTAGATTTTAAATTTTCTAAATAGTTTCCTAAATATTAAACAGTTTGTACAAGCTATCTTTGACTTGCTTCTTGGGCTGGCAAATCCTGTCTCATTTCACATGCTGTTTGACATAACTATATTCCATTTTCAAAGTGTTTGTACAGTTTCATTGTCTCGTTGCCTAGAGTCTTTACTTCCTAGTTTCCTAGATGCCATTCACTCTCAAGTGCTATTTCTTAGACTTTTGGGAATGGAAGGTGCAGGGTCTCCCTCTGTCACCCAGGATAGAGTACAGTGGTGTGTGATCATGGCTCATTGTAGTCTTAACCTCCTGAACTCAAGGGATTGTCCCACTTCAACCTCCCAAGTATTTTTTAAAATAAAGACTAATGGGCAAATTCTAACTTTTAGTCATGTTGAGCATTGCTAAATACTAGAAGTCATGCAAGCTATAGATAATACCTAGTTTCCATGTTTATTTTCTAGCTTCCGAATTAGCTAATAACATTGTTGATATAAAGAACAAATTTAAATTATCTGTCTGTGCCTTTACATTAAATAACAACAACAACAACAACAACAACAAAACAACAACAAGAAAAATCAACAACAAACCAAAAAAAAAAAAAAAAAACCCGAGTAGATGGGAAACTCCAGTGGAAAGGAAAGTCTGTGCTCTATATAAGTTGTTCAATTAAATGCAGCATATACCTGTCATTAGGGGAAGAGTAATATGTCTTGGGGTCAGAAGAATCAATGAATATAGCAGTGTGACCTTGGGTAATTCCCTCTGAACTTTAGTTCATTTTTTTAATCTGTGAAATACAGTTAATACCAACTACCTTACACCTTATCTCTTCACAGGGTTGTTATGAGGATAAAGAAAGACAACATAGGGTGGAAGCTTTATAAATCAAAAAATAATATACAAGTATAAAGTGATGTCATCATTATGACATTAGTTTAAGAGCTTATCATTGAGATGCAAAAACAAATATATATATAGTGTAAATTTTGAAGTTTTAAAAGGAAAAAGAATATTCCCTTTTTGTACACTCTAACAGGCATGTTATATTTCCTAGGCAAACAGAGAGAGAAGTACCTCTGAACTTTTGTATGAAAATATACTAAAAGAGGAAAAGACAAGTACTATCAATGACAGATATATCTGTATTTGATATTTTCTATATGAGTCATCCAAATAATCTAGGAATACCAATTTCAGATGAATGTCAGTTGAATGTCAGATGTAAAACTTTCAGTTATCTTCTACAAGGAGTATTTAAAAAATCTAGTTAACTCATTCAGCTCTCTCAGTACTTCCCCTCATCTTCCCTTTGCTAATCTCTCCTCCTTTCATTTTCTTCCTTTCCTTCCTTCACTCCTCTCCCCTCCCCTCCTCCTGTCTCCTCACCTTACCAAGTACTCACTCTATCAGCAGAATTCTGAAGATGCTGTAAGGGATATTTAAAAAGTGGAAGGCAAAAAGTTTGCTCTCGGGGAGTTTTCAGTTTGGCTGAGTCCTTTGAAATTATTTGTGATTTGGTAAGAGGAGATGTTTTATCACCACTTGTCTTCTGAGAACCCAGAATTAACTCTATCTTGTATATAACAATAAAAAAGGTATGAATCCTGTTCTAAATGGTTTCTATTTTAGTGTGATCTTAAACTACAACCTCTCGGAGTTAAGGAAATCTATAAGGAATGTAAGCATAATAGATGTTAGGTCTCTTTTAGTCAAACATGATAAAAGACTTTTATTTTTCATAGATCTCTCCTTATGTCAATCAACCTTTGGACAACCTAGGATCTGACAGAAATTTTAAATGAAAATTAATGATGGGTATTAATATACTGTTTCTTCACTGGTTGCCCAAAGTGAAAAAATTCTTTATGGAAAAACAAGTTTCCTTCCAAGTTTTAAGCTCTTTTCCCTTAAACATGAAGACTGTTCTTTTTTTTTTTTTTTTTGAGTTGGAGTCTCACTCAGTCGCCCAGACTGAAGTGCAGTGGCCGCTCCCGGCCATTGCAGCCTCGACCTGCTGGGCTCCGGTGATCCTTCCGCCTCAGCCTTCCGAGTAGCCGGAATTACAGGCATGCGCTACCATGCCTGGCTGATTTTTTGATTTATTGTAGAGATGAGGTCTCACTGCCCAGGCAGGTCTCGAACCCGCGGGCTCAGGCAATCCACTCACCTCAGCCTCCCAAAAGCATGGGATTAAAGGCTGAGCCACCAAGCCCAGCTAAGACTGTTCTTTTTGAGAGGTACTTTTGACTGATATTTAAGGAGCTATGTGAAGGCAGCTTCTTCTTGAATATTCTCCCTTTTTGCTAGCTTTAGGATGACTTTATTTATTTACCATACTAGCTATATAATACTGCTTCATTCTTATTTTGTGTTTTGTTGTAAATACTATTTTGTGTTTTATTTTTAAAAGTATTTAATAGAATTCGTTAGTTCTATTGATAGCATGTGTGTTGATGAAAGTTCCAAAATATTAATTCATTTATCTTCATAAAACTTTTCTTAAATTTGGATCACCAGATGGTCATTGGTATTTGAATAAAAGTTGAGAACATATGTTAACAGGTATTATAATTTGTCTGGATTTTCAAAATGCTACTAAGAACTATACCTTGCTGTTGTTATTGTTATGTATAATATGGTACTTTAGAGAGTACATCAATAGATTTAAAAAGTGTTCTTCCTGTAGGTGTTAAAGAAACAAGACTGAACTAGTCTTAGTGACATTACAAATAACAAGATGAAAAATACACCCTCATTCTTTTAATAAAACTTGCTTATATTCTTACATAAGAAGTTTGAAATTTTTATAAGATTAGTAATCTAAGATTTTATTTTCTATTTATTTGCACTTGTGGGAGAACAAGTATATTAAAAATTAGATATGGAAAGGTAAAAAGTTTGATACGTGACCTTTTAAAAATATTTTTTAGCATGGTGGGAAATATTTTTTAGTGTGTGCTTACAAAATATGTTTATAAGCTAATCAAATAACTTTTGTTTGTTCTTCTATTTCTTTTCTGTCTCTTAATTTTTTCTTTAAAGATGTGGAGTACAGTTCAGGGTTAGGTACATAAGTGGTCATTGTACAGGTAAAGTATGGGTACCCTTATTGATTTTTATGTGCTCCCCATCCCCTGGTGGTGTCCCACTACTGCCAATCCCTTTCTTATAGTATTATGATAAATGTAACACACAGATATACCAGCATTTATTTAGTTGATTGAGTCTTGTTCTCTAAAACTTGTCATGAAGAACTTCTAGACATTCAGTCTCATGATGTTGTCATCATTCAGAACATTATTGCAATTGGTGCATTGGTGATATCTAAAACTGTCTTGTGATTGTATACTTTGTGTTTCACTATTATGAAATACTTTTTTACTCACTAATATTTATTATAAATAACCTTTGAGTAAGTCAAAATATTTAAAGCAATATTGATGACATTTAAAAGGATGCTTAGTAGACTTTGAAGGTCCTTCCAAATAAATAATTTACCAACATATGAGCATTGGTGATGTCAATGAAACAATTATCAGTTTTTCCAAAGTAACTTCTTTGCTCATTACAACTCATTTGGATGTATGGTTCATTGTGTTGTTTCTTTAAAAATTAAGAAATTTATTTTATAGCAATAACTCAGAAACATAATGACTTTGAAGGATATATTAAGGTGACTCTATAGTAAACTGAATAATGAATCCCCCCTAAAAAAATGGTCACATTCTATTAACCAGAAACGGGGACTATATTACCTTCTACAGCAAAAGAGACTTTCCAGAATGATCAAGGACATTGAGACTTGGGATAATGATTATTCATAAGGGCTCAATCATGTATTTACAAAGGTACCTACAAGAGAGAGGCAGAAAAGTCACATTAAGAGAGAAAATGTAAGAACAGAAGCAGTAAAACCAGACTCTCAGAGACACAATATGATGACTGAAGCAGTACAAAAGAAGAATATTTGAAGATGCTTCATGCTGGTTTTGAAGATGGAGGAGGGAGGGCAGAAGGTAAGAAATGCAGGCATCCTCTAGAAGCTTCCATCCTCTAGAAGGAAATCTATTTTTTCCCTGGAACCTTGGAGGGAGCACAGCCCTGCTGACACTCTGACTTCAGCTCTGTGTGACCGATTTTGAACTTCTGACCTCCAGAATGCTATAATGAGACATTTGTGTTTGTGTTGTTTTAAGCCACCAAACTTGTTGTCATTTGTTACCACTGCAAGACAAAATTAATACAGACCCTGAGGTTTATAAATTGAATAATAACTCAAGGTAACCTTAGAAATTATCTAGCCCAACATCTACTTGCCCATGAATTTCATAGTAACACAAAGTATTGAGTATCATTTTACCTAAAGTTACATGATCGATTACAAAATTGTAAAACTCACATACCCTAATCTTCTAGTTTTACATGCTTTCTTACATATTGTGTTGTGTAAAATCCCAAGCATGTTTAAACAATTAATATTCTATGTAATTTTTCCTTGGTATGCTTTTAAGATCAGTAGGTGTGAAATAGATCAATACATATTGACCTTGATAATCCCTATAAAATCTGATGACAGTATAGAGACAGGAATTAGTATCCCTTCTGATTCATTCTTGCATCTTTTCAAAGAGAAGAAGATCATCAGTCTGTATGATAACATTAGGCCTTCATCTGGGCATGCAAGGTAGAGAAACTATGTATTATCACAGTCCCTTAAGTTTGAGATATTTCATTAAATGATATTCTCTGGGGGTAGATTCTGTTCATTTTTATCTGTAGAAGATTCATAGGTAAACCTGATGAATTGCCAGAGTTGAGAATTATCGCTAAAACTTATGATTCTTCCCTGAAGTTCTTGACTTTAGAAGGCATGAAGAGCCATGAAGGAAATTCTTCATGGAGGATGGTCTTTTACTCTCCATACAGCATGTTAGCAACGTCATATTCCCTAGCTGGCTGGCTATCTTCTGTACCTTATTTAGTGTAGATTACTTAGATTGTTAATTAATACTATCTCAAATTTCTCATACCATCTTTTCCTTTATTTTACTATGTTAGGTTATTTGCATTTACATATAAATATTAGAATCTACTTGTTAATTTTTTTCAAAAAGTCTATCGGAATTGAATTGGATATATCTTCAATTTGAGAAAAATTGGCATTCTACAATATTGCATATTCCAATCACTGAACATAGTGTATCTCTCCATTTATTTTAGTCTTCTTTAATTGCACTCATAAAAGTTTATTTTCAGTGTATATTTCAGATTTCCAATTATTTATTGTTGGTATATAATTCTATACCTACTTTTGTATATTGACTCTGTATCCTGCAACCATCTTCTTGATATTTCTCTTGTCATCTATGAAAACTCTTCAACTCTTACTAGTATGTGAAAACTATCTTTTTGTGGTGATCCTGTAGTAGTCAGTTTCTATGGTTTCTTTTTAAAATTCTCCCCTTTATAGAAAAAGAAATCACTCATACCGAAAGCTTTTTCTCAGTTGCCGTCACAGTATGCTAACATGGATCTCTAATTCTGATTATTCATTTCCAGCATGCTTCTGTGGTTCTTTTAAATTTCCCATTTTCTATGTGGAAGTGTTGTCCCATGTTCTTTCTAAAGTTGTCTTCTCTTCTTCCACATGCTGATTTTTTTTCCCCCACTTCTTTGGTCTGATGTACAAGCTACTTCAGAGTACGTCCAAGATTCCTATCTTAGCATTGATAGTTCTTCAGAAATACAAACCACTTTTCCAAATACCTAGGAGAGATATATTGGTACCTTAATTCAACAGTCAGAGATGAATGTGTTTGCTTTAACTGGCACGAATAAACATTTTTATTTTACTTAAATTCTCTGACAGTCCTACCAGGGTCTCAGCCTCTAAGTCTGTATCCTTCCTTTCATTCATCCCTTCCAACCTCTGGTACTTAATTCTTGTTTACTTCTACCAAGTATTTATAGTACTTCCTTTCATTTTTACTGCCATTGTCTTAATTCAGCATCTCATTAATCCTTTAAATAATTTATCATATTCCTTTTAAGAATTCCAGAAATTTTAAGAGGAAAATTTGTAGTATTTTAATTGTTTTTATTTTGTCTGCACTCTTCCCATTCTTTTTGGAATACATATTTACATTTTTAATTGCCATTCAGGTATAGATACAAGTTTATTCTGTTTTTACATACTTTCCATATCACTACAGTATATAGCTTTCATGAATATAATTTTAATTGCAACATAACTGCCCATGCATTTTAAATTATAATTTTTATTATATTTGTGTTAGAGAAATATAATTGTGTATTATATTTTGTTTCCATTTTTTTCCCCATTATGAATAGCACTTCAGTGACTCTCTTTGTATAAATGGTATTTTAAAATTTGGAGGTTGGGCACCGTGGCTCAAGTCTGGAATCCCAGCACTTCGGGAAGCTGAGGTGAGAGGATTGCCTGAGCCCACGGGTTCAAGAACAGCATGGGCAACTTGGCGAGACCTCATCTCTACAATAATTCAAACAATTATCTGGGCATGGTAGCACACGTCTGTAGTTCTGGCTACTGGGAAGGTAAAGGCAGAAGGATAGCCTGAGCCCAGCAGGTCAATGTTGGGGTGGCGTGAGCCTGCCACTGCACTCTGACCTGGGTGATGGAGTGAGACTCCAACCTCCAAAAATAAAAAAGAATATTTTTCTTAATGGGTAAAATACAAATATGAAGTTTCATGTGACTAAAATTTGTGGCTAATTTAAAAGGGGTAAAACGGTACTATGTTCTGTATATGCCTAATAAATAACAAGGTTGAATTTTTTTCCAGTGTTTAATTGTTAGATAATTGAACTTCCTTTTGTGATCTTATTATATTTGCCTAAATTATTTCAGTAGCTTGACTGGCCTTCCTCTTCAATCACATTTTACCTCTCACTGCCATGATTAATTGTCACAAAGTCCATGTAATCATACCACTGCAAAAACCAAACAAGGAGAAGTTTTAATGCCTGTTACCTACCAAAGAGAGCAAATTTCTTCAGTTGTATATCAGACTTTTCATAGTCAAGGTTTAACTAGCCTTCTAACCTTTCCTCACATTATCATCCCAATATTCTAAAGCAATGGTCCCCAACCATTTTGGAATCAGGGACTGGTTTCATGGAAGACAAATTTTCCATGGACAGGAGATGGGGAGATGGTTTTGGGATGAGTCGAATACATAACATTTATTGTGCACTTTATTCCTATTATTATTACACTCGAATATATAATGAAATAATTATATAACTCACTATAATAAAAAGAGGAGTGCAAAAAGAAGTGGTAAATAAAATAATGGGTGGGCCATGTAGACTAAAATAAGTGTCAGATTCTGACTTAAAGCCTACCACCAGATGCAGCGATACAATTGAAGTGCATCAACTCACTTGCTACTTACTGATAGGGTTTTGATATGAGTCTGTAAGCAATTGATTTATTATGGTCTCTGTGTAAACCTCACTGTTAATGTTAATCTGTATTTGTAGCCACTCCCCAGTGCTAGCATCACTGCCTCAGCTACACCTCAGATCATCAGGCATTAGATTCTCATAGGGAGCGAGCAACCTAGATCCCTCACATGTGCAGTTCACAACAGGGGTTGCACTCCTATGAGAATCTAATGCCACTGCTGATCTGACACGAAGCAGAGCTAAGGTGGTAATGCTAGTGATGTGGAGTGGCTGTAAATACAGATGAAGCTTCCCTCACTGACTTGCCACTCACCTCTTGCTGTGCCTCCTGGTTACTGAAGGTCTGTGACCCAGTGCTTGAGGATCCTGCTCTAAAGTGTCTGCCACCCTGTTGTACTCTTATAGGTCCTTTATTTTCCTTGTTCATGTCATTAGTCAGTCTCATCTTTTCATCAGAAGCCTCTCTGTTCAAACCCTACTAGTTAGGAAACCATCAAATAATATCTCCTCCCTGAAGGAAGTAGTCATTCCATTATAATTAGTAGTCATTCTGTTAGAATTAATCTTTTTTGTCTGTGTTCCCATTATGCTCTATTAAAACCTAAGTTTTAATGATTATTCTTTCTATAAAATAATTTTTGATGTCCAAATCTGAATTTTCTATTCTATCATACGTTTATTGAAGTAAGGCACTGTTCTTAAGTAATCTTTGATTCTCTACAGTGCCCAATACAGTGGGTAACACATAACACAACTTAGGAAATATTTGAATAGTTTGAATTCAATTTAACTTAGGATTGTTTTGAAACTTACAGAAGGAAAAATTCTTGGGTGCCCTAAATGAACAGAGATGAACTCCATATAACTTTACAATTGGGATAAGTTACAAAATGTCTGCTGCCATTCATTCATGAGCTTAAGAGGAACACATTATTTGGGATGGTTACAGATAGAAAGGAGCCCTTGTGCTCCTAATGATACATTTAAACGTAAGCCTGTTTATTTGAGCTCTTGTCAACCCCTCACACCCGCTCCCCACCACTTTTTTACTTACTTGCTTCATTTGCTATTTTGAAAATTGGCTTAGATTGAGGTGACTCAGCCATTTAATTTCATTAAATTAATATTATACAAGATGCTGTAAATTTGTCCATTCACTAAGTTTGACAGCATTTTTTTATTGTAAGGTTATGTGGGACTGAGTTGTGAGAGAAAGTGACCTTGATATAATCTAAAGTACTATGCTTCTTGGTATAATGAGGTAAAGCAGTAGTATTGATATTAACACAATTATGTTGTTAAATGCATCACAGGTGAGGTATTTAAAGCAAATTAAATATGTGACATTCTTATTTCATAAACCACATTTAATCTCATGCTTGGCTGTTTTTATGATAGAGTTACAGCAATGGAGAAAATTAGGCATGAATGGAAGAGTAACAGATTCTTCCATTAAGTAGATGCTTAGAATTTGAACTTAAAGTAAGGAGCATCAAAAGACAAACAGGACAGATAGAGGAGATGACATTCATGAAGACAAAGGATTAAGTGAGATTATTTTAGAACTGAGAGAATGATATTACATGGGGAGGCCAAGCAAAGAGTCCTGATATTGAGCCCCAGCTCTGTTAATGACTTATGTGTGACCTGGAACAAATTACCGAACCTGTTTGTACTCAACACATCTCTTATTTATAAAATGAAAATAATCAAATATGGTATAGAGTTCTTGTGAAGGATTAAATTAGAAGAGACAAAATATTTTTAAAATGTAAAATAACTCATATTTGTTTAAGATAATATTGATATCATGTTGTAAAACCTGTGTCACCTACCATATCCGAACTTCATTTATTCATTTCTAAGAAAATATTTAGTGAGTACCACACTGTGTTTATTAGGTATGCAATAGTGAGTGGAACAGATCTAATTTCTACTCCCAAGATACTTAGGATCTAATAAGAATCACTAGTTAACAAATACTTAAAATAAGAGCTCTTTTTAACAAGCTACATTCAACCCACTTGCCAGATTCACTAATATTTTTCATTCATTTTGCAAAACACATTGACTAGCATCCATTGTATACTGAATGCCTAACTAGTAATATCTTATATTATACATAGCACTTGACACTTCCATGGAATATATTAAGTGTTTTGCATAAATTAACTCTTAATTTTCTCAACAAAACTTCAACTACTGTTCCCATTTTGCATACATGGAAACCAAGGCACAGAGAGGTTAACTGGTTTGTCTATGGTGAAAGAAAACTAGTAGATGGTGGACCAGGGTTCACACTCAGGAAGTTTTGTTCTAGAGTCATGGTCTTATTTATCGTGTATCAATACTAGCGGATCTATTACTGCTCTTACCAGTTGAAAACCTTTTCAAGAGTAAGTTGTATTTATTCCCAAACATGTTTACAACAGTTATACTAGTTTTTGTCATATAGTTAATTATGGCATATAATAAACTAGAAATGTAAAATACAAATGTGATTTCGTATATTTGTACCCCAAACTGAATAAGTTGATAAGACTTAAGGGGTATTTCCAAAAAAGAAAAAAGAAAGAAAAGAAAAGAGAAAAAAGGCTGGGTGAAAACCATCAGGAATCAGGAATCAAATCAAGGAATGGGTAAAAACTAAAAGAGCAGGGATACATTATAAAAATATGGATGCTTGCTGCATTTTGCCTTTTGTGCCTTTATACTCTCCTTATACTTTAAATAAAAGTGGAAGATTCAAAAAACATGTATGCCTAATGAGTGAACCATTACTGAAATATAAACCTTTGGCCTTATATAAAATAGTTAAAACATGAATGAATATTTATATATTTTATGTTAAAATACGCATGTTTGATATATACAGAGGGTGCCTTAAGAAAGGAAATAAACCTATATTAAAATTGTAAGATGAATACAAGTCATGATTGGCTTCTGCAATTACAAGAGGTGCTCAAAGTGGTTACCATCAAAGTCCAGAGACTTCTGAAAATACTTCAAAAAGTAATACATAAACAAAATCTCTTAAATTGTGTATACACTTTAAGCATTCCTGGTATATATACACATATAGATAATTTTTGGTGATATCAGATTTAGTCAACTTTTTTGGTTAACTGACTGTCCTGTGAGAAATAAATATTATCAAATACCTCCATTCCAACATTAAGACTATGGTTGGTGTCCCAGGTATAGCTGTATGAGTCTCTATCATTCCAAGAAGTTGAATCACAGTGTATTCTATAAAGGACAAACCATAGATCACAGTGCAATCTATAGAAGACAGACCATGGATCTCAGCAGGGTACACAGAAGATAGATTTGAATTCCAGTGTGGTGCATGGAGATAATCAGACTCACAGAATGAATTTCTTTTTACGTACGTGATCAATGCAGTTATTCCATCCAGGGCAACATGATGGGGTAGAGGGTATCCTGGACTTTAATCAGAAATAGTCTGACTCTCTGTCTTCATGTTATGGGCAACTAACCTAACCTCTTTCAGCTTAGTTTATTTGAAGTTGGTGATTTAAGTAATGTTATTAGATTTAACATAATCAGCTCTCAATGAATATTAGTTAAATGAACCTGAAAACACCTTGGGAATTGCAAAGTATTAAATCCTGTGTTTTCATAATACATTTTTAATTCAGTTATTGTTACATTTATTACATTGTACAATGATTAGCTATAAATCTGTGAACTCCAAGAGATTCCAGATCTTGGTTCATTAATTTTTGTACTGGCATCTGCATATCTAGCCAGTGTCTAGGTCCTTCACATGTATATAGAAGGTATTCAGTAGATAATTTATGTGAACTAGCTAGAAATCCCTTATATTTAACCAGATATTTAAATATTAAATTATATGGAGTATAAAATATTCATACACTTTCAGTTTTAGATGTTGTTGTGGAGACATTTTTCTTCTTAATTTTTCAAAATCTACTATAAATATTAGATAAAGAAAAGAGATAAGGCTTTTAATTTCTACATAATTTCAGAAACCATAGAAACAATTTCTACACAGTTCTGAAGGAAAGAAAGTATGATTCAAGTTTTATTTTCAGTCAAATATAATATCAACAGAGAGACATTCTAAAGCAGACAAAGATCAAGACAATCTCGAGCCCTGGACTGGAGTTCTTCTTTACACACACACACACACACACACACACACACACACACACACACACACGTGCACACACACTCAAAATGAGTCAACATCAGTAACTCAAGAAAGAAGCAGCTCTGATTATAAGATAGCTGATGAGCATCAAATCTATCTAATTATGGATCAAAAATAACTTTAGAAATTATAGTCACAGAATAGAATATAAAAGTTATAAACTATGATAATGTAAACACATTAATGACAATAATTGGAAATGTGAGATGGTAATATTCAAAGGTGCATAAATGAGTTAACTTTGTTTTATCCCTAGCATAGGGTTAATAACTACTATCAAATGTTGAAAGATATAATTAATAATGATCTAACCTCTTAAAGTTTTTAATTTTTTATCTAAACTCTTAAAGTTTTTAATTTTTTCCTAAACTTTGAAATACCCTTGTAGAATAGAAAACATGCTTTGTGTTTAAGTGACATTTACCTGAATTTCAGTAATTCTTCTAGTTTTTAGTTCAATTGTGTCTTTAGTCAAATTCAAGAAAAATAAAATATAACATTTAAATACTAAAATACCATATATAATTTGATTCAATTTTCCCTCAAATTAAGGTTTATGCATGTCTCTGATCCATCCTTCTACTTTATTAGACATTTAGCTATGTCTGGAATTATGTTTACTTTGTGCTGAAGACAGTTTTTTTTTTTCTGATAAATGGAGTTTGAATTACTTAAAATGAAACTTTCTATAAACTTTTCTGTATTACTTGAAGTTATTATAAAGGACATATATCATCTCAATAAAATAATGAAGTTACTATTTTGAAAAATTATGTTACCATGATCTCTGCTTAGAAAAATTTTTCCATTAGCTATTACAGTAAATCTTTAGCAAATACATCATAAACTTTGGAATTAAAGTATAAAATAAGAAAGATTATATGAACAGTAAATTTTCCCTGATATTTTACTCTTTTTTTTTTTTTTTTTTGAGTTGGAGTCTCACTCTGTCACCCAGACTGGAGTGCAGTGGCCGCTCCCGGTCACCGCAGCCTCGACCCCCTGGGCTCCGGCGATCCTTCCGCCTCAGCCTTCCGAGTAGCCGGAATTACAGGCATGCGCTACCACGCCCGGCTGATTTTTTGATTTATTGTAAAGATGAGGTCTTGCTGCCCAGGCGGGTCTCGAACCCGTGGACTCAGGCAATCCACTCACCTCAGCCTCCCAAAGGCGTGGGATTATAGGCTGAGCCACCGAGCCCGGCTGATATTTTACTCTTAAAAACTAATTTTTTTTCCAAAAGAATACATTTCAGGAAAGCATATATTACAAATAGATACCATCTGTGGTTCCAAGATAAAGGAATTTCTTAATTTACATATCCTATACCTCCATGGATTATACAGTAGGAAACATGTAGTAGTTTATTAAAGCTACAAGTAGAATCTAAGCTTCTCTTCAACAAAACATTATGACATAAATTACAATTTTTGTGTAAACCTATCACAAGTTCTACATCAGGTTATAAGGGCCTAGTGTGTAAGCCTAGTGTGTTTATAGATTTAAGAAAATTCCTAGTACACCTGTGAAGTACTGAAGCATGCATAGTGAATGATAGGAAAATAAATTATTTTTCAGGAGAAATGAGTAGTGCAGTGTTGACCGGCTTCCGCATTGAACCAAAATACAAAATGATCATCTTGATTCTTTGCTTTAAGGGGAAAATAAATTTTTTCCACTTAAGCCTTTTCTCTATCCTTAATCACTTGTTTTTAGAGACAAATTCTCTGGAATGTTTACAAAGCATCATCCCTGGGGCTCTGGGCTGCCTTTCCATTCTGCAAATAGCATACTGGGAAGGCAAGAGATCAGAGATGACTCCACATCCTTGAGAGAGTGAAACTGTGTCCTTTCTGTAATTATGAGTAATGAGTAATGACTTTAGAATCCATGCAAACCAGCAGTGCACATTTGGAAAAAAACAAAAACAGAAAAATGATTTTAGGATTATACCACAAAACTATCAGTCTCTTTAAGGGAAAATCTTATTTTCTATGTTGTGTCTGCAGCTTGAGTACTGAGCCACTTTACCTGCCTATTATAGAACCTTCCTCAAGATTATTTTTCAAAGTTAACTATATGATATTGACACTTTAAATACTTTTATATTAAGAAAAGGGAGTAAACTTTACTCATGGCTATCAACTAGCATTAACTGTGGAAATAATTATATAGTGCTGTGTTCTCTAAGGTCATCGTGTAGTTCAGGATAAAGTGTTTTAACGTGACTTTTTGCATAGCAAGTTAAGGGGCTTTGAAGTGGCATAGCATTCTGAGAGTGCTGTTTCTTAAAACTGCTCTGCTTATTGGAAATGGCAACAGCGATTGTTTAACAGCATTATAAATATATTGTTTTTAGTTTTGACGTGCTTTAATAAAGATAAATGTATATCTGTGCTAACAACTGAAAAAAACTCATGGAAATAAACAGAGCAGATATTACGGATATACAACTTTAATCTTAAATAGCAAATACATTTGTTAAACTAAGGCAAGTAACTTAATGTAGTATTAAGGATACTAGCTGCAGATGACAGATCTAAGTTTGAGTCAGGTTCTTACATCTATTAGCATTTTGACTTTGGTCTTTTCACCTAACCCTTGGTGGTTTAATTTCCTCATCTAGAAAATGAAGGATTATGTCTTTCCTATGTGATTTAGGACTTTTGTGATATAATGATATACGAAACAGTGTCACTTCAAGAATATTACTTAATGGACATGACAGTGCATAAGAACCTAAAAAATGTTGATTATTTTTATTGTTAAAGAATAATTTAAAATAGCATGTTTTTGCTGGTAATTAATAATTGCTTTAATGCTGTGCTTTAACATTTTTCAAACCTGTAGAATATCCTATAATAAATTCCAGTTATATTTTCTAGTATCACTTTTAAAAAAGGTTAAAAAAAACTTGTGAATCTCAAATATTTAAAAATATCAATCACTTTACAGAAGAGTATATCTAAAATGAATGTGAAGGTAGACATAAATCAAAGATATAACTTACTACTTTTATCCAAATAAGAGGACAATCAAGAAAAGCATATATACAATGGATAGAGTTCCTCAGGGTTGCTGGGTATAAATTATTACAATTTTTTATCTTCTTAGGGCTCCCAGAGACAAACTTGATACATGTTATATTGTGTGTCTTTCTAGAAAGTAGATTTTGTATTTGCTAAGATAACAAAGAAAGATAATGCTTTTTGAAAGAAAGCTTTGGAGAAAATAAATGCCATGGAATACTGGTGGTTTTCATCATTCTAATATGATAAATGTGAATATTTACAATTTCCTCCCAATAGTTAGCTGTAACAGTTTCCACTATATTAAAGAATTGTTAAATGGAAAATCAACTTAAAGCAAAAAAGGAGAGAAGATATTTTAGAGAAGACGGACCTGTAGGTGGAGACGTGGTGGTGTGGTGGTAGATTTCTACTTCCTCTGGGTTTCAACTCTCCCAATGGTAAAAGGAGTAGGTTGGGCTAGATGATCCCTTTCAGCTCTGAAATACACTGTAACCTCCTGATATTCTTCATATTTTTTGACACAGGAAGTGCATCACTCCCTAGAAAGTTTCTTCAGTTGTAAGAGTCAGTACAGTGCACTGGACTCTGTAAACGAATATCAATTTTGGAGTAAGAAAGAGTTGTGCTGGAATTATATTTGCTGGTCTTGTAAGTTATAATTTCTTTAAGCTTCTGTTTCCTTGTATACTAAATGTAGAAAATAATGCTTATAAAGTTGAGTGCTTGAAATGATATAGGAAATAATCAGGTATGGGCACTCCAGGAATTCCATAGCAGATTTCAGGGTCAAGTGATAGAAGTCCAGGCTCTGGAGCTTGATGGTCTAGAACTAAATCTCAGCTCTGCCATGTGTTAACTGCAGGTGCTTGGGCAAATTACTTCTTCAAGTTCGGCTACAGCTTCCTTTTCTATATGTGTGAGTAATGATAGCACCTTCCTCCTAGGGCTGTTATGTGGATTAAATGAGTTAATATATGTAAAGTGCTTAAAAAGTACATGGTACATATGAGATGCTACATATTTGTTATCATCATCATCATCAAAGTTGCACAAAGACCAGAATGAACTTGATGCATCATCCTTAAGTTTAATTATACTAAAAACTTTAGGAAAAAATGCTATTTTCTCTTATAACCAACATGTATAAGAGTATGAAATAGAATGAAAGTCTTCATAAGTATTGCTGATAAAACCCAATGCAGCACTGTAAAGCATTTACTGGCATCTTGAATGTACTCTGTAGCTTAATTCCTATGATTTTATTAGCAATTGCGTTTTCTACCTATTTGTAACCTCTTAAATAATGTATTAATAAAAAACAGACTAGGCAAGCTCTATAGTGTAAGGAGTAAGAGATGACACAGGAAAAATAAAACAAAATAGTTTTAAAACCAAAACACAAACCAAATTTTACATCCTCTTTGTCATTCCAAACCTGTTCTATATTGCACAGATTTTATTATTTTAATATAATTTTGGTCACATAAGATGCCGTATTGACATATTTGAGGACAAGATTCTTAATTTCAATTTAATAATATTAGATTTTATAGATTTATATTATAAATTCCATATTATAGTTATCCAAGATCCATGGTAAATGTTTTTGGAAAATGTTCATTCACTTATAGGTTCAGAAGCAATAAATGATGTTAGCCATAAAGGGGTATAATTCATTAAGTATTTATTTAGTATCTACAATTCTGTCAAACTCTGCTAAGTACTGGGCATACAAAGATGGATATGCTCTAATTCTTTCTGTTGAGGCATTCACAGCATTTGGGTTATGGCAAACACTGTTGGTTGGTTAAGTAAACAGCTTTTTGTCATTCTCTCTTGCATGCCTATGGTATTGCACTGAAAAAAAATCTTAGGAGCTACTGAAATGTGAGCAAAAATTTGCTGAAGGTAATAGTAAGGGGGTGGAGAGATATTAAGAATGCTTCTGTTTGCCTGTTGAAAAAGAAGGGTTGTGGCTAGTGTTCCTCTTCCTCTTGCCTTGAGACAGATATAATGCCTATAGGGTAGCAGCCATCTTGAGACAATGAGGAGATAAGCCAAAAATAAATGGAGTGACATCAAGCCTCTCAAATCATTAAGTCAGCAATCCAATAACAGGCGCCACTACCTCCTGATTTTTTTTCCACATAGGGCAAATAATAAACCTTTTTAATTTTAAAACACTGTTGAATTTTCTATTTTTGTATCCAAAGACTATCCTTACTAATGTGGGAAGGAGATATATTTGCCTTGAGTAATTATGAGGCATGTTAGTTGCTATGACTATAATAATAACTTTTCTAAAGAGCAATGCATATATTTAAAAATGATATATACAATCTTCTGCTCTAGTACATGTGGGTATATGAGTGTTTATTTTCCTAGTAATGCCATAGTGCTTGTTAGAGTCCGATCATCAGTTCCTTCAAAGTAAAGGCCACAATTTTAAAGTCAAAAGATCAGAGGGAAGAGATACTTGGAAATAGAAGACCATAGAAACAAGTCTGAGTTCTTGAAGCTTCCAGGAAAGAAAGCTGAAAAGAATAATTTATATTGTAATGACAGGGTTCTTGTTTAGATCCAAGTTTCAGAACCAGAGAATAACAGAGATGAAGGTAAACGATGGAGGAAGGAGAGACAGTAAGTAAAAACTATAATGTAGAAAGTCTGTGATGTAAAAGGATTTGTTTTTAGTCATGCATTCAAGATGGAGAGGTGTGGCCTAGGAAAAGGAATTAAGAGACTTGATGACAGAAGAATGGAGTAAAAAAAGTTTACCAGAGATTGCAGACTGTTCCTGTTTTTTTGCATCCTCAATTTGTACCATCAAGCAAGACTAACAATTAGAAAGGAAACTGAAGAGATGACACAACCAAGAGCCATATATAAAAAAAACACAAGATAAATTTTCCAAAGAAACATAGAAATATTAGAATAAAAATTACCCATTAGCTTAGAGAAATTGTAATTAGATGATATAGGCAAACAACAAAAATCTTAAAAAATATTTGTAGGAATCAAAGTAGAAATTAAATGAAAAACACATCCTGTGAAAAACAATGAAAAATAGTAGAGAAACTTAAAAGTTTTACACAGATAAAAGATATTTTAAAAAGATAACAATGAATGGAAAAAACATAACTGAAAACAAAGTTAGGAATATGGAAAAAAAGTCTTGAAAAAATTCCACAAAATTTAATTTAAATGCATAACTATATAAACTTATTGTGGGTAGATGATAGATGTGGGAGAATGAGGGGGTCAAATGTACATATAATTTGCCTTCTTGAATTAAAAAAAAAAGCGAAAGAGAAACAAATTCCTGAAATAAAGGGTTAAATCTGAACTTAATGGTGTTTTGTATCATGGTAAGCTTAATAAACATCAAAGATAATGAGTAAATTTATGTGCCTATCCCAGCATAAATACCAAGTCACATGGAAGGGAGAAAAATGAAGTTAGTTTTCTCACAGATTCATTAAATGCCAAATGCTATAGAAATACGTCCAAAAGTTCTGAAGACAAGAAAGTGTAACCCTAGGTTTCACACTCACCCAAGTTATCTTCTAAATATAAATATAAATGCACAAACATTCTCAAGCCTGTAAGAAGTTAAATAAAATTAAAATAGCATAAACATTCATTAAAGGAAAATTAAAAAGAAGAAAAAATGGGTAACTACAAGGAAGGCAAAGCTTTGAAAAGTGCTTATGCATGGGGGCCTTCTCTCTCTCATTTTGCTCTTTTGAATCCTGAAGATGCCTGACCTAGCCGTCTGGAGGATGAGAGGTTACACAGAGCAGGGATGTACAGTCCCAGCTAAAGGCCCTTAAGCCAATAAGGCTGCAAGAGCCAGGCATATAATTGAGGCCGTCTCAGTCTATCCAGCCCCTACCAAGCTGCCAGATGACCTCAGACATCTGCCTAGCCAGCCCAGACAAGGAGAAATCCCAGCTGACTCGCAGAATTATGAACAAGTAAATTGTTGTTCTTTTAAGTAAAAAACCAAAACTTGAATAATTCTTCCATCCTGTCAAAACAAAACAATTGCAGAATTCAGCCTACCAGGAGGTAAATCAAGACAAACAATTCAGATATAGAGGGATTTCAACTAAAAAACTGAAGATAAGTCTTTAATCAGTTTAAATTCAGAACAAAAGTTCAAAGCCAAGGGAATTATGGTTATTGAATAAAGTAGAAATGATATAAATGAGCAATGAAAATAATCTAACTTAAAAATCAAAAGCATGGAAGAATAGTAGGTGAAAACATTAATATTTTCAGTTCCTTAGCTTATGTAAAAAGTAATGGCTCCAACTTATAAATGTGGAAGTCTTTTCTTAACCCATCAGTGATATTTTATTACTTAATATATTTTGGGGAGTTAAGAAACATTTATTTTAATTTTAGAAAATACATTAATTTCATGGAAAGTTTTTATACTTTCAGTAATTCAAGTGTAGTTATATTGAATATGGTACATATATTCAATATAGCAAGGAATAGCATGTTCCATTTTTATCAAATTATTCTTTACTTCCTATCTATGTTACATGCTCATCTTTCTTCCTACATATCCTCCTATGCATATATTTGAATTAAAAAATATCTGAAATGGTGGCTATTCTGAGGTGAATAAATTATATATACTTTGCATTTTTAATTACTTAAAATATTTTTGAAGTAAAGTTATTTTAAGAAATAAAATTCTTATTTCTATAAATATATCCAGTATGAAGTAGAACCTTTCGGTCATACTTAATTGCAATAAATTATGGACTTTTAAATGGTAAAAAATGTTGGGTGTCCATTAAAGCTGTAGCGTTTTCATGGAAACAAAATGGTTTCAGAGAAAAATATTTGTTTACTGTTTTTGGGTTTTCTCTTTTACTGGGTATCATTTTAGGATTTTGGATTGCAAATTTGATCTAATTAAAGTCTCAATGGCAGAAAAATTGCATAAAGTGTTAAAGTCTTGCTTATTAAATATCTTCTTTTTATGTTTTTAGTAATTTAGCAAAAAAAATCTGATATTTAGAAATGAAAAACAAAATAATCTCATGAGAAATTTTAAGGGCTATTTTATATTAAAAGAGGCAGAATGAAACCAACAATAGATTGATCAAAGAGGAGAAAAAATTTTAAAAAATTACTTTAAAGTTATCGATTTTAATTTAAATATTCAAATAGCGGGAAAGGAAAAAGATCCAATATGTTAATTCCTTGGAAATTCATGGTGAGTCACATTCTAATTTCAGTTCAATGTATTGATGCCAAAGGGGAACTGACACCCAAGAATTTGAAGGTAAAATCTGGTTTAGGAGGCACACAGGCAAAATTGACAGCATATTTGAGTCTACAGAGAAGAACCAATAAACAATACACTATTTTTAAGACAGTAATTTTGAAGAAATAAAAGTAAAATATATATCAAACAGAATTGACCACTTAAAGATATTTATTTTAACTATCTCATTGTTAAAATGTTTTATTCAGATGTCATAATTATTCAAGATTTAAATGAATTTAGACTTTCTTATTATCATTTGTAAACCTTATAATACACAATTCTGAATTCTCTAATGCAAATAATTTAGCATTTTACCTGAATGGGTAAAGGTTGAAGTTATAAGGGAATAGAAAATATCTGAGGGATTTATCCCCCCAAAATAGCTAAGCTTGTGGAAATACAAGTTGAATGAACTACAAAATATGTGGACATAAAAATACAATTTTCAAGAAGTGTAGGAATATATATATATATAAAATACAAAACATATTTGGTTAGAAAAAAGGGATTTTAGCAAGTATATCATCAAGTTCGATTAGACATAAAGATTTTTTTAAAGTCGAAGCTCTTATTCATACCTATAATCAACACACAATAAAACACTAACCGGTGTAGAGCAAACTGAATGAACATGGTTAAGTGGTGTGATACAGAGAAGACAGTACATTTGGAGTCAGGCAGGAGTGAGTTTAAATACTAGATCTGCCTTTTTCTGTCTCAGTGAACTTGAGGTTTCACTTCTGTGCAACTTGATTTCCCTTTCTAATCAGGTATGGTGGTGCTTACCTTGGAAGATGGATGCAAATTACCTGACACTATACTGTTCAACAGGTGGTAAATAATTACTGTAATAATAGATTAGTGAGGGAAGATGCTGAATAATTTAGAAATAAATGATCAATGAAAAAAGAGGGAGTGAAATAAACAAAAGCATTGCTTTTGCTCTTGCTTGGTACATTTAGAGAGTAATTGCTGTTTGAGACCACACTATGACTTTTTTTTTTTCCTCCATCAGATGTATTCACCCTTGCCTCCCCTTCCCTTATGCATTGCTTTCTTCAGCAATAATACTTGGTAATCACTAGGCTTACAAAATTATCTCCCATATAAAACCTATGATTTATGTGATAACAGGTGTGATACACAAGTGAAGAAAGAAATAATTTCAAATTGGAAAATACAATAAAGAAAATGAAGAACCGAAATAGAGAATATCTGGTTGGAGAAAGCATTTAGATGGAGAAATCTATTTAGATAAAGTAGTTTTTCTCTTACAATTATGCGATTTCCACATTGATTAGGAGATTGGTGGAGATGTGTAAAATTAGTAAGGGGTAGGGTTTTGATCATAGGTCATCATTTTCTACTAATCAGCACCTTTGTCTGTCTTTGGAAATCATTTTCTTTAAAGGGAATAAAAAAAACCAAAAAGTAAAATGTCAGAAACCACTTTTTATTTATTGAGATAAAGGATTAGCACTTCTCTCCACTAGAAAAAAAAATCAATGGGAAAAAGATTTGAATGAGCCTGTAGAGAAGACACCAAAACCATGCTTGTGTACTAGTTCCTGTTTTGTGATTATATCTATAAAACTACTGAGACTTTGGCTAGTAAGTGGTAACAAATGCAGTCTTCCTATTTTTGTCCTTTCCTTTGGGGGCAATGCAGCCTAACAACAGAGTCAGTCCATAAACTATTGCGTGTTACTAGAGATATGTGTCCTTTGGCTGGAGATACTAATGGCTTTGTAAGACTGAACATAATTGTATGTATTCAAGCAAAGAATAAGAAACAAGAAACCTGCAGCATTCCTCCGAACCAGCAAACCTCTTATAAAGATAAAAGGTTGCAAATAATTGACATGATGTAAGTTTAATAGATATTCATCAGTGAGTATGATAGTCTTTTTAAAGCATTATTATTGTTAATAATAATTATTATTATTTTGGTAAGACTAAGGATTTAAAAGACTAGCCAATGCTGTCAGTTGTCTTGACTTATCGTAGGATTCATTTATTAGTCTTCTATTGGAACAATTTGAGGTTCAAGGCAATAATCTTTGTTTCTCCAGGGGAAAAATTTCCAACAAATACTTTGTGTTTAAAAATGTTGTGATTGGCTGGGCTTGGTGGCTCAGCCTGTAATCCCAGTGCTTTGGGAGGCCGGGGTGAGTGGATTGCCTGAGCCTGCGGGTTCAAGACCCACCTAGGCAACTTGGCAAGACCTCATCTCTACAATAAATCAAAAATTAGCCGGGTGTGGTCGTGCACGCCTATAGTTCCTGCTACCTGGAAGGCTGAGGCGGAAGGATCGCTGGAGCCCAGCAGGTCGAGGCTGCAGTGGCTGGAAGTGGGACTCCAACTGAAAACAAATAAAAATAAAAATAAAAATGTTGTGATTATTATTTTTGAGGGCAGAAGCATATGGGAATAGAAGACTGACAGAGATGAAGGAAGTGTCAGATACCATGCGGAAAGGCCCTCTTCACACTTGTTGCTATTCTAACAGGGAAGCAAAATACAGCACTCACCTCTTCTCATCTTCATCATACAAAATTTTTATTTTATGGTTCATATGGATATCAATAAGTGACAAATGGCTTTTGTCCATGTTTTGACTTTCTTTAAAGATAGGAAGAAATTGTATAAATGGTGAGATTTTCAAAGCATATGTCTTGCTCTGAATACTTTTTATAGAAATCAAAACTCAGGCCTTCTTAATTCAGTGACCCATTCAATCTAATATTGGTAGCAGGTAAAACACATGGTTGAGACACAGCCATGACTTGACAGCAAGATCTTGGCAAGTAGCTTTTTAAAAATGTATATGTTATGATCCTATGCCTCACAAATTCAAGAGAATCTGACAAAAACTTCCTTGCACTGATAAAGGACTTTGGCAAAGTCTCAGGGTACAAAATAAATGTGCAAAACACAGTCACATTCTTATATGCCAGCAACAAGCAGGCAGAGAACCAAATAAAAAGCACAATACCATTCACAATAGCCACAAAAAAATGAAATACCTCAGCATCTTCCTAACCAGAGAAGTGAAAGACCTTTACAATGAAAACTGCAAATCACTGTTCAAAGAAATCCAAGAAGACACAAACAAATGGAAAAATATTCCATGCTTATGGATAGGAAGAATCAACATTGTTAAGGTGTCTATCTCACTAAAGGCAATCTGCATACTCATCGCAATTCCCATTAAATTAGCAACATCATTATTTTCAGACCTGGAAATTACAATACAGAAATTCATATGGAAACATAAATGACCATGAATAGCTAAAACAATCCTTAGCAAAAGAACAAAGTGAGAGGTATCACATTTCCAGACTTTAAACTTTACTATAAGGCTACAATAATCAAAACAGCCTGGAACTGGTACAAGAACAGGCATATGGACCAATGGAACAGGATAGAGATTCCAGAAGTAAAACCTCAATTTCTGACCCAACTCATCTTCGACAAAGCCTCCGTCAGTAACCACTGGGGAGGGGAGAACCTATTCAGTAAATGGAGCTAGGAAAACGGACTGACCATATGGAGAAGATTGAAACAGGACCCCCTTCCTATCACTATACACAAAACTCAACTCTAAATGGATCAAAGACCTAAACAAAAAACCTCAAATTATAAGAATCTTAGAAAATGCAGAAGATACCCTTACAGAAATTGGAGTAGGCAACCAATTCCTGATCAAAACCCCAGATGTCCATACCATAAGAGATAAGATAGACAAATGGGGCCTCATTAAACTGAAAAGCTTCTGCAAAGCAAAAGAAACCACCAAAACAGCCCACAGAATGGGAAAAAATTTTTGCCAACTGTATACCTGACAAAGGCTTAACATCCAGGATCTAAAAGGAACTCAAACATACCGAAAGGAAAAAAACAATCAGTCCCATTAAAAAGTGGGCAAAAGACATGAATAGACACTTCTCAAAAGACGATATACAGGCAGCTAACAGACACATGAAAATTTTGCTCAGCCTCACTAATCATCAGAGAAATACAAATCAAAACCACACCGAGATACCACCTAATCCCAGTTAGAATGTCCATCATTAATAGAACAAAAACAACAGATGCTGGTGAGGATGTAGAGAAAAGAGAACACTTCTACAGTGCTGGTGGGCATGCAAACTAGTTCAACCTCTGTGGAAAACAGTGTGGCAATTTCTAAAAGAACTAGAAATTGACCTTTCATATGGCCCAGCAATCCCCCTACTGGGAATATACCTGGAGGAACTCAAATCATTCTACAAAAAAGATACCTGCACACACATTTACTCCATCAGTATTCACAATAACAACCCGTGCTGCCCATCAAAACTGGACTGGATAAAAACAAGTGGTACATATATACAGTAGAATATTACACAGGCATAAAGAAGGACAAACACAAGGACTTCACAGTAACTTGGATGGAGTTAGAGTCTATAATACTCTGTTATCTATCACAGAAACAAAGAACAGTAACATATGTTCTCACTGATAAGCAGACCCTGAACATTTACCATAATACTATAAGAAAGGGATTGCCAGTAGAGGGATACTGCGGGGGGTGGGGTAAACACAACCTCAATTAGGGTACCTGATCTCAAACCAGGTAAAGTGCGTACCAAAGGGAGCCCCAAACTTTACCTGTATGATGCCCAATTGTATACATAATCCTGAATTGTACCCCACATCTTTAAAATAAAATATAATAAATAAATAAAATTAAAATGTATATATTAAAGTTATAAAGTTCATTTATGTTAGGTGAGAAAAATTATTTCAATGTGTCTACAAATATTACTTTTACTCAATACTTGTTATTGTTGCTTCAGACTGTTGGTCCTGTGAGTATAGAAATTCCTGAACTGATATAATACTCAAACATGTAGTAAGATACATGTGCAAGGTACAATCTTACAACTTCAGTTAAAATTTCTATTTTATTCTACACTTAGCTGATGCATTGCAAATGTATGCTAAAATCAACCACCTCTTGATAAAGGTAACACATGAATCTATTTTAAAACATTAACCTCTCATTTTGCTGATTTCTTCAGTTAGATAGCCAGTCTCAAGGGGACTAGGTCCTGAGTGGTTAAATTCTATATGAGGACAAGGTTGTGCCTAATATTTGCCACTAATTATCAGATATACTAATAGAGTTTATTTTTAAAATATAATATGAAATAGGCTCTGGAGTTAAATAAATTTTGGATTCACATGGGTTAAATATAGATGAAATATTTCTATACTTCAGGACTTCTAAAAGTCTTTAATATGAGAATTAATTTTAGAAATTCTCTAAATATAGATGAAATATTTCTATACTTCAGGACTTCTAAAAGTCTTTAATATGAGAATTAATTTTAGAAATTCTCAGGATTGGGACATAATATGCAGTTTCCCAGAAGTACTGGATCTTGGAACCACTTCACACTCTGAGAAGTATCTTATAAGTCTGGTGTACTTGGCACATACTTCGGGAAATAAGGTGTAGGGCTTAGACTTTGTACAGTATATGAGGATCTCTTTATGCCAGGAGTAGTTCAAGGTTACCCAGTATTAGGGTTAATAAAGAAGACATCAGCCGGGCTCGGTGGCTCAGCCTGTAATCCCGCGCCTTTGGGAGGCTGAGGTGAGTGGATTGCCTGAGCCCGCGGGTTCGAGACCCGCCTGGGCAGCGAGACCTCATCTCTACAATAAATCAAAAAATCAGCCGGGCGTGGTAGCACATGCCTGTAATTCCAGCTACTTGGAAGGCTGAGGTGGAAGGATCGCCGGAGCCCAGCAGGTCGAGGTTGCAGTGGCCGGGAGCGGTCACTGCACTCCAGTCTGGGCGACAGAGTGAGACTCCAACTCAAAAAAAAAAAAAAAAAAAGAAAAGAAGACATCAATGGAAGGAGTAGAATGGTGAAAAGGGACAGGAAAACATAAACATTAACTTTAGCCGGACTCGGTGGCTCAGCCTGTAATCCCGCGCCTTTGGGAGGCTGAGGTGAGTGGATTGCCTGAGCCCGCGGGGTCAGACCCGCCTGGGAAGGCGAGACCTCATCTCTACAATAAATCAAAAAAATTAGCGGGGTGTGGTAGTGCGCACCTGTAATTCCAGCTACTTGGAAGGCTGAGGCAGAAGGATCGCCAGAGCCCAGCAGGTCGAGGCTGGGGTGGCCGGGAGCAGCTACTGCACTCCAGTCTGGGTGACAGAGTGAGACTCCAACTCAAAACAAACAAACAAACAAAAACATTAACTTTGTTTATTTCCAAATTTTAATTTATATTAGTCATAAGCACAGGCATAGTGGCTGAATAATCGAGGAAGCCTGCTTCAGCAAGCATCTTATTGAGGAATGAAGTCACTGTGGCAGAATGCACAAAATATTTCTATTGAAAGGGGCATTGTAATTATGTTTGAGTATTGAAGCTAAAAGACTGCATATGTTAGTGGCCTAAAGACAGAACTATGGCATTATAAACAGTATCACAATAACCATGGAAACAATACTGTATCTGATGAATATATTTTATTCAGTAGCCACAAGTCTTATGAAGAGTATGTTTTAGGTAATGGAAACTTGAACCTTTCCATGTTTAGAAGAATAATTATATTAAGTTTTTATCCTTTCCTAGTCTACTCAGTGTGTTTTAAAAAGTGTTTTTGTTTATATGAAGACATTTGTAATCAAATACATGCTAAATAAAAACTAAAGATATTTATTTTACACAGCAATTATGTATGAAATATGACCAGTGACTCTGGAATTCAAAACAAAATTTCTACATGATAACTTAGTACCATGTTAGCTTGACTTTTTTTTTTTGAGTTGGAGTCTCACTCTTGTAGCCCAGGCTGGAGTGCAGTAGCACACTTAGAGCCACCACAGCCTCGACCTACTGGGCTTAAGGCTATCCTTCCGCCTCAGCCTTCCAAGTAGCTGGAACTACAGAAGCACGCCATCATGCCTGGCTAGTTTTTGTGATTTATTGTAGAGACAAGGTCTCACCAAATTTCCTATGCTGGTCTCAAATCCCTGGGCTCAGGCAATCTCTCACCTCGGCCTCCCAAAGTGCTGGGGTTACAGGTTGAGCTTAATTTTTAGAAACAATTTTTACAAACAAGTAGGTATCCTGAAATAAATGGCTCGGTGCTGAACTAACCATTAGAGCCATTAAACACAACTCCAAGATAATTTACCTTTGTCCATTTTGTCAAAGATGTAATATTAGACTGTCGTAAGTAAATACTTTCAAAGGAGTATTTTTTTCTTTCTGTTTTCTGTTCCTCAACCATAAACATCATACAAATTAAAGCAGTTTTAATCTATGGCTTGGATTTGGACTTAACCTTGTAGAAAGGCTTACTTTTCCTATCATTATTTGAGCTAAGCATTAAAAACAGTCCTCACTTTTACAAAAACCTTTCTCTCAAAGAATGTAAACAATGACTTTAGATTACCTGTATTTCTCTGAGAGTTAGTATTTATTTGAAGTTATTTGTCCACTGAGGTCTTTGGCAAAGTCTAGGGAATTTTGATATATAAGTAGAGTTGAAGATAAGAAGGAATTACTTATTGTTTTGCAAAAACTTTCTATTCAACTGTGTTAAAGGAAATATGAGAAAAATTCAAAGAGGAGAAATTAATGGATCAACTCAATTTCAAGCCATCAGAGAGCTTAGAAATCACGTAATCCAATCTTCTCATTTTTTAGATGATGAAATTAAATTCCTAGAAGTTGATGATACTTGAGTATGGTCAGTCAACTAGGTAGTAGCCTCCTCAGAACCTAGGTCTTCAGACTCTAAGATTAACACCCATTTTTGCACCCTTGGCTTCCTTCGTTTCTGTATCCCAGCCAAGGTGCAGCCCTGATTTAAGGAGAAATGCCTGGTTATGTATTTATGGGAATGAGCAAGTTTCCTAAGCTCCTCAGTGATGATGACAGGGTTAAGAATAAGGAAAAGCAAGAGATACAACCAGGAAATTGGTGGATTTCTTCTCTTATGGTACTCTTGTTTTTCATGTGCTTTAAAAGAATGTTTGTGTACCTGTTTATATACTGAATATTCAGTTTGTGTTCCTGAAAGGGTAGATATAAATCACGTTTTTGTAAATTGAATTATAAATGCAAATGGGTGCCACTAAAGGAATTCTGTGATAACTTCTTTTGTAAAATGACTCATTTTGTGTATCGATAATTTACTAAATTTATCTGTTTGTAATTCTAGATGGGTAATTGTGAATTCGAAGGTTTTTTGTTAATGAGAAAGTTTTAGTTCAAGCTGGTGAAACTCTAGATTCCTCTAAATGATTCACATGGCTGTAGCTCCTCTTCCCATTTTCCCATCCTCCTGTGTCCCTCTACCTCTGTCTTTACCTCCTGTTCCACCTTCTTTTGTTTTTAAGTAAGTTTTCATAATTACCTAGCATTCTTGAAGTGAACTCACAGCTTGGATCTCATGATTTCACAGTTAAGCTATTAATTTATTTAATGTATGCCCTTTTCTTGGACTGTTCTTTCCTACCTTGTCTCCTCACTTTCTCATTTTATTTTTTTAATTCAATGGAAGAGTTTGAAAGCTGCTGTGTCAGCCCTTGGTTACTTTCCAGCCTGTTGTGCATGAGTAATTGACTTTGGCTAGACATACCAAAATTAAATTCTCAGATTGCCTTAGCTTTAACAGAATTGCACTGGCATTCTTCTCTACTCTTCATAAAGCATTCCTCACAGAATTATTGTAATTGTCAAATGGGGGTTGGGGGAGACCTTGTATTCATACTAATTGACTTTACATCAAGATTGCTTCTATTGAATCCACACATCTAATTCAGTTTAATTCAATGGAAAGAGGAATGTAATAGGAGGCTGCTGACTTGTTTCCTATTTCTTGGGTATATTATATAAGATCAAGTTTTTTAAAAAAATAAATACTAAGAGTGGAAGAGGAAATATTTAACATTCATTTTTTAGCTCATCATAATTATGTGGCTACTAAACTCAATTAAGTGAAAGATTTTGTGTAAGTAGGCATCGTCTCTCATAGAACTAACTAGGTAGCAGTCAACATCATCTCAATGAGCAAGTCATCTTCATGTCTCCTGCAGTTAACCTTCTTGTACCAATCCTCCATCAGCTCTCTTCATCAACCGTCTTGTCCATTTGGTCAGCAAGAACAAGACAAGCCCTTTCCTACTTCAGATGTTCACCAATTATTCATGTAAGAGGGTTTTGGAAATCTGTTCTCCTTCTGCAGCACTTAGTAGTTTAAATTCTTGTAAATGTTTCTCTTGAGATCACATATGAGTAACAATCTTAGCCATCCTAAAAAAAACAATTAAAGTCATCTGCATATATTTCTAAAATAGAGCTTTCCAGAACTGTTAGAAATGTAGAAAAGTGCTATTATGATATTTTCCATGAGTATTAAAGCTTCAGTAGTTTTAATTGTGAAAAACACCTATCTTCCAAATTGAAGTGTTAGTAAGATAAATGTATGTGTTGGATTAAAGCTGACAGAGCAGTGACTGGTAAAATCTAGTCACTGATCTAAAGTTAACACAACAAATCAGATGACCTTCATGCCTTTTAATTACCATTTTTCAATAGGTTTCTGTTACTAGATAATTATTTTAGGAAAATAAAACTAGAATAGTATACAAATCTGAAAAAATTTATGGTCAAGTAATCTTTGTCAGTGATTTGAAATTTAACTAAGTTAAAATGATAAAATACAGTGAAATTGCCAGTATCTTTGCATAAAGACTCATGAACTATACATTATTCATTTCAACTTTCTATCTATGTTAAGGCCCATTTCATCCTAAACTAACCCAGATCTAGATTTTATGTTTCTAGAAGTACTATTTATAGGTTGGCATTTAATAGGATTTCTTTTATGACCTGAAAGGGATGTTTGGTGTGTGATCCCCTGTATAGTCAGATAAGAGAGGCAACAGTGATTGAAGCTAGCTAAATGTATTTTATTGCCTCATCATATTCTGATCCATATTGGCCAACAACACCCCACTTTTCTATAAAGTTTGTGCAAACTGAAGATATTAATTTAATTATTGGATATTTATCTATCCAAATATATTGATTATACATTATTTTTCAGGAGTCCTAACTTTTCTTTTAGAAATATTAGCCAGAATTTCAGATTTCTGTGTTCATTTAGCAGTGCCCCCTTTAAATACTCAGTCTACATTGTAGTTCAATTACAGATCTTTTAAATGATCAATTTAAAAGCATAAAATCATATTTGTAATCTTGAATTATTAATGAATGAAATATATGGATGCAAACCATCAATTGAAGATGATAAATTAAAAGTAGTGTAAATATCTTTAATACTTAAAATCTTAGGTTTTTCTGTATTTATATAGTGCTCCAATTTTATTAACTTTTGCCCTACATTTTGTCAATTACAACAGAAGTATATATTAAAATCTCCTACTATTGTTGATCTTTGACAATTGTTCTTCCTAATCTCCATTTTAATTAGAATAGTTTATGCAATGTTTTTATTTATACATGGATTTGGAATCTTTTTTATTGTTTTGTACATTATGTTTTTTACTGTTTAGTAGAAACTTTTTTACTTCAGTGTGCCTTTTTGGCCTTTATATGGGTTTCTCATTTTCTTTTGTTCATTATCTTTTTTCATCTTTTTACTTTAAACTTTTTTGTGTCATTGTACTTTAATTGTGTGTCTTACAAAAAGCATGAAAATTCAATTCATAATTTCTATCATTTAACTGACAAATTTAGTTTTTTGCATTTATTCTGATTATTGCTATATCTTGATTTATATCTACATTTTATTTGTGCTATATATTTACATTAAGTATGCTTCCTATGTTTTCCTTTTTTGTTTTTTAATTTTTTAAAACTTTTTAATTTAAAAAATGTGGATTACAATTCAGGATTAAGTATACAAGTGGTCTTCCTACAGGTAAAGTTTGGGCCTTCCGTTTGCTTTTCAAAAATACTCTCCTGTTGGTCAGGCATAGTGGCTCATGCCTATAATCTCAACAATTTGGGAGGCTAAGGTGGGAGGAATGCTTGAGACCAGGAGTTTCAGACTAGCCTGGACCATATAGTAAGACTCAGTTTCTACCAAAAAAAAAAAAAAATTATCAAGGTGTGGTGGTACACACCTGTTGGCCTAGTTACTTGGAAGGCTGAGTAGAGAGGATCACTTGAGTCCAGGATTTGAGGGCAGTGAACTATTACCATGTCAGTGCATTGCCCTCTAGCCTGGGTTGCAGAGGGAGACTCACTCTATAAAATAACAATAATGATTTTAAAAGTCTTTTAAATTTTCTTTTTCTTGCAACAAACAGTAAGACAAAACAATGGTGTGTAGAAAGTACTCATGGGACATAGAGTAAGGAGGCACTTACTTCTACCTATAGTAAGAGAACTGCAGCATGGAAGTATGTAAGAAGATAGGTGAAACATAAGTCTGGTGACGCTACCTGACGGCCATGCTAATATGCCATGTTAGAATTTAGCTTGCATCCTATGGTTTATTGTCGATAGTGAAAGATTTATGTAGGTGTATGCCATCAGCCATCTCATTTTAGAAATATAATTACAATTGTTATAGAAAAATGAACTGGGATGGGGTAGTGTGGAGAAATTAGGGGATGGAGCTGAGGCTAGCCGGCAGAGAAGCCAATTAGAAAATCACTATAATAATCCAGGTGATAAATGATAAAGCAGTGGTAGTGAACTTAAAGAGGAACAAATAGATTTGCACTATATTCAGGAAGAAGAATCGATAGGTCTTAATCACCAATTATGGGTGTGGAAATAGAGTGGAATGGATGACTGCAGGTTTCTGGCTTGGGTGATTTTGTGCATAGTTGAGCCACTAACTATGAAGAAAATAGGAAATAGAAGTAAATTTGATGACTGCATGGGGAGGATTTCTCTTATAGATTATTGTGATGGAATAAGGTATAAGATTATTTAATGAGGTATTTAGATAGCAAACTTTTTCAGGAAGGAGAAAAAATAGAGAAATGGTTTCCTAATAAAAAGAGAATACCAAAGCCCCGAATTCAGTACTTAATTATATAAATATTAAGAGATCTACTACTTAAATGGCAGGCATCTAAAGGTTTTACCAGCACTTATGAATGGACAAATATTTGGTTGAAAATGTTCTATATGCTTTTATTATTTTATTAGTTGCTGAAATAACATATCATGCTTAAAGTGTTAGTTTTACAATAAAATCTAGTTGAAATAATTTAATAAAAGTATATCAATTTTTACAAATAAAAATATATTTGGTTATTTGGTAATAAACAAATAACTCCTGCTCAGATTGTACCTCAGTAATACTCATTTTCACACAACCTCAGTCTATGAATGGAATATGGCATGTCAGTCACAACCATGGAAAATTAGACCTCTAAGATACTGAAATAAGACAAAGTGTTGTTTTGCCAAATATATGACACTAAGCAAGGATGAAGAAGCTATTTGATGTGCAAATCATCTTTTACTCTTAACTTTCCACCACATATAAAAGTTTTAAGAAGCTGTTTGACTCTTTGTTGGTATAAATATCAACATATTTATAACTTCTTTCCATAAAACATGTCTGGCTTCTTCTTGATTGTCTTTTGTATTTAATTAAAGATATTAAATCTCTTGATTCAGTGTCACAAGCCAGTTATACAAAACAGAATCACACTAACATTTACAGGTGTTAGCTCATATGGAATTGTTTAGAATTACTGTGTTTAACAATGTAATTTTAGGGTAAAATTTTCAAATGCTACTTTAGACAGCATTATCAAATGTGCCCTTAGAAATTGTTATTTTTTAAATAAGATGAGCAAGGAGAAAATCTGCATAGGTTATAATTAACTTAGATAAATGCATAAATGAATGATACAAGCATGCATTATTAAATTAGTTTATCTTTGAGACTGTTATCATTAATGGCATTCTTGCTCTTTTTCCTTTGTTGGACAACTAAGCTAGGTAGATAATTGCTTTGATCCCAGATTCATTTAAAAATTATTTTTAATGCATTTGATAATGGCTCTAATTGTATAATATCAGTCTCCTTGAAACCATTACACTTCATTGATCAACAGAGCTTTGAGACCTACTTGTGCAATGAGGTGTGTTAGGCAATAGAAAGTAAAATAAAACAGAGTTCGGCCCTAAGAAATTTTCAGGCTAGTAGGAGAAAATTAAAAACATATCAAAATAAGTAGATAAAAAAGCATTCTAGATTCATTTACAAGTACACGTGTAGGCTACAGAAGTAAGGTAATATAAAAATAATTTATACACTTAAAGGTTACAATGATGAAATAATGTAATAAATCACTGAACACAATATCTAGCATACTGTGAATACTCCATGAATATTAGTTTTTATCATATTTATGGTACAATGTTGGGAATGTATAATTCCACGTGCGGATTTCAAGAAGGTTTGTAGAGACAATGCTTGCATTGGACCTTAAGAGCAAGTGGGAATTAGTTAGGTTAAAGGGTGGGAGAGCATCTCTCAAGCAGAAGGCGCAGTGTAGAATGAGCAAAGCTTTGAAGCACTGAGTCTAAGTAGACAGGTGGTAGATTGAAGAGAGGAACAGGACTTAAAGAATAGGCTAGAGATGTGGGTAAGAGCCAATTCATAACAGATCCTGCTAGTTATCTAAATATTTGAACTTTATCCTGCAAGAACCTTGGTAATCTTTGAAAGATTATTAAACAGGTCGGTTATTTGACTTGCTTTACATTTTGAAAGGATCACTTGGTGATTGTGTAGAGAATGAATTAAAAGAATTTTGCCTAGAAGCAAGGGTTCCAGTTGGGTGACTGCCACCCTGTCCCTGTAGGAGATTTTAGGGACTTGAACCAGGGCTGTGGCTGTGGGTCTGAAGAAGAGGAAACTTGTTTATGCAACATTAAAGGATGAGATCTTGTGTTACACCAGGTCATAGTAATCAATTCGATGCGAGAAATAGAGAGAAGGGGGTCTTCAATGACACCCAGGTTCCTTTCATAGAAGCTAGGGTAGATGGTGGTGCTATTCATTGAGATCAGAAAAATAAAAGAAGAAGATGAGCTGGGGGTGAAAATCATGAGTTTGGTTTGGGATTGCTGAACATGCAGTGTTTCTGTGACGTTCAAGCAGTTATACCTCAGAGGAATAGGAAACATGGATCTGGTTGCTCAAGTGACAGATATTGGGTTAGAGATCTAGATTTATGAGTTAACTAGAATGCACTTGGAACGAGAAGTCAAGAACCATTGGAAATGCCAGGGCAGCAATTGCAGAAAGAGTGACCTAATGGAGATTTCCTCCTTGCAGCATGTAGTGATGTTGGCTGAACCCATGTTTCTCAATCTTTGCACTCTGGTTTACTAGTTTTATATTTCTTGTTGCAACATTCTGCAGAATTTAGATTACTTATATAATGTCTGGAGCTTCTCAAAGGACTTGTGTTTTATATAATTGTTTCACAATAATTCTCAGATATACAAAAGCCAATGGTTGTATAATGTAAATAGTGCTGAATGTGGTGAGTCATTAGGCTATTCCTAATATATGTACCAGAGCTTGAAATGTTCAAAAATTCTATTTGACAGTAAGTTATTATTTTGTCAAAAATTTTGGTGGCACAGTGATACATTGTGTCAGATTTACCCATCTTGAGAGTGACGCATCAAAATATGAATCTTAGGTCTCCTTGGTACTTAACAGTGCTAGTGTATCCTTTGGTGTTGTAACATTACTTAAACTGCTTTTCTCATACTTTTTGAAGTTCAGCATGCTTGCAAAATTAGGAATTGCAGATATTTGGTAATTGAGGTTATGGAAATAGGACTGTTATTCTGTTTTTAAAGAGACTTACATTGGGTTTTATCCCCTTTATTAAGTAAGCTAATTTGTTCCACACTATACCCAATTTAGAACAAAATTTCAAAGTTATTAGTTAAAGGTGTGATTAACTAAGGCTAGGAAAACACATTTTAAACTACTTTAAATGTTCATATAAAAGTTTGAGAGCATTTTACTTTCTTTCTTTTTTTCTTTTTACCCTTGAAGTAACTTTATATGCCCTTCCTTTACATTACTTACTGACTTTTATATAGCAGGCTCTACATAAGCATATGATGATGGCAATCCACTTGACACATGAATGCTGCTGACTTCTAGGAGCCTAGCTTAGTTAAGATAGTTTGACCTGGCATGGTTAAGATTTACAAATGGGCAATTAGGACTTTTACTTAATTGTGCTTTTACTCATTCAGTCTGTTTAACAAATTATTGTATCTGACGATGAACCTGGTGCTATAAGAAGACATATAGCAGTAAATACTTTTGCCTCTGAACATCTCAATCTGATGAGGAGAAACAAGACAATAAATTGTCTAAGAATAAATTATATTAAAAACGTACTTGCAAGTTTTTTAGAATAAATTATAAAGCTTCAATGAAAGACATAACAAAGACAGCTAAATTTGAGAAACAAAATATGTTCATTTGATAGAAGACTAAGTGTCATAAAAATTTCTGTTTTATTCACATAATCTGTTTAGTCACATTATAGGCCTAGTGAGAGATAGGGGTTTTGTTTGTTTTGTTCATCTATGCATCAGTAGTGCTAAGACATCGTAGGCACAAAAAAATTTAGTTGAATGAATGCTATCTGAAACTTAACACAAAATCTCATTAGAAAATTTAAATGGACAAGTTTACCCCCAAATTTATAGGTTCATAGTTTGAAGAAAAGAAATCCAGAACAATGGTGAAAAGCATAATTAAAAGGTAAGATTTGCTCTGCCAAAATGCGATAAATTGTTATTTCCAAAGATAGCCGCGACACTATTTTCCTTCCCAAGTACTTTTTAAAAGTAATGTGGAATTGCCACTCCCCCATCAAGAGGTGCAGTCCATTTTTCCTTCCTTTAAGTCTACTTTGACCACTAGAATAAGGCAGAAGTGCCTTTGAGTGACTTCTGTGGCTAGACCTTAAGAGACCTGAAATTTTGCCTTTGCTTTTTGGGTTGTTCCTTCTTGGATTCAATCTGTTGTGCACTACAAAGTCCAAATAGCTGCAGAGAGATACCCACATAGAGGAAAATAATGACTTTTGGTTGGTAGCCCCAGCAGAGCTGTCATCTGACAGTCAGCACCAATGTGAATGAGGCTACTTTGTATTTCATCTTGTCCCAGTGTCTGGGCACATACTATAAGAAACAGAGTTTTATGGTTGTCCCCAAAACTCATGGAAAATAATGATTTTTTTAGAAAAAAAATCACTAAGTTTTGTTTTGCACCAGTAAAAACTTAAATAACAATATAACCACTTATTATAAAGCTATAATAATTGAAGCAGTGTGATCAAATTTAAGAGATTAGAGAGGCTTTAAGCAGTGTTCATTCATAAGGGCCTTAAAGACAAAAAATTGGGGAAGGAGAGATGAGTGGATTAATTAATAAATGAGAAGCATTCATAAGGAAAAAGTAAAATTAGATTTCTGCTTTACATTACGAACAAATATAAACAACAGATCAATTAAAGACTTAAATGTAATCAACAATATATTAAAATTGTGATAAAATTAAGAAAATATTTCTATAAATCTGGGTAAAAATTTTTCTAACAGGGCTTTAAATGTTAAATGAAAAGACAGATAAATGTAATACATTAGAATTTAAATTTATTGTAACCTCTTTGAAAGACAGTGTGGTGATTTCTGAAAGAACTAGAAATTGACCTTCCATATGACCTAGCAATTCCCCTATTGGGAATATACTCGGAAGAACTCAAATCATTCTACAAAAAAGATACCTGCATATGCATGTTTGTTGCAACTCTCTTCACAATAGTAAGACCATGGAACCAACCATACTGTCCACTGAAGCTGGACTGGATGAAAAAATATGGTACATATACACAGTGGAATATTATGCAGTCATAAAGAAGGACAAACATATGGACTTCACAGCAACTTGGTTGGATTTAGCGTTGATCATACTCAGTGACCTATCACAGAAACAAAGAACATAGCACCATATGTTCTCACTCATAATCAGACCTTGAACAATTATCATACTATAAGAAAGGGATTGGCAGTAGTAGAAAACTTCTAGGGGAGAGAGAAGTGGGATTGGCAGTTGAGGGAAACTGATAGGGGAGGGAGGGGCACACATACACCTCATCAACAAAGGTATCTTTATAATCAACATTTGCATACCTAACCCTGAATTGTACCCATCTTAAAAAAATTTTTCTGTATGATAAAAGGTTGCCACGAACAGTGCAGAAGACAAGTCACAAACTGGAAGAAGATATTTGTAATGCACAGAACTGGAATGACCAAAGGAATTTAATCCAGATAATATTAAGAACTACTAGTAATGAATAAGGAAAATGAGGAGGAGGAGGAAAAGGAGCTACAGTCAGCAGCAGTGGTGACTCAAACAAACAGCCTAATATAAAATAGGTGAAGGATATGAACAAGCAATTTAAAGAAGAGAAGAAGCAAAGGACAAATAAACATATTGCAAGATGCTTAGCTTCACTAGTAATTAGGGAGATGAAAGTTAAATTAATAATAAGATTACATCTTGCAGCCATTAGATGTTAAAAAGTAAACCATGACAATATGAAATGCCTGGGGGTACAGAAACGGAAACTTTCATTCACTGTTAGTTGGAATATAAATTGATATTAGTTCTTTGGAGAGCAATTGGCAACATCTGGTAAAACTGAGGCAGTCCATATCCTAATAGTTGAAGTACCCAAGGGGACATACAAGAATGTTTGCTGCAAAGTGGTTTATAGCAGCAAAAAGGATGAAAAATAACTTCAGTGTTCTAGTTGCTGTAAAAAGATCAGTTTAGCCAGAATGTCTCAAGCAGGCTAGGCGCTCATGGTGGAGATGAGTTGCAAAGTTCAGTTTTGAACTTCCATGTTTGAGATAACAGTGAGAGACCAAAAGATGCTGGAGAGAATGCAGTTGAAGTTCCAAGTCAGTTTAAAAGTGGGGTTTGGGGGATATGATATTTAGAGTCAAAAACTGCTGATCACTCAGTGCAATGTGGGCAGGTATGTTCATAAATCACCCATTATAAAATGGGCAAACACTATGAAAGAATCTCCAAGAAAATTCACTGAGGCCAAAGGTAGCCTCTCACAAAAATCTTAGCTGTTGTAACCGATGCCAATGGGTTCCTAGAACACTTACCTAGTGGAGGAAGTTAGTACTACAAAGGGCCTGTCCTCCAAAAACTAATTCTGGTTTTTGAGGCGTTCCTCCCTCATACTTATTTGCTAGTGTCATTTTACAATATTTAAATAAGTGCTTTTAAACTACTTTAAAATAAAAATAAATGGAGATTGATATAAAATATGATGGTGTTATCTGTTATTTAGTGTTAATATATTTTCTGAGATAGTCCATTGATGCTGATAAAATATTCCTTTTAAAGAAAATATTATTTCTCGACATTGGCCCTTAGATAAATATTTTTTGATAAGTAATGTGCATACATTTAAATACCAATAACTTCCCTCAAATTATATTAATTTGAAGGATGAAAGTTTAGATAACTTGGCATGATAACATTTTAAATTTATTCAATTTTGAAAAAATGGAAAAATCCTAAAGTGCTGTTCATGTACAAAACTCCTGTATTATATTTTAGAATATTTATTCTTCAAGGTCAGAGATTATTTTCTGAAGATTCTCCTTGAAGGACTTGTGCCACTAGCAAAAATCTTGAATCATTAGCAGATACTTTTATCACTAAAATGTTCCATACATACCAATTGATTACCCAAAAAGTGTTAAGTATTTATTGGCATAAATACTTTGACTACCATACCAATCAAGGCAAGTTACCTAGAGACTATATTTGGTCTACAGGAATTGGCACGATAAAGAGCTCACAATGCTAGTGAAAGGACAGATTTTGGCCACAAAGTTCCATTTAGTTCTTTCCATGATTCTCTAACTATCTATGTCTAAAAACATCTAGGAATGTTCCATGTAAAAATACTCCCTGGAGTTTTGTAATAATGTGGTAATTATACATTCCATACACAAAATACTTTCAACAACTCTATGATTGATCTTTTATATCCTGAAATCTTAAAATTATAGATGGGTTGAGATTTTGGGATGTTTTCTTACTTAAATGGAAGCAAGGATGTGGTTTTTCAGAATAAGAGAGAAGAACTGTGGTAGCCTCAAAGAGCAGGGCTGTAGTTTCTGTGTCCTCTTGTCTAGTCATAGCACTACATAATGCTGGGTGGCTGCTGTGGATACTGGGAGACAATGGGACAGATTGACTCCACTTCCTTATTTTTACCATGGAAGAGAACTTGAATTAGTTCATGAAGCACATTCAATTGAGCAAGGGAAGCAATCTGATAATAGCATAACAAAATCTACTGACAAGATTGAGATACAGAATCATAAAGAAAATGAAGACTTTCCCAATCCATCTCACGTTGAGATGAGCTTCCTATTTGTTTTATGCAACATTTATAGTTGTGTTTTCTTTGTATAATATACGTGACGCTGAAAATGTGTGTATAACTTAAGGTATTGAAATGACTAAATCAATTTTTAAATTCAGTTCAACAAATATTTATTGAGCACTAATTGCCAGGCACTGCATTAAGTCCTACTGCCATTAAAAGTATATAGTGTAATTTCTGTTCTTTGAGATCTATATTCTAATGGGTAATAAAAGTACTCTATTTTATGGATGTGCTCAGATCTGCAGCCAAATATGATAATCCTCTGTGCCATGAAAATGAATATTCTAAGAAAATTCACTCAAAAAACCAATATAAAGGTAAACTCCTTTAAAATTTAAATAAGTAGCCTTATTCTGTAGAACCTTTCTGTTATGTTAGATAAACTATTCACACCTACATACAAAAGGCTCTTTCAAAATGTATATAAATCTCTTTACTCCTTTTGTTTTTCAGCTAATACATATTACTCATGCATGTATCAGGCTAATTCTACTTTACAAAACATATATGACAATCTAACCATAGTATGGCATTTGCAGCACTCATTTTATTTTACAAGTGAAGTAAAAGTAAATTTAGTCATTCAAGTTGTCTAATTCTGTTATACAAAAAATACACACTCAAGAAGCAAGTTTCTGAAACAGTATTTCACATTCATTGAATTTTCCTCTGCCATAATGCTTATTTCTGCAAACTTTTAGGGAAAAGTTGGTGCAGATTAATAGTGTGAGAGCTATTATATTATGTTCTGAAATAATAGTGGATTAATTCAAAAGTTAAATGTTGAACCCTTGGAGGAGCCTCTGCTAGGCCAAATCTGGGGGTGGGGAAAGATACTAGCATAAAAACTTCAGAGTTTTTACTCTAAATCTCTATCTGATTCTTCATTTCTAGCTGCTTGACAAGAGCTATCAAAGTGAAACAGATGAAATGTCCAGGAAATTCAGGGAAGGAATAAAACTCTTTTGATTGCCATGAGAGGTAATGAGACTGATAAAAGAAATAACTGAGGGCCAAAGCTTAGGAAGTACCTTGATATGTAAGGCAATGAAGAGAAAGATGAGCCTGCAATGAGTGGTAGAATGAAGAGGAAAACATGCTGTCATTTAAGTGTGTGTGTATAGGGGAGAAGCAGGGAGGAGGGCAGAGTTTCAGAAAAGTGGTTGATAATTATCTATTCAGTGCAAGTTTTTTTATTAGCAAAAGAGCTTAAGTGGGAATAAAATTGCACTCCTTTCTTCTTAACTGTGACCTCCTTTTAGCTTCTAGCATTGAAAGGAGGCCTAATCAGACTACAGACTGTTTTGAAGGTTTTTAAACATGAACGGTTGGTTTTTGGGAGTCAGAACTACTGATGTAACATAGCAAATCATAATAAAAATATCAGCTTCTTCACCATACCCTATGAAACATTGCAGGCTGGTATAAAAATGTATTTACCACTAGAATAAAATTGTCACACTGACCACAAAATAAAAACACATAATACTCAGGGGTCACAGCTTTTCAACTTGGTAAGAATGACTGAGTTTGCCGAGTGGCAATAGATGATATAGACTTTAAGCGAATATCTATGCCATAGCTAGAAAATCACGTGTTGGCCCATAATCATCTCTGTTAAATTAGTAAATTCCAAATGATATAATCCAAGCAAACAAAAAACTTCAATATAATCTTCTCAATGACCTTATGAGGTAGCATTATTTGGGGGATAATTTTAAAATAAATGAAGATACTTGGGTAAAAAGATTAGGGAAACTGATCCAAGTTTATGATGCCAGAAAGTTACAAAGGAAATGGAAATTTGAATCTAGTTTTTATTTCAAAGCCTGTGTTTCTTCATTGGTTCTACTGTCCTAGAGGACAATGAAGTGTTGAACCAAAGGACTAAATTATGTTAAATAAAGCTTTAATGCTAATTGCACATGATCGTATTTTACTTCTTTATAATTTTTAACCAATATTTTATATGATGGAAATGTTTATTTAAAAGACATTTGATTAATATGAAAATCTGATTTTTCAAAATCTTCTTCATAAAAAGGAATTAGTTTAATTTGTACACAAAATTAAATCATAAAGTCACTGGTTAAATTTTAATTCTGTATCAAAAATTACCTTTGTAAAATTTATCCACATTTAGATATCATGAGCCAAATTTATAAGAATGAAATAGTTTCATAATTTTTATTTGGCCATTGTCTTACTTTATGTTCAGTACTGTTTGTTTAAAGTGTAGTCGTAAGTCTTTGAATGAAAAATGGTGTTCCAAAGTTAACTTCACAAAGCTTAAGGAGTAGCCATTTCCTCAATGATTCATAGCAAGGAGGCAGTAATAACTGGATAAGTTTTCCTGGCAATGAAGTAAATAACTGAATGAATGTCTTCTTTTTTTAGAGTCAAGGAGAAAAATTAAACAGCAAACAAAGCCTTTCTAAGCATCCTTGATTAATCAGACCAAAACCTCAACATCGTCCTTGACTCCTTTCTGATTCTTCAGTCACACATTCTAGCATCAGGAAATTGTTTTACTTCTATTTTCAAAAATAAGACCACAGATTCTGATTGCTTATCAAATTATCGTCATACTCTTATAACCGTCTCTGTAATCCTGCTTTTTTCCTCTGTTAAACTGTGAGTCAGATCATGTCATGTGTCACAACGTGGCTACTGTTCTAAATCAGAGGAAAAACTGAATCCTCAAACACACTCTGCTCCCCTCTGTAATTCACCCTTCCTTGTGTCTACTGCTCACAAGTTGCACATTTTGCTGCAGATTATCCCCTAAAATGCTCAAAGGATCCCATGGTCCAGCTTTTGCACTTGGAATTTTTCTTTCCAGACCATCTTCTAGATATCTGCTTGGTTTCCTTGCTTTTTTCACATCTTTGCTCTTATATGGCTTATTAGTGAAGTCTATTCTGACCACCTGACCCTGACCCCTTCCTCAAATGTAAACTTCATGAGGACAATTAATTTTGGCTATTTGCCTCACTACTGTATCCCAATTGTCTAGTATAATACCATAGTATATATTCAATCAATATTTGTTAAATGAATAGATTAATAGATGAGGAAATGAATATTATGTGCCATTTAACTGCCATGTTATCTCTGAATAGGGAGTATGATCTCCACTTGGTAGATATAGTAAATCAAAGTGATCAACCTGATAGCCACAAAGTTGTAAAAGCTGGCTTACAACTTATAGTTGACTATGACTGATTCATTCAAAAATTCTCGTCAGGTAAAATGAGATATCATTTTGTATTGTTTTCCTACAAAGTACAGAGTATTTCCTCATGAATGACCAGGTTTTTCAATGTAACTTTTTATCACAGAAGTCCTGCTAATCCAATCAATTCAACAAATAATAATTTAGGACCTAAATTATATGTATGCCAGCACTGACTTAATCTGGGACATATTGATGAACAAGACAGACAGAATTTACAGTTAGTGAAACAAATACACAAACTAAAAATAAAATATCAGAATTGTAAGCCCAGTGCAAAGTATTAAAATAAGGTAATATGGTAGGAAGAGACTAGGTATAATCAGATTGGGTGGTGTGCTGATTATTTTTGTTTGCCCCTTCTGATCAGCTCCTTGTCCTTTTCCACTCTGCTTTATACTGCAAAAGGCTGACCTTTATGGACTGTGTTATTGGGTTGCCTTGTTGCTGGTCTTTGGTTGTATTTGACCAATGGGAACCATTGGTAGAGGATATGAGAACTAGGGTAGGGTGAGAGCTGGGTACATATTCTCCTGGATTCTACTGCCCAGGTTCTCACTGATTGGCAGTGAGTTTTTTTTTTTTCTACCTAAGACCATGCTCTGTTGGGAACAGTCTCCATACATTTTCATGTTCTGAGCTGTAGAAACTGCTTCTACTCTTAACTTCTCAGCTGTGGTAACCACTACTCTTTGATTCTTGTAGTACCAGGATATTGTATCTATCTGCCATCATAAATGTTTCTTTAGCCTTTATGATAGTAAATAATAACTATATTACTATAACAAGCTGTTTCTTTATTAATCAAACTATATTAGTGCATCGTTTGTTTTCTACTCACCCATGATTGATAAAGGTGGTTAGGAAAGACCTCCATGATTCACAGATAATATGTCTTACAGTAGGCAGCCATGAGGAGTACTCTAGGGAAGAACATTCTAGACAAAGGAAACATCTGAGACAAAAAACAAAACAAAACAAAACCAAAAAACTAATGCAGTAATGAGCTCTGTATGTTTGTAGAACTGAAAGATTTGGCTTATGTATAATGAAGAAGAGAGAGGAGTTGTAAGAAATAATGGTGATATCTATGTAGGTTCCAGATCTCCTACCTTGTGTTAATGTCCTTGTCGTATGTGCTTAAAAAACAATCACAAAAACAATGCAAGAAAAAATGTATCAGTAAAAGATAGTATTTGTGTGGGGTGTCTTTACCTAATTCTACTTAATTTGTGAGTTTTGTGAGGAGAAGAAGGAAAATTATCCAAAATAAATTATTTACATTTTTATTTTTATTTGTAGCACATTTTCTTAAGTCATTTAAATATTATAACAAAAGAAAAAGTATACAATAAATACAAAGTAAATAATTTATAGGGTAAAACATCTGCAGGCTATATTTACTATTTGTCCTAATAATATTAAACAAAATCAACTCATTGAGAAGTAATTTGAAGATTAAGTTTATATGGAAATTAAAAATTTTTCAAATCTATCTTCATTGCTTTCTTTTGTTTGTAAGACAAAATGTCTTCCTAAGAAATACATGTTTTATTTCCTTAGCATTACTTTTAGTTATCCCCTTTTCTCTTGTGTTTACATTTTGTCAGTTTTATCTGCCTCCTCCATGCAAGAAGAAATTAACTCCTTAGACTTCTATTCCCCTATCCTCTTATTCATCCCTCTAATTTGTTATATTCTCTTATTCATAATAATATTTGCTATTCTCTTGGTCTTCCTTTAGTAAGTTGATCAACTATCGTCTGCATGTTTGTCTTTCTATTCTGACAATAAGTGAAATCACATTCTGAAAGAATGTCATTACTTCCAAAAATATTTTCATTTCTAGTAAATACATTATCTTCTTCTTAAAAATGGTTTCAGCAGTGGATAGGACCTATAATAGTGCCTGGCGCATGTTAGGTGCTTAATGCATATTTGCTGATGGAATAAATGCTTGAGAATACAGGCTCGAGTGTAAAGAGATGGGATTTAAAACTGTAACTTACTATGTGGCACTCAGGGAGAATTTAGCCTATCTAAGCCTCAGTTACCATCAACTATAAAATTGAGGTAATCATAGTGCCTACCATTGTATGCAAAGGACTTAGTAAAAAGCCTAGCACCTAGTAAGTACTCAAATATTAGTTATTATTTTAAACATTATTTTACAATCCAAGAGTAGTTTATTTTTTAACAGGCAGTAAGTTTTAACAGTAAAATGCTAGCAGGATATATTTATCCCCCCGCCCCTCTGCATTTTTCCCTAGAAACTGTATGTATGCATGGGATAACTTCTTTTTACTATGGTGAAAGTCTAAACTATCTATGCCTCCTTCCACCTGAGGTGTATTTCTAATGCTCTTGGCATTGGAGCAGGGGTTGATTGGCACAATAGACCCTTTAGCAATTTTCTCATTTTCGGTATTGTCCAAAATAAATAGTTCAATAAGAATTCCAGTTTAGAGGCTACTACAGTTTGAAAGAAGAGTACTGTAACTACTTATCAAAAACCACAATCAAAAATTCAGTCCCGCTGCATTTTATATTGTGGGTCAGGTGGGTTTCTCATTTCTTTCCTTGTTTGCTCCATCTGGAGATGCCTGGGCACCCGTACAAAACTCACTAGCGCCTAAACACAGACACATTAGTTGTGGCTGCCCCTGTTTCAGATACCAGGGAGAGATTTTGTTGGCATAATGCACCAGGGTCTAATGCCAGCTTCAGAGTCTTTGCTGATGCAGAGATGAGAAATGTGGGGAGGCTAGGATGGAACGAAATCTATGGCTGCCAAAGCCTCCATTTGTCTTTCTGCCGAATGTGCTAAGCTGTAGACACTGCAGTGTTTTCAAAAATAATAAAAAAATATTTTGCTCATTAACTTTTTAAGTCCTGCTGACTTTGTGAAATCAATATAGCACATTGTAATTGATTTATGAAATGAAAAAATCTCTGCTTGACCAGTAAGCTCGGCAGTCGCTGCTTTCAGCACTGTGCCCTTCTGCTCATTAGCGCACTTCCTTTAGCACTGCCTGAGCCAAGGGCGCCGTCAAGCTGGAAGGCTCAAGCCCTTTGCAGACAAACTGTTTAAGATGTAGCTTACATTGTCTTGCTGGGGTCTTATGCTTTCTCTCTATCCTTATTCCCGCCCAGGTCAGTTGAAAGACTTCAGCTTCTTTTTTATGGTCCCTAATGTTCTTCTAATGTCCTACTGGAAAGGCATGGCTCCATTTACACCTTTGTTCTGGCATTTTAATCTAATTGCTACTTTTTCTCTTCTCTCTCCTTTTATTTTCTGCCATAGCTTATCTTACCTTAGCTAGCTTGTCTTCTGCTGTCTGACCTTGTCTATTCATTGATCTCTTTCATTCTATTTTTTTTTTTATAACCTCACTGGGTGAACACTTTTTTCCTATTTTAATTGTCTTTCTTTAATTTCAGCAACTTCTCTCTCATTCTTAAGAAAACAGTTTGTACATCTTCCTGCCAACCCCTGCTATAATTATGTTTGTATGCTACATTTTAAAAATTGAAGTCACTGCTATAAGCTAGACATTGTTCTAAGGTCCTGGGTGCTTAATATCAAAACATCTTTTCAAGAAGCATGTAAGCGATGCAATATTCCTGGTTACAGGTGAAAAAACAGATTTAGAGAGGTTAAGAAACTTGCTTGAGTCATTCAACTATTGAGGGGCAAGGCAGGCATTTGAAACTAATTCTGTTTGACTCCAAAGCCTGTGTTGCTTTTTTGCCAGTCAAAATGATGCTTCCAATTGGCCTCTGTTTCACTTTAAATGCTTAACTAGCAAAATCTAGCTCTTGGCTGCCCTTAAAGGGTCTCATTCTCTTCAGCGCCACTCTTCCAAATAACTCTGCTGTTTAAACTGCCAGAATGCAAATGTATTTATTTCAAGATTTTAGTCTACCCAAGTATATTGGTTGGCTTATTCCTTTTCACTGAATTCTCATCTATCTAATATTATGTGTATGGAGTCCCTTGTCTCATCATTAAAGGTAGAGGGAAGTGTTCTCACATTGTCAAATGTCACCAAAAGCAATCTCATAACCTAGAAAAATGAACAGATCACTGAGCCAAATAGGCAACCATTCGAAGCTTCATGTGAATTTCATCTTCTCTTTGTTCTTTTGATGCTACTTTGGGAGCAAGTAAGTGGGAAAATTATAGAACACTGCAGCAGCAGGAAGCTGATGCAAGGTCCTCACTTCTTAAGTAGTTGAAGACACCTGTAGTTTTCTCTATGCACGTACTATATAGTGCAGGTATGTGCCATGCCATATTCATAATGCATGGGTTTACAGTAAGTTAATAGGTTCTATTCATTTGAAATCTTACATAATATTGCAGTAGCATTGGGTATTACTGTCATTCAATATGCACAATATTGTACCAAAAATTAACCACAGATGCCATATTAAAACAGCTGCAGATTTAGATTTAGCTACAGCAGGAAGAAAATGTTATGCTATGGAAATTGGCCAGAAGTGCAACAGAAATATGCTGAGGAGGAGGAGAAAGAAATTGAGGTCAAGCTGCCAAAAAAGATAGAAATGGAAATGTAGAAGGGTGATTGATATGGTTAGTAGCAATTCCAAAGGACTCAAATACTAGGAAGAGTACAGAATACAGGGTGACTGATGCCTGGGTGAATTGACAAAGTTTTAAAGCAGGAGGTCTAATCACGACAATACTTAGACATATGGGTGAAGGTATAAAGAAAACACCTACAAGTGTAATCATTCAACTTTAAGACAACTATAGGCAGGCTACTGAATTAGGAATAAACTGCTAGAAAAACTATACTTGAGGCGATCAATGTCTGAGAAGAAAGGATATTGTAATAGCAAACCCAGTCTATTACAATATTCAAGACTAGCTCAAACACTCTTGGACTTGAAGGCTGTCCTCTGACTATGAAGCTTCATGAGATTAATTGTTCCCATTGTGGAGAAAAGTGTTGGAGTGTTCAGTTAGTACAATTTTGTACTGAACACTGAGGTGGTGAAATTTCATTTCAACAGAATTGTGGGCTTGCAAAAACCTCATTAACACTAGGGCCATCTGCCTCTTTGCTATTCATTTGGCTTATTTAGTCACAGGTGGGTAAGAAGGTCTCTATATTCGTTCTCATTCAATTCTGATTTCTACTTGGGAAACAGAATAGGCCGGTGACAGCTGTGGCAATGCTGGGGTTCTTTCCTCCGGGTGAGCCAGAAGATGACTTCCCATGTAGTTTGCTGCTAACAGAGCAGGCAGACAGTAAGCATTTCCTCACCCTGGTGCTTGGCTTCTTAAAACCGGTGTCTTTGCTGCCTTATGATATACCTGACTTAGGAGAACAGACAAGAAACACAATGGCATCTACATTAGTAACCAATTTTGTTGAGAGCGTAAAGAAAAGACTGGTTATTCACCATCATGAGTTAGTCAAAACTCTTGACCTTTACCTATAATTTGTATCTGCCTTTTTGGTTCAGAAATAAAATACTGTATTAACAGATTTGATTAGTAACCAAGAAATATAGTTGGTGCTTTACAGGATACCAGGGACATTTTAGGTCTCTTCACACATTAGAGAAAAAAATTTAAAAAAATCTCCACTATCAAAGCATAACCTTTTTAAAATTTTTTTTTATTTTATGTTTGTTTGTTTTTTCCATCAGTGATTCAGGAAAGTTAAGCAAAACAAAAGAGAAAACAAAAATCGTCATTTTTTTTTTTAAATTTATTATTTCAAAATCCAGGAAATGACAGTGCCATTTCAGTGGGCCTTCTTTTCACAGGAGGAAATTTTGAAAATCTGTATTTCTATGAGGATGGCAATAAATTGGATTATAGCTAACATTTATTGGGCAATCCCTTGTGCCCAGCAGTATCCTCTATACTTTGCCTGTGCTATTTTATTTATCCCCACAAACATCTATGTTATACATGTTGTTTTTACTGCCCATTTTACTAATGTGGCAACTAAGATATAGGATAGTTAACTAACTCTTCCAGGTCACATGGTCAGAGTGTGACAGAGTCATTATAGAGACTGACAACTTAATGCCTACACTTACAACTAAACATCTGTACTCTGGACCTAAATTTTCTTGCTTCTGTGATATAGAATCTCATACTAGAAACTCAAATACATTCCCCAATTTTTTATTCACTCTCTTAATATAAATGCAGAAAAGCTTCTAATTTTGTAAACAAATTAAAAACTGATCGAATACCATTTTAACAAATAAATATATATATATTTTACTTTAGAATGACCCAACTCTAAAAGTCATTTGAAAAATAAGTATGCGGTGACTGATTATTTAACAAGGAACTTGTCACTTGTCAGGAAGATTCAGTAATGACTTCCTTCAAATAGTAGGCTTTGTGCATTTCACATAAAATATAGTTCATAATAATAGTTGAGAGTACACAATAATTTTAGGGCCATGTTTGCTGCATATGTCGTCTTGCTTTCATGCTGCGTGTCATTTAATTAAATAAAAATCCTTTATAAAATAGTGTGACAGGTTTAGTAAATGTATTCATTTAAATTATATGAATTGCAAAGTTTTATTTGCTAGTTGGAGTTTTTACCAGCTCTCTTTTTACAAATTTAAAAATTGTGGTGAGAACATTTAACATAAGATCTACTCCTTAACAACCATAACAAATTTAAGCGCATAATATAGCATTGCTAACTATAGGCACGATGTTGTGAAGCGGATCTCTAGAGCTTATTCATCTTGCATAACTGAAACTTTATACCTGTTGAACAGCAACTCCCTGTTCTCTTAAATTTCCAGGATTGTATTTTCAGAAATGTCATTAATGTATGCATATTGATGCACATTTATGTCACTCATGATGTTATTTAAAAGTATGGATTTCTTTTTTTTTTTTTTTTTGAGTTAGAGTCTCACTCTGTCGCCCAGACTGGAGTGCAGTGGCCGCTCCCGGCCACCGTAGCCTCGACCTGCTGAGCTCCGCGATCCTTCTGCCTCAGCCTTCCAAGTAGCTGGAACTACAGGCGCGTGCTACCACGCCCGGCTAATTTTTTGATTTATTGTAGAGATGAGGTCTTGCCAAGTTGCCCAGGTGGGTATCGAACCCGCGGGTTCAGGCAATCCACTCACGTCAGTCTTCCAAAGTGCGGGATTACAGGCTGAGCCACCGAGCCCGGCAAAAGTATGGATTTCTATTTACAACCTTGGTTACTCCACACTTAGGAATAAAAGTTTGTGTCTTTTTTTCTAAAATATATTTTGGTTCTATAAATATTAAGCAAGAATACTTAAATTTATGAACTATTTTGTACAATTTCCAAATTAAAACATAAGTGATCCAGATATATAGGAGACTGTAGACTGTGACATAGCTTAACTTCAGTGCAAATATAGGATTTATGGACAGCAACTATCCACCAACTCGGAAGAATCCTGTTCCCTTAACTTTTTTGCTATAGCAAAACTCCTTTATCTAACAGTGATAGACAACTATTTGGGTTTTTTTTTTTCTGCATTTAAAACAAATAAGCCTCTGCATATTTCTATTGATTTAGAGCACTTTTGGAAATTCTTTAGACAGTAATGCTGAAATTTTTCTGGCTTTCTATTCTGCATGTGACAATGAACAACAGGAAATCACTCTATGAGCTCTGAACTGAGGCTACTCCTATAGTTTCTAAAATTTTATTGCTAAGCTTAGACTCAGGATCATATTAAAAGGCCTTATGTATCACATGTATTATAGGTCTTTTAAATAAATTTTGCTCTTGCAAGTCCTTCATGTATTTTCCCATTGACCTATATTAGGACATTATTTTATTTTGTTTTATTAAAAATTTTATTTATTCATTTATTTATTGTGACTGAGTCTAGCTATGTTGCATAGGCTACTCTCAAACTCTTGGCCTCAAGCCATCCTCCTGCCTTGGCCTCCCAAAATGCTGGGATTACATGTGTGAGAGCTACCATGCCCAGCCTGGTCATTATTTTAGACAACGGGACTAGCAACCATTGACTAATTCTCCTGGAAACATTTGGATGTAGAAATTACATTGAGCCGGGCTCGGTGGCACAGCCTGTAATCCCGCGCCTTTGGGAGGCTGAGGTGAGTGGATTGCCTGAGCCCGCGGGTTCGAGACCCGCCTGGGCAGTGAGACCCCATCTCTACAATAAATCAAAAAATCAGCTGGGCGTGGTAGCGCATGCCTGTAATTCCAGCTACTCGGAAGGCTGAGGCGGAAGGATCGCCGGAGCCCAGCAGGTCGAGGCTGCAGTGGCCGGGAGCTGCCACTGCACTCCAGTAGTCTGGGCGACAGAGTGAGACTCCAACTCAGGAAAAAAAAAAAAAGAAAAAAAGAAATTACATTGAATTTCACCTGAAATGTTTAATAAACTTCTCCATATTAGAAATTTCCATTTTGGTTCGTTCCATAACCAAATGACAAATCCATCAAAGTAGTCATTTGGAAAGCAACCACTACCTTTAAAATCTAAAACATGTTTATGGTTTCTGCTAAGACGTTTGTGATCTGTTATACATTTTGCCAATAAGTCATCTTTTCCATGAAATTTAAAGACTTATTTTGGATGAAATGAATGAGAAAAATGCACTCAATTCACAGAATGCAACTGTATTGAGCAGAAAGTGAAGAGATCAGTGTGGGAGGAAAATAATGAAAAATGACTAAATTTGATTCAGATTGAAACACATCAAAAATATGAAACTTGAAAAGTCATTTTTCTTTAGGAAAGTCATTGTAGATTTTTTAGAAAGAGATGATGTCATTACACAATGCTATATGAAGAGATAGTTCAACATTTTATAGGGTAGGCTGATAATAAGGCTATTGTAGTAATCTATGGAGAAAGTAATAGAGACAGGAGTAAAAGTGGTGGTAAGGGAAATGGAAAGAGGTCATGGGGATTCCAGAGCCTGGAGGATATTTGAACATGTTTTCCTCTGTCTAAGATGTTCCTCTTTACTCTTTCTGCCTTACTAATTCCTTAACTTCAGGTCTTAGCTAAAATACCCCTTTACAGAAGCACCTTCCATGATCCTCTAAGTTAGTGCTGCCATTTCATTTTTATGCTCTCCAACACTATGTCTTTTATCTTGAAGTATTAGACACACTTATAATGATTTGATCCTTTATGTTAAATTATTTTTAAGGTCTTTACCACTAGACTGAGTTTTATAAGGGCATGGACAAGGTTTGTTTTTTTCACACAATAATGCCAGCACCAAATTGATAAATATTGAACAAGTTTTTGTGGGTTAACTGATCTATTATTGGACCTTTACTGACTTGTTCAATATACAGGGAAATGATGGAGGGTTGAGTGGGTGGAAAAGTATATTTTTGGTTTTTAACCTCAGTAGCATATTAAGCAATTTTTGGCATTTTTTAATGCTTTAGAATAAATGAATTTCATATGTATTCCTATGACCAGGTATTGACTGAATGATTGAAGATGTAAAAAAAATCCTATGTTAACTTAGAGAAATAGAGAGGACTACTAAATAGAGGTAATAGCAGAGAATAGGGAGCAGAAAGACTATGTCCACTTTACAGACAGGAAGACCCTGGTTGAAAGTTTGATGCCAAACCAGATAATCTTGTGGATGAACTAGCTCAATGCTACTGTTAATCCTGAAAAGTTACACACAATCCCCAAACCAAGCCCTCTGTACTTGGCAATCATAGACCCAGATATGTGAACACAAAAGGAATCAAAGACAGTTCCAATTCCTGATTTCTCTTTGCAGTACTCAGCCAAATAGTCAACAAGCTTTTCCAGAAATCCTCAAGAAAGGGAAATCATTCCAACTTACTTTTTGCTTATACCATCAGCTGCTAATTCAGAAGCCAGTCTGAACAAGGAACATTTGATCAAATCACAAAGTCAAGTACATCCTTTTCTACAATGCCTAACCATCTATTTTAATGCCTTTCAGAGGAAAGCAGTATGTATATTGTTCATAGTACTCACTGGTACTACTTATTACTACTAATTATATGTGAATACCTTTATTAGAAAAGATGAAAGCTGTGTATTTTGTAAGTGTTCTCTCTTAGCGAACAAATCAGTTCTTGTGCTAGCTATCAATTGCAGAATCACATCATGATTTGCCTAGACTGAAGCAGCCTTTCCTAGATGATGAAATGCTGATTTTAAATGGGACAAAAAAGTGATGCTTTGGGTCAGCTGGAAAATGGCACATCTTAATGAAGCCTAAAATACCAGATTACTCATCTCATCTTCATCAAGAATTACCTCTTCATCAAGTACTACCTTTGATTCAAGGCCTAATGTTTCAGAATTGCATCTAAGAATTTAGACCCACTCTTGATTCAGAGCTTGTGCTGACCTGGACTGGAATAACCTTTCCTTTTAAAAAAAGTATTAGTAAGAATGCTTAGGAGCTGGGCATGGTGTTATATGCCTGTAATCCCAGCTATTCAGGAGACTGAGGTAGGAGGATAGTTTGAGCCCAGGAGTTAAAGGTAGCAGTGAGCTATGATCATATACCACCGCACTCCAGTCCTGGTGACAAAGGGAGACCTCTTCTCTATTAAAAAAAAAAAAAAAAAAAAAAAGAGTCAGGCTCGGTGTCTCAGCCTGTAATCCTGTAATCCCGCACCTTGGGAGGCTGAGGTGAATGGATTGCCTGAGCCCGGGGGTTCGAGACCCGCCTGGGCAACTCGGCGAGGCTTCATCTCTACGATAAATCAAAAAATCAGCTGGGCATGGTAGCACGTGCCTGTAACTCTAGCTACTTGGAAGGCTGAGGCAGAAGGATCGCCGGAGCCCAGCAGGTCGAGGCTGCGGTGGCCGGGAGCGGCCACTGCACTCCAGTCTGGGTGACAGTGAGACTCCAACTCAAAAAAAAAAAAAAAAGGAAAAAGAACGTTTAAAATTCACTATGAAGGAAAACAAACCAGTTAAATATGGAGAAAAGGTTCCAACAGACACTTCAGAAAAAAATATACAAATGGTTAGTAAGTATACGAAAAGGTGCTTAATACCGTTGGTCATTAGGGAAATTCAAATTAAAACCATAATGAGAGTATCACTTCATTCCCACTAAAATGATTAAAAAATATTAAGTGTCACTACCGGGTAAGCTAGCAATTTCAATCCTAAATATTTAACTGGGAGAAATAAAGATATATGTTGATGAAAGACTTGTCTACAAATGTTTAGGGCAGGTGAATTCATGGTAGTCAAAAGCTGAGAAGGTAAATAAAATGTCCACCAGTAGGTGAATGCATAAACAAATGTGCTGTATATAAATATACAAAAGAGTATTACTCAGCAATTAAAATCAAAGAACTGATAATACAGAATTCTTTATGTTAATCACTTTTCCTTAAGGAACAACTGACTCTCCAGCCCAGGTCGCCATAAGCTCTGACTCAGGAGTGGGTCTAAACTTGTGTTGAACAAAAGAAAGAAAAAAACCCAAAACCCAAATGATTTCATTTGTATTAAGTTCAAAACGAGAAAAATTTAATCCATAGTGATAGAGACAGATTTGATTCATGGTTGTCTGCTAGGGAGGTGAGGAGATTGACTCAGAGGGTCACAGGGCAACTTTCTTAGTGATAGAAATTTTCTGTCTCTTGATTGGTTTGGTAGTTATACTGGTGTATCCAGCTGTCACAGCCTGTTAAACCATACACTTTAAGTTTTGCATTTTGTTTTCTGAAAATTATATTTTAATGAAAAGTTGATATAAAATAAATAAGTAGGAGAATAATTTAAGTATCTAAAAAAATTATTTTGAAACTTATTTAGCTTATACAAAAGAGTTTTAGCACTTTGAAAGACACAAATTATATGCTGCTAATTATAAATAAGAATGTTACTAAAACAAATTTCAAAGAGCAGGTTTAAAAGACTTCTATATAGAATAATGTGAGTACCAAAGTTTACTTTCCTATAAAATTGATGCCTTCAAGCTTAAAGATACTTTAGTTTTCAGTTTAGTCCAGATTGTCTTTTCATGTGTTAATACAAATTAGTGAGAATTAATTGTAATATTAATGTGCCATATCAAAAAACATGGAAAGTCCTAGTACAGTGAATATCATAAAATTTTCTGCTAATTGTCAATTTACATTATCAAAGCTCATGCATTGTAATCTTTATTCAGTACTGTTTCATTTCAATTAAAAATTGACCTTTCTGACATTTGTTTATAAAGGAAATTTAAATAATTATTTTCAATGAAAAGGTAGATGAACAGAATGTGAAATTACTTTGACTAATTTTTTTTTTTTTTTTTTGAGTTGGAGTCTCACTCAGTCACCCAGACTGGAGTGCAGTGGCCGCTCCGGGCCACCGCAGCCTCGACCTGCTGGGCTCCGGCGATCCTTCCACCTCAGCCTTTCAAGTAACCGGAAGTACAGGCGCGTGCTACCACGACCGACTAATTTTTTTGATTTTTATTGAAGAGATGCGGTCTCGCCAAGTTGCCCAGGCGGGTCTCGAACCCGCGGGCTCAGGCAATTCACTCACCTTGGCCTCCCAAGGCGTGGGATTACAGGCTGAGCCACCGAGCCCGGCTTGACTAATTTATGAAAAAGAACAATTTTTCCCTTGATATTAGCCAAAAAGTTGAGAAGTGATTAAAGAATGTTCTTTATCATCCTCAGATATATTACTGCTGTAGCATATTTGTTTAAACATGACTCAAAACTGCTTCCAGTTGACTTAATTTTTAATATTGACATTTCTGAAATGTCCTCATTTATCTCTACAATATTTATTTATCCTACTTTTTATATCTATGAAACATGTTTAAAAATTTTGTTTGACAGAAATGTCAAATATTATCTATCTAAAATTTTAATGTTATGATTTTTTTATGTTTGTGTCTTATTTAGAACAATTAATTTATGAAATTAATTAATTAATTTTTTAGCACTTGAAAGAAGTAATGAAACAATCTGGATGGGCCTGTTAATGCCAAACTTAACTATTCTTCAAAAGCAAATGGAACAAAAATAAGAGGAAAATAATTAATTTTTTTAAAGTTAATAAAATGTATTCTGCTGAGCACAGTGGTTTGTATGTGTAGTTTTAGCCACTCAGGAGTCTGAGGCAAGCGGTTCACTTAACTACAAGAGTTTGAGGCCAGTCTGGGAAACCTATGGAGACCTTGTTCCATCTCTAGGAAAAAAAAATGTATTCTAGGATACTGTATATAGTAGGGGAAATTTTGGACTGATCATGTCATGTAGTTAAGAAAATAATTGAACTCTGAAGCAGAATAACAAAAAAAGGGGAAAAGTTTAGCCTGTGAGAAAAAGCAATCTTTGTTTGTCCAGGTAGAACTGAACAACCACAATAAACTGATGGTATATTGTCGAATTTGAGAGGGTGATAATCTACAATAAGGAGTAGGTGAGCAATGGTAACACTAAACAAAGCTTAAAAGCTCAGTGGAGTGTAGAGTTGAGAACATTGTGAAGGTGGTCAAACATGATAGCTTCAAGGAAAAAAGTAGCTGCATTTTGGTTCTCAGTTCTGGAAACAAAGACTGTAACATGAGACATAGTGAAGTACATAGGAGAGCGTCAAAACAAAATAATATGTTCTAATCTTGTAGATAAAAAGTTGATTTGAGTCAAGAAATGAGAAATTTTGAGGAAAAAAACCTGTGCTGATTTTGTAAGTAGTGTAGAGATGACAGTGTCTCTTGTAATTAAAATAAATTGTGTTGATGGCATATAATATTCTCTTAGATAAGCACTATTACCAGAGCTTACCTGCAAACTCAGTGAAGTGGGAGTGTTTTACACCCTTACCTGTTCCTATCAACACAGTTATGATGATGGCATTTGCCATTTATTGAGTGTAAATGTGCTTACTATTTGTAGGCACTCTATTAAGTGCTTTCCATAAAGTAATCCTTACTGCAGATGAGCAAATTTTATGTCTTGCTTTGTAGGTCTAAAGATGATAAACAACTGACACAAAGCCACACAAATAATAATGAGTACAATTGGGGTTTAAGCACAGTCTTATGCTTCTAACATGTGTTTTTGTTTGTTTGTTTTTAACTTCACTATCCTGCCTCTTTGCCGCCCCATGTAAAGTCCAAATCAATTTTTTAAAAATCCCATTAAGACTATGGAAAGGGGAAAAAGCCAGAAAGAGACACATAACATAAATACTCAGAAAAGGAAGAAGAAAGACCAGAAAGAAAACAACTAGAATCTTGGCATAATTAATAGATAATACCTATTTCACTTGGTTGGAGGAATTTCCTTGTTTGAACAGTGAAACTTCTTGGGATCTTATCTCTATTATCTTGAAGAAGGAAGGAATATCAAGAGGACAGAATACGGAGAATGGGGTTGCCATCTACATTCTGTCTCTTTTCCAGTAGAATTCAAATATCACTTCAGTAACCATTTGTTGCCTTTTAAAATAGTACTGCCTGGAGATAAGGAAAGGAAAGATTTTGGCTTTCTAAGATACTATTTTGGTGGTTTGTGAAAATAATGTCATTATCTAGACACAGATTTCTTTGTTATATTTAATGGATATTTGAGATCAGAGTCATCTCTAAGTTTCTATAGCTCCTTCTTTGAAACTCATTTTCTTAGCGTCATTAGAAAATATGTAAAAATAAGAGGGTGATAAAAATTACCCTAATAGAAGAGTTATTTTTTCTCAATAAAATAGACATTTGTAGAGTATGAAGAAGATCACTTGGTTTCTGGCCACCAGTTACCTCACTGAGCTCAAGTATAATATTACTGTGAGTGTCTTGGAAGGAAAGAATAATTGTTAAATATATGCTGTATATACAAAGAAGCTGACTCATGTGTGCAGAATATACATGGATGTCTTCCTAAAAGATAGCGCTGTAAACTCAAAGTGTAAGACCACTAAATACAACAGAATAAGTATAAAGAAATTCCAGTAACTATACTTATGACTGACAGCCTATCTATACTTTTGTAGATTCTTGAATCTAGTACTTACTTACCACATCTGACCATGCTATAGTTTAGGACTTCTAAACTTCATGTAATTCAGAGTATCTGTGTTTTTTTTTAATTTAAAGATGTGGGTGTTCATGAGACCACTCCCCCAGAGGTTTATTATAGGTTACAATGGTTTTGGAGTTGTTGACATATCCAAAACTCATTGTATGTATGGAACTAGCCTTGATTCCTAGTCAGTTATAGTGTCAATGTACTTTGTAATAATTATGTTGTAGGTGAAATCTTTGAGGTCAGTCATTACAGTTACTCTCATATTTATGTAGTAATCCTGAGATTCAAAACCTTTCATGTTGTTTCAGTAAGATGTTTCTGACAGAAGAAGTTACAGAACACCCATGATGCTATTTGTGACATGGAAATATAGAGGGTCTCCAGGGTCATGAAGGCTTATGAATGTTGTGAGAGACAATTTTTCTTCTCTAATGCGAGACAGCTCACAAAAGAAACACATAGTTGATAAACATTCAAGAATATATTCAATCTCACCAGCAATAAAATATGAATTATATCAATTTTGACCTTTTAAGTTATAACAAAGATCTTAAAATTTCTAAATTCTAGGTATCATGAAATAAATACTTTCATAACTACTGGGAGAAATTATAATACAAGTTGTCAGGAAAACAATGTGATATTATGGATCAAAAATGCTAAATCTGTGTATTTGATACAGCAATTTGCCACATAAAAACGTATCCTGAGGAACTAATCAAAGACACAATCAAAGTTTTATGGATAAAGCTGTTTAAAATTTTCTCTCTCAACGTTTTAATATTATACATTATTCAAATGTGCATCAATAGCATAATAATTCAATTATTGCACATTCATTTTATGGAACAATATAAAGCCCTTAAAACTCATGATTTTGAAGAAGTTTTAATGGCATGGAAGTGCTCACAATATAATGAAAAGTTATAAAAATAAGACATAAAATTGACATGCAGTATGATTCAAAGTTTATAAATATAAATACATATCCTTAGATATGAGAATGTTTGCTGGTGGCTTGGCTTTTTATCAATATCTTATTTATATTTCCTTATTAATATTTGATATTTCTAAAATATTCTACAATGATATTTTTGGTTTTGCAATCAGAAAATAAAGCAATGGATGTTATTTTAAAAGAAATAGTTAATAAAATTAATATATATATGTTTAAATTTTACCTATTAAAAAATATACCTTTTAGACTCAATTTGGTGCTATATACCCAAGTTCATAGCATTTATTTATCTTTCTTTAAATAAATATGTATCAAGTGCCTTTATATGTTAGGTGCTGTTTTAGGCACTAAGGAGACAATCTTTTTTGTTTGTTGGAAACTCCTGGATCAAATTTCTTTTAACCACTTCATTTTTAGATTTATTAACTTTCTTCATGTTCAGCATCTTCATTTTCTCTTTTCTAAATGTGATTCTATAAGTGTACGTCTTTTTTTTTAGTTTCTTTCCCTAAATATTAAACTTATATATGTATATATCTTAAATATGTTATATCTTATCATGTTTATTCAGATAGATGCTATAAAACAATTCTTGATATTTGTTACTTGCTATACCATAGAATCAAACTGTCTCTTGGTTTTGTTTTACGACTAGTTTGAAAATTTAAAACTATAGCAGAATCTATAGCTCGCAACACACTAATCTTATTTGATGACATAGAGATGGTACTATGATCTTGAATAATTCCAATAAACCCTGTGAGTTTTATTGGCTATTTTGTTTTTATGGAAACAGATTGTATCTTTCAACCTCAGCAGACATGGGACAAAGAACCGTGTACATTTTTTGCCTTTAGTATAGTCTTTTATACAATAAAAATCAAAAGAATTCAGTAACAATTAAAAAATCAATTTGTCAAATAGCATTCCTAATGTCTGAAACACATTGAATCATAATTTCATTACTATTCAGTAGTACAACGACTTCTTTCTCTCTAATAACCTATTAATGCTCATTATTGTAGAACTGAGCTTTTTAAGAGGGTATATTCCCTCTTGATCAGGATTTCATATGTTCAGAACATATATCTGTAATAATCATGAAATGGTTTGCAAGTATTGCATTAAATTAATGATAATTCAAATTTGCTAAAGAAATCATTTTTATCATTGGCACTTTTACTTTATGGTTCACCTCAGAATATTCTTAAGACTTCATTCTTAGAATTTTTATTTTAAACATTTCTCTTTTTTTCCTTTCTTTGTTTTTATCTCTTGCCTGGTAAAATAATGTATATATTTTTTTCCTTTTTTTTGAGTTGGAGTCTCAATCTGTTACCCAGGCTGGAGGACAGTGGCACGTTCATGGCCACCATAGCCTTGACCTGCTGGTTTTAAGTGATCCTTCCGCCTCAGCCTTCTAAGTAGTTGGAGCTATAGGCGTGAGCCACCATGCCCAGCTTAATAAAATAATATTTAATGGACTGTTTTTACACAGTCCTGTCTCATATGGTTGTATTGTCTGTGTACATGTGGAGGATGGGGATGCAAGTAGTGATTGAAATCCTGTAGTGCTGAGGAAAGTTGTCATTTTCTTCTTCATCCAGCCAAATGGGACCAGTATTGATCAATTGATTGTAATTCATACAAATACTATGTTTATATCTGTGTGTCATGTGTGTGTATGTGTGTGTGTTTGTGTGTGTGTGTGCGTATGTGTATTAATAGAGGAGGACCTGGTCTTATATAAAGCAATATTTTAATTGTTGACAAATGGAAGTTCATGGTTTATATAAAGATTAATGCATGTGAGTATGTACATGTGCACATGTGTAAAAATCTTGCATTTTCAGAAAAAAATCTATTTTTATATCACTTTTATTGTTTCCTTGTCAGAAATATTCATTTTTTTAATGGAGTATTAATAATCACCTGCTCATAATAGTGCCATGTTCCATGTTATGGTTAATATTTCTTTTTACTCTTGGAACTTATTTTAAAACAACAATTGCAACAGCATATATAAATGTAAGATAGACCACCATATCCAAATATGAAATATTTCTCTTCCCCTTATCTTATTTATTTGAATTTGAAATGGGAAATTAATTCAGAAAAGTATAGGAAAAGCTATTAAAAATGTCTTAGTAGCTGGGCGTGGTGGCTCAAGCCTGTAATTCCATTACTTTGGGAGGCCAAGGAGAGAGGACTGCCTGAGCACATGGGTTCAAGACCAGTCTGGGCAACTTGGCGAGATCTCATCTCTACATTATATAAAACAATTAGCTGGGAGTGGTAGTGCACACCTGTAGTTCCAGCTTCTTGGAAGGCTGAGATGGAAGGATCACCTGAGCCCAGCAGGTTGATGCTGGGGTGGCCGTGAGCGAGCCATTGCACTCCAGTCTGGGTGACAGAGTGAGACTATGACTCAAAAAAAAGAAATTAGAAAAAATACTGTGTGATAAAACAACAATGACTAATGTTGTTTTTTTCTCCTAGCAAGTTTTATGTACCTGGTCTGCCAGTCAGTGACCATCTGAAACTTGTAGTTTTATTCTTCTGCTAGTTTTTAGAGAACATTTTTGTTGTTGTTGTTTAACTGTAGCCTCTGCTTTTTTTGGTTTGTTTTCTTCCTGAAAAATTAAGTGTACGTTCTATTAGATTTTTAACACTTAAACCCACCGATGGCTGTGTTAAACAGCTTTAGTGAATCTGATAGTTTATTTTTAGCTATTTATTTGTATAATCTGAAAGATATTTCCTGAAAAAAAATAGTATAGTTGAGTTTACCCAGTTTCAAGCTACTTTTTTAAAATGATAAGCAATTACATGACATTTGGTTGTTTTTAAAAGTAATGACATCCAAATAAGTTGATTTTCTTTTTCATCATTTAAAGAGACTTTAAAGATTAGTTATAGGATACTAAAATTGTGTGCATCAAAAATGAGAATAAGACTTTCCTTACTTAAAGAATTAATTGGCTAATTTAAAAGGAACTTGTTTTTCACTAAATTCTGACAGAAAATATGGAATTTTTATAGACTTTACAAATATAATAAAATTGTTTTCCTTTACTAATGCCAATGATTAAAATACCTAACATTTATTGAAGTCTTGTGTTAGAAGCTTCACTATTTCTCACAACAGTGCTATGAAATAAAAGCAATTATTATCCCAATTTTAGAAATGAAAAAATGGAGTTACAAGTATCTCAAGTAATTTGTCAAAGTAAAAGAGACAAAAAGACTCAAATTTGAGTCCTAACTACAATGTTATACACTGCTTCTGTGGTAATGATCTGTACTAAATTAAGGCCACTACCCAGATTTATATAATGCTTGCAAAGCAACCCACAGGTTTGGAAATTGCCAAGGATGATACATTTCTCTAAAAATTGTTTTATAACCATAACAAGACACATTTCATGAAATTATTATTTTCACTTTACATAGAAAAAAAATTGCAAGCTGAAAATACTGTTCTACTATGTCATGCATCCTTTGAAACATATGCAGCCTTTGACTGAACAAGGAAGTAAGAGAGAGAAGATGGAAGGAAGAGAGAATTAATTGTGTGAATGGATGTTTTATAACTTTGCTTTGGAAGAAAAACCAGTAATCTTTCTCTATATGTGGAGGTTGGTTAGAAATTTGGGGAATTGTCTCACTCTCCTGGAAAATATTTAGTTTGGTTTTAGTATACAAAAAAACAAAAACAAAAACAACACCACTTTTAAACACAACCCAGAGGAGATTAGGGTCTAAATTCAGGAGACTAGCTGCCTCCACCCACAACTCTCAGGGACTTTTCTGGCATGAGACAAAGAACAGAGTCTGACCCACAGTTAGCACTCACAAAATGGTAGCCAGTAGAGTGGAAGTAGAAAGTTTTAGGAGGGTAATATGTGTGTGCTGGCTTTAATTTAAAAGTGGAACATGGAAATCTTATTGTAGAATTCACCTTGCTTTATTAATTTTTAATAGCTTTACATTTTCTATCACTCAACAATAGAATTTTTCTGTTAAATGTATTTCTAACACAGGTTTTTGCAATAGGGTTTAATTTTAAGGTTTGATTTAAACTTGACTAATCTATAAGGGGTAAATCTCAGCAGTCACAATGCTGATTTGGGTTTATGGTCTGCTTCTCTTCTGTTTTCTCTCTTTACTGCTCCTTTCTACTCTGGTGCTGCCTTATCAGTTTTAGGGAGGGATCATGAAATTCTATAAGAGAAGACTAAGTACAGGCTCCAGGGATAATTGGTGACCCTGTCACATGATGGTCATCAAAGATGCCAGTTTCTCTGAAGTGAACGAAGAGAAACCTAATAGACATACTTTATGTATAAGTGAAATGATCAAAGTCCTCACGATCTGCCTGTTAGTCTAAAGTGAAATTTCTTCGGGCTGGGCACACTCCTCAGGAAGTAGGAATTCTGGTCCCTAGTACATGAATATTTATAATTGCTATCAGCTGATGAATATCCATTTTCTTGCCTTCTCCCAAGACAGTACTTTTGTGGCAGTTTTAAAAAATATATAACTTTAAAGTATAAGAAAAGCAATGTAGAGTGATTTATAAGTCTATTTTCCCTAATAATTAAAAAACCTAGATTGACCAAAAGGTTGAAAAAAAAAAATCCTTGTTCCTCTTCAATCTAGAACTTTCATTCTTTATGCCTAAAGAGAGGGAAGAGTCTTTACACTGAATCCCAAATCAGTGTGACAAGGTTGTTTCTCTGAAATTATTTTAGATAATAATTGATGTCTATGTGCTGATAAAAACTCTTGGACAACAAATACTTGAGAGTGGGGTGACTTTGCTTTCTAGCCCCAATTCTGCCCAGCTTCCACTTTCTCCTTTGCCATCTGCCTTGTCAGATAATTGCATCTCACCCAGCTCTTTCTCATGAAAAAAGCCTTGGCCTCCTTCTAATTTTAAATCTATTGTCTAGACACCATCTATACCTTATCCTTGAAAGGGATCTAAATATCATTTTGGTGGAAACTATCAGAGTTAGGATGAACCAAATAAACCTCTCTACCCTAGGTTACTGACAGTTCATCTGATTCCAGTCCTTCCTGTCCTGTTCTCATATTTCTTTGACCATTTTAAGTACTCTATTACTTACTCACTTTTCCTTGGAAAGTAATGGGCCTGTGGAGATAACTGAAGTGAGGAGCGTCTTTTTCAAGTACCCAGGCACCTTGTACATATAATTTAATTTAATACACCTTAATTACATGGTGACATTTTTCATATTGCAAGCAAATAACTGAGGTTTAGAGTGGTAAAGATTTCCTAAAATCACACAGCTCACAAGTGGCAGAGGTGGAGTTCAAAGCTATGTCTGTTTGCATCAAAGTTCTTGTTCTTTAAAAGACATAATGCAGCATCTCTTCATGAATGCACTGTCCCATGTTGTTGTCAGCAGCTAGTTAATTCTTACAGTGTAGCAAATACCAAGCACTGGTTTTGTTTCATTTCAAGCACTACACTTAAAATAATCTTGGTTAATTTACAGCGTATAATATGGTTTTGGCAAGTGAACTATGTGTGAGTCCTACTGCAATGGATAAATGTGCTAGACTGCGGAAGATAAAATTTCAAAGAATTTCTTCATTTATTCAGTCAACAAGTACTTATTGAATGCCTACCTTATGCCAGGGACTGGGGATAGGTCTGTGAACATAACAAACAAAAATCCCAGCCTTTATGGGATGTATTACTGGGTAAGACAGATAAATAAGTAAAATAAATATTACATTATATGAGCAGATAATTAAATATATGACTAGAATTTTGGAGAGAGGTCTAGATTATGGATATATATTTGGAGTCATCCTCATATGTCTGTGTCAGCAGTATTGACGCAAATCACTATAGGAGTAAATTTATAAACAAAAGGGAAGAGGTTTAAGGACAAATCTGGGATATTCAACATTAAGAGGTTTGTAAAATGAAAAAGGAACTATCTAAAGACACTTCACAGGAAACTTCCAGGTAGGAAGGATATCAGCAGTGAGAGGCATTCTTGAATAATGAAAATAGTAGCTCAAAGAGGGAGGATGTGACCAACTGTGTCAGATGGTGCTGATAGTTCAAGTAAGACGCAGATTGAGAGCCGGCTCCGTGGCTCAGCCTGTAATCCCGCACCTTTGGGAGGCTGAGGAGAGTGGATTGCCTGAGCCCGCGGATTCGAGACCTGCCTGGGCAGGCAAGACCTCATCTCTACAATAAATAAAAAAATTAGCTGGGCGTGGTAGCACATGCTTATAATTCTGGCTACTCGGAAGGCTGAGGCGGAAGGATCGCTGGAGCCCAGCAGGTCGAGGCTGCGGTGGCCGGGAGCGGCCACTGCACTCCAGTCTGGGCGACAGAGTGAGACCCTAACTCAAAAAAAAAAAAGATGCAGATTGAGAACCGACCTTAGACTTAGCAACGTGGATACCAAGGACCTTAAGGGGAGCAGTTTCAGTGGAATTGTGGAGCAAAAACCTTTGGAGTGAGCTATAGAGAGAATGAAATAAATTGGAGATCAGAGACTACACACAACAATAAAAGCCAGCTTTAAAGAGGATTTCTATGTTCATCACTTTTTTTGATACAGTGGCAGCTATCAGACCTGCTATAAGATCTTGGCATTTCACAAAGTAGCACATATATTACTATATGACTAATATGTGTTTTTAATATTGGCAGTATCTCAAACAGCAAATCCAGATACAAGGCTAGTCTGTACTGAGTTTGTAAGTTTAGAACTGAATTTATAATTGCCTGTGTGTAATTACTCTAATATTATAATAACTATGTCAAGTTAATGACGCAGCCCTATGTTTTTTATTTTATGCATTTAAAAACATTGTTCTGAGGAAGAAGTCATAGGTTAACTAGTAGTTCTTAGCAAAAAAGCTTAAGAACAACCCTGTTTTAGGGTCACTCTAGATTTCTATAGCTCTTTTTGTTCTTGTTTTGCCATTAACCAACACTGCCATTATTCCTAATCTTACCACCTTCCCTTTACTATAGCTCTTTTCGTTCTTGTTTTGCCCTTTACCAGCACTACCATTATTCCTAATCTTAGCACCCTCCCTTTCATAGTGGCACCCACAAAGATAATTGAAAAATAAATTTGTTATCCACTATAGATCCGTACCACCCTGTTCCATATTTCCTCTTTAAATTTTTAGTTTGGAATGTTGTGCTATAAAGAGATGTTTGCACAGTTAAATGAACCTTCCAGTAACTCAGAATGTCAAAGATGGGATATGTTCTTAATATTTTGATTCAGTTAACAAATGCCTTGTGTTTATCTCTCTTTTCTTTTGTAGACATTTATGAATGATTAACTATGTATTTTCATGCTACATATTATCTGAGAAAAGATAATTCTAATTAGCAATTAGTACTACACCCTAAAACTTTTTGAAGTTCTTAACTACTTCTGTTTTGCTGTAGGGTTTCAAATGAGGCAGATTGAAAAATCCAATCAGACTTAGCTGGTATTTTCCATACAACATCTGGTCTGACAGCTAGATCTGTACTAAAGCTTATAAATCAAAATGGAGCTGACTTGGAAGTGATATAGAAATGCAGAAATGCCTCCTGACTTTTGTAGAAGATTTGTGATCATTTTTTATATTGATGTAATAGAACTAAAAATGAGCTGCTATATTTTAAACATTTTCATTATGAAAATGGATTTATTACAATCACTTTACTAAAAAATAAAGTTATCTGCAGAGAGAGAAGGCCGAGAGCTTAAGGAGAGAGGAGAGAACAACAACAAAATATATTTAGAGAGTCTGCAAGAGAGACAAAAAACAATTTCCAAATAGCTATGAGGGTCAACTCAGGAAGCTTACATACATGGCTTGAAGAGACTTCTGAAGGGAAACAATGATACACTCAGTACAGACTAGCCATGCAGCAGGATCTGTTGTTTGCGATATTGCCAACTCATGCTTCGAAACTTGTACATAGTAGTATAAGATGTGGGGGGTTCATCCGAGATTGGGATCTTGTCAAAATGCTTTGGTAGAAGATGATGAGGCTAAGAAAGAGCAGTTTATATCAGCAGAGTGTCTCACTCTTGAGTTTCTGATTGGAGAGAGAGAAAAGTGAAGCTAGAAAAATAAATGTATACTAAGAAATTAGGAAGAGCTCATGAAATTAGAGATTGCAGTGAGGGAAAGTATGTTCAATTACATTGGGAGTAGAATGGTGGGCATTGGTACCAATACAGTTGTAGAATATTAAACCTGGAAATAGCTGTAGAAGTCATCTAATTTCACCACTCCTTTTGATGACTCAGGGGGATTAATTCTCTTTCATAAATTTATGGAAGTAGTCTGGGGCAGAGCCCTTAGAACTCAGGGGACTGGATTCTCAATTTTTCCATACTTTTGTTCTCTTGACCCAATTGCTACAGAAGTAAAAAGCGTGCCTGCCTACCAGACACCCAATCTTGCAAGACCGTCATTAAAGTCTCACTTCTGCTGCTGCTGAAAAAAAAAAAAAAAAAAAAAAAAGTAAAAAGAATGGTAATCTTGACTCCTCTTAATAAAATAAATGATTTTAAGAAAGATTTCATTATTTCTATCAGGCATGAGAGTTGAAATAGGAATAAAAATAGAAATCCTATCTTGGCTTTTAGCTCAAAAAGTTCCCTAAGCATCAATCCAGGCAGTACAATGCTCTGGAAATTTTTCCTGAAAATGCCACCCTTATTACTGAAGATTTGGGAACATAAAATTCTATGAAGAGGAAGACATTTTGAAGAGAATAAAAGATTGTCAGAAAGATGGATCCACTGCATTAGGACATTAAGCCAGTTTCTTTTGTAAACCTTTGTCCAGAGTTTGTGGATACAAGCAACAGACTGAAAATGGTAATTATGACCTTTATTTTTTTTTAGCATTCACTCTGTGGATACCGGTGCTCAGCAGAACCTGTGAGGTAGTGCTGTGTTTAACTGAGAAGGGTCTGTTGAAAGAGTATGGGGAGGAGATAATTTACTTATGGCTTTTCTCCTTATTCCCAAACAGAAGCATAACTATTTTGATGAGTTGAATGGTATCTGGTCTATTAAGGGAGCTTTAAAAAACCTCTCATTTCTTCACTCACATATCTTAAAAGTGCATTTTAAACCTCAAACCTCAGCTCTCCCTGTCTTAATTTCCTTCTCCCATCTTTGAGCAGCCATGTTTGGAGGCTCTTGAAAGGTAAGAATATAAGAATCACAATTAGGGTAGTTTGCCCCAGGAGTAGTAGGATAGAGAGTACTCCTTTGTCAAATTTGGCTCTGATGCTGGAATTTTAACATGTGTTATTGGCCCTGGGGATTATGTTCTGGTTCCAGTTGAGTAAAAGCTTGCTTTGCTTTTGTTTTCTGAAAGTATTTAATAAAATGGCAGGATTCGCTTACTTGCTTATTGGATTGTTTTGCCTGGGAAACATGCAAATTATGAACCCTGCACATTTGTGACAAAGAGATAGCTAATAATCTGAGCTATAGGTTATTTTTTTAAAGCCTTTTTTATTTTTCTACACAGGCAGAACTGTAGTACACAAAGTTAAGCCTTTTAGAAACTGGGTTTAAATCTGCTTTCTATTAATAGGTTTCAGGAGCTTTTCTAAATAACCTTCAGGCACAGATAAATTTTTCTTACAAGAAAACAGGTGCAAGAAAAAGACCTATGGTTTGTTAGCCAATAAAAGCTAAGGTGCTAAATGTGCCTGTTTCAAATAAATCGGTTGGGTCAATTAGAACATTTATTTTCTTCCTTTCTCTTTTATTCAATATTCACAAATGATACTAGAGATGGAATAAACTTCTGATATTATCTGGCTCATTTCGAATGTCCTAGAACACTGAATACCAGCAAGGATAAATCATCAAAATCATGTAGTTGGTGTGTCCAATAACTGCTTTTGGCCCCTCTAGTCCTGTGCTCCTTTTCTTTCTACCCTGTCTCAGGGCCACAAAAACTCTACTTTATGGAACACTTTAGAGGCCCTCCTGTTGCTTCTGGTTGGGTTTAGCAATATTTGAGGTTCACATGCAAGAGTCCAGACAGCAGAAGGAGAGAGAGGGCAGGCTCCTTATCTCTATAACTCTCGCTATGCTGTATTGCTGGTGACATCTCAAGAAGGCATACCTTTCAACAGTTCTGGCTCCTTTTCTCCCTGTCCTTCAGCCTTAGAATGGCAATAGCATCCGGGTTAGGATTAAACAGGACATTGGTTATTGTTGAGTCTGTCACTGCATCAGTTTTCAGGCTCCTTTTAGTGTGTGATTTGTCAGGCTTGATTTCAGTTAATGGAAGTTAAGCAACCACTTTGGAAAAATAGAGATGCATCTATTTTTAGCAAAGCCAGCGTACTGAGATTTACTCTGCATGGAACAGAGCAGCAGGTAAAAATAAGAAGTAGAATTAATTTCATTCTGAAATAACAGTATTATGCCTGTTGACTGTTGACTTTTTGCAGAGAACATTTTACTGGGAGGAAACTGACAACTCTTACCAGCTGCCTGCAAAGAGCACCTCCTCCTTGCTAAGGCATAGAAATAATGTAATTGCTGTTTATTGGCTGGATGACAATAACTTACAAAGATTCTCAGGCCAAACTCTGCAAGCCAGTTAAGTCTGGATATCAGTTGGTTTTGTAGGGTCCATATTGCTAAGATAACAGGCAATGCCTACTCATTATTTAAGACTCAATTTGCTCTCACCCCCATTGGGAAGAATTCCCTTTGATCCCCAAACTCTATCAGTGGTTCTCAAACCTTAGTAGTCTTGAGAATCATCTGCTGGGCTTGGTTTATTAAAACACATTCTAGATTTGCACAAGACAGCCACTAGCCTCTACATTGTATTTGTGTACATTAAAAAGGGGAACTGTGGGCAGATGCAGCTCCCCAATGCAGAAAGTAAGAAAGTTCACAAGAAGTTTCTTTTTCCTCAGGCATTCAGATGCAACTGTAAAATGCATAAAAAGCAAAATCAAATGCCAGCTTCTGTAGAATTCCTTTACAGGTTCTCAGCTTCAGATTTGAGGACCCCTTTACTGCAGGGAACAACTCCATGACCAGAATTAACAAGCTCTGCCTGAGCCAAATGCCAAATACCCTGGTACAGCCTTAATAGAGAGATCTTAGTGATGAAGGTGAAACACAATTGATTCTAAAAACTTCAAATCCTTCATTATCTGTGGAGACAAAAACAATAAGAGAACAGGTGATATTTATACCAGACACTAAGGAATTTTTGTAACCTAGGGTTTTCCAAGTATAGAAGAGGAAGAACAATGGAGGTTGATCTCCAACTTGTGACAGAAACTAGCTAGGCTGCCTTATTCTTGCTGTTATGTACTGTTGTCTGACTATCCATCTATCCATTTATCCATGTATCCATCAACAGCTTTTAAGTGTCTACTCTGTGCTAAGTGTTATGAGAGGCAATGAGGAATCCTGGAATGAATGTGGGCTTTGGAGTCAACAGACATGTGCCTAAATCCTGGCTCCCTCAATTTCCTAGATGTGTGCCCTTATGCAAGATGATTAACTTTACTGAGTTGGCATCTTCATCTGGAATGTATTTTATCACCTACATTATAAAGTGATTGTGAGAATAAGATATTAAACATCCTTACAGTGACTACTGTGCTTGGCACACAGTGAATAATCAATACTTGATAGGTATTATTTAGAGCCATGATACAATGATACCACAAAATAATCACAATTTTTTTCTATTCTCTATTGGTGATCCATGTATATAACATTATTTTTCTGTCTTCCATAGTATATGACTCTGAATATTATTTTTCTGTCTTCCATAGTATATGACTCTGAATAAAATAGATCTTTCCAGGGAAACATAATCAGCATAAGATCACAAAATACCAAAGGCATTTAGAAAAACTTTCTGACCTCTCAGAGGTTAACAGAAGTCTTCCTGTTTATTATTATTTTTGTTTACCATGTATTTTGTGAGGAGAAACTTTTAAAGACTTTGATAAAACTGTATATGTTAATATGCTTCAATTTTTTCCAAGGCACATTTATATCTATTATCTTGATAACTTAATTAAGATCTGAGCTTATCTCTGCCATCTTATATATGAAAACACTACACAACAGTACATTGCAAGCTGATAGCAATGCTTAGGACAGAATCCATAGCTCCTGATTTCTAGTACAGTAGCTGCTCTACTCTTAGCCAAAGACCTTTAATAATCAGCTCTTTGTGGAAAAGCCTTGAACAATTCAAAATTAAAAAAATTAAAAGTAGCAGTGAATTCTGCCAGGTAGTATATACCTGGATGGGGACAGTTTCTGAGGAAATCAGTTAACATTTTTAAGCCTGCAAGCACATAGTAAATTTCTATGAAACATACAGTAGAACTTCTGTGAAGGAACCCTTCTCTTTCCCATTCAATAGGGAAAAGGGGCTTGAGAAAGATTCAGAGAAGTTAACTAACTAGGCCAAGATAACACAGGTGGTAAGTGCTGATAAGTATACATACTGAATTTTAATCCAAACATATCTAAAATTAATTTCTAATATGACTTTTTTCCTCTTTTTCTTCTATTGACAATTTGATATAATTTTAACAGAATCCAGGTTTATTTATGTATATTCACCTTTTGACTATGGCCAGTGCATATGGTTTACCCTGAGAGGTATTAACATTGTAATCCATGTGAAAGACTCCTTGTAGGACTGTGTAGTGCACAACTTGCTCTCCAGCACATGGTAAACCTTGCCTTTGTCTGAACGTTTTCATATGATTTTAGCTGCTTTTATGCTGTTTTTCTCCTCTGAAGTTACCAAGGAGCCCTGCAAAAGGAGCTCATGAAGCAGGAAGCTTGATTTTAAAATTAGTTTAATTAGATATATGGAAAATTTTGGATAAAATTCGAATATATTGTTTATAGCATGATTGATTTATCTTTGTCTATCTGTCAAACAATATATGGTTATACTTAATTTATAAAATTTGGTACTGAAATATATTAATGAAAATTATATTTTTCAAGTTTAATGCTAGAAACTTTAAATGAAAATTTTATGTTAAGAAGAGGCTTGAATTATTAAATGAATTGAATTAGTAAAAATCTAAATTTTATTTTGACTAGTATTTTAAGTTGGGAATGATGATGTATCTATCCAGAAAGGAAATAACAGCTAATTTGTGAGTATTGACTACATACCAGTTTTGTTCTAATTATTTTATATCTCAAAACTTCTACAATATTCTTAACAACATTCTGAGGTTGGTTTTATTATTATCCTGATTTTATAGCAAAAAAATGGAGGGTCAGAATGGTTATTTTTCCAAAGTCACATAGCTCTTCTGATTGAAAGTTGAACTGACAAATCTGTTTCTAGATTCTGTGCTTTTAACAATATTAAACAAGGATACAAAAATCTTTGGCTAACTTTAAATTAATAAAACTTACATGATTTATCATAAGAGGACAATTTCCACTTATTAAATATGTCAGCAGAACAATCTAGTTGCTACTGATTTTAAGTTTCAAAGATGAAATGGTTATGTAGGAAACAAATGATGTTGTCTAAGTAATATTTATTTTGTTATTTTCACGACGTAATGTATCTTTGAAGTTTATTTCTATCTTACAAAGAAAAACTGTGAGTCATAAATAACCAGGGTACGCAAGTAAGACTGTTTTAAGAAAAGAGTCATTTTGGAAGAACATGATGGTATGACTTATTCTTTGTTGGGAATGCACAGAAAAAAATGTAATGTAATCATCACCATTTGATCAAAATATGGAAACTCTTAAAATAAATCTCCTTGATTTCATGTATTCATTTTCTACTCTCATTTCAGACAACTGGCAGTGAGCATTAACTAGGGAAGGTTTTTGTTTTTAATTACTTGAATTGTTGGCGGAAGCATATTCAGAGACAATTAGTGATTTCCCTCTTTATAACAATAACTTCTCTGTAATATTGAAAGTGATATTCTCAATTGATTTGTGTGTGGCTTAAAAAAATGTCAAAAGGTCTTGAAAGAGCTAAATTATCAGCCCATCAAGGAAACACAACTAGGTCAAGTTTATCATCAAGGCAACAGAGGTCAGACCTGAATATAAACTTCCATTAGGTTTTGCTGATTGGTTTCTCTGTACACTTGGAGTTGTTTCTCAATGGGCTCTGTTTTCTCCAGTGGATGATAAGGAAGATATTGGAAATCATACTAATGACTCCAGGCTTTTAAAAACTACTTAGAGGTCTTCTGTAGAAGTATTTCAAAGGATACCCTCCGTTCTGAATGACTATAGCACTCTGCTACCTATTGACTCTAAGTTAGTTCAACCAGGAAATAACCTATTTCCTTATCAAGCTTATATGAAAATTGTTAACATTATACAATCAATTATAAGCAGGGCTAATTTTCAAAATATTTAACAACTAGTAGGACATGAGCATTGACCAAGCAGAAGAGTTCCTGGCTGTAAACATTGAGTACACTAATAATAATTGGCAATCAGATTATAAATGAAAATGGGTTTATAAAGGGGTCCTGAATTCATCTGATTGTGACAATATCAGCTTAGAATTAATCTATTTATCTTTTATTACTGCCTATTATTACATAGCAGTACCCTATCAGTATTCACACACACACAGTTACTTTTTTATTGCATCTGATATCCTAATGTCATCAAGTAGAAAACAAAAGGGCATACCCTGAATCATCTTTAAGGCCCCTTGTGGCTTTAAAAAGATTTATTTTCGGGTTGCTCCAGATGTGTTTTTTATATCTTTTCTCTCTGAAGATTTGATCGTACATCCTCATGAGTTGTTGAAAGGTAGTGGCTCTTAGCTGAGTATAAAAGTGACATCTAAACCCTCAGAACTTGTGTATGCATCTGGGAAGCTTTGTCCCCTGCATAGTTTCAATTACAATGAGTATTCTTTTCATTTTGGAAAGAAGTAATGACTTCTGCTGCTGGGTGGTTGTATGACAGCTGTTTTGCTCCCCTCCACTGGTGGTTGAAGTGATTTCTACACCTGTCTTATGCTTTAAAATATTGTGGGTGGTGAGGAGAAAATGGACCCAGCATGCTGGAAAATATTGACCTGTTTCCCATATTACACCTAGCTGCTGAAAGTCACGGATCTGGAATAAGCCAGCCAGTCAATTTGTCAAGGGCACTAGCTGCTTCCTTGAAGTGTGCTCTGTTTATCTAAACTATTCTGGGACAGGGTCTTCTGTCCATTAAAGATTAAAGTTCACTGTCATTTTAGGGCTGGCCATGGACATGGGTTCTCTGAAAAATGTAAACATCTTTGACCAGGTGAGATGAGCCTATCTCACTATCTATTCCCTATCATCATTTTCTGTCCTCTAAATCCCTTCCTAGTGCAGAATTAAATGTTTTCTGTGTCAAGATAAATATTCTGAACAGTGAGCATTCCAAGTAATTTTTTCCTTTTTGGGGAAAAAATCATTTAAGAATTAGTGAAAAGGGACATGATACAATAGAGTGGTTAAGAACTTGGATTCGGGAGCAAGAAAGACTTGAGTTCAAATTCCATTTCCTGCCCAGGTGTGGTGGCTCAAGCCTGTAATCCTAGCACTTGGAGAGGCGGAGGCTGAATGATTCCTTAAACCTAGGAGTTCAAGACCAACTTGGGCAACATAGCAAGACCTTGTCTCTATAAGAAGGAATTTTTAAAAAAGTTAGCTAGGTGTGGTGGCACAAGACTGTAGTTTTGGCTACCTGGGAGGCTGACATAGGAGGATTGCTTAAACCCAAGAGTTGGAGACTGCAGTGGGCCATGATTGTGCCACTGCACTCCAGCCTGGGCAGCAGAGTAAGACCTCGACTCAAAAAAAAAAAAAAAATCAATTTTCTGCCTTTAGTAGCTCCATAATCTTGCCTGTGTTACTTTTTCTATTCCTCAGTTTCTCTATCTGGAATAAAAGTAAGTAATCCCTATCTCAGTTGTTATAAGAATTAAATATAAGAGAAATGTTATCACAGTGCCTCAAACATAGTAAGTAAGGAATTCAAAAGAGATAGTGTTTTGTTTGTTTATTAAGAAAATGTTATAGAGAAAGCTGACAATAGACTCTGGTATATACTATGCTGCAGGGAAAAATGACTAATTTTGTATTTAAATAAGCATGGCATCATTCAAAGGGATGCTAACATTCAGAGGGAGTTACTGTACAGTGACTACAAAAGAGATGCTGAATCAAACAGGCCAGAATTTGAATTTTGGCTCTGTATGATTACACTTCCATTTCTTTACCTCTAAAATGGTAGAGACCCAGCTCACTGCACTGTGTAAAATCTCTAAAATCTCTCTGTATGCCCATCATTCAGAACCTTTCACAGTATGGCCTCTAAATGAACTCATGCTTTTTTCATAAGGATTAAATTGTTGCAGCTGAATAAATGTTTTGTGTGTATCTACTAAGGTTGCTTATAATAACGATTTTATAATTTATAGGATGATGCTTTTATATTTCTAATGCTTCTTTTGCTATATAGGGCCTTTCCCATAACTGGAAAATGGTAAACATTTGTTGAAAATATATGAAATATATGGAGTACAATATTTTATAGTATGAACTAAATATCAAACCTCATATGAATATTTTGATAAGGATAGGAGAATAATAATCTCTTGTTTAACATACTAGAGTTTCAGTGGAACTCTCATAAGTGTGACATTCATTTATTCACACATTAATTCATTAGACAGACATTTATTAAACATATGCTATTCAAACTCTGCCTTAAGCATGTTTAAGATTAAAAAATATGTAAAACATTTTTTTCTCCCTGTAAAATTTTCATAAGAGGAAAAGATAGTATATGGATATAAGTAAATATAAGGCAAGTTAGAAAATTATAATTGTTTCAGAAGTAAAATACTAATAATATACAATTGGAATTGAGTGAGAAAGAAAAATACTTTCAGCTGTAATAGTCATAAAATAGTTTATGAAAGAATTTAATCTGGTCATAAAATATAAGTGTGGTAAAAAAGTAATGTTTCAGGCAAAAGAAACAATGTGAGTAAATTAGAGGTAGACTCTAAGGTTGATGTTCAAAGATTGGTAAATTGTGGTTTTGCTGGAGCATGTTGGTATTGAGGGTTAGGGTTAGGTACAGGAGAAACAAAAAGACTAGATTGAACCCAGATTGTGGTAAGTCATAAGGAGATATTAGAAGTGTTTGGACTGTGAGGTGACAAGTTCACCATGTAATGTCTGGCCTTGGGGCCTATGATTCTGAAACAGAAATCTAGTAAAATGCTTTTGCATTTGTACCTTCAGTATCCATTCTTCTTGGCACACATTTTTAGAATCATGAAGTATTTGAGGTTGATATCCTTTTATGTGGGCATTGAGCACGCAAGCCCTTTGAAATTGGAGGCTGCCAGGGTCCAGCATGTCTGCTGGTGTTTGCCAAGCATAAGCAAATAGACTTTAATTTTCATATACTATGGGCATCTGAAGTATACACAGTGGTACTCCATCATGTTTAATTTTATAGTCACTGTTAAATGGAATTTTTCAACTTCATAGGTCCCAATTTTTATATTGGCCTTACTGATTTTTAAAGAGAATGGTTACCATAATATCTCCATAATTGATAGTTTGTTAATAAATTTAATCTTGATTTGGCAAAATGTGATTCATAATTCAAATTACACAAGTCTGACTGCATTCTGCTCTATTGTTAAGAGGTTCCAATGAACACCTTAGGAATGTCATTAATGCAGATTATAAATGTTTGCTAATCTTTGATAATAAATTTACCATATTTGTTTGCAAGACTACGAAGTATTTGTTGAGTCTCACAATTGATTAGCTTTAAGACCAAAGCAAAAAAAAAAAAGTCACAACTTTCATTTTTCTGACCTGAAATTACTCTTTTGGTCTAAAATTTAATACAGAGTTTAATTAAGAGATCCACATTTCACACATTTTTCCCCGTTTCACAGAAAATGACGTTTCACTGGAATATGTATTGAACTTCCTTGTGGTATGATTTATGGATTATCACTGAGTTTCTGGGAACTGTTTTACTTAATTTTAATAATAGAATACTAGAAATGAAGAGAGCAAATAACATTGTTATCATTTAATATGTTCAATTTCATTAGTATGGATGATTGCTTATATGGGTTACCAGCCAAGGATGTGGAACACCTCCATGTCATTGTGGTATTCTTCTGGTAGATATACAAATTATTTTTAAAAAATACAGCTGTGCTGTATTTTATGGTTAATCTACATAAATCAATGACTTTTAGATAAATAATATATAAATCAAATCTTCCCAAGTAGAACTTTGAGAGCCTTGAAAATAATAATAGGCCACTAGTCATAAAATATCCCATAATGACTCTTATAATAGATTTGTTCTCTTAAAAATACAACGTTATGTTGTCTCTCGAGTACATTTATCTTTCATCCTGTCCTTGATCTAGATTTTTTTTCTGTACATTACCCATTATGTGCACTTTGCTTGGTGGAAAATATTTTTGGTTAATGAATTCAGCAAAGCTTTATTAAAACCTTCTTTGTATAAGGCACTCCAAAATATGGTGCTTCAAATATCAAACTTTTCTAATCTCTCTGATTACAGCCCACCAAAGAGGCATAATTTAAGAATTACTGGAAGAACTCTTTGCCTACAATATGCAGTCATGCACCACATAATGATGTTTTGGTCCATGATGGATCATATATATATGACAGTGGTCCTATAAGATTATAATATCATATTTTTGCCTTACCTTTTCTGTGTTTAGGTATATCTAGATACACAAATGCCATTGTATAACAATTGCTTACAGTATTCAGTACAGTAACATGTATAGGTTTATAGTCTAAGAGTAATAGGCTATATTATATAGCCTAGGTGTGTAGTAGGCTATATGCCATATAAGTGTGTGTAAATATACTCTATTATGTCTGCACAATGATCAAATCACTTAATGATGCATTTCTTAGAATGTGTCCCTGTTTCCCTGTTACGTGACACACACATGCATATTTCTCTATTGCCTATCTTGGCCTGACGCTTGTGACCAAAATATTTTATTTAAGAGATAGTATATTTTATTCAATTATTCTTATCCTTCCTAATTTCATAAGAATTTCAGAGAAAGACAGAGAGAGAGAGAGAGAGAGAGAGAGAGAGAGAGAGAGAGAGAGAGAGAGAGAGAGAGAGAGAGAGAAAGCAAAGATATCTGAACAGAGAACAAAAGAAAAAGTAGATGGAACCATGAAACCAAGGGTAGGCCAAAAACATAAAGTACTGAACACTTATTAGAACTGTTTGTCTCTGATACTTTTGACATTTTTAGTAGAAGAGAGGGAGAGAGAGAAAGGAGGGGAGGGGACAAAGAGGGCAGGATCAGTTGCCTGAATAACACATATTTTAAAATAAAGTTATTTAGAAGAAGCCAAACTTTCTTCTCCTATGGACCCTCATAAAAAGAATACTTGTGATGTAGTGAAATATCCTCCAGTAGTAAAAACATCATTGAGTGCCATAGATTTGTTTCTTAGAGTCCTTCAATTTAGCAGGAACTGGTAACAAGTCAATAAATGTATCTCTACAAGAGATCCTATTAGAGAGTGATCAGAGAGTAATTGGTCCATTGAGTTACAACACTGTCCTGTGGCCATACTTAGGAGAGCTAAAGATTTAGGCATTAGCAATTTGTGCGTGTGTGTGTGTGTGTGTGTGTGTGTGTGTGTGTGTGTGTGTGTGTGTTTGTGTGTGTTTACATAACACCTAGAAGAGGACTGGCTTTTTAGTTGTAGGCCAGAAGAGAGACTCTGCTAGGGAGGACGGGATACATGGGGGGATTTGGGGTTGAAAAAAAGAGCAACTGAAAAGGCAATTGCCTCAGTGTTTTCTTTGGAGCCGTCTATGTACATGGCTAGATTTTAGAAGTGCAAAATATTCTAAAGTTGCATTATTTTTACTACTGCTGTGGCAAAAAAAAAAAAAAAAAAGACTGGAGGAAAATTTTCATTAGCAATTCCTGAGTCACCTATGCTATGCAATACATGAGACAAGAAGTTCATCATAAACTTCCTATTACATGAAGTTCATTATTTGAATAAAAAAGGAATTCATTCTGTGTGAGTGTGTTTGTGCATGTAGGGGCAGTGCTTAGACATATAATGTCAAGCGAGAAAAAAATGAGACTCAAAAGAGGGTACATACTTTATGAGTCCATTAATATTAAGTGCCACAACAGAAAAAAGCTACCATATGCTGTTAGAGGTTACCTTAGGATGGGAATAGTGATTTGAAGAACAAGAGGGAGCTTTGGAGTGCTGCTGATGTTCTGTTTCCAGATCTGTGTGTAGAGAATGTAAGTGTGCTGTTATTCGTTGACCTGTGCATTGATCAAATGTACACTTTTCTCTGTGTTTATTATATGTCAGCAAAAAGTTTTTGTTTAAACTATGGAAATGTCTCTCACATATTGGAATATTGCTAACCTAATTATGCCTCTGCCATCCTTTTCCAACTTACCAGCATGCAGGAGAAAAATTGATCACTGTTTCCAAAGAGCAACATATTTGTCATTGGATTTCAGCTCCTTCCCTTTCCACTTTCTCTCAGGCTTACCTGACAGAATACACACACATCTCAATTTTTTGTGCTGCACTTGACTGCACTTTACGGATATTGAGTATTTTGCAAATTGAAGGTTTGTGGTAATTCTGCTTCAAGCAAGTCTGTGGGCACCATTTTTCCAACAGCATGTGCTTACTTCATGTCTCTGTGGCACATTTTAGTAATTATCACATTTTAAACCTTTAAAATTATTATTATGTCTTTTATGGTGATCTGTGACCCATGATTTCTGATATTATTGTAGTTGCTTTGAGACACCATGAGCCACCCATAGAAGATAGTGAACACAATCAATAAATATGTTCCACTGCTCTGCAGATCAGCCTTTTGTATCTCTTTCGCTCTCCTCAGCCCTTCATATTCCCTAAGAGACAACAATATTGAAATGAGGTCAACTAATAACTCTGCAATGGCCTTTAAGCTTTCAAGTAAAAGGAAGAGCCACACATCTCCCATTTTAGATCAAAAGTGAGACTGTATTAAGCTCAGTAAGAAAGATATGTTGAAAGCTAAAATAGACCCTCTTGCACCAGTTAGCAACATTGTGAATGCAAAGAAAATTTCTTGAAGGAAATTAAAATTTTAAATGAAAATTTGTATGTTCATTCTAGTGAACACACAAATGATAGTAAAGTAAAACAGTCTTATTGCTGATATGGAGAAAATTTTGGTGGTCTGGATAGAAGATCAAACCAGCCACAACATTCCCTTAATGCAAAGCCACTTCTCAAAAGATGACACTCAAACAGCCAACAGACACATGAAAAATTGCTCAGCCTCACTAATCATCAGAGAAATGCGAATCAAAACTATAATGAAATACTAACTCCAGTAAGGATGGCCAATAATAAGTTAAAAAAAAAAAAAAAAACAGATACACGGGTAGAGAAAAGGGAATGCTTCTACACTGTTGGTGAGAGTACTAGTTCAACCTCTATGGAAAGCAGTATGGCGATTCCTAAAATAACTAAAATTTGATCTTCTATACCATCCTGCAATCCCTCTTCTTGGAATATACCCTGAGGAACATAAATCATCTGTAAAAAAGACACTTGCACTCACATGTTTATTGCCACACTATCCACAACAAAAACATGGAACCGACCCTACTGCCCTAAAAAAGTGAACTGGATAAAGAAAATGTGGCACATATACATGATGGAATATTATACAGTCATAAAGAAGAAAACAATCATGAACTTCACAGCAACTTGGATGGAGTTGGAGACCATCATCCTAAGTGAATCATCACAGAGGTGGAGAACTGAATACCGCATGCTCTCACTCATTAGTGGGTCTTCAACATCAGTCATATAGCACAAGGAGGGTTCAGCAGTCACTGGGCACTCCTTGAGGAGGGAGAGAGGCAGGAGAGTGGAGTCACATGATAACGCAAAGGGTACTTGGGTCATTACCAGGAGTAATGAGGGCCAGTTAGAAGCCCAAACTTCAACAGCATACAGCTTACTTATGTAGTTAATTCTCACTTGTACCCAACATTTCTTTTTTTTTTTTTTGAGTTGGAGTCTCACTCTGTTGCCCAGACTGGAGTGCAGTGGCCACTCTCGGCCACTGCAGCCTCGACCTGCTGGGCTACGGAGATCCTTCCACCTCAGCCTTCCAAGTAGCTGAAACCACAGGTGCGCGCTACCCCACCTGGCTAATTTTTTGATTTATTGTAGAGATGAGGTCTCACCAAGTTGCCCAGATGGGTCTCAAACCTGCAGGCTCAGGCAATCCACTCACCTCAGGCTTCCAAGGTGCGGGATTACAGGCTGAGCCACCGAGCCCGGCTGTACCCCACATTTCTATAATAAAATAAAATTAAAAAGAAAACAAAAACAAAGAAAAGTTCTAGCTCTCTTCAATTCTTTAAAAGCTGAGAGAAGTGAGAAGTTGTAGAAGAAACACTGTAAGATAGCAAAGGTTGGTTCATGAGGTTTAAGTAAAGAGGCTCTCTCCATAACATAAAAATGCACGATAAAACAGCAAGTAATGATGTAGAAGCTGCATTCAGCTATCCAGGAAACCTAATTAAGAATTTGATGATACTGCTGGGGTGGAGAGTAGGGGATGGAACACAACATCAATAAGGGTACCTGATCTCAGGCACAGTGGGGACCAAAGGGAGGCCCAAACTTTACGTGTACAATGACCACTTCTATATCTAATCCTGAGTTGTACCCGACATCTTAAAAAAATTTTTTTGATGAAGGTGGCTACTCTGAACAACAGATTTTCAGTGTAAACAAAACAGCCTTCTATTGGAAGAAGATACTATCTAGGATTTTTATAGCTAGAGAGGAGAAGTCAATCTGACTAGATAGCTTCAAAGGAAAGGGTGCCTTTATTGTTAGGGCTTAATGCCGCTAGTGACTTTCAGGTGAAGTCAATACTCATTTACCATTCCAAAAATCCTAGAACCCTTAAGAATTATGCAAAGTTTACTCTGCCTAAGTTCTATAAATGGAACAACAAAGCCTAGATGGCATCACACGTGTTCACAACAAATGCTGAATAATTTTAAGTCCACTGTTGAGAGTTACAACTCATAAAAAATATTTCTTTCAAGATATTCCTGTTCATTGACTATGCACATGACTACCCAAGAGCTCTGAAAGAGATATAAAAGGAGATTAATGTTTTTATGCCTGCTCGTACAACATCCATTCTGTAGCTCATGGACCAAGGAGTAAGTTTGGCTTTAAAGTCTTATTATTTAAAAAACACATTTTGTGGCCTGGTGCAGTGGCTTATGTCTGTACTCCCAGCACTTTGGGAGGCCAAGGTGAGAGAATTGCCTGAGCCCAGGAGTTCGACACAAGCCTAGGCAACATAGCAATGTCTTGTCTCTGCAAACAAACAAACAAAACAACAACAACAAAGCAAGGCATGGTGGCACCCATCTGTTCTAGTTATTCAGGAGGCTGAGGCAGACCCCAGTAGGTCGAGGCTGCTGTGAGCCATTACCATGCCCTTGCACTCCAGTCTGGGTGACAGAGTGAGACTCTGACTCCAAGAACATTAAAATATTTAAAAAATAAAATAAAAATACATTTTGTACGTCTGTGACTGCCATAGATAGAGATTTCTCTGATGTATCTGGGCAAAGTAAATTCACCATTCTAGATGCCATTCAGAACATTTGTGATTCATGGGAGGAGGTCAAAAATGTCCACATTGACAGGAGTTTGGAAGATGTTAATTCCTACCCTCATGGAAGACATTGGCAGAACTCAAAACTTCAGTGGAGGAAGTCACTGCAGATGTGATAGAAACAGCAAGAGAACTAGAATTAGAAGTGGAGCCTGAAGATGTGACTCAATTGCTGCAATCTCATGATAAAGCTTGAATGGATGAGGAGTTGCTGCTTTGGATGAGAAAAGAAAGTAGTTTTTTGAGATGGAACCTATTCCTGATGAAGATGCTGTGAACACTGCTGAAATGACAACAAAGGATTTAGAATATTCCATAAACTTAGTTGATAAAGCAGTATCAGGTTTTCAGAGGATTGACTTGTTTTACACAAAATTCTACTGTGATTAAAATGCTTCAAAGAGCATCACATGCTATAGAGAAACTGATCATGAAAGGAAGAGTCACTTGATGCTGCAAACTTCATTTTTGTCTTATTTTCAGAAATTGCCACAACCACACCAACTTTCAGCAACCACCATCCCAATCAGTCAGCAACAATCAACATGGAGGCAAGATTCTCCACCAGCATAAAGATTACAACTTGCTTGCTCAGATGAACATTAACATTTTTAAGCAATAAAATATTTTTAAATTAAGGTATGTACAGCCAGGCTCGGTGGCTCAGCCTGTAATCCCGCACTTTGGGAGGCCAAGGTGAGTGAATTGCCTGAGCCTGCGGGTTTGAGACCCGCCTGGGCAATTTGGCGAGACCTCATCTCTACAATAAAAAAATAAATAAAAAAAGAAGGATCGCCAGAGCCCAGCAGGTCGAGGCTGCAGTGGTGCAGTGGCCGGCAGCGGCCACTGCACTCCAGTCTGGGCGACTGAGTGAGACTCCAAATCAAAATAAATAAATAAATAAATAAAAGGTATATACATTGTTTTTCAGACATAATGCCGTTGCACACTTAATAGACTACAGCGTAGTGTAAAAATAACTTTTATATGCACTGGGACCAAAAAAATTGTGTGACTATTATGATATTTGCTTTATGGTTGAGGTCTGGAACAAACTCGAAATATTTTTGAGGTGTTCCTGTATTTGTTTTTCTTTGCTGCATAAAGGTATAAAACTGAATTTAGGTAGCTTATTTAATGTTTGATGCCATTATTATTATTATAAACACCTTTGTATTATTTTACAAAATACTTTGCCCTGGTGGTTTCTCAAGACTGTGCTTAGTGTTAATTGGAAGTCAATGCCAATACTGAAAAATGAAGGGGATGGGAATCGGGTCTAGATGAGTTTTTCATGAGTTGTCTGGGAAAAAAAATTAGAACAGAAAAGAACATCTTGAAGGTATACCATGAAAATATCAAATATTTTTGAATGGGATAGTCTGTTCTAATTTTAGACAAAGTAATTTCTCTAGCACATGTGCTGAAGTGTTAAAAAATCTAATAAGATTTAACACTTCAAAGTCATTAACTAACTAATTAACTAATGAATCCACAGAACGGCTCTATGAGGTTTGTGTTAAATATCAACCATTTCACAGATCTATGTCATTTGGAAACTCTTATAGCTCTTTTTATCTCTGCTCTTTTCAAGGTCTTTAAAAAGAACTAATTATTATCATGTCTCCAGTGAAGGACATGTATCAAATTTCTCTCTTGAGAAAAGAAATGCAATGCTTTATGAAGTAAATTTCCAAACCAGTCAAATAACTCTGCCTTTCCTAGTAATGACTCCAAATCTCTTATATTCCTTCACCTCTGCTACCCTTTAATGTGCCCTGAGATTAAGAAAAAAAAATCCAATTTGTCTGCCTGCACATAGTAGGTGCTCAATAACTATTCATTGGAATTCTTCCTTTGTAATTCTTTGAATACCCTTGCCTAATTTAGCCATCAATTCACAGATTCAATTGGAATTATAAAATTTAAATATTGATATAGTGTTCTTTTCTTCAGCTGCCTAAATAACTTCACATTAGAAATGTATTAGTGAGTTATATAGGATGTTTGGTTTATTGTAATAGCAATGCATATTCTTTTGAGCACTGCAAATGGAAAGATATGGTATGTCCAAATTTGGGGTAGAGAAATGAAAGATAGAAAGGAAAAGTGAAGGAGTGGAGAAGAAGAGGAAGGGAGGACGAGAGAGGAAAGAAAGAGTCAGAGAGAAAGAGAGAGAGCGAGAAATAGAGGACCGGGCAGACATTAGGGCAATGTTTTAAACAGAGATTTAAAGGATAATGGAGCCAGTTCCTTAAGTAGTGCTTATAAAATGGAAATGATACTGAATTATTAGAAAAAGCCAGGACTAATAACAAAATTTTTCTGTTGTGGTGCAAGAGTGTTACAGAATAATACTTAATACATTAAGTCCATTAAAGGATATTAACAGAGAGCTTCCAAATTGCTTGTAGGCCCTTTTCAGGTTTGATTTAATGCTTGATAAATTCTTTAGGGGCATTTAATCATTTGTGATACATTGCAGACTTGGCAACTTAAGTGTTTAATTTGAAAACTTCCACTTTGCCATTCAAATCGACTGGCTCCATTGTAAAAACATCTAGTGAAAGAGGGAAGAAAACCAATTTTTACTGAGCACCTGCTGTGCCTACAAACATATGTTATCTCAATTTATCCTCAGAATTGCCCTGGGACGTGGAGTACTATTCCCATTTTACAGATGAGGAAACATGCCATGCTATGCTGCTAGACTAACAAGTACTGCACCCCAGGTTTATTTAACTCCAGGTTTAAATAGATTCAAAATCTGTTTTCTCTCCCCTACACCCTGAAATAAAAAGTCTTCCATGTGCAGATTTAATTTGAATAACTTTAAAACCCTGCAGTCCCCATGTATCTTAAACTGGTTTTGCAGGAATTTATTTGTATATGCTCACATACTAGTATAATACAAACTTGGATACAAGCACCTTGTCTGTTCTGTCATTTTTTGTTTTTGTTTTTAAAATTTCTTTTGTTGGCCCCTTCTTTTAGCCACACTCAGCTCACTCAGCTTGAATTCTGGCTGGCACAGGCAGTGCGGTCAAGGCTGCAGCTGTTAGCATCCCCTCCTCCCATGCTCATCATGAGTTCTGCAAATGAGCCCTGCAGACTGATACTGCGTTCTGCAGTTTATTTGACAAATAGCTTTTGTGGCCTTTGATTTTTTCATATCACTTATAAATTCTGGCAACAGACAGGCTGTTTGTCAGATTCAAATTCCATATATTTGAAAGGAAAGAGTTGAAGATTCCTGCGTTCAAAGTGGACTCTAACCTTAAGATTTATTTGTAAATTTTACTTAAAACTACCTTGTGAGGAACCTAAAATATTCTCCTGGTGGTGCCTAGCTACAAATTATTTCTATCCTTATGTCATAAATCTTGATAATATGTCTTTTAAAATGCACCTGAGAAATGTATTTCGTGTTTATAGTGCTGGATTTTAGTGAGTCAAATTGTGTTCAGGCAGTATGTTTGCCTCTTCACGTTCTGTGACACTGGAGTAAAATGGAGACTTCGGTCATTCAGCTGCAGGCTCTAAGAAAGTCTGTTGTAACTGTGCATTTTAATGAACCGAATCAGCTGAGGAAATGTTGTCTCTCTACTGTGGTGTAGCTGTCTGCCTTGTAAAGTACCTCCCTGGTTAAACAGAGGACTTCTATTTCTTAAACTGTCTTTCCCTCATCGTCTTTAAGAGTGTCGAGCTTTTTCTTTTTTCTTAAATTACAGGTGGAAAAGGTTTAATTGACTCCAAAATGATTCTCTAGCAAATTCAGTTGACTTTTTTAATACTTTGAGCTACAGTGTAGTTACTGCAGGATGTATACTGTTAGCGGGACACAAGCATTTATAAACCTAAATCTATTTTGTTGTATTACCAGAGATAGCATCTGCACACGATACAGTTGAAATACAAATTGAAGATCAGACAGTTTTTTTTTTAACTTATCAGTAGGCCACTGTGAGTTGAACCAACAAAATGGGTATAATTTAACCATTGATTATTTTTGTACAACACTGCTACATTTTAAAACTGAGTGGACTATGAGAAGGTAGTCATGGTTCAAGGAGTTATGTGCAAATTTGATGTCTGGAAATATAATTTGTGGGCCTCATATTTAAAGCTTCTGAATACATCTTGTCAGAAATGTCTTGCCTCTACAATTGGTTATAGGTTAGTTAACCACTGGGCTTCTTTAATTCAGCTGTCAACAGAGACTCCATTTAGAAACTTTGAAGTAGACTAATACAAATTTCAGAATAATGGTGTTTCATCTTTTCATATGATGTGTCATGGAGACCAGGTCCCTCTCTACCTGAGCTGGACCAAGCAGATTCCAGTACTGAAAATGACAACGAATACAAAACCCAACCACCTCTTTTACTTCTTTCTCTTTAAAACAATGGGAACAAACAAGCTTGAAATAAAAAATTTAAGAAAACACAGGGTATATCTTAAGCAAGAGGGATGTAGGTTAGAGGTAAAAAATGATACAATGATTGTTGAGAAGCCCTAGAATGAACTATGTGAGGGACTGAGAAATGTAGCTCATGGAAGACTGTTAAAAGTACAATAAAATCAACTTGGAATTTCAGATAGAAAGTAAGAAAATGGACTGTAGGGTTCTAAAACATCCTTGTAACTACAAGTGTTTATGACTAAAGGAAAATTTTATGTCAATTCTCTTATTACACATGTTCCAAAAATGAATCTTCTGTGTTGATGGCAAAAATCACCATGGTAGCTGGGCTCGGTGGCTCAGTCTGTAATCCTGCACCTTTGGGAGGCTGAGGTGAGTGGATTGCCTGAGAACACGGGTTCGAGACCCGTCTGGGCAGCAAGACCTCATCTCTACAATAAATCAAAAAATCAGCCGGGCGTGGTAGTGTGCGCCTGTAATTCTGGCTACTTGGAAGGCTGAGGTGGAAGGATCTCCGGAGCCCAGCAGGTGGAGGCTGCGGTGGCCGGGAGCAGCCACTGCACTCCAGTCTGGGTGACAGAGTGAGACTCAAACTCGAAAAAAAAAAAAAAAAAAAAATCACCATCGTCCAGAGCCTGAGCAATACCTCACAAGAAAAGGAACATTTGGATGGTCTACCAATCTGCCCTACTTTACCAATCCTAATTAAAATGCAACTTAAAGGTATATTAGAGAGGACATCATTTTTATTTCCGAACTTGAACTACAATTTACAAAATTACAGTTCTTCATTTATAGACCCAAACAAAACTATCTAATACAAATAGAATATTTTTACTTCCTCTTACATTAAATGATTAGACTGTGTCATTTTAATTGTTACTTTTGTAAGAAATAAAAACTATTAGTTTTTTTTCTTTTAACTCAGTCTGAAGGTGCATATTCAAGTTGTATAGATTGACTTATAAGTTAATTTGGATAGAGAGGAAATTAAAAGAAATTTTAAGTGGAAATGAAAGAAAGAAAAGTAATTTAGTGAAAAGGAGTAAGGGGATGAACAGCAGGGAGGAAAGGAGAGGCTGAGAAAAGGGCTCATGCTTCCATTCCATGTAATCTAACACGCTTTCTGCATGTCTATGGTTAGGAGATAAGAAAAGATGAGCATTACTACTTGTCACCTACCTAGTGTTGGAAGTTTAAAGCCTCCAGTAGAAGAATTGCTTTGGAATTATATAAAATCAGCAAGTCAAAGACCTAGTCTCTGAGGTAATACAGGGTGCTCTGTAGGCGTGGTAAGAGAAGAGAGACCTCAGTAAAACCTTGTACAACTGGGGATGTAGAAGGTGACACTCAAGCTAAAGAGCCAAGGACCTTTCTGAGGAGGAGGTGGGCAAAGAGAGGTCACAAATAATAGATGGCTTTTCAACAAAGGTCGACTACCCAATCTCTACTGAAACAAGGTGTATTCATATTTAGAATTAAATATTACTTCTTTGTTTCACTCAAAAACCACAGAGCCTAGGTCTTTGGCTTTCTGATTATACACATTTCCAAAGTAACTATTCTACCAGAGACTGTTGAGTCATTTTAACATACCCCCTAAAATGTTCATAGCTTCGGAAACTATTGCAAGGAAATCAACCATTGGTAGATCATTCACAAGATAGAATAAAGTTAAATCAGGACATGATTCTTTAATTTTTTTTTTTTTGGTAAGAATACAGTTTACACTTGAACAACATGGGTCTGAACAGCATGGGTCTATTTATACGTGGATTTTCTTCTGACTCTCACCCCTGAGACAGCAAGAACAAACTCCTCCTCTTACTTTTCCTCCTCAGCCTGTTCATTGTGAAGATGGCAAGGATTAAAGACCTTTATGATGATCTACTTCCACTTAATAAACAGTGAATATATTTTCTTTTTCTTATGTTTTTTTTCCTCTGGCTTACTTTATTGTAAGATACAGTGTAGAAAATATATCACATGTAAAATATAGGTTGATTGATTGTTTAAGTTATCAGCAAGTTTTCTGGCCAAAAGCAGGTTATGGGTAGTTAAGTTTTGGGGGATTCAAAAGTTATATCTGAATTTTTGACTGTGCAACGGATTGGTGCTCCTACACCCTGTGTTGTTCAAGGGTCATCTGCATTTTCTGAGGCTAGTTAGTTGATAAATGAGAAAACTATATATACTGAAAAGGTATAAATAAAATAAACATCAAAATGTATATATTGACTACATGAAGAAATATGAATTTGAACAATTAAGTTTTATAGAGTTGAAATACTTGCTGCAGATTGTTTATAACAATAACCATGTAATAATGACCAGAAAAATCAATTCAACAAACCCTTATTATGAATAAAAGATTGTGCCAATCACACTGGAAGAAGAAAGAAAAGAAGAGATGGTCCATTTCCTCAAGAAGGGAATACAGACACATGAATAACTCGAACACAAGACAGCCTGTGATGTAGTCTCTGATACAGGTACAGCACACCTTAGAAAAGAGGGAAGGACACGATTAAAAAGACTTCTGGAATGAGTAGGATTTGAGTTAGATCTTTTATAGAAACGCTCAGGAATTGACAGGAGGACTTGGGAGGGAGAAAAGACGTTTCTTACAAAGAAAACTTCTCGAGAAAAGCACAAAGGTAGGGAGCCATGTACTGCTTCAAGAACTGGCCAGTGATAGAGCATGGGAAATAATACGGATAAAGATGGTGATTCATTGGGCTTTGTTAGGAGGTTTAGTGCATTGGTTCTATATGCCACTGGCACTCTTCAGTATTAACTATGTACCTATATGTCCCTGGGCTTATTATAGTTTAGATGCTATTTCTTGAAAGCCTACCAAGAATTTGCTTATCCTTCTAAATAAAAATATAGTGAAATATGACTATTAAAGCATGTTGTGAGGCCAGGCGTGGTGGTTCATACCTGTAATCTCAGCACTTTGGGAGGCTGAGGCAGGAGGATTGCTTGAGCTCAGGAGTTCAAAACCAGATTAGGCAGCATAGCGAGACCTTGGCTCTACCAAAAAAAAAAAAAAATTGGTGTGGTGGTGCATGCTGGTTGTTCCAGCTACACAGGAGGCTGAGGCAGAAAGATCACCTAAACTCTGGAGGTTGAGGCTGTGGGGAGCCATGGTCATGCCACTTCACTCCAGTTTGGGGGACAGAATGAGAGTCTGAATAAAAAGAAAACCTGTTGTGATACTGAAACTCATAGCAGTTGGAGCTAATGAAGGGAAGGAGAAAGTTACTATTGTATGCCAATATCTGTACAATGTGATTTTATCTACATCATCTCATTTTATCTTCTTGGGATATTTTAAAGTTTCAAATTAAATAATATATAAAATGTACCTAGAAAAAAGCACATAAAATTATAAGAAATATATATTCTTTGCCCTCTTGCAACAATTCTGTGATTACATTGTTTTACACATTTGTATTAATTTGAAGCAGTTGAGACTCAAGTTTTTGCAATTACTAAGTGCCAGAAACAAAATTCAAACTACTTCTTCCTGGATCCATATCCCAAGTTCTTTCTAGTAAACAAAATTGTCTCTCCATGAAAGAAAATCTAAGAATAAATCTTGTGTATAATGTCAATTCACTGATGAAATTCTTCAAATATAGTTTACTGAATGAAATATGAATTCTTTGCCCTGCCTTAGTTCCTTTGGGAAGGCCCACTTTATGTTTGAGAATAATACAAAGAAATCTATATTGAATGATTTCAGAAGTGCTTGCAAAGTCATTTGCCCCTTAAAGCACTTTTCCCAACCCTGATGTTTACACCTGCTCTTAGCTTATGACTTTTTTTAGCCCTTAGCTAAAAGCTTTTATCTCTACAGACAGGTGTCCTTGTAAGGCACAATAATACTGCTGTAGATCTGGGAGCAGACATTTAGTAAGGCATAAGAAACCAAGAGAGTCCTGGGTGCTACTAGATGGAGGTATTTTAGTAGAGATACTACTTCTAAATAGAGAGAAAAAAAATATCATGGAAAGAGGAGGCTGAGAAGACACAAGGCAGATATCCCAGATTTGACTAGATTGCACTGTAGAGACAAGTCCAATCTGTCTGTTGGATCGCTCCAATCATAACACTGACAAATTACACTGTGACTTTCTGACAGGATCAACATTTTATTGGAAGTTCTAGGAAAGCAGGCAAAATAGTGCACGCACAGAATGAAGAAAAGATCTGCAGGCAGAAATTGACACAAAACAAAGCCCCAAAATCTCTGTTGACAATGGGGAAATGGAAGGAGTGAGAAACTCTAATTAAAGAATGTGATGTCAAACTTGGAGGGTAATTAGCTGTCAAGAAAGTGGGTAACAGGGTGTCCATCATTTGAAATTATTTTTAAGATTAAGAAATGTACAATATGAGCTTTGATTATTTTTCATCTACCTTGACCTTTCCTTTTAAGTTTATATCTAGCTTAAAGCTTTTGCATTTCTGTGTAAACTAATACAGACTCTGTGTGTTCAACCATATAAACGACCAGAGTAAACTCATAAAAATATATGAAGGTTTTTACATTTTACTACTCAATCCTCCCTGTACAAGTCCATAGTTCTAAGTGCATGTTGCCTTTTAATGACATGAGATGGGCTGGAGTCGGTGCCACAGGCTGGGAGGAACACTGTATGGATAGATGAGAATTTAGCTAGCAGAAGGATATCCTAATGTTAAATCACTGAAAATCTTTTGCTAAGGAGATCTGGAAATGCATAATTTGGCTTGAGAAGCCCCATGTGGGTGGAGTATAAATTATCTTAGGGCAGTCTTATGAAGAAATGGAAAGTATAGATTTAATCAGTGAAACTTATAGGAAGACAGAGTCAATTTAAAGGCTTTGTTCACATATTTAAAAAAAAGATCTGAGCTTAGGAAAGATATAAAAAGCTTCTTATCAAATCATGAGAAAAAATGTATATAAACTTTTGGTACATAATAAAGATTTGATTACACACAAAGACACACACATACACACACAGATGTGTAATAAAATGTAGATAATCACTTGATAAGAAAGATAGATTATTTTCTTCATAAGCATCTATAACACACCTAGCTTAGTGAAAAGCAAAAATATATATGTCCTCTACCATATTACACAGATCTTTAAATATTCTATTTACTCATAATTCAGTGATTTTACCCAATATTTTGGCAGTACACAAATAAAATATTTATACTTTTTCACTTTACAATTTTTAAAAAATTGGGTAAGATCCCTTGCATAAATTGGCAAGTTCTTGCAACACTGATCTCAAAGTGCTGATTTAGTTTTTAAACTTACTGGAGAATTTATGCAATTGTAACCTTCTTAGAGAATATTTCACTGTTGTAAATATTTTTGCTGTTGAAATTTAAAGTTTTCACGGTTGTAATCTCATCACAGATTTATCAGAATTTTTTAAAGCCACTCTACTTCTTCAATATCAACACAATGTATTCCACAAGTTTCCTTTAAAGTTCTTATGAGATTCTGATTGATTACATCAAAATGGGGGGGGGGTGTAAACATACATTCCTTTTATAAAGTATTTAGAGCATTATTAATGAAAAGGAGCACTTTTTAGCTCTGTTTGGGACCACTCAGTTGATGCTATGAACACCACTCAATATAGTTCAGCCTTGTGATACTGTAACTATAACCTCACTGTCTGAGGACATTTTCTTTTTACTTCTACTTCATTAATAAGCTTCAGCACCAAGAATGCTGAATAAGGATTTATATTTAATTGAAGACCTTTGCTCTTTATTGGTAAAATGTATTTTACACCCTGGATAGATGTAATTAGTGTGATGAAGCTTTGACAAAAGTTGTCTTTGCTAAATGTAGTATTTGCCTTATCGTTTTATACATAAGGCCAAAAAAATTGCATTTTTACCCCCGAGAAGATAAAATTCTGATTGTTGGGATAAATGTTTCTGATTGATGAAATACAGTTGAGTTCTCCCATACATAAAGTTCTATACTTTGTTTTCTAGGATTCAGCTAATTAATAAGGAAAATAGTAAGTTTTGATACTGTGCCAGATTGGTAATTCAACTCTATTTCCTTTCTTCATTTGAAAATCAGAAGATATTATAGAGTTATTTTGGACTGTAGAGGAATAATAATATCAGCCAACTTTAAATTCGTTTTACATTATAATATATTTAATGCAATTTTGTAACTTTTCTATTGGAGATAATGCCACTCTTTTGAGTGGAATGACCAAATTGTGTTGATTTACATGAAGGGAGACTTTTTAAATGTAATATAGGAATTAGAGGATTCTTTCAAACAAAGTGAACAACAATTTAAACGGAGCAAGGAGTAAGAGAAATCCCTTCTCCCTTTCAGTGGGAGATCCTGAAAATAAAAAGAAAACAGAGAATTGTCAAGAAAGTTATTAATTATCATTACAATGCTTGCTGGAAAGGATAAGATAGAAGTTCGTTTTCTTTTCTTCCCCCTCAATAAAATGGATTATCATTGCTTATAGGAGTTCCGTTGTTAGGAAGCACAATTGCAAAATACATTGCTCTTGCTTAGTCTTGTATTGTGACCCAGATATTCCTGTTTTTTCTGTGTTCCTAGAATGTTTCTCATGTGTTCAAGCCTAACTCAAGAACATCCATCTGTGACTATGAAGTTAAAATGGCATAACATTCACAAATGCTTTTTCCCCTGAAAAACCACTATCCTCTCTGCTCTCTAGAGATGTCATAGGAACTCAACTGTCAGAGACGAACAGTTTGTGTCTACTTAAATTAGAACAATTTTGGAAATTCATCTGTTACTTCATACTTGATAAGACCAGCTATATCCAGTGGAAAAAAACTGTTGGTCATTCTTGGATGAATTAAGTATTTAATTTTGCATAAGCAATGACTCACAAAAAAACTCTTGTACTTTTATACTATATTTTTATCCGGTGATTTTCAAAAATTATAATCGATAAATCAGTGCTAATTCCTATACTAGGAGGAGATCGTGGGACAGTCTACCATGCTGTTGGGAAGGGGGAAAAAGTCTCAGAGGAAGTGTCATGAGATTGATACCAGAAGGTCTGCTAATCCCACAATAACATGTTATGAGCAATTAATTTTTGCTTATTAATGTTATTATCTTGCCATATAAACATTATATTTATGCAGTATAAGGTCAGTGAGGACTGAACACTGTGAAATTGGGGAGGGAATAGACAGGGAAACCTCTACATTGATTGAAAGCCCTCACCATACTGACCTGATTTGGGACACAATTAGAATTTTGATTTAATAGGATCAGTTTTTGTTTCAGTGCTCTCTGGTTGGCATCTTTATGTTTCTTATACATGATGATAATTATTAATAAAAAACCTTAGATTTGAATAACATGGGGTAGAAGAAGCTGTGTTTATATGGAAATCAAAGGTCAAAGACAAAACTTAAGTTCTAGACTCATATTGATATAAAATGGGTTTGAGCTTCTGTCACAGAGACATTAGTGATTTCTTGATGTCTCATGCCAAATAGAATGTCAACAAGCACAGCTGAGTATCTTACTAAGGGCTTTTTGAAAATGACAGTTGCCATTTTAGAATTTTACAAAGTGCTTTTCACATTTGGTCCTCCCAATATCCATGAGCAGTCAATTGAACATACCTATTTTACCCATGTGGAACTTCACGTCCAGAAAGCTAGGAAATTTGTCTGAGATCACTAGATCAGTAAGTGTCAGAAAAACTGTAATTTACATCTAAGTCCGGTATTCTACTAATCAAGGCTGTGATATTTTCCTTAAATAAAAAAATTAAAAACTATTTTTATTTAGATCATCTCTGTAGTATTCTACCCAACTATACAAAATTTTCAATGATTTTAATGGCTAAGCAAAATTTGTGTCCAATTCTATAGGCTGTTATTGTTAGGGAAACAGTGATTTTCACCTGTGTATTATTTTCAGTTGGTTTCCAAGAGCCACTTGACACAAGCGTCTTAAGATCCAGTCATCTTATTTCTCTTACAACATTGGTCATTCAAATTTGCCAATATTATTTTTTGTGCTCATGGTTTCTCTCAACTGTCTCTGTTTTTTAATGTATATAGGTAAGAGAATACAAGAATAGCAAAACTCTGTGGTTTTGCTATGGATCTAGATTTTAACGAGAACTCAGGAAAAAAAGGATTAGAATAAGCCACACAGCATCTGAATTTTCATTTCTCATGGCTCAATTCTTCTCATTTGTCCTGTCTGGGATTCATTTTATCTTAGGCTTCATGACCTGATGCTTCTTTCTCGTGCTAGTCTAATCCACACTTTAAATAAACTATTTGAGTTTTCATCTTGGTAAATGTCAAAGGAAGAAAAGATATTTCATGCACCTAAAAACTCTTGCCAAATCCATGAATCTGACTCTGCATTATCCTTCTCCAGAAGGAGAACATAATTTCATTATCCATGAATCATCACCTCTTAGACTGTAACATCATTGTCAGAGAGCCTAATAGAACCAGTGTTCAGCTAGCTGAAAAGGGGGAGGGAGGGAGAAAGCACTGGGGCAAAGCACAGGTCACTGGCACAATCAGCAAGCTGGAGAGTCTTAAAGCCGGAAGAGAAGGAGAGACCGTCTTCCCCGATACCTCTGATATACCCACTGAGTAGTAAATAACTGTTGCTGACTCTTTCAATATTAATATTGAAATTTGTTTTCCCCACCCAAATTACACTGAATGTCAGCATACTGCTGATGAAAAATATTAACCCATTTAATAAGAATATCAGAAATTTTGGTCAGAATTGATGAATATAAACATTTAAAAATATTTCTTATCTGATATTATTTCCTTATTACTCAATTTGCGTCTTTGGACGCTTATTTCTAGGCCTCAGTACCAGTTCTGTGGCTTCTGTTCTGGTTTTACCAAAAAACTCAATGTGCAAAATATAACTTTCAAAAATTACATTATAATTATATTTCCAAGGGAAATTAACATAATAAAATTCAAATCTGCTATACTGATTTAAAAAAATATATGTTATAAACCACGTTTACATAAGGATTCAGGATGAAAAGCTAAAATGTGCATGAATAGCTGTAGTTAGTCCAAACAGCCACTGGAGGTCACTGCTGCTCCACAGAAATACAGTTTATTGCCTGCCTACTTAGGTAGTTGATTCACCAAATCAAGTAAAATATGATTTAAATTCTTTGAAAAGATGTAATGTCAACATCCTTGGAAAATACAAACTCATTTAAATGGGATATAACTTGCATAAGTATTGCTTGGAAGACTGTAGCTCTGGGACTATTAACTTCATGCTGTGGAAGCACTATATATGTACCGGGGTTAATAAAAAGGGAAGAAAACCACATGCGGTTCAGAGACTAAACCCCATTTCATCTCGCTTTTGGTAAAGCAAAGTATTGACTGAATCTATTCTGCATTCATGCATCTCTGTTGTATAGTTCAACAGGTCAGGTTATTTATGTAACTGTTGTTGTCTTTGAGGGAAGCCAGATATTTTATGTATATTTGCATTAGAAGAATGAATATCAATCACATTTCTCTAAGATGCAATTAGTTTGAAATCCTTATGAAAATAGATTTATGGTGTGTCGTCTAGAAAGTGCCATGAGGTGGAGGTGAGGGCAACAAGTTTTGATCAGGAGAACATTTGCCAGTTGGCTGTGTTAAACTTACAGTGATAAATTAGTTATTGTTTAACCTACAAGAATTACATATTTGCACTCTGAAGATGCTGAGAACTAGTGGGGTGAGGGGGGAGGATATAACTTTTCTGGAAATTTCATATCCCAAGTCAAAATGAATTTGACCACCTAAAGAATTTTATTTTGGTTCTTATCCATCATTAAGTTTATGAGTAAAGTTAGGCATTAAAAAATGGCCAGCTTTCAAAATGTTGGTCATTCATTTAATCTTAGATTGTACATACCAAGTAGCTTTAAATTTTGGAAATATTTTTCAATGTACCAAGCATATTTTCTATATACCGGTAGCACCACAGCATCAAGAATTTATAAGAATTCAAAAATATAAGTATGCTTTGACTAAATGTATTTGGTATCCATCACAAATGAGGCAGAAGGTCAAGTCAAAGAATAGAAATGGGCTTTCTCACTTTAAGACTGCATTTAATTAATACAATCATCTTGAGTACAGATCAAATGAGGCTGGCAAAGAAAATTTTTTAGATGAAATATGTATTTACTAACACTTTATGAAAAATGTAAAATTACAACTTCAGTGAAAAACATCACAGTAAGCTCAGTCATTCAGTAAGCTGTGAGGAAGTATCTGCATATTAGCCAATTGGGAATATGTGACTATTTGACATTGATAAATGTATATCCAACAGTTATTCATGGGTAAACATATTGTAACTATGATGCTTTTCTGAACTGGCATCTATTGTATTATTAAATCAATATCAAAGTACCTGATTAATTCACTTTAAATATTTTTTCATTATTGCTTATAAAAGTATAATTCTAGTAATCTTGCTTCCTTGCAAGTATATTTCCTGATGACTTGCCTAGATTTTTCCTCTCAGCATATGAAAAACCTCCAAACAATATAAAAATGTTAGTAAAAATAGTCATTCACTTTTTCTTTTTTGCTGCAGTGATTCTGTTTTGAAAGAACAGGGACATGGTTAAAGATGTAGGGCTTGACAAGCCACAGTAAATGAAACAGCCTCAATGTTGCAATTCCTGATTTTTGCTCCTATAATAGAGCTGTTCATTTTGGAGGATGAAAGAGGATACAAACAAAAGGTATTTTTCTAAAACCTTAATAGACTGTGGTTCAAGTTACTTAAATACAGAGACTATGATATCCGTGCTGCAGTCAATAAACTTTCACCAACCACATAAAAACACGCATGCAGCTTGCAGATTGCCAACAGGGTCTGTACAGAATTGTACCGATGGATGAGTTCACAATACAGATGAACACAGGGACATTGTAATGTCAGCAATAGGAAAGCAACAGAGAACTGTCCTAGTATTGGCCTTTCTTCCTCTAAGATTTATTTTATACATTTATTAAGGTATTATCAAAGTCGTCCTCTTTAGTGAGGCTGAGGGTAGAAAACATGTCTTGGAATGTGTTCTCTTTACACATTTGAATTAAGTGTCAGTCATTAGGGGACTGGCATGTGCAGGGCATGGGATGGAACACAACAGGACAACCTGACAAATCCTCACAGAAGAACAGGACAGAGCTAATGATTCCACTAACCATGGGAGGGCTTGTGAAAAGCTGGAAAGAGAAATTCGGGTAAACTCCCAGCCACATGTATGTGGTAAGTTGCCATCCCATTTGCAAAGCTTGTCTCTGAAAACTCCCTGATGTAAGGAGCAGTGGAGAAATCTGCCTCCTTAAATTTGCCTCTTGGCTATGTTATTTATTTATCTGTTTGTTTGTTTATTTATTTATTCATGGAATGTACAGGCTAGAAGACTTTGACAGTGAAACCTCTAGTCTGATTTTACAGGGATGGGTTTCAGAGACTGGACTTCAACTTTAAAACTTTGGATTTTTACCATCTCCTCACATTTTGCAGTTGTCAATTTGCAGTATTTTAACCCTTCAACACTTTCTCCCTATGCTTGCCTTTTTGAAATTCAGACACTTCTGGAAACTGCTCAAGGTGCTACTTTAATCCAGCATCATTTTTTGGATAGTTTCCTGCAATTTTTTAATTTAAGTCAAGCATTGGTTGAAAGGCTCCTCTGTCTCTAGAATGTTTCCATGACCGTGTCATCTCTTAGAAACAGTTCAAGGCCCAAGTACCTGGGACCATTCACCTCTTTCCTTGACTTGCCAATGAACTGCTGTTCTAGAATAGTAGATTTGGTTCCACCAGAAGGAGAATAACAGCAGATGTGAGGGATCACTTATGAAAGAAGTTCTTTCTTAAAACAAATGCGACATTAATGGAATCAATAAGGGGTCTTGTACAATAGGCATTATATTAAATCGGAGTTCAAGCTTCACATTGATTGTGGTATTTAAATTTCAATGGGCTGATTATGTATGAGAGGAAAATGACCAGTATTATGAATGCACTAAAACAGACAGAGAAGGACCTTGCCAGCGAAGTGAGAGGGAGAGGGAAGGGGAGGGGTGCATCGTGTTCCCTTTATAGTCACCAGAGTTCAATAAAGCACCACTTATTTCCCAGCTTTTAAGAGCGCTTTTTTATCACAAGGGTTCATACCTCGCACTCCCTGGAGCCTGATTTGTTAAAGGTGCAGGGTCCCGTCCCATTCAGCAGCATCTCGCTGGTCTCCGTGTTGGTGGGTTTGTAATCTACATAAAATTCCTGGGTGCTGGGAGTCATTTGCTTTAGGGACTGTCTTTTCTTTTTCCTGTGCCTTCGCATGAGGGAGCGCTGCTGCAGCTGCTTCATACTGGCAGGGTACCGCTTCCATGACACGTAGATAACGAGCAGGATGACGAGCACCGACAGGAAAAGGGCCACGCTGCCCGCGATGATTTTATGAAAAGAAATGTGCTCGGCGTCCGCGTCAGTCTCTGGGCCGGGCTCTGTGGCTCCCACGGTCGGGGGCAAAGGGGGCTTGCTCTCATGCTTCGGCCTGGGGAGCTTGGGCTTAAACGTTGGCTTTGGGAGAGCCCTGGCCAGATCAAACCTCTCTGTGGTACTTTTGCCACAGATGCTGTAGTTCTTCACTGCATCGATCACGTTGACTCCTTGCAGCTCTTTGGGACTGGCACAGATGATTGTGTTCTCCCTCAGACCTTTAAAACTTTTTAGCCAGTTTACCAGGGAACAGATATTTCTGCTGCATTCCCATATATTCCCGGCGAGACTGATGTCATTGAGGGATATCCAAGAATCCAAAATCTCTTGACCAATAAATGTGAGCTTGTTGGAATCCAGGTTGAGGCGCTGCAGATTCGGGACACACTGGAAAACACTGGGTCCACTAAAAGCTTCGATTTCATTGCCTGATAAATCAAGCCTTTGTAATGAGCTCCAGGTCCAGGACATTGTCTGTCCTATGACACTGATTTTATTCCACTGCAAGTAAAGGTTCTGAAGGCTCACCAACCTTGGAAAAAGGGCCAGGTTGAGCTTGGAAAATTGATTGTGCTCCAGGTGAAGTTCTTTGAGTCTGATCATGCCAGCAAAGACATTCCTGGCTAAACTTCGGATCCGGTTATATCCCAGGTCCAAAAGTTCCAGGTTGCGGCAGTCTTGGAATATTCTCACAGGAATGGTTCTCAGGGAGTTAGACCTTAAATGTAAACTCAGCAGCTTCCGCAAGCCCCGAAACTGTTCAGATCCCAGAGAATGCAGCTGATTATAAGACAGATCCAAGTTCCGCAAATTTGTCACAGGTCTGAAGGTATTGTTAAGAAAATAGGAGATTCTGTTGGAACTCAGAATCAACTCTTTGAGTCTGCGTATTCCATTGAAAGCATTTTCATCAATATTGCTGATATGGTTATGGTCAAGGTATAGCCAGGTGAGCTGGTTGAGCCCTTTAAATTGATTATACTTAAGTTTTTGAAGACTGTTATAGCGAAGGGACAAACCTAAGCAACCGGCAGATATACTTGAGGGTATCTCCTGTAATTTCTGAGATTCACAATATACCATTTTGCCTTCACACCTACAGCCCTTAGGGCATCCTCGTTCGGCAGAAGAAAGCATTGTCAGTAAGACAGTGGGGGCTATAACCAGTGCTACAGCTGATCCGCTCAGTAGCCTAATTACATTGAAACCTGGAAATAAAAACAACTTAGAAAAGTTATCCCCCCAAAAAAGAATTCATTTTTTAAATTAAGCAAAAATAGCCATGTATTTTCATCTTAAAATATTTAAATCTAGACAACAATATTTAACATCACATATCATCTTTGTAATTAAAGAAAATTGTCTTTAGGGTTTCTTTAAAAAATAGCTAAACGAAGAAACATGTCTACTAAGCAATTAAATTTATAGTCTTAGAGCAGAACACGGTAATCTCTAAAATAATTAAGGCAGAATTATTACACAGACTAGAAGGTTTTTTATGTTTTGTTTTTAAGAAGGAAAGAAGAAAAATGACAAAACATACCCATCCTTTGTATTGTTCAAAGGTCGTCCTTAGGTCTTTTGCTTTGGCTTAGGGGGCCACTTGCATGACAGCCCCTGTCAGCTGCACTGTAGTGAGTCAGGGCTCGCTGACACCCAGGAAGAAAAATTGGACCCCTTGGGAGATGGACCGATTTTGGAACATTATTCTTTGCCAGCCACGCAGAACACTCCAAGAACAAATAAATCCCAACACCGCATTCGCAGCAAAGCATCAAAATCTTCCTAGGTAATAGGATCTTCATGGATATTACGTTTTTGCATCTTTACAGTTTTTTTTGGGGGGGGGTAAAAAAAACCAAAACTGGCTTCTACAATATCTTCTTATCGGAAAACAAGATGTATTCCTCCAGGTAATGTGGGACTACCTGAGCTGCCACATCTGTATTCCATAGCCCAGCAGTTCCCGTGGTGAGCACCCAGTTCAGCCACAGAGCTGCGTTGGAGCCCAGAAGGCAGGAGAGCCCTGTACCGCGCACACGCTCAGCTCACTTCTGCAGACTGTCATTCTGAAAGCTGCTCGGACTGTTGCTTTGGTTTCAGTGAATGCAGTCTTATGTAAAGCTGCCCCCAGTGGTGAAGAACATTATGGGCATGTGCAGAAATGTCTCTCTTTTATCTTGCAAATGAGCAGGCTCTCTGCTGGAAAATGAATGATTCTTTTGGGTGGCTCAATAGGAACTGAATGGTCACCGTAATCAATAACCAGCAACATTTTCTGTGATTTCCAAATCTTGTTTTACAATTTGCCAACGTCTTTATTGTCTGCATCCACTTAATCGCTAAACATGTGCTGTCCAGAGTTTTTCTGGAGCTTGACATTAAGTTCACAGACTGAATGTCAATTTTTCTTAACCTCAACATAGGCTTTGAACGGAAATTTATAAAATGAATTATTGAGCTTTTCACAGAGAAGCATTAACTGCTTTCCCATTTGACCTCTTGGAGTCACAGTGATTACATTATGCAAGGTGTTTCAGGGTGCAGAACACATACATTTTGGAATAGAGGGGATAACTAATGACATAGAAATTAATGTGTCCAATAGCCTTTCTGGTTTTCACACAAAAGTTATAATTGGTTTTATGTCTTATGGTTTGGCTTCTTGTTTTGGTTGCTGCAGTTTTCTTTTAATTAGAAGAGAAATAAACCTTTTTTTAGTGCCAGTATAAGAATCAAGAGATCATTTGGTTCATAGCTTATTGATGTTGCTGTTATTTGTTACACTAATAATATTTATCGAGCACTTTCTAAGTGCTTTAAATGGGCTATCTTGTTTTATCTTTAAACAATAGTATTATGTATGTCCCATTATAAGCTCCATTTTAAAGGTAAGGAAACAGACTGGAAAAGGTAACTTGCTAAAGGTCATATAGCAAGCAAATGGCAAAGCTGAACTTCAGAACCAAGTCACTCTTATGCTTAAACTACTGTCCACTAGATGATCTTGTTCAGCAACATCGTCTTCATTTTAAAGATGAGTCAATTCAAAATGAGTTGGATTGAGGGATTGGGACAGGGAAGATGTAATCAACAGATTCTTGCTTCCTCTAACTCAATTGTACAAATTTCCTTAGCCTGAGTCCCATAAAGAAGTATAAAAACTAAGGAGAGGCAGTTTAATCTAGTGATTAAGAGCACAGATTTCAGCACCAAGATTCAAATCCTGGCTACAATTTACTGGGTATGTAGCCTTAAGTGGGTTACCTATCTATTTCTCTATGCCTCAGTTTTCTCATCTGCAAAATGGGCGTGGTAATATAAACACACATCATGTTTTGAGACGTTTTGAGTATTAAGTAATCTTAATGTCTATTAAAATACTTAGAAGAGTGTTTTGTACATAATAAGCCTATGAAACCTATTTGAATAATATTAACCTTATTTTACTTGCTGGGATTGCCTGTTGTTTCATACTGAATATTGACTGTACTGAAAGAAGAACGGAAGAGCTCACTGAGAACGTAGTTCTCTCACTTTACTTTTCCTGGGACAAATAATCTTGGGTTATTTATAGTGAATATCATTCTCTGCTGTGTACCAAAGATACATTTTTTTTGGTATCTTGGTTCCTGATCTTGTCTTGCTTTATAGTTTGAATTACGCTGATTCATCGAATCTTATAATTGATAGCTCCTCTTAATGTGGACCACTGATCTTTTTCATAACAGTAATCAGTAGCCACTTTTGGATTGAGTTGCCCTCCAGGACTCATGTGGCCTCTACCTTGGCACTAGCACTTAAACTGACTTCATAAACAGGTCTAATTTGGTTCAGAAAAAGGAATTTCCTGGAGAGGGAAGATTATCCATGAGACTTGTTGAGAAATTTAAAAATAAATTAATGTAATTCTAAACCACACTGAATACTTGAGGCTATAGAAATTACTCAAAACAGAGTAATCTTTCAGAAGAAAGACAATTATGTTTAAAAGATTTTAGTAATTTACTGATATACTTTTTAAGGTTTTTCCTCCTTTTACTTGTTGACTACAGTGAACTATTATTTCTGGTTTGTCTTTTAACAGAAGCAAAATTATGCTTCATTATGTATTTAGCAACATCTTTTGCACTTAATACCACATACAGAATAAACCATAAACTACTTGACAAGTTAAATTTCCCCAATGAATCTCGGGCCTTAATGATTTATACAATTATAAAACATAGTGTCATGTATCCGATGCCTTTTTTATTGCACTTATAGTACTTCAAATAGCTAAACATATTTTGTTTAAACTGAGTAAATAAATCAAATCTCAGTATATAATGCCAAAATGCAGTTCGATATGAAACTGAATTGCCAAATATAAACTTAGAAAGTCATAACTGAAAGAAGATATACTGATTTCTGAACAGTGGTTAGCCTTAGAGATTTCATTTATTTAAAAAATATATAGTGTAAATACTCATTATTTGCTAGACACTATTTCAGACACTTGGAATACATTCGTGTGCAAATTAAAAGTCTGTGCTCTTGTGAAGATTATGAATTAAAGGGATGAGACAGACAATAAAAAAATAAATAGCATAGTAGTAGGTTGTATTACTATAAAGAAAGAAAAGTAAAAGTATGAGGAAGAGTGGGAGCACAAGGGGTGAGGTGGATTTCAATTTTAATTTGGATGGTTAAGGATGTTAAAAAGGTGACTTGCACTAACCCTTGAAAGAGATGAGCTTGTTAGATTTGAATATATATGAAGTTCTCTCACTTTACTTTTCCTGGGACAAATCATCTTGGGTTATTAATGGTGAATTTTCATATATATATCTTGGTTCCTAATCTTGTCTTGCTTTATAGTTTGGACTTTGCTGATTCATCGAATCTTATAATTGATAGTTCCTCTTAATATGGACCATTGATCTTTTTCATAATAATAATTGGTAACCACTCTTGGATTGGGTTGCCCTCCAGGACTCAGTGTGGCCTCTACCTTGACACTAGCCCTTAAAATGACATCACAACCAGGTCTAACCTGGTTCAGGATAAGGAGTTGCCTGAAGTGGGAAGATTGTCCATGAGACTAGTTGAAAAATACAAACTATTGTTCTAGGATATATATATATATATATAGTGGCCAACGCAAAGGCCCTAAGGTAAAAGAAGATCACGTTTAATGAACAGCAAGAAGGCCAATGAGTCTAGAGTGGAGTGAGCAAGTGATAGAGTTATTAGAGATGAAGTCAGACAGATAATAGGTATTAGATCAGGAAGGGTTTTGGATAACATTCTAAGAATATTTGCTTTATTCTGGAGAAAAAGAGGAGCAAACTCAAGATTTTGTGTAGAGTAAAGATATGATCAAGTTTCCTATTAACAGGATCACTGTTATGGATTGAATGTTTTCACCCCCCTCCAATTCATATATTGAAATTCCAATACTCAGTGTGCTGGCATTTGGAGATAGAACCTTTGTGCAGTAATTAGATCATACAGTTAGAACCCTCATGATAGGATTAATTGGATTAGAAGAATAAGAGGTGACATAAGAGAGCTTGATTCTTCTCCCTCTCTGCTCTAGGCTGTGTGAGGATAAAGGAGAAGGCAGCTATTTATCAGTCAGAAATCAGGCTTTGTCTGTCCATCAGATCTTCTGATGCCTTGATTTTAGAATTTCCAGTCTCTAGAACTGTGAGAAGTAAATACTGGTTGTTTATACCACTCGGTATATGGTATTTTTGTTATAGCAGCCCAAACTGACTGAGACAATTATTCTTCCTGCTGTTGTGGGAATAGGCGCTAAAATGAAAAGGGTAGGAGTGGGGGAACTAGTAAGGAGGCTAGTAGCACGGAAGTAGTTAGAATTGATTAGAATCTGGACATACTTTAAATAAAACCAATAGGATTTTTTGAAGGAATTAGAAGTGAAAGCATGCGATAAAGAGGGACATTAAAGATATTAAGCCACAGTAGGAATGGTGAAGCCATCCACTGTTTTCATGAGTCACGTTCGGAATAAGATAAAGAGTTTAGCACATTTGGATTGTCTGGTTTTGGCTCTTACTTTTTTCCCACTTTTATGAGATCATTTAATTTTGGAAAATATTCTCTTTATATTAAGTCTCAAGGCACCATTATGTATGTTGCATTTTTAAAGTTGTTTATTTGTTCGTTTTTATACAATGTCTCACATTTTCACCCAGGCTAGAGTGCAGTGACTCACCACAGCCTCGACCTCCTGGGCTCAAGTGATCCTTCTGCCTCAGCCTTCCAAGTAGCTAAGACTTCAGGCGCACACCACCATACCTAGCTGATTTTTAAATTATTTTTTTGTAGAGATAAGAGTCTCTATGTTGCCCAGGTTGATTCTGAACTCCTGGCTCCAAGCAATCCTTCTGCCTCAGCCTCCCAGACGTTACAGGCATGAGTCATTTCACCTGTCCAAAGGTATTTTTTGAACAAGAAGTTATCAAAAGATTTGCAAAATTAGCCCCCAAACAATAGCAACATGGGTTTTCATTCAGGTGGCCCAGGCAGTGGCAACATCTTTGCATATGACTTTGGAGGATAATAGAGCCAAAAGCTTTGATGAAAATTGAAATAGAACATTTCTTAAAGACTAGATTGGGAAACATTTGGACTAAGTATTTTAGAAAGTCAGTTTGGTGAATACAAAATATTGTCCTAGAATAATTTAGAGAATAACATATACTATTTTATTGCATATATCAGTTGACATCTGGAATTTGAAACTGGTTTTGGGCTAACTTCTCAGAATCTTAATTTGTATATCTGCAAAATGGGACTCATAAAACCTAACTTATGAATATCTAACAGTTTTATCTAGGAACAGTTCATATAATTTATGTGTAAGTACATTGTAAACTATTAAGTATATGCATATTTCTGAAATCAGAGTACCTATAAAAATTAATTTCCTTTGATTTTGTATAGTCTGGTCATGAGCATCTATCAAGGATCATCAACATGACCAAGGGGGAGTCAGAATTTACAAATATTATAAAAAATTTCCTCAGTTTTTTCTTTAGCTGTAATTTTAATACCACAGCCATTTATTAACAGTATACATTGCTGATATTCTGTGTTCTAACTTATAAAGTGCTTTTACCAATAAACATATTTCATTTAGGTATTGTTAAGAGTTTAATGTTTGTGACCCTATCATATAACAGGTTGTCAGAATGCCAATATAGAGTTCCCTACAGTTGTGAAAATGATCTTCATTTCTAGTTTGTTAGAATACTTGTATGTATTTCTACATTTGTAATTATATCCTTATCTTCATCAGCGCATTAACACTTCTCTGAAATATCCTTGGTTTCCATCTGCTTGCTTTAGGGGCTCCATTAAAAACCCTGTCTGGTCACATATGGTTTTGAATGAACAACTCTAAATTAGATAAATTGACAAAGAATATTCCAGATCTGACCATTAAAATGGTCTCTCAGCATCTTTCTGGAAAAAGGCAAATTTAAGTGAATGAGATCTTCCAAGGTTATCCAGCACATCTACCTTCTCCTTACCTAAAGATACACTTTAAGCCACATCATCAACCCATATTCTCAGGTTTTACTGCATTCCTTACCTCCACTTCTGCAGAAGTAGCCCTAAGCTAAATTTGGAAATACAGAAATCTAGCAAACACCATATCCCTCAGTGGCAGACTTCTGAAGACTGAAAAGACGACAGAACTTTAAGGAAACAGTTGTTTTTCTTTTTTGTTTTGAGTGGTGGTTTTAAAATAGACATAAAAGTAGAGAAAGTAGTATAATAAACATGAATGCCAAAAATGATCAATTTTGCTAATTTAATTTCGTATGCCCTTGCATCCTTTCCCACATACATGCAAATTTTTTCTGGAGTATTTAAAAAAAAAAAATCCAACATTATTTCATTTTACACACACACACACACACACACACACACACACACACACACACACACACACACCTCAGTATGCATTTCCAACCAATAAGGGCTTTTAATTTGATCAATAGCATTATTACACCTTGCAAAATTAACTATACACTCTTAAAGTTTGTTTGTTTGTTTGTTTGAATCAAGATATTTAAAAAGCCTACACATTGCATTTGGTTTTCATGTCTTTAAAATTTTTTGGTGCCATTGATTTGTTGGATGACAAAACATTTTGACTGATGCTTGTTCCATGTTCTGCATTTGGTTGTTTTTTCACTGGATCATTTAACTTGCAAAGAGTCAGTGTTCATGGCAGATATGCTGAACATGAGTCTATTCATTAATTTAGGCAGGATATCCAGTCCCAAATGGATACTTGGAGCATCTATTCATTCTTGGTAGCAATTTAAGACTTGAAGAATTTCTGAGTGATGTGGGATTTAGAGCTTGGAGAAAAAAATATTTACCTCTACTGTGTGGTATTTTTACTATTAGGGAATTCAGTAATGGATTAAATGGCAAGTTCAAGAATAAGGATTAATAGTAAGGTCCGATGAGTCCATGTTGGTATAACATTCATATGGATTTTGGTTCTTCACTTCCCTCCACACTTGCTTTTTTGCCCTTGGTCAGCGAAAGCAATTATTTGATTTTATTCATTGCTAAACAAATTTGCTAATTTTTGTATTATTGAGTTGTTCATCTAATAGAGGCTTAAAAATCCTATCAAGAAAACAGCAATCAAACTTCATTTGCAGACTTTTATATAGAAAGAAATCAGTTTTCTAGCTTTTCATTTAGAACAAATTCCATGAAGAAACATGTGGCATCAGAATCATACTGTAAAATTTATAGTTTTACATATATTCCTAAATTTCCTATAATTTCTCACATTGGAACAAACAGCTTTAGAGTAACTATAAAAGCATCTTAACCAAATTTGTACCTTAATATTTGATGTTCTACTTTACATGTGTGATTGCATTTTAAATATAAAGTCAAGGCTGTTTAAATGGTATCATAATAAACATTTTGCTATATCCACTTCATGTATATTCTAATGTAACAAGAATTGTTGAAGAACATTTTGTACTGTATTTTTTAAAGCCTGGTATACAATTATTTCAGCTGGATATACCAGGATATTTTGAAATTTGACTTCCTGGCAAACATATCTGCATTAAGAATTAAATTTCCCAATCACCAGGTGGAGAAAGATAATCAAAATCTTAGATTTTGATAAGAAACAGATGTGCCATAAGTTATTTTTTGTTTCAAAAACAATGTCTGATTTTAAAAATATATTATTTTAGACTACAAAGCCAAGAGATATGAGGAAGCCTGGTTGATTTGCAATGAAGTAATAGAGGCTAGGAGTCTAGGGTCCTTATGTTATTCTAAGATATATCAGTCTGTTTGGGGACTCTTGTAACTCAAACTGGACAATTCTTCTTTGTATTGTTAATACTTGGTATCTGTGGCCATCCTCTGAATGAAAAGCTCCCTTAAGAATGTGGGGAAGTGCATAAGATATTCTTGTGGCTAACAGCAGAGCCCCCAAGTGGCAAAATTGTGATTCAAGCAATAATTGTCTTAGTCTCTGGAAGCAAATGCCACAGGTCCTTAGTAAAAATAAAACTTTTTTTGGTAGAGAATTGAGAATTCATTTATTTATTCAACAAATATTTATTTAAGTTCCTACGCTATTCTTGGTGTGGAGGATACAATAGTGAATAAGACAAAGTGCTTACCATCAGAGGACTTGCATTCTAGTTGATGAGATAGTAAAAAGTAAATATCACAGCTACACACTGCAATGTCAACCAGTGATAAGTGCTATGAAGAAAAATAACAAAGATAAGGGCTAGTGACAGTTTGATAGCATGATCAGAAAAATCCTTTTCTGAGGAGTTGATAATTAAAAGGAAGTAGGGAACATCTCATATTACTCTCTGTACCGTTAGATGCAATCTCTATTCACAGTTTTCATTGGTCACCACTAAAAAGAAAAACAAACGATATACTCCACACATTATTTTTGACTACAGATGTATGGGTTTTTTCCACTCCAACCAAATCTTCAGTTCTCTGAACATCAAGTAGTTCTCTGGACATCAATTTCTCCTGAATACCTCCTTTCCTATCCCTTTCTGATTTTCTTTCATTTCCACTTTGTCTCCAGGTGCTTATGGTGATCCAGTTCTTTGGGGACATCTTCCCACTTATCAACAAATGTATCCTATGGTATTAGCTGATAATGGCTAATAGTATCAGTTTTCTAAGGGTACTTGAAATTTAATAGGTATGTCTGAGAAGTGGAAAATATTAAGGATTAATAGAGAACTGAATTTTATTCACAAACTGTAGCTTAAAAGGCAAATAGAAGAAAAGACTTGAATGGAAAACATTCACCCTTGCTCTCCCTTCTCAACTTCTTACCAATTGTTCTTTCTAAGATGCAATCACTTTATTTTAGCTACTATTTACTTCTCATAATATTTCTGAATTTTGTTGCTACTTCCATTTATTGCTATTATAAACAGTGATTTAGTATCATATTCTCTCCCTACTTCCCATTTAACATATTAGTTAACATTAACATATTGGTACAGTACAATATTAAATAAATAAACAGTATGTAATCTCTGATGATTGTGTAAGCAAAGACACTGATGGATCAAGTGGTGTCCTAGATGATATTTCCATTCTCATTCAAGTTTTTGTTTTCTTTGCTGTTTAAGAATTGCCCCTATTTTATTTATTTCTCTTTCTACCACTTTTAAATTTGCTTAGTTTTTTCTGTACTTAGTTATTTGTCTCAACATTTAACACAGGCGTCAAATGCCTAAGTTTTCCAAATGCTCAAGGAATTCAGATACCCCCTTCCTCCTGCAGCACTCCGTTTCTCTGCCCCAGTATCTACTTATAGCTTTCACTATTACTTATAGGATTTCACTATTACCCACTATGAGGTCCCCATTTCCTAGATTCCATGTTTCCTTTTTCTTGGTTTATTGCTCATTTTGTTGAAGCGTCTCCACTAATAAATTAAGAAAGGGTGCATGTGAAATAAATATTTCATAATCTGAATTTTTTTTAGGTCAGTATTACTGACTGATAAATTGCTGTATATATAATTCTGGGATGTAAATCATTTTCCTTCAGAATCTGTGAGGTATTAATTCATACTCCTACTATAGAGAATCTGACACTATTCTGATTCCCATTCTTTTGTGTATAATCTTTTATTTTCTCTCCAAAAATCTTTATGATATTTTCTTTCCCCTGATATTTGGAAGTTGTACAAGTATGTATTTTGGTTTGTGCCTTTCTTCATTCAATATTGGATAGTCAGTGGACATTTTCAATATAAAGACTTGCATCCTTCAGTTCTATAAAAAATTATTGTATCTTTTTTTTAAAAAAAACCTCTCCCCATTTTCCTTATTCATTCTCTCTCTCTCTTTCTCTCTCTCTCTCTCTCTCTCTCTCCCTCTCCCTCTCTCTCTCTCTCTGGAACTTCTCTGTTGGACAGTTTTTATACTTCCTGAATTGATCCTTTTAATGTTTTTTTCCTATTTTCCATCTCTTTATCTTTTTATCTTTCATAAAGGTGATGTCTGGGCTTTATTATTGCCACATTTTATTTATCTGTTGTACATTTTGATCAGATGTGAGCAAATTATAGCACAAGCAAACCTAGCAATGGTGCAGCTGGACTAAGCGGTATAAATAAAGTTTTTGTAAATAAAGAAACACATTCATGCTCATTCTTTGATGTATTGTCTGTGAATGTCTTCATGCTGCAGTCACAGAATTGAGAGACTGTAAGTCCTGCAAGCTTAGAATATTTACTATGTGGCTTTTTACAGAAAAAGTTTGCTGATCTCCCATCCTCACCCTAATTCAGGTGATCATATTTGTTAGTTCTGCTATTTTGTTTTTTGTTTTTTTTTTTAGCTCTTTTCATAGTATACTTTGTTACTGTTATGGTTGTGACATCTTTTCTCTCTCTGATGATACTGTTTGAAGTTTTTTGGTAGTATGGTGCTTACTACAGTTTCCTCTGAGGTAATTTCACCAGTTTGTTTTGACCTATTTCATGTTGGAGGATTTTCTCAACTGTTAAGGTTCTTGTGTGTCCATTCGGATCAATGAGTGAATCATTGATCCGAATGGACACACAAGAAATTCCCCTGTAGGTGAACAGGCTTTTGGCTGTGGATTTTGTGTTAGCAGTATTAGATGGAGAGCTTGCTTCAGATGCATGTATGTAGATTGTTTTCCCCCCAGAAAAGATGGCCATCCTCTTGCGTGGGAACCATGTACCAGTGTTCTGAAGGCAAAGCAAGGGAAGGGTGGTGAGGCCCCCAAGTTTATTATGTACATTTCTCATCATTCTCTCTTTTTCAGTCTATAGCCTTGCTATTGTGTCTGATGTACTTGAATCTAGCTTCTCAGGTTTGGATGTGCCAGAAAATACACTTCTCTACTCTGCTAGAAAGGCCTGGTGTAGAGATGGAGATCTGGCAGTTGACCACACTCAACAAAGACTTCAAACCAGTCTTCACATAATTAGTGACCCCTACTTTTGGTGCTTTTTAGGACTTTGCACAATGTAGGGTATCCTGTTAGTAGCACTTAGGTTGTAGCTTCCTTGCTTTACTCATCTTTCATATATTCTGTTTTCCAAAAAATTGTAGAAATTGCTCATCCAATCCATCCTTGTCTCCTCTTTATGTTTATTTGTGTTCATTTGTCATTGGCTGAGTATTGAGGTGGAAGAGGCAATAAAAATGTGCAATCAATCTGCCACATTTAATGTATGAATTCCTGATGACAAATTTCAACCATGGTGGGTGATACTGGAATGAGGGAAAAGACTGGCAGAGCCACCATATAAACGAAGAGTGTAGCCCAAGTTGAAAATGAAAGTTAAAGATCATTGTAAAATTAAGTGACTGACCTTGTTATTCATCCTTTCCAATCTCCCTTTCACTAGTGTCATTATAAGGTCTCTTGCTATGTACACATTTCTCCATATAATCTTTCTTTATAAAAATTATTTTATTTAAAAATGTGAGGCACAAATGAGGATTAGGTACATACATGGTCATCATACAGGTAAAGTGAGGGCATCCTTATTGATATTATGTGTCTCTTCCCCGGCAGTGTCCCATTACTGCCAATCCCTTTGTTATGGTATTATGATAAATGTTCAAGGTTCACTTATGAGTGAGTACATGTGGTACACAGATCTTTGTTTCTGTGACAAATCACTGAGTATTATAAACTCTAATTCCATCCAGGTTGTTGCAAAGTTCGTAATTTTGTTTTTCTTTATGGTTGTGTAATATTCCATCACGTAAATGTACCACATTTTCTTTATGCAGTCTACTTTTGATGGGCAGCACGGTTGGTTGCATGTTTTTGCTATTGTGAATGATGCTGCAATAAACATGCATGTGCAGGTATCTTTATTTTAGAGTGTTTTGAGTTTCTCTACGTATATCCCAAAAGGGAGATTGCTGGGGTTGTATGGAAGGTTGATTTTCAGATTTTTTAGAAATTGCCACACTGCTTCCACAGAGGTTGTACTAGTTTACATTCCCATCAACTATGTAAAAGTGTTCTCTTTTCCCCACATCCTCTCCAGCATCTGTTGTTTTTTGAGTTATTGATGATGGCCATCCTGACTGGAGTTAAATGGTAGCTCAGTGAGGTTTTAATTTGTGTTTATTTGATGATTAGTGAGGCTAGCACTTTTTCATGTATCTGTTGGCTGCTCATATGTCTTCTTCTGAGAAGTGTCTATTTATATCTTTTGCCCATTTTTTAATAGGGTTGTTTGGTTTTTTTTTTCCCTTTGGTACATTTGAGTTCCTTGTAGAACCTAGATGTTAGGCCTTTGACTGATATACCAGTTGGAAAATATTTTTTCCCATTCCATGGGCTGTCTCCCCACTCTCTTGATGGTTTCTTTTGCTTTTCAGTCCATATAATCTTTCAAATCAGAAGAATTTGGTATATTATTTTTACTTGTGGCTTCCTTGGCTGTATAGCTCAGTATGTTATGCCACCACTATTTCATTTACTCTTCTGTAGGTATGATTAAAATGCTTCCCCTCTAGGAAGTAAAGTTTTACAAGTAAATTAATTTTTAAACAAGTAACTATTTGTTCATTTGTTTATTTATTTAATAACTTTGAATCATTACTTTTGAATCATTACTTTGAATCATATCCTGCTTTTTCCTCACACCAACCTGCTCATTTCTGAAAGCCAGTAGCCTCCAAAAAGGCCAAAAACCATATTTTTTAAACTTCCTTTTTTGGTGTTATATATTATTCTGGATTTTGAATAAATATATTTGGTAGGACTAGGATGACTTTTTAGGTCACTGTATTGATGTAAGCTAAATTTTCTAGAACATTTTATATTTTGTATTTGTTATAACTATTTGCAAACTTAAACATTTTCAATATCTGTAAATGTGTCTAATTTCCTGAACCTCAATCTTTCATAAAAAATGAATTTATATAAATATATATTTTTTGAGTTGGAGTCTCACTCTGTCGACCAGACTGGAGTGCAGTGCCTTGCTTGCACTCAGCCACTGCAGCCTTGACTCGCTGGGCTCAGGAGATCCTTCCACCTCAACCTTCCAAGTAGCTGGAACTACAGGCACATGCCACCATACCTGGCTAATTTTTTTGATTTATTGTAGAGACAATGTCTCGCCAAGTTGCCGAGGCTGGTCTCGAACCCATGGGCTCAGACAAACCCACACCTTGGCCTCCTGAGGTGCTGGAATTATATGCATGAATCACTGTGTCCTGCCAATTTATACATTTTTAATGAGCTAGAGAGAGTAGAATTTTATGTAAAATTTCTTAAAAAAACAACACTGTACTCCCAGCACTTTGGGAGGCCAAGGCAAGTGGATTGCCAGAACCCACAGGTTCGAGGCCAGCCTGGGCAATTTGGCGAGACCTCATCTCTACAATAAATCAAAAATTAGCTGGGTGTGGAAGCATGTGCTTGTAGTTCCAGCTACTTGGAAGGCTGAAGTGGAATAATCGCTGGAGCCCAGCAGGTCGACACTGTAGTGACTGTCAGTGTGCCAGTATACTGCCACCTGGCTGACCAAGTGAGACTCCAACTTAAAAAAAGGAAAAAAGAAAAAATATAAAACCAACCAACCAAACAAAAACTATACCTTGAATTGAAATCTGAACTTAATTTCTTATGTTTTTGGATCAAAATTTTGTTTTTAATTATTACTTACAATTTAGAGTAAATATTCAATTTTATTTTTTATTTTTATTTATTATTTTTTTTAAGTTGGAGTCTCACTCAGTCGCCCAGACTGGAGTGCATTGGTTGCTCCCGGCCACCGCAACCTCGACCTGCTGGGCTCCGGCAATCCTTCCGCCTCAGCCTTTCAAGTAGCTGGAACTGCAGGCGCGCACTACCACGCCCGGCTAATTTTTTTGATTTATTGTAGAGATGAGGTTTCGCCAAGTTGCCCAGGCGGGTCTCAGACCCGCAGGCTCAGGCAATTCACTCACCTTGGCCTCCCAAAGCACGGGATTACAGGCTGAGCCACCGAGCCCGGCCAATATTCAATTTTAAAAATGTATAATTTGCTATTTTCCAGTTTATACTTGTGACTTAGTAAAAATTTGCAAATTTGCAAAAATATCAAGATATCATAGATGTGTATCGTGGTGATGGTAAGGTGTGTGAGTGTGTCTGTGTATGTGTGTTTACATGTCTAGGAAGTAGAGCTTTACAAGTAAATTTAACTTTCAAATAGGTAAACACTTATATATAATTCTAGTTTGTATTTTCTGAAAATCCAGTATGGGCCTGTATTGAAAAACTGGTAATAGTTACCACATGGTGATATAAATTAAATTATTTCTTCTATTTATTGGCTAATTTGAGATCATACTTTCTCATAAAGGCAACAGCCTACATTGATTCCATACATTTTTTTAAAAAATATTTTTTATTATGGTTTTGTGGAGTACAGTTAAGGGTTAGGTATACAATTACGTTTCATTCAGGCACCCTGTTGATAAGAGGTGTTTCTCCGTCCCCAGACAGATATTTGCCACTGTTAATCCCATCTCCCAGCCCCCCCATAGTTTCCCAGTACCGTCAGTCATTTTCTTATAGTATTACATTGGATGTTCAAGGTCCATTATATGAGTGAGAACATGTGATACTCGGATCTTTGTTTCTGTGAGAGGTCACTCGTATTATAGACTCTAGTTCCATCCAGGTTGCTGCAAAATTCATGATTTTGTTCTTTTTTATGGCTGCATAGTATTCCATCATGTATATGTACCATATTTTTTAAATCCAGTCCTCTTTTGATGGGCAGCATGGTTGTTTCCAGGTTCTTGCTATTGTGAACAACACTGTGTTAAACATACGGGTGCAGGTATCTTTTTTATAGAGTGATTTGAGTGCTTCAGGGTATATTCCAAGTAGGGGGATTGCGGGGTCATATGGGAGGTCGATTTTTAGAGCTTTTAGGAATCGCCACACTGCTTTCCACAGAGGTTGCACTAGTTTACACTCCCACCAACAGTGTAGATGTGTTCCCTTTTCACCACACCCTCTCCAGCAGCTGTTATTTTTTGAGTTGTTGATAATTGCCATTCTGACTGGAGTTAGGTGGTATCTCAGTGTGGTTTTGATTTGCATCTCCCTGATGATTAGTGAGGTTGAGCATTTCTTCATGTGTTTGTTGGCTGCTTGGATGTCTTCTATTGCGAAGTGTCTGTTGATATCTTTTGCCCATTTTTTAATGGGGTTGTTTGTTTTTTTCTTTTCAGCACATTTGAGTTCCTTGTAGATCCAGGATGTTAAGCCTTTGTCAGACCTGGTGTTGGCAAATACTTTTTCCCAGTCTGTAGGCTGTTTCCATACTCTCTTGATGGTTTCTTTGACTTTGCAGAAGCTTGTCAGTTTAATGAGGTCCCACTTGTCTATCTTCTCTCTTATGACCTGTGGGTTTTGGGTTTTGTTCAGGAATTGGATGCCAGTTCCGATTCCCATGAGGGTATTTCCTTCCTTTTCTAAGGTTCTTATAGTTTGCGGTTTTGCATTTAGGTCTCTGATCCATTTGGAGTTAACCTTTGTGCATGGGGATAGATAGGGGTCCTGTTTCAATCTTCTGCATGTAGTCAGCCAGTTTTTCCAGCACCATTTACTGAATAGGATCTCCTCTCCCCAGTGGTAGGTGGTGGGGGCTTTGTCGAAGATGAGTTGATTGAGAAATTGAGGTTTTGCTTCTGGGATCTCAATTCTATTCCATTGATCTATATGCCTGTTCCTGTACAAATACCAAGCTGTTTTTATGATTGTAGCTTTATAGTAAAGTTTGAAGTCTGGTAATATGATACCACCTGCTTTGTGTGTTTTTTTTTTTTTTTTTGCTGAGGATTGTTCTGGCTATTCTTGGACGTTTGTGTTTCCATATGAATTCCTGTGTTGTCTTTTCTAGGTCTGAGAAGAATGTTGCTGGTAATTTGATGGGTATTGCATTGAATTTGTAGATTGCCTTAGGTAAGATGGACATCTTCACAATGTTGAATCTTCCAATCCATGAGCATGGGATATTTTTCCACTTGTTTGTGTCATCTTTCATTTCTTTGAGCAGTATTTTGTAATTTTCATTGTAAAGGTCTTTTACGTCTCTGGTTAGGAAGATGCCAAGGTATTTCATTTTTTTTTTTTGTGGCTATTGTGAATGGAATTGTGTTTTTTATTTGGGTTTCTGTTTGTTTATTATTGGTGTAGAGAAATGCGATTGTCTTTTGTACATTTATTTTGTATCCTGAGACTTTGCCAATGACCTTTATCAATTAAGGAGGCTTTTGACAGATTCTCTTGGGTTTTCAAGGTACACAATCATATCATCTGCAAAGAGAGATAACTTGACTTCCTCTTTTCCTATTTGGATACCCCTGATTGCCTCCTCTTCTCTGATTACTTGAGCCAGGACTTCCAATACTATGTTGAACAGGAGGGGTGAGAGTGGGCATCCTTGTCTTGTTTCAGTTTTCAAGGGAATTGGTTCCAATTTTTGTCCATTTAGGAGTATGCTAGCCATGGGTTTCTTGTAGATGGCTTTTACTATTTTGAGGTATGTTCCCTGTATGCCTAGATGTTCAAGGGTTTTTATCAAGAAGGGGTGCTGGATTTTATCAAAAGCTTTTTCTGCATCTAATGATATGATCATGTGGCTTTTGTTTTGACATCTGTTAATGTATTTAATTGCATTTATGGTTTTAAATGTTGAACCAGCCTTGCATTCCAGGAATGAAGCCTACTTGGTCATGATGGATGATTTTTGAGATGTATTGCTGAATCTGGTTTGCTAGGATCTTGTTGAGAATTTTAGCATCTATGTTCATCAAAGATATTGGCCTGTAGTTCTCTTTCTTTGTTGGATCTTTACCTGGCTTGGGTATCAATGTGATGTTGGCTTCGTAAAATGATTTGGGGAGAGTTCCATCTTTTTCAATTGCCTGGAATACCTTCAGTAGGATTGGTATCAGCTCCTCCTTGAATGTCTTGTAGAACTCTGCTGGAAAGCCATCTGGACCAGGGCTTTTTTTTGTAGGAAGTTTTCTTATTACGTAGTCGATTTCCTTGATTGTTATTCGTCTATTTAGGGTCTCAATTTCTTCTTGTTCCAATCTAGGTAGGTTGTGTGATGTCAGAAAGTCCTCCATTTCCTTAAGGTTTTCAAGTTTGTTTCCATACAAGTGTACGTAGCAGTCTCTAATGATCTTTTGTATTTCTTCAGGGTCAGATGTGACTTCATCTTTTGTGTTTCTGATTGTGCTTATTTGATTTTTTTCTTGGTCAGTCGATCTTGTTTATCCTTTTGAAGAACCAGCTTTTTGTTTCATTGATTTTTTGAATTATCTTTTTGTCTTCTATGTCCTGGATTTGGGCTTTTATTTTGGTGATCTGGATTCCTCTGCTGAAATTAAGGTTTTTGTGGTCTTGCTTTTCTAGCTTCTTTAGGTGGCTTGCTAGGTTGTGAATTTCTGCTCCTTCCATTTTCTTCATGTGTGTTTGTAGGGATATAAATTCTCCTCTTACTACAGGTGTCACGGCATCCCAGAGATTTTGGTAAGATGTTTCTTCATTTTCATTTGTTTCCAGGTATCTTTTGATCTCTGTTTTGATTTCATCACTGGCCCAAGAGTTGTTTAGCATCATGCTGTTTAGTGTCCATGTCTTTGTGGGTTTTGGGGGGACTTTGTTGGTGTCAATGTTTATTTTTATTCCACTATGGTCCGAGAAGGTGCATGGTAGAATTTCAGTCCTTTTAAATTTGCTTATGCTTGATTTATGGCCGAGTATGTGGTCGATCTTAGAATATGTTCCGTGCGGTGATGAGTAGAATGTGTATTCTGTGGTCTTTGGATGGAGTGTTCTGTAGGTATCAATTAAGTCCATTTGGTCCAAAGTCTCATTGAGGTTCCGGATCTCCTTGCTGATTTTTCGTCCTGATGATCTGTCTAGGGTTGTGAGTGGGGTATTAAAGTCCCCAGTTATGATGGTGTTAGAGTCAATATCTTTCTTTAGTTTTCCTAGAAGTTGCTTTATGAAAGTTGGCGCACCTATGTTTGGTGCATATATGTTTACGATAGATATTTCTTGTTGATGGATTGAGCCTTTTTCATTATGTAGTGGCCTTCTGTATCTTTTTTGATTTTTAATAGCTTGAAGGGTATTTTGTCTGAAATTAAGATCGCTACTCCTCCTTTTTTTGTATTCCTCTCGCCTGCAAGTTTGTTTCCCATCCTCTTACTTTGAGTCTGTGGGTGTCCTTTCTAGTGAGGTGAGTCTCTGGAAGGCAATAGATTGTTGCCTGATGATATTTTATCTATTTTACCATTCTATGTCTTTTCAGTGGTGCACTTAGTCCATTCACATTTAGGCTAATAATTGAAATGCAAGGGTTGATCCCTGTCATAAGGTTCTTACAGAGTTGTTCCTGTTTGTTTGTTGTCTTTCTTTGGGTTTTGGAGTTGGTTCATGTGTGTTTTTAATCTTTTGCTTGTACTCTTGTGAAGAATGTTGTTGTTCTTTTTTCTTTTTCTTCTGTGTTCAGTACTTTCTTAAGTGTTTCTTGTAGAGGTGGTCTGGTGGCAGCGTAGGTTCTTAGGGATTGGATATCTGGAAAAGATTTCAATTCTCCTTCACTAATGAAGCTTAGTTTGGCTGGGTAGGTTATTCTTGGTTGAAATTGTTTCTCTTTTAGAACTTTGAAGATAGGGCTCCAGGCCATCCTAGCCTGAAGGGTTTCTGTGGATAAATCTGCTGCTATTCTAATTGGTCTTCCCTGGTAGGTAGTCTGTCCTTTCTCTCTTGCTGCCTTTAGGATTTTTTCTTTTGTAGCTACTTTGTTTAGGTGAATTATTATGTGTCTGGGAGTTGGTCTTCTCATTTGTTGTCTTGCAGGGGTTCTCTGAATCTCTTGTGTTTGAATTTTTTCATCCTTGATGAGATGAGGGAAGTTTTCTTGAATGATTTCATGAAATGTTTGTTCCAGTATGGCTTCAGTTTCTCTCTCTGCCTCAGGAAGCCCAATTATTCTTAGATTTGGTCTCTTGAAGTGATCATTCATCTCTTGCAGGTTTTGTTCTGTCTTTTTGAGCTGCTTTTCTATGCTTTTGATAGTTTGGGTTAGTTCTGTGTTTTGGTCCTCGAGCTCTGAGATTCTTTCTTCTGCTTGGCTAATTCTGCTTTCCATGCTTATTAGTCTGTTATTCATTTCCATCACAGTATTCTTTACTGCTGTCATTTCTGACATCAGCTCCTTCCTATTATCCTCTTGTCTCTCCTCAATTTTTTTAATTCTCTCCATTAATGTCTTGATGTCTGGGTTTGTTGCATGTAACCAGTCATTCTGGGGGCTCTTCATTTTTTGTGTTCCAGAATCTGTTTTCTCAGTGTCTGATCTCCCAGGGGTCTGTGTGAGACCTATATTCTTCTTTTGGTTTTTCTTCATTTGTGCGGTTTTTCCCCCTCCCTACTTTTTCCTTCCCTCCACGTTACCGTCTTCTTTAATTCTGTTATTCGGGGGTAAAGGTATTGGTTTTACTTCTGTTTGTTCAATCTCCTATTCTTTAAGTATGCCCTCTTACTTTGTTCAATTCTGGAGTTGCACTGAAGGTTGGGGGTGGTTCTTTTTGCAGTTTTGAGATTTACTTAAGGCAGGAGCTGTGATTCAAAATTTATCTGCAGGTCCTGGTATTTGCTGACAGGTGTGTGGATAATCTGGAACCCACTTCCCACTGCCTTGGAATCTGTCCGTGCAGTGGGGCTGTAGGTTTACTCCCTGAAATAAAATATGGTTAGCAGAGGGGAGAGAATGGAGCAGACAGTGGGTTGAAGAGGAGGGTGGAGAGATAGAGGAGTAAGGGGGAATCAAACGAGTGTGCCAACAAATATAGAGAGAGGCCTATACTGAAACAGATATAAACAATAGACCACAGCTACAGACGAACCAACTCTCATACAAAAAAAAAAAATATAGTGATGCTAACATACAAGCTAACCAACCACCTTATTAGTGTGTACTGTTCCTGTATACAAAGATATGGTTTACAGAGAGAAGAAAAGAGAAGAAAAGGAAGAGGAAAAAAGAAAAAAAGGAACAATACAGTAGGAATAGAATTAAGTCATTAAGCTAACAGAATCAATGAAGCACACTCTGAGACATTTCGTTTAAGTCCAATATCCTTTCAGTTCTGATTTCTAGTTTTCTCTTCAAGTTTGCAGTTAGGGTCAGTTGCCTCTGGTCTGCTGTGAAGGACAGTTCAGATCACCCTCTGTTCACCACTCTGGCCTATGTCTGTTTCAAGCTTGTTTCTCCCGTTTTGGTGTTGTTACCTTGAATCGCCAGCAGGTGGTGCTATCTCAGCTGCTCGCCCCATAGGGGGTGGGGCCAGACAGGAACGGCAGAGGCTGAAGATGGCTGCCTGCCTCAGGGCAGATGGCAGGAGACTTATGGCGGGCAGGACATCACGGTAGCTGGAGAGGTGGCAGCGATCCCAGCAGATCTTTGCTGAAGGGGCTTGAAGGACTGAAGTGGATCACCTCCGGCCCCGGGTGGTGTGATGTGCTGAGGCCGCCGCGGCAGCGGCGGTGGCTTGGGGGGGGGGGACGGTGGCAGTGGCAGCAGCGCTGTTTGCGCTGCAGTGACTGTCCAGTTTTCTGCAATGCCCCAGCGGTGGCAACGGCCGAGCTCCATATGAAGAGCAGGCTGTGATGTTGGGGCTCGCAGCCCCCGGGGCAAGAGTCAGAGATCCACTGCAGTTTTCCTTTGCAAAGGGTTTCACAGACCGGGTTGCCCCATTGCCTTCTTGCCGCTTCCCTATTTCATACTTTAAAAGGGGATTGGAAGGCCCAGCAGTGTCGGTTCAGTCTGGTTCCATCCTGGAGAGGAATTCGAGGGGAGAGGCTGATTGCACTGACAGTTCACTCCCAGAGGAAAGGTGTACTGCCTGCCTACATTTGTTATAGAAGTGAAAATCATGAAAATATTTTTGATTTGGTGCATATAATTTTTAATCTTGGTGTTTTTCTTCTGAAATATTCTAGACTTTTGCTCAGAGAAACCAAAACAATTAAATATGTCATCCATTAGTCCTAATTCTTAAGCTTTGTAAGTCTAGAAGACTGGAGAGGTTTTACATAATTTCAAGTGGCTTACAAGCTTTGCAAATTAAACTTTGGAGTATTTTAGTAAGACCAATAATAGTGATATAAAGGCGTAAGAGACTCACAGAACTGAAAGGGATTTTGAGATTATTTTGTCCAACCCACATTTTGCAGATCAAAAAACTGAAGTCCAGATAGATCAAGCAACTGGCTCAATTCATATATAATGTAGATACAGGAACTTTGAATGGAACCTAGCTCCTTTGACACTAGTTTATTTCTTATAATAATTCTGTCTTTGAAGCCAAATCAATGTTTTTGTACCAAGTGAAAAGCAGTAGTGAACATTTTAGATAACTTTTTTTTTAGTCTCATATAGATTAAACCCAACAACTAGGACTTAATATATTTTGTTAGGTAGAAAGGAAACAAATAAGTCTTCATCTAAACTATACTTTAAGTTTGTTTCCCTTCCATTATAATAGTAGTATACATTTATTATAAAACATAGATAGTATGGTCTCACCATCCAAAGGAAATCACTACTAATATTGACAGGTATATAATTTTTAAAATTAGCTTGATTGTACTGCATCACATTCCTTAGGGTGGGAAAAACAATTATTTTAAGTTTTTCATACTGTTGGAAATTTTGTTTATATGTCTTTATTGATGTTAAATTATATAGGTTTACTTTCCCTTAAATAATTGAAAAATGTAAATTATTGTCCCAGAAAAGGAAATAAATTATTAATATTATAGCACACATGCTGTCTCTCCTACATGGTTAGCATAATATGCATTTTTTTTGAGGTGAGAAAACGAGTTTATTAAGAAGACAAAATAGGTCCCAAGTGGGAGGCAACTTGAAAGAGGGTTGCCCCATAATGCGCATTTTAAATAGCAAGTTATTTTACTCCAAGGGACAAGGTAAACACAAGAATTATTGATTTCTTACTGTTTGAGATTTGGTTAATCTTCAGTGGAATGGCTCAGAGGGCTACTCCACAATGGTCTTACTCCCTTTTGAAAACACTTTCTCAAATTTGTTCCATTACTGGTTTGTTTAAACCTTGTGAATAGCTCATTGTGGCCTCTGGTTAAATAGTGACTCATCCTCACGAAACATAGGAATCTTCTGATTTGGTTCTTTTTTGTTGTTGTTGTTAGATAAAGCTAAACAATTGGTACTCAAAAAGGGCAGTAACCTTATTGGAGAGAGAACTGTGGCTTCATTCCAGTGCTCTGCTACTTGACTGTTCTCTACTTATATTATCTGTTTTGAATACACTTCTGTTCTGCCTCAAAGTTCTAGTTTATTTATGATTTTTGCTTCCTGTGTAGTTGGCTTGACATACCTTCAATGCCTGCACACTATCTTGTGACTCTTAGTTTCACTGTAAATCTGCTCATTCTTTTGCTACTTTTCAGTTTAAAATTCTAGACAAGAAAATTATGATTTTGCTTTTTTTTTTTTGGTCATGCCATCTCATAGGCTGTTACCTCACTTATGAGTTGGTTGTTCTAGAAAAAGATGATCATCTTGAATTTAAGCAGATGTGATGGAAAGTTGAGGGTAGTGATGAAATGGGCAGGGTCAGATTGTATAAAACATGTCAGATCCATTAAATGGGGCCATTGAAGGACCATGTATGCAGCCTGTTACAAAGATTATTTACCATCTGGTCCCAATCTACCCTTTCGTCATTACTTTCACTTACTATCCAATATGCTGTCCGACCTATAATACAGCCACACTAAAGTATTTATCATTCCCTGAACAAACCATAATCTGTCAGACCTTAAATGACTACTCATGCTTTCTTATTGGAACAGTTCTATCTGGCAGAACCTTCTATAAGATGTATCTCAAACATTATATCCTCCATAAAACCTTTTCTAGGGATTTTGGTGACTTCCTCATAAGCACTTTTGGGCTATAAACCATATATACATGCCACATAAATATATTGTATTATCATTGTTTATGTGTAATTTTTTCCAACAGAACATCCTTTAAATTCAGAGGTTGTGGAATCTTACTCATCACTAATTTCTACTCTTAACAGATAATGCATACTCAATATGTGTTTATTGAAAAGCATTTTTTTTGAGTTAGAGTCTCACTCGGTTTCCCAGACTGGAGTGCAGTGGCTGCTCCCGGCCACCGCAGCCTCAACCTGCTGGGCTCCGATGATCCTTCCGCCTCAGCCTTCCGAGTAGCCGGAAATTACAGGCATGTGCTACCACACCCGGCTGATTTTTTGATTTATTGTAGAGATGAGGTCTCGCTGCCCAGGTGGGTCTCGAACCCACGGGCTCAGGCAATCCACTCACCTCAGCCTCCCAAAGGTGTGGGATTACAGGCTGAGCCACCGAGCCTGGCTAAAGGGGAGATTCTTCTAATGGCTCTATTGTAATTATGACTCTCTGGAAGAAATACCTGTAGCTGTTTAACACTTCTGCATTAATCAAGATATCATCAAGTAAAAGGGGAAACTAGGTACTAAGTGTGAAAAACACTCAAAATTTGGGTCAATTAGACAGAATACTGATTTATTTTTCACCATTTGCAATCTCTGACTAAGAAGTATTACAGATGAATTTTTATTGCTCTCATTCTCTTCCAACCTGAGTAATGCTACCTTGATGGCACTTTAATTTGTCTGAAGGCAGTGCTCTTGTGTACACAGAAAAACAGGACTCCTCATTTGGGGTGTTTGTTAACCTATGCAAGGGCAATTTGAAACACACTCTCTGAGACTGCTCACTCTGTTTTTTACAAATTGTATTAAGTGGCTTCCTGGCTTAAGTAGGCTTTCATTGAGACCCTTACTGGAATTATCTGTAGCCTTAATAAATGAATGAATAAATGAATGAATGAAACCTTGCCAACAGTCCACTGTCAAGAAGTCTGGTTTTAGAATCCAGTTTGAAGAAGCCTCACCTGAAGGACTGTTCTAATCTGGTCCTTGTTTGTCTACTTTGTGTCAGTTCTGGTTTTAAGTGTCTGAGTTAGAATTAAAAGAAAAGATGCATTTCTACACTCATGGTGTTTACAGTATAGCATAGTATACAAATAAAAGACTTGTTACAATGTGGGCAGGGAGTGCTATCGTGAAAAAAGCATTGAGTGCTCTGTGACTCCAGAAATAGCATTATTTAGACTCAGCATTCAGGGGTAAAAACTAAATTCAGTCTTGGCAATGAAAAACTACTGTGATAAAAATTAACAACTAAAAAAATAAAGTTTTAATCTATCTGGTCATAGTAGCAGCAAGAATACTTTTTAATTCATTTTGTAAGTTTTCAGTTTATTCTCAGTGGTGAAGGTTGAGACAAGTTAAGAAACATAACCTAATTAGTGTTCAGCATGACCAGAAACTCTCAGTGAACATCCATATATTGGATAATGAAAAACTAGGCAAGAATTATTGGTCAATATATTGAAAAATCCACTTCAGAGTATGTTCACCATCCTTTCATCTCAACATTCATTAAACCATATGAAGTACAACGAGGAGAACTTGGATAGATCCTTGTCCACATATACCTAATTTGACAGAGACAAATGTCGACCTGTATTCAAAAATAATTGTGTCTGGCAGCTACAAGAGACTGTCATGGAGTCACACTGTCCCCACAGAGGCTTAGGGATGAAGTGGAACCCTGGAAGTCACTGTGAGAAGCAGTATGCTAAAGGGAAGAGTTTTCATCTCATAATGCAAATCAAGGTGGAGTCCTGGCCCACTGTTTTTTGGTCTTTTCCCGTGGAAAACTTAGGTGTCTTAGTTATGCTAACCAGGTTGGCATGTGGCATGCACTAACTTCCTTTAGACTTTTTAATATCACAATCAATTTGAGGCCATCAAATTGAGCTTCTAGTCAAGGATTTCAAGCAGACAATTCCCAGATGTCTTATGTGTAGTGAAGCCAAGATAATGTCTTCTAAAATAATAATGTAACTTCTCTACAAAATGCAACCCTCATATAGTAAGAAAACTCATGTTGATGTATTGAGATAGACTCCAATATTTTTGGTCAGTTTCTCTAATAGTCTTCACTACATCTACTTTACGATAAGGGGCAATATGGGCTCATTTTAATTTAATTGCCTCATTTTATCATCCTGAAAATAAGAATCGAGGAACCTTCTCTTACCCAGTCTTCCATGGGTAATGGCACATGCATTTTGATATCTGCTGGAGGTAGATATCCCCATTCATTAGATATTGATGGTGTTCTCTGAACTGTAAATGATGGTAGAGTAAATTGTGAACTTCAATCATTGTGTAAACTTCATCAGATATAGAAATATGAGAGTTCCTAATATGGGATATTGAAAGTTCCAAGTTTAGCAGAAACATAATACAGGTTTCTGTTTTCTTAAAAATACTCTCATGTATACCTATATGGAAATCAACTTGGTAACCTAAATGAAATGGAGGACTTTCTGACATCACCCAACCTCCTAGGTTGAAACAAGAAGACATTGAGACACTAAATAGACCAATAACAACCCAGGAAATTAACTCTGTCATACAAAAACTATCTACAAAAAAAAAAAAAAAAAAAGCCCTGGACGGATGGATTTCCAGCAGAATTCTACAAAAGGTACAAGGAGGAGCTAATATCAATCCTACTGAAAGTATTCCAGGCAACTGAGAAAGATGGAATTCTCCCCAAATCATTTTATGACACTAACATCACACCGATACCCAAACCAGGTAAAGATCCAACAAAAAAAGAGCACTACAGGTCAATATCCCTTATGAACATAGATGCAAAAATCCTCAACAAGATTCTAGCAAATTGGATCCAAAAACACATCTTGAAAATCATCCACTGTAACTAAGTAGGCTTCATCCCCAGGATGCAAAGCTGGTTCAACATTTGCAAGACCATAAATATAATTAAATACATCAACAGATGTAAAAACAAGAACCACATGATTATCTCGTTAGATGCCAAAAAACCTTTTGATAAAATCCAGCATCCCTTCTTCATAAAAATCTTCAAACACCTAGGTATAAAGCAGCATACCTCAAAATAGTAAGTGCTATCTATGATAAACCCAAGCTAACATATTGCTAAATGGACAGAAACTGAAAACATTTCCCTTGAAAACTGGAACAAGACAAGGCTGCTCACTCTCACCCCTCTTTTTCAACATTGTGTTAAAAGTCCTAGCTAGGGCAATTAGACAAGGGAAGGATGTCAGGGGTCTCCAAATAGGAAAAGAGGAAGTCAAGTTATTCTTCTTTGCTGATGATATGATCCTATACCTTGAAAATTCAAGAGAATCTGTCAAAAACCTGCTTACACTGCTAAAGGACTTTGACAAAGTCTCAGGGTACAAAATAAATGTGCAAAAGACAGTTGCATTCCTGTTCACCAACAACAAGCAGGCAGAGACCCAAAGAGAAAACACAATCCCTTTCACAATAACCACACACACAAAATGAAATACCTCGGCATCTTCCCAACCAGATAGGTGAAAGACCTTTACAATGAGAACTACAAAACACTGCTCAAAGAAATCCAAGAATACACAAACAAATGAAAAAATGTTCCATGTTCATAGATAGGAAGAATCGACATTGTTAAAATGTCCATCCTACCAAAGGCAATCTAAGATTCAACGCAATACCCTTTAAATTACCAATATAATTCTTCTCAGACCTGGAAATGGCAATACAGAAATTTATATGGAAACATAAATGACCACGAATAGTCAAAACATTACTTAGCAAAAACAAATAAACAAACAAACAAAACCCAAAACAAAACAAAAAAACAAAGCAGGAGGTATCATGCTTCCAGACTTCAAACTTTACTATAAGACTACAGTAATCAAAGCAGTCTGGTATTGGTACAAGAACAGGCATATAGACCAATGGAACAGGATAGAGATTCTGAAAGCAAAGTCTCAGTTTCTTAACCAGCTCATCTTTGACAAAGCCTCCAGCAACAACCACTGGGGAAAGGAGAACCTATTCAGTAAATGGTGCTGGGAAAACTGATTGATCACATGCAGAAGATTGAAACAGGACCCCTACCTATCACTATACACAAAAATTAACTGTAAGTGGATCAAAGACCGAAATGTAAAACCTCAAACTATAAGAATCTTAGAAAATGCAGGAGACACTCTTATGGAAATTGGAACTGGCAACCAATTCCTGATCAGAACCCTAAATATCTATACCATAAGAAATGAGATAGTCAAGTGGGACCTCATCAAATGAGCTTCTGCAAAGCAAAAGAAATCACCAAGAGAGCAGGGAGACATCCCACAGTATGGGAAAAAATATTTGCTAACTGTATATCTGACAAAGGCCTAACATCTAGGATCTACAAGGAACAGAAACATGTTGAAAGGAAAAACAAAAAACAAAAAACAAAAACAAAAACCAACTCCATTAAACAGTGGGCCAAAGTCATGAATAGACACATCTCAGAAGAAGATATACGGGTAGCCTACAGACAGATGAAAAGGTGCTCAGCTCACTCATCATCAGAGGAATGCAAATCAAAACCACATCGAGATATGACCTAACCCCAGTAAGAATGATCATCATTAATAAAACAAACAGTAACAGATACTGACGAGGATGCAGAGAAAAAGGAATGCTTCTACACTGCTGGTGGGAATGCAAATTAGTGTACCGTCTTTGGAAGACAGTGTGGCAGTTTCTGAAAGAACTAGAAGTTGACCTTCCATATGACCCAGCATTTCCCCTTTTGGAAATATACCTGGAGGAACTGAAATCATTCTACAAAAAAGATACCTGCACATGCATGTTTGTTGCAGGTCTATTCACAATAGCAAAAACATGAAACCAACTATGCTGCCCATCAAAGCTGGACTGGATAAAAAAAATGTGGTACATGTACACAATGGAATATTATGCATTCATAAAGGACAAACACATGGACTTCAAGGCTACTTGGATGGATTTAGAGTTGATCATACTCAGAGATCTATCCCAGAAACAAAGGACAAAGTACCATATGGTCTCACTCATAAGCGGACCTTGAACAATTATCATAATACTATAAGAAAGGATTTGGTATTAGTAGGAAACTGCCAGGGAAGGAGAGGCTGGGATTGGCAGTTGAGAGAGACTGCTAGAGAAGGGAGGGGCACACCTCATCAACAAGGGTACCTGCATAATCAACGTTTGTATGCCTAACCCTGAATTGTACCTCACATCTTTAAAATAGAAAAGAATTAAAAATAATAAAAATAAAATACTCTCAAAATATAACACTCTCATAATAAAACCTATCAAATAAGAAACTAAGTTAACAACTGAAAGGACTATTGACCCTTTCAGTAGAGTTCATAGCACATTATTTATATGTATATATATGTCGCACATTTTATATATATATATTCATTCTATCTATCTATCTATCTATCTGTCTATCCATCTATCTATCTATCTATCTATCTATCTTAGAGTTGTGGGGTACATGTGAGGATTTAGTAGGCAAGTAATTTGCATGCAGGTGAGGTTTGGGCTTCTAGTGGACACTCTCCCCCAGTGGTAGACGTGGTACCCAGAGTTTGGTTGTGTGCCCTTTATCTGTCTTCCGTCCCTCCCTCCTTTAGCAGTATCTGTTATTTGTTGTTCCCACCTTTGTGCTTATATGTCCAAGGAGCAGAGCTTGCTTATGAGTGAGAACATGCAGTATTCGGTTTTTTGCTTTTGTGATAGCTCACTTAGAATGATGATCTCCAGCTACATCCATGTTGCAGTAGGACATGATTTTGTTATTTATGGCTGCATAGTATTCCATTGTGTATATGGACCATATTTTCATTTTCCAGTCCACCTTTAATGGCCATCTGTGTTGGATAGTGCTGCAATGATCATGCATGGGCAGGTGTCTTTTTGGCAGAGTGATTTATTTTACTCTGCATATAGTCCTAGAAGTGGGCTTGTTGGGTCATATCTGGATCATATGGTAGCTTAATTTTTAATTCTTTGAGAAAATACCACTTGCTTTCCACAAAAGTTGAGCAAGTTTACATTTCCACCAACTGTGTAGAAGTGGTCCCTTTTCTCTGTAGTCTTACCAACATCTTGTTTTTGACTTTTAAATGATTGCCATTCTGACTGGTGGTATCTCATTGTAGTTTTGATTTGCATTGCTCTAATGATTAGTGAAGCTGAGCATTTTTTCATGTTTCTTTGGCTGCTTGAATGTTTTTCTTTGAGAAGGTTCTGTTAATGTTTTTAGAGAAAGATGAAAACTAATTATTTTTAAATTATGGATTATCTACCTGAAATATCTGAGATTTAAGTAAAAAGTTATTAGGACCAAAAAGACAAGATGGTAACCAGGAAAATTACGAAGTAAGTATACAAAAGCAATTGCTTCCTATCTGTTTTCAAACTGGTTATTGTTAGTAAAGCATAAAAAGACATATAAATTAGTGAAACTAAAAAAGACTTGCACATTTTAAAATTACCTCTGACTAAGCTTAAGCAGTGTACACAGCCAATATCAATAAAATAGAAATAAAAGTGGAATGATAATGACAATGAAGATGTTGAAGGATAGAATGGAAAAAGATATTATATTTTTTGAATTGGAACAATCAACAACTTAAATTAATCGTATATAAATTCAATGCAAGATGACCAAAACTTCAGTAGGGCGTTAATTTTGTTAATTTTGTACTTTAATATTGTTAATTTTGTACTTTAAGATTTTCATTGTATTATGTAAATTTTCAAGCATATGCAAAAGTAGAGAGAATAACATAATGAGCTTTCCTATACCTGTTCCTCAGGCTCAGGGTCAACAATTATGAATATATGAACAAGATTCATTTATGCATACTTCTACTTATTGCTCTATCCTCATGATCATTTTAAAGTAAATCTCAGGCATCCTATTACTTGAATGTATGTAACTCTAAAAAGTACAAACTCTTTAAAAAATACTGTAATGGTATTATCCCACCTAAAATAGCAAAAATGTGATGACTTCAAATAAAATACCAGTCAATATTATATTTAATACACACACATGCAACACATGCATACACACACACACACACACACACACACACACACACACACACACACACACACCTACACTGCCACTTTATTTGAAACAGGATCAAAACTAGTTTCTCACATTGCATGTGAAAATTAATTGTAGAGTAATATAAATCTACAATTCCTTTAAACTATAGACTTTCTCCTGTCTCTCTTTTCCACTTGCACTGTATTTGTTGGAAAAAAACAAAAGAAACTAGATATTTGTCCTGTAGAATTTCCCACAATCTTGAATTTGTTGAGTGCATCTCCATGAGGTGGTTTACCATTTTCCTCTGACTCTTTACTTCTTATGAGCTGTATCTAGGCATAGAGATTTAATCAGTTCCAGGTGTGATGTTTTAGCAAGAGTGCTTCATGCAGAATGTTGAGTCTCTCCCATTGCTTGACATCAGGAAGCTCGTGTCTGATGTTGCCTTACTGTGATGTTATGATGGATGTGTAGGCTTAGGTGTGCTTGACTTGACTCATTAATTATAAAGTTCCCCATCAATTTTTCACCTAGTGGTTTCTTAGTCACTGGTGATTGTTACATAGATCAATTTGTTCAATAGTGATTGCAAAGGAGTAATATTCTATCATTCCTTTTTGTTTATTAGCTAGAATTAATTTTTATTACAGTATTTTATTTTGTTAAGAATACTTAACATGAGATCTATTTAAATTTCTAAGTACACAATACAATATTGTTAACTATGCACAATGTTGTACAGCAGATAGGTAGAATTTATTCATATTGCATAACTGAATCTTTATAGGCATTGAAAAGCAATTCCCTCTTTTTTCTTTCCCATAGCCCCTGGAAACTGCCATCTTACTCTTTGTTTCTATGAGCTAGACTATTTTAGATGCCACATATAAATGAAATTATGCAGTATTTGTCCCTCTGTGATTGGCTTATTTCATTTAGCATGAGGTATATAGCAGAATTTTCCTTTTTTAAGGCTAAATAATATTGTTAGTCATTGGACATTTCAGTTATTTACATATCTTGGCTATTGTGAATAATACTGCAGTGAACATCGGAGTGCATGTATCTTCAAGATCCTCATTTTGTTTCTTTTGGAAATATCTCAAAGGAGGGATTGCTTGATAATACAGTAGTTCTAATTTTACTTTTATGAAGAAACCTCATGCTGTTTCCATAAAGCCTATACCGTTTTATATTCTCACCAACGGTGTACAAAGGTTCCAATTTCTCCAGATCGGCACCAACATTTATAATCCTTTTTAAAAGTAATAACCATCCTAGCAAGTGCATAGTGATATCTTATTTTTATTTGTGTTTCCCTGATCATTTGTGATCTTCTGCATATTTTTGTATAACTGTTGACCATGTTTATGTCTTCTTTGAATAATTGCCTACTGAAGTTCTTTGCTCATTTTTTAATTGGGTTACTTGCTTTGTTGTTATATAGTTGTAGGAGTTCCTCTATACTTTTGGATATTAATCTCTTTTCAGATATGTAATTCACAAATATATCAGATATATTGCTATGGGTTCAAAACCCCACTAACATGTGTAGGTTTACTTCTGGGCTTTCTATTCTGTGCCATTGATCTATCTGTTTTTTATGCCCGTACCATATTGTTTTGACTACTATAGCCTTGCAATATATTTTGAAATTAGGCAGTATGATGCTTCCTTTTTTTTTTTTTTTTTTGAGTTAGAGTCTCACTCTGTCGCCCAGACTGGAGTGCAGTGGTTGCTTCCGGCCACCACAGCCTCGACCTGCTGGGCTCCAGAGATCCTTCCGCCTCAGCCTTCCAAGTAGCTGGAATTACAGGCATGCGCTACCACTCCCGGCTGATTTTTTGATTTATTGTAGAGATGAGGTCTTGCTGCCCAGGCGGGTCTTGAACCCGCGGGCTCAGGCAATCCACTCACCTCAGCCTCCCAAAGGCACGGAATTACAGGCTGAGCCACCAAACCCGGCTGATGCTTCCATTTTTGTTCTTCTTTCTCAAAATTGCTTTGGCTGTTCTGATCTTTCATGGTTCCACACAAATTTTAATATTTTTTTCTGGAATTCATAATAAAAAAAAACAAAAAAACACCTTATAGTATCAAGTGATTATATTTAGGCACATTTTTCCCCCCAGGAAAGGCAGAAAAAAAAAAAAAACGACAACAGATTCTTTCCCCTTAATGATAAGTTTTCAAGATAATGGATTGGTTATAAAATGCTCTAGAGATGATCATTGAGTTGTCTTTAAAAGTCATCATGACTGAATGAATTTTTATCATATTTGATATTTGTCACTCATTGCAGTTATTGTTTTTACGATGTTCAATTTATCTTATGTTTTTTAACAGGAATTCCTTCAGTTTTACTCCTGAGTACTTTTATCTGATCCCAGGAGTTATTGATACATCTGAACTTTCTGGTGGGACAATTGATTTCAGGGACTTCTCTTACATTTTTTATCCTGACCAGGAAATAGCCTATCAATAAGTCACATTGATTTTTTTGTGTGTGTCCACAATCCAGATATCGAAGATGTTCATTACTACTTAACTAGTCACTGTTTCTAGGTCTTTTTTGTAGAAATATTTTGAAAGAGAAATTCTTTGTGTGTTTAAATTGATATTTTTATACTTCCAATTCATATATGAGTTTATAGGTTTTTGTTTTCAATAGTATTTCCTCTGTTTTTTCTCTTTACTCTTAAACTAAAAAAATCTCGATTTTATATGATTCTATATATGCAACAATTTAAGAATAATATAAGAATAATAACAACAGTATTAACAATGTGTTTGGTAAAAATAATTTAAGATTTCTTTGCATTTCTGGTTGTCCTTAGGGTATACGCACCAAGAGTATCTAATCAAGCTATTGATTTATACCACTTAAAATAATTTGTTGTTGGTTAAATTACCAATTCATGTTCAACTACATTCCTTTATTTTATTTCCTTTAGAGTTTTATGAATTACATTTTAGTTTGAATTAATTGTGTTTAATAATTATTTAAAACATTTTCATATTTCCAAAGTCAAAACCTCAAAGTAAAGCACATTTGGAGAGGTCTAGCTTCTTCTCTTGATCCTTTTGCCATATTATCATTGCTTTTATTAGTTTTTTCTTTTCTTTTTTTTAAGTTAGTCCCCTTCCTTTGGTAAAAGGCAGCATACTTTATATGCTTAAACATGTTGCATCTTTTCCTTGAAATAATGCATCCAAGCAGTATTTATTAATATTCCTGATTCTTTTTACTACAAGTATACTTTTTAAGCATGAGATCTATTCAGGAACCCAGGTAGGTAATCTCATTTATTCATTCAATACACTTTTGCTGATAATTCAATAAAAATAGGGGTAATGTTTTGGTGATACCAAGGTTAATATGCCATACCTTCTTCCATAATGGAGTTTATGATTTAATAGCAGAGAAAAAAAAACAACACTTAGACCCATGATCAGTTTCCCAATTATAAGTGCTTGTAGAGGTGAGCACAGGGTGCTGACATAGGAGCCCCAGGAATGACACCAAACCAGCGAGGCTGTGAATTGACTGATAAACAATGGGCAGGAGTTGGTCAGGTAAAGGTGGAGATAGAAAGATTCAGACAGAGGGCAAGGCATACACAAAGTTCATGGATGAGGCAATGAATGCATGGTTCAGAAACAGATGAGGCTAGAGAGACAGGGAGGGAAGTGAAGTCCTTATACTTCGGGTCATGGAATTTGGGTATGGCTCGGAAGATTCCCAGTGACCTAGAAAGAAAAAGAAAGGAACTCTTGAGGCAGGAATTAGTTTTTTAAAAAGTCACCCTTCATTTAGTTGTTTACCAGCATTATTTAAGAAATGATCTGTCGTCTATGTTACTGTCAATTAACATATTATATATTTAATATATATCAGATTCTTAAACAACAGCACATAGGTGGTTGGATACACTGTAAAACTTGCAGCCTTCAATAAAATGTCATTAGTAGTGTAAGCAACCAAACTGTGGCCCAACTAGCCATCATGTGGCTAACCACCCCCTCAAAACTTGTTATAAGCCGGGCTCGGTGGCTCAACCTGTAATCCCGCGCCTTTGGGAGGCTGAGGTGAATGAATTGCCTGAGCCCATGGGTTCGAGACCCGCCTGGGCAGCGAGACCTCATCTCTACAATAAATCAAAAAATCAGCCGGGCGTGGTAGCGCATGCCTGTAATTCCAGCTACTCGGAAGGCTGAGGCGGAAGGATCTCCAGAGCCCAGCGGGTCGAGGCTGCGGTGGCCGGGAGCGGCCACTGCACTCCAGTCTGGGCAACAGAGTGAGACTCCAACTCAAAAAAACAAAAACAAACAAAAAAACACTTGTTATATTATCTAGTATAGAAATTTCAAAGAAACAAAATATGAACTGTGTTTTATAGGGTTCATTAGCCCATATAATATATATATAATAATGAGAGTCATAGCCATTTAGAGATGGAAGGAAGGATCTATTCAGATATAGGCATATATAATATATATATATAATACACACACACACACACACACACAACACACACACACACACACACACACACACACACACAAAGGCTTCAAGGGAAACAAGTTTTACTTGATGCTGCAGTTGATTGGTTTCAAGTCTATATAAAGGGCAAAAACTGCTGCATTCTACGTCTTTCCTTTCTTTGATGGGATTACTCTGCTTTAAAATATATCTGTATAAAAATCTAAAATGCAAAGTAATAAATATTGTTGGAAAAATGATTGTGATTTTAATTAATCACAATCAAAATATGATTAAAATATGATTTTGCATAAATATAGGAAGAAATAATTAATTTTTCAGTTACTATATAAATAGGTTCCTATACAAAAATTCTTTGTTTTTGTTATCTTCTTTTTAACCTCTGGATATAAAAATTCTTTGTTCATGCTATATTAAGTTGTCCTTGTGTATGTCTCTATGTTCTTTCTGTGTAGCTTAGATGACTTTTAAAAATCTGCTCAATGAGAAAACAAGCTTAAGTCAGACATTGTGTAATATTTTTCCATATGTGAAGGGAAGGAAAAAGGAAGGAAAGCTTGTAAAATAGAACAAACACTTATAAAGAAGATATAAAGAAGAATAACTTTAAGAAACACAGAAAATCAAAGTTCTATATAGACCCAATAATTTAGAGTGATAAAGTGGATAGAATATTGTTTCTGGTATCCCTCCTGGTCATGAGTTCTTCTGAAACTCCTTTACCTAGCAAACTCTGCTCAAATTATTAAACACCTTTGAAGCTCTACTTCTTTATTTCTAAAAATTAACATGTATAAATTACTTCCGGATTGTTTTAAAAACATGTGACAGCACCTGATAAGTTCATGGATAAAGAAGGCGTCTAATTAATTAATACTTTTATTTATAGTTTGTTCTATAAATGACTTAACATTCAATAATTTTTTTCTTTCTGTTGTGATTTATTCTGCAAAAATACCTTGTAGGTATAGCATTCAATACTTGAAATTAAAAAAATTAAATATATGAATATCTACTGCTTTTCTCACAGTGTTAGTGCAAAGAATATAGGAATGAAAAAAAATTCTACTCCTATTACAAGAAAATTATCAAATTTTTCTGCTGGCCTCTGGCAGAAAGGCCCCATTGGACTTAGTCTTGATTGGCTATGATCTTTCAGATAATACCTTTGGCAAGTCAGAATGACTTAGCATGTAATCTTACAGCAAAATAATTTGAGTATTTCATTCAGTATCAAAAGGATTCACTTTGCATTGAATTCTAGGTTTCCCTCCTTTTTCCCCCCATTTATTCCCTGAATGAAGTGAACTTAATTCTCTAATCAGATCCCAGAAGTCTTGTTCTTCTTAGCCTTTGCCATTAACAAACACTTATAAACAGCTAGTAAGTGAAAGACACTGTAGTTATCTTATAGTTATAATTATAAATTTTCTTCAGGAAGACTGATTATAATTTTTATTTCTCCATGGTGTCTGCTTGTAATTCTGGTTAGATGATCCTTTTGAAATTTTGTTGTCTATTATATTCTCTTGGCTGTCTCCCCTAGGAAGTTTGTACTTTAATCTATGGTTAGACTGATTTTATTCCATTTATTTTATTGGTGATCTCTTGATTGTTAGAGAGGTTGTACATAATTATTCAAATTATTCTAAAAGAATCCAGAGGGCCAAAATTAGCCAGTCCTGTTAAAATACAGCTTTTCTCTGGGAATCGCTTGTTAAATAGTTCATTTAGTTATTCTTTTATGCAAGCTGTAATTAGTGCAAACAATGAAAAGGTACAGGACATCTTTGTTACTTTCTGCATTTCAAAATATTTTTGATGTCTTTTTCAAATCTCCCTATAGAATTTTGTAATGCTTTTCTGCAATAGAAAACTGCATGCAAGGACCCAAGGGTCAAGCCTTTCCTAATCTAAACTGAATGCTTTTGCTTTGTGAGCTAAGATCATTTATAAGAATCACAGAAGAGCAGATTCATCTGTTACCATGTATAGTAACATCTCAAAGAGACAACTAAACATGACAGTTGAGGAGATTTGCAATTGAAAAAGAAAAAACATGAGCAGAGTTGAGAGCCATATAATTATCCTCATTCACACTGTGACTAGCTTTAAAGTGATTTATTCAAAATGGTTACCCTTATACTCTTAGTCACCTCCTTTCTTGTCTATGTGCTAATTCTGATTTTGGCATTTGTCTATAGAATATATTTGTTCTTCCTCTTGAAAGGGGATTGTGCTACATTTTCAGTAGTGTTTAAATCAGTTAATCATATTTTGCAATTATCCCATAATGTTAGTTATTTGAATTTCACGTTGCAATGTTCTTAGAGAAAGCTTAATATCTTCATTATACATACAGTCATGGTTAGCTAATTAGCATCGTAAATGCTGCAGTTTAACCCTGGATGCCACTATTTCTGGCTTCAAGGATATATTGAGTTTTCTCACTTTAAAAAGTTTAGAAGGAAAAATATTGTTGAATTCTACTTCTTAGTTATTTCAAATAAGAAGCCCCCTTGAAAAGTGTCTAGATGTAACATAAATGCATTACAGTTCTCATCTATTGGTTTATAAATAAAAGCATCCTTGAATGTTTTCCAAAAGAGTAATGCGATTTACAATATACTTAATGAAAATTAAGGTATATTGGTTTTCCTGGAGGGAAATTTCACTACATAATTAATTCTAAAAATCACTGTTTATTTCTTCAGTTTATTGGGAAACAAGAAACAGACTCCAAATAGTGAAGCTAAAAGAACACATTGCATTTTGACATTGTCCATAATTACAAGATCAGTTGTCTCAGAAGCAATTTCAACTTGTTTGAGTCACCATATTAGTTGTCATTGTACTGATGGTTTTTCTTCTCCTTTTTTGAATAGGCGTTCTCATCTTTTACACAAAAGATATAAAAGAACTGCAGTTATTCCTGTTTTAAAAATAAGTCCTAAATTTTTTATTAATTTTAACATTTTGTTTTTTAAATTTAGCAATTATTATACAGCGAGCAAAACCACACAACAGTATCAATTTAGAGAGGTAAGGTGACACACAAGATTATATGTTTGGCAATGGCAGAATAGGGACTAAAACAGGTCTCTAGTATTTTTTTCCTTATTAAATTCGTGGTGCCTTGTGATCCTTGATTTGTAGAATTTCAGAAAATAGTCTTATGAAATTTCTAGCCCAGAGGCTGTGTAGAAATGGTAACTTCTTCATTAATTGAGTGGTGACTTAGCCTGAGTTCTGTATACATATAATCATACTCTATATTTGTATAACATTCGGTGGGTTTTTGAATTCTCTCTCATTATTTTTTCCCTTTTAACCTATCTCTGTCTCTCTGAAAGTGAGAACATTATCTGAAATCCACACAAAGAAAAATCAAATGAGATTATAGAAAATGTACAGAAGCAGCTTATGACATTTACATGGCAGACGGTTAGATTCTTTTAGGAGAAAACATTGACTGATAACCCTTATAGTGAAGAAAAAGTTTGAAGTTTTCAGAATATTATTAAAAATGATGAATGGCATGACCAAAATACCCTTTGAAATTGTTTTATATATTTGTGTAAAAGTTTGAATTCCTTGGAACTAGGTGAGAGTTGCTTTGTTAAAACTATCAGATCCATTCATCATGAACTTAAACTTACATAGACTGACTTCTAAAAATGCCTTACTTAGTATTTCCTTCCATTTCTTTTTACCCTTTCAGTGTCTCCCAAACTGTATGTTTCACCTTAATATGTAAAAATAAAGTAAAATATATTTGTCTATGTGAAGGATCAAATGCTAACATCCAGGAATGCACTGTCAATGAAATAAAAACTCAAACAGAAATACTGATTCCTCCTTGGTAAACAGAACAATTCCCATCAGGTCTCAAGATTTAGAATGGAGTCATGGTAATACTTCTACTCACAAACCCATGGTAAACAGATGCTAGGAGAAGAGGTTGGGTTTTAATGTGAACTATAGTGTAGGTTGAAGAAGGACTTGGGGATTGGCCTGAGATTTCTTGGAAAATTGAGGAGGAGGGGCCAGACAGAAAGGCTCTTTTGCTTCCTCTGCTCCTTCTCACTGTGCTCTGGATGTCACACCTTCACACCTTCACACCTTCACAGGGACTTCATTTAATTCCTTCAATAGTGGCTTATTCCCTGTATCACCATCCTCTCTCTCCCTACTAAATCTTTCCTAATATATGCAAATAGTCTTCAAAATTCCCCATTTTAGAAAGAAAAGAACCTGAAGCCTTCCCTTGGGTCTTCCTTCAACCACAATTTCTTATCTCTGCTCTTCTTTCTAGAATGACTTCTTAGATATTTAGTGTATACGCATCAACTCATACACATTCCTCATACACCATTCACTCTTCAAACCACTTTCAATCTGTTTTCCCCATTGCACCCTTGAAGTTTGAATTGTTGCTAAATATTTCCATACTACCAAATCTAATGGCCACTACTTTGCCTTAATCTTACCCCGTTTCTCACCACTCTTGGTACAGTTGACTACTTTCTCCATTTTGAACCACTCTCCTTTCTTGCTCTCTAAGACCTCATGTACCTAAAACAACGTTTTCATACTTCCCTTCTTTTTGCTACTCTTTTCCTTTAACTGACCCTTAAATCTTTGAATGCCTCAGTGCCTCTCCCTTCCCTTCCCCTCCTCTGTCCCTACATTTTCTCTTATACTTTTCTTCTTAGGTGACATCATTCATTTCCATGGACTTAAATCCACTAGCAAGTTGACGATTTTTAAGTTTATATTTACTGCTTACCCTTCAGCCCTGAGATCCAGATTTATTCATATATTAATCTATTATTCATCTCTACTTAGACATATCAAGGCCATTTCAAACCTTGTATGTCCAATATGAAAATTTTGGCTTCCAAACCATTACTTAGAACTGTGGTTCCCTCAGTCTTTCCCATCTCTGTTAATGGTACTATCACATGCTCAATTTGCTCAAGCCCCAATAACAAAAGCCATCCTTAATGGCTTTCTCTCATTCACTCATCTGCATATCTTATACATCAATTTTAGCTGTAGAATCTGACAGTTCCATGGCTAAAATTCTTCTAAAATCTTGGTATTTCTTATTTTTATTAGTACCTACTACCCTACACATACAATCTACTTAAGAATTACAGTAATCTTTTTTTAATATCAGTTTTAGTTTCACAGTAAAATTGAGTGGAAGATATATTTACCTACTATACCCTGCACCCACATATGTGTGAACCCTCCATTACTGATGCCCCCTCCAGAGTGGTACATTTTTTACTACTGATAAACCTGCATCGATACATTATTATCACACCGAGTCCACAGTTTATGTTAAGATTCACTCTTAGTGTTAAACATTCTATGTGTTTGGACTAATATATAAAGGCGTGTATTCACCATTCATACAGAGTAGTTTCACTGCTCTAAGAATCTTCTGTATTCTACCTAGTCATTCTTCTATGGCTGTCTAACCCCTAGCATTCACTGATCTTTTTATGGTTTTCATAGTTTTGCCTTTTTCAAAATGTCATATAGTTAAAAATCATACAAAATGAAGCCTTTAGAGATTGCTTTTTTAATTTAAGCATATGCATTTAAGTTTCTTCCATGTCTTTTCATGTCTCAATAGCTCATTTCTTTTTAGTACAAATAATATTTCATTGTCTGGATATACCTCAGTTTCATTACCTGTCCATCAACTGAAGGATACCTTGGTTGCTTCCATGTTTTGACAATTATGAATAAAGCTGCTATAAACATCTGTGTACAGATTTTAGTATAGGCTTGAGTTTGTTTTTTCTTTTTTTTGAGTTGGAGTCTCACTCTGTCGCCCAGGCTGGAGTGCAGTGGCATGCTCATGGCTACCCCAGCATCGACCTGTTGGCTCCAGCGATCCTTCTGCCTCAGCCTTCCAAGTAGCCAGAACTACAGATGTGCACTACTATACCCAGCTAGTTTTTATTTTATTGTAGAGATGAGGTCTCACCAAGTTGCCCGGGCTGGTCTCGAACCCATGGACTCAGGCAATCCACTCGCCTCAGCCTCCCAAAGTGCTGAGATTACAGGCTGTGCCACCAAGCTCAGCCTAGACTTAAGTTTTTAACTCCTTTGGGTCAATATCAAGAAGTGTGATTGCTGGATTGTGTGCTAAGCGTGTTTAGTCTAGTAAGAAACTGTGTGCTAAGCGTGTTTAGTCTAGTAAGAAACTGTCACACTGTTCTCCAAAGTAGCTATACCATTTTGTATTCCCACCAACAATGACTGAAAATTCTTATTATTCCACATCATTGCATTTGGTATTGTAGTGTTTTGAATTTTGACCACTCTGATAGGTATGTAGTGCTATCTTGTTTTAATTTACATTTTTCTATGACATATGACATAGAGCATTGTTTCCACAGTAATGTGTTAACAAAGTCATTTAGCTCCTGAAAACATAGTATTGATTCCCCATTGCTTTTCAAAGACAAATTACTGTGGCCTGAAAGGCCTACGTGATCTGGTACATGTATTGCTAGGTCATCTAGGTGTGTATTGTTGCTATAACAAATTACCACAACCTAGTGGCTTAAAACAATAGAAATTTATTATCTTACAGTTATGTAGTTCAGACGCCCAGCATGAGTGTCACTAGGCTAGAATCAAGATGTTGGCTGGATTGGCTTTTTTTCTGAAGGTTCCAGGAAGGATCTACCTTCTTGCTTTTATGGTGTTGGCAGAATTCTGTTCCATGTGGTTGAAGGAGGTCTCTATTTTCTTGCCGGTTGACAGCATAGCCACTTTTAGCTCTCAAGACCTTTATCTAGTCTTTGCACATGGGCTACTATACCTCAGAAACAGCAGAAGAGCATCTTATCCATTTCAGACTACCATCTCTCTGGCCAAGATGTCCTTCAGGATACCATCTCTCTGACTTTTCTCTGATCATAACCTGGGAAGGTTCTCCACTTTTAAGAACTCACAAGATGAAAATGACCCATCTGAATAATCCTAGAAAATGTTCTATCTCAATGTCTGTATCATTAGTGACGTCTAAGGTCCCTTTTGTGATGGATTCACAGGTTCTAGCAGATGAGCACATCTTTGGAGGGCTACTATTCTGCCTACCACACATCTCATATTGCCAAGATTACCAGCATCCAGTCCTGTTTGTAAATCTGGAGAGCACTTTCCTATCTCAGAGACTTATTTCTGGAATCTATTCCTGTGGCTCTAAGCATAGCATCAGACTTAGTTAATGTTGGTTCTAGAAGTAAGTCAGATTGAATCCTTAGGTAGAGATTCAGTGAACTGCAGTTATGAGAATTTGGGGATAATGGAAGCCATAGACAAGAGGTTGTGTCTAATAAGTATGATGTTATTATGATCTATTTTGTCTGTTGGTACCTGGTCTCCAGGGGCATTCATCTCCAAGAAATTACTAAGGTGGGGAGAGTTTTGGGCACATTGTTTTTTTTTCTTCAATTGACATTAACTCTTGCATTTAGAGTAAGACAATAATTACAGGAAGGTTTAGCAAAAGTAATCATAAAATTGAATTTTTATTGCTTTCCCTCTAATGCTATACTTTTAGTTTTAACACAAGGAATTAGTAAGCTAGTGATATTTTGAAACAGAATCATGTACTCAAGGAAAGGGGACATTACTACTGAGAAAGGGTGAGAGCATCAGTCATTTTTTGGACAGCAGTTTGTTTTAAACTCTATTTTGCTGAGTTTCTGATTTTTTTCTAACCTAATATTGAGCTCTCAAGTGTCAATCTCAGTGTGTTTGTGTGGGAGTGAGCAAATATATACTGTATAACTGTTAAACAGCAAACCAGTAGAGCATATAGAATAGAGCCAGTGGTGTGACAGCTCTCCTGGTGTGGTAAAACTCCACAGATATCCATCACCTTGTGTTTGAAGATACAGCACAGTTCTTAGAAATGTCATTGCTATTTACAACTCAACATTAGTTTGAGACTGGCGAATCAATCAATCAATCAAAATCTTTCTTTTGAAACAGAACCATTTTTTAAAGACAAACAAATTGGCCTCAGGATTGACTTGGAATTTGATGGACTGAAGAAAGCAAGCTTTTCCTAATTTATATTCTGGGAAAGGAAGTCTTGCATTTAATTTTGTTATTTCACTTTGACTAAGGAAAATGCTGTTTCAGGATATGTCCTGACATAATAACAATAAAATTGGGTAGTCTGAAATAGGGTAAGAACTAGAATTAAGTAAATGGAATATAGAAAGGGATTAAGCATGAGAGAGGATTCCAACACTTCTGGAAAATCTAGCCACTAACAGGTAGCACTTACTAAGACTGTTGATTAGTTGAGGATCTTGGCAGAAGAAAAGTAAACTGGATGGTCCAGAAGGTGGGATTCATAACATGGTAATGGAAATTTATTAGCAGATTAACAATGAAGAATACAATCTTATAGTCATTGGAGATGAACATGTAGGCAGAGCGAGGCAGTTTTTTGTTTCTGAGGGTCTAAAAAAGAGAGTTCAACAGAGGGGTCCCAGTATTAGAGATGTGATCAAAGTAGGGACTAGAGTTGGGGACAGAGTGAAAATACCTGACTGCAAAACCAGACAGTCAGTTGATTGATTTGATGCTCAGTCACAGATCATTGAGCCAGAACTTCTCCAGTACATCCTTTCTGAAGAAGTTTTTATCTTTGTGAGGAACCGGGACTGTGGACTATAAGTGGACCAAGGACCACAGCCACAGGGATATGAAAACTATTCCAGTACATTCTCCACAATTTATGGCACTCTTTTTTTGTTTGTTTCGTTTTATTAATTTTCCCCCTCCTTTCCACTCAAATCCTACTTTTTAACCCATTTTTGACCCTTTCCATTCTCTCTTTTAGTTCATGGCAAAGAATTCAGAGGCTGTGAGGTTATGGTGGCAGTAAGGAAAATTTTTAAAAAGAACCATTTCAAAAAACTTTTGGGAAGCCCTGACATAAACATTTCTGTACATTTTTGAAAGGGGTCATGTTACAAATGATCATCAAGTAAAGAAAGTCCTATTATCCAGTTGGGCAAACAGTGATTGGATTATCCATCACTGGAGTGATAAATTCATTTTCTTAAGGAAACACAAGATCTTTTATAGCATTAACTGCAATGCTAGAAGTACATTACAAAGAATCTTCTCAAATTATTTTCTTTCTTTCTTTTCTATTATCCTCTATTCAGCAGGAGTTTATTTTTCCTCTTTTTTTGTGATTTTAAAATCTGTACTGAATGCACAAGAGGGCTAAAATACAACCTTATCTTGGTGTAGAGACTTGCCACCCAACTGGTAGTTTTATTATAAGAACAGTTGCCTGGAGAGGTGATTTACTGGCAAGAATAAAGTCAGTATATCCTGTTATCTCCCCAATGTTTCCCTAACAGACTCATTAGAACATAGTATACAGAATCCAGAGGGGACTTGAGTCCCAAGTCTGGACATAACTGAAAACCTGAACCAGAAAGACTGAAAAACTAAACCTCTACTAATATCTGTATTTGTAGTAAGATACAGTTGCTTATTAAGACATAAATAACCTCTTGCCTTAAGGTAAATGGATATTACATATAATTCTTAGCCTCAGATTAATGCAATCCACATTAGTGACATATTTTCATGAATTATTTTATTGAATGATATAAAATAGCAAAAGGACTTTAAAGGTCTTACTGTTTCAACCTTTGGATATCATATGTCCAAAGATTACTGTCTATTTCTGAGTCCATGCCTATTATAGAACCTCAAGCTCTGTTACAAATGATTTTGACTTCCCTGCCTTATATTTCCACACAATGAGGAATGTCTTTTGATTCTCTCTGATACAGTAGTCATATCTTGCCAGTGAGTAAATTACTTGACTTTGGATGATGCATTATTGCTTCAGGTGCTTGGGTGCCCTTTAGTATGTCATGTGGAGTTCCGTCAAGCTCTGTAACAACCTGGGAAAATGAATGTACCCTCAAATCAGTCTTTCTTTCTTTCCTTGGAAAAAGAGCTATTGTAAATAGTTTATGACTCCCCTTGCCCTTTCTTTACTCCAACCCTTCCCTGTGTCTTAAGCACTTACCCAGCACCCTCCTGGTATTCCCTGGGTGCTCAGGATTGTTCACTCTAATGCATCATTGAATCTCATAATCTAGACCTTTTGCTATCTTCCTCCCTCAGTTTTTTACAACTCTGTATTAGGTGTCTATTGCTATGTGACAAATTGCTCCAAAACTTAATGGCTTAAAATAGCATATTTATTATCTCATAGTTTCTGTGAGATAGGAATTCGGGAGCAGCTATCAATGGTTCTTGTTTCCAAAATTCTCATGCAGTTGCAGTCAAGGCATTGACTGGGACTGTGTTTATGTGAAAACTGACTGACACTGGAAGATCTGCTTCCAAGATGTCTAACTTACCTGGCTGTTGGCAGGAGGCCTCAATTCCTTGTCACATGAGTCTCTTCATAGGGTTTCTAAAATGTCCTTTTGATAGGGCATTTTGATAGTGAATGATGTGTTTTATCACTGAGTCTTAGAATTCCTATACATTCAATTTCCTCATATTCTATTCATTGGTAGCAAGTCACTGAACCCAGCTCACACATAAAGGGAGAAAAATTAAGCTCCACTCTTGAAGGGAAACTTATCAAAGTATTGGTGGACCTATTTTAAGACTACTTGCTATGATTTGGATATGTGTCAACTCCAAACCTCATGTTGAAATTTGATCGCCAGTGTTGGAAGTGAGGCCTTGTAGAAGGTATTTGGATCATGGAGGCACATCTCTCTGAATAGATTAATGCCCTCCCTCTCATGAATAGATAAATGCCTTCCCTCAGAGCTGGTTGTTAGAAAGAGCCTGGCATCTCCTCCCCTCTCTGGATTTGCCATGTGATCTCCATGCTCTCTGGCTCTCTTTCACCTTCCACCATGAGTGGAAGCAGCCTAAGACCACCAGAAGCAGACGCCCAATCTGGAACTTTCACAAGGCAAATAAACATTTTTTTCTTGATAAATTATTCAAATTATACCTCACATCTTTAAAATAAAAAAGAAACAAAAAAGTTACCCAGCCTCAAGTATTCCTTTATAACAACACAAAATAAAGCTAAGACCTCACCATATCACACACACCCATCCTTGCCTTTAATTCATCTGTCTCACATTTTAGTTGATGGTATGGTTCTGAACTAAACTAATAATTGGGAGTAGTAATGTTAAAATATTTAGTTCCTTTAGGAAACATATTATAAAAATGAAAAAAAAAAAAAAGAGTATACAATCCACTTTATATCCTGGCTCTGCCATTTAAAACTTGGTGATTTGGGGGAAGTTATGTAACTTTTATAAACCTCACTTTCATTATCTATAATATGGGCATTTTGGTATCTGCCATGCAGAATGTAATGCAGAGTAGAGGTCATGCATTTAAAGCAACTAAGACAGGATTTTAGGTGGAACAGGTGTGTAATAATGTATAACCATAATAACAATAGCATATTGTTACTCGAGGCTTGGTATTGTACTTGGGGACTTTTGTAGACATTGGCATAACTTTATAAATGATAGGAATCACTGTGGCAGATATGTGTGAAGCAGCATTTTTTTTCAGAGCTCTCCTCAGTCCAAATATTCACCTCCATCCCCCTTCAGTGATCCCTGCTTCAAGGCTGCAGTGTATTATAGTGAAAATGTCAGTCAGTGTAAGGTCCTGGCTCTAAGCCTTTGCTGTATCATCTACGAGCTAGATGACCTTAGGTAAACTTTTCAACCTTTGTAAATTATCTTTTTTCATATATATATTTAAGATTACTCATCCCTTTCTTGCAACACAGTGAATCAGTAGCAGTTGAAGCAACAGTGCCTCACAAATTGATATCTCATTCTTTTGTTCAAGTCAGTGGTTCTCAAACATGGCTGTATATTGTAATCACTAGGAGTGTTTTTTTTTTTGAAATTTTCCTGATGCCTGGTCCCACTCCAGAGATTCTGATTTAATTGGTCTGGGGGCCAAATGGTGCCAACACATCTGGGGTTTTTTAAATCCCCCTAGGAATTCCTAATATGCTGAGAACTGCTGATAAGACTGATAATTTTGTCTCCTACAGCAGTCATGAAATCAATTAGACCAAAGTTAAAAGTTTAACAATTTTTTAAATCTTATCTTTCTATGTTTTTGATGTTTTAATTCTGTTTTTCCCTTGGTAAATTATTGTTTTTCTAAATATACATTTGACTCATTTGATCTGTAGCTTCTAATTTTATTATTATTCTTGCTTTGCTCAAACACCAAATTTTCCCTTGTGCTGAGGTCATATATTCTACTTTGTGAAGCAATAAGAAAAGGACAAGCAAGTACACATGCATGATATTATTTTCCGTTAGGAATATTCGTTCAGCAGGAGAAATGACACCATGTTGTTTTGTTAGAAGTATGTAGGCATCCTGCATGCTCACTGAGAACCATCAATGCACGGTGCCATTGGCACATTGGGCTGTGTATTGGCAATGATGCATGCAGCAGATGGGACTGAGTATAGGCAGTCAAGTGTTCAAGCTCTGTCTCTGAATTGACTAATGGTTTTGATGGCAGAAATTCAAAACCAAAGCACTGGGATGCCAGTCTTTGTGTTGTACTGAGTGTTTGCAATTAAAGCTATGGGACCATTCCCTTTCTGCTCGAACTCAAACTTAATTAATTTTGAATTAAAACAAATAGTTTCCATGACCACATGAGGTACATTTTGGGTTTGGCTTATTGGGATTAGTATAACGAAGTCTCCACCCCTTCATTATCCCCCCACAAAAGACCCCTAAGAAGCTGATTTAAAATGTCATCCAAAGTGGCATGTTGCTGCTAAATATTTTGATATGTATAGGGCATTTTCATATCCGTGTCCTATGTAGAAATCTGTAGGAGTCCTCTTGGAAAATGCCAGTGACCTAATGTAGCATAGAATCAGCATGGGTATTTGGCAATCCTCCACAGCTCTGAGAAGGTCATTTGTCAGGGTTTTCAGAACTATTTAAGGCTAGATCCTGGTTTAAAATAAAGATACAGTATAAGGTGTAGTTGCAGTTGGAAATTTCTGATCATACTTTGATTATTGTTCTGAGAATTAGCTCTATGACTAAAGATCTGTCCTAATGTACCCAAGATCATGAATTTAGCTTTCATGTGAGATATTTAGGTTTATCTATTTCATTAGCTTCAATATATCTTTTAATCCTGCTGGAGGTCTTTGAGTGTTTTTTCTTTAGCAAAAGGGAGTTTCTGATGGGTGTCATTGTACTACTTTTACTAGGAGAACATTGCAAAGCCCATACCCAAGAATGTGGATAACACATTTAGATGGCAAGCAGCCAAAATCTAAAACTACTCCTTATTTCAATATGTTTCTGGGTACAAATGAAGTGCTCTGGATTTCTATGAGAATCATATTTGTGCAGTGTAAGTTTTTAATTGATCACTGCAGCTGAGGTCTTTGTCGACTGAATTCTTGCTAAGTTGTCCACTGTAATGAGAATAACCCAGCACAGCAGGTACTCTGTTACATCATGACAAAGGACACAGCTTTACTGGCTGGTAGCTTTTTCCTAAAGGAATTGTGTATAATTATTTGCAGACTTTATAGATTGTGTAGAATTACTTATTCCACATTCTCTATATTGAAGACCATGTAACCCATATTACTTGACTTTGTATGCTAACTCCAGTGCGTTGTCTTGATTTATGTTGGAACTGAGTCCACATAAGCTGTTACTTGTATTGTTTTCATTTAGTTTGCTTCATATTAGAGACTCCAGAGTAGAAACATCCGTGGACACAGGAACTGGGTAATTATAATGCTTGAGGAAAACCTGCCAGCAAGTCACCCAGGATGCTGCCTGATAGTGTCTGACAGCTGACGTAGAGTGTGAACTGAGTGGCAGGATGAAACTCTGCTTGCTTAATTCAACACTCTCCATGGCTAGTTCTGTGTCGACACATGGAGAAGAGTGTCTTATGTCCTTCTCCTTCTATTCTACCTCCATTCTACTATTGTATAGTCAGAAGGCAGAAAGAATTTTCCTAAGAGTTGTAGGGTTGTGACTTCAGGTCATGTGTAATTCTTCCTAACTTCCAATTTAGCTTTTTTAGAAAACTACTGTTGTAGAGAACTGTTATTGCTGTGATTAAAAGGAATTCCATGTTTTGTCAATGACTCAAAATTATGTTATGATTAAAAACTCATAGTTGCCAGGCTCGGTGGCTCAGCCTGTAATCCTGCGCCTTTGGGAGGCTGAGGTGAGTGGATTGCCTGAGCCCGTGGGTTCGAGACCCGCCTGGGCAACTTGGCGAGACCTCATCTCTACAATAAATCAAAAATCAGCTGGGCATAGTAGCGTACGCCTATAGTTCCAGCTACTCAGAAGACTGAGGCGGAAGGATCGCCGGAGCCCAGCAGGTCGAGGCTGCAGTGGCCAGGAGTGGCCACTGCACTCCAGTCTGGGCGACAGAGTGAGACTCCAACTCAAACAAAAACCAAAAACTCATAGTTAATATAATTAAATACAAATGGGAGAAACATGCCATTGCTCTTATTGCTCAGCAGGTATTCTTTAAGTGTAATGTGCTAGTGCCATTGTTTAAATCACCAGCAAATTCTGGCTTTTACCTCATTTTAGTTTTGCTTCCAAGGCTAGGGTCTTCAAAGTCCCTGAGTACAGCTATCAATTCTGACACAGTCATCTTTGTATTACTAAGAAGAGATTAGTCCATGTTTGAGTAATGGACCTTGAAACATTAAGAGCTTATTATAGATAAATCTAGTTTTTACTCACTCAAAGTCTGCTGTCTGTCCAGCAGTTCTTCAGGGTAGTTGCCTTCAAGCGGTGACTCGGAGGATACACTCTGCTACTGTCATGTGACTCTGTCATCTCAATATGTAGCTTCTAGTTCCATATGACAGGGAAAAAGAGACCTAAAGGGTTTTTGCCTACTCTTCTGCTTGCAAATAGAACTAACTAGAGAATCTATGCCCAGGAAGAGAAGGATGAAAGGGAACCTGGTAAGTTAGAGCATTATCACTGTCACATTGTCATTTCATTCTCTTGATTTTCCTTCTCTGCTTTGTCACCTCATGTTCAATTGCTTGAGGTGTCTCCAAACTGGTCTTCTTGGCTTTGGTCTATGACATCTACAATACATTCTGAATATCTTTGCCAGCGTAACCTTTAAACACTGCTTTTATCACATCAGCTTTTCTGTAACACCTTCAACACTCCCAACCCTACCATTGATTATAAATACTGTCTTCATTTCCTCAGTGTGTGTCATGTAAGTCTTTACAGTTTGGCGCCAGGCTGCATTTCTAAGCTTAGCCTTGTGCATCTTCAGCATGAACACTAAGCCTGAGTTCCCAACTTCATGCTTTCTTAAACCTGCCAGGTCCAGGTTCATGCTTTCCTAAAGCTCATGCTTTCCTAAACCTACCGTGCCCAGGTCTAACTCTGCATCATTATTTTCACTGGGCTGCCCCCCACCCCTGACTCTATCTATTCCTGAGTATTCCCAGTTCAAGAATTCAAAGTAATTGTTCTCTTGCCCACTACATCTATTATTTGTGTCACCCATCTGGCATTGTTGACTAGTACTATTACTTAGCTCTTTGTGGACATTGTCTTCTCTCTTTTATTAGGTCATTTGCAGAATGGGAGCTATATATATTCTTGCACATACCAAAGATCTCCAGAAGATGCTAAATATACAGTAGTGTGTGGTAATAGATACCTGAGTGATTGACCTGGGAACACTGGTTTGCTTTACATGATCCGTAAGCTCTGGTTTCTTATAAAGTTAATGTTAATGTTATAAAGAGATTTATACTCTTATTTCTTGTGTATGAGGGTTCCCCCCCAAAGCATATAATTTGTTTACAAAAAATTGTATATTTATTCTTACATGTTTAAACTTCAGTAACTTTCAAAGTACTCTCCATTTGATGCAATACACCCATTAAGACACCTTTTCCATTGCTCAAAACAATTTTTGAATTCATCAATTTTGATACCTTTTAGTGCTTCTGTCATTTTTTTATTTCACTTCTTTCACACTAGCAAAATTTTTCTCTTTGAGGACTTTTTTCATCAGGAGAAACCAAAAAAGACTCTCGGGATGAGATCAGGTGAATAGGGAGGGTGGGACACGGGGGCCAAGCTATTTTGGGGTCCAAAACTGCTGAACACTAAGAATGGTGTGGTCATAAAATGGGCAAATGCATTGAAAGAATCTCCAAAAAATATTCACTGAAGCTGAAAGCAGCCTCTCACAATGGTAGCTGGTACACTAATACTGTGGGTTCCTGGAACAAATACAAATGGGGGAAAGTGCCATTCCTCTTATTGCTCAGCAGGTATTCTTTAAGTGTAATGTGCTAGTGCCATTGTTTAAATCACCAGCAAATTCTGGCTTTTATCTCATTTTAGTTTTTCTTCCAAGGTAAAACTACAAGGGGCCCACCCTCCAAAAGATAATTTGGGGTTTTTTTTTGGGTCCCCCTTGTATGATGAGAGAATGAATTCTGTGAATTAGAAATCCTAAGATGAATATCTTGATTCCTAGTGAAACTTTGCTTGTTTTCATTATCTCTCTTTCTTTCTTTGAAAGCAGGATTTATTGAGAGGACAGAAAAACTCCCACAGTTGGAGGGGAACCGAAGGGGTTGTCCTGTATATATATATATATATGGTTTTAAAGTCTTTTACATTAGTGACCTAGGAATGTCAATGGTTCATGGTAGTGAATGCTTGATACTATATTCTGCTTTTAATCAATGTCTTAATATCATGATTAGGAATGGGCTACAAAGTTATGTTGGGAAGGTTTGGAGCAAGACAACTGTGTGTTTAGATTCTCGAACCTGCAACTTGTGACTGAGCCTTTCGGTTTTTGGCTTTCCTGAATCAGTTTCTGTGAAATGGTTATAACTACCTCCACCCCAGAACTGTTGAGGTGAGAAATAACAAAGTCTGCAAGGCACTCAGCACATTACCTTACAGATAGTTATCGCTCAGAAATAATTAATTCTACTACTACTGCTGTTTAAGAAAATACAAATGTCACTTTATTGGTGTTTAAAAAGCCACATTGTTTCCATTGTTTTTCTTTCTCCAGTTTCTTAGCAAAACAGGCAGGTGGAGGAATTGATTCTCGGAGGGGGTGAGGGTGGGGGGCACTTCAAACAAAAACATTTTGGCAGCAGGTACCTCACCAAAGCTCACATGCTGAAGTCACTGCACAGGTAAGAAAGAGCCTCCTCTATCGGTTCACTGGGTTGCTGGAACTGTTTCTGTGGTGACTGCAGGGCCAGCTTGAGAGAGTTGTGGTTAATTGTGGGAGGAGACTGTGATATGACAACTTTGACCACAGCTGCTCCTAGAATCAGGTAAAATCATAATGGTCATTGACAGACAGAGGGCAGTTCCATTTAGAACATTGAAATAAATGGTAAGAAAAAGTAATAAAAGGAAGACACTTTGGTTCATGCCCAGTCTTGTTTTGTTATGCTGCCTAGCAGAGCAGCTGAATGAGAATTTAATTTGTTGTGAATACTGGCAGTGTGCTGGGGAAAAATGGAATTTACAAACATTTTGAATTACTGGGAAGCTTGTGAAATTGTATGCACTGTTCTGTTTTATACGTTTTGATGGGTGTGATGCCTTATTTCAATAGTGGGGGTTGAGGCTGCTGTGAGCAGGATTTGGAACTCCACCGTATTCTAAAAGACTTAACAGATTGATCTGAGTTTTCAGGGAAAAAAGGCTTCAGCAAGTATACAGATCAAAATGTGGCAGATTGGGTTTGATACCAAGTCCAAAATGCCTGTTCATAGAAAGAAGGAAATGAAGGGACAGCGGGAGTGGTGAGTGGTGACACTTTCTTCATTTAATGTCTCCAAGTTTCTGCTTTTCCTTTTCTGATTTTTGAAAACCTACTACCTGGGAAGAACTATCAAGGATTTCTTAAACTACATTCTTTGCATTATTTCTGTAGTGGGGGAATTATCTAAAACACTAGTACCTTAGTAGCTTTAACTATTTAGACTTTTGAACTTCACATTTCTAGCTTTAAATATTATGAATCCTTATAGATCTGGATCATAAACAAGCTTTCCCTATCTCTGGGTTATATTTGGGTGCAAAAATAGAATCAATTTTCCTGCATTTTAGGTAGGCTGTAAAATTACTTACCTAAGGTTGGAGCTCCCTATTTTTCTAAATCAAGACAAGAATATAAGATATACAATACAAGAAGTGATTCTAAACTGAGTTCAAAAAGTCAGTAATTGAGAATGGTCAGGAGGCCTGAGGTAGGAAAGCTTGATTTATTTTTCTTAAGAAGATTTCCTCTTTGCTTCCTTAGAAGCAATGTAAGTAGCCCTCTCACAGATAATGGTGAGAGAATCTTATCAGGCTTCTATCTTCCATTCTTCTAACTAGTTCTGCCTCCAGTGCAAGTGCTGATAGGTGACAGTTCATGAGATAGTAATAAAGGGCAGCAGGCATTGGTAGAAGAGGCACTGGAGTCAACATTAGAGCTGGAGTTAATCCCCAGCATGAATTCACTTTGGGAAAACATAACTCAAGTGAAAAACAATGAGCTTGCTGTGGAAAAGAACAGTTCGAAGAGAAGCTCTCTGATGCTTCCCTTTCATATGCCCACCATAACCTGCTCCATCTATTTATAAATTCTGGGGTTGTCATTACCTTTGGGGGCTTGTTTAATCTGCTGGCTAGAGCTTGTTAAGAATAAGCAAGAAGATAGTGCCCAAACTCTTACTGTGCTAAGGTCTACCAGGTAGAGGTCAAGGTAAGAACTCAGGCAGATGTTTTGTCAGAACAAGCTGGTCAACCAGAAACAAAAGGAAGGTAGAGGAATTGATTCTTGGTGGGCTCCACACAAAAATATTTTGGCAGCAGGTGTCTCACCAAAGCTCACAGTAGGAATAAAAGGAAGAAGGGTTAAGTGATAGGTGATACAGAGGCAAGAAAATCAGATAGCTCAGTCCATCTCTTAGTCCTGAACATCTTCAGAGGAAAGACAGAGAGCAATAGTACTTTTTGAATTATGTGACTCAGGGCTTCCCAGGTACCTCACTGTAGTTTTTAAAAAAACAAAACAGCTCCTGGGGAAAGTACAGGATTATGCAGAAAAACTAGTAAGAATCTTCAGAGTTCAGATGTCACAGAACAACTGCTTTCCTCTTTATCTGTGCCTGGGAACTTTTCTTCCTTTTCTCTTTCTTTTTCATTCCTCTTTCTACTCCCTTGCTTTTATGCCTTTGCCCTCATTTGTATTTTTTTTTTACCTGACAGTGACCATAGTCTTTCTTGATCCTGCTAAGGTTAGACATTGTTAGGGCTGAATTTATAATTTCTCTATTTTTAAAAAAAATAGTAATAGGGGTCAGATTTCAATCATGGCTTCAGGTGAGTTGAAGATTAACATATTCTAAAATTTTACTTGCATGGTTATAAATGTATAGAAGGCTATATCCACATTATAGTGTTTAAAAAAGTCATGCTCATACATTATTGAAAGAATTAGGTTAAATAAAGATTACATATTGCATAGGCAGAGACATTTTAAAGTGAAATAGTGACCCTTTCAAAATGCCTAGTGACTCTTACCAATATCTGCTTTTCCTAGGCTTTGAAAATGAAATTTTAAAAAGTTATTGTCCAAATGATTTTTTACATCAATTTCATTTATTTTTCTAGGAGACTTAGTAATACGGATAGCATTTTTTTCTTTTCTTTTTTTTACAAGTGTAATCAATTTGTTAAAATACTTGACAAGTTTATTTAAAAATAAATTAGAGAGAGAAAGGGAAGGAAGAGAAAAGATTCACCTCCCCAAGATGGGGGAGGGGCCCACAGCCAGGAAGCATGGCAACAGCCATAACTCAAAGAGCACATGGCCACACTAGAGTCTAGCAAGGCAATGACCAGCATTTTTTTTTTTTTATTGTTTATCCTAATAAGTGCTCAGCTTTCTGTTTCACGAGTTTTAGTTTTATTTTCTTTTCCAAGAAGTTTTCAGGGTTGGAATTTGTAGAAATTCACACTGTAGCTACCCTGTGGCCCATTTTAATACCTATCTAGATCTTTCCCTGAAGGCATAACAGTAAAGAAAATAGGAAAATATTGCATATTTTTTCCTGGAAGAAGGCCGACATTTATTTTGTATACTGCTTAGTAATACCACTCCCTTAAGAGATTGAGGGTATGGTCTCAATTTATCTTAAACAAGGCTTGGGCCTACTTTATGTAACCTTTGGAGATTTAACACATTAGCCAAGAAACCACATGCTACAAATCTGCAGGCACATGACACTGAAAAACAGCTAAGGGTTTATACTATACATAAAACTCTGAATGTGCTTTCATGCTTTAAGGACTCTTTTAACCCATAGGATTACTTTAGCAACGATGGTGGTCTCTGAGTCAGTGGTTGATTGTTTCTTTTTTATTACTCTTTCTCTTCAATAATTGCATTAATCCCATTGCTGTGCTATAGACACTGAAGTAGGGTACTAATGAGAATAATATCTCAACATTCATGGGTCAAATGCCATTTAAATCTTTTGTTCTGTGAGATGGCATTAGCATATGCCTAATTTTATTATTTTGTGTTCTATTATGTTATCATATTATTGAATAGCTACTTTACATGTAGTCCAATAATTAAATCATATATCTGATAAGTAGATAGAATCAACAAGAGGCTCAAAATAATCTTTTTTGGTAGTTTTTATCATATCTCTAATGCAATTTAAAATGAGAATGAATTATTTTCAACTGATTGACTAACATTTTCCTTATCTGTTTTCTGCTGTTCACTTAAAAAAAAGTTTTTAAAAGTTAATGTGGCAAAATGAATAGTGATAACTTAGTGATTGTGATGAGAATCCATGAATGGGACCTGGGCCTGTTTTTCATCTATAGTCCCCTTTGGGACAGTTATGCAACCATTATGTTCAAGGCTCCTCCGAATGTCTCCATCTTCTCAACCTGTTCCTCTCTTCCTCATTCTCCACATAAAACTTCTCCCACTTTCTCTTTCCCACCACTGGGCTTTGTATAATTTTTTTCTTCTTAGAACATCTTTTCCCATCCTTATTGCCTTTAAATCTCCTCATCCTTTGGGTCTTAGCTTTATGTTTTTCAGAAATCCATCACTGATCTTCTCAGCTACCTCCAATCCACCTATGATATGAGTACTTGTACTTCTTAGCACAGTAGCAGCTGAAGTTTCATATTTATTTATGTGATCCTTGGCTAAAGTAGTTCTTCCTACTAGAATGTAAGCCAAATAAAAGCAGGAGTAGTTTCTAGTTCCCTAGCAAAAGTTTTTATATATTTTTATATATTTGTTAAATGAATGTATAAATCAATGAATGAATGAACACAGTAGTTAAATATGTTTAAAATATTTGTATTATTTTAAGGGGAAAACCTTGACAGTACAGTACCTTCATTTGCTCAAATACCTCTTTTGGTAGAAATAAAGCAAATTGTATAGTTTGGTATGTATCAGGTTGAATTTGGTTTAAAGTTAAAACATGAAATCCATTAGAAATATTTTAAAAATTCTAAACAGAAATTGAAACAAAGTTCTATTCATATTGAATATGGGTAGAAGTTTTTACTTACATATATTTATGCATACATATATAAATAAAACAATTTTAAGAATATTATTAGGCACCTATAATGTACAGTCAATTTACTGACTAACGTTTTTGAATAGGTACTGCGATGGGTGCTTTCATATATTTTATTACATTTACTTTCTCTAACAGTTCTATTCTTGCAAAATGACTTAGAGAGATTCAATAACATTCCCAAAGTGACAAAGCTTGTAAGTGGCCCAACTGGGAATTGTTCCTCTTTGCAACCATGTGAATATACCTAACAACCCTCCAATTATGGGGTGGCATAATTGGCCTGGGTTTCCAGCTGCTTTGCTCTGAAATCCATTGCCATGTTTGCACTCTGGCCATGATCTCTCAGGGCTGCTCCCAGCCAATGACTGAGCGCAGTAGGGATTCTAAGGTATGTCTATTCTTGAGACACATGGACCTCCTCATTGACTGACTTTGGCCTGAAGACTTCCCAGGGGCTTTATTAAACCTTCTTTAGACTGTGCTGTATAGTTTCCCTCCAAACTTCTCTCCCTGTCTCTGGATCAGACTTGTGTCTGACAGCTCTGCCAGTTTTCCTACCCTGCTCAAAATGCTTACATGTTTAATCCTGTTTTGGCATCTATTTTTTGAAGCATTCAGACTAAACCATTCTTTCATCAAGAAGCCCTGGGAGGAGAGAGAAATAATGCATGCACAGACAACTGGAAGAGGGCAGTGAGAATCCAGATAAGGCAGAGATTATGTTTGCTAGAGGCGGGACTTCAAGAAGGAGTTAGAATTTTGCTTTTTCTTTCAAGAATTGGCACCTGCCTAGCTGCCTGGGAGAGAACAGAGGAAATAGCACGGGAAAAGGAAGAGACATACCAAAATCTATTTTCAGACTCTTTGACTAGAGCATAAGTAACAATGAAGGGGAAAAAGATGAATTGAAAAAGAGGACAAGTGACATTACATATTATAATCTCAGAGATGATATAGATTGGGGTTAAGAATATAAACTCCAGAATTAGAAAGATCTTGATTTGAGTTCTGGTGTTTTCAATTAATAGCTATGTTAAATTAGGAAAGTTTTTTAACCTCTATTAGTCTTGCTCACACATGAAATGTGGTTAATAACACCTATATTGTAGGTTAAATGGTATAAAGTATGCAAAGAGCCAAAACAAAAAAGAAACTGCTTCTGAGGTTAATCAAAGATCATGAAGATTATGATTTGGGAGTTTAGGTGGGTGTTTAGTTTTTTTTGTTTTTCTTTTTGTTGTTGTTTTTTTTTTTTGAGTTGGAGTCTCACTCTGTCACCCAGAATGGAGTGCAGTGGCCGCTCCCGGCCACTGCAGCCTCGACCTGCTGGGCTCCGGCAATCCTTCCGCCTCAGCCTTCCGAGTAACCGGAATTACAGGCATGCGCTGCCACGCCCAGCTGATTTTTTGATTTATTGTAGAGATGAGGTCTCGCTACCCAGGCGGGTCTCGAACCCACGGGTTCAGGCAATCTACTCACCTCAACCTCCCAAAGGCGCGGGATTACAGGCTGAGCCACCTAGCCCGGCTAATTACTTTTTTAAAAAACTCTGGCATCTATAGTTATTTCAGAATCTCTAGTAGATGCCAGTTATGGATGAGTTTTCCTTCTGATATTTATCATTCTGTAGTTGTTCAATGAGAAAGTTTCAGAACAGTGTACTTCTAAAACATGTATTTCAGTGGCAAGCTATTCACTTAATTTTGTAAGTTTGTTCTTTTTATCTCTGAATTTTGATGGAAATTTTTCATCTGTATGAATTTCACAATAGGAAAATATATTATTGAGTAAATTATCTGTATAAAGTAGAGCAATATCTTATATCAGAGAATACATATTATCTGATGATGTTCACCTGGTGTTTGTATGACTTTCTTCAATAAAGGTAGGTCATCTTTATTGGCTCTGTGCTTTCTGCCAATGAGTTTTGTCAGAGTAATTTGGCTGTCTAAACAAGCAAGCAAGCAAGCAAACAAGCAAACACATGAACAAAACCAGCAAAGCAAAAACAAACAAATAAACAAAGTACAATTCAGAACAGTTTTATGAAAATATGGAAGGTCAGTTAGTGGTTCCTGCATCAGTCCATGATGCATTACCTGGTTTCCATTAGAAACATAGTGGGCTTTTGGCTTAGTACTGTCTTTCCTGGACAAGGGTGAATGTGTTCCAAACAAAAACATTTATGACTTAGTTGTTGAGTTTAAGTAGAGGAATAAATGGCCGAAGAGACCTACAAAGAAAGGCAAAAACAAGTTATAATAATAGAAAAAAAGTTGAACTACATATTGACAATAATGGCTTCTGATACACTTGCTACTTCTAGCATGGAAATTTGGCATCAGTATAAGGAGTAACAATAGGAATAATCAATGAACAGTGGAGAGATGCTAAAATTACATTGAGCAGAAAAGCATGGCTAAAGCTTAGAATATTTACCAATATTGTGAAGACTGAAAATTCTTCAGTTCTCCATTGAAGAATATACATTGGCTCACAGACCTTGGGGTTATACTGAATCTGATTGAATATTTAGTAAATGGGAAAAGCTAGTGTTCAAGTGAATATGTTTACAATATATTTTGCCTTTATTTGTTTTTCTCATAAGACAAGAAAAATTGAATTATATTGTATAGGATAATATATGCTATTGTAAATTTCCAAGTTTTTCAGTAAATTTAACATTACAATAATATATTGTCCATTAATAGGGGTAAGAAAACATCTGTTGGTGGGTTTTACTGCGTTATTGTGTTTTTGCAAATCTGAAGTGGAGAATAAGATAGCAATGACTAGCATCAGAAATTGTTTGCTGCTAATTTCCTAATTTGTATAATGTATCTCTAACAAACTGGATTGTCAGTTTATAGGAGACACCAAATGTTCATATAATGAAGTTAAAAAAAATTATCTTCTGAAACATGGCCCTGTTGCTTGGCCAAGCTGGGTGGCATGATGTTTACTTTGGATACTTCCATGGTAAATCCTAGTAAAATGTTAAACCCTTTTAAGAGGAAATATCAAATGTTAACCAGACAGTAATATATTAGAAGTGAATATGATTCAATGAAATATAGTACAGTCTTGATTTTTAAATCCATATTCTATGATTACTAGTAATGTAAGTTAAAAAAAATAAACATAGCAATTGCTTTGAGGCCTATGTGTGGTATCTGATACCTGTCATGTCTAAAACTTCTAAGATGCCATGTCTTATATTCTGCAGTTACAGTTACAGAGGAATAATGCCAATGGAAAATGAAATTTGACTTTATTCAAGATAATACACTTTACACTTATCATACTTCTGTGTATACTCTCTTGCTAATCTGCCTACAGAATCAGTGTAAATGATTTTATTCATATCCAGAATTATCTCCAACTTGACCCCAGTTGTCTTCTCTACTACTTCCTTCCTTCACCAGTCTTCTGATTATTCCTTTAAATTAACTGTCTACAACAAATAGGCAGAGAACCAAATAAAAAGCACAATCCCATTCATAGTTACCACAAAAAGAAAGAAAGAAAGAAATACCTCAGCATCTTCCTAACCAGAGAAGTGAAAGACCTTTACAATGAGAACTACAAAACACTGCTTGAAGAAGTCCAAGAAGACATAAACAAATGGAAACATATTCCATGCTCATGGATAGGAAGAATCAACGATGTTAAAATGTCCATCCTACCCAAGGAAATCTTCAGATTCAATGCAATATCTATTAAATTGCCAGCATCATTCTTCTCAAACCTGGAAATGGCAACCCAAAAATTCATATGGAAACATAAACACTATGAAAGAATCCTTAGCCAAAGCAGCAAAGCAAAGATTTAATATCACACTCCTAGACATTAAATTTTACTATAAGACTACAATAATCAAAACAGTCTGGTATTGGTACAAAAACCAGGCATATGGACCAATGGAACAAGATAGAGATTCCAGAAGCAAAAACTCAATATTTCAACCAATTCATCTTTCACAAAGCCTCCACTAACAACCACTGGGGAGAGGAGAACCTATTCAGTAAATGGTGCTAGGAAAACTGACAGGCCACATGCAGAAGATTGAAACAGGACCCCAACATATCACCATATACAAAAATCAACTCTCAATGGATCAAAGACCTAAATGAAAAACCTTAGACTATAAGAATCTCAGAAAATGCAGGAGACACCCTAACAGAAATTGAAGTAGGCAACCAATTCCTGATCAAAACCCCAGATGTACATGCCAAAATAGATAAGATAGACAGATAAGATAGACAAGCAGGTTCTCATCAAACTGAAAAGCTTCTGCAAAGCAATATAAACCATCAAGAGAGTGGGGAGACAGCCCATAGAGTGGGAAAAAGATATTTGCCAACTGCATATCTGACAAAGGCTTAACATCCAGGATCTACTAGGAACTCAAACATCCCAAAAGGAAAACAACAACAACAACAACAAAAACCAGCCCCATTAAAAAGTGGGCAAAAGACATGAATAGACACTTCTCTAAAGAAGACATACAGGCAGTCAACAGACACATGAAAAAGTGTTCAACCTCACTAATCATCAGAGAAATGCAAATCAAAACCACACTGATATACCACCTACTCCCAGTGAGAATGGCCATCATTAATAAGATAGACAACAATAGATGCTGGCGAGGATGCAGAGAAAAGGGAATGCATCTACATACCAGTGGGAATGCAAACTAGTTCAACCTCTGTGAAAAACCCTGTGGCAATTTCTAAAAGAATTAGAAATTGACCTTCCATATGACCTAGCAATCCTCCTGCTGGGAATATATTCAGAAGAACTCAAGGCATTCTACAATAAAGATACCTGTACACACATGTTTATTGCAGTACTATTCACAATAGCAAAAACATGAAACCAATCATGCTGCCCATCAAAACTGGACTGCATAAAAAAATGTGGTACATATACATGATGGAATAGTATACAGCCATAAAGAAAAACAAACATATGGACTTTGCAGCAACTTGGATGGATTTAGAGTCTATCATACTCAGTGATCTATCACAGAAACAAAGAACTGAATACCACATATTCTCGCTCATAAGCAGACCCTAAACATTTACCATAATATTATTAAGAAAGGGATTGGCAGTAGTGGGATACTGCTTGGGTGGGGGTGGGGGAGCAGGTGCACATAACATCAAAAAGGGTATCTGATCACAAACCAGGCAAAGTGGGGACCAAAGGGAGGTCCAAACTTTACCTGTACGATGTCCACTTATATACCTAATCCTGAATTGTACCCAACATCTTTAATATAAAATATATTTAAAAATTGACTATATCTGGTCTCCTCACAGCCCTCTAACGCATGTAGTCCCTCTTGTCATCTTAATTCTGCTCTGATATTTGAGGGCATGACAAAAAGTCAGGCAGACCATAATAATGTAGTATTTTATTGGCCTACATAGCATTTAATTTTTCAATTGAGTTAATTGATACTGTTTAAAATGTCAGAATTTGTTACTTGTCAACTGGAATTCTAGAATCTCTTACAAAACATAACAATACCATATATACATTCCTGTTCAATGATTTTTAACTGACTTTTATAGGCATTTGAGTTTGCAACTTCTGAATCTACATTTTGTTCATTGTTCAAGACCCATCTTTTCTGGAAAAGTTGTTCTGTTTTCCCTAGCATTTAAAAACTCCTTTGTGCTCATCATCTCCACCTTTCATTTAGTTTTTAACATGTAATACCTCATAGTGTCAAGTATATTTTGTGACTATTTTGTCTCCCCTGTGCTCTTGTAAGTTCTTTGACAGTAGGGATTCTACCTGACTCTGTATCAATGCACAAAGCCTGGGATAGTGAAGTTTGCCATGTTTTCTACTAATTACAATTTTTTAATGGAAATTATTCTCATTCTTATAAATTCTCAATGTCTTAAAGTATTAAACACACCCAGTCCTTAGGAGTGTATATTATAAATATTAAAAACCTTCCAATTTAAAACAGCAAAATATTTGGTATTATGCAATTCTTCCTACTGAGTTAAAAGACCTTTTTGGTAGTTACTTGGTTTGATCTCCAACAGAGAAAATTTGGTATGTGGCAGAAATGTGGAGAGAACGAGAATTGGAGCTATTCTTTTGAAATGTAAATGCACATTTCTACATTTAAAAATATTGACTTCAAAAGATACTGTAGACTCATAATGCATATTCAGAGTATTTTATTTATTTTGCTCATTGATACTTGTTTTTTGTTTCTACTAAGGACACAGTAAGGCTTAAACTTTTTAGACATCAGAGTTGTCTTGTACTTCAGTTTTGGCTAGAGAAACTACCTACTTCGTAGAAAACAGAGAAGAGGAGTCAGGGTGCCTTGAGTTCCCCCTGTTCTGTACCTTTATCCTTGAAGCCAAAGTTACACCCCACAGAAACAGCATATGGAATGGAGAACTAATTGGAGTCTTAGTTTACACTTCTTTCTCCTGTCTGTAATGCCTTATTTCCCATTGCAAATGCTAGGACAATATGCAATTAAGGGCATCAACCTTGTCATTGGTTTGGCATTAATAAATTATTGACTTTCTATGAATCCCTCCATAGAAACAAAATAAAAGCAAATCTACCTTGTGGCACCTCCAGAACAGAAACACAGAGAAGTGTTTATTTGATAACCAAGTGTGAATATACATGGAGTATTAAAGTTGTTTCAAAGACAAAACTTTTATGCTGAACCTAATGTATGTGATTGTGTAAGTTTTTCACCTGTCAGCCATTCTTTTTCTTTTTTCCTCCCTTCTGGTGTGAGGTCTAGTTTTGCTAAATTTTTTTGCTATAAACAAAATTTTGCTATAAACAACAGCTCATCATTTGAAGAGTTCTGCCATAGGAGTGCCAGAAAACTCATAATACTCTGTGGGTTCTACCTAATACCCTGTAATTAACATTCAGCGTGAATTCTCGGTGGATATGTACATAACACATTTTATAATTCATAAAGTCAAATACAATACATGCTTCAAATTTTTAATCTCTATTTTGCAACAAGGTATTCATCAAGTTGTCATTAAATCAACATTTATTGTGTATCTATCCAATAGATAAAGAGACAAAAACTTATTTTTGTAAAAAAGTCAAAAGTTGAACAAAGTGAAAGCCTTCAAAGAGCTATATCCTGAGCACTTATGATTATATCCTAGGCATTGTACTAAGCTCCAGGGAAAATACAATGGTGAAGACCTGCTCTCTTTCTTCATAAATCTTACAATCAGGGGATGGAGATAGTAAAACAAAAAGAAATCACTGAAACCCAAAATTTAAATGCTAAACTGAATATCCTTAGTGTAGAAGAATAAAATCCTAGACCTGTAGACATGGGTTCTGAGGCCAGGCTATGTCCTGCAGCTGACTAGCTTTATGAATATGTGAAGTCATTCAAACTCTTGGGAACCCATTTTCTCAATGCATAAAATAAGGTGGATATGATTTGGGCAACCTTTATATTGATTTTAATTTCTTTGATTTTTTTCTATGATTCTATATTTAGATAAAGGCAATTAAGGATAGATAAAACAAGAATGAGTACAACTATTAGTGAAATCAATACATTAGAAATCAATAATATTGAACATAAAAACAAAAAAAAATTTTTCCTAAAACTACCTGAAAAAACTATATATTTTGTGTAATTTTTCTTCAAATGTTCAACTTATGGTATACTTTAATAATATGCTAACTCTATGTTGGAACTACTGTCAATTTTCCCCTTCAGAATAAAGTCTTCTCTTTGCTATTTAGTGACTTGTACTAAAGATGAAAGTTGTTAAAATCAATACTAAATAATATGGATAACTGAAAATGAAAATGCCTTGTGTGCATACATCTTCTGTGAATATTTTCTAATACGTTTACGAATTTTATATAACATAATTGCATATGGCAATTATTTGATTACATAAATTTTGCTAAGAACATAGTTAAGTATAATTATGAAAATAGAAAAATTATATGAATAAAGTGACTAATTAACTAAAATTTATTTAAAGGAACCAAGAATATTCAATAAGAAAAAAACACGTTTATGAAGCATTGTGGTTGTAGTAAAAGCACACATGCCAAAAGTTACCATTCAGGACTGAGTCTTTGGCTAGTTACTGACAAAATGAAGGAGTATATATATATATATTTTTTTTTACATGAAAATATAAATGCCTACTCCTGATCATATTTCTGCTACATACCTTGCATAAAATATGTTTAATGAAAGTTTGCCTGGATTAAAATGATACTTCCTATCAGAGCGCATTAAAACCAACACATACACACACACACATATAAATATACCTATTAAATGATAGTGTCTATAAATTTTAGAGTAAGAAAGAATGTTAACAATAATCTACTTTAGTATCTGTATTTTATAAATATGGGAAAAAGATGTCTTTAAGAGGTTAAGTGATTTTTTTGATATTATACCAACAGTGTCTTAATTGGGACCCTAAATCTTATTTTCTTTCTACTATTCAAGGGTTTCTCCCTAAAATACTCATATGTCATTCTAACCTCTGAGAAGAAAAGAATAATTCCATTAAAGTATACCTATAAAAGATAAATTTATAAAATTGTATATCTTAATATAACAATAATTTTAATATTAGAATTATATTACACTTTCAGGTAATAAAGGGTAAATACGTATTTAAGTTAGGTTCTTTATATATATTAAGAAGATATTTAATTTATCTATATTTTATATATATGTATTTATATGTATATAAAAATACCTAAAAATTACCACTATATTAATGAGAACTCTTTATCAGAGTTTGGGTATGGTATCTCCTATTGTGCTTGCAACTTTGTTAAATGGGCACTTTTTTAATATAGATAATGAACCAAAGTAAATTATCTCAAATTAAGATAAAAAATAGAGATGGGGCAACACCCATGGTTCCCCTCCCACTGTGGGAGCTTTTCTGTTCTCTCAATAAATCCTGCTTTCAAAAAAAAAGAAAAAAGAAAGAAAGAAAATAGAGATGACTACCTAGAGTCAAATTACAAGTTAATGTTAGCCTAGAAAATGTAATTATCAGAATAATTTATTCGGTATATATTAGTATATGTCTTAGACCATTTTGTGTTGCTATAACAATACTACAGATTGAATAATTTATAAAGAAAACAAATTTATTTCTTATAGTTTTGGAGGCTGGTGAGTTTAATATCAAGGTGCCAGTATCGGGTGAGGGCTTTCTTACTGTTTCATTCCATGGTGGAAGGCAGAGAGGAAAAAGAGCTCAAGACAGGGCAGGGAAAAGAAGGGCAAATTTACTTTTATAACAAACCCACTCTTCTGAGAACAAACTCACTCTCAGGAAAATGAGCCTACAACTATAATGATGGCATTAATTAATCCACAGGAGCAGAGCTATCATGACCTAGTCACCTCTTATTAGGTCCCATCCCCTAACACTGTTGCATTGAAGATTAGGTTTGCAACGCGTGAACTTTTTGCAACCATAGCATATAAGGTACCTTCCTATTAGATTCATAATCTGGAAATAATAGTGGCATACAAAAATTATAGTCAGTATATTAATCACATAGATGAATAACTAACATGCTCATTAAATGATTGAAGTGGCTTATGAAGTGCTAACATTTTTTGGTAGAAATTACCATAAAATAAATTGAAAAGCTGTAAATTACCTCAATGCAATTTCTGTATCTTATTGAATTCTATAGTAGACTATATTGTATTGGGTGATCTAAAGCTGAACTCCCACCTTTCCCTAGAAACCTACACTTCTCTAGCCTTTCCTATCTCATAAAATAACAGCTCTATGCCTCAAATTTGGTGTAAGGACCAAAGCCCTGGAAATACTTTTCTACTTATTTCTTCTTCCCCAGTCCCTAATCAACAAATCCGAATGGCTGAATCTTCAAATGTATATAGATTCTCACTACTTTTTATTACTTCCACCCCTGTCTTCCTAGTAAAGGTCATCATTTTGTCTTTTGCCTGATTTATTGCAATAGCTTCCTAACCACTCTCCTTAGTACTATCCTTGTCCCACTACAGTCTGACATCCTGTATAGAGGGAGATCTTTTAAATAATAAATGGACCATATTACTCCAAAGCTCCTGTATTATGTAAGGTTTTCCAGAGAAACAGAACCAATAAGAGATATGTGTGTGTATACATATATATATGTGTGTGTATACATATATATATGTATACACACACGTCTGTGTGTGTGTGTGTGTGTGTGTGTGTGTGTGTGTGTGTGTGTGTGTGAAATTGTCTCGTGATTGTAGAGGTGAAGTACCAAGAACTGCAGGTGAGTCATCAAGCTGGAGTACCAGGAGAGCCAATGATGTAGTTCCAGTCTGAGTCCAAGGTTTAAGAACCAGGAAAACTGATATATAATTTTAGTCTGAAGTCTGGCTGGCTCATAGTTCAGAAACAGCCAATGTTTCAGTTTAAACACAAAGTCCAAAGACAAGAAAAAGCTGCTGTCCCAGTTCCAAGGTAGTCAGGCAGGCACAATTCTCCCTGAGTCAGGGAAGGGGCAGAATTTTTGTTACATTTGGGCCTTCAACTGATTGCATATGACCCGCCTACATTAGGAAGGCCCATCTGCTTTATTCAATCTACCACGTTAAATGTTCATCTTAGCCAGTAACATCCCCACAGAAATACCCAGAATGATATTGGATCAAATATTTGGGCACCTTTTGGCCTAGTCACATTGACACACAAAATTAACCACCACAACTCCAAACCTCTTTAGTCCCATCTTTTACAATTCCCCTCCCCACCCATTCTGCTCCAGTATCTCTGACTTCCTTGCTTTTACTTATTTTCTCCTAGCACACTCTTGCCTTCAGACTTTCTATTTACTTTTCTCTCTCTAGAATGGTTTTCTTTTTGATAATGACCTGGCTTATCTCACTACCTTCAAGTCTCTGTTCCATATCCCCTCTGCAAATATGACTTTCTTGACCATTTATAGGGTATTATCTCCTGCCCAGTCATTCGTCTCCCTTAATGCATGTTATCTTTTGTGTAGCTCATATTATTACCTAGCATACAGTAAATATTCACTTAACATTGTTGGTAGGTCCTTGGAAACTGTAATTATAATGACATATAATAAAACCAATTTTACCAGCAACTAATTGATATTTTAAAAAAAGACTTCAGATTTTAAGTATATTTCTGGTTACATGAACATCACCAAACTTCTAAATAAAGACCCCAAATGCCTCCAGTACTAAACGCTAAAATAAATGTAAGCTATACATACATTTATGAAAGATTAATAAAAACAAGTAAATAATGACTTACCTAATTTTTGGAGAATGAGTGGAGGATAGTGGTCAGAGTGGTGGTGAGTTAAAGAAAGGAATTAATGCTTGCAATGTGAACATCGTAAGGAGAATTCCTACCACCACACTGTTCAAAAGCAAATAACAAATAGGACTGGCTGGGTGAGGGCTTTTGTATCACATCATTTATTGCCATGCATTTGTATGATTATTGTACACTTTATATATTTTTTTACAATAAAATGTATTCATTCAGCCATTCATTTATTTTTCAACCTGCTTATTCTATTCATGGCTTAGAGTGGCTGGAACTTCCTTTGGCAGCTCAAGCATAAGACTGGAACCAGCCCTGGACAGGATGCGGTTTCATCACAAGCAGGATTCACTTACACACACACACACACACACACACACACACACACACACAAACCCTCACTACTGGGACAATTTCTTTTTTCTTTTTTTTTTTTTGAGTTGAAGTCTCACTCTGTCACTGTCATCCAGACTGGAGTGCAGTGGCCGCTCCCAATCATTGCAACCTTGACCTGCTGGGCTCCGGCGATCCTTCCTCCTCAGCCTTCCAAGTAGCTAGAAATACAGGCGAGCGCTATCATGCCTAGCTAATTTTTGATTTATTGTAGAGATGAGGTCTCGTCAAGTTGCCCAGGCAGGTCTCGAACCCGCAGGCTCGGGCAATCCACTCACCTCGGCCTCCCAAAGCGCTGGGATTACAGACTGAGCCACCGAGCCCAGCCTACTGGGACAATTTCAACATGCCAATGAACCAAACATGCACAGGTTTGGGATGCAGGAGGAATCCAGAATACTCTACAAGACCCATGTAGAAGAGAACATGCAAACTCCACACGGACATTGACCTAGTGGGAATCCATTTTTTTTTCTCATTAATATTAGAATGAAACGATGTTGAACAAATCAATGTTATTCAAGGACATACTGTAATTTATATTTATTTATTGTTTTCTTTAATGCAAGTTTTTTTAGGGCAGTATCTCTACCTTTGTTCATCATGGTATTCTCATTGCCTTAAACAGTCTCTATATCAACATTAAAATTCCAGAAGATATGACTTCAATGAATTCTCTGGGGACCCCATTTACAGAGTATTTCTAGTATCCTCCATGAGAGGGGAGAAAGGTTTTAGGAGAACCAAACCATCCAACTTACTTATGTAACAAATCTTCACATGTACCCTACATCTCTAAAATTAAAATTTAAAAAAGTCAACTTAGGGGAGGAATAAAAAAAGAGAGAGATACGACCAAACCAGAGAGAATTAGAATATGATCACTGTGCTTTTCTCCTGGCTAGGAGATGAACCTTTTAGCCAGCTTGGACAATTTCTGGGAAAGCAACAGGCAGGGCTTACGATGTGATTACTTTGAGGTATATGTGAGTTTGAATATTTACAGAAGATTTATTTGAGAGAAAACCTGAATAGATGCAATCCTAGATTGTGCCTATAAAAATTTCATGTACTCTCAGGGTAAACAAATAATTTATATAACCACAAGGAGAAAGGATTAGAGACAGTTTAATGGTTGTGATTGTCTTATGTATAGTAAATGCGGTGATGGCATAGATACTCATAAAAAGGTGAGGACTGCTTGTACACACGAACAGAGAAACATTGCTTAGAAAACACAAACACCTGAGTAGACACCTGTCAAAACAAGAGTCATTAGGGAGACTGCTGGTAGCATTTTAATACCCCTACTACTTCTGCTGACTGTAAAATTTGCCATCTGCTTGTTGTATTTTTGAATGAGGTTGGCCCTTAGAAGTACTATCAATACACTAAGATATAATAAGAAAGTCCCCAAATCCAGGCCTCCGTATTGAAAGTGAACTTTGATATTTTAATAGTTTTTTCCAGTGGTTTGACAAGAAGCAAGTTTTTTTTTTGTTTTTTTTTTCACTATTAGATTTCTGGAGAAGAAGTGTTATCTGCTTTTGGTGAAATATTCTCCTAGAGTATCTCTGAAATCCCTTTAACTTCTAAGAAGCCAATTATTCTAGCTTATCTCTAAAGCCTCTTCAAATTCTAAGAAGCCACAAGTCCCTGGTGATTTTCTTAAGATTCATTCCTTGGTCTTCTTGTTCCTCAGCATATTCAGTGTCCACCTATTCATACTCTTGACCTTGAAAGTATTTTAAAGATTATTAACAAATTTAACAGCACACCTATCATTTACCAATCACTGAATGCAGTTTTTAAAAATTATTGTTTGCCACATTACTTTGATATTGTTGACAAGAATGCTAAAGACATGTGTTGTCAGTCTTGAATTTATCCTTGCATTTTTTTTGCTCATGATGTTCATTTTCAGATGTAACTGATTGCTCATTATGATTGCATTTATTAAAGGTGATACAAACATTTAACTCGTTTAATACAAGATAGCTTTTTAAAAAGAAAATAAGAATTACAGGATATTTTAAATATTGCTATGTGGTACTCAGGTACTCATATTGTTTTTCATCTGGTCACTTTGATCTAGTGGGGAATGGCAATAATATGAGTCAGTCGTGTATTCATTCAACAAACATTTATGTGGTCTTTACTGTGTCAGGTCCTTTTAGGTACTGGATGGGTTTTTGGACAGACAAGAGATTACTATATCAGAGAAACAGAGAAAGGCAGTCTGGAAAAGTCTCATTTACTAGTGTAGTAGAGTGAAAGTAATTGCTAAATTATTGTAATAAAATATATTTTGATGGTTTATCATATTTCTCATATTCATTGTAACAATTTTTATCTAGAGGAATCTTAGTTCTCAACCCTGGCTGTGCTTTAGAAATCCTAGGGATCTTTAAAAAAATCATCCCTAGGCTCCAAGCATAGAGATTTTGATTTAATTGTTCATAGGTGAGGCCTAGTCATATCACCACTTACAAAGATCACCAGGTGATTGTAATGGGTTTTCCCAGTTGAAAAGCCTAGCTAATTCCCCAACTATCTTATTTTCCAAATAATTCAGAGTTTCAGAAATTGGTGAACTTGTCATAGTACTTTCTCATAGTGAGTGCAATAAATGGAACTATCCAAAATTCTTAGTCTATTATTCAATATAATATTGACACAGTAGTATTTATTAAGCACTTATAACATGCCAGACATTGCATATGAAAAGTTACATATATAATTTTCATCTTTATAATAACCCTGCAAGTTAGATAATATTTTCGGAGTTTCTGTCAAGACTTATAGGTTAAGTAAATTAGCCTAGTTTACTCAGATAACCAGTGTCTAGGGCCATAATTAGAAACCACACCTATCTGAATTCAAGGCTTCCTTCCAGACTGCATGGCCTTCATATTCTCAAGCTCCATCTCTAGACTAAACTATAACTTGCTTCACTTTACACATTCTAGGTTATGGACAAAAGTGACATTTTCTTCTTCACTCACACATATCTACCACATTCTCACCTGTCGTTTGTATACCCTGGTAGTCTGTGAAATGCCCTTGCCAGTCAATTTAATTTACCCTTTAGTTTACCTTTAACCATCATACAGCTCAAATTCAACCTCTTCAATAAATCCCTCCTGGATCTTTCTAGTTGGAGGTAATCACTTCTCTCTCTGACTTTCCAATGTGTCTTATCTATACTTCTCTCAGGTGCACTCATCATTTTCTACCTTACAGTTATTTGTACATATGATTAATACTCTTACTTTTTAATGAGATCCTTGAGGTCACAGCTATGTCTGATCATCTTTTTATTCTGTGTAAAAACTCACACAGTACCTAGTCCATTGTCAAGGCTGAAAAAATATTTGCTGAAGGAATACTCAGTGAATGAAAAAGAATAAGCAATTTGATTAAGGTCACCTAACAAATCTGTGCTTGGGACAGGAAAAGAATCCAATTGCACATATAATATGAGATATAGTTCAAAACATCCCTATTTTTTTGAAATGTCTATTTTGTGTGAAATGATTTGATTCCTAGATGTGTGAAGTTTTTAAAGGGATTTTATGGGTGCTTTGATTTTTACATGCAAGCCAAGGAAGTAAGTGACCAATAAATAAGAATTAAGGGCATTTCTCTGTTCCTGGTCATTTGCTTAGGCAACTGGAAATCGAATAGAAAAGTGTATACTTGTGTGATGGTGTGGGATGATAACATAATCACAAATGGTTTAACAATAGCAGTCTTTTATTTAGAACCTCTCCTTTTCACATTTATGCAGAAGAATTTCACATTCACTGCATTTAAGATGCACTTAGCAGATCTACAGCTTGTATTCATTAAGGGAACACTAATGCATGCGGCATACTTGTTAGAAATTATGTACTTTTCTCAATATCTAGAATAAACAATGCATAGATAGCTTCTAATAGCAAAGTACAGAAAAATCAAACCTATTGCTTAGGATGTCCTTGGTGATAATTTGTTGTCTTAACATTTATTTAGAAAATCATTCTGATTCCAAAAAAAGGTGATTTCATTCTATTTGCTTTAGATATCACCACTTTGTACTTGTTAGAGGTTACACAGATCGGTGAGTTTTTTCTGACTAAAGGTTGTTACCTTCAGGTCACATCTGGTATGTGGTATTTTGTGTATTGGTTTGTATTGAAACAAAACCACTAAATATTGTGGGAAATTTGTTTTAAGTTAGTGTTGTTAATGTTATGACTTTTAACTTGAATATGTGTTTGCATGTTCTGGGAATACATATAACTTGAACATAGAATGTTCTTATCTAATTGCACAAAAGATAATTACTGAAATTCACAATCTATTGTACAAAGCTTAATTGTTTTGTACTTTCTTCTCAGAAATCAAAGATAAGAATTTTTATTCCATAAAGGACCAGATCCTGAATATTTTAGGCTTTATGAACCATGTACTCTTTTCTGCAAGTACCCCATAGTGTGAAACAAGCCATAGACAATAGATAGATGAATGAGCATGGCTATGTTACAATAAAACTTTACTTATGGACACTAAAATTTGAATTACATATAGTGTTCATGTGTCATGAAATAGTATTGTTCTTTTGATTTTCTCCAATTTTTTAAAAATGTAAAAGCCATTCCTGGCTCATAACCATACAAAAGCAGGTGGCGGGCCAGATTTGGCCGTATGGTCAACCAGATATTGTTGAACATTGTTGGCTGACCTCTGTTTTCAATTCTAACTATAGGTCAAAAAAGAAGCTTTTTATTGTCTTAAGAGAATTATGACTAGTGGTGGACTTTTGAAATGTCACATTGAATGAGAAGCTGAATTAACAAAAATATTATTGTTAATACAATGCTTCAAAAACCCAGGGCAACAAATTTTTTAAAATATACTTATAGAGCTGCAAAAAACAAACATGTGCAGGTATCTTTTTTGTAGAATAATTTGAATTCCTCCGGGCATATTCCTAATAGGGGAATTGTTGGGTCATATGGAAGTTCAATTTCTAGTTCTTTCAGAAATCGCCACACTGTCTTCCAAAGAGGTTATACTAGTCTGCATTCCCACCAGCAGTGTAGAAACGTTCTCCTTTTCCTTCGCATCCTCACCAGCATCTGTTGTTGTTTGTTTTATTAATGAATTGTACCCCACATCTTTATAATAAATAAATTAAATAAAAAATATACTTATAAAAACAAACTTTACCAACAGTAGGAGTACCTTTTATAGCAAAATGACAATTACATGTAAACTTACAAGTGAACTTATATTTTCCAATACTATTGCAAGTGTTGGTAAATTTAAATGCTCAATTTCACTATTGATTATCTATATTAGAAAAGATGCTACAGTACATTCTGCAGGATTAATGCATTTTAACATTCCTCATGCATCTTCCACTGTTTAGTGCATATCATGTTACTGTAAAAGGAGATGATACTATCCAAATATTTCTATAAGTAAAGTTCGTGAAGAATAATATTTATCCTTCTGAAAGTGTTCAATTTTTTGTTTCTGTACATGTTGCCTTTTGAAGGATTAGTACTTGACATTTATGTTTCATTCTTGTATATTACCAAATGCAAGTATATTGTTCTTTTTTAGACTTGTACTTCCTAAAGCCCTAACAGCCTAGGACTGTCCTAATAATAAATATTTTTATAATCAGAGATGACATTATTTTGAGAAGTATGAGAGGAGTCAGAGAAACATTCTCCCATCAAGTTGTTTGTATTCAAATTGATATGTACATTTAATCACTGGATTTTGGGAATAAATATGTCACAATTTAAGAAATAACAGATACCTATATCATAAAATAATATGTAATCAAAGCATTATCCTTTTGATATGACCATTTGAATTTAGCTTCTCTGACACAGATGATGTTAGATTAAAATATAAATAACAATGTTTCCAAAAACACATTTGGCCTTTATCTTGACACTTACTCTTTTCCTAGGCTCCACCTCAACTTGGATGTTCGGCCACATTTCTCGACCACTTGTCAAGGCTGATCTCATCTCATTGTCTTTAATTCATATTGCAGTTGCCCACTTGGTCAAGCATGAGGTGGTTAAGCATGGAGTGAGAATCCAGTAGGCAGTAAAAGTATCTATTGTGCATATTACTTGGTGAATTTTTAAAAATAGTGTTTTTCAAATTATTGTGAGCCCTATTGACTAAATGCCCAACTTTTATGACAACTATTAAGAGCTGCGAGTTCAAAGAAAGCGTGACGCTTAAAGATAGTAGCATTTGGGTACATACAAAGAGTAATGGGCATTTCTGGTGAGAAGGAGATGAATAAAATCTCAAAAGCAAGGGTGCTTATACATTGTTTGAGGAACAATAAATGGATGAGCCTAACTTCATGGAGAGTAGAGTTCAGATAGGTAATAGTAGGAGAGGAAATTGGAAAGGACCTTCCAAGACAGGTTATGTGTGAAGGCTGTCTGCCAGACTGAATGAGAAGTTTTGATTTTTTTTTTTCACGTGACATTTAAAAGCCATGTAAAATTTTTGGTAGCGAGGAACACGATAAAAGCAGGGTATAGTAGGTTGGAAAAATTAAGTTGAAATCTCTTAAATGGCCCTAGAATGTGCTATTTGACTGATTGATTATTGCTTCAATGACACTATTTCTTTTCACTAGCATGAAGGAAATATTAAGTTACCTTTTGAGACAGAGGAGAAAACTGTAAGATTCAGAGAGTTGTTCACCTGAAATGAAATCAGAAAGCAAGATTAATTTTTGCAATGATCTGAGCTCCTTAAAATGAGGCAGATTTGATTAAGGCTGCTTTCTTATAGTTTACATACTCTACCAGCTTTAAAAAAAGGTTGACTATTATTTAAGAATAGTAATTAAAATACAATGTTATTAAGAAACAGATTTTAAAAAGCATAGGGTATCCTATCACACACAGACATACTCCTAAACCCAAAGCCACACAGTTTTTCATTGTTTAACAAAACATATGTCAGCATGAATGAGGCACAAAGAATAAAATAGCTTTGTGCTCTACAAAATAATTCATTAAATTTATATTTTAAAAATCTTGTCAGGTCTTAACTTTGGAGAGCATAATGAAAGCTGTTGATTCTTGTTTCTCCTCATCTTCACAACCTTATCTTCTGGATTCCCATAGGCTCATAATGGTTTTGAAAGTAGGTATAAAAATGTAATCAGATATTGATGATCTTAACTAAATTTCAGATTCAAAAGGAATACTCTGTGAAATAAGATTAAAGATTTTTAAAAACAGGTAAACAGTAATGGATTTTATTACCAGATTTTCCTTTACTCTTTCTAAAATACCTTTGGACATTTTTCATTTTAAAAAAAAGTGTTTTGCGTTAACTCTTTAGTCAGAAACACCACCTGATTATTCTGAGTAGTTTAGGAGTGTGGATCATGTGTAAGTTCCTCATGGGTCTGATTTAATTTACTTGGTGCAAAAACAAAACAAAACAAAACAACAATGTCCATATCTTCAAATTTCCACACACAGCTTTTACTCATGGGTATGTAAGGATGTCCAAAATTAAAAGTTAATTTTTCAAAAGATTTCAACATCTACATTTAATAAATCTTACTAGTTGTATTCATTTTCTAGGACTGTTATAACTAAGTACCACTGGCTTGGTGGCATAAAACAACAGATATTCTTTCTCCTAGTTTGAAGTCTACAAGTCTAAAATTAGGGTATCTGCAGGACCATGCTCCTTCTGACAGTTTTAGGAAAGAATTATTTGCCTCTTCCTAGATGTTGGTAGCTTCTGACTCTGTCTCTAACTTCACATGGTCTGCTTCTCTGTCGCTGTAGGTCTCTCTCTGTCCTCTTCTTATGAGACCAACATTACTTTAGGGCCCACTCCAATCCTGTATAATCTATCTAGGTTCTTACCTTGATTGATTACATCTACAAAGACAATTTTTCCTTATTATGTCACTTGCTTAAATTACAGGTGGACATGAACTTTTGGAAACACCATTCAACCTACTATACCCAGATTTACAAGTTTTAATATCTTATTCAAATCTATCAAATAGGAAAGAAACATAACAAGAAAAAAATTTAAAAACCACATTAATGATTTAGCCACCAAACTTAGAATTTGATACAATTTTGTTGCTTTTTTCTAATTTCCTATTGCCTGATGACTTCTTGGCCTGATTATTTCTCAGTTACCAGAAAAACTCACTTGCCTTGTACATCCAACCAGATTCCACCAAATCATTATAAAAGAAATTATGGTTTTGGTGCTTTTCTCCTCATGAATGAAGTGTTTCATTATAAATGCATCTGCTTTTAGGCTTCTTAATTTGAAGGTATATAAATATGTATTGCTTAAAATCAATAAAAAGAATAGATGGCAGGACCTTAAAGATCAAATTAGCTTTTACCCATTTAGGAATGGCTTTACTATTTATTTCTAATTCATTCATTCTTTCTGAAATTTTTGGCAGAGTATTTTATGCACAATTGTGCAATATAAGTATCTTAGGGTATTAATAAAGTATAATTCAGTTGTGGAATGAAATCTGAAAATAATCCTGTGGATCCCTAATAACATTGGTGTCAATATAGTTACATTTGGTGGTTTTCCAGAATTAATATTGTGGCATAGATACTCCTCAAGGGCACACCAACAAATCCATTTGGTGTCCAAGGTGTTTCAGCACATCTCCTGTTCTGATGTTAAATTTCAAACATGTCTTCAGTATGTGCTAAATTATTGTATATTAACTTTAACAACGTCACCGTGTTCTATTTTATTAGCCTAATTTGGGTCCTGTGTAAGCTCATAAGATGAAATATATTTTATCTGCAGGAATCTGGTGTTTGTTGTAACAGCAGCATTTTTAAAATAATGTTTAAGGGTCACCAGGAGGGTATGGAATTTTTCCATTGGTAATCATGCAAACTGGATTTTAAATTAGGTTATGTCTCTGAACCTGTATTTCTTATTTTTGATGGGTGAAAATAAGAAGTGATGGGAAATGCCCTTCAATGTCAGATGAGTGAGAGGATTCAGCACATCTCTCTCATATCACTAATGCTGTGTATGGGGCTAACTAGATCAATCCTGTTTCAAATTAAAAGATGCTTACAAGCAAACTTGAAGTTGCCTGGGCAGAAAATTAGGTCTGTGGCCCATTAAATTAAGTGTAACTACCTCCAAAAAATCTTCCCCAAATGCCATTTCCACTTTATCATTACCCCATAGAAGAACTTAAGCACAGCTCCCTATTGAAGATCGTTCACTTAAATCTAAACTCTTCCACTTGACTTTTAAATATATACCTTAATCTCATCCATGCTAATCCACTGCTGTTTCCCTCATTTTTACAATTCAGATCCTCTGCCTTGTTCTTTTCCACACATACCATTTCCACTCTAAATATCACTTTCATTTCCTCTCCTACACTCTGGCTTACATGTCTTTTTTCTCCATTTATCTCATCTAACATGGCTCAAGTCTCTTTTCTCCAAGACATTTTTCTGAATTATTGCAGTTTTTAATAAGTTATATCATCTATGTATTTCTATTATATTTTAAAATTGGCAAAATATTATGTGGAAAAGTGTCATAATGGTTTTATTATTTTCTAATCATTTTGCATTTATTTCTTACCAACTCAAAATAAAATTCATGCACACAGAACATGTGTACTGAATGCTTTATATTTCTCAAAGAATCTGTTACCATTATATATTATGCCAAATAAACAATAAAGCTCATTTAAATATACTTGTTATCCAAACAGGCATTCTTATAAACACTTCATATATTCTTACCAACAAATGCTCTGAGGTGAGTATTATTTTAATAGTAAGGAAATGATGCATTTTGAGGTAAATATAATTCTTTCAACAAATTCTGAGTGATATTATTTTAATAGTAAGGAAATGATGCATTTTGAGGTAAAATAACTCACAAAAATACAAAGAACAAAGCTAGCATTCAAATGCAAGCACTTTGGCTACAAAGTCTGTGCTTTTAACCTTTATATCACCTCTATATAGTAGATGATCACTAAGTATTTGGTTGACATAAATTAAAATATTCAATATGTGCATTTAAAAAATATTTGGTCATCATGTTTTCTGTATAATTTTATTTCTGGCTTCATGTCAATTTGGAATGATAGACATAGCTCTGAAAAGACTTCCAGGCAATGTGGCAGGGTAAATTCACACTTTGACAAGAACTCTCTGTTTCAAATGCAGAAAATATAACTCATAAAAACAGAACGCACAAAAACTTATTGCCGCTTTTAAAAACAAAATAAAATCTTCATGGACTAGAAATAGAACATAAATGTAAAATATTTGGCAAGAATGAAGTCATTGACTAGTGGTGCATTCTTCTGGAAGCAACCTAGAAATTGGCTCCCTGGTGATTGTAAGAAATTAAAATATTTCATGCAGGATGGGCCACTGGATTCAAGCTCACTATTTGAAGCCAAAAGTAGCTGTGAGATTCTGTTCCTTGTGAATGAAGAGAAACACGATTCCAAAAACTGAGTAGTGACTACTGCTTATTGTAACTGCTGAACCTAGAGAAGTAAACACACCAATGAGGACTTGAGACAGGGAATACAACTAAGCAATCCCCTGGCTTTGCAACCAAATATGGGATATTCCTAATATCACCTCAGGACTGAGATGACAAATGGCTATTGGGTGGCCTCATTTGGGATTGGTGGTGTACTGAGGAATGAATTGGAGAAGCCTGCAAGGTAAAATTCCAGAGCACATGAAGAAATCTATTCCTAAGAAAGAGAGAGTCACAAAATTAACATTTGGAAAATAAATTTGCTCCCCCCCCAGCTTTAGTGGGGTACAATTGGCAAACAAAATTATATCTATTATGGTATACAATGTGATGTTTTCAAATATGTATACATTGTGAAATGATTACACATTTATTATTTAGTTTGTGAGTGTGTGTGTGTGTGTGTGTGTGTGTGTGTGTGTGTGTGTGTGGTGAGAACATTTCAGACCTTCTCTCTTACCAAAATTTCAAGTATGCAATACAGTATTATTATCTATAATCACTGCACTGTATACTAGATCTCCAGAACTTATTCATCTCGCTTAACCAAAACTTTATGCCGGTTGATTAGCAACTGCCTATTTCCCTGAATCTCCAGTTCCTAGAAAATACCATTATACTCTCTGCTTCTGAGTCTGTCTTTTTATAGTCCACATATAAGTGAGATCATGCAGTATTTGTCTTTGTGTACCTGGTTTATTTCACATAGTATAATGTCCTCCAGGCTCATCTGTATTGTTACAAAAAGCAGACTTTCTTTTTTTAAGGCTGAATAATATTCTGTGTGTAAATGTGTGCATAACTCTATGCGTACATATGCGTGTGTCTGTGATATTTTAAAAATCCATTTATCATTCAAATGTCAATGAACACAGGTTGATTTCTTATTTTGGCTATTGTGAATAATGCTGCTGTGAACATGAAAGTACAGATAACTCTTTGACATGGCAATTTCATTTCCTTTGGATATACTTGATCTTATATGATAGTTCTATTTTTAATATTTTGAGAAAACCCCATACTGTTTTCCATAATGGCTGTACCAATATGCATTCTCCATATAAAACAAGAATTCCCGTTTTTCTACATCATCCCCAACACTTGTTATCTTTAGCTTTTTTGACAATAGCTGTTCTAACAGGTATTAGGTGTCAGATCATTGTTATTTTGATTTACATTTACCTGATGATTAGTGATTTTGAGCACCTTTCATATACTTATTTGGCATATTTATATCTTCTTTCGTAAAATGTCTACTCATGTTATATACAATCCATGCCTGTATTATTTTTTCCTTCTCATTGCCTAGAATGCCATTGTTTACTTCTCCATGTCAGTGCAAACACCACTCATTTTTGAAAGCCTAGCTTAAGTCTTATTTCCTAAAGAAAGTGTTCTCTATTGTCACTATAATTTTTCTCCTTAATTACAAATTGTTTGCAATGCTTAGATGTTTCTTGGTTCTACAAAGTGTCTATAAATACTATTCCTAGAAACCTCTTCTAGTTCTCACATTACTCCTTTCCAGCACCCATTACTTCTTTCCAGCACCCAAAACACATCCTTGCAATTTGAAACCAGGTTTGTTGTGAACCAAATATATCGATTAGAGGGAAAGAAATTTGACTCTTCAGGAAGTTAGAACCATAGTAGAGAGTTATCTTTAAACAAATGTTGCAAACAAGCATCTGTGAGAGAATATCAATTTAGTCCCTGTTCTTCTACCAGAGAGAGGGGGGAATTGCATTATAAATCATCAACTCTGTAATGCAATGAAAAGAAACAGCATGAAAATGTTCTCATTGACACATATGGTTTGATTCATGAAACAATTTCTTCATACCTCTTAGGCTACTGACTGACTCCTCAATATAAATCTTTCTGAAAATTTCACAATACACTATTCTATCCCAGAGATGATAAAAAGCCTTTATGTAAGCCAAATTCCCAAGATTTAAACAAGAAATGTTACGTATATGTAAAAGCAAGTGACATAAAGACAATTATTTGCAAGCAAGATCCAAGTAACTCTGGGGATTTCATTGAATGCTACCAGGCTAAGTGGCTTTTCTAGTCATTAATTTTACAAGTCTTCAACAATCAATAGGCTAGTCTGTTCCCAAATAAATGGCAGGTGTTAAACAGCAGCAAGAAAAAGATACACTACTTTCACTTGGGTATTGACTAGAAATAACCAAGGAATAGACACACCCTATAATTGAATTGCCTAATGAATATTATTTGGGAAAACCATAAACGACTCAAAAAGAACAAGGGTAGTGATTGTGACTTAAGGAAGAGTCTTAATTCTTTTAAACAATAAAACTCAAGGGTACACAGTAAATTATTATTTAGGTGAAATCTAATCTAATTAGAAGAATTTATGCTTAAATTAAAACCAATGGCATTTGGAAATCTTACTAGCCAGCTATACACACTAGCCAACTTGACATTTTTTGACATGGAGCAAAGCAGGGCTCTCTGGATCCAGAGATATGTAGCTGTAATTGAGATATGGTTATACTTCAATAAATGTCTTCTTGGTGTCAATTATTGGTATCAAGCAAAGAAACAAATGAAGTTCTCCTCTTACTTTTCTTCCTCCAATAGTGAACTTAGAATATTTTAGGTTCTATCTTTAAGTGAAAATGCTGATAAATACTGTGCCCCTTTCCCAACAAATCAAAATTCCAGAAGTGATTTAGATAATAAGAAGGACAGGAAGAAAATTGCCTAGAGACCTGGATGGTTGAAAAGCATGAGAAATAAAAGGGTCATATCTTCTTTTGTCAGTAAGTAATTTTGGACTCTAAGTTAAGCATTTAAAAAACATACCCCATATCTCTTCTCCTTTGTTTTTTTCTGTTACTGCCTTATCAAGATGCTCTCCCTACTCTGAACAGTTCCTTTGTTGTTTCCTTCATTGATCTCTTTCTGTTCTTTTGCAGTCACGTCCTTTTCCCCACATCCTCAGAAGTCTGCTCTTTCCTAGCAAATAAATCCACTTCCATGGCTTAAATCTCATCATCTATTTGAGTGATGATGCACAAAGTACAACACACACCTGACACATAGAAATATTTTCTGTTTATCAGACATGTCTGGCATCTCTGTCCCATCTTTTACTCCTCATTCTTATACCTTAATGTCTTTACTATGAGCAAATACTTTCCAGTGGTTCATCTCAAACTTTGCCTGCTTCATACAGGAGTGTGCAGTTTAGCTTTGGAGTGAAAGGGGATCAGTAAGAACTACTGATCTGCTGTGATCTTGAGTCCTTAAACTCCTCTGCACTTTTTTGTCTCATTTATAAAGTGAAGATGTCAGTTTTTGGACTCTCCTTCAATTCCTGTATGGGCTAATGCATTCCTTGCTTTCTTTCTCTGCCGATCTATATCCACTTTTTTTGTTTGTTTGTTTGCTTGGCTACACTGGATACAGGTTTTCTAAATCTCTATTTATGTCTAGGAAAGAGAGTTCCAATATGGAAAATTCATTTTGGTTTGTTTAGTCTGGGAGTTAAATATCTGACCACTAAGCAACTCTTTGCTCTTGATTTAACTATCCCCTCTTTCATGAGGTTTTATATGGTGTCCTTTCTCCTTAACCAAGCCCTTCCTTGTTTGGGCTAGCCATATCAAAATCTCTTAGAGCAGATAGCTTTTGGATAGACAAACTTGGGGCTTTTCAACTTCAATGTTTTCACCTCTTTCTTAGAGGGCTCATCAACTTTCACTCACTAGGCTTTGGAAGAGTCAGCTCTGTATAACAATTTCCCAGGTCTCTGATGCCCTTAGTTATAATGTAAAAATTCTACTTAGAATAAAAACACAACAATCATCCTACATCACTTCAAACTACCAATTGGTCTATCAACCATGATTTTTGAACCCCTTTCTCATCAATTGCACAGCACTTTATGTACTCATATATCTTCATGCTCACCTGAAGCCCTTAATCAGCAAAACCAATTCAATTCTCCTGTACTCACTTTGCAGTTATATAGCCATAATGACCAATTTAGATTTTAGCAAATTGGTCCCATCTTTGCTTTTCACATGGGTTAGTGGCATTTATTCATCATGTAATTCTGTTCTTTTCCATTTCTCAATATGGGACAGTTAAATTTTCCATTCTGTTTTCTTGATTCTTTAGGCTTACATCTTATTTCTGCCTTCTATTGTTGCAGACTGTTTCTCCTTTTTATTGTCATTCTTTCCATTTGATTCTGTCATATCTATCCCTCATCTCAATATTACTATATTATTTGAATGATTGATGTGCAGATTAAGAAAGAAGTACATGGGAAACTGTCTAGTGTTGCTTGGCGCACGGCAATAAAAACTGGTTTCCTTTCCTCTACCTTGGCACAGAAGTACAGTCCTTTCTACCTTTGACCCTCATAGACCATTTCTTCATATCTCTATTATGACAATTCAGTTATTATACTTTATATTACATTTGTTTGTTTATATAGTTAATCGTAAATTCAAAAAAAAGTATCTATGCATTACCCATGATTATACTAGCACATGTTAGAACCTAGCACATACTAGTCTTTAGTATATGATTCTTGATTTAAAATGTTTCATTCACAAATTATACAGATAATGCTTCAACTCAACAAAATACTTCTATTAATAGATTTGTGTAGACAGACTTAAATAATGTCCTCCTGTTTTGCTGAGCAGTCCTTACACTCTGGGAAACATGGGTTGCCTACTTAATACTATTTGTATTGTAATCTTAACGTTTGGATCTAATGAAAATCTATCAGAATTTTTACAGTTTATTTAATGCAGCAACTTTCTCTAAAGTAAATTCATTTAACATAAACATAATCAAACAGTCCTAATTTTAATGAATTGGGGAAAAGCTATTTAAATTGGCGAATACTTGTTCTAGTTTTAATCTCTTTAAGAACATATAATAACTACAACTATTATAACTACTCAGACACTGCCTAGTGGAGTTTTAATTAATAGATAAGGTTGATCTCTAATTAGCTCATGAAAGTATTCATCTAAACAGGGTCAACTCTACATATACTGCAATTATACTGTTTATAAATAAATAGATGCTTCTAAAGCACTTAAAGACTAGTTTGCATTCTTAAGATAGTAGAGGTGCCCTCAACCTTTTTCTTTATGTGGTTAATTTATTTAGCCAGGCTTCTATTCTTTTGACAGAGGAAACAAAGTAAAAAGCAATCTAATGTAAGTTTGATTATCTCAGTCAACATTGTAATCCATTTTACATTAGTGTAGTTCAAATTAATGTGGTTTCCTAAATAGATATCATAGACCGGGTAACTGTACAGGACTGTAGAGTTACAGAACTAGAAAGAAGTCTTCCTTTAGATTAGTTATTCCAACTATTTCATTTTAGAGATGAAAAAGAAATTTATTTACTCTATAGTTCCTACAGTTATTCATGGATTAAGCTGGGTTGCTCTATGAGTATTCCTAAGTCTTAATTCTGTGCTTTGTGAAAACAAATGAGCACTGTAAGTTAAAAAACAAGAGAAGAGAAAGAGGGGGGGAGAGAGAGAGAGAAACCCATATGAAAATTTAAAAAAATGTGTTTTAACTTAACTATTATTTTGATGTGTGGACCTTAGGAATTTCTACATTGACAGCAGATAAACTAGAAATTCTAATTCATGCAATGAATGAAAAAAGGATACTGCTATTCTGCAAAAGATTTGACACATTACATTCAAGACTTCCTTTACTCATTCAACATGGCCTAGGTTTTATTTTTGTTTCTCTGTTTTTACAAAGTTCCGGGTGCTGAAAAGACAAAGTAAATAAAATACAAGTGGTATGATAGAGGCTTGTAAAGGGTGTCAAGGCAGTATTGAGGAAGGGCTTCTAATCCAGATTGGTGGTGGTGCTGTGTGTGTGTGTGTGTGTGTGTGTGTGTGTGTGTGTGTATGTGTGTGTGAGAGAGAGAGAAAGGAGGCTTCTTGGAAGAGGAAATGAAGGATCTAAATCTGTAAGGGCAAACCAGAACTGGTCTGGCATCATTCATAACAGTGAAGGAAGTACCAGTTGAAAACATCCCATCTAACTCAGTCAGCCCACTCTGGTCTGTGATCATTTACCTCTCATTGGGCAATGAGAGTTTCTTTTATTTCAGAATGAACAATAGCATTGCAGCCAGAACTCCATTCAAATAATTATTCAACCGTAGCTTCCCATGTGGTCATCACCTGGCCTATTTGAGGTTAGTTTTGGAAGCTACATAAAAGTTTTCAAATTCAAATAACTTGAGGGATTTTTGTTGTTAGAAATGATTAAATAATAGGTAAAGACTTACTACTCAAAATCAGATCCTTCAAACATCTACATGTCACAACTATGAATGGACAGCTCTAGATTCATGGTTAGGGCTGATTGTCTTCAAAAGTTCAGGTTATCAGTAAGGAATAAAGTATACACTATACTAAGCCAGAAAATCATGTTTTTGTGCCTTTTTGTGTGGAAGATATCTGCTTGTTATAATTTCTTCACTTTCTCTGTCCATATGTCTCTTAACTTTACTTTTCCAGTTAGTGCTTTCCTGACTGTTATTTTCTGTGACTTTTGGGGAAATTCGGAGTTTGACATCTGAAGAGTCCTTCTACGTGCTTACACATTTCATGCTTTTTGCTGTATGAATATCATGGAACAGTTGCCTATGTACACTTTTTATGGGACATTAAGTATTATTTTATATTCTAGCCTAGATAGAATGGATGAAAAATGTACTATTATGAGGTTTTTGTGTCTTTTGCTTTGATAAGACACATTAGATGGCATTTGACTTCCTTGCATGGTAGGTAATTCTGTATATTTTTTACTATTTCTCTGTAAAATACTCATATTCATGTCATGTCAGCTGAGAACTAGAATTTTGCTACCTTTTTTTTCATCTTCTAAGTTATAATCTTTCTCCAGTCACATTTCTGGCAGCTACTCCTTCACTCCTTTTTCAATCACTGGTATAAATCTATAGCTCAAACATCATCAAGCAGGTGATCAGTAGTGGTCACTTACAAATGTCACAGAATGAAGAGAATCAGATTTGAAAGGCTCAGCTCTAAAAAGCAAAGCCAAGTTTGGTCTCTCATTTAAAACCTTCTGTGACCCTGTGGCACTATCACAGTCCTTTCTGTTTGATATTCCCACAACTTTCAACTGTTTTAAATATCAAACTTCTCTCTGTTCTTTCAGAGCTTACTCTTGATCCTATTTTTTTGAAGTATGAGTGTATTGACACATATTGATAACATAGATTAAAGATATCTTCTCCAAATAAAAAGTAAGGGATAATGAAATGGCGATAGATTTTGAAACTACACAAGGGCTTAGAGATCATCCTGTCCAACTTCTTATAAGCACTATCCCGAGATAGTTCAGTGTTTGTGCAGGGTTGCAGAATAGTTGGTTCCAGAACAGACCTTCTGCATTTGGTTCTGTGTTTTAGTGTTTCTACATCAATGCATTTAATTTTTTAAAACTGCATTAAGCAGCTTCTAATGCAGCAAGGATTGATAACACAGCAGTGTAAAACACACCAGCATACACATATGTATGTGAACATTTTATCTCCTAGAGAACCTCAAAGTCTAGTAGAGCAGGTGGGCAAATGCATAACAGATATGCTACAGGAGCCAATGTTAGTTATCTCTAACTGATGAAGGCACTTCTTTTTCCTGCTGAATGTAGACATGGCACCAACATCTTCCCCAACATAGCTTCCCAGACATCCACTATTTACTTTTGAGGGTTGTCAGGCGCATTATAACTTATTTACTATCAAGGATTAGTTTTCTTTAAAAGCTAGTGTCTTGAAGACAAAAGAATATAGTTATAATAAAAGCTGGACTAATAATAGATACCTTTTATCTATTTATTTATCACTAGACTGTAGGTTCTAAACACATAATTATTGAAGCAAAATTGCTTATACACGAATCATCTAACAACAACTCACTGTGTTCTGAACTGTAGGAGACTTAGATCTCTATGATATTCACTGTGGGGTATTCTCTAAGTGATTAATGGTTTCACTTCCTCTGCTTGGTCCATGGGTCTTGGCTTGCTTCCTGTTCTCTTAAATCATGCACCACAAAAGATTTTGCAAATTTTGAGTTTATCCTAGAATTATTAGAACAAACCACTCAGACCTTGTTTGCTCAATAGTTTCTTTTGAAAAAATGTGTTTTTGCCTTACTTGATGTTTATTGTTGAAGGAGGGCAATAATGACGAAGACCCTTCCAACTAAGACCCGTACTATCACTGGGGCTTGGAATGTGAGAAAGAACAGACTTATATGGGTTTAAGTAGGGAAGAATCTGGAGACAGAGCAATGGACTAGTGGAAGCAGAGATTTAGGGAGGTTTTGCTGATGGTGTCAGTCCTCAGGAATGCAAAGGTATGGGCATAATATATAGTAGTATGTGTTTTGGGATATATATGTCCACAATGGGACCACCAAAAGAGCTATGTTCTCAGGCTGTAGCTTTTATTTTTAATCTTTGGGATAAACAAAGAAAGAACGAGTTAGAAAGAATGGAAGCTTAGTGTGGGCTGCTGACAGGAAACATATTTTACAAAACTACTTGTTCTTGAATGGCAATTGAATCAACTCATTGTCATCAAGCTTTAAGTGAATGAGTTCTTGCAGTTGGCAAAATTGAATAGGAAATGCTTTAATTTTGTTCTGGCTGTTGTCCAACAACAAGAGAGACTTTTCAAGTGTGGAATTACAGAGCTGTGCTGAATGACTCCAAGTGCACTCTATGTAGGTTAAGCTCTTTAGGCAGGGGTCACTGCTTGCTGATGGCAACTTGGTGAGAAAGGTGACTAAAAGCTTGGGAAGTCTGGTGTAACAAGTGATATATAGACAAGCTATCTTTGCCCCCAGCACTAGATGAAAATTTGGGTCAACAGTAACTACTTTCACTAGTATGTAGAGAAAACTGTTATTCAAATTGGATGTCATATTGCCCTTAGTCAAAAAGACTTATGACAGTTACTCTTCATGGTAAAACTTTCAGATGTTACCTATTCAATAATAATTCTGGCTAAGATTCAAGGTCAGGAGATTCTTGACAAGTAGATTTGAAGAAAGGGACTTTTTTTAAAGAAGCAGCTGTTTTGCTGATCCACTATTTCTCTGCATGTTGATCAAGAATATTTTGTACATTCACAAATCAAGTAAGACCTGGGACAGATTTCACTTGTACAGTCATATTTTGCTTATTCAGAAGCTGGTTATCCAGTGTATGAGTTGGAATTCTGAGTAGGAATTCTGACCAGAAGGAGGATTGGTAAATTGGGACGATATTAATTGCATTTTTTAAAAAGGATATGTGAAGGTAAGGAAAGATGCCATGATTTCACAGAGGCAACAATTAATTTTTACAGACTATATCTAGATTAGTAGAGGTTCAAAGGGAAAGGAAAGAGAAATGTGTTCTTTTCCTTTCATCTTTTCTTATTGGATGTGACAAAGTTTCTGAGAGTTTCACTCTAAAAGCATATACTCCATATTTAAAAAGGAACTGTGCTATTTGCTATGTGCTGCATATTGAGTTGAGTATATCTGATATCTGAACTCTTCCTTAGATGTTATCACCTATATTTTACTTTAGAAGCCCCACTACCGGACTTACCTGGTAATACAGCTTTCATATTTTGCCATTTACTTTTATGCCATCCCCATTTTCGAGTGGATCGTCTGTTGCCAAAACCAAGTTCTGAGTGTTAGATACTCAGGATAATGGATCTCCATTTGGGGAAATTTACTATGAGTTTTGTTGTAAGAAATGGGTCTTCACATGACTACTGCTAGAGAGTCAGTGACTCACCAAGGAAGGAAGCAGAATTAACATGGAGTACCTGTTTGACTCAGGGAATTCCTAGTTCGGGTGGACTGTGGAGTTTAAACAGCATGGTGCTGCAGGTTTTGCACATATCAAGGGAAGAGAAATATGAAGTGGCTACAGTGATGTACTCAAACTGGCTAGCAAATGATGGCTATACATACCTCTTTCTAACTCTGAGTTCAGTGACATCATGTGGGTAGCTTGGTATGGATCATGGTTGGAATACTTATCAGATTTGGCAAATGCTACAAATCATTGCTTTTTTTCCCTGGAGAATCAGTTGTTAAAGATTTACAAGCAAACCAATGATCCAGTGTACCTAAAACATTGATTTAAAAAACAAATGTTTCTTCTCTAGTGCAGGAGTTCTCAAAATGTAGTCCTTGAGTCAGCAGTATCAGCATCACCTGGGAACTTGTTAGAAATACATATTATCTGGCCCAATTCCTAGCCTACTGAGCCACCCTCTATGAGGTAATTGTCCATGCATAGACTCTTTTCCCATATACCTGTCTTCTTTCTGTCCTCTCCCTCAGGGAGCAGCCTCTGGCCAAGCCTGTTCACTGAGTGATATGAATACTCAGTAATGAGTCATGGGATGCAGGTGATTGTGCAGAGCTGAGAACAATGTGGGCGGCACCCTTACTGTAATTGTAAACACCATATAGCAACTTGAAAAAATTAACTTGCTTGATTATAAGTGTTTGCTGTACTGTCCCAAAGTGCAGATTCTTTCTTCACCGACCAGTTGCCTGCAGTGCCTCCTGTTAGTTCTTTTTTTTTTAATTTTAAGGATGTAGGGTACAATTTAGGATTAGATATACAAATAGACATTGAGCACAGTCATAAAAAAGGACAAAATTATGAACTCTGCAGCAACTTGGATGCATTTAGAGTCTGTAATACTCAGTGGTCTATCACAGAAACAAAAAACTGAGTATCACTTGTTTTCACTCATAAGTAGACCTTAAACAATTATCATAATACTATAAAAAAAGAGATTGGAAGTAATGGGAAACTGCCAGGTGAGGGAAAGAGGGGCTCACTTCATCAATAAGGGTACCTGATCTCAAACCAGGTGAATTGGGGACAAAAGTGAGACCCAAACTTTACCTGTAAGTCTTAATAAACCAATGTCTTTCCCTGCTGGACCTCCGGGGGCTTATTTAGAACAGGTAAGTAACATTACACAAAAGCCCTCTCAGATTTCGGATAGCTGTGTTACAGCCTCTTTGGGTGGGGTTCAGGAATCTATTTTAGCAAGTCGTTCCTCCTAGGTGAACTTGATGTATGCCAGAGTATGAAAACCACTGCTCTGAGGGCTAAGTAATTGAAAGAGAATAAACTATGTTTAATTAATTGTATTGTGTCCATAATGGAATGATTACTGTCTCATACCTGTCCCATTGTTCTTATCAAGCTTTCAGAGATACTTGCTAAACAGAATTGCTATGTATAGCATCTAAGTGGGTGGTGGTAAGGATGTGTCAAAACTGTATCATTTCCAGGGTTCATAGCAGATGGAAACATACCACTTATCCAGTGTTTACATTCTTCATCTGAAAGCACTGCCAAAAGGCAAGTGATGCCAGTAAATGCAGTAAGTGGACTACCATATTCTTAGCAGGACTAAGTCAGAATCCTGTGGAGGGATTGTTAAAACATAGATAGGGGGACCCCAAACCCAGAGTTTCTGATTCTTTAGGTCTTGTAGGACCTGATAATTTGTATTTCTAAACAAGTTTCCTAGTGATACTGATACTGCTAGTCCAGGGACCACTGTTGGAGAACCACTGTTCTAGAACATCTTTTGAATTGTCTGTTTGTGTGTGTGTGTGAGTTCTGCTCCTCAGCTTTTTGTTCTTTCTTGTTCTACATTTAGCTTGACTGTAATTTCTCCTCAAAGAGGGCACAGCCCACATCATATGGAGCATGATTTTTAATGTGCAGGAGCCTGCTGGGCCCTCCATTTCCTGTCAATATATTATTCAGAGTCATAATGCACTTTGTCATTTTTCTTCATTCTCCTACTAAGTTTTTACAGGCTTGGCACTTTGCTATTGTGTCAGATGAAACTCAGCAGCTTCCTCATGGCAGTGTTTATGGCCTTATGATTTCCACCTTTCACCGCCGTAGGATCACTCACCAGGTTGAGCTGGGCGTTTCCCCTCTTCTTTTAATAGAATTTATTTATTTTCTTTGAATAGGATAACTTCATGCACCTGAGTTTTATACTTTTCCTATTTTTCTCTCCACACATGAAATGCATGAAAAACTCAGTTTAAAGTGTATACTGGTTTGAACTGTGGTCTAGGATGAAAGGATTTAAAAGAGCCTTATGACTGTTGCATGCCTTATTGTTAAGCTCAGTTGGGACATCTGCAGCATTTTTCCTGAATTTTTAGAATGAAGCATCATTTGAATATGGGTGGTTCATGTTATTGCCTGTTTCATATTTTAAAGTTATATCTTTAAATAACTTGTGTTCCCCACTAAACTTGAGTATGAAGACTTTAGGTTAAAATCTGTATCAGCTGCTCAATAGTTGTGTGACCTTGAGCAGGTCATTGGATTTCCTGACTCTCACTTTTCTCATCTATTAAATGGAAATAATGGCATCTGTACTGTTTATTGCATTTGGCTAGTGTGAGTTTCACAATGATATCTATGAAATTTTTTCATAAATTCTAAAACCCTATACAACTGCAAAGCATTATTCTTAGTGTTTCTTATAATACTCAGCATAGTCAGGTCACGGAATAGACCCTTGGGACGTAATATCTGATTATGTGTGTGGTGGTGGGGGGGGCGGTGTCCTTTATAGGTTGTGGAATTGGATACTCAAGATGGCATCTGACAATCTATCTAATATAACCTATGCATGGTAGATATAAAAACTGGCTATTAGCTGGACTTGAGAAGGGAAAAAATGGGAATTGACTGCAGCCTTTAGAACCATTATTGGCATTCTTTACCTGAGAACTTAGGGAGCTATACTAATGAATAGACTGGATGTGTCATTTAAAGAACAGGAGTACTGAGAAAATAATACACTCTGTTGTTGGTCTTTGGTAAGGTGCCTTCCCAATAACTTTTTGGTCTGACAATGAAGATCTTTTTTTTTTTTCTCTTTTTTTTAAACTATAAAGACCTCCTTACTGGGACAAAGAGCAGGATGGATGGGGTATTGTGACAGAGAGGGGCTGATAACTGTTAAAAGTATTCCTTTTAAAGATCAATCTGCAAGCTCTGAAACCTACTAGACAGGCTTTGCTTGAGAAAACCAAATAGTCAAAGTTGGCTTTCCTGGAAATGCAAGATAGTAACCAATTCACAACCTTAACCCAAATCCTTTCTTTGTGAAGTTATCAGTTTACAACCCCTGCTTGTTAAGCATATCCTGGAGACCATTTGTTCTTTGAAAATCTGGTTTTGCTAAGTACAACCTTGTAAATTCCAAAGAAAATGTATAGTCACACAACCCGACCTCCTCCCTTATCTAAACTAAGGTATAAGACCCCTCTCCTCCCTCCCTGGGGTGCTCAGCCTGAGAGCATTAGCCCACTGAGTCAAGCAGGTGCTAATAAAACTAATACTTCCCAAAATAGCCTCGGTGTCACGGCTTCCCTGTCTTCCTGCAACAGTATCTTAGGTATTCAGATTTGAAAATAATAAGGTGATATGTGTGTGTTGTCTCTTTATGATATTTGAAACAGGGTTTGTGAAATCCTGAACATTTATTTTAAGAAAATGCATGGTCCTGACTTGTACCCCACATCTTTAAAATCAAATAAAATTAAAAAAAACACATAGCAGTCTTCTAGAGGATATTTCTTTCCCTGTTGTGCTCTCATTGTGTTCAGAAAGTTGAATATGTAGTGCATTTGAGATTTTGTAGTACAGTGCCCCGAAATTTATCTCAGTCATATATTTGACAATTACCTATGCTATTCAAACAAAATAGCATAAAAAATGTTGGAGCATGTGTCTGGGGGACACTCTGCCTCAATACTTATTAGCTTGCTGATGGTGAGGAAGTCAATTAACTTCTCTGAAACTTAGTTTTCTGATCCATGAGAGAGAAATAATAAACCCTGACTTGTTTACCTCTTTTGAATTTCAGATAAAATTAAGTACATAAAAGTAATCTGTCAACTATAAAACATGTTAGAAATGCATTATTTTATTTTAAAAATGCTTATTCTGTAAGAATTTGCATGCAGTCAATGCAGTAGTAATTATTAGAGAATTAAATACAAGCTGGAAAAATGTTATGTTGGTTGAAAGAATCTAGGATCTAGGTGGATTCAGTGCCGACTGAACAGTCACATGCAGTAGACCTTGATACATGCACTGAGCTTCCTGGCAGACTGGCTAGCAACAGTTCTGCCCTCCCAATTCAGTGTCTTTACTGTGGCCTGAATGAAGACATAGAAGCCATGCTTCTCCAATTCATCGATGATTCAGATCTGAGAGGAGTACCTAATACCATGAATGACAGATCCAAAATTCAAATTGATCTCAAAAGGCAGAAACAATGATCCAAAAGCATCAGGATAAAATATAACATGGATATAAATAAAGTTCTTCATTTAGAGTAAAAATAGTCTATTGCACAAATTTAGGAAGGGGGTGATCTGCCTTGGAGGAAGTTGATATGAAACCATCTGGGGTTTTTAGATGTCTACAATCTCAAATAGAATGTGATGCATTTGCTTTAAAAAAAAATACCGAATAGAAAAATATAACTGTTCCTAGAGTGAACTGGTGTTTAGATGTCTAGCTACTGAGTAAGGGGATGAGAATTTTGGTCCTCACTATCCTAATGTCTCACAGTGTGATCTTTCTAGGGTCATTTAATGTCACTTGGCTTCAGTTTTTCTGACCTTGGAAATGAAAAGTTTAGACTAATTTATTTCTGAGATTGCTTCTTGATATAAGAATCTGTGACTCTGAGTTGGGTCATAAAAACTCTTTATTTTCCTTTTTTTGCTGTCTTTTTTTTCCGGTTTGTTTTGTTTGAGAATTGATATATCCACAGCTAGTAGAAAATGTGAATTACAGAAGAATATTTGAGAACTAATATTTTAATGTATATGTATGCATCTTTGTATTTCCTCTGTGATTGCAGCACTGAATTTTTGTTGGCTTAGCCAATGGCCTCCTTAAAAATAATGTATTTTCAATTTATTTTGCTTAACTGATGTGCCTTAAGAACTTTTTCTGGAACTTCAATTTTTCCTGTAACTTTCAGGTACAAATCCCAGCAGGGTCCATCTGGCTCACTTTCCTTCTAAGACAGATAAATTGAGCTGTATGTGCTTTTACAGTGTGTGGTCTTAGATGTCTAGCATGAGACTTCCAAAATTAAGGTCCTGTCTACTGCTTATAGACATATATAGGGTCTCAGACCTCTCTTTGTAAGAATAACATTTTATCATCAAAACTATGGAGTCACTTTTGCTGCCTAAAAATGAGTGTTGCTTCTCCCTAACTTATGGGAATATTATGTCTTTGATGTGAACTTTAATTGAACAGTGAATGACTTAGTGGTTTGCAGTGCCTCTGGGTTTTAGAATGTGCTAGGTTTTTCAGGATGGAGGGCTGTGTGCATAGGTATGTTTTTCAATGTTTGAAACCACTTGCCACTTTTCACTCACTTTCTTATGTTATTGGTTTGATATAGGGTTTTTCTATATTCTGTGTAATTGAATTTCTTGTATTCTTTTGTCTCTTTGCCTTATTCTCATTAGTTTTTGAAACCTTGAACCATGTCTTAGCTGATTTAATGAGTGAATTAGAGTGAATCAGAATACCTCTTCCACAATTATATCAGATAAAAGAGAATTCTTAATGATAAGGAGATTTTGCTAGGAAAGATTGTGGATTGTTCTCATGTTTTCTTTTATTTTTTCCTCTTTCTCTTTCCTCTCTCCTTCTCTGCCTTCCCCCATCTCACCCTCCTTCCTTCCTTCTCTTTTTTCTTTTGTTTCTTTTCTATGTAACTCTTTATTGAATCCCCACTGTGTGTTCGGTAGGCAGATGATTTGTCACTAGTAAAATATCTGTCCTCATGGTGTTTAGGAGAGGAATCACTCAAGTAAGCAATTGAAGTGCAGAGTGGCAGAGCAGACAGCTCAGTAACAAAAGTGAGAGAAAGCATCCCAGAAGAGATTTCAAACCTGAGAGCTGAAGGTTGATTAAGAGTTAGTGGAATGAAAGCTTGGATTGGGTGTAGGAAATGTTCTAGACAGAAAGTATTGAGATGGGAAAGTCATAACACAATTAAGAGGTAAAAAAGATTTACACAAGGGGAGATTGGCCAGAAATGGGATTGAAGGGGCATGATCTTATAAAGGCCCTGTGAGTTATGGATCAAAAGAACAATGGAAAGTCATTGGAAGGTTTAAAGAGAGAAAAAATAATCAGATTTTCATTTTTAAAAGATCATTTAATATTTTTCCTGCAGAATGGAGATTTATTTGAAGGGACACAAGATTGATTATTGTGGTTGTCCTGATGAAAGATGATGTTGATGCATTGGATTGTGTGTGTGTTGGGGGCGGGGAGAGCATTAGAGTGGCTGTTTCATTTGAGCAAAACTTTGGAATCCTTTATTTAATTTTCAGGTCACTGTTTTCAAAGCTGTCATTTAAAAAAAGATGGATAAACAAAAAATTTCCTTCTTTATCACTATTCCTAATTTGAGAACACAAAGGCTACTGAAAGAACATATTTGTAGCTTTGAGGGGCTGAGGTGTTAAGAATAGATTTCTAGATGTTGCATTGATTTGAGAAGAAAGAACACTGGAATGAGAAGAGTTAGAGCTCGGAATGTAAACCCCAGTTTTCTACTAATGAACTCTCTATGACTTTGGGTAAATAACTTAACCTCTGAGGCCCGACTTTCAATTCTAATCTTCCATGATTCTGTCAATGCCCTTGTAAGAAAATGCTAAGAAAGAAAAATTTCTAAGCATTTACTTGCATTTTAAACATTTTAATACTGTTTTAATCTCTATTGGTATGCATTTTGAAATTCTAGATTCAACAAGTGAGAAGTATCAAAAATCTGAAACTACAAAATTATTAATTTGGAACTAAAAATGAGGTTGCTTTCCTATCTTGAACACCTGCTTATAGACATGAGAGGAGATCTTGTGGTCTGTGAAAGATGAGCCACAGAAATTTAGCTTTTGAGAATGGAAATCTTTAGTAATGAGAAATAAGGCTAAAATATGTCATGCGTTCCAAATGCAGGTCTACCACTAGTGCCCATCAGGCCACATAAAAATTCCATGTGAGAGCTTGTTCAAAATATAGACACCTGGTTTGATCCTCATAGCGACCCATCAGTAGGTGATAATCTAAGGCAAATAGGGATGGGTGCTTTGCTGTAGGACAGTGTTTTAATCTTGCAAAATGTTTCTTGAGAAAGTATTTGGAAGTAAAATAAATTTGAGAAAAACTGTGTAATGTCTTTTTACAGATTAAGGTATCAGCACATTAGACATTCTGAGATATCCTATATGAAATAAAGAGATTAACTTTATTCATTGTCCATTTGGCCCTCAGTCACTTTTACTGGAATGTCTATTAACAGTCCTTGGAACCTGCATTCTATAGTGAGAATTTAGAAGAGGTTGTGCCAGAGTCATTTTTTTCTAGTCATTGGAATGTAATGGCCCAAGGATCTCCATCCTTTATTGTTTAAACAAAGGCACACATTTGTGGAATTACTGAGGGGAACATAGATAAGTAATTTGACTGCAAAACAGATAGATCAACAAGCTACTTGGCTGTCATGTGGGTTGTGTGTAATATATTACAGGACTATTCACATTTACTGTATGTTAATGGCAGTATGCAACCTACCAAACCTTCTGTGGCTGCTCAATCTGATATGGATGGGGGCTGACCCTGTGATTTCAGTTTTGTCAGAATCAGAAATTAATTATGTGAATTACCTTGCCCAGATTAAGACTCTTTGACCAGTAGGCCCCTCAAAATTTATCTTGAATAAGTCTGCACAAAATAGTTGGGTTTTAGTAAAATAATTAAGCTGTTTCCATAAGTTAGACACTAACATTTAAGTGTTTTAAAATGAGTGTATCTTTACATGCTGTCCTACGAAGCAGCTAATATTTGTCATTACATCTATCACTGGCCAAAATGTAGATTCTTCATCATTTAACAACATTTTGTTGGTCAGCACATGGCAGGCAACAGGCCTGGCATTCAGGAATTAAAGGAAAAAAGACATGGTTTCTGCTTTTCAAAAAGAGCAGTTTAAGGAAAACTACTACATACACAGATGGTTATAATACACTGTGGTAATAGTTACAAAGGAGGTAAATGCAAGGGGCAATTGGAGCATAAAGAATAAAGTGCTTAAGTTGGCTTAGGGGAATTAGGAAAAATTTCACAGAGGAGACTATTTTGGTTTAGTCTGGTTTCTGATTTTCTTCTGAAACCCTGTGCTGACTCTGCTATTCAATTACCAAGAGAAAGTTTAGATTTTGCTGCCTTGCATGTGTTCATATGCTTTTCCAAAATAAATTGTGTTTATGTAATAATTTTTACCTTTTCTCCTCACTCATCATTTCCATCCTGATATTACTTTGAATTATACCCCCCACAATAGTCTTAGTTTCAGCTGAGTATTCACATTTCTAGTACAAGCTAATAGAATTTTTCATTTGCTTTTGGTTTGCAGATGTTGAACACATGGCTCTTAGCGTGGTATTATTCTTACAAGGATGACAGGCTTCAAACATTTTGATTAGTACCTCAATTTTACCCACTTCTCCATTTTGAAGTGAGCCTGTGTTTTATATCTTCTCAGCTTTATCACTTACAAAGCTCTAGTATTCAGAAAGGCAATCCTTTTCTCCAGTTTTATATCTACCGAGTTACTGTGAGCCTTTTAGAAAGGTTTGGTAGCTTTCACTTCCAGAAATAGAATATTTTACTTAATTTTTCAAAGAGCTCAAAGAAATATACCTGCATTGAGAATAAATGCACCTCAACTGTTTGCAGTATGTTGCATTTGTATAGCATTTTATAGTTTGTAAGATACTTTACCTGCATTATGATATTTAACTCTCACGATGCCATTTGAAATATGAGAATACTCGGGCTTATGAGGTTTAGTGAGTTATTCCAGATAATATAACTAGTCAGTGACAGAACCTGGACTCAGAGAGATACCAGCCTTCAATTATGAGGTTCTTTCCACTGTACTGTGTAGCAGGATAATATTGCTATTAGGTATAAAAGGAAGATGAAAATGAAGAAGTAGTTTTTGTTTGGTGATTCAAATGAAAAAATTGTAATTATCATTATCAATTACCAGACAATATGGTAGGCAAGTTTGGTAAAGCATGGCAAGAAGATTGAGCTGATTAAGTGTTTCATGAAGCAGCATTGAAGCCAACAGGACAGATTTATTTTTAAAGAGTAAAAATTGCAAAAGAACATAAGTCAGCTATGGAGGAAAGTAAAAGGGACTACTAAATGTGGAATGGACTTAAACTGAAAGCTGGCCAAGGAGACTGAGACCAGTGGAAAGACTGTAGCTGGAGCCCGTGCCACCTTCATTCTGAAGTTGGGAATATTGGATTGCAAATTGAAGTTCGTCTTACATACCAATTTTCCACAGCCAAGGTTAATGCCACAGGTGCTGGTCAAGGACAATTTTTTCAGTGAGGATGTATTCAGTTCTTGACAAAATATAAGCAATTTGGTACAGTACAACCACACATGTCACTGTCTTCTAATAAAAGAGCTTGGCTAAAGGTGGGGAAGTCAAGGTGTAGTCAGAAAATAATGCAAATCACATTATCATACAGTAGTAATAATAGGCCAAAACATTTAATCACACGGGCATTTTTAAACAGTTTTATTACTCTATCATTAACATACAATAAATTGCACATATTTAAGGGGCATGATTTTGGTAAGACTAACATATGTCTGCAAAAAATAACTAACACCATGATCAAAATAAGGAACATATTGATCATCTCCAAATTTGTCTTGTGTACTTTTGTAGTCTTTCCTACCCACCCCTCCCCTAAAATTCCCTCCTAAATGACACTTAGATAAGAGGAAAAATTAAATACATACAGTGTCAGATTAACCACTATAAGCAATTACATGTATACAGGTTGAACTGATGAAGTAGATAGTAGAAATTCAGAGACAAAAGATTCCAGGAAAAGACAAAGGAATTTAGGAACAATTCTTAGGGCCCAGGGAACTTGAATTCAACCTAGAACAGGTAGATTAAGTTGGGAGAACATTTCAGCTTTGGAGTAAGGGACAACAAAGCTAAATCAGGAAAGAGGGCCCCATAATCCTGGAAGAGTGAGACGAATTCTTTGACCCAAACAGAGATAGTATACTGATGATCTGTAGGGAATAAAGTTTGGCTAGCTTGAAGAAGATCTTAGAAATGAAGCTGAGTGTGGATTTAAGATAAAGAAGAACAACTGAGAACTTTTTTTAAACTAGGGAAAGTGATTTAATTCATTCATTTATTCACTCATTAAAAAATATTTTTATTGAGTGCCCTTTATGTATCAGGCACTTTTTAAATGTGATGAATGTGCTTTTAATATGTGGCCATTTGGAAGGGCATTCTCTACAGTGTGTGTGTGTGTGTGTGTGTGTGTGTGTGTGTGTGTGTGTGTGTGGAGAGAGAGAGAGAGAGAGAGAGAGAGAGAGAGAGAGAGAGAGAGAGTTTTTAAGTGAGAAAATAGAATTTGGAGAGAACAGAGATGCTCCACAGTAGGAGGGGATCTGAAGGGGTTGCCCGTGATTTGTTTTTTTAAAACAACTTTATTTAAGAAAATTCTAGATTTACAGAAATGTTTCAAGAATCTTATGGAGAATTCTTGTATAATCTTCAACCAGTTTCTTCCATTGTTAATTATGATATATTTGTCAAAATTAAGAAATTGACACTAGTCCATTATATTAACCAAATTCCAGGCTTAATTTGAATTTTCTTAGTATTTACATAATAGCCTTTTTCTGTCCCAGGATCCCATCTAAATTATTATGTTTGCTCACCGTGTCTTCTTAGGCACCTTAGACTGATGGTTTCTCAGGTTTTTGATGACCTTGACATTTTTGAGTAGTACTAGTTAGCTATTTTATAGAATGTCCTTTGATTTGGCTTTATTTGTTTCCCTCATACTATATACTTTGGAAGTAACAAATAGTAGTCCTGTTCACAAATTAAAAGGCAATTTCACTTCATTAATTTTATGTTTGGACTTTGCAGTTCTTTAATCTTTTTTGAAGAGTAAACCTCATATTCTCCTCAAATCATGTTCAAGTTATCTATTCTCTTGCATGTTCATTTTAAATATCATATTTGCCATTTCAGTTTATCAGGGTTTCCTGGAAAGAAGTGCTTCCATTTAAATCAATAGAGATTTGAGCAACAGATTCCAGGAAATTCTTCTGAGATCCTGTAGCCTTTGATAGTAATAATTCAGTCACCTCTGTGGTTAGAACTTCAATAATAGAGGCTAAAATGCTTAGCTGTATTTGATTAATAACTTGAATCACCACATGGTTGCTGGAACTTTGTGTAAGTTGCTAGCTGCCATATCACAGATAAGTGCATTGGGATGACCAAGTGCAGACTTGACCAACCCAGGCCACTGTATCATTTTCTTATATATTCTCAAGCCATCTCATTAATTGAAACACTTGATATTGAGCAAGGAGATGCTGAATTAGGACCCTGTACATAGTTTCTTTATCGTGACATTTCTTTTCTATCTTTTTTTTTTCTTCCCAAGTTGGGATCTCGCTTTGTCACCCAGGCTGGAGTGCAGTGGCATGATCATGGCTCACCGCAGCCTCAAACTCCTGAGCTCAGGCAATCCTACTGCCAGAGCCTCTCAAACAACTGAGACTACAGGTGTGCCCCACCGTGCCTGGTTAATTTTTTTATTTTTGTAGAGATGAGGTCCCACTATGTTGCCCAGGCTGGTCTCAAGCTCCTGGGCTCAAGTAATCCTTCTTCCTCGGCCCCCCAAAGTGTTGGGATTACAGGTATGAGTCACCATGCCTGGCCAGACATTTCTTTTTTTTTTTTTGAGTTGGAGTCTCACTCTGTCGCCCAGACTGGAGTGCAGTGGCCGCTCCCGGCCACCGCAGCCTCGACCTGCTGGGCTCCGGCGATCCTTTCGCCTCAGCCTTCCAAGTAGCTGGAATTACAGGCATGTGCTACCATGCCCAGCTGATTTTTTGATTTATTGTAGAGATGAGGTCTTGCTGCCCAGGCAGGTCTCGAACCTGCGGGCTCAGGCAATTCACTCACCTCAGCCTCCCAAAGGCGCGGGATTACAGGCTGAGTCACCGAGCCTGGCTCCAGACATTTCTTAACCATTAATAAATAGACTCTGGTCTACACTCTGGAAAAAAAAAGTAGTATGGCAGGGCTCTTCTTTCTTCTGGGACAGAAGAATGAACAGTCACATTTTTTCTTTTCTTTCAGTCTACTACAGAAATTGAATTCATTCCTGCCTTTAAGACCATTGGAAGAAATATTAATATATTTTATAGTAATATAAAATATATTACTATATTTTCAACATTTTCCCCTTGATCAGTGTATGTTTTGGTTTGATTCTGGCCCCTTTGGTTATTAGCAATGTCACATTAATTCTGTTACTTAGCTTCTCTAAGCTTTGCTATTTTGGTCCATAAGGCTTAGCTAATAATATCTACCTCCTAAATTTAATTTTTGAATCAATTGATATAAAGCTTGTAAAATGCCCAGCACAGTGTTTGGCACAAAACCAACTCAATACACATGAGTTATTCTTATTATTACTGTTACTCCTAGTACTAGCATCATAAACTAATTAAGAAAAAGCGATTTGCATCAGCCATGATTCTAATAAAAGCAGCTGTTTTTTTTTTTTTTTGAGTTGGAGTCTCACTCTGTCACCCAGACTGGAGTGCAATGGCTGCTCCCGGCTACTGCAGCCTCGACCTGCTGTGCTCCGTGATCCTTCTGCCTCAGCCTTCCGAGTAGCTGGAACTACAGGCGCGCGCTACCACACCTGGCTAATTTTTGATTTGTTGTAGAGATGAGGTCTTGTCAAGTTGCCCAGGCGGGTCTCGAACCCGTGGGCTCAGGCAATCCGCTCACCTCAGTCTCCCAAAGTGCTGGGATTACAGGCTGAGCCACAGAGCCAGGCCGCAGCTGATGTTTTGGCTATCCTCACTGCCTTGTATCCTGCTGAGACATTCGAATGTGCAGTGCCTCACTGCTCTAGCCTCCAACTTCCTGTCCTCTAGCCCTTCAACACAGCTTTACATTCATCACCCATGCAGAAGAATGGCTGCTTCCACAGTTATTAAAGAGGGAATGATGTTTAAGAATATATATCTGTAAAATACACATCAAACATCTGTTTGAATTAATAAATTAATCATAAAAAGATTTTGGCATGCAGGATTTTGCCTTGTTGACTACATGGGGTTTATGAACAAATACTATTTTTTTAAATTTCAGATTTTGTTTAAATTGTTTTTAAGCCCGCTGGAGCTAATATCTACCATGGGTGTTCTCTCAGAGTCACTGCTCAGTTCTCACCACCAGCAAGGGATATGGACAGGCTGTTGATATATGGATTTTCCTGATCCCTAAACACAGTTTTGCATTTACCAGAGGCCTGAGAGACTGGTTTGGGACTGTGCCACTGCCAGAGATTTCAGATCCCCTGCCAGGACTCACAGATCCCTGCTTTGCAGGATAGTAATCTTAGTTGTCTTCTCAGTATGCCACACCATAGAGCCTTTCTTGTTTTTTCTGTTACTTTCTCAATTAAAGAATGCAGCTTTCTTTGTGTTGGCTTGCGATCGGATGTTTCAGAGCAGCAGGAAGAACACCACGCCTACAGAAATGCAAAGGTTCTTTACTTGCTAATTCAATCAGCAGGACCTGCTCTGTACAACCAAAGTAGCAGTTTCTTTCCTAGCAGGCCTTGCTACCAAAGGGATAGTTCAAGAGTTCTTGTCTACAAGCATTTGTTTGCTCTCTTTTCCTTTCTCCTTATAAGAAGTAAAAATAGTAAATGTTTAAATAGGATCTGGGCCCTATGGTTAAAAATAGAACTATTGAAAATAGTCTATAGCTGGGCATGGTAGTACACGCCTGTAGTTCCAGCTACTTGGAAGGCTGAGGCAGAGGTATAAGTGTAAGTGTGCCACTGCTCTCCAGTCTGGGTGACAGAGGGAGACCCCAACAACCACAAAAAAATAATAAAATAAAAAAAGAAAGAAAAAGAAAAAGAAAAGAAAATAGTCTAATACTGAAAACATTTAATTACAGGCTACTGGAAGTGTCACCAGAGCCTCATTTAACATGGCATTGCAGAAGAAGAATCCTAAGACACACAAGAGGTATAACAGTGTTTTTAGAAAATTCATAATATATACAGGGGAATGGGTATGTTTTATGAGTTGCACTTATAAATATTGAAGAGTAATGGGCTTCCAAAGAAAAGTTTCCTCTGACAGTGTCTGGAAAATCAGAAGTAGCAGTAGGTTACAAGTCTTGTGCCAACCCTGATTGATCAGCAGTGGCTCCTTGGGACACTGTGATGAGAATTTTGAAGGGCCATTCTAACTCTGTAGTGGAAGTGCCATGATTGATTAAAAAGATGCCAGCCATGGGAATAGGACAAGGAAATGTCAACTTGGATAGTGAATATTTGTCATCCCTAGAATCACCATTTTTGCTAGGCCAAATCATGCAGCTTTAATTATTTATAGTAATACAAATAATTATATTATCTAATTCTATAACTTATATAAACTAACATAATGTATTTATACTTATTAATTATATAGTGTGAAAAATGTAAACACCATGTTTCATAAAATATACAGGACAAAGTGTGAATTACAGAAACAACACTCCACTCATTCATTCGTTCTTAATAACTTCTATGTGCTAGGTTCTATGGATCTAGAGCTAAGTTCACGTGTCTATCCTGAAAGAGTTTCAGTTGACTAAAGGAAATGGTGTAGAAATTATTGCAAAGGCTTAAGAAATAAAATGATAACAGTAAGTACTAGATTGAGTGTTCACAGAAAAGAAGAAGCAACTAACTCTGCCTAAGTTTACTAGAAAGTTTGCAAAGGGATAACAATATGGTGTCATTCCTGTTTCTAGAAATGACACTAAACACTTAGGAATCATTTGCTGTTATCATTCAAAGCAATACTGTTGAATATTGATACTGCTCTTTAGTATGTAATGAAGTTATATGGTTAAGGATGCTGTTGATTTTTTTTAAAATTATTATTGCAAATTGATACTCTTCTGAATTTTCAATTGTAGGGAACTGAATACTTGGAGTACTCAATTTATTTTTTCCTACTAGTTTTTTCCCCCATACCAACTCCTATTGAATTCCATTGCTTTGTTTTATATTGATCTGTGTTGTCCAAACTCTTACACTAACTCAGATATTTATAGCTGGATATGCCAATAAAGATACGGGACCTGCTGGCAAAGCATTATACATTTGGAAATAATTTGACATGCCATACCTTGTATGGCCTTCTGGGTTTTCAAATTGGTTAAACTGTCATATCTATATTTACCTATGCTTTAACATGCCAAGATATCTAATTACAGTTGTTTCACAAGTATGTCATAATAATAAATTTACAAGTTTGGTGATTTAAGTCCAAGAAGCTATGTATATAAATAGACCCAGATGTCTGTGTATGGTTGTGTATGTGAGCACATGCATGTACACAGGTTTAAAGTTGCTTCAGGGTTCCTCATTAACTACCTCTAAGCAATTATATATGCTATTAATATTTTAAAACTAAATGTATTAGATAGATATGGGCCAGTAAGTTAATGATGATGGAACTGAGGCAAAATATAAATGAATGCTTTGTGGAAAAAAAAAAAAGACATAGCACTTTTGTACGTATCAAATGGAGATTTATATATATATATATAATTTTAAGATGTGTGTTACAATTCAGGATCAGGCATATAAGTGGACATAATACATGTAATGTTTGGGCCTTACTTTGGTCCCCGCTTTGCCTGGTTTGAGAAGATCAGGTATCCTTTTTGAAGTTGTGCCCCCTCCTGCCCCTATGCCAGCAATATCCCACTACTGCCAATCCCTTTCTTGTAGTATTATTGTAAATGTTCAGGGTCTGCTTATGAGTGAGAACATGTGGTACTCTGCTCTTTGTTTCTGTGACAAATCACTCATTATTATAGGCTATAAATTCATCTAAGTTGCTGTGAAATCCATATGTTTGTTCTTTATAGCTGTGCAATATTCCATTGTGTATATGTACCACATTTTTTAAAATCCAGTTCAGTTTCGATGGGCAGCACGGTTGGTTCCATGTTTTTGCTATGAATAGTGCTGCAATAAACATGATTGTGCAGGTCTGTTTTTTGTAGAATGATTTGAGTTTCTTCAGGTATATTCCCAGTAGGGGGATTGCTGGGTCATATGGAATGTGGATTTCTAGTTCTTTTAGAAATTGCCACGTTGTTTTCCATAGAAGTTGAACTAGTTTGCATTCTGACCAGCAGTGTAGAAGCATTCCCTTTTATCTGTATCCTCACCAGCATTTGTTGTTGTTTATTTTATTAATTATAGCCATTATTACTGGGGTTAAGTGATATCTTAATGCGGTTTTGATTTGCATTTCTCTGGGGATTAGTGAGGCTGAGCACTTTTTCATGTGTCTATTGGCTGCCCGTATATCTTCTTTTGACAAGTGTCTATTCGTGTCTTTTGCCCACTATTTAAGGGGCTGTCAGTTTTTTGTTTTTTTTTTCCTTTTGGCACATTTTAGTTCCTTGGATATCCTGGATGTTAGGCCTTTGTCAGACATACAGTTGGCACATAATTTTACCATTATGTGGGCTGTCTTCCCACATAATGGTTTGTTTTGATGGTTTGTTTTGCTTTGCAGAAGCTTTTAAATTTAATGAGGTCCCACTTGTCTATCTTATCTTTTTTGGGATGGACATCTGGGAACTTGATCAGGAGTTGGTTGCCTATTTCAATTTCTATAAGGGTGTCTCCTGTGTTTTCTAAAGTTCTTACAGTTTGAGATTTTATGTTTAGGTCTTTGAACCATTTAGAATAGAGTTTTGTGTATGGCGATAGGTTGGGGTCCTGTTTCAATCTTCTGCATGTGGTCAGCCAGTTTTCCCAGCACCATTGACTGAATAGGTTCTCCTCTCCCCAAGATTGTTGCTGGAGGCTTTGTCAAAGATGAGTTGGTTGAGAAACTGAAGTTTTGCTTCCAGAATCTGTGCCTGGTTCCATTGGTCCATATGCCTATTCTTGTACCAATACCAGGCTGCTTTGATTATTGTAGTCTTATAGTAACACTTAAAGTCTGGAAGTGTGATACTTCCTACTTTGTTTCTTTTGCTAAGGATTATTTTAGCTATTCATGGCCTTTTATGTTTCTATTGAATTTCTGTATTGCCATTTCCAGGTCTGATAAGAATAGTGTAAATAATTAATGGATATTGAGTTGAATATGTAGACTGTCTTTTGTAGGATGGACATCCTAACAATGTTGATTCTTCTAATCCATGAGCATGGGATATTTTTCCATTTGTTTGTGTCTTCTTTGATTTCTTTGAGCAGTGTTTTGTAGTTTTCATTGTAAAGGTCTTTCACTTCTCTGATTAGGAAGATGCAAGGTTTTTTTTTTTAGCTATTTTGAATAGAATCGTGCTTTTTACTTGATCGGTGCCTGTTTGTCATTGGTGTATGAGAACGTGACTGTGTGTTGTACCTTTATTTTGTATCACAAGACTTTCCCAAAGTTCTTTATGCATGCAAGGAGGTTTTTGACAGATTCTCTTGGATTTTTGAGGTATAGGATCATATCATCAGCAAAGAGGGATAGCTTAACTTCTTCTTCTGCAATTTGGATACCCCTAGTTTCCTTCTTTTGTCTAATTGTTCTAGCTAGGACTTCCAACACAATGTTGAACGGGAGGGATGAGAGTGGACAGCTTTGTCTTGTTCCAGTTTTCAGGGGAAAAGTTTCCACTTTCTGTCCATTTAGCAATATGCTAGCTGTTGCTTTATTGTAGATAGCACTTACTATTTTGAGATATGTTCCTTCTATGCCTAGGTGTTCGAGGGTTTTAATCAAGAAAGTATGCTGGATTTTATCAAAAGCATTTTATCAAAAGCATTTTCTGCATTTAATGCTATAATCATGTGGTTTTGTTCTTATATTTGTTGATGAATTTAATTACATTTGTGGTCTAGCAGATGTTGAAGCAGCCCTGCATCCTTGGGATGAAGTCTATTTGGTCAGAGTGGATGATTTTTGAGATGTGTTGTTGGATACAATTGGCTAGATTCATGTTGAGAATTTTTGCATCTATGTTCATTATGGATATTGGTCTGTAGTTCTCTTTTTATGATGAATCATTACCCAGGGGGGTATCAGTGTGATGTTAGCTTTGTAAAATTATTTGAGGGGACTTCTGTCTTCTCAATTTTCTGGAACCCTTTCAATAGGATTGGTGTCAGGTCCTCCTTATATGTTTTGTAGAATTCCACTGGAAAGCCATTTGGTCCAGGCTTTTTTTTGTAGGTAGTATTCTTATGATGAAGTCAATTTCCTGGGTTGTTATTGGTCTATTTAGTTTCTCAGTGTCTTCTTGTTTTAACCTTGGGAGGGTGTGTGATGTCAGAAAGTCCTCCATTTCATTTAGGTTATCAAGTTTGTTTCTATACAGGTGTGTATTGTAATCTCTGATAATCTTTGTATTTCTTCAGAGTCATTTGTGATTTGACCTTTTGCATTTCTCATTGTGTTTATTTGAGCTTTTTCTCTCTTTTTCTTGGTCATTCTGGCTAGGGGTTCATGAATCTTGTTTATTCTTACAGAGAACCAGCTTTTCGTTTTGTTGTTTTTTTTCTATGACATTTTTGTCTTTTATGTCCCATATTTGGGCTTTTACTTTAGTGATCTGAATTCTTCTGCTAAAGATAGAGTTTTGGTGTTCTTGTCTTTCCAGCTCCCTCAGGTGATTTATTAGGCTGTTGACTTGTGACCTTTCCATTTTCTTAATGTGTATTCATGGTGATATAAACTCCTCTCTTAGAACTGGCATCCCAGAGATTGTGGTAAGATGTTTCTTTATTTTAATTTGTTTCCAGGAAACTTTGAATTTCTGTTTTGATTTCTCTGTTGGCCCAGTAGTCTTTCAGCATCATGCTGTTTAGTGCCCATGTCTTTGTGGGTTTTGGGGGAATTTTGTTGGTGTTTATATTTATTTTTATTCCACTGTGGTCTGAGAAGGTGCATGGTGGTATTTCGACTTTAGGAAATTTGTTTATGCTTGATTTATGGCCAAAGATGTGCTCAATCTAGGAGTGTGTTTCATGCAGTGATGAGTAGAATATATGTTCTGTGATTGTTGGGTGAAGTGTTCTGTAGGTATCTATTAAGTCCATTTGGTCAAGTGTCAAGTTGAGGTTCCAGATCTCTTTGTTGATTTTTTTCCTTGATGATTTAGCTAGGGATGTTAGTGAGATATTTAAATCCCCAGATATAATAGTGTTAGAATCAGTATCTATTATTAGTTTACTTAGTAGTTGCTTTATAAATGCTGGTGCTTTTGTGTTGAGTGCATATACGTTTAGGATAGATATTTCTTGTTGATGGTTGGACATAGACATTGGTTGAACCTTTGATCATTATGTAGTATCCTTTCATATATTTTTAAATATTTGGTAGCTTAAAGGTTGTTTTGTCTGACATTTAGACCATAACTCCTGCCTTCTTTTGTGATCTATTTACCTGGAAATTTGTTTTCCATCCTGAAACCTTGAGTCTGTGTACATACCTTACAGTGAGATGAGTTTCCTGGATGCTGCAAATTATTGGGTAATGGTTTTTTATCCAGTTTGCCATTATGTGTCTTTTCAGTGGTGCATGTAGTCCATTCACGTTCAGACTGATTATTGAAATGTGACTGTTAATCCTCATCATGAAGTTCTTATAAAGTTTTTTGTTTGCTTCTTTATTTTCTTTTAACTTTTGGGTTGATGTTTGTGTATGTTTTCAAGTTTAGAGCTGTGATGTAGACTCTGTTGATTCTATGTTCTCCTGTTCCTTTGGGAAGTGCATGTCCTTCTTTTTTCCTTTCTTTTGTGCTTACTACCTTTTTAAGCATCTCTGGTAGAGCTGGTCTGGAAGCTGCATAATCTCTTATTGATTGGATGTCTGGGAAAGATTGTAATTTTCCATCACAAAAGAAGCTGAGCTCGGTTGGGTAGGAAATTCTCCTTGAAATTGTTTATGTTTGAGGATTTTGAATGTTGGACTCCAGTCTCTCCTAGCTTGTAGTGCTTCTGCCAATAGGTCTGCTGCTATTCTGATTGGTTTTCCCTAGTAGGTGGTCTGACCTTTCTCTCTTGCTATCTTTAGGATTTTTTCTTTTATACCTATGATGTATGGGCAAATTTCTACGTGTCTAGGGGTTGGTCTTCTCATTTGATGCCTTGTGGGGGTTCTCTGCATCTCTTGTGTTGGATGGTCACATTTCTGGTGAGGGGGAGAAGTGTTCTTGGGTAATCTCCTGGAATGCTTGCTCCAAGGTGTTATCTCTCTCCTTTCTTCTGAGATACCAATAAGGTGTAGGTTTAGCCTCTTGATATAATTGCACATTTCTTGGAGGCTTTGTTCTTTCTTTCTGTGTTTTTTACAGGTTGGTTTAATTCCATGTTTTGATCTTCAAGTTCTAAGATTCTTTCTTCTCCCTAATTAATCCTGTTTCCATGCTTGTCATCTTATTATTTGCTTCCTATTAGATATTTTTATGGTCAAAGTCTCTGTTACAAGTTCTTTCAGTGCTGCATCTTTTCTTTGGTGAGTCTTATTCACTCTTTCCATTCATTCCCTAATCCCTATTGTATTCTGGGGCCAACTGTTGGTGACTTCCATTGTTTAGGCTCAGAAGTCTGGGTTTTTAGGCATTTTCTCTTTGTTTCACAGGGAATTACTTTTGTTCTTCTATTGATTTTTCCTCATTTGTGACAGATTTCTTTCTTTTCTCTTTAGTTCTGTTATTCAGTGGCAGTGGGAGAGTCTTTCACTTCTGATGCTTGCTCAGCTCTCTATTTTTCCCTGATCAGAGCTTTGAATTTGTTCTATTTTGAAACAGGGCTGTGGGTGAGAAACTTTGCTGTCTCTTGTGGATTTAAGAGTTCAATAGGGTGGAGGATGGGGAGAACTGGTCTCTTTGGGGGAACTTCCTTATCCTTTTATGGTCACATTCTTTGTCCCATGACTGAATTGGGGTTGGGGGTTGGGCTCCTGAGATTCAACATTTGTCCTGTCTCTCTGGAGTTTCTGCTTTTGGTATATTTCCTCTGGGTCATGGTCAATCCCTGAATAGTTAATCTGCCAGTCACAGATACTGGGTCTGTCAGTCTGTGTTGAGCAATCCAGAGCACTTTCCTGCCCAGTTTTCAAGATGGTGGCAGGGTGCTTGTTTCATCTTTTCCAGTGAGGTTCTGCCTCTGGTCTCCCTCACCATGCTCCCTCTTTATTCCTTACTGCTTTGTCCAGCCAGGTGCTGCAGTGGTCAGGCAGAGCCTGGTGCCAGCAGTCACTCCTGGCAACTTCTTTCCAAGGGCTTTGCTGATTTTTGAAAAAAGACGCTTGACTTCTGATCCCCAGGAAGTGCTAGGTTCAAGCAAAGCAGCTGCAGCACCAGTTGCTTCACCAGGAGAGGCTTGGTCACTTGCTCCCAAGTCCCACTCAGTCAGCCACTTACATGCCCACTTACTCACAGACATGTAGGTAAAATTTTCCATACATTCACTCACACTGGGACTTGCCTCATCCAAGTGGCTCTGCCACCATCTTCTCAGAAGTCCAGGGATTTTTAAATTTTATTTCTAAGAATTGCTCTTTCTAAAAGATTTTTTATATATAAAATTAACCTTATTTTATTCATAAACAGAGATTAGGAACCAGTTTTATAAATAATTATAACGCATACTTACTGTGTTTTTTTTCTAATTACAAAAGTAATTTAAAATTTGAAACAGGAAGCTTTACTACAGAAAGCAGAAACCCCATCACCAATCTGTAACTAAGATGGATTTTTTTCCCCTTACTTCCTTTTTAGTATGTGTTAGGCTACTTGTTCTTTCAGTAATTTTAGCCATTCTGCAAATCCTCATTGAGCATCTAATAATACCCATGATGGTGTGTGTATGTTCTTTGTGTATATGTACATGTCATTTATTTTTACTTAAGATATAATTTGTAAATATCATAAAATTAATTCATTAAAGTATATAAATGGTAGTTTAAAATATGTTCACAAAGTTGTGCACCTATCACCATTATCTAATAGTACCATATTCTCATTATCTAAAAAAACCCCCACTCTTATTACCAGTCATTTCCATCCTTCCCCCTCAATCCCTAGCATCTACTTTATTTCTATATAGATTTTCCTATTCTGGGCATTTCTACAAATGGTCAATGTGGCTTTTGTGACTGGTTTCTTTCACTTAGCTTAATGTTTTCAAGATTTATCCATAATGTAGCATACATCAGCATTTTATTCCCTTTTTGTGAGTGAATAATATTATATCTCATGAATAGGCTACATTTTGTTTATTCACTCATCAGTTGATGACATTTTAGTTGTTTCCACTTTTTAAAATAATATTAATAATGCTGCTATGGAAATTTACATACAATTTTTTTGTGTGAAGACATGTTTTAAATTATCTTGTATAGCCTAGGAGTGGAATTGCTGGATGAGATGATAACTCTTTTTCAACATTTTGAGAAATCAACAAACTGTCTTCCACAGTGGCTGCACTATACAAATATGCTTCATTCAGGTACCCTTGTTGATGAGATGTGTCTCCCCATCTCCAGACAGATGTTTACTACCATTAGTCCCATCTCCCTTCCCCTTCCCCCCATAGTTTCCTACCACTGTCAGTCATTTTCTTATGGTAGTACGTTGGATGATCAAGGTCCACTATATAAGTGAGAACATGTGATACTCAGATCTTTGTTTTTGTGAGAGGTCACTGGATGGTATTATAGACTCTAGTACCATCCAGGTTGCTGTGAAATTCATGATTTTGTTCTTTTTATGTCTGCATAGTATTCCATCATGTATATGTACCACATTTTTTAATCCAGTCCTCTTTTGATGGACAGCATGGTTGGTTCCAGGTTCTTGCTATTGTGAACAATGCTGCAATAAACATTCATGTGCAGGTATCTTTTTGATAGAGTGATTTGAGTTCCTCAGGGTAAATTCCCAGTAGGGGGATTGCAGGGTCATATGGGAGTTTGATATTTAGAGCTTTCAGGAATCACCACACTGCTTTCCACAAAGGTTGCACTAGTTTACACTCCCACCAACAGTGTAGAAGTGTTCCCTTTTCGACACACCCTCTCCAGCAACTGTTATTTTTTTGAGTTATTGATAATTGCCATTCTGACTGGAGTTAGGTGGTATCTCAGTGTGGTTTTGATTTGTATCTCCCTGATGATTAGTGAGGTTGAACATTTCTTCATGTGTCTGTTGGCTGCTCGGATCTCTTCCTTTGTGACATGTCTGTTCATATCTTTTGCCCATTTTATCATGGAGTTGTTTGTTTTTTTCTTTGCAGTACATTTGAGTTCCTTGTAGATCCAAGATGTTAAGGCTTAGTCAGACCTGGAGTTGGCAAATACTTTTTCCCAGTCTGTAGGTTGTCTCCCTGCTCTCTTGATGGTTTCTCTGGCTTTGGAGAAGCTTGTCAATTTATTGAGTTCCCACTTGTCTATCTTATCTCTTATGGCCTGTTCAGGAATTGGATTTTGTTCAGGAATTGGGTGCCAGTTCCAATTTCCATGAGGGTATGTAGTGCATTTTCGAAGGTTCTTATGATTTGAGGTTTTACATTTAGGTCTCTGATACTTTTGGAGTTAATTTTTGTGTATGGGGATAGATAGGGGTCCTGTTTCAATCTTCTGCATGTGGACAGCCGGTTTCCCAGCACCATTTACTGAATAGGTTCTCCTCTCCCCAGTGGTAGGTGGTGGAGACTTTGTTGAAGATGAGTTGGTTGAGAAATTGAGATTTTGCTTCTGGAATCTCAATTCTATTCCATTGATCTATATGCCTGTTCCTATACCAATACCAAGCTGTTTTGATGATTGTAGCTTTATAGTAAAGTTTGAAGTCTGATAATGTGATACCACCTGCTTTGATTTTTTGCTGAGGATTGTTCTGGCTATTCTTGGTCGTTTGTGTTTCCATATGAATTCCTGTGTTGTTTTTTCTAGATCTGAGAAGAATGTTGCTGGTAATTTGATAGGTATTGCATTGAATCTGTAGATTGCCTTAGGTAAGATGGACATCTTCACAATGTTGATTCTTCTAATCCATGAGCATGGGATATTTTTCCACTTGTTTATGTCATCTTTGATATCTTTGAGCAGAGTTTTGTAGTTTTCATTATAGAGGTCTTTCATGTCTCTGGTTAGGAAGATGCCAAAGTATTTTATTTATTTATTTTTTGTGGCTATTGTGAATGGAATTGTGCTTTTTGTTTGGGTTTCTATTTCTTTATTATTGGTGTAAAGAAATGTGATTGTCTTTTGCACATTTATTTTATATCCTGAGACTTTGCCAAAGGCCGTTATCAGTGTAAGGAGGTTTTTGACAGATTCTCTTGGTTTTTTCAAGGTTGCTGCGAAATTCATGATTTTGTTCTTTTTTATGGCTGTGTAGTATTCCATTGTGTATATGTACCACTTTTTTTTTATCCAGTCCTCTTTTGATGGGCAGCATGGTTGTTTCCTGGTTCTTGCTATTGTGAACAATGCTGCGATAAACATACGTGTGCAGGTATCTTTTTTATAGAGTGATTTGAGTTCTTCAGGGTATATTCCCAGTAGGGGGATTGCAGGATCATATAGGAGGTTGATATTTAGAGCTTTTAGGAATCGCCACACTGCTTTCCACAGAGGTTGCACTAGTTTACACTCCCACCAACAGTGTAGAAGTGTTCCCTTTTCACCACACCCTCTCCAGCAGCTGTTATTTTTTGAGTTGTTGATAATTGCCATTCTGACTGGAGTTAGGTGGTATCTCAGTGTGGTTTTGATTTGCATCTCCCTGATGATTAGTGGGGTTGAACATTTCTTCATGTGTTTGTTGGCTGCTCAGATGTCCTCTTTTGTGAAGTGTCTGTTCATATCTTTTGCCCATTTGATAATGGGGTTGTTTGTTTTTTCTTTTCAGCACGTTTTAGTTCCTTGTAGATCCAGGATGTTAAGCCTTTGTCAGACCTGGTGTTGGCAAATATTTTTTCCCAGTCTGTAGGCTGTCTCTCTGCTCTCTTGATGGTTTCTTTGGCCTTGCACAAATTTGTCAGTTTAATGAGGTCCCACTTGTCTATCTTCTCTCTTATGACCTGTGGGTTTTGGGTTTTGTTCAGGAATTGGATGCCAGTTCCGATTTCCATGAGGGTATTTCCTCCATTTTCTAAGGTTCTTATGGTATGAGGTTTTACATTTAGGTCTCTGATCCATTTGGAGTTAACCTTTGTGCATGGGGATAGATGGGGTCCTGTTTCAATCTTCTGCATGTGGTCAGCCAGTTTTCCCAGCACCATTTACTGAATAGGTTCTCCTCTCCCCAGTGGTAGGTGGTGGAGGCTTTGTCGAAGATGAGTTGGTTGAGAAATTGAGGTTTTGCTTCTGGAATCTCAATTTTATTCCATTGATCTATATGCCTGTTCCTGTACCAATACCATGGTATTTTGATGATTGTAGCTTTATAGTAAAGTTTGAAGTCTGGTAGTGTGATAAAACCTGCTTTTTTTTTTTTTTTTTGCTGAGGATTGTTCTGGCTATTCTTGGACGTTTGTGTTTCCATATGAATTCCTGTGTTGTCTTTTCTAGGTCTGAGAAGAATGTTGCTGGTAATTTGATGGGTATTGCATTGAATTTGTAGATTGCCTTAGGTAAGATGGACATCTTCACAATGTTGATTCTTCCAATCCATGAGCATGGGATATTTTTCCACTTGTTTGTGTCATCTTTGATTTCTTTGAGCAGTTTTTTGTAATTTTCATTGTAAAGGTCTTTCACGTCTCTGGTTAGGAAGATGCCAAGGTATTTCATTTTTTTTGTGACTTTTGTGAATGGAATTGTGTTTTTTATTTGGGCTTCTGTTTGTTTATTATTGGTGTAGAGAAATGCGATTGTCTTTTGTACATTTATTTTGTATCCTGAGCTTTGCCAAAGGCCTTTATCAGTGTAAGGAGGTTTTTGACAGATTCTCTTGGTTTTTTTCAAGGTATACAATCATGTCATCTGCAAAGAGAGATAATTTGACTTCCTCTTTTCCTATTTGGATACCCTTGATTGCCTTCTCTTCTCTGATTGCTCTATTCAGGACTTCCAATACTATATTGAACAGGACGGGTGAGAGTGGGCATCCTTGTCTTGTTCCAGTTTTCAGGGCAAATGGTTCCAATTTTTGTCCGTTTAGGAGGATGCTGGCTGTGGGTTTCTTGTAGATGGCTTTTACTATTTTGAGGTATGTTCCCCATATGCCTAGAATTTCAAGGGTTTTTATCAAGAAGGGGTGCTGCATTTTATCAAAAGCTTTTTCTGCATCTAATGATATAATCATGTGGTTTTTGTTTTGACATCTATTGATGTATTTAATTACATTTATGGTTTTATGAATGTTGAACCAGCCTTGCATCCCAGGTATGAAGCCTACTTGGTCATGATGGATAATTTTTGAGATGTGTTGTTGAATCTGGTTTGCTAGGATCTTGTTGAGAATTTTAGCACCAATGTTCATCAAAGATATTGGGTTGTAGTTCTCTTTCTTTGTTGGGTCTTTACCTGGCTTGGGTATCAATGTGATGTTAGCTTCGTAAAATGATTTGGAGAGGGTTTCATCTTTCTCAATCACCTGAACTTCCTTCAGTAGGATTGGAATCAGCTCCTCCTTAAATGTCTTGTAGAATTTTGCTGGAAAGCCATCTGGTCCAAGGCTTTTTTTGTAGGTAGTATTCTTATTACATAGTCAATTTCCTTGATTGTTATTGGTCTATTTAGGGTCTCAATTTCTTCTTGTTTCAACCTAAGCAGGTTGTATGATGAAAGAAAGTCCTCCATTTCCTTAAGGTTTTCAAGTTTGTTTCCATACAAGTGTACACTGTAGTCTGTAATGATCTTTTGTATTTCTTCAGGGTTAGATGTGACTTCATGTTTTGTGTTTCTGATTGTGCTTATTTGGGTTTTTTCTCTCTTTTTCTTGGTCAGTCTAGCCAGGGGACCATTGATCTTGTTTATCCTTTCGAAGAACCAGTTTTTTGTTTCATTGATTTTTTATATTGTCTTTTTGTCTTCTATGTCCTGGATTTGGGCTTTTATTTTGGTGATCTGGATTCTTCTGCTGAAATTAGGGTTTTTGTGGTTTGCTTTTCCAGCTTCCTTAGGTGGCTTGTTAGGCTGTTAATTTGTGAACCTTCCATTTTCTTTATGTGCGTTTGTAGGGATATAAATTCCCCTCTTACTACAGATTTCATGGCATCCCAGAGATTTTGGTAAGATGTTTCTTCATTTTCATTTGTTTCCAGGTATCTTTTGATCTCTGTTTGATTTCATCATTGACCCAGGAGTTGTTTAGCATCATACTGTTTAGTGTTCATGTCTTTGTGGGGTTTGGGGGACCTTGTTGGTGTTAATGTTTATTTTTATTCCACTGTGGTCCGAGATGGTGCATGGTAAAATTTCGGTCCTTTTAAATTTACTTATGCTTGATTTATGGCCAATTATATGGTCGATCTTAGAATACGTTCCATGCGGTGATGAGTAGAATGTGTATTCTGTGGTTCTTGGATGGAGTGTTCTGTAGTATCAATTAAGCCCATTTGGTCAGGAGTCACATTGAGGTTCCGGATCTCATTGGTGAATTTTTGTCCTGATGATCTGTCTAGGGTTGTGAGTGGGGTATTAAAGTCTATAGTTATGATGGTGTTAGAGTTAATATCTTTCTTTAGTTTTCTTAGAAGTTGCTTTATGAAAGTTGGTGCACCTATGTTGGGTGCATATATGTTTAGGATAGATATTTCTTGTTGATGGAGTGAACCTTTTATCATTATGTAGTGGCCCTCTGTATCTTTTTTAATTTTTGATAGCTTAAATGGTATTTTGTCTGAAATTAGGATCGTGACTCCTCCTTTCTTTTGTGTTCCATTCACCTGAAAATTTGTTTCCCATCCTCTTACTTTGAGTCTGTGCATGTCCTTTCTAGTGAGATGGGTCTCTTGAAGGGAGTATACTGTTGCCTGGTGATATTTTATCCATTTTGCCATTCTATGTCTTTTCATTGGTGCATTTAGTCGATTCACATTCAGGCTAATTATTGAAATGTGAGAGTTCATCCCTATCATAGAATTCTTATAGAGTTGTTGTTCTTCCACTTGGTTTTTTTGTCTTTCTTTTGGTTTGGGGATTGGTTCATGTGTATTTTATTCTTTTTCCTGTACTCTTGTGAAGAATGTTGTTCTTTTTTCCCCCTTTTTCTTCTGTGTTTAGTACTTTCTTAAGTGTTTCATGTAGAGGTGGTTTGGGAGCAGTGTAAGTTCTTAGGGATTGGATATCTGGGAAAGATTTTAATTCTCCCTCGCTGATGAAGCTTAACTTATCTGGGTAGGTTATTCTTGGTTGAAGTTGTTTGTCTTTTAGGACTTTGAAGATAGGGCTCCAAGCTCTCCTAGCCTGCAGGGTTTCTGTAGATAAATCTGCTGCTATTCTAATTGGTTTTCCATTGTAGGTGATCTGGCCTTTTTCTCTTGCTGCCTTTAGGATTTTTTCTTTTATGCCTACTTTGTTTAGGCAAATTATTATGTGTGTAGGAGTTGGTCTTCTCATTTGTTGTCTTGCAGGGGTTCTCTGAATCTCTTGTGTTTGGATTTTTGCATCACTGATTAGATAAGGGAAGTTTTCTTGAATGATCTCATGGAAAGTTTGTTCTAGTGTGGTCTCTGTCTCTCTTTCTGCCTCAGGAAGGCCAATTACTCTTAGGTTCGGTCTCTTGAAGTAATTGCTCATCTCTTGAAGGTTTTGTTCTGTCTTTTTGAGCTTGTTTTCTGTGTTTTTAAGAGTTTGGGTTAGTTCTATATTTTGGTCCTCAAGCTCTGAGATTCTTTCTTCTGCTTGGGTAATTCTGCTTTCCATGCTTATCAGTTTGTTATTTATTTCATTCACAGTATTCTTTATTACTGTTATCTCAGATATCAGCTCCTTCCTAATTTCTTCTTGTCTCTCCTCAATTCTTTTTAATTTCTCTATTAATGTCTTGATATCTAGGTTTGTAGTTTGAGACCAGTCATTCTGGGGGCTCTTCATTGTTTGCATTCCGAAGTCAGTTTTCTCATTGTCTGCTCTGGAAGAGACCCATTGTCTGCTCTGGAAGAGACCCATTTTCTTTGTTTGGTTTATCTTCATTTGTGTAGGTTTTTTTCTCTCTCCCCCTTTCCCTCCCCTTCTTTTATTCTGTTTTTCAGGTAAGGTGGTATTGCTTTTGTTTCACTTGTATAATCTCCTGTTCTTCCTTATTAGGGTCCTCTGGCTCTGTTCACTTTTGAGGCTTGAGTGTGGGCTGTGGCCTGTACTTTTTGCAGTTTTGAGGTCTAATTGAGAGGGAAGCTGTGATTCAGAAGCTATATGCTGATTCTAGCATCCGCCAACTGGTGTGTGAGCACACTGGAACCTATTTCCCCTACTGCTTTACAATCTGTCTGTGCAGCAGTATGTAGGTTTGGTCCCTGGATCCAAAGGAGGTACAAAAGAGGAAAATAATGGAGGAAGGGGTGTCAATAGGAAGTTAGAAAGAGAGAAGAGTGAGAGGGAAAACAGACATATATACCAACTAACAGGTGAAAAAGAGACACAAGGCCGGAGAGAAGTGAAAAAAACACAGAAGGAAAATTCCCTAAAGAATACTGGTAGCTACACAGAGACAGACCAATAAAATCATGAAACAGATAGTGTAAGTCAGAAAGCAAACAAAAGTGAGCAAAATATACAGTCATAATGATAAAATTAAAAGTCAAAATAAGAGATCATATTAGCTCTGGAATCTTTCCTGAGTGTCTAAAGTCACTTCAGCTCTGATCTCCAGCCTCTCCCCTTTGTTTTTGTTGCAGGCAGCTATCCTGATGCCTGGTAGGTCTGCAACTCTTAGTTGTGTCTGTCTGTTCAGTGTAGGGGAGGGGCTTTGTCTCCTGTTTAACGACGTTACCTTAGGAACCGAGGTGGAGGCTCTGATAGGGGGGCAGGGCAATGCAAATCTGTCTGGAGAATGGCCAAGGTGGCAGTTTCACTTTTGGGGATCTTTTCTCTCCACTCATCTCTGTCTCTGGGCGACAGGCACCAGGGATCAGCTGCATAGCTGGGCGCTGGATCCACGATGTCACCAGCAGGCTGGGGTGGAGGAGAGGGTTGGGCTTTCCCTCCTCTGGAGCTGGGAGCCTCCAATCAGCACCTTACACAAGCTTGGGGTTCTGTTCCTTTACACAAGCTTGGAGTCGTGCGCTGAGTGCCTCAGCCAGGGTGGGCCCAGGGCTCCAGAGCTCCAAAGCTCCAAAGGGCAGGTGGTGGCCCTGGGTCCCTCACAGGGTACTTCAATCAGAAATGGGACCAGTATCTCTGAGGGGCGGGCACCCAGAGCCTCCCTGGGTGACCAGCAGCTTGGTGCTGGGTGCTGGGTGAGATGATGTAGCCAGGGAGGGAGCCGAGACCTGGGACTCCCACCTGAAACATACAGTGGAGCAGCAGCAGCCAGGGGCCACAATATCTGGCCCTGCGTGGGACTGAAGGTCCCTGGGCCTCGTACCAGTGCTGCTGGTGGTGGGCAGGGGGCTGCGGGAAGAAAAGTAAGAGTCTTTTTGGGAACTCACGTTCGGAGAGTCTCACAAATCCACCTATGCCATTGCCATCTTACTGGAACTCCATACACTTATGTTTTCTTATGTGTTTTATATTTTTAGCAGGTACATTTAGAACGTTGATCCATTTTAAGTTAGACTTTATATATGGTATTAGGTAGAGAGTCAACATCATTCTTTTGCATGTGCATATTCAGTTGTCTCTGATCCATTTGTTGAAAATAATATTATTTCTCCTTTGAATTTTCTAAAGAATCAATTGACTACATAGATAAATGAGTTTACTTTTGGACTCTAATTTCAACTTTATTGATCTGTTTGATCTATTATGCCAATACCACACAGCCTTGATTCCTATATCTTTGTAGTAACTTTGAAACTGGGAAGTATAATTACTTCAACTTGTTTCTTTTTCAAGTATTATATTGGGTATTCTGGGTACCTTGCATTTCTGTATGAATCTCATGATCAACTTGTCCATTTTTTCTCAAAAACACAGCTAGAATTTTGATAGGAACTGCACTGAATTTGTAGACCAACTTGGGTATTAATGCTATCATAACAATCTTAAGTTTTCCGATCTATGCCATGGAACATGTTTACATTTATTTAATTTATTTCAATGATGTTTTATAGGCAGGGTTCAAGTCTAGAACTTTTTTTGCTAAATTTGTTACTAAATATTTTATTTTTTGATACTATTGTAAGTGGAATTGTTGTTTTAATTTTATATTCCGATTGTCCAGTCCAAGTGTATAGATATACAATTGATTTTTGCATATTGATATTGCATCTTGCAACCTTGCTGAATTAGTTTATTATCACAAATAATATCTCTCTCTCTCTCTCTCTGTGTGTGTGTGTGTGTGTGTATGTGTGTGTATTTCTTAGGATTTTCTATATGCAAAATTGTCATTTGCAAATAGAAAATTTCAGTTCTTTTCTTATCTGGACAGCCTTAAGTGAGATGTCTTCCAAAGAACTACAAGACAAGTGATTGTCCCAGTTAGAATTCTAGCACAATATTAAATAGAAGTGTGAGAGTAGATATTCTTGTCAGGTTTCTCATGTTAGGAAGAAACTTTCAGTGTTTATCATTAAGTACTTTCTCAGCTGTGAGGTTTTTGTAGGTACTACTTATCAGATTGAGAAAGTAGGCTTCTATTTAGTCTGTTGATTTTGGTTTTTTAATTATAAAAGAGTGTTAGATTTTGTCAAATGATTTTCTAGTGACATGATCATATGGTTTTTGGTCCATTATTCTATTCATATGGTGTATTGACTTGATTGCATTTCATATGTTGAACCAACTTTGCATTCTTGGAATGAAATACCACTCGTTCATAATATATAAGCATTCTATGTGTTGCTGGATAACAGTTTACTAGTATTTTGTTGCAGATTTTTGCATTTATATTTTTAAGTGATGTTTTTCAGTAGTTTTCTTTTTGTAGGATGTCTTTGGTTTTGGTATAACTAAAATACTGGTCTGATAAAATTATTTGGGTTATTTTGTCATCCTTTTTTGTAATTGTTCATAAATGGTATTATTCTTTAAATGTATGGAAGAATTCAGCAATAAATTTTACTGGTGAGTTTTTAGTTTTGGTTATTGTACTTTTCATCTCCAGAATTTCAATTCTTTAAAAATATTTTTTATCTCTATTTGGTGAAACATTATTCTCATACTTTCTTTAGACATTTCTCACTATAGCTTTTTAGCTCTTTAAACATCACTAAAATAACTGAGTTAAAGTATTTTTCTATTTTGGGAGGCTTCCTTGAGAACAGTTTCTATTGACTACATTATTTCTTGTATGCGATCACAGTGTCTTGTTTCTTTTCATACTCCATTTTGTTTTGCTGTTAATTATTGGGCATTTTAAACAATATAATGTGACAACATTGGAATAAAATTATCCACTGCTATCAGAGTTTATTTGTATTGCTGTTGTTTTTGTTTTGTTTGTTTGTTTAATGACCTTTCTGGCTAATTCTGTAAAGTCTATTTTTTGTTATGTGTGGCCACTGGAATCTCTATTTAATTATCTTGATGGTCAGCTAACGGTTGGACAAAGATTTTCTTAGATCCCTGAAATTAATACATTTCTCAGTTTTCACTAATATATTCTGTGTGTGCGTGCTTGTGTATGTGTGTGCGTACGTGTGTATGTGTGTGTGTGTGTGTGTGTGTGTGTGTGTGTGTGTGTGTGTATGTGTGTGATGGGGCATATCTATATCACATAACCAGGCAGTTTGTACTTCCACTATAGTCTACTTGCACAGAGTCTCAAAATCAACCAGACATGATAGTTGAGCACCTTCTCAGATCATCCATGAGTATGCACCCAGCCCTGGATGTGAGCATAGCCCTAAGCATAAACTTGTCTTTCTAGAGTTCCAGGAATATGTCAGGAGATTTTCTTTTCTTTCTTTTTTTTTTTGAGTTGGAGTCTCACTCTGTCACCCAGACTGGAGTGCAGTGGCTGCTCCCGGCCACCGCAGCCTCAACCTGCTGGACTCCGGCAATCCTTTCACCTCAGCCTTCCAAGTAGCTGGAACTACAGGTGCGCGCTACCATGCCGGGCTGGTTTTTGATTTATTGTAGAGATGAGGTCTTGCCAAGTTGCTCAGGTGGGTCTCGAACCCATGGACTCAGGCAATCCACTCACCTCAGCCTCCCAAGGTGCAGGATTACAGGCTGAGCCACCGAGCCCGGCAGGAGATTTTCAAAGGGCTCTATGAATATCTCATTTCTGAGCTTTTACTTTTAAGCTTTTTGGTTTGCCCATTTTTTTGCCCTAACTCTTGTCTACCACTTCAGTCAGCTGAGATTATACTCAGGGAAGATACTGTTCACACTGGTTGACGTTCCAAATCAGGTGAAATAAAGACATCCTAGAGAGAAATCTTTTAAAGAATGGCCAGTCAAGTCAGATAATGATAATTCTTCAGAAATGGGGTTTTGAAGGAACTCCAGTCACATCCTTCACCTTCAGTGGCTTGCCAGGTTGCTGATTTTCACTATGGACATGGGTTGTTGGTTTTAAAGGCTACCACAGAATTGGTTATGGAAGGAGGAGAAGGGATTAGGGAAATTTCATGCACCACAGAACTGGCTGTTCTTACTTAAATTCTTACTTACATTCAGTTGCTTTTCTAGAACACACACTTCCTGAATTGCTGCAAGTCTTTGGTTAACTTGATGATGACTATTTTGGTGGTGTTCTCATTTTTTTTGTTTGTTTGTTTTTTTGAGTTGGAGTCTCACTCTGTTGCCTAGACTGGAGTGCAGTGGTTGCTCCCAGCTAATTTTTTTGATTTATTGTAGAGATGAGTTCTCATCAAGTTGCCCAGGCAGGTCTCGAACCCACGAGTTCTGGCAGTCCACTCACCTCAGCCTCCCAAGGCATGGGATTACAGGCTGAGCCACTGAGCCCAGCTTTCTCATTGTTTTTATGGAGGGGAAATTTTTGGAGGCTCTTATTCTACCATTTTAATGATGTGCATAATTTTGTTTTAGTATATAAAATATTGAATAGGTTGAAGTATTTTTTAACATATGTTTATTGGTCATATATGTTTATGATAATTTTCTATTTTTCCTATTGGGCTATTTTATTTTTTTCTAACTTTTGTGTTTAAGAACACTAAACTGTATCTATTACAAAAGTTTGAATTTTTTCCAGACTTTCATTTGTCTTTAAGCTTCATTTAATATTATTGAGTGAATGATGTTTGTATAAATTATTCATCATAAGCTTGATCATAGATGAAATGCTGAAGGAAATTCCTAGTTTTTATTTACTTTTCATTCCCTTTAGGCTCCTTGTTCTTACCCATTTCTCAAAAATTGATGTTGTTCCCCCCACCTTTACTTCAAACATCCTTCTTGGAATAATGTCACCCACCCTAGTGGCTTCCACCTTTCCCTGAATTGTTGCAGACTCTTTACATCTCTCTCCGACCTGGTTACCTTTCATGAGCCCTGTTCCCATATTTCCAGTTACTCAGAGGCACCATCACCCACCTAGTCTCTTGGTTTAGCAATCTTTTAAGTTATTCTTGTTGTTTCTCCCCATGTAATTTGTTTTCAGTCTTAATATATATATTTTCTAATATCTCTATAATCTCTACTGCCCATCTTTGTCTCCATTGTCACCACGTTAATTCAGCTTTCTTCATTTAATGTGATAGCTTCTTGCCAGACTTTCATTGTCTATTTCTCTCTTTCTCTCTCTCTCTCGCACACACACACAAAATACACACACACACACACACACACACACACACAACACACACATACTTCCCTCAAAAGAATCTATCTGTAAGGCAAATTTGATCCTGTTTCTTCCAACTTCATACTTGGAATCTTTCAAAAGATACTTTTATTTTTAAATTATTTTACTTTCTTTCATCTGACTATGATCCCTTCAAGGGCAGGAACCATATTGTATTAATTTTTTAAAAAATTTTCATGCTCAGGACAGTGTCTGGAATATAATAGAAACATAATTAATTTTTAATGAATGAATGGCCAGTAATTTCTAAAAGAATTTATTGAATTTATTAAATAACTACATATACATTTCCTCTTTTCATCAAAGTTATGATTTCATGCTGAATGGAATAATTCATGAAACTGATTTATTAAAGCAGCATTGTGAGTTAAACTTTCTAACACTAGTGGAAGATCAGGTGGCTGACAAGCATGACTTAAAACATAGATTTTCTATCATTTCACAAATTAAGTAGACACCTGTTAGCACCAAATGAGATACTGAAATGCTTTTAGTGATAATGAATAGAAGAAGAAAAGGCACTTGTATATTTTATTAGCCCAGATCCCAGAGACACATCTGACAGGATAAAATGTAGCAATTGGAGTGTGGATTTTGCAGAGAAAGCTGTCTTAGATTAAGACATAAAACATAGATAATGCATGAGCAAGATCTCAGAAGATAAGCAAATTGAATATTCCAAAAGCTCTGAACATGTTATACTTGCAAACATTCTATCCATTCTCCTTTTCATTAAGCAAATGAAATTTATGGTAGCCAGTCTTCACTTTTTGTTTCTTGGGTGAGAAACAGCAAAAACTGAAGTTTGATCAATTGTCATAAGGTGTTCACAGAACCTACTAACTTAAGGAATAATCAAAATGACTGCTGCCTGGGTTTCAACAATATAGTAATAGCAAACAAAGGTTATATTGTGTTCAAAAGGAAATGGACAACTAATGATTGATATTCTTGTTTTGATATATCAGTGAGATACGCTTAGTGAAAATTTGGGGGAATACTAAAATTGTTATGAATTTGTATTTATACTAGAATTTCTGAATTGGTTCTTCTAAATCATCATTTAGTGATGAGTAAAGAAACCCAGAGAAATAAAATGACTTTTTCAAACTAGCAAGTAGGAGAATTGGAACTTGATAACGCATTCATAATAATAATGACTAATATTTATAGAGTGCTTAATGTTCCAGAATATGTTTTAATCATGTCTTATGTATTAATTTATTTAATTTTCATCTTATGAAGTAGATACCATTTTATAATTGAGGAAACTGAGGTATGGGAGGTTGAATAACTTACCCAAAGTTATGAAATTAATAAGTTGTCAAGCTGGGAATCAAACTCAAACAGTCTAAATCCAGTTTATACATATTTAGTCATTATATTAGGGTGTCTTTCACTCGCTCTTGCTCAATTGATTTAGACTTATCAATATTGTCTTAGTGGAATATCATATAATTATATTTTGTGGCAACAAAATACCATATTTCTATGAGCATTCTTTATTTAGCATTTGAAATTAAAATATTTTGAAATATTTTTATATAAAATAAACATTTTTCTTTTACTGATCTACAGTCTGACTCCCTCTATCCTGCACTTATTGATTTGATACTGGTATAGATTTGACACTAGTTACATTTGCTTTATTATCTTTGGTAAGATAATGAAATTTCTCCACTAAAGTTACTTGATTTATATTACTAAGGAGGAATTTTTCACATATTGATACATAGCAACTGACTGCAGTAAGATAGGGCAAACTAGGAAAAGCTGGAGCATCAGGCTAGATTATTTCATTACAGCAGAGCTACTACGCAGGTAAATTCAGCTCAGGAGGCAGGACCTTGAATGTGAATGATATGGCTACTGAAAATACTCAGGAGTGAAACCCATAGTCAGCATCTCATAAACTTAACACAGAGTCCTGGCTATCTTAATATATCATGTGATCTAAGGGAAATCTTAAAGTGCTCAACTATCAGAGACACAAATAGGCAATCCAATTTGAAAAGTCAGTCTGCTAGTGTTCGAGTTTCAATTTCATCCAGTTTCTGTTCTTGCTTGGTTTTTGAGAGAGTCAAAAAATGTATTAAAAACTACTATGCACAATTCCCAGTACATAGTGTAAATTTCATTGATTCTCTACTGAGAGCATTTGTAAATGAATGAGGGACTTTTCTAATATTCAAATGACCTACATCTAGTATTGGAATTTTGTCAGTAGGAGCCTGAGATGCTAAATGTTCTGCAATACCCAGAGTAACTCTATATAACTAAGGGCTCTTCTATTCAAAACTGCCACTTACTCTTTTTGAAAACCACTGGGAGAAGTTAAAGAATTATGGCTGTTTTACTATTATGAATTCTGTCTTATGGATGAAAGTTTCTTAAATTCCTCCTGCCTAAGGTCAGAATTGGCTTTTCATTTGATGATCTGTGATCCTTTTTTTTTTCTCTCTTCAACTGGCCCATAAGTATTGGAGATAATTATTCAGTCTCCTTTATTGTTTCTCTTCTGTAGTCTAAATAATCCAGGTTCCTGCATCTAGTTCTTCCTCAGTCTGGAACATCTTAAAAAGCCTATTATGTGCTCTTGTTAGGGTTCTCACCATATTAGTTGCTGTCTCTGGACACATTCTAATTTTCATTTAGTTTTGTTTTAGAATGCATGCTCTGATTTTCATATGATACACTGTATGGAATAGTGTCTGCACAGTATACCGTGACTTAACTGTTTGCTTTGACCGGCAGTATTAACTTGCTACTCAGCACCTACATTGATAATTTCAATTTGTGCTTATATAAAGTTTCAGGATATACATCCAAACCTAACTGGGTCTCCACATGGTGCAATATACTCTGCCAAATACTGAGGATTCAGAGGTGAAATGAAGAGGGGGAGGAAGATGACTAAACCAGTAGTCTAAGAGTAACTCATTCTACGAGAGTGGCAATAAGAAATTTTTTTTTGGAGGCAAGGACACATATCCTAGTGAAGGAGCTTGTGGGGAGGAGCTCGCAGTCAGGAGGCTGATTAGCCAGAGGAATGAAAGGGCATGAGCAACAGCAAGGGGGCATTTGAGATCACCATGAATGTGGAGTAAATGCTAACAGAGTTGCTTTACTACAGTATTCCTTGGTTACGCAAGATCTTATTTAAGAAGAAACACTGAAGAATTTCAAGTTATATATATATATATATATATTTCAGGTAATATATATAAAGTATATATATATTATATATATATCATACTCAGTTTCTAGCTGAAGTGTGGAAGGTATTTTAAGAGATGTGGGAGAAATATGGGAAAGCACAAATCCAATCAGAAAGTTCTAGCCAAAGAGGTAGAGATATTGAGAGCCTAAAATAAGTCAATGGATGAGGAATCTGGAATTGAGAGATGTTTCTGAAGTGGGGACAGATTGAATGTGGGAGTCATAGAGAGTGATCTAAGATGACTTCAGTGTTCTGGCTGGCGGAGGGTGCTATATTCCAGAAAGGTACGGAATGCAGGGAGCGGTGGCTTTAGGGATGTGGAGGAACTGATGTGCTTGCCAGAATTACTGCTAAACCAGAACACCGACTGCCATACTAACATGTAGGTGTTAGAATCAAAATTTTGACTGCTCTGTTTAAAATAGGATGCATTCTATGGATGAATGGATAGTTCACAATTAATAATATATAAATACTATTTATTATGTTAAAAGAAAATTACAGAGCAAAATAATATGATTGTAGAAACAGAGACATGAAACGCACTTGATATAAATCATTAGTATTTCTAGGTAAAAACATAAATAGGAATAGAAAACAAAGCTTTCTAAATGTGCAAAAGACCTTCTTACTTCAAACCAAAAGCATCACATAATATGAAAAAATAATAAAGATTGGCCCTTTAATATAAGACACAAATCAAGGATGCTCTCTATCAATTATTCTGCATTGTTCAGCATTTTTAGTTAATCACTTAAGTAATGAAATAAGCTGTACAAGTATTGGAAAATAAGAAACTAATCATTATTTATAGATGATTTTATAGTAAATCTAAATAATTCAAACCTATTCAAAGAACAAAAGTGAGTATTTAGTGAGGAGACCAGATATTAAAAAAAAATCTAAAGTAAAAAGTTGGTAATTGAAAAAAATATCTGTTCATACTAGTAACAAAGCTACCTAGGAGTAATTTTAATGAAAATGACTTAAGTCTATATTTTAAAGATTGCTCAATAATACAGTATTGGAGTTAAATAACTGGTGATAAATATGATGTTCCTAGTTGAGAAGACTTTTCATAATTATATGATTGCTTGCCAGATAAATATATACATTTAGTGTTTCCAAAGTACCTTCTTTTTAAACACACACACACACACACACACACACACACACACACACACACACACACATACACACACACACCTACAACTATTCTTAAGTTCATATAGAATATTAAGTGTTTAAGAATTTCCAAATGATGTCAAACTGAGTTTTAAAATGAAAGATTTATGAGGGTTCAAACAGAAAAATGGTGTGAAATTGACAGTGGTACAGATAACCAAATGCCAACAACCCTCTGCTCTAGTAGCCAGTAGTAACACATTCATATTGCTGGGGATAATTTGCTTCAATAAAGCCACATCTTCTATCAATTTAAATATTTACTTTAAAAAATTAATATTTGTTTAAATTTTTGATTATATTTATCCATGGGTATTTTCACTGTTTTAAATATAAACTATTAACAAAAAAATTCTAAATTTGGGGACGTCTATTAGTAAAATGAGGGTTACTTGAACATAAGCACCACAATACTGTGGCAGTAGATCTGATGGCCAAAATGACTACTGGGTGACTAATGGATGGGTTGCATATACAGTGTGGATATACTGGACATCAGGTTGATTTGTGTCTTGGGTGGGACAGAGTAAGACAGCTACTAAGAAAGGTATACAACTTAAAACTTATAAATTGTTTATTTTTGTGTAATTTTTTCATACTGGTGTTGATCTCGGATAACTGAAACCACAAACGGGGTGGGGAGGACTACTATATGTTTAACTTTTTTTTTTTTCTTGTGTTTGAATTTTTGTTCATTTTCATTGATTAGATAAGGGAAGGTTTCTTGAATGATCTCATTGATTAGATAAGGGAAGGTTTCTTGAATGATCTCATGGAAGGTTTGTTCCAGTATGCTTAACTTTTTAAGTAATTGCCAAACCATTTGCCAAAGTACAGATTTACCATTGTACATGCCTATCAGCAGTGTATGAGTATTTCAGTTGCTTACCCACTTACCAACACTTAGTATGATCAGACACAAATTTTCAGGTATAGTTTTACTCTTTGAACTCAATATTCCATGTGTGTTGTAAGCAACAGAAGTATCTGGTTAAATTTATGAAACATTTGTTGTTGGAGTGGTCTGCTATGTGCTGAGGATTTTGGTAGGGATACATCCTTTATTATTGTAGGTACTGGAAGCCTTTGAATGTAGCCTAATTGAAATGAAGATGACTTCTTCACAATCACAGTGCACTGTTTAACCACACTGAATTTACTGTCCAATAAAATCTCTGGATCTGTTCTTTTACATTGTTGCTGATGAGACATGTCTTTTTTATCCTCAGTTTAAGTAGTGCATTTCATAAACCAATTATATTTAATATACTTCAAGAAAGAATTTGCAATGGCTTATCATGAGAGCTCCAAATACAAAAATAACTAAATTAAGTGTACTGGAAGTTAGAAGGAAGCAAGCAAGAATGATGAGATTGCACTAGAAAACAGACCAAGGGAAACTCCTGAAAATGAATTTCTTCTGAAAATATGTCAAAATGGATTCCAGAGGCTAGGCAGCTCTTATTAACAAATGCAAGAAAGCCTATCAGATTATATATCAACTCAAAATTCTTTCTAATTCATCTTTCAGAGGAAGAAACTGAGGCCCAGGGAAGAGGGCTTTTTAACTCTGTGGGTTTTGTTTTTTTCTGTTTTTCTTTTAGGAAACAGATTTAAAGATCCCACCAATACTGAGGGAAAGAAGTTTTGAGCTAATGGAAACTAGCCCAATAATTCCACTTAATTAGACATTAGTTTTACAAGAATGGATACTACTAACTTTTGAGCTCTATCACTGATAAACACTAATCTAAGATTTTCAAGGTCGGAATATAGTTTTATGTCTTCATGAGAATTTTCTTTCTACATTTTCTTTTTACTCTTTCTGCCTATACTAGCTGGAGTTTGTCATTTTAGTTAGCTTGTATCCTCACCTCTATTTTCTGCAGTCGCCCCTCTTCTACATAAATGTGTTTCAGTGGTTGGTCTATATCAACATGGAGGACTCTGTTTCCTGAAATTTTTATCCATAAACCTCAAGAAGTTATGACTGTACAAAATACTTCCAAATTTTATGACAGTTCCATAGAGAATGTGACCTTAAGAAAGTCTTAGCCTTTTATTGAGTGTATCTGTATATGGCAGGCATGGGTGAAAGGTTTTACAATAGTTAGTTTTAGTCCCTTCGCCCACTTTTAGTTTGTTATATACTAAAAAATTTGGAAAGCAAACCAAAAAATTTTGTATACTAATTTGATAAATCTTTCTATAATATGCCTTGTCTTTAAGTAGACAGCATAGTATAATGGTTAAGAACTTGAATTCCAGTTCTGTCATTCATTGTATGATCTTCAAAGACTATCTCTTTGAATTTTAGTTTCCTCATTGCTAAATTGGGTTGATGAAAATATAAAATACCTCTTAGGATTGTTGCCAAAATTAAATGAGTTAATATATATATGTATGTGTATATATGTATAAAAATGTCTGGCACATAGAAAATAGTATGTTGTTAGGAATTCTTACTTATATCATGTTCTAACTCAAGCATTTAATGCGTTTAAAATTTTCCTTCTCTATTTCCCAAAAGCACTCATATAATCAAATAGCTATTTATTTGATAGTTCATCTTTGAGCATTTCATGCTAATGTATCAGAATGACCTGTTGCCCCAACTAATTTTCCGTTTTATTGTCTTGAAACAGTTCAAATTACCCTTCTGAATAGTGTAAGAAATACCATCTTATCTACTCAAATTAGTAAATGAAATGTAAGTGGGAAAGCTAAAAAATTTCCCTGATGCTCTGTATCATAGAAAGTTGATTGATAAATATGTTGTTAGTTTCTCACACTATGTCATTTACATTTCATTCTCTCTCATTGCCACTGGTACAAATACACAGGTGTACATCTCTTTTTCTGGAAAATAAATATTATAACATTCAAAACATTATCCCCTGCTGAGGATAATGGTCATATAAAGAAACCAACTATTTAGAACCACAACTGGTATTTTCTGTTATTTGGCTCTAATGATTTCTCTTATAATTTGAACTTACAGAAGCATCTATAAAAGTGGTGACTTGAATTTTCTGATAAAAATAGATACTTCAGAATGTCTTTCCTCATGATTTGCTCCCCCATAAATTACCATTGTTACTTATTTGTATAACCAAGAATATAAATTAAGGGTATATTATAATATTCTATAATTTTTATTTCTTTGTTTAAAAAATAAAACTAAACACTGCCTGGGTCGGGGTCCCTAAGACCACCCCTAGGTTTGATGATTTTCTGGGAAGTCTCACAGGACTCAGCACATATTTGTATTCATGACTAGGATTTATTATAGTGAAAGCTTACAAAGCAAACTCAGCAAAGGGGAAAGATGAAAGTGACAGAGTTTAGAAGAATACAGCTTCAGGCTTCCAGAGGCCATCACCCAGTGGAATCATACAGAACATGTCTAATTCCTCTAGTAACAAATTGTGACAACACATGTGAAATGTTATCACCAAGGAAGTATGACTGAACATAGAAGTCCAAAGTTTTAATTGGGAGCTAACCATGTAATCACCCTCTGTCGAGCACATACAAAATCTGGGAGAAAATCCGGTGTTCATAATCAACCATATTGTCTGCACAAACATTTGGACACTACTGTTATCAATCAGGGAAAAATTTATATCATTATAGGGAACTGTTTACTATGCAAGTTACCAAGTTCTAGCCAAAGGCCAATCTTGCAGATAGGCCGTTCTAAGACTAGCAGTTCTACTCCTGATATATTAACTTTTTTCTGAACAGGAGTTAAATATATCATATTTCTAAATTGATAATGTCTTTTAAAATTGTGTTTTAGGGATACCACGATGCAACAAATTAATCTATTTGCTATCCCTTTGGAAAAAGCACCATGATTTTCTTCCCCTAATATTTTATGAAAGGAGTGATCCTATTCACAAGTCTCTCCAGAGATTGTTCAAAAAACAAACAAACAAAAAAGGAAAATAAAGTTCATGTTGTAGACATAAAAAATAGACATAAAAAGGCATGCAAAGGACATGTGGGGTGCAGGAGAGAGGATTTGATGCTCGATGCTCATTATTAGGAGAACAGAGCTCAGAGTTTTGCCAGAAGTGACACTAAATGAGAATACAGATGAGGTTGCAGGGATGACACTAGAGTCCACTAATGAGGAGTTAGGGCAGCTGGAGATCCCAGGGCTAGTGTCACAAAACCAAAATATTTGATAAACAAAACAAAACAAACCCAAAACTAACCAGCTTGAAAGATGAAACCAGAAAGTTTTGGGTTGTCAAGTAGTTTCAATATTTTGGAAGCTAGTTTAACAGTTTGCAGCGTAGTCTTTTTCTCTTTTTCTTTTTTTTGGGGGGTGGGGTAGGGTGGGGGTGGGGTGGGTGAACACATACACACATACCATGCACAAAGTCAGTTACACCAGGCAATATTTAAAAAAATAATTAAATCAGACACTCTAGTGAGGGTAAAAAAGATATTCACAAATGTTAGTGGCAACAAATTATAAAGAAAAACAATACACACACACCCCTGCTAAAATATGTGTGTGTGTGTGTGTGTGTGTGTGTGTGTGTGTGTGTGTGTATGTGTATGTGTATTTGACTGGAACCTTTTAATTTCAACTGCTTATTTTGTATATCAGTATAATAACGAAGTATAATTTTTTTTGGCCAGTTCACTGCAATCATTATTAATGTCTATCCCCCTATCCCCCCCTCACCATGGGAGATCTGAGAGCCAGTTTATCCCAGTTAGTGATTAGGAACATGGATTTTGGAATCACAGAAAACTGAAAGTTGGAAACTTAAAATAAACTTCATTTAGTACACTAACTTTGTGACTATTGATGGTCAACACCAACTTCTCTTTGCCTTATTTGATCATCTGTAAAATGGGGACTATGCTGAAAATTAAATGAGATATTTATGCAAGGTGCTTGTCTCTGTGCCTCATAAATTTTTCATGTTGCTGCTGTTGCTACTAGATAGAAGGTGCTATATCTCTTGTCTCTACCCTTAAGGACAATATATAGGGAAAGAGACATGAAAATAACTGCTTAAAATGTATAGTGAGCAGTGATAAATATTGGTGTGAGGTGCAGAGTTGAACAGAGGTTGGAGGTATTCACTTCGCCTAGAATAGAAAGAAAGGCTTTAGAGAGGAAGTGAACTCTCTACAGAGTCTCAAAAATTCTAAGTGAGAATTGTGTGGTTGGAGGAGAAAGGAAAGGACATTCCAAGGAAACAGAATTCATGCGTAAATGTATACTTGGGGAATTATAAGTAGTTGATGTTGGAAGATTGTAAAATATGGGAGGCAGAAAGAGCTTGAACTCAGAACTCAACCAAAAGAATTTAAAATGTCCCTGCTTGAAAAAAGTAAATGACGTATTGTGAGAATATACAAATGAATGTAACACAATTGAATTTTCTTAAGTGCTGTAAAGTTTCTATTCAATAGATTGTTCCATAAATTATTCATGTGGTAGCTAGAGAGTGGGTGTTTTAGCTATGGTCTCTATCTTTAAGAACTCTCTTTAGAACTCATTAGAGAGACAGGCAAATAAATTCTCAAATGTACAATGAGCAGTGATAAATGTTGTTATGAGGTACAGAATTGAGCAAAGGAGGGAGGTATTCACATCACTTTGATGTGTTTTGAAAGATACGTTCACTGGTGCAACTCACATTCCTAAATACGTATAGAATATTTTCAACACATCATTAACTTGACTGGGGTCCCCTTGCAGTCAAACCTTATATGCCATACTCCCTCAGACAACCACAGCTCGGATGTCTTTCACCATAAATTAGTTTTGCGCAGTTTAGAACTACATATAAATGTGTAAGCCTTCTTACATTGAGAAAAGTATTTTTGAGATTCTTCCACATTGGTGCCTACATTAATAGTTCAAACCTTTTACTTATTGACTAGTATTCCTTTGAATGAAGACACTACACATTTATCCATTCTTATGCTGATGGACATTTGAGTTATTTTTAATTTGGAGTTATTATTAAAATTGCTCTGAACATTTTGTTAAATTATTTTGTTGATATGTATATGATTTTTTCGTGGACACATGCTGAGTGGAACCATCTGTTATATATACATTTATTTTTTATTTGAGAAAGCAGGATTTATTGAGAAGACAGAGAAGCTCCCACAGCAGGAGGGGACCCGAAGAGGTTGCCCTATATATACATTTAATCTTGCAAGAATTAAAAAATGTTTTTTTTCAAAGAGGTAGTACTATTTAACAGTCCCACCAGCAGTGTAAGAGTTCCAAGTTTCACATTCTTGCCAACATTTCGTACAATCTTTTTTTTGAAAGTGGGATTTATTAAAAAGACAGAAAAGTTCCTACAGTGGGAGGGAACCTGAAAGAGGTTGCCCCAGTCTTTTTAATTCTAGCTATTCTAGTAGGTGCTGAAATGGTATTCGGTTGCACAATTATATTTGATGGTGAATGTTTTTTCATGTGTTTATTGGTCATTTGTACATCTTTTGTGAAGTGTCTGTTGAAAAATTTGTACTCATTTTTGTAGTTTTTATTTGTCTTCCTATTATGATACTGAAGGAGTTATTCATATATACATATTCTGCATTCAAGTGCTTGGTTAGATATACACATTGTGAATATTTTCTGTCAATTTGTGCATACCAGTTCATATTTTTATTTTCTTATAAGAAGTCTAATTTGACTTTTTCTTTTTCTTTTTCTTTTTGGAGTCTCACTCCATCACCCAGCTGGAGTGCAGTGGCATGCTCATGGCCACCCCAGTATTGACTTGCTGGGTTCAGGCGATCCTTCCACCTCAGCCTTCCAAGTAGCTAGAACTGCAGGTGCGTGCTACAACGCCTGGCTAATTTTTTGGTTTATTGTAGAGATAAGGTCTGGCCAAGTTACCCAGGCTGGTCTCGAACCCATGGACTCAGGCAGTACTCTCACCTTGGCCTCCCAAAATGCTGGGATTACAGGCTTGAGCCATCATACCTGGCCTGTCATTTTTTTTATAATTAGTACTTTCTGTATCATATCCAAGAAGTTCTGGCCTTCTGCAATATTGCCAACATGTTAGGTTTTAAGGAACTCAAACGTGCTGAAAAGAAAAAAACAAACAGCCCCATTATAAAATGGGCAAAAGATATGAACAGACACGTCACAAAGGAAGACATCCGAGCAGCCAACAGACACACGAAGAAATGTTCAACCTCACTAATCATCAGGGAGATGCAAATCAAAACCACACTGAGATACCACCTAACTCCAGCCAGAATGGCAATTATCAACAACTCAAAAAATAACAGCTGCTGGAGGGGGTGTGGTGAAAAGGGAACACTTCTACACTGTTGGTGGGAGTGTAAACTAGTGCAACCTCTGTGGAAAGCAGTGTGGCGATTCCTAAAAGCTCTAAATACCAACCTCCCATATGACCCCGCAATCCCCCTACTGGGAATATATCCTGAAGAACTCAAATCACTCTATAAAAAAGATACCTGCACATGTATGTTTATCGCAGCATTGTTCACAATAGCAAGAACCTGGAAGCAACCATGCTGCCCATCAAAAGAGGACTGGATTAAAAAATGTGGTACATATACATGATGGAATACTATGCAGACATAAAAAAGAACGAATTCATGAATTTCACAGCAACCTGGATGGAACTAGAGTCTATAATACTGAGTGACATCTCGCAAAAACAAAGATCCGAGTATCACATGTTCTCACTCATATAATGGACCTTGAACATCCAATGTAATACTATAAGAAAATGACTGACAGTAGTGGGAAACTATGAGGTGGGGTAGGGAGACAGGATTAATGGTAGCAAATGTCTGTCTGGGGAGGGGGAAGCACCTCTTATCAATAGGGTGCCTGAATGAAACGTATTTGTATACCTAACCCTTAACTGTACCCCACAACATCATAATGAAAAATATTGATTATTAAAAAAAAAAAAGAACCTTTCTGTTCCTTGGTTTTACAATTATGGACAATTTTTAACTAATTTTTTCTTGCAGTATTGAAAATGGATTGAGATTCATTTAAATATGATTAATTGTTCTAGTATCATTTACTGAAGACTTACTTTCTCCTATTTTCTCAAGACTTTGTAAAATATACGTTAACCATATAAATATGGGTCTCCTTTTGGATTCTTCTCTTTCATTGATCTATGTATATTTTTGCTAATAACACATTTTCTTAATTATTGTAGCTTTATAAGAAGTTGTGGAATAGGATTCTATTCACTTTTTTCTTTTTTGAGATTGTTTTGTCTGTTCTAGATTATTTGCATTTCCATTTGAATTTCAAAATCAGCTAATCAATTTCTACAATAAAATACTACAGGGATTTTTATTGCAACTGTATTGAATTCATTGATTAATTTGGGAGATGTGAAAATGTAACAGTAATTTTCCAACATATACATAGGGTATAACAATATATTTATTTTACTGCTTTACTTTGTCTCAAAAATATTTTATTTTCTAAGTAACCTTTTCCACACTTTAAATTAAATTTATCCTTGAGTGTTTTATAATTCTTGATGCTATTTCAAATTGTATTGTGTTTTAAATTCCATTTCCTCATTGCTATAATATAAAAATAGAGTTGATTTTTAAAATATTGACTTTGTAGTCTATGACCTGGCTAAATTTACTTACTAGTTCTAATATTTTGATGATGAATTTCTTGTGACGTTTTTTCTTGTCCATGAGTCATGTTGTCTGAGACAGTGTTTCTTTTTCTTTTATTTTTATTTTGCCCTCATTTTTTTTCTTGCCTCATTGCATTGACTAGGACCTCCAGCTCAATGTTGAAGAGAAGTGTGGAGAATGGATAAATTCTTGTCTTGATCACAATTTTAGGTGGAAAACATGTTTGATGTTAGTTATAGATTTCTTTTTGGCTGAGGAAGTTTACTTCTATTCCTAGTTTGCTGAAAGGTTTTATCATGAATGAGTGTTGAATTTTCTCAAATGTTTTTATGCATATATTGAGAAGATTATATAATTACTTGCCTTTATTTTGTTAATGTAGTGAGTTATATTGATTTCTGAGTGTTAAACAAATCTTGCATTCTGAGATGAAGATCACTGTGTATTATTCATTTTATATAGTGCTGAATAGGATTTGTTGATATTTTATTCTTGCATGTATAATTGTGAAGGACATTGTCCTATAATTTTTTATCTTATAATGACAGTCTGGTTTGGGTATTAGGGTTGAATTGACATCATCAATGAGTTGGACTGTGCTCCCTTTTTCTGTATTTTTTGAAAGATTTTGTTTAAGATTAGTTTGACTTTAAATGTTTGATAGAATTTACTAGTGTAGCCTCCTAATTTTGGTTGTGTGTGTGTGTGTGTGTGTGTGTGTGTGTGTGTGTGTGTCTGTGAGAGAGAGGGAGAGAGAGAGATTATATTTGGTTAGACTATTTTACAACTGTTTTTGTACATAATATTAATTATGTCTTGTTTCAGTGTTATTTTTATCAAATTTTCTGAAATAGGTTTATACTAAAAGATGAATTGGACAGCATTTTTATCTTATTTTATTTATTTATTTTTATTTTTATTTTTTTTTTTGAGTTGGAGTCTCATTCTATCGTCCAGACTGGAGTGCAGTGGCCGCTCCCAGCCACTGCAGGCTCGACCTGCTGGGGCTCCGGCAATCCTTTTGCCTCAGCCTTTCAAGTAGCTGGAACTATAGGTGCGCACTACCATGCCCGGCTAATTTTTTGAATTATTGTAGAGATGAGGTCTCGCCAAATTGCCCAGGTGGGTCTCCAACACACGGGCTCAGGCAATCCACTCACCTCAGCCTCCCAAAGCGTGGGATTACAGGCTGAGCCACTGAGCCCGGCTTTTATTTTTATTTGTCTTTGAACAATTACCTGATATTTAATATCAAAAAATTATTATTCCTTAAAAGTGTAGACTAAATCACCCATTAAACCATTTGAACTTAAAGTCTGTTTGGCACTATTTGAAAAGTGTTTGGTTTCTTCACTATTAGCCAATTTAAGGGCTATTTCTCTTTAGTTAACTTGGTCATATTTTGTTCATAAAACATTCATATTTGTTGAAATTTTTAAATTGCATACACAGCTAGTATAATGTTATAGTACTTAAAATTTTCCCAAGTTTTTCTATTTTATGAAATAAATTCAAAGCCTGAGGATTTCACAGCAAATAAAACTTGTAAGAGTTACTGTATTAATCTGTACAGGATTAAGTTAAAGTTATAAAGTATTTAATGGAAGTAATGTCAAAATATCTTTATTCATATTTTATATAATTCTATATACTTCTTTTTCCTTTATTGTTGTCTACTTTTTCATGAAAAAATTGCATACTATTTTTCCAGAAATTTGAACATTTGAACATTTTATTCTTTATCACATTTATTTCTTTTATTTATATCTATTTTTCATAATTAAATGTCTCAACTATTTGCCTATTTCATTTTATTTTAATCTAACAATTGTTTCTGAATTTCTTTTTTAATTCTGCAGTTTTTTTTAAAGCACTGCTGTATTTTATCAAAGTTTAATTCCATGGATAAAATACATCATTAACTTACATATCACTATGAAAGAAGAGAAAGCAAAGCCAAATAAGTGTCTTTTAAACACTTACGTTTTTATGTTAATTTATTAAAATATCTCTTTTGAGTAATTTGGAATATTTTGTTATCACATTATTATTGTATATACATCAGAGTATACAAGTTGAGTTATTACTAAAACTCTTCATATTCAGAATCTAATTCTTCTAAATATATTTTTGATTTGGAGACATTTGTATATGTGTTTTTCCACCCCAAATTGTTTTATGTGCCATCAAGAACCCTGGTGATTCAACTTTACTTAAAGACCTTTGTTTAGTGTTTTTATATCATGTGTGGCATCTAGCAACAACTCTCTAAACTTTTATCTTAGAATGACTTTTTAATTTATTTTTGCAAGATATTTCCTCCTGGCATTGAATTCTTAGCAGACATAATTTTTTTTTCTTTAAGCACTTTTAAGATATAATTTAATTTCTTCTCACTTCCACAGCTTCTGTCAAGGAGGCAGACATTTATATTGTTTCTGTAAAGGTAGTGAATTTTTTTCCTCTGGCTGTTTTTCAGATTTTATCTTTATCATTGCTTTAGAGTGTTTAGACTATGATGAGTCTAGTTCTGTTTCCTTTGAATGTATCCTGGTTGGGGTTCACTGAAATTCTTGAATCTGTGGATTTTATTTTTTTCTTCTTTGCGTATGAAAAATTCTCAGCCATTATTTCTTAAAATATTGCTTCAGTTTCATTTTCTTTGTACTTTTCTTTTGGGACTCCTATTTAAATGCATGTTAGACTTTTTGACCATGTCCCATACTTCTCTCATCCTCATTTCTTTCTTCCTTCCCAACCCCCATGCTTCAGTTTAAATATTTCTTATTGACTTTTCTTCAGATTTACTAATTCCATATTCACCTATGTCCAATTTTCTCTTAATCCTATTCAGTAAGTTAAGTTTAGATACTATATTTCTCATTTCTATGTCTATTCAATACTTTAATTCCTTAAATTTTTTGTGGAAATACTCTGTTTTCATACATTTTGTTTATCTAATATTTAATTTTTTTGAAGTATAAATCGTAGCTTTTTCAAAGTCCTTGTCTGTTAACTTTATTATCTAGAAAATCTCTGGGTCTATCTCTGTTTTATTTCTATTTTATTTTGTTTTTATTTCTATTTTAGTTCTTTTTTTTTCTTCCTTTTTTTATTGAACATATTTTTTATTTTAAAACTGTGGGGTACAGTTAAGGGTTAGGTACAAATATGCATCGTTCAGGCACACTTGTTGATAAGGGGTATCCCCCCATCCCCAGAGAGATATTGACTACCATTAATCCCACCACCCTTGCCCTCCCTGTCCCTCCCATAGATTTCCACCACTATATATCCTTTTCTTATAGTATTACGAAAGATGTACCAAATGGACTTAATTGATACCTACAGAACACTCCATCCAAAGACCATAGAATATACATTCTACTCATCACTGCATGGAACATACTCTAAGATCAACCACATACTTGGCCATAAATCAAGCATAAGCAAATTTAAAAAGATCGAAATTTTGCCATGCACCTTCTTGGATCACAGTGGAATAAAAATAAACATCAACACAAACAAGGTTCTCCCAAAACTCACAAAGGCATGGACACTAAATAGCTTGATGCTAGACAATTTCTGGGTCAATGATGAAATCAAAACATATTTTAGTTCTTATCAGTTAATTTTCCTGCTTCTCTATATGCCTATTTATTTTTTTTACTATGAGTTGTTTATAGTGGCTCATATTTTAGAAGCTCTGGATTGTTTTAATTTTCATTTTAAGAGAGTTTGGTTTTGTTCTGACAGAGTTAAATCATTGTGTAATCATTTTGAGTCTGTCAAAACTTGGTTAGGCCCCATTTGTAGTTTTTAAATCACACTGTTTTTCCTTTTTTTTACTCTGTGAACAGGGAAATCTCTCTCATAGTTTGATGTTTACCAAAACACAGTGTTTACATTATGTTTGAAATACACTCTGTTTAACTGTATGCTGGCTGAATCCCCTTTGGTTCTATATATGATGACAGATTAAGGCATAAAGTTCATTGAATAATTGTAGTTGCCTAGCAAGTTTTCACCTTATATGGCCCAATAGGCCTGAAATATTACTTTTTATCTACTTTTTGGCATTTGGAGACTTTGAGTAGATGACATGTATGGCAAAAAGACTCCAATACTCAATATATACTGATATTATAATTTTTTTAAATCACCACCCCACTTACAGAAGTTTACTGGTTGGAAACTCAATTCCTAGAATTCAGTGTACTATCTCTAGGTCCTTGCCTCTCTCCATAGCTTTTTCTGGGATTTGGAGTCTCCAATTAGTTGTAAAAAGAGTTTACTGATCTATCCAAATTGGGTTAGACAGCCATTTGCCTACCTAAAATAGTGAGATCAGCAATGAAATTCAGAGGTTTCTAAACTTTGATCATTTTTACACTATTTCCACATTTTTTTCATATTTAAGTACCTCCTGTACTATAATTTGCTTAGTATTTTCCTTTAAACAAACTTTAAGTCAGCTAACTTATTTTTTAAACTGACATTATACTAAGTAATAATATAAATTCTAAGCAGGTTAATAATTATAAATAGGTTAACTGTAGGATATAGCTATAAATATGTTATAAATGTTATTAATTTTAAATATTAAAATATGTTTTCATGGGTATTTTAGTGAAAGCTTAAAGGATCCTAAATTATACATGCTAGCTAAATGAGAGACGGTACTTCCAAGCTTTCATTCTTCATTAATTTTCATTTAAATTTTCATTTAATTCTTGGAAACATAAGAAATTTTTGAAAGTTCCAACCTGCAAGTGGATAGCCTATCTCTGCTTAGTTAATTATGGGACATCAGGAAGAAAGTAGGTGGAGTACAGCAAAAATAATCTCCTGGGGTAAGATGTATAACAAAGGCCAATCTAGATACATATCTGAAGGAATCTGTAATAATATAAAAAGGTTCTAGTACCTGGCTTATTGACATAAAATTGAAGGGAGTGTTAAATGAGGTAATAAAAATGAATTCACTATATTTTGCATGCACAAATAATTGTTATATTAATTTTCAGCTAACTCAATATGTAGACTGAAGAAAATATCCACTTAGAGACATCCATGCCTTCATGTCTCCAAATTGAGCCATAAATAACCAATAAATAACCTGAGACCTAGGACAAAGACAATCATAAACACTTTAGAAAGAGAAAGCTACAACCTTGGTTGATTTTCCTTCTTAAAAATTAAATCTCTTTTAAAAACAGCAAAATCAGACTTGCATGGTGTTTCACACCTATCATCCCAGCACTTTTGGAGGTGGAGGTAGAAGGATTGCTTAAGGCCAAGAGCTTGAGACTGACCTGGACAACATAATAAGACCTCATCTCTTAAAAAAAAAAGAAAGAAAGAAAAAAGCCAGGAATTGTGATGAGCACTCAGCTACTCAGGAGGCTAAAGCAGAAAGTCACCTGAGGCCAGGTCAAGGCTATGATGAGCAGTGATTGTGCAACTGTACTCCAGCCTGGGAAGCAGAGTGAGACCCTGACTCAAAAAACAAACAAAAAAACTCAGCAAAATCATACAAGTAGATATTGACAGTGTTAATATGTTTTATTGACTTTGTACCAACTTCAAGGTCATAATAGCACTATTCTCTTCTGTCTTCACCTAGGGCAAAAAGTTTTTAGAGAGGAACAGAAAAAGGGGAATTGAATGGTTCTTGGTTAGACTGCTGGAAAACACTGAAAGGGATTCCTTTATTTTGCCATTTATTCATGCACAATGACTTTAGCATTCAAATATGTTCATTTTTATTGCTGGATCCATTGAGGCAGTGAACTGTATATTGGTGGGGCTGTTAGTATAGTGGAAATGCAGAATTGCTATCCTGGGAACTATAATTTAACCACCACATAGGCATCAATTAGCTGAAGATATTTTTCTACCATGCAAGTGTTGGGTGATATATTTAAATTATCCTCCAGCTCCAAGAAATAGGTCTTCTCTGCAGTAGAACTTTGATTGGATTTGAGGAATTGGGAATAAACACAGAATAAAGGAAAAAAAAACATAAACACTTGAGGCACTTTGATGGTCAACAAATTAACTTTTTGCCCTTGTTTTTCAGTAGGAAAAAACCCAACAAACAAATTTATAATCTCTTTACTAATTCCAGTTGTTTTCTTCTTAAAATTGGGTCAGTAGACACTAAACCCAAGGAATAGTTATTTATATGTTTTAAGGCTAGAAGTATAAAATGAAAAATTATGAAGAAGGATAATAAAAACTATGATAATGAAAAACATATATAGCTCAGAGCATGTGTGGACTAGGTTAAAGCACTGCAATTGCATTGGAGTGATCACTAGATCATCCCGCTGAGAGTAGTTTCACTTTGGTACATGACTTACAATCTCAGGGTTTTTTGCTTTTGAATACAGCTGAGGTTTGTTTCATGCATTCACTTATTCTTTCGCTATTTGTTAATACTTGACCTTTCAGACTGCTGTCTTTTAGATTTGCATTCATATAGGTATAACTTGTTTTACTGCACTTTGCTTTTTGATGCACTTTGGAGTTTGTTGTTGTTGTTGTTTTGTTTGTTTTTTTTAAATTAAAACTTTGTGGCCACCCTTCTTTGAGCAAGTTCAGGGCACCATTCTTCCAACAGCGTGGGCTCATTTTATGTCTGCCACACATTTTGGTAATTCTCATAATAAACTTTTTCATTATTATTATATCTGTTATGGTGATCTGTGATCAGTGATCTTTGATGTTACTATTGTAATTGTTTTGGGGTGCCACAAACCACACCCATATAAGATGGTGAAAATTCATAAATGTATGAGTTGTGACTACTCTGTCGTCCAGCTGTTCTCCAATCTCTGTCTGTATCCTTGGACCTCCCTATTCCCTGAGACACAAAATATTGAAATTTGTTCAATTAATAATCCTAAAATTATCGTTTAAGTATTTAAGTGAATGGAAGAGTTACACATCTTTCATTATCAATCAAAAGCTAGATATTATTGAGCTTTGTCAGGAAGGCACGTCAAAAGACAAGACAGGATGAAAGCTAGGTCTTTGGTTCCAAACAGTCCAGTTGTGAATGGAAAAGAAAAGTTATTGAGGAAAATGAAAAATGCTACTCCAGTGAACATAAGAATAAGTAAAACAGACTTATTGCTGATGTGAAGAAAGTTTGAGTGATCTGGACCCTGGATGAGAGCACATCTGTTTGCACCATGATTTACTAAATATTTTAAACCCACTGTTGAGACCTACTATTAGAAAATGATTCATTTAAAAATATTACTGTTCATTGACAATGCACTTGGTTACCCAAGAGATCTATTAGAGATATACAAGGAGATTAATGTTGTTTTCATGCCTGCTAACACAACATCCATTCTGCAACTCATTGATCGAGAAACAGTTTTAAATTTCAAGTATTATTATTTAGACACATATTTCTTAAGACTATAGCTGGCATGGACAGCTATATGATTCCTCAAAGGATCTGAGCAAAGTAAATTGAAAACCTTCTGGAAAGGATTCACTATTTTAGATGCCGTTAAGACCATTTATGATTCATGGGAAGAGGTCAAAATATCAACAGACATTTGGAAGGAGATGATTCCATTTTGCATGTATGACTTTGAGGTATTTGAGACTTCAGTGGATGAAGTTATTGCAGATGTGGTAGAAGTAGCAAGATAACCAGAATTAAATGTGGAACATGAAGATACGACTGAATTGCTATAGTCTTAGGATAATTTTAGCAGATGAGGAGCTACTGCTTATGGAGGAGCAAATAAAGTGATTTCTTGAGATGAAATTTATGCGTGGTGAAGATACTATTAATATTGTTGAAATGACAACGAAGAATTTAGAGTATTACATAAAATTAATTTGTAAAGCAGCCGCATGGTTTGAGAGGACTGACTCTACTTTTGAAAGAAGTCCTGCGGTGCTCAGTGGTTTAGCCTGTAATCCTGCGCTTTGGGAAGCTGAGGTGAGTGGATTGCCTGAGCCCGCCTGGGAAACTTGGCAAGACCTCATCTCTACAATAAATAAAAAAATCAGCTGCGCATGGTAGCGCGTGCCTGTAATTCTGGCTACTCGGAAGGCTGAGGCGGAAGGATCACCGGAGCCCAGCAGGTCAAGGCTGCAGTGGCCGGGAGCGGCCACTGCACTCCAGTCTGGGAGACAGAGTGAGACTCTAACTCAAAAAAAAAAAAAGAAGAAGTCCTATTATGGTTAAAATACTTTCAAGTAGCATTGCATGCTACAGAGACACCTTTTGTGAAAGGAAGATTCAAAAAAAGCTTCACTGTTCAATGAAAAAAGCTTTACTGTCATCTTATTTTTAGAAATTTCCACAGGCACCTCAGCTTTCAGCAACCACCACTCTGATCATTCAATAGTCATCAATATTGTGGCAAGCCCCTCCACCAGCAAAAGATCATGACTTGTGAAGTTTCAGATGATTGTTAGCATTTATTAGCAATAAAATATTTTAAAATTAAGGTATGTACATTTTTTAGACATAAAGCTATTGCACACTTAAGAGAGTATAGTATGTTGTAAATACGAGGAGGGACCACTCCAAATATGGAATTATTTTTTGAAGGGCAGACCCTTTGTAGTACACTCAGAATTTGTTACTCTGGAACAAACTGTCAACTAACTGTCAACTAAACTTTTTATCTGGAAGTTTTGAGAAGGTTGCATCTGATTTGCAGAAAATATGTCAAACGGGTGGACTGGTTCTTCCACTATGACAACACATCTGCCCACACTGCACTGAGCGTTCGGTAGTTTTTTGTTTTTTTTTGTTTTTTTTTTTGAGTTGGAGTCTCACTCTGTCGCCCAGACTGGAGTGCAGTGGCTGGAACCACAGGCGTGCGCTACCACACCCGGCTCATTTTTTGATTTATTGTAGCGATGAGGTCTCACCAAGTTGCCCAGGCGGGTCTCGAACCCACGGGCTCAGGCAATTCACTCACCTCAGCCTCCTAAGGTGCGGGATTACAGGCTGAGCCACCGAGCCTGGCTGCGTTCTGTTGTTTTTGACCCAAAATGGCATGATCCCCATGCCCCACCCTTCCTATTCACCCGATTTGGCCCCAACTTTTTTTTTTCTAGATGAAAAAAATCCTCAAAAAAATCCTCAAATGTTTTGCCAGTATAGGAGAGGTGAAACAAAAAGCTGCAGAAGCACTAAAAGGCACCAAAATCGATGAATTCAAAGCTAATTTGAGCAAGGGAAAAAGTGTCCTGATAGGTGTATTGCATTAAAAGAGTACTTTAAAGGTGAATGTAATTTAAACATGTAAGAGTAAATACAAAATTTTTTAAATAAATAAATTCCAGTATTTTGGGTCCCCCTTGTATAACTTTATATGCACCGGGAAACCAAAAAAAATTGTGACTCACTATATTGCAGTATTTGCTTATTGTGTCCATCTGGAACCAAAGCCAGATATCTTTGAGGTATATCTGTACTTGATTTTGATCCATGACATTTTCTCAATTTTTGAAGTAATTGATGGTTGTTTAGGGCCTAAAAATTAAAGCATTTGATTGGAATTTTATGGGATCTTTTTTCTACATTTTTTTGTTCTCTTATCATGTGACCTCCATGCCCTTCTAAACCATACCCTAGGTCTGTTTTTGCCAGGTTTCTCAGGATCAATTTCTGGCCAGATAATTTGATCTTAAATGATTAGTATTAAAATGTACTAACCCTCAATTAAATGAAAGCCTCAGCAGAATGTGAGTGGGTTAGTTTGATCTTCAGTGACTTAAAATTTCAAATTTGCTCATGTATTACTGTATTTGTGACTAATATCTCATGAGAAAAATCAAGCTTGATATAACTCTAGTGGGGGAAAGGCAAGGGATGTGGTCCCAATACAGGGAATAAATAGAAGTGCTTTTTATGTTCTTGTGGAAATATTACTATACTGACACATCAACAGAGCAGATGTCACAAGCCTATTTAACAAACAGCTCAAATATGATAATAAAAAATTTAAAATACAAGAATTTAAAATATGTAGTGCATAGCACAGTGTAAAGAATATAGATTCTATCCCTTATGAAAACATTGTAATGTATCTGACACTATTTCTCCTTCTATAAAATGTAAATTATAATATTCTACCTCAGAGTAGCTACTGAACTAGATAAAGTACATATACAGCATATACAGGGAATAGTACAGTTCTGGGTGTATAATAGATTCTTAACAATTAGGTGATTATTATTTAGACAATTTTAAGTAAAAAAAATTGCAAGCCAGCTTCTTTCTTTTTTTTAACATCATTTTTATTTTAAAATTGTGGGGTACAGTTAAGGGTTAGGTATACAAATATGCATTGTGCAGGTATCCTTGTTGATGAGGTGTGTCCCCGTCCCCAGACAGATATCGACTACCATTAATCCCACCTCCCTTCCCCTCTTCCCCCCCCATAGTTTCCCACCACTGTCAATCCTTTTCTTATAGTATTACAATAGTTGTTCAAGGTCCACTTATGAGTGAGAACATGTGAAACTCAGATGTTTGTTTCTTTGAGAGATCACTCAGTATTATAGACTAGTTCCATCCAGGTTGCTGCGAAATTCATGATTTTGTTCTTTTTTATGGCTCCGTAGTATTCTTTTTTATGGCTAAGTAGTATTTGTGTATATGTACCACATTTTTTTAATCCAGTCCTCTTTTGATGGACAGCATGGTTGGTTCCACGTTCTTGCTATTGTGAACAATGCTGCAATAAACATACATGTGCAGGTATCTTTTTAATGGAGGGATTTGAGTTCTTCAGGGTATGTTCCCAGTAGGGGGATTGCGGGGTCATATGAGAGGTCGATAGTTAGAGCTTTTAGGAATCGCCACACTGGTTTTCACAGAGGTTGCACTAGTTTACTCTCCCAACAACAGTGTAGAAGTGTTCCCTTCTTACCACATCCTCTCCAGCATCTGTTATTTTTTGTTATTAATAATTGCCATACTGACTAGAGTTAGGTGGTATCTTGGTGTGGTTTTAATTTGCATCTCCTTGATGATTAGTGAGGTTGAACATTTCTTCATGTGTCTGTTGGCCGGTAAGCCAGTTTCATGGTAGGAATTTCAGAATATAAAAATACTACACTCATAGATTATCATTTGACATCCAACGCAGGTAGATTACAAGCCCAATTCTCATATTCATTCTACATTAATCAGTTCTTTAATTTTGGTAAGATTTTGACTTAGTTTCTACATTTACAAAATGAAGTGATATCCGTTAATATTTGCTAAGATTATTTTATCTCCCACATTTTGCTGGCCAATAAAAATCTATAGTTGAAAACCTTTAAAACATTAAGAAACAAAAATATGTGACTTTTAGGCAAACTCCATTCCAGATTTTGGTGACTAGGCGATCTTTAGAAGTTTGTTCTAGAATACTATAATTACTCCTGATAATATCATCCATGATTTTCCCTAATATTTTAGCTACTACTCTAGTGTAGATTTTGATATTTTAAAAGCAGAAAGGTTGCACATGTTGCCAAGTAGTAATTGATTTTTGATTTTTGGCATTCATAACATTAAATGGATTATACATATTTGTGTGCCAAAATTCAATGCCCAAACAAAAGAACAGAAAATGCTGGGTAGCTGGATTTATATTGGAGTATTCCATTTACTTATGTCTTTGCTATTCATTCTGTCATCTGCGTATCTGCTATATCAGTATTACCTGGGAACTTGGTGATATCGGATTTTAGGCCCCACCTAGATATAAAGAATCATAATCTACACTTTTAGTAGGCTCCTTTAGGAGATTCTTATGAACACTGAAATTTGAGAAACAATTCTCTAGAATGCTTAAAAATTAAAATTATACTTTATATGAATTATTAATACCAAGTCACAAAGATAATATTTTTTCACAGACTACTGCTAACTCTGGCAGGAAAACCTTGATTGTAAGGAGGCACATTCAGTATTTTTATAAAAATACTGGTCTTATAAATAAAAATATTATAAATAAAAGTAACTAATTAATTAATTAACTTATTTAATGCTTGTGTTTAGGCTTCTAAGCGTCAAGCATATGCTACATTCTAGGGAGAGAGCAGTGAACAAAAGCAGGTTTAGTCCTCTGCCCTCCTAGCACTTAGATATGGAAATCTATTGGAGAGACACACATTAATCAATGAATTACAAAAATGAATTTATCATTACAAGCCGTGTTAAGCATGTGTAAGTACCATGAGCCTGGGAATCTTCCTGGCATTTGAAGTGACTGGAATTGAGATTGGAAGGATGAGTAGGAAATAACTAGGATAAGACTATAGGAGCCAAAGAGAGGAAAGAAAATTTTGAGTTAAGGGATTGGTCTGAACAGAGTCCTGTGGAGGAGGAGGGAATGGCATGTTTAAGTATCTGGAAAGCAATCATGATTGGAACACAAAGGATGAAGAGAAGAGATGGCCTGAGATGGAACTGGAGAAATGCTTAAGCACAGGTCAAATCATGCAGGAGCATTAGGATGTTAGGATATGTTCAGACTATTTAAAACCCTTTGAAGAGAAACCACTGATGGATTTTAAACATAGTTTTAAAAAGCGGGGCATGTTTTTAATAGGGGGTTTTAGACAGAGGGACAGGACATGAAAATACATTTTTAATACTTATTTATTTATTTTAAAATCGTACTGGTTGTGAAGTATACCTTGTCTAGGAGACTGGGAGGGTAAAAAAAGTAATAGACCAATTAGTGAAAAATGACAGTAGTCCAGGCAAAAAAGTCTTAGGGTAGTGGTGATGGTAAAGAAAAAAGTGAATGGATTCCAGCTGTATAAATGAGAGGTTTTGGTGAGCAACTGGAAGGAGGAGGAGGAGTTGGGGCAACTTGTGAATTTCGGACTTGTGGCCCTTCATGACTGGCAGTGAAGGGATCCAAGTTTAAGTGAGGAGGTTATGAGTTTGGCTTGGACATGGAGACATTCTTTGGTTCAAATTCTATTAGGACAATGAAAGTATTTGATAAGAATGGCCAATCTTGTTCTCTGAGATGAGAATCATATACATTTTACTGTGCATTAGTTATGGCATACCACAAAAATATAATTACTAGTAATTAATAGGGCCATTGAGAAGATTCAATACAACAACGTCTGTAGAACACTTAGTCCAGGACTTGGCACATAAGTAAACCATTGACATTTGATATTATTATTGTTATTCTTTAGTCTTTGCTTCTCTCCTATATCCTCTGCAAAATATTGGCCACTTCTCTTGTTAATTCAGAAACAATAATTTTGTCTGTTAGCTTTCTTTAAATTGAGTCTTCTCAGCCTATAGTCTCGTGGAGTCAGGGCTAGAGCAGAGAATATTATTTTGGTAGAGACACATCTTAATTAAGGCACAGTGTTTATAGAGAGTTTTTAGTTATGCCTTGCAGTTGCTCTGGATTAATTTTAATATATGTTCCCTTCACTTCTCCAGCAGCAATTGCTCTGAGAGATAGTGCTAATGACCAGCATCTTACCAGACATGAACACTTATTACTTAAATATGTAGATACTTTCCTCTTTATAGGCAAATAAATATTACCCTGCTGCCCTTAGCCCTCAAGTGTTCCTTGCCCATGCAGAGGAATGCTCGTGCTCAGGTGTTTCTGGCTTGTCAAATATTTTGAATATCACCACCCACCCCACATTGTTCTTTAACTGCTTTATACACAGTGTTAGCCTGTACTCACATGGAAAATATTACACTTAATTACAATACCAAGAACCCACAAGAACCAGTGTCTTCTGATGATTACAAAAATCAAGATCTTGGTTAAATGGAGTGTGTTTACATTGATTTGGTAGGAATGATAGTAAATTCATGAATTTGGTAAATTTTCAGGAGTTTATATGCCACTGATTTAGAAATTTGGGCTTTCCTTTCTTTTAATAGGAACAGAATTTTATTAATATATTAATAGAGCAAAAGCAGATGATTTATTTATAAAATAGTAGAGGGAAAAATATTTTTATGCACTTGTAACTTTTGTAACTAATAACACATTTGTTATTTAAAAATGATTCAATTAAGCTAAAGATATTCTTATTAGACAGATTTTTGCCTATTTAATAATGCATCTAAAAATATCCTTCAATTTATAGCCCAAATTTAGCAGTACCTATCTGCTATTATTCTGGATCCCCAAGCATCATGTTTCTAAAATGGTTGTATAATCTAGATTCACTTTAAGTTAATGAAAACCCCCTTGCAATCAGATGCAAAAAAGTAAAGTCTTGTTTTATAAACATAAATATGTATGTGTGTGAAAGAATGTCCTTTGTAAATTACTTGGACCTTTTTTTTTTTTTCAGTGCTTGCCAGTGTGGCTCTTCAAATGCAGTACTTGTATTTCTCTGTATTTTTTCCACCTGTAATGTTCTTGCTTCATAGTGTTAAATCTGTATTTTATGCCCCATGATTTCTAGCTAGTTCATTTAGCTCTGTTTCCCTGAGGTTGATGGAAGGAGGAGTTAATATCCTTAGCTTTCAAACAGCAGACACTGAAAAGGATCACGCCTGTCTCTAACGTTACTGGCTCTCTAAGCCATGCTGCAAGAAATATTACAGGCAACAGATAGTTTCATTTTCAATTTAGACACCCATTATTTGATGTTTACAGGCCATTCCTAATTCTGAGTTCAGAATTTATGGTTTGTTCTGGCGATTATCATCACAGCAATCTCCTGCAACTGGGCTGTGCTTCATCGGGAGCTTTGCACTGCTTTATCAGTACTCCCTGACGTCTGGAACTGATATATAGCACCACGTCCAAATCACTTGGCTCAGAGAGGCTTGGTTTATGGCTCCCCAGATGTCCATCTTTACTGATGGGTAGGCCGGTCTGCACCTTCTCAGTGAGTAAAAACTTTGACCCTTGGGTAAGAGGGTGGTGGTCATTAAACAAATAAAAGTCTAATATTTAAGATCCTGAACTTCTCTGAAACAAACTAGATGATATCATTTCTTAAGTTAAATTTACTGAGTTCAGTGCTAAATAATAATGAAACATAGATATTTTCTAGTTTGCCTTGCAAACCCTAGGTGAAGAGTAGCATAAATTTATTGAAAATATGGTAAAATAGTGCCAGTAGCTGCTTCAGATTCATAAGTATATTTCAAATGGTTGTTTTGTAGTTTCTCCTTTGGATAGACAGTATTTAGTTTTGCCTCTCGGATACCTGGGTGTTCTCCGGGCTTTGTTTGATAGCATTAATTAAAGCTTGCTGAAAGACTTTAGAAATCTCTGCACATTGATTGTCTATAGGAGAATCACTAAATCTGTATTTTTGCAAGTGTGTATGTGGTGGGACAAGCATCTATTACATGTGCCATAGTCAGAATGATATTCCATTTTAAATCTTACTGATTGGACTGAAAACAAGAAGATTTTTACCACCAATGCCTACATAACTTTATTCTTTTGTCATAGGTTACCACCTGCTCTTCCTTCCTTCCTAAATAGAGGAACTAGAACTAACAAAACTAGGCAAAGGGATTGAGTTGGTCATAGAAGGGCTAGCTATTCCTTCTTCTCTAAATTAAAGACAGCTTAGCACTTTCTGAGAACTCACCTTTACCATGAAGGAGAAAAAAAGGCAGAAAGAAAAAGAGAAAACAGATTTGAATGAGTCCTCCCCAACTCCTGTTCTACCTTACCCCCACTGTATCCCACCATGACTGACCAATGAAGCAGGGTATTATTGCAATGCTATTTTCTCTTAGGGAGTAAAATTAAAATGCTCAGTCTCGAGGAAAATACCACCAGGAGGCAATGAGCATTGCCTAAAATAATATTTAGTACATTGTGGTCAGATCCAAACAGGACCCCAAGATATCTGTTCCCACACCTCATTTTACAGAAGAGGAAACTGAGACACAAAGAAACTGTGATTTAAGTGAGGACTTAGAGCCTCTCCTCTGACTCACTAAGTAGAGATATTTTTCTTCACATCAGTATTTTGAATGAAAAAAGAAATTTAGAAGATGTACTTGGAATTAGTCTTAAAAATATCACTTTGAATAGAGAAGGATTTTCTTTGAAGTTATAGTGAAAATTTTAAATTTGCATCAGTCTGTTATTAGGGCTCTAAAGCTGGGTTCAGTGCCCTTAGGTCATCTTTCTTTTTGATGCCTTTCTTTCCATTTGACTGACTTGAACACTATTCTCAACCTGCTCTTTGAGAATGGTCAATATTCTACATATTTCTTAGCAAACTTTCTTCCTCCTACTGTTCCCCTCCCCGCTATAACACATTTTCAACATGTAGGATGTTTCCAAGGCAGCTTCTGGAATTTAAAACCAAAATAACCAAGATGTTAAAAAAATAAAAACAAAAACAAAAAAGAAACAGGTAAAATAAAGCTATTATATTGCAGTTTCTCATCTCTTTAATTTTATACATGAGGTATAGTCTCCTAATCCTGGTTGATAAGTCAAGCAATGCCCAAGCTTTTCTAGTTATCTTTGATCTTTTGTGTCACTCCTTCTCTTCTAAACAATAATTACAATATAATTGTCAACACTTATATCTCAAAATAAATTGGGCTGATTTCCCACAGCTCAGGCCTATTGTAGGAGGAAACCAGCAGTTGAAAGAGACCTTAGCTGACTTTTTCTTTCTTTTTCTTCTCTTTTCTGGAGTTGGCGGAGGGCAGGAAAGAGAGATAGGGGGAACAAATAAGCTATTTCTAGCTCTCTGGGTGCTGAAGACGAATTTTTGTCCTGAAGTTGCTGTTATCAGTTGTAGCCAAGAAAGAGAAATAGCGCCCCAAGCAGGTAATTTGAGGAAAGTATATTTAAGGGCCCATTTGCATGGGTGTGGATAGGATTGGGGGAACCAACAAGGGATAGAGCATGATCCTAAGCCCACAACTGTAGGGAACCCAGCCCACCCCTGGACCTGTAGAACAAAGAGGGAATGGGTCCTGGAACCTGAGCAAGTAGCTACATGAAGAAGGCTGCTGCCAGGAGCTGTGGTCTTCAATAGAGAGACACAGTTGGCCATTGTTTGCTAAGCCATGGTCTGAGTATGTGACTTCTTGAGCCATGGTCACGTTTCCTACTTTTGGCCCCCTCCCCTACCATGGGGAGGTGAATCTCCTCTCTCTCTCATTTACTTTTTGGATAAATTATATTTTCCAACCAAAAAAAAAAAAATAGAGAGTAACAGTTAACTTACAGCAACCCCTTGCAGTGGCAACCACAAAATAAATATTTCAGCCTTTCTCTCCTCCTACCCTCCTGTGCCTCACTTTGGTCAAACCCACCTGAAAGCATGGACAATCTTTGTGATATCTGAGGGTTGTGGGCAGAGAGTGTGGTGAAAAAAGACAGTGAGTGGATCCAGAGGGGCAAATGAAAAAAATAAGGCACCAATAAAGTATTAGTCAGGATTCTCCAGGGAAATAGAACTAGTAGGATACATTCATAGATAGATAAGAAGGCATTTATTATGGGAAATATCGCACATGATTATAGAAGCTGAGAAGTACCACAATCTGCTATCCATAAGTAAGAAAGCCAGGAAAGTCAAAGGCGTAATTCAGGCCACATCCAAAGGCCTGAAAACCAAGGGAACCAATTGTATAACTCCCATTCCAAGGCCAAAGGCTTGAGAACAGATTGGTGGGGGTTTGTGGGGGGAGGTAGAGTTGGAGGTGGGAGTGGGTGCTGGGGTAAATTCTGAAGTCTGAAGACATGAGGACCAAGAGAACACCAAAGTCAGGCGAAGATTAATGTTCCAACTAAAGAAGAGAGAGCAAATTTTTGTGTATGTGTGTGTGTTGGAGTCTCACTCTGTTACCCAGACTGGAGTGCAGTGGCCGCTCCCGGCCACCGCAGCCTCGACCTGCTGGGCTCCGGCGATCCTTCCACCTCAGCCTTCCAAGTAGCTGGAACTACAGGCACGCACTCCCACACCTAGCTAATTTTTGATTTATTATAGAGATGAGGTCTCACCAAGTTCCCTAGGCGGGTCTCGAACCCGTGGGCTCAGGCAATCCACTCACAGCAACCTCCCAAAGCGCTGGGATTACAGGCTGAGCCACCAAGCCCGGCCAGAGAAAGCAAATTAGTTCTTCCTCTTCCTTTTTGTTTCATTTGGGTTCTCAATTGACAGAATGATGCCCACCCACATTGGTGAAGACACATATTCTTTACTGTGTCTACTGATCGAAATGCTAATTTCTCTGGGAAACTCCTTCCCAGACATATCCCAAAATAATGTTTTATGAATTATCTGTGTATTTCTTAACTCAACTTGACAACTAAAGTTAACCGTCACAGGTGATGTCAAGGGTTTCTTGCAGCCCCCATCAGACCTGCAATTCACTTAGTATGTTGTCCTGCAATATATTGTCCTGCAATTAACTACTTATCCACGAAATCCAGCCATTTCTACAAGTCCTTGTAACTTTTCTGTATTTACTGATCTAGGCAATAGTCTTGGACATAAAAAGAAGATGACCCCAGATCAGCTTTCTTTTGCATAGATCGCTGTTTGGACTGTGGAAAATGCCCAAACATTGACATTCTTTCACCTCTTCTGCTTATTCATCAGCAACTAGCCAGCCACCTCTCACCAATTAGATTTCTCAAGAGAGGATTTGCAATTGCCCACTGAATCTTAGCTCCCTGGGGCTCATATTATGCTTTCTAAATGGTCTCACTGAGGTCCCTCCTAGCAGACCAGTGGGGTGAAGAAGTAGGAAGGAGGGCAGGAATCCCAGATTCGCTTTCTTCATATGAATCTTCTACAAAAAAATCTTTCCCAGTCTCCATGCATTTTGATCTTTATATCTTTATTATGGATGTGAGTTTTCTATTCAGTCATGTAACTGGTTTTTTATTATTATTATTATTTGGAAAATCATTATCTTGGTCTGCACATCAATATGAAGAGCCCTATGTGTATCTTGGTTCTTTAGTTAAATCTAACATTTTAAGTGAAATAAAACAGAATGGAAAATTTCAAATATGAGTAGATATCTGGCAGTGGAGAAAAACAGGAGAGAATATTTCTGAGCAGGAGCCATTGGTGCCTCTTCAGTAATACCATATAGACCAGTATTTATTCTGACTGAACATAAGTTAGATTCAGTTTATGTGATTATTTTTTCTGTTAAAGATGTCTGCACAAATCAAGTTTTAGAACAAATATTTTCAAGACCCTAAGAGGACTTGCTCTAAAAGAATATATTTATGCATCCTATTGTCAATGTATTATTACCTACTAATTTATTACCTACTAATTTTTCTTGAAGGAAAACATCTGTATATACCTTTTTCTTTTTTTAAAGTAAAGACTATATGTATTTGTCTTTCTATTTTTTAAAATTTATTTTTATTTTAAAGATGTGGGGTGCAATTCAGGATTGTAGATATATAACAATTCCTAGAAAACAGTGGTTCTATTTAAAGGATGGAAGATAATTTATTGATTTATGTATATAATGCAGTATCATTACATATTAGACTCTGGTGGTAGTTTTGAATATTATAGAAATTCTTTACCATAAGAGCCTACAGTATAATTGACAGCATAAAATATTGCATGCTCCCACTTTCTTACACACACTTTTTTATTAGCATCACTACTGTTTTCTTCAGGGTAGGCACTCTTTTAAAGCTGGCTGCTGGGTCAGGCATCATAATATCAAAAAGATTTCTAGAATAAGGTAGGTCTCCTTCTGAAATCTGCCAGGATTCTTGATGATGATTAAATAAAAGAATTTTAGAAATTGAAATGTCAGTAAAGACATGATGTATAATTTAACCATTAACTGACATTACAGAATATGTGAACTTTGGCCTGCATATCTATATTTTATCTACATTGACTGTCATGAAGATTACACTATAATAAAGAGCTCGATATTCTGTGTAATAAGATCTCTACAGTCTTTCTGATGGCAAAAAGCAAACCCTTCTTAGAAACCCCTCCTCTTCTGTATCATGCTTTGTATGTCCATTCATTCCTTTATCAACTTTAACATTCTTTAGCAAATCATTCAAATGTAGACAAGCATTGTTTAATGTAGACAAACATTGCTGGGAATATAGCAGTGAGTAAAATGATGATGATTTCTACCTTCAACAATCTTAAAATTACTTTTATTGCTAATAATAAATGTTATGTTAAAATCCCATCAGGTCCTCCAAATGTTAGGTCAGACCCACCAGGGGGAATGTCTGTGATCTGGTGCTGCACATAATATACAAAGAATTGCACAGTAGTTGGATTGGAAAATATAGATTATTTAGAAAGTAAATTGGAAAGCGAGAGAAAGGATATTCACCTCCCTAAGACAGGGGAGGGGGCCAAAACTAGGAAACATGGCAGCCATAGTTCAAAGAGCACATGGACACGCTAGAGTTTAACAAAACAATGGCCAGAAAGTAAATGAGAGAGAGAGAGAGAGAGAGAGAGAGAAAATTCATTTCCCCAAGGTAAGGGAGGGGGCCAAAGTTGGGAAACATGACCTGGTCATAGCTCAATGAGCACATGGCCTAGCCAGTGGATTAGCAAAGCAATGGGAAGTGGCTGCTTGAAGTTAAATGCTTTTAAATCTTCCCTTTGATGGGGGGGTGGTGTGGTGTGCAGATCATTAGGGTGATCAGGGGATGGTTTTTTTCATGTCATCATGAAGGGCAGGTAGTCCCAGGTACTGATGTCATCATGATGGAAAGCAGGCAGATGAATGGGTTAGTCATGTGATTGCTACCATGTTGATGGGGTCTATCTGTGTCATGAAGATCACATGATGGCTGATTAGGTTAACTTGGGTTTTATGGGTGAAGGCAAATAATTGAAATAGAAAAGCTAATTAGTACAAAACAAGCTGGGGTGGGGGGTTGTAAAACAATTATCAATAGCTGCCTCTGAGAAACCAGTTCTGTCCTCGGTTAGTGATTAGGAGGAAATTAAAGTAAACTGCAAGAAAAACATGACAAAGTGAAGCAATGTTAAAATGGCTGCTCCTTGGGTATTTTAACTCCATCTTATGCCCTTTCAATAAATTTAATTTATTAAATATCCGTTATAAGTTAGTTTCTACTTTGAAAATTATCTCATTTAATTATCGTAACAACCCATAAAACAGGTATTGTCATCCTCATCCCATAGATGAGGTGGCTGAAGCTTAGCTTACATAGCAAGCATGCTGTCACTTTGTTGCCAAGTCTTGGAACTAAGATTTGAAGCATATCGATCAGATTCCACTATTACACCAACTTTTAATAGTAGTTTAACGTCAATGTTATTTTAAATATGATAAGATTAATATAAAATGTCTTGACTAGCTGAAAAAATAAATCCAATTTCAAAAGCACAGAAATTGTTTTAAGATCTGTTTACTCGCCAACATGGTAACTGGATGATTTAATCAATTTTGGATGCAATATTAGGCAGATTTCTTATTTCATTGTTTTAAGCTATTACTCTCCCAAGTTATATATTTATTTAAACACATTAGAAACAAAGAGAATACACACACACTAGCTGTGAGACTGATAGATTTTTTTTTATTTTGCTGTGTCAAATAAAAAATTATGTTACCACTAATTAACACTATCATTTCATTAAAAAAAGACAAAAACTTTCACATGAAAAATGAAAACACTTTTGGAAAAATGCAATTCTTTTGGCTAATAACTTGATTATTTCTAGTTTTGTATTTTCACTTCATGAGTTCTGCAATGAGTATTTAGAAACTACTAATGTACGTAATATCTTTGGATCCTGCCCTGAACCTATGTGAAACCTTTAATTTTGAACTTATTCTCTTCATTTAATAGTAACCATCACATGATTGATAGGAACAGCTGGAACAGTTACTAACCTAGGAGCTATCAAGATCTAAAACCCATTAGAGCTGGGATCACACCAAGTTTAATCTAATGCTGAATCATTTAAATTAATAAACTTCATCTCTTACATTTCTCCTGATTAAGAATAATGTCAGTTTTAGAATTTTCTGGGCTTGAGTAGAGGATAAGAAACTCTAGCAGGAAGAGAGGAAAAATAGAAGGCAGGGATTAAGGCAAATTATTACAATATATAATAGCTCGAAGTGGAAACAGTGAAACAGTCAGTGGTTTTAGAAAACAAAATGTCAGGTTACTCCTGACACCTCCTGCTCCTGTCTCTTTCAAAGTGACCTATTGGTCACTGGGATGGATCTCTGAATTTGCATTTGTGCATATGTGTAACTGATTCTTTATGGAAACATTTTAAAAAGAAAATCATGGTTTATGTTCATTGCTGTGATTCAAAGAAGGCTAGTAACATCCCCACTAAAATGATTTTTTTTTACAGTGCAAATTCATGTTTGGTGAATATCAACTGAAATCCTGTAGTCTGGTATATGCATTCCTGGTTTGAAAACACAAGCAATAGGATGGAGTGTTGTATTCTTGGTATTTGATTCATTCCTGTGAATCAACAGAGAACTCTAGCACCCCATGCTACTAGAGCTGGGAGGAATGTTAGTGTGCAATGGTCTCTTTTTACCCATGCTAAAGACATTTGAGACTAAGGACAAGAGAGATAATTCACTTTAGTTAAGGTCAACAAGGGAGCTTATTTCGGAATCCCTGTTTTCTCATCTACAGATTAGATTTTGTCCTCATACCAAACTTATAATGTACCTTTTTATAGGGAATAATGATAACAGTCTCTGAATAAAAATACTGATTTAATAGAATATTTGACTACTAACAGAATGGATATTAATTATGTTTGTTAAAAACATACACACTGATTTTATTAATAAAATAGTTTGAATATTACTATTAAAAATGTGGTTGCCCATTTTTTCATTTATTCCTCTTTTGTTTGTTTGTTTGAGACAGAGCCTTGTTCTGCCACTAAGACTGTAGTATAGTGGCAAGATCATGGCTCACTGTAGCCTTAAACTCCTTGGCTCAAAGGATCCTTCTACCTCAACTTCCCAAGTAGCTGGGACTATAGCTGTGTGGCACAACACCCATCAAGTTTTAAATTTATTTATTTTTAATTTTTTATTTTTTGTAGAAACAGGGTCTCTCTATGTTGCCCAAGCTGGTCTCAAAAATCCTGGCCTCAAGCGACCCTCCTGCCAGCCTCAAAAAGTGCTGGGATTACAGGCATGGACTACTATGCCCAACCTCACTTATTCATTTTATCCACAGCTATTAATTGAGCATCAGATATTATAGTAGATACAAATATTATTGAGTTTAGAGTTGACAGTTTATAAGAGGAGGCAGAGTATAACTGAAGAGGATAAAAAGTTTCACAGGTGTCATAGTTGAAATATGTAAAGAGATTAATGAAAAAACAAATGATAGGATTTGCAATTTGTATTTTTTATTGTGAGTTTAAGGAAATGAAGCAATTGAGCTGAGCTTCATATTATGAAGTAAGAATTATCTGGTTGAAAGAGGAGTTGAGAGCATTCCGGGATAAGGGATTAGGGTTTGAAAAATAACAGGGAAATCAGTCAGCTGATGTAGTTTGGGAAACTCAAATTTTATTGACATTGGTGACACTAATGATAAGTACAGTAATAAATGCTAACATGTCTTGAGCCTTTACTATTTGCCAGACTTTGCATATCCTTTATCTTTTTATGCCTTACAGTAAGCCTATAATATAGTTTCTATATTATCTCCATTGTATAGGCCAAGAAACTAAGACTTTGAAGATTAAGAGATTGTCCAAGGTTACATAGCTGTCAGATGAAGGATTCACACACAATTTTATCTGACTCCACAAATTTATATTCTGCTCATTGTATTTTAGAAATATGTTTATTAAATTAATGCAACTTATAATAATCTTGATTTATTCCAGTATATTTAAGATATTGTGGTATGGTGAATTAAGTCTGAGATGGGCTTCAGCTGTATCTGATCTTATAATTTATTATGTGTCTTTCTAAGGCAAGATATTTAAATTGACTGAACTTCAGTGTCTTCACATGCAAACATGTGGAGTTATTATGAGCAGCAGTTGAGACAACACATGAGAGTACTTACATGTGGTAGATATGTGACAAAATGTTTCCCCTTCACTAACTTCCAGATCTACTCTAACCGACAGTAATTTTCCCAAATAAGACCTACTTCCTTTGTCAGCTAAATCATTCTATTATTACACAGTTAAAGTTTAAAAACCTTGTTTCAAATCTCAGAGTTAATATTTGACTTGTTTTAGTTTTATTTTCATGTCACAGACCTTGCTTCAAAAAGATTATTTAGCATGCTCCATCTGGGTGTCTTCCTGACATGTCATTCAGTACAGTGGTAATCTAGAAGAGATTTCTTTTCTTTGCTTATTTTTTTTATGCTTCTCTATTTGTATGTCTTTTATGCCTGAAAAAATGTGGACTAGAATCTGTGCCTCTGCTATGTGCTAAGCATAAAATATTTTAAGGCTATTCTTTAGGGAAGAACTAAGTTTAAGGGCATCATATTTCCTCTTTACCGTGAAATAAAGATTTCCCACTAAAAGGAAAATGTTTCATTTTAAAAGGTTGAATAAAATGGCACACAGTTAAAAAACAAAAACAAAACAACAGCAAAAACAGTTTCTTGCTGCTTAAATTCTACAAAGGGCTCCTCTGCACTGATAACATTTTCATTTGACTATGAATTAAAGTAAATTTTTATTTGCTTTAAACTGCGTTTCAGTATTTGAGGCTTCATGGCTTTCTGGGGTGAGTGTCATGATCTGCCTATTTCAGATGTCTCCTTTTACTTGTACCATCTCAGGTTTGTATTATACACACATGTTTTGACACATTTTCAGTGGCTGTTTATGCAAGAAATTGTACAATAAAAGTAACATATTATTCTATAATTCTTTATGTTAGAGAACATGGTCCTTTCACAGAATTTTAAAGTTTAAAAGGAATATAGAAATAATTTGGGGCAAATGTTCATTTTACTGGTTAGGAAATTAAGAACTAGAAATGTTATGAGATTTGCCAAAATTTTACTCAGTCTTTTATTACTCTATTTATTCAACAAATAACTTTTGAGCTCCTACTAGGTGCAAAGCACTGTGTTAGATGCTATGAGGGATAAACTACATGCAAGAGGTTTTTCTGTCTCAAGCATTGTACAGTCTAGTGAGACAGACTCATACAGGTAAGCAACTAACCATGGGCCAAATACTGATGAAATGAGATTCTCCACAAGCCCTTTACCAGTTCCCAAACTGAAATCACCATCGTCGTGTTGACCTGGTTTTCTCCTTGGAATGACCATTTCAGTTCACAGCACCATCATCCAGCCAGCCATCACTGCTGGAAACTTGGACGCCAGCCTATGTCGTTCTCTTTTTTCACCTGCCAGCATCTGGCAGTCATGTTCTTACCCAATTTACTTAGAAAATCTTCAAGTCTGTTGTTTTTCTTTGTCCTCACTGTTATTGCATTGGTTTCAATGCTTCTCATATCTCTGTGGACTATTGCTGTTAGCATCTAACTCTTCTATTTCTGCTATTAATTTTCTCAAACCCATTGTGCAAACTCTAGCCAGTATAGTTCAGTAGTCTGACAGTAACATTCACTTGCTTAATATCTCTGACTCCCAGTGTCTATAGGTTCAACCTCATTTCTTTTTCTTTTTTTTTTTTTTGAGTTGGAGTCTCACTCGGTTGCCCAGACTGGAGTGCAGTGGCCGCTCCCGGCCACCGCAGCCTTGACCTGCTGGGCTCCAGCGATCCTTCCGCCTCAGCCTTCCGAGTAGCCGGAACTACAGGCCTGCGCTACCACGCCCGGCTGATTTTTTGATTTATTGTAGAGATGAGTTCTCGTTGCCCAGGCGGGTCTCGAACCCGCGGGCTCAGGCAATCCACTCACCTCAGCCTCCCAAAGGCGCGGGATTACAGGCTGAGCCACGGAGCCCAGCTGCCTCATTTCTTAGTGTGGAAAAGACCCTAAGGATCACACTTTTTAAACCAGTTCCCAAATACCTTTTAAAGACCTTTACCTGTATTCAGGCTATCCCTATTTCCACGAATGACCTTGTCTCTCGTCTTAACCTTCTAGACTCCTACATATCCTTCAATACTAAATTGTTACCTGCTCAGAAATTCTTCCCTCATCCCTAGTGAGAGTGCTGGTCTCATTGGTCCAGCACCCTAGCTACCTTTATTAAAAACTTTGCTTATTTCCATTTCTACCATTAGATGTGTGCTCCTGAAAGGCAGTCAGTAGTCCCAGTGTGCCATAGGTGCTTAGTATGGTGCCTGGCATATAGCAGAGAATAAATATTTATTGAGTATGCTAAACTATGTATCAAATTATATGTTATAAAAGAGCCGGGCTCGGTGGCTCAGCCTGTAATCTCGCACCTTTGGGAGGCTGAGGTGAGTGAATTGCCTGAGCCCGCGGGTTCGAGACCCGCCTGGGCAGCGAGACCTCATCTCTACAATAAATAAAAAAATCAGCCGGGCGTGGTAGCGCATGCCTGTAATTCCGGCTCCTTGGAAGGCTGAGGCGGAAGGATCGCCGGAGCCCAGCAGGTCGAGGCTGCAGTGGCCGGGAGTGGCCACTGCACTCCAGTCTGGGTGACAGAGTGAGACTCCAACTCAAAAAAATAAAATATAAAAAAAATAAAATAAAAAAAGAAATATAAGAAAATATCATAGAAGAAAGTGATCGATTTCAACTGAGATCAACAAAGGCTCTATGTAAAATTTAGTAATTAAGTTCCATCTTGAAAGATGTTCATAATCATAAAAATAGGAGATAAGAAGTGAAAAAGATGGTTTTTATATAAGCAGAATTCCTGAGTTGTAATTATATTGCATAGAACACAAAGGATCCATTAAGGTGTCTTATTAACAATTGGTAAGTAGGTGTGGGAGTGTATTATGTGAGGCCTTGAACACCATGATCAAGAGTCTGTTCTTAATTTCATCAGCAACGGGATTAGAGTGAAGAATTTTAGAGCAAAGGAAGGATATAATTAGACCTCATGTATTCTCCACTAGGGAGTAAGCACCTGGGGGATCAGAATTTTTTTTTAATTCTTTTCTTACTCTTTTATTTTGATCTAATTGAAATGTGACTTGTATAAAAGGAGTAATTCATTAGATATTTGACTAAACAACTGTATATTTTAGAACACTAATATATCTTCGTGCAATAACAGAAATATTCTATATCTGTGGTGTAAAATACAAAACCATCAGTGCACATGTGACTATTGTGCACTTGAAGGAACTGAGAAACTAATTTTTTAATATTATTTAATTTTAATTAATTTACTTTAAAGTTTAATAGCCATGTGTAACACTTTGTTGACCATATTGGAAAATGCAGTGTTAGAAAGTTCTTCCCAGCAGGGTTCCAGCAGGAAACAGATGGAACACTCAGATTAGGATAATTCAAGGAGAATTTATTTATAAAGAGACTTTTTCCAAATGTGTGGGCAGCTTTAAGGGAACCACAAGAGAGAGTGCAATTAACTGTGGTTAGTTACGTGGGAGCAATGCTAAGGCAGAATTGAAGGAAAGGCTTATAGTTAAGATTATATAGGTATGAAAAGACTGGATCACAGAAACAATATGTTTAATACATAATAATTTTAGTGAAATTTTATTGAATAAAATCCACTCTCAGAACTTTTTTTTAATAAAATCTTTTGTGGCAGTTTATTTACTGATGAAGAACGTGACAGCTTTTCCTTTACTGTGCAGATCTGTGCCACATTTTCTCAGTGTCTTTCTCTCTGACACTTCACTATAAGTGGTCCCTTTTCCATTAACAGGGCTGTGCTGACTTAATGATGTCTCCTGTCAAGGATTCCTTTAAAGAGCATCTTCTCTTCTGAGGACTTGGATATAGGCAGCTTCTGACTGTTATTTGTGGCTGTGTTTTAATATCCTGCCCTTTCCAACCCTTACCTGAAAACATAGAATTCACCTTTAGTCCTAGCTCATTGCTTGATGATTTGTTAAGGCTTTGAAAACAGAAGGAATGAGGGCCTTTAAGTGGGACAGGGCTGTTTTTCCTTGCTTTATTTATTTTTATGCCATGCAAAAGGAATAAAGACACATAAAATGGGTTGACTGAAGCCAAATAAATCTGTATAAATAGAGTAAGGACCCAATAAAAAGCTGGAGGTGAAAAAGAAGAAAAGTGGTTGTGTTTGTGTGTAGGGCATGAAGGGAGAGAAAAGGGAGAAGGGAGAACTTTATACTTCCTATAAAGATTGGGACTGTTTATTATTACCTTGAGAACAAAATGTCTTTGACCTAGTGAAACATTTTAAACCAAGGTTAAGCTCTGGGTAGAAATTAGGAAATCATTTTTATAGTCCTTATTGAATCTCTTCATGCTGTCACCTCCTGTCATCCTTTATTAAAGTTTTGTATGCTTCTGTTGCTAGCTCCAAGAAAGCTCACATCTTTTAGTTGTGCTGATGAATCACACCACAGAAGCCAGTGAGTTTTTACAGCCAACCCAATAGGAGTCTCCCATATTATTCCTGATACCGTGTATGTAGGGGAACAAGTTCTCTTTGTCCCACTACCCCCCCTTTTTTTTTACCATCTCTGCTTTCATGAAATAGAAAGAGATACAACCAAGAGCTAAAACTGCATGAAACTAGAGAATAAGGACTAGTTTATTGAGATAAATTAGAAATTGTCTTAGATCCCATTGTTTATGCTGACTCCTTATATAGCCCTGAATTAACACTGTTCAAGTCTCCAATGCTAGCATGAAAAATGGAAGGTAGCCACTACTTTCATCTAGATAATTGCCACCATTGTTCTGATAACCAGAATTTTATTACTACTCATTAAAATAACCTAACCCCAATATCTCTGTTTCTCTTTTCTCTCCTCCACAGTTTCCATCATGTACACATTCTACACTTGCTTCAAAAATAAAATGTGGTTTACTTAGTGTTTTCCTACTGTGTCTCCTATAAAAGACAACTGGAAATATGTGGTACCAATTTTTGGCTGTTGTAGTGTCTTCGAGTTAGTACTGGGATTTACTGGATGTGGGTCCATGGATGGCACATATCTTGCAATTTATAGAATGGTATCAAATGATGGTCATTTTTTATATCTTTAACATCAGTAATACCACTGCTGAGAAAATATAGGTCTAATTGAAGTTTAGATGGGTAGCAGCAACCTCAGCTCATAGAGGAACTTTAGCTGTGCCTTGAAGGTTAAATACTAAATTTACTCCAAAGTCTAATATGACAATTTCCTGGAATATTCTGGGCACCTAATGAAACTATGTGTGTTTTGAATAATCTTGTTAATTTATAAACAAGTTGACTCTATTCAATAAGTCCTATGTAAGTTACTATCAAGACTAGAAAAAAGTAATATATGTTTGTTAATATCATGATTCCAACCGTATCATAAGGGTGATAAGCATACACAGAAATAAAATGAGTGTGTTGGAAAATGTCCAAAATGCCATTGGAACAGGAAAGATGAGAGTTTATTTTTGAGTAGGATTATTTGGGGAATTCTTTGTGGAAACCAATGAGGGACAGGGAGTACTTTACCAGATGCTGTTTTGGGAGATGCTTTCTGAAGTCAAAGATATATTACAAATAAAAATTTGGGGAAAGAGACAGAAAAGTATAGGGATATCGCTATTATAAATGATAGTACTTAAGAAAATATGGCGGGAAAGAAGATAAAAAAAATGTAGCTGAGGACAGAGTATAGATGGCTTGAATTTATTCTTAAGGACTCTTTGTATTTGAGGTTATGGGTTTAATGTATGAGTTTGGTTATTGAGGATAGTGTCTGACAAGTTGCCTGATGATTTCCTCAGTGTCCTTTCATTGAATCCATGCTGTAAACTCCCTCAGTTATCAGCTTCTTAAACTTGTCTTTTCTGATTTTCAAGGTCTTCTCTCAAGAGTCCTTTTCAGTTTATTAATTTAAATAGCAGCAATTTTCCTAGAGGTGAATCACGTAATGATTTTTTCCAATCTCTTTTATATGAGATATCACTGAAAAACGTATGATTAGATTTAATCCAGTTGTCTCCCACAAAAATAATATGTAGAAAATACCAACCAAGGTGACTCTCTGTGTGCTTAATAGCCTAAAGATTTAGGTTAAGGATATAACAGAGAGAACTGTTCTTCTCAAAGAATAAAAAGGTGTTGCACAAATTATCTTAAAGAGCCAAAAACAGCGTCCAGTTCTTACTTAAAACAATTTGTTCTTGGAATATTGTCAGCTAAAATCATGGTCAACTTTTGCAAATTGTATGAATTTGCACTGCATATTTTATTTAGTGTTTAGCAAAACTCCAATATGGCTCTGCATAACTTACACAATACACCATGAAAATGACTTCAGAAACTCCCACAGAAGTTGACAAATTGGGCATCTAATGCTTTTAAGCTAATTGCATGCTTAGCAGTTAGAAAGTTGACTTGTTAAGAATGATCAGAGTTTCATGGAGATAATGCTCTGCCTACTGCCACACTGAATATGACCCAGAAATATTATAGAAGTGTAACCATGAAAATAATGTGATCTTTAATCACTGTTCTGCTTAGTCTTAAGAGAAATACTCATGAATCATATATAATATCATAGCAGGTTTGAAACCTATTCTTGAATTTCAAGCTGTTATTTTCAGAAAATTTAGAAAGCAAATTTCTATATGATAAAGACTAATTTGATACCATTGCTTATATCGTATTTTTTCTTTCTTACAGACTGGAAAAAAAGAAAGGAGTAATACCCTGAATAGTGCCATAGACAACATGTGCAAGAAGACAAGAGACCTTCGCAGACAGGTGAGGGAAAAGTAAAAGATAGAGACAGAAATACATGTGCCAAATGCAATTTTTATTTGTTGCTAGAATGTTTATTTCTTGTTTTTTTTCTTTAACATTAATTTATAACAAGAAAAAGAACAATGAATGTATACATTTCACATTTATACACCTCAAATGTTTTTCTGGTAAACATAAAATAGAAGAAAAACATGTGCCTTAATGTCAAGCAGGATTACATTCAAATACTGACTCTTTCTTCATCAATTCTGAGCTCTTGGGCAAAAATGTCATCTCTCTGAACTTCTCTGAACCCATAAAATGGAATTAATAATACACAATAGGACTGTGAGGATTAAATAAAATGCGTATCATTGCCTAGTCCATAGCAAGTTTTTAGGAAATGTTGGTAAATTGATTTTATTACATTAAAAACTGAGTTTGTCATTCAAATGCTTACAGCAAACAATTAGTGAGTAATTCAGAGACCCTACCAATCCCTCTTCCAATTTTGTTAAGAATGTTTCAAAAATTAGTTTCTATTTAAGTTAAGGCTACTTTTTAACCTTAGGTCATCAAAGGATTAAAAAGGATTTCATTAAACAATTTAGAAGTCTATTATTATGCCAAAAATTATATATTTTTTGAGAAATATGAAGACTTTGCTATTTTCAAAGAACTGTGCTCTCCATTGCTTCCTCCTATTTAATAACAAAAGTTTTTCTCATGTACACCTTTAACTTTGTCACCATTAACTCATAAAAAAAGTACAAGATGCTTTTCAACCATAAGTTTTTAATGCAATATATTATTGTAGTTTAATGAGAAGATTTAGTAAAATGGCTGAGCAATCTTTTAATTCAGAAATAGATTTGGAAAATGGAATAAATAGGGATTTCCAGCCAGTTAATATTAACTGGATAAAATCATAATTTGCAAGTCTATAAAAACTCAGTTTCTCAACTACATGGCCTCAATGTATATTTTATTTCTATTGTCAACATCTAGACTCATGGAATGCAAGCTGCTAGAAACTTAGAACAACCTTTCTTCTGATGTAGATGAGAAAACAGGATATATGGTAAAGTGACCTGCTAAATAAGAATGGGCATTTAGTCAAAACCCTATGCACACAGAGCAGTCCTCCCTCTTTGTTGAATAATTTCTGTTCTCTATCTTCTTCATGATTTCTCCCCCATGTGATTCACCCAGGACTTGGGAAAGTGGCTTCTAAGAGCTATAAATGATTGTTTCTCTCATTCCTGTTTCTGTCCTCTATATTGCCTTCAACGAAGTTATGCATGAAGAGCATTTATACCTCCAAAGCTTTCAGAATCATTATTTTTCTGAAAAAAAGTCAAGAAAAAGCAATTCCTTGTGTGTGGAATAACCAGATTTAGCAAATAAAAGCACAGGATGCCCAGTTAAATTTGAATTTCAAATCTGTAATAAACATGTTTTAGTATAATGATGTCCCAAATATTGCATGGGACATACTTATATTTAAAAGCTGCTAATCCAGGATTCAAATTTAACTGTATTTTATCTTACAGTCCTACTTGTGTTTCCACCTCACTACCATCAGTGAGATATAGAAACAGCATTGCGGGTTACTAATATGTTCTTCACTGTAAGGAGATATCTCTAACTTGTAGAGAACTGTTGTGTTACATAACAATTCCATATGGTTCCATAGGTATACTTCTCTATTGTTTATGTTTCCTATTAATATTTAACAAACAATCACCACCAACAGCAACCATGATTTCATATCCTGATTTCATGGGCTTGCTAGAGGTCAGCAGGGCCATTTCTGTATTATTTTCATTTTTGGTTTTGCCATGTAGTAGCAGCCAAATGGCAACTGTGAATGGGTTTAAGCCTTCATGTTTGGAGCCTCAGTGCTTTCTACTGTCCCCTCTCTCCTTGCAGTGTCAGATCTTTTAGGCTTACTCCATGTAACTTTTCTCTCTTGCGTGGTAGCCTTGATTTCTTATGTGATGAGCTAAAAAAAGGAGAATTGAAAGCTGCCAGGCCTTCTTACTGCCTGAGCTCCTAAGTCATGGAATGTTGTTTCCTCCAAACTCTATAGGTCAAAACAGCCATAAGCCCTGTCCTAGGTCAGCAAGAGGCAGACAGAAGCTCTACTTCTTATAGAAGTGGCATGTGTGTACAGGAGAGAGGGAATTGTTAGGAGCCATCTTTGGGCACATCCATGATTCTTTCCCATTATCTTCATTCACCACCACCCCTTCCCTCCAATACGTTATTTTTCATCCTGCTGTTTATACTTTTGGTAGAAATCACAGTTAGCTAAATCAGCAACTTGAGTTGTCTCCACATTTTCTTATTCTTGCAAAGTTTATCCAACAGTTTGTTTTAAGCATCTCACATATATTCTTTCTCACAGGAAAGAGAAAACCCTACCCTTAACATTTTTTTTTCTTTGAAGTGCTTAATATTCATCTTGTTTTCTAGAACTGGATTTATTTGTTTGGCTTTTTTTTTTTTTCAGTAAAAAATAAGCACAGCCCATCATCTTGCCCATTTATCTTTGTCCCTTGTTTAACCATGGCTTTTCCATCAGTAACACATCCTAAAGTGTCTGCTCACTATTTATCAACATTTTTTGAACATCCTTTATTAAAAATTAAAACAATCAAATACATTTCATTTATTTGTCAAGTGAAAAATACATTTTATTTCACTAAGGCAGGCTAAAATTTTTAATTGTAAAAATTAAGATAAAAGTATTTTTATTCATAAATGCCAAAGTAAAGGTGAGGTATGTCAAATAAAATGGGATTCTGGTTAAAAACAAAACAAACAAACAAACAAAACTTGATTGGTTTTTTTTAGTTGCTGAATTTCTGAATTGCTAGATCTTTCTTCTATGTTGGTGGAGCCAATGCAACATTCAGAAAAATATGTAGGTTCTTATACCTCCTATTCATCATACTCATATCAAATAATATTAAGTTTCCATAAAAGATAAGTTTCACTAAATTGACCCAGTATGTATACATTGAATTAGTTATTAGTTAATTTATTTCCTATGAGTCAATTAAGATTTGAAAATTACATTTTGCTATTTGACTTAAAATTACAATGGTGTTAATATAAACAAATATGTTTTTCTTTTTCCTTGAGAACAATTCTTTTCTCAAAAACTTTCTTCTTTTTCCATTTCCCTTCCTCTCACAATTTCAATCTTTATGTTTCTTCATTTGGTGGTGGTGGGGCTTTTTTAGAGTTTTCACACAGGTCTTTCACTTTTGGGTTTCAATTGTAGAGATATATATTATTTTGAAATCCCAAACCACTTACATCAGTGGGAAATAGAAAAATTGATGTCTCAAAGCCTTTTATTAAACTGTAGTGAGAAAAGATGAAAAGTGCCTCAGTTTGGTTTTGTTCTGACATCTTTCATGCCTGGCCACAAACAGGTACTTATTGAAAATACATACCTCTAACTCCTATTGGCCTCCCACTACCATCAGATTTTAGTGCTGTGACTTTGATTTCCAAATTGACATATTGAATTTTTCTTAAACTTTTTCATATGTCACCCAAGTGAAAGAAATGCATTGTGCCATAGGGCAGAAATATAATATGAAAACAAAAAGATAGAGGCTACATAAGTAGTATATTTAAGTGTGAAATTTAATGAAAAAAACTCATATGACTATGTCAGAACATATAAAGAAAATTGCTTAACATAACTTTCTAGTCCTTTCATATCTTGTTCCTATCTGCATTTCTAGTTCTAGCTCATGATAGCCCCTCTCTCACAATCAGCATAATGCAGGACATGGCTGAACCAAACCTAGGGGTACAAAACAGAAGTGGCAGAGTACGAGTAGCAATGAGTAATTTGTATAAGACATTGGAATCTGTGACTTGGCATATGAACAAACAACATTAACACTAGACAAAGTTAACTGTTTTAGCTGAATTTTTCTAAAAAATGGCCTGAGACTGAGACCTTAGTGCAGTTAGTTTATTTGGAAGATGTTTCCCAGAGGAAAATATAAGAGAACGTGAAAACTGAGCCAGTGGAAGAAAAAAAAAGGATATTTTATTGCGGTTGTTGCTATAGGCAACAGGAGCTTGAAGATTTTTGAGAACCAACAGAATTGTCTGATTAGTGGATGGGAGCTAGGAATTGTATCCAGTAGCTCCTATCCCCATTGGTTGACGGTTACCTCCAGTGGTGTGAACACTCTAGAATTTACAAACTGAGTTTGTGCTTGGGATGAGAATTTCACAGAGACTTGGAACAGGTTCTCAGGTAGAATAACAGAGAAGCATGAAATGCACACAAGAAGCCTGGAATGTCTTCAAAGGACACAAAACTGTTTCCCACAGCAACAACTGAAGAGACAGGTTCAAGAGGATGTGACGTAAGACACCAAAAGCCTATAGTGTGGTCATATTTATGACTGTGAAGATAAAGAAATCAGCAATTCAGATAGGGACTAGTGAGAAAACTGTGGGTTGGTTCAATTAATTATGTTGTTTATTTGCATGGGTTAAAAATCTTTCAGTGGGAGTTGGTATCTCTGACTGTGTGCTCTTGGTTTAAAGGGTTCACTCATGTCTAACACAAGTCACTGATTTCTGGCCATTTCCGTCTGTCATGAGATAAAAAAATTACAAATGGCACAATGAAACAATAGTTATATTTTCCATTTTTTATTCTCGCTTTGGTGATTAATTAACATGTATTTGTTGGAAAAGCACAAAAGGGCAATCTGACTTTTTAGTACTGTCACAGATGGGAATTTATATCAAAATCTTTTATATGAAAACCAATCCTTCTTTAAACATGCTTCTCAGTGTTGCAGACACCAAGTTTTGCTTCTTCATGTCACAATCAAGTGTCCAAAAGCAGGAGCTTATTCTCACTGTCTTCACTTCCTATTCACTCTTTAAGCCATAGCAATAGGACTCTTGCTTCCACTTCTCCATTGAAACTGCTCTAAGTTTATCAATAACTTCATAGTAATCAAACCCAATGGAAAAATCTTTTGCTTGTTTGTTTTTAACTTCTCTTTAAAATTGGATTCTAAACCTATTATCTCATTGAAATTTTTTTCTATCAGTCTCCTAATTTTCCTTTATTGTAATATTTAATGACTTTTACTCCTCTACTAGATTATAAGAGACCATGCATTTCCATCTTGACATTTCTTACAATATTTTGCTCTTGGTAAAAAGGTGAGGAAATGGTGTTCAGAAATATTTATTGGGTATTTATTGAACGATATTAAATACACAGAAGAGAAGATTTAACATGTCCATGATGTAAATATTAAATTATGATTGCTTGGGTAATGACATTTGGAGAGCGTTGACACAGAGATTTATTTGAAAGTTACTGTTTTAGTTGTTGGTCATTTGTTATTTTTGTTTCTTGGCTATTACCTCAGTTTCATTTTAGGTCCTACTCTTTAATTTATATGACTCTCATATATAATAATTTCCTAAGATTTCATTCTTTGGGTCTCCTCACTATGTGTCTTCCTCTGTGTCACCCCATCTGCATCCTTGGCTTGAGTTACCTCTTATATACTGGCTCTCCATGCCATATCTCTAGTGCAGATATCATCCCAGTTCTCTTTCAACATGTCCCAATTAGAAATGAAAGAAGAAAAAGATAGAGGGGAGGGAAGGTCATTGAAAAGACTTCTGAGAGATTTCTTCTACTTTTCTCTTAAGTATCTGAAACTGATGCAACCTGTAGTCCCCAGCTCAAATCCTAATTTGTGACCTCTTGTCTTACTTTCCTGGTTCACTCCCTATAGATGGCAAACACATTATTCATTCGCTTAAGGTTTTCCTCTTGCCTTGTAACTCTTTAGCACTCTATACTCTGTCCTAATAAGTGCTCAATAAATATTAATTAGTTACCATTAGTAATTTACCTTTCTACATGCCAAGCAGAATCCTTCTTTGGGATCTTCTTACAGCCTTTGTGAAACTGTTGGTAGTCAGAAAATTTAACAACTCTTCTGAGCAAGTTCTATCATCTTGGGCAGAGGTATTTTCCTCCCAGAAACCCATAATCACTATGAATTTATTGTTCAATAATTATTACAGGAAGACTGTACTTTTATATGCAGCTCTATATAGATTCAGCCCTGTGAACATGTATTACATTACTACTCATTGTTGTGTAATCTAAAAGTAGGCTAAGTATCTATTGGTTTAAAAAATACCCTAAAATATAATTTTCACAGAAGGCATGTATTTTCCTGTCTGATAGCTATTTATATTTTTGTTTTATTGTATAGTGGCTACTAAACTAAATGAGGGGGTTGACCATAAAAACTTTGGGCCCATTTATAGTCATTGACATTGTTAATGAAACATTTCAGGATATTGTGATCCTTAAAGGCTCAATGTTCTATAAATACAACGAATTAATTTTTCAATGCAATTTTAAATCTTAGAAAATATCTACTGAGTATAGTAATTGATTGTCATTTATAAGCTTACATGTCATCTAATTTAAAAGAACTAATTGTAGCAGAATGTTATAGTTGTTTAATAATTTAAGGTGTGAGGGCAAGAACAATTAATGCAAATGGGGAAAATTGGACATCAAACTCATTTATTATTCTTCTTGCTCTATTCATCTGTTATCAACTGGCATAATCAGTGATCTAACGTGGTTTAATTACCATGAAGTCTACAATTTAGCTAATCAAAATTTATCATCTGTTCCTCCAACAAGGTAGAAACATTTTATAATTTGTAATTATGAAAATACAAGATGTACAATGTTATTTGTACACATTCATAAACATTCTATTAGTGTAATTTCTTTGAGAAAAAAGAGAAATTACCATTAAAAAATCTGACTTCTGGGTTAAGTATAATTTAAGAAAAAATAGTTACTTTTGAGAGGAAAGGAACTATTGTTTGATGATTTTTTTTACCTAGATATTTTGTTTGTTGTAGTTTCTTAAAAGACATTCACTTACAGTTTTAAATATTACAATTCTAGGATATGTGAAAAAATTGTATATAATGAACTTTGTAACTACTGATATTGTAAGAATAGGAAAAATAACATGAACTATTTTTTGAATAAAGTATTCTTGAACTTTTTATTTTTTCTCAGCTCCGTAAGGCCATTATAGATCATGTGTCAGACTCTTTCTTGGACACAACAGTTCCACTTTTGGTTCTCATCGAAGCTGCTAAGAACGGTCGGGAAAAGGAAATAAAAGAATATGCTGCGATATTTCACGAACATACCAGCAGGCTTGTAGAGGTAAGCGTGGTAGAACTTTAGGTCCAGGAGAATGAGGCTCTCATTCCCCATTTATGATTTAACTACAATCAGATACAAACTTTTGACAACATATTACAAATGAAGTAGATTTGGTCCTAGGTAATATGAAGGTGTATATATAAATACTATCAATCAGTCCACATTGGCTTGGAAAAGAAGCAGTTTATTTAGAAAGAGTTATGAAACTGCTCAATGTTTATTATTTAAATGCATATTTTATCGGAGTTACACAATATAATTGACTAAATGCAAACACGTTGTTTTATCCTTACAAATATTTTCTTTCCATTCTAGGAAGCGTCAAATACTTGATCTCATGCTCTTTTTTTTCTCCACCATATTTTTATGAATGTATTACTCCTTCAACCTTTCAAATCATATCCGACTACATAACATGACCGCAGAGTAAGAATGTATAATATACATGGACAGAGAGATCCATGAATAATCAAGTAGGGTAGTGGGTTGACTCATGTCCTAATAGGGGCCAGAGAAGACGATAAAACTATAATTTCCAATGCTTGGAAAATGGAGACACAGGAATGCCACAGGATTTTGGGAGCAGGGTGGCACTCATAATGCTGAAGGAGTCATGAAATGTTGGGAGATTTCCAGGAAAGAGATAATGAAATTCATTGTGTTATGGGTATCAACAACACAGCTATAGTGTAAGAGAGAGCTTGGATGGAAGAATTTCTAACACAGTGCTCACAAGGTCAGAAACAAGCAGCAAGAAGAGGGAAATGTGATTTACTGGATCCACATACCTGAGTTGATATTCAGCTGGTACTTATTAGTAAGGCTGCACCAGTTGTATGGCTGCTATCTATTCTGATTGTCAGTGCCTATGCCGTATTAGCTGTTAAATGTTTTGACTGCCACACCTTCCTATATCAGCCATGAATTCTGTGGTGAAATATGGTTTTGTGGATCAAATGCTTGTAAAACTTGTGAGTGAGAATTAGTTACCACATGAATTAGAATCACAGCGCTCAATGTAACATCTAATAAAGAAAACTTCTCTAACATATTTTGTGTGGATCCACTGGAAAGGAGGCTTTCAATGTAGCTAGCATTTGCACTAGAAAATCTCTTTTTGAATCCCAGTCTCCACAACTAAAAAATGAAAGGACTGGATGAATACATGTTTACTAATTTTAGTTCAACCCTGAAACTACTTCACCTCTAACTTTGAAATCTTCTTGGAACTTCCCAAGAACCCTGAGATAGAGCAACAGTTACAATTTCAATTGGCCTTATAAAGGTTAAAAAAAAAAAAAAAACCCAAACCAAGCTAATGAGATTGAGCTAATTTCCAGGACTACCATTTTTAACTAATTAATTCAATTATATCTTATTTTTCTAGTTCATACTAATTCCTCAAATATGTATTTACTATACCCATAAGAGGATGTTTTAAAAGGGCAAAATAAGCCAGACCCGGTGGCTCAGCCTGTAATCCCGCACTTTGGGAGGCTGAGGTGAGTGGATTGCCTGAGCCCGCAGGTTTGAGACCTGCCTGGGCAACTTGGCAAGACCTCATCTCTACATTAAATCAAAAAATCAGCTGGGCATGGTAGTGCATGCCTGTAATTCCAGCTACTCGAAAGGCTGAGGCGGAAGGATCGTTGGAGTCCAGCAGGTCGAGGTTGCAGTGGCCGGGAGCGGCCACTGCACTCCAGCCTGGGCAACAGAGTGAGACTCCAACTCAAAAAAAAAAAAAAAAAAAAAAAAGAAAAAAGGGCAAAATAATGGGTGCAGGTTGTAAAAGGCACATAACTAAGCATAGTTATCCCTAATAATAATTAAAGTTTTACCTAAAAATGTAATATCTAAGCTAAAGGCACACCAAATTATAAGAACAACTTTTAAAATGAGATCCTCTGAAAGTAAAACTTAGTTTCTACTGGTAAAATTCAATTTCTTTTTCTATTTCCCAGTTTTTCTCAGTTTAGTGTTTCTATGAAGAAGGGCACCTAGGCCAAATAATTTTAGAAAAAAAGTTCTGTCTATAGCTCAGCTTGGAGATTTTAAAGTCTTGAAAAATTCTGAAGAAAAGAGACCTTTTAATTTTAATTTAAACCAGAGTTTTCTTCAAATCAGGTTACCTCTCTTTCAAGAAACATTACTAAGGTATTACCTACAAGGTACACTTGGGAATGCTACCTCAAGTTATAATGGTGGTTTACCATTATGTAGATAGAGCTCTGAGAATTTATTTAAATATTCAAGAATGTGGGAGATTATATATTTTATGTGAATATTGAAAGAATAAAAGCTTTTGGGTTTATGAATACTGAGGGACTAAGGCTGGGTCATGTTTAACTCTGTATATTACCTTAACATATTTTAATGAGATTATACTAGATTGAAAGTGATATCTGAGATCCAGTTCTCACTCTGATCTAAGTCACTTTCAGTTCCAGTGAGCTTTTACTATGTGACAAATCATTCTCAAACTTAATAGCTTAAAATAATTTATCTCTCTTTAATCTATGGGTTGACTGAGCAGAGCTGGGCAAGTTTGCTTAAACTTTCTCCTGTGATTGCGGTCAGATATTGGCTAGGGATGGAGTCTGCAGAAGTTTTGCCTAGGCTGGACATGTGAAATGGCACATTCACATGACTGGAAGTGCAGGTTAACTGTCAGCTGGGGGCTTAGCTGTGGTTGTTAACTGGAGCACCAATACATTGCCTGTCTATGTAGCTTCAGCTTCTCACATCATGGTTATTAGGTTCTGAGTTGAGGAATCCCAAGAGCAAGCAAGAAATAGGAAGTAGGAACTGCCATTCTCTTAACACTTGGAGTCAGAAATTGGCAGAATGCTACTTCCATTTTATTTTATTGGTCAAAGCAATGACAGAACCTGCCTGGGTACAAGGAGAGGGGAATAGCAAAGTATCTGTGGCCACTGCACTTGTCTTCTCAGGACATCAATTTGCTTTATGTAAAAAAATGAAGATAATGTCTAAGGTCACTCCCAGTTTCTTACTTCAGTAATCCAAGAGATTTTTTTTTTCCAGCTGAGAGACTTCTAGTTTTCTAAGAGTTAAAGAAACAGGAGAAAATGAAAATGGTTTTTAAGTATACTGCTTGCACACTATTTTTTCTCTCTCATAATATATATGTGTATATGTGTGTGTATAGGTATGCGTGTGTATATTAAAAAACAAAAAACAAAAGCACTGCACAAATCCTCCAGAAAAATCCTCTTTTGAAAGGAGCTGCCTAATCAAACAACAGAGGAAAACATCATTAATTTACTACAAACATTGAGACAGAAGCGTCTGTGACAGAGTCCTGGGGAATAGGAAAGCTTAAATATATCAATTTCAGAGGACAGTGTGATTTTCTTTGTATAGACTGCTTATCAATCCCCTACTTTCTCCCACCCTACCACCCCCACCACAGACATGCACATATACCCATTTTATTCCCAAGCTGGGTAATTTAACACAGCAGGGCAGAAAGTCTTAGATTCTAAGTGACATAAGAAAAAGCTATTTTCAACATGTCTGTTTTGATACCTCAATCATGTTTGTCAGAGAAATCTCAAATCACTGAACTTGCTAAAGTTCGTTTTTAAAGAATTCCTATCAGATCTTTGAAGAAAAACTCCATACGGTTAAAGGTAAGGATCTCTCTCCCTGTGTGTCTCTCTCTCTCTTTCTGTCTCTCTCTCTCTCTTTGGGGGGGGTCAAAGTCTCACTCTGTCACCAAGGCTGAGTGCAGTGGCATGATTACCACAGCCTTCATCTCCTGAGCTCAGGCAATCCTTCTAACCCAGCCTCCTGAGTAACTGGGACCACATGTACATGCCACCATGCCCGGCTACTTTTTTATTTTTTGTAGAGATGAGGATTTGCTAAGTTACCCAGGCTGGTCTCAGAGATGAGGATTTGCTAAGTTACCCAGGTTGGTCTCAGACTACTGGGTTCAGTCCTTCTACCTCAGCCTCTCAAAGTGCTGGGATTACAGGGTTGAGTTACTACACCCAGGCCACTGAAACTCTTTAAATAATGCTTAACTTGTAACTTTTACACACATACACACACAGTCACACACAAAGAGTGGAACGAAACACAAAGCAATAATATGTTATTAAAAAATTGTGTTGGTAATAATTAGAAAGTCAAAAAAGATTTGGGAAACTGGAGAAAAGATGTGGTAATAAGTAGCAGAGCAGCCAACAAATTGAGTCTAAATATGTCTGTTCTCTGGTGGAGCCACATCTGAGGTCTCCTGTGTGTTATGATATAGTTTGGTATAAAATGATCATGGGTGAAAGGATCATTCACCTTGGGTACTGTGAGTAACTGGAGGACCTAGATCATTGTGGCTAATTTTATTTTAGTTATGCTGAACTGAGTAACTATTATACAAATATGTCTTACTTTGCGTATCCAAGTTACTCTGTTTTGGGATCCACAGAGTCACAGTGGAGAATGATAATCAGGAGTCAAGAGGTTGGCATTTTAAAAGTCATCATAACATAGTGATTAGCAATTAATTACAAATGTAATCATTGAATTATACTCCCCAATACTTTGATCTCACCCTGATGGCAAAATTAACTCTACTACTGCTTCCACCAATAATATCTACTAAATAGGAAGTTTTTAAAAATGAATTTTTTCTTAAAAATAAAAATACTCAGTAATGCTGGAGAGTAAGAATTTTATCTTTTATTTCCATGAGCATTCTCTGATAGCAAAGGCTATAGAGCTCATGCTCAATAAGTCTATATTGAATGTAGGAAAACACTCAGAACCACCAACTCATTTCACTTTCTCTCTAAAAAGTTGACTTCAGGAATTCTAGTAACTTTTCTTGAAATATATGCCTGCGCTCAGGTTATTGAGCACAGTATCTCCCTACTTTACTGCATATAAGTACTTTAAAATAATTATTCATAGTGGTACTAGTAAAAGCCATTGCAATTAATTATCAAAAACAGACAGAAGACACCCTACTCCAGACTTCCTTCAGAAGGATTTTGTGACAATTCAATAACATCTTTAAAGCACTTTGCTACCTCAGAGATATACTTTGTAACTTTAATGTGGTATTATAACTAGTAAACAGAAGAATGCCATCAAATAAATTCATTACTTATTATTCTAATGATTATTATGAGTATTATGGCTATGGTTTAATATTTCTCTAAAATTAATTTTTTTAAATTTTATCTTTATTTTTAAATCATATTACAGTTTGTTCTCAGCAAGGAAGTTCATGCTAAGCAGTACAATTGCTACCAACTAAAACAGTGACATTTCCAGTTTACCCCATGAATTTTATCATATTAATTACCATTAAATATGACAGTGTTAATGATCTAGGCCTGAAAATTTTCTATGAATTAGAGACATTTCTCTACGTGAAAAAGCTAGATTTATCAGTGCTTTGACTTAGTCATCAAAAATTCATCTAGCTTAGTGCACCTTATTTTATCAGGTTTCAAGGGAACCTTTCATCAAAAAAGGAAAAAGTGGGTGGACATTTAATTATAATACTTCCCTATAACCTACAAAGCTGATTGTTCCCACTCGCAAAATGGTGAGCCAGATTTAGCGAATCCCCAGTGCCAAGAGAGAAGATTTTAGAGGGGACTCTTGCTGTTTGCAAGAAGTGCAGATTGCTATCAGCTCTACTAATTTCTCTGCTTTTTGACAGGATGCTGTTCAAGTTTCACACCTTGCTTTAATTGGTCATCTGTTATCAAATAAGGAAATGTTTGATTATAAATAAATGCAACTTTTAGAGTCCCGTCCCATTCTTCCTCCTCCTCCCCCTCAAAAAGAAAAAAGAAAAAGAAAAAGAACAAACCCATACTTACACTGGTTCACAAACCAACAACTATTCTAAGTGAGCATCTTGGCAGCTCTCCTCTTTTAATGTGGAAGTGATGTTATAGCTAAGTCAGGAATGTTTTTGCTTATGTAGAACTGAGCACACCAGCTTGACTGCTTTCTCCCAGCGTCTTAATTTTAATGTTAAAAAGACACAGCTGAACATGACCCTTAAAAGCCTGATTTGTATGCACAGTGAGTTCCCTTCCATGTTTCCTTATAAATTTTCCACTGATGGTTTTTGAAATATAGGAAAGAAGTAGTGATTCATTTGTAGAAAAGTCAGAGCCTTTCTACAATCAAGTGTAGACATTTTCAAATGGAGTATTAGTATTTTAGAATTCAGTAGAGGGAGGAATCTTTGTGGTATTGAGAAGACTTTGGGAATTCAGCACGAAGTAAAAACAATAAGTTGAACCTTCAAAACTAGGCAGGAGCCGGGCTTGGTGGCTCAGCCTGTAATCCCAGCCCTTTGGGAGGCCGAGGTGAGTGTATTGCCTGAGCCGGCGGCTTCGAGACCCGCCTGGGCAACTTGGCAAGACCTCATCTCCACAATAAATCAAAAATTAGCCGGGTGTGGTAGCATGTGCCTGTAGTTCCAGCTACTTGGAAGGCTGAGGTGGAAGGATCGCCGGAGCCCAGCAGGTCAAGGCTACGGTGGCTGGGAGCGGCCACTGCACCCCAGTCTGGGCGACAGAGTGAGACTCCAACTAAAAAAACAAACAAACAAACAAAAACACAAAAAAACTAGGCAGGATTTGAATTTGAAAATCTAGAAGTGCAAGTGGAGATAACAGCATGAATAAAGATTTCCCATTTCTGTGTTCAAGGAATATAGTAGAAATTAAATCTAGATAGCTAGATTGGCAAAAGGATGAGGTGAGATAGAGAATTCCATCTAGAGCTTTTGTTTTTGTTTCCCTATCCTGACATATTGCAAGTAGAGCGTTCAACAAATATTGAAAAAAGTAGTGAATAAACAAAGTAGAATGTTTATTAATCCTATAGATAATCTTAAAAGATGGTGAACATAACAGTATATTGAGTATGAAATATGCAAATAGACTTAGGTTTAAATGCTGGCTAGATGTTCTTGGGAGAGACAATATTTCGTGTATCTGTCCTGTATAGGAGACACTCCACTGTAACATGAAGATAGTAGGATCTAATGGGATAACACATTAAAGGACTAATTGCTGCATGATGTGGACATCACTGCTCAGTAAACATTAGTCTTCTCTTTCCTTTTTTTAATTTTTTAAAAAATCTTATTTGTAAAGAGATCACCTGCATCTTCAGATACACTTGATAAACAATAAAATTTTTCTTCTGAAAATTTCACTAGATTAAATACAATCTAGTTTGTGGACCCTGGTATCCAACTTCTAATTTCAGATAAAAGTGTATTTCAGCAACATTAATAGGTCAAAAGTTGGCATGTACAAAGTCCCCTGCTGAAATTATGTACCCAGAGTTTTAACATATAATTAACTGATGTGTGAAACTTCTCTGAACCTTGAAACTGCTCAATATTATTCTCCATGATGGTATTTGGCCAAGAGTTAATAAGAAAACATACTGACTGACAATTAGCTGATGATGAGCAATCCTGGGTCTAGAAACCCCACTTCGTTTTAATCATTAACCTGATTATGCAATTTAGGGCTGATCTATTACTTTTAATCAATTCACTATTCCACTCAATTAAAATTATATATAATGTGTCCTTACAATGTACTCTACAGGGTCCATCTATAGTGATCCCTCCTGTTTCCATTTTTGTCTTTTGTGTTTTAAAACAAATGAGTTTTACTCCCCTGCTTAAGTCACTTTAGCAAATTACTAAACCTCTCTGGAGTTCAGTTTTATTATCTATAAACAGAAAATGGAAGATTAAAATAATCTTTTCTATTCCTGGCTTCCGAGGTTCTATAAATAAGAGAATAGTTTTTTTTTTAATTGTTTTTTATGTGTAGCTAACTAGATGATAAATGGAGGAGGCTAGTTAACCAGACATATTGAAGTAGTTATTTTATGGCTTTTATAGAAACAAAATAACCTTTAAAATAATAATAAAAATAAGAGAAAAATAAAAGAAAAATAATGGGAAAAATTACTAATCCAGTGTTTGTAAAGTACTTTATACTCATTACCTCATTATATCAGTGCTCACAATGATTGCGATAAATACCATATTACCGGTTTGCTGATAAGGAACCTCCAGCTGGGAGAAATTAAATAGCTTGCTTAAGATTTCACTGCTAATAAATGGTAGAGTAGGTATCAACAGGGTTCTGTCAATGCCAGAAATTAAAGGGATAATGGCTACACAATATATCTATCTAAAAGTAGAAAGTGAGTCCAAGTTTCATATGCTTAGTTCTTTAAACAAAGAGAAGAGATACCTTTCGGAATGTTTGTTTACAAGTGACCTATTTAGTGAATCAAGCTGCAAAAATTCTAAAAGTTGATTGCATTTTTTCTTATTCCATCTTCCCTAACTGAAGAAGCAGAAAGCTGGGAAGCACATACTTATGCCTGTGAAATCCTTCTGCATGCAGTCATTCTTTCTAACTCTTAGGTAACTGCTTAGCTATTGCTTAATGATTAGCCCGGATACAAGACCTAAGTAAAATCAGTCATCATCTTCTAATGAGAAAGTACAAATTTCCCACTTGTAAGTTGGTTGTTTGGAACGTGGAATTTATTTTGCCTTTTTAGTCATTGTTATGTATACTTTAACTTCCTTGCTTAATCTACAAAAGCCTATTGTATTTCTAATAGACTTGAGGAATTGAAAAGCATTTAGTTAGGAATATTCTTTTTAGTCTAAAATGCATTTATAAGTGGCCCTCCCTATCATTCAGCCCCCCCCGTCAGCTCTGTGTGCAAAGCATTCCTAAGGTGAGAACAGAAAATTCATATGCTTACAGTAGGTCACAAAGAAGTTATGAGTGAAAGAAAGGACTCGGTAAGGTGGGCATGTGATGAAATGAGTACATGCACGGTCTAAAGGAGTTGACCTTAACTCAGCCCCAGTCAATTATTGCTGTGCATAAATGCAGGTCTAGTGTTGTCAGGCATTCCAATTTTTTAAGAGGATCCAGAGATACAGATTTTAATGTAAAAACCTGTTTAGACAGCTAAATCAATCTAAAGCAAAATTAAAGCAAAAACACAATACCATCACTTGTGCCAATATATAATGCCAAGGACCACTGGTTTTGCAATTTCTGCTCTAGGGTCAAGTTTTGAAAGATAATGCTCAGCAAGATAGATTTTTGTCAGTGATGTATTTCTGGAGGTCATATGGGTGACAAGCAGGCATTTCAGTTATGTAGTAAAATGCAGGAAAGGAACATGGTTTGGGTTCCTTCCAGTTTTCTTTCCTGTGGTGATTTACCTTGAATTAGGAGGTGAATTGAAGAGAGTTAGGAGAACAGAAGAGAGAGATGAACCGTTTCCCCTATCTCCTCTGTTGCTTGCAAGCAATGTTAAGTTCAGGAGTAAGAAGGGGGACCTTGCCAAAAGACCATTCATAAATATGTTAGATCTAGCTAAATCTGTAGCCAAATATACCCAGAACATTCCTCTCATGAAGAAATTAATTAGGCTTGGCATTTTCTACAAGATTGAAATGTTAGATCTGATACTTTTTAAGAAATGCTCCCATCGCTGAAAAACAAAGTCAAACGTGCTCTGAACTCCATTGATCACTTTAGATTTTCTAAATCACTCTGATGTTTTTGTGAAATTATGCATTGAAGGTCCTGAAGAAAAGTAGAACATCCTTAGATGAAGGGGTCCAGCCCCTTGCAAGGGTCGTGAGATTTCCTGAAGGAGAGCCGGATAGGCGAAGGATGAAAACATTATACTTGTACACCTACTTCCTGAACAGATGACCATTTAATGTTATACCATTTTATACCATTTGTAAAGGGGCAAGACAAAGAAAATTCCTTCACGTACATATGCTTTAAAAGTTACCACCATCTAGCGGTCTTTAGAAGAAACGAATAAGCCAAAAACACTATCTACTTTCAGTTAATGAGTCTTTATCATAAAGTCAAAAATGATAGTTTTAGTTCAAAGTCCCGAATTACAGTCCTTAAAATGTTTCAAGAAAGTTCCCAGGTGCACAGTTCTTCATGTAGCAGTTTTTTTTCTTTTGGGCTTTTACGACCTTCAAAGTTTTGTAATCACCTTTCTTGTCCAGGTGTCTTCGTTACTTTTCTCTTATCCTGCAGTGTTTATTTCTAAAGAAAACTCAAAAGAAGCTTTTAATGACATTTCCCAGGCCCCCAAGGTTGCTTTCTGTATTTAGTTAATCATCATAAGAGTATCTAATTAGTATATTATGAATTCAGTGAAAACCCACTCTATAAACGTTTACTTAAAATTTAACTATAGAATTAAGTAAAAACCTTAACGATTAATCGTTATCCTAAGTCTGTGAAGACAGTGTTATAAATCACCTACATAACTCCTAGATAAGTGTTAGAACTTATAATGAATTCATAATGAGCTTACTATAAACTTGTGCTTCTATAAAACCTTATGTCTAAACACTAAACTGCATAATTCTAAATCAAATAAGGAGTGAATATACTAATATCATTTTTTATTCAAGCAATATCTAGTAACTTATAACCAGGTGAAAGAAAGCATTCTTGATGTGCTTCAGAGTTTAACCCTTGCATGTGTTAGAAAAGGCCAAGCGGCATAGTGGGAAAATGGGAAAATGAACCATGACATTCTCAGGTTAGGTGTGAGTACTTCGCATAAACATGCCATTTTCTTCTTCCACGACTGCACAGAATTTCTTTAGCTGCACCAAACAGCAAAGGTGGAAGACAGAAGGGCCTCAGCTTCCCGGGCTCACCCTGGGGCCCGGGGTCTTTGGCCCACCAGGACCCTGTCAATCAGGTGGACCTCCAAGGCCGGCTCCCAACATTTAGAGAGTCTGACTTTTGTGCTTTGAATTAGCTAGTAACATTTCAAATTATCTCTTTTTTTATCTTCTTCTTTTTGCTAACATCTTCCTTTCACTCTTTTACTCTATTGGCCTAGTGAAATTATTAGTTATTGTTGCCAGAGGAGGATGTTGCTTTATATTTTTCTTTGCTAGCAATATGATATTCAGAGTTTGCATTATGTTTACCATCTATTCCTCAAATAAATGTCTTATTTTCATTTTGCCTGTGCCAGGTACAGGGGATTTAATCATAGAAGAAACATCGACTCTGCCCTTTTGGATCTTACCACTTAGAAGGAAATAAAGTAAATGGCCATGCTGTGTGGTTATAATGAATAATGATGAATGAACAACTGGGTCCCATGAGAACAGCTGTGGGAACTGAGTTAGTTTAGGGTTTTTTAAAAAAAATTCAATTTTGAGGAATTGGGTTCTAAACTATAAACTGAAGAGGACTGGATTTGGGGGTTAAAGTCTGAATTAGGAAAATAAGAGGTGAAATAAGGACATTTTAGAGACAGAAGGACTGGCCCAGGTAAACTGAGGAATAAAAGTATGGATTTCTGTTTGTAAATCAGTACTTGTTTCTCTGATAGATACCCAGGAGTAGATTTGCTGAGTCTTATGGCACATGTATGCTTAATTATAAGAAACTACCAAACTATTTTAAAAAGTGCTAGACTATTCTGTATTCCCACTAACAATGTATGATAATTCTAGTTGCTCCACATCCTTGACGATTGGTACTGACAGTTTTTTGTGTCTGCCATTTTAATATTCATGTAGTGTTATCTCCTTATGCTTTCAATTTGCATTTTCATAATTATTAATGATATGAATATATTTTTTACAACTACATTATTGCGATATAATTCATATATCTTACAATTCACTCATTTAAAATGTACATTTCAATTGTTTTAAATATGTTTACAGAGTTGGGCAATTATCACATCAATTTTAAACATTTTCATCTCCCTCAAACTAGGCAACCACTAATTTACTTTCTGTCTCTACAGACTTTTCTATCCTGGACATTACATATAACTGGAACTATACAGTATGTGGTCTTTGTGATTGTTTTTTCACTTAGCATAATGTTTTAAAGTTTCATCCATGTGTAGCATGTATCAGTACTTCATTCCTTCTGAAAGCCAACTCTGCTGTATAGCTATATAGATATACACATTTTTATTTATCCATTCATGAGTTGATAAACATTTAGACTGCTCTTACTTTTTGGATATTATGAATAATTCTCATGAAAATTTATGTATAAGTTATTTTGTAGACATATGGACCCATAAACATATAAAGAACTCACAAACAATAGTAAAATAAGCAAATAAATAATTCAACTAAAAATAGGTAAAATATTTGATCAGGCATGTCAACAAATAAAATATATAGTTTAAAACAAGCACGCAGAAAGATGCTTAGAGAATTAGGCTTGAAAGTGAAATAAAAGGTATCTAAATTAGAAAGGAAGAAGTACAGCTATATTCTCAGGTGACATGATCTTGTTTACAGAAAATCCTAAGAAATACAACACACACACACACACACACACACACACACACACACACACACACACACACACTATGACCACAAGAATGATTCTATTTCAGATGCAAATCCACTATATCGCTTCTGACTAACCCCAAGTCTGGGAATGCCTCCAAGACATCTAGTTGATATATTACTCTTTATGTAGAAACACCTATTTGCTGTGAGCTTTGCCTTTCTTCCAAAACAACCCTTGGTGTTATTGCATACATTGTAACCTGTGGTGCCTATAGTAACCTATACATCCTTCCAGAGTAAGTATACTTCTTCCTCGAGTTATAAGTCCTAGGTCTAAAGGGTTGTGGTGCGGAGAGCTACTTGTCTTGCAGTTGCCCAAGACCGGCTTCCATCTGTCAGTTTTCCCAATAAATCATCTTTTACTGACAAACTGTATTTGTAATTTAGAAATATTTTCTCTATGTCTATGATTTGTATTTCTAATCTTTTCACAGTATCTTGTTTATGGCAGAACATTTAATTTTGATGAAACCAAACTTATCAATATTATTATAAAAAGATTTTGCTTTTATGTTTTGTTTAAGAAAACTTTGCCTCACCCAGAGTTACAAAATTGTTCTTCTATGTTTTTCTAGAACTTTTATAATTTTAGGGTTTAGACTTAGGTTGTATTCCATTTTGAGTAAATTTTTTTATATATAATGTGAAGTAGGGAGGTCAAGTGTTATTTATTTATATAGTTATTGCATATGGATGGCCACTTGTTTCAGAAATATTTGTTGAAAAGATTATCATTCCTTTTTGAATTATGCTTGCACCTTTGTCAAATATAAAATATTAATCAAGCCGGGCTCGGTGGCTCAGCCTGTAATCCCGTGCCTTTGGGAGGCTGAGGTGAGTGGATTGCCTGAGCCTGAGGGTTCGAGACCCACCTGGGCAGTGAGACCTCATCTCTACAATAAATCAAAAAATCAGCTGGGCGTGGTAGCGCATGCCTGTAATTCTGGCTACTTGGAAGGCTTAGGCGGAAGGATCACCGGAGCCCAGCAGTTCGAGGCTGCGGTGGCCGGGAGCGGCCACTGCCCTCCAGTCTGGGCGACAGAGTGAGACTCCAACTCAAAATATATATATATATATATATATATTAATTGGCCTATATGTTGGGGTATGTCTCTGATCTCTCTGTACTGTTTCACTCATCTATGTGTCTACCATTTCTCCAATACAAGATTGTCTTTAAAATTTTACACTAAGTCTTTAAATCAGTCTTGCTTTTGTTCTTATAACTTTGTTCTTCTTTGAAAAAATTATTTTTTCTACTCTATATCTTGTTTTCCCATATCAATTTTAGTATGAACCTGAAACACCTAAAAACGTATTGTTAAGACTAAGACTGAAATTGCATTGAATTACTGTATCAGTTTACAAAGAATTGACATCTTACCAGCATTGAGTTCTCCATCCATGAACATGAACATGGTATGTCTCTCCAATCATTTAGGCCTCCTTTGCCTTGGTTTTTTTTTTTTTTTCTATCAATATTTTGATTTGGTGACAGATATCAGGTAGTAGTTTTTAAGCACTCAAACATTTTAAATCGCTAAACATTTTAAATAAAAAAAATTGCGGCTGGGTGTGGTGGCTCACACCTACAATCCCAGCACTTTGTGTGGCTGAGACAGGAGAATTACTTGAGCCCAAGAGTTTGAGACCAGCCTAGATCACATAGTGAGACTTTGTCACTACAAAAAATATCAAAAATAGCCAGGGGTGGTGGTGAGAACCTGTAATTCCAGCTACTTGGGAGTCTAAGGTGGAAGGATTGCTTGAGCCCAGGATGTTAAGGCTGTGGTAAACTGGGATTGTACCACTGTACTCCAAGCTGGGCAACAGTGAGACCCTGCCTTTAAAAATATATATGTAAATAAAAATAAAAATTGTCACCTATTTCTTATACTAAATAAATTCATTGTTAGCTTTTGAATTGATTTTGCAAATTTATGGGTTTTCTTTTTTGTGTGGTACACTTAAAAAATTCCAGGAAACTTCCTATTAAATTAGCTGATTTGATTTATTAATTAATTTAAGTAAGAAGTTTGGTGCTGCTTTTAAGACTAAAACTTGTAAAAATCTTAGAAGACAATATAGTCTAACATAGAAGGAAAGAGCATAAAGTCAGGCAAACAAGTCCTGACTCTGATGTCATGTGAACTTGAGCAACATAGCCTCTCTGACTCCAATACCATGTGAACCTGAGCAACTTGCTTAGTCTTTCATTCTTGCTTTAGGAAGATGGAGATGATATCTAGTATAAGCAAAGCCTTTATGAAAATATCTGGAAATACAGTAATATTGCAATAAATATTAATCTAAAAAACCTCAGATTCTCAGAATAAATATAATTGTCTTTGTCTGCTGATGACATGATTATATATGTCAAAAACCCAAACCACCGAGAAAAAAAATCTCCTCTGTAACTAATAAGTGAATATAGCAATGTTACAGAATACATATATGATTAATACACAAAAGTTGATTGCTTTTCTTTATACTAGCAATGAACAGGTAGAATTTGAAATTGAAAACACATTATCATTGATATTAAACTCTCAAAACTGAAATACGTAGGTACAAAATCTAAAAAAAAATTATAAGAGGAAAACTGCAAACCTTTGGTGACAGATATCAAAAAAAGAACAAAATAAGTGAAGATATTCTATATTTGCATATAGGAAAACTCAATGTTTCCAAGATGTCACTTCTTTGTAATTTGATCTGTAGATTCAATGCAATCTCTATCAAAATTCCAGCAAGATACTTTGTGGACATTGACAAATTCATTCTAAAGTTTATATGGAGAGGCAAAAATGCAAAATAGTCAACTTAGTATTGAAAGGGGAGAACAAAGTTGGAGGACTGACACTACCTGAGTTGTGATAATGAAGACAATGTGGTATTTGTCAAAAAAAAAAAAAGACCAATACAATAGAATAGAAAGCCTAGAGAGAGACCCACGTAAAGATAGTCTATCAACCTTTGACAATGGAACAAAACATTACAGTGGGACAAAGATAGTCTTTTCAATAAGTCAATTAATGATGTTGAAGCAACTTGACATCCAAATAAAGAAAAATGAATCTATATACAACAGCCCTTACACTTTACACAAAAATTAATTCAAAATAGATCATAGACTTAAATATAAGACACAAAACTCTAAAGCTTCTAGAAGATAACATAAGAGAAAACCTAGGTGATTTGGGGAGTGGCAATGACTTTATAGATATAACACCAAAGCCATGATCTGTGAAACAGTTAAAATACTGAACTTCATTAAAATTAAAAATTTCTGTTCTTCACAAGCAAATGTCAAAAGAGTAAGAAAACAAAACCACAGACTGTAAGAAGATATTTCTAAAAGACATATTTGATACAAGACTGTTATCTAAAATATAAAAAGTACTCTTAAAACTCATCAATAAGAAAACAAATAATCCAACTAAAACATGAACAACAACCTGAATGGACATCTAACCAAAGAATATATACAGATGTCAAATAGGTATATGAAAAGATGTTCAATACCATATGTAATTAGGAAACTGAAAACTAAAACAATGAGATACTACTATATATCTATTTGAATAGCCCAAATCCTAGTAACACTAAATGCTGATAAGAATGTAGAGTGAGAAGCAATGTCATTCATTGCTGGTGAGAATGCCTAATGGTATAGCCACTTTGGAATACTGTTTGGAAGTCTCTTACAAAACTCATCATACTCTTTCCATAAGACCCAGCAATCACAATCCTTGATATAACCTAAAGGAGTCTAAGACATGTATTCACACTAGAACCTACACATAGATGTGCAGCTTTATTCATAATTGCCAAAATATTGAAGCCATTAGGATGTTTTTCAGTAGATGAGTGAATAAAAAAACTGGGATACATCCAGACAATGGAATATTACTCATCACTGAAAAAAAAAAAGAAAAAAGAAAAATGAGTTACAAAGCCATGAAAAGACATGGAGGAAAATTAAATGCATCTTACTAAGCAAAATAAGCCAGTTTGAAAATGCTACTTTCTGTATGATTCCAACAATATGATATTCTGGAAAAGGCAGAACTATGGAGGCAGTAAAAAGATTAGTGGTTGCCAGGGATTAGTGAAGAGAGAAAGAGATGAATAGGCAGAACATAGAAGATTTTTAGGGCAGTGAAAATTCTATAGGATACTACAATGGTGGATACATGTCACTTATATATCTGCCAAAACCCATAGAAAGTACAACAGGAGTAAATTCTTATGGAAACTATGAACTCTAGGTCACAGTGAAGTGTCATTGTTCAGTGGTTATAATAAACGTACTACTGTGGTGCAAGATATACTACAGTGGGGTAGGTTATCTATATGTAGGGACAGAGAACGTATGGACACTTCTGTACTTCTTACTAAATTTTTCTGGAAACCTAAAACTGCTGTAAAAATGAATTTAATTAAAAAATGAATTTAATGAACAATTTTACTAATTATGAATCAGTTTATTCATTTAAAGAAATCAATGTAAAATGACTCTAGTGGTGTAAAAGAAATGCTGAGACAATGTCTCATTTAAGTTGTTTTATTAGTGAAAATTTGTATTTATCTCTGGTCAACAGTTGATTATTACTTCAATGTTCTTTGTTTAAACTTTATAGTCAAATCTCCAGGATATTAATTAGGAGCTGTAGTACCTCTGTCAACTAGCAGCATGTCAGATATAAAATATACCTAGGAAAGCAGCCACAAGGAGACGTTTACACGTAAATTAGCAGATTTATATGATTTCAAAAATTCAACAATTTTTAAAAACATTGGTAAGAACAAGAACAGAAACATTAAAGAAATAGACTCATTTTTCAAAAAGGTAACCTTGAAAATGACTATGGAGTTGCTTTTAAAATTTATTATTTTATTTTTTTTAGTTGGGGGTCTCATTCTGTCATTCAAGCTGGAGCACGGTGGCACAATCATGGTTCACCACACCTTGACATCCTGGGCTTAAGCGATTCTCCCACCTTGGCTAATTTTTTTCATTTTTAAATTTTGTTGTAGAGATGAGGTCTCACTATGTTGCCCAAGATGGTCTCAAACCTCTGGGTTCAAGCAATATTTTTCCCTCCTCAGTCTCCCAAAGTGCTAGGGTTACAGGTATGAGCCAGAGAGCCCAGCTAGAATAGTTTTTAAACCCAGAAACACACAAATTGATTTGACATCTTTGTTTTGAAAACTTTGAAGACTTTTAATTTCCAGATTCATACATTTTCTATTATCAAACTTTTCCAATTTCCAAAGCCCCTGTGCAGTTAGATTTTCTTGCTTTGGTTTGGCATGAGGTAATGCTGACACCTTTGACACCAGAGATGAGTCAATGAGCTCTGTGGCAAGAACTGACAGCAGGAAGCACAGTCAGCAGCTTTCTCTAAGAAATGTACTGTCACTATCAATTCTGCTCTTTAGGAGTTTAAAGTCTTATCAGTATAAGCATCCCATTTGACCTATGAGTTTATGCCAGTGGGGAAAAAGAAATAGCCTCATTGTGTATCTAATTTTATTATTTTTATGGTTTTTATAAACCCTTTTTAAAAAGCAAGAGGAAGATAAATGAGAAAAAGCATAGGGTTCACCCAGGATTCATCTATGTCTATGCTTGTTTCTAGAATACCTTCCTCCCTAAGAACTGTAGCAGAACAACCCACACCAGAGTAGTTATTCATCACAGGTCCAGGAGCCTATGTTTTTGGAGTCCTGTTTTCTAAATCTCTCAGTATATGAAAAGCACATTTTCATGACTAACCTACATGCAGTTTCTGGAATTTGTGGTCAATCTTAGACATTTCTGCAGGGAGCTAATGAAGATTAGACCTGAGTTATGACTTGCAGATAGCTAAGTGATGGTGCATTGATCAGTTTTCCATATATCAATTTATGTTTAGAAAATTTACAGCTGTAAAGTTACCTAATGAATTAAAAAGGATTGTAGTAGTGCATTGTGAGTGTGACCTGCAGGCAGTTTTACAGGAGCTAGAGACGTATCATTCAGTGGTATAGTCATTATTTAAATGAAGATTTAGCAAAATTCTACTCACAAATGTGTCCACCATTAGCCATTTAGTCCTGAAGAATTTCCAACTTATTTATTATTTTCCTAAGAGTAGAAGGGATTACTTTGACCTTGTTAACAGACTGAATGTCTTTTTAATTCAAGATATTAACATACAGGAAAAAATAAAAAGCATTAAAGTATAAGACTATACATACTTTCTAAGCTTATAAGCAATATTCAAGTGATAGAAAGTCTTAAAACATTTGAATTAGATTCTATTCCTAACTCTCTTATTGGACTTGGATATTATGCCTTCACCAGCCTTGTATTTTCATTGTGCTTTTAAACTGCATCTTATTATTGAAATGAATATTTTTTTCTCTTAGAAAATTGTTTGAGATTATTAACCAAAAATGTATAAAATATGTCATTAATAATCTCTTATAATTACAAATCCCAGTTTTATGTTGCTGTACCCCTTTTTTCAGCATGTGCATGTGTGTACTTACACATGTGACACATATACACAGGCCACACACTACATTCATTTTCAGCAGCATATAAAGATTTTTAAAGCTGTGAGTGCAAACTTTTAAGAATTGACACTATTGAGATAAAAACAGTTGTGCAAAATTTGACACTAATTGGGTTCAAGTCTCCTTCTACCTCCGTTTTTGTGTAGAGAAACATAAAAATTACTCCCCTGTAGTTCTCTATGATAGTGACTCTGAGATGTAATCACTGTTATAACCTCTTTGTGATTCTTTTTCCTCAAATGCAGAATGGGAGTAACACTATGCTACAGAGTAGTTGTGAAGATAAAATTACAGGGTTAATGCAATTTAACCATATGTGAGGACTCAGAAAAGGAAAAATAAATTATGCATATAATGCTTGTAGTAATTCTATCTGTGTAAGTGCTTCTGTGTGCCAGAAAATGTTACATGCATTATCTCATTTAGATACTATTTGCCTTGTTTTATAGAAGGTTAGGAATGGTGAATCACTTTACCAACATCACACAGGAGATGACAGAACTAGAATTTGTGCTAGGTCTAAATTGATCCTAAAGTCCACAATATTTATTTTTATTTTATTATACCTTTTATAAAAATATGGCCTTGAAATCTATTTCTCTTATATTATCTAGTATTACTTGTTAGCATTTGCTTCAAACAGCAAAACCAACATTGTTACATCTGATTGGACAGAAGATAGGCAGAGAGATGGACTAGCTTAAAAGATGTTCTAGTTTTCATTTTTTTGTTTTGAAAATTAGAAAATTAAGGAGCATGCCAACAGTATACAGTTAGTTGATGGAAAGGAACTATCAGATCTCATAATTGTAAATGTCATTAATATGACTCATTATGTTATGCCTTATAATGGAATGGTTTGTCTTTTCTCTCCAGTTTTGTGATCAGTACTTAAAACAAATGACTTGTGCATTACATACCATTAGAAACTCCACATATGAGACATTTAGTAGCCATTCTATAATTGTTAATTTAATTATTAAATGCATGCAGACACTTACGGAACACAGACTTTGCCAGCAAGTCTGGTTTTATTTGTGTTGGTGAACAGACACTTTAATCCTTTAGATGATTGGTGCATCTTGATTATGTGTTTTTAAAGGTTAAATGCCAACTGATTAGCTTGTTCTTTTGTGTAATTTTTTATCACATTTAGTGGTTGGCCCAGTGTAATTATAGAATAACTAAATATGAGGTAATCTGGACTTTTTACATCAACTTTTAAAATACTTATAATCTATGTGGATATTTTGCAAATGACAAACTTGGAAAGGTATGACTTGAAGATAATAAATAACATGATGCAGTGTAAGGAAAGCTACAGACCTTGTTATGACTGAGGACTAGGTATATGAATGACAATGTGGTAAATGAGAGTCATAAAGTGCTGAGGGTAAAACTGTCTGTGAACGAGTGACTGAGTTTGTGCCAATTTATATAAGATAACGAATTCAGAGTCTTAAATTGTGTTCTACTTTTAAAGAACTTTTGTGTTAATGTGGTTAAAAAAATTCAGTTCCTACAATATTGAAAAAGATATTTCAAAGGTTATTAAACAATCACTTGGGGGTGTTAACTTCTAAAATATTTTATTACAATCTATTTCTCAGTATAAAAAAACAACAACAACAAACTTAGACCTCCTAAAGACAAATGATTATATCTTGGATTCGGAAATAAACTCAAATGAGCAATTTTATTTATTGAAACACAAAAGAGACTTAATTACACTGATTATTTTTCTCTTTGTCATTTGATAAGCATTTTATTTTGAGGATATACTATAGATATTACTTATAGTTTATGAAATAGTACTTGAGATTTTAAACAAGCCAAATGAACCAAATATATATTAACGCTATCTCAAAATAAAGTCAAATATTTAGTATATAAATGCAAGGCAAATAACTTTACTAACCTCTCAGTAGCCAATGATCATCAGATAATATCTAGAAAGAGGTGATATGGAACAATGGAAAAAGAGCAACCCTGAATCACAAGACAAATATTCTGTCTTCATCCAAATCCCCTAACTAATTGGCTGAGTGATCGTGACCAAGTGTTAACCTTTTCATTAGGTAAAGATAAGGAAATGAATTGTCTATATAAAGTGTTACTAAGCTGGGCTCGGTGGCTCAGCCTGTAATTCTGCGCCTTTGGGAGGTTGAGGTGAGTGGATTGCCTGAGCCCGCGGGTTCGAGACCTGCCTGGGCAGCAAGACCTCATCTTTACAATAAATCAAAAAATCAGCCGGGTGTGGTAGCGTGTGCCTGTAATTCCAGTTACTCAGAAGGCTGAGGCGGAAGGATCGCCGGAGCCCAGCAGGTCAAGGCTGCGGTGGCCAGGAGTGGCCACTGCACTCCAGTCTGGGCGACAGAGTGAGACTCCAACTCAAAAAAAAAAAAAGTGTTACTAGCACTAACTTAATATACTTAATTCTATGATCCAAATAAGAATGTTGTGTATAAATGACACGGTTTTATGTCCTCCATGATAAATGACTTCTTAATTATTTGAAGGAATGGCATTTTGGGCCAATTCAAATAAATAAAATCCAGTAGTAAGAAGAGCTAAATAGACAAAGTAACAAATTTACCACGTTTGCCTTTGCTGTATCCAGATTATCTGTGAAATCTGATTAGTGATCCAAAGTTTCCTTTTCCAGCACGGAGTCAGTTCATTTTAGAAAATGATAGGTCTTTTATTTTAATTTTTAATTTTGAAGATGGGGGGTACAATTCAGGGTTAGGTATACAAATGTTCATTATGCAGGTACCCTTGTTGATGAGGTATGCCCTCCGTCATTGGTCTTAAAGAATGCTTTGTCTCTGTGATAGTCACTTTTCTGGAGCCTGGAGCCCTCTCACCTATAATTTACTCTCTCCCTTCCTTCTTCCTGCTCTTCCTTCCCTTTCTCCTCCTCCTTATCTTTATGGTTCTTATTTCTACTCTTTCTAAATACATTATTCATGAATACTTTTTTATAAATAACCAGAAGCACCTCATGCCAGACATTTTACAATCCAGTTGAGTGTACTATAGCTTTTTGACAGCAGAAATAGAAAAATCATGCATGTTCAAGAATGCACTTTAGTATTTCTCCAAAATAGCTTTAGTCTATTTCATATTAACCACAAATGTCTCATTTTTTCGGGAACTATTTGCAAAATCTCATATTGGGGGTTAATTTACGTGTATGGAAACTTCTACATTTAAGTAAAAAGTCATATCCTGATGACTGTTTGTTTTAAGTGTAAAGAGTAAATGTTTATAATCTTATTTCCTAACTCCAGGGGCCTGTCTTTTTTAGAGATTAGGAGTTACCCTGTATTTAAACAGATACAGTGATGCCTATTCACATTTTAAATATCTGAAGAAAACTTATAATTTGGGCTTATTCCTGTAAAATACACACATCTTATGTAACCAACACAACTGACCAGTGTTTTGGGTCAGCCTGGCATTTTGTTGTCCCTCTGATCATACCATGAAAGTAAATGCATTTTTGGCTTGTGTGGACAATCCTAAATCGTATATCCCATAATTTAATTTTATACCCCCTTATTCCATATCAGTGAAAATGATACAGAATATCATTTGGTATTTCAGGTAGTACTCTAAATTCATGTGTAAATGATAGGAAACCAGGGATGGGGAAATGTTATAAAATACAAACTTACTAATGGTAGAACATATTAGAAAGGATAAAAATAACACATATCTATAAAGGTGAAATGTCAAACACAAAAATTGAGAGCACCAGAAGAGGAGCTTTTGTGTTAATAATTAGATATCTTCTTTCTATATGAGAAAATCCTTATAAACATACAATCAGAGACCATGCAAACACTCTCATTCAAGGTGTTGTAAAGGAAGAACTCATGTATCATGTAATGAATTGTATTAAATTATCCTGAAGGTCTCTTTCGACTTTGAAACTCTGAATTTGTGTTTTTTCAGTCCTCAATTTACATGACTGTTCTAAATGGGAATTACCCTTCTTGGTACAGCCCTATATAAGCTACTCTAAGAAGCCTCCCTTCACTTTTCCTGATATCAAACATTTTCTTCCACAGTACTCACATGGTACTTTGATAATGTTTTTAGACATTGAATTTTGACTTATCCTCTCTCTATACAACGACAGATCTCTGTTTTTCTGTCCTTGGAAGTTTGTCTATGCATTTTTTTCTCTTCTACTTAGCAGTTCCCCATCACAACCTATAAAAAGCCCTCTTTACTTTCAAGTTCTAGTGCTAGAGTCTTCCCTCATCTACATCTGAAGACATTGCTTCTACCTCTTAAATCTACTGACATATAAATATTTTTTTAATTAAAAATATTCTAATCATAATTTATATTTTATTACAGCAGTGATCTTCAAAGTTAGTGTGCATAAGAATCACCAGAATGGCTTTATAAAACAGTTTCTTTGGAGGGTTTGTTCAAACAAAGCTTCTGTTTCACTAAGTAGGGTTAAGTCCATGAATACGCATTTCTAACAAACTCACAGATTATGCCTGCAATGCTTATGAACCACTTCTTGAGAATAATAGTACAATTTAGATAGTAAGTTTCTCAAAGTTCAAGGCAAGATTGTTTTTTTCCTCTATATTATTACAACTCCAAAGATAATCCAGCACCAAAGTTCCTTTTTCTGGGAAAAGTCCAGTGAATAAAGGGCTAAAGTCAAATAGAATGTAATTATGTTCATGTTCTAACTCAGAAAACCCTCATAGTTGATAATTTTGTAATGACAAAAATGAAAGGCAATTCAACTGCAAAAATGAACTTGTTTGTGTTTATGACAGCAGCACATCTGAAAACTACTCTTTCCACACAAAATAAAGCAAAATATAGAAAGCAAAAGAGAAATGACAGAGCTTATTTTATTCCATTTAAGTGGAACTGCCATGAGTTGGAAAAATCTAAATTTTTAGTTCCTAAGAGAACTAGGAGAAAAGGGTTCCTAAGAGGAAAAAAGAGGAATAGTTTCATGTATAAAAGAAAAATTATTAGAAAAAATAGAATATTACAATATAATCATATAAAGGTAATGAAAAATTCATTTTTTGGAGTTGAAACATAAAACTTTCCAAACCTAGGGAGTGTATGTCCCGGAGCCTCACAGATGCTATGTCAGTATAGTAATTCTCTATTTGTTGTATTTTGCATGGTCACTAAGAACCTATTCTCACCACAGCCTCTAGTCTGAGTTCTTTTATTATTGAAGTATATGGTAGTATTTTTGTTGACTGAATGAAGTCTCACCATAGCCACTCTCTTTTTTTTTTTTTGAGTTGGAGTCTCACTCTGTCACCCAGACTGGAGTGCAGTGGCCACTCCCGGCCACCGCAGCCTCGACCTGCTGGGGGCTCCGGCAATCCTTCTGCCTCAGTCTTCCAAGTAGCTGGCACTAGAGGCGCACGCTACCACGCCCGGCTAATTTTTGATTTACTGTAGAGATGAGGTCTCGCCAAGTTGCCCAGGTGGGTCTCGAATCCGCGGGCTCAGGCAATCCACTCATCTCAGCCTCCAAAGGCGTGGGATTTCAGGCTGAGCCACCGAGCCCGGCACCATAGCCACTCTTAAGGAAACAGACTATTTCAAGACATGGCCAGGACTAAACAGTAACACCATTTTTTTTCTAAACAAAGTCCCCAGCTCTTTTTTAATAACTTAAAGCAACAAATAGTAATAGAAACACAGTGACCAACAGTTCTGCTCTAAAGGCATGAATCCCCAAAGGATCAGAATCTGGTCAGTCAGGAGCAAGCACCCTTTGTACTCCATTCCCATGTTGTTATCTTGGACATGCTTATTGTACTCTCAGGAAGGCTTTGTTCTTCATGTTTTTGTACAAGTAGTCAGAAATTATAATTTTTTGTGTGTCTTCTTTAGCAACATTCTCAGACATGCGCATATTTATGTGTGTATGAGAACAATACACACATGTACAATACATACATATATTGTATATTACATATACATTATACTTTTGGGCTGATTTTATTTTTATATTAAGAACTTTTTATTTATCCTCCATTAAAAACAAATTTACTTCAGATCATTATGGCCAGAAGTACATTTGGAAATTAAACAGTCTTAACAATGTACTTTTGATGGTTCTGTTAGAGAACAAGACACTTTGCATTTTCAACTAGCTTTATTATAACTATGCTTATCTACATAGGCGATAATTTAAAAATAAAATTAATAATACAATTTTAAATGAAAATATATAATACATTTTAATTAAGTTGCTACCTTTGGATGCTTAATTCACCCTTCCTTACGTGCCCATGGAATACCTATAAAAATACTCACTAATGAAGCCGGGCTCGGTGGCTCAGCCTGTAATCCCGCACCTTTGGGAGGCTGAGGTGAGTGTATTGCCTGAGCCCGCGGGTTCAAGACCCGTCTGGGCAACTTGGTGAGACCTCATCTACAATAAATCAAAAAATCAGCCGGGCGTGGTAGCGCTCGCCTGTGGGTCCAGCTACTTGGAAAACTGAGGCGGAAGGATCGCCGGAGCCCAGCAGGCAAGGCTGTGGTGGCCGGGAGCGGCCACTGCACTCCAGTCTGGGCGACAGAGTGGGACTCCAACTCAAAAAAAAAAAAAAAATACTCACTGATGCAAAGTTGAAAAAAAAATTCCAATCTGCGATTGGCCACTCCTTTAAGAAAAATTACTGTTAATTAGTGATTCTCAAGTGTGCTGCCTAGAGCAGCCACAGCAGCATCACTTGGGACTTATTAGGAATGCAAATGATCAGGCCCTACCTTAGTCTATTATAAGTTTGAGAACCACAGCTCTAAATACAGAAGAGATAGAATAGGTTGATAAGTCATTAAAGGGAATGGGAAATGTGTTCCACTCCTCCTCATTCTTGATCCTGTATTCAGAGATTAATAGTCTTTGTGTATATCCAGAGAATCTGGTGCTAATTCCAGGTCTAAGGGTGACTGAGATGACTAAAATTTATTTTCTATTCTCCTCCATATGCCCAACCACAATCAGAATCATTCTGAAAATTGCAGCTTCCATGATACAACATGGTCAAAAGTGAAAATGTTTGGGAAAAACACACAACACGTTAGATGAAGTAACTTGTAAGTAGAACAGAAAAACACCACGATTGTGGGAAAAAAAGGAAAAGAAAAGAATTTCAGACTGCCTAAAATTATCCAAAAATAAATTCAACTTTTACTGAAAGAATTAGGGAAGCAGGAGAAGATACAACTTCAGTTAAGCTGGATTTCACTGACAAGATTAGAAGGGAAACATCTGGATGTACACGGATAAATAGTGATAGAAATTAAAACTACATACACCAATTTGCATGAAACATGTTGGGCTTGGATAGAGATGTCCTTGTTCAAATCAATGAAAACCAAACTATAAAAAGAGGCAGTAATGTAAGAAGGATTTGATGTCTTCATATTGCAAAATAGAAATAATTATTTGGGGAATATATTTTTCCAGAATGTGTATCCCTTCTTTTTGATAAAGGATCAGAAAACATCAATTCATAGAAGATATGAGAGATGATACAAAGTGATCATTTGTGGAGATACAGGTTATGAGTATAAGAAATCTGAGATAGTGCCGGGCTCGGTGGCTCAGCCTGTAATCCCGCGCCTTTGGGAGGCTGAGGTGAGTGGATTGCCTGAGCCCGCGGGTTCGAGACCCGCCTGGGCAGCAAGACCTCATCTCTACAATAAATCAAAAAATCAGCCGGGCGTGGTAGCACATGCCTGTAATTCCAGCTACTTGGAAGGCTGAGGCGGAAGGATCGCCGGAGCCCAGCAGGTTGAGGCTGCGGTGGCCGGAAGCGGCCACTGCACTCCAGTCTGGGCAACAGAGTGAGACTCCAACTCAAAAAAAAAAAAAAAAAAAAAGAAATCTGAGATAAATGGGAAAATCAGAAAAAACAAAAATACACAAAATTTATAAAAGTATTCATTGGTGGTGGTAAAAAAAGAAATAGTAAGTCATGAAATCCAGTCAGTGACTTAAAGACTTAACAACTTAGAAAAGTTCACTAAGAATGCAGATCAGTCAAAGACATAATAGATCTAGAGGAAAGAAAAAAAGATAGTTAACTGACAATTTGGGGTAATCAAAACAAAACAAAATGGCCAAAAGATTAATAGATCTAGAGGAAAGAAAAAAAGATAGTTAACTGACAATTTGGGGTAATCAAAACAAAACAAAATGGCCAAAAGATTAATCAAAGTCATACTAAAAAAACTATTTTCTGACTTAATAAGGTTTTGACTTTATAAGATTGAAGGGATCACTATGTTTCTTGGAAAGCAAATGAAAAAGACCTATTCCTAGAATATACTGCTAGATTTTAACAATTCTAATAATAAAGTCATATCCTTCAGTGCAGGGAAGGAAGGGATGTTACCTAAAAGGCAAAAACATTAAGCTAGACTCAAATTTTGTACTGTAATAAATGCCAGAAGAAAACCAAGGCATTTATATGAGTGTCATAGAAAAGAAAAATATTACATTTCCATAATTATACATGTAGACATTTTGTCATTTGTATGTGAATGTTTTTGAGCACACAAAAGATATAAAACATGTCACTGATTAATCATTTTTGAATACTTCTATTTAAAAATATTCTCCAACAAGTGAAAAAGATGAAGCAATTTTGGCAACTAAAAAAATGAATATGTAAGCCCTGGTATGGGCATGATTCCAGTTCAACATAAAGAACAAATAAGAACTTTTGTGCAAAAGTAATCACTGAATACATTGCAAATGTTAAAAAAAATTCTAGAGAATATATGATGATTTTGGTCACCAAACAGTAATAATCAATATCTATAATCTCAATATATTTTTGAAATACTGGAAATCAAAATCATCTAAAAATTAAACAAAATTATATGTTTTTCATTTTACACTGGTTATATTTGGAGGACAGGCCAATATTTTTGTATTTTTCTTAAATTGCCTATTCAGAAAAAGTGGTTCAAGGATGTGTTTGAACACAATATGATATATAAAAGTTTTGGTCTTGTATCACTAAAGAAAACTAAACTAACAATGCAAACATACCATATAAATCCAAACTTGTCAGTCATAGTAATAAAGGCAAATAGATTTATCTCCCCAGTTAAGTTCAAATTTTCAGATTAAGTTTAGAAAATATAAATGTAAAGTGTTACTTAAAATCAAATAAATGTTATTTTTAACCTTTTACCAAAACAATTTTAAAATATCATATTGTAAGCCACCATAGCAACATGAATCTATTTGAAAAGTCAACATTTGTAAGGCCACATTTCTTTGAAAATACTGCAGTAAAGCTGTAAATTAATTATGCTTATTAAATAAAATAAAAACAAACATACAGATGATTTAAAATTTAAGATTGTAAATATCTATTAGGTCAAATGGGAAATAACTATAATTTCATATTTTTAAAAAGTTTTTACTTGTATGTAGTTTTAAAAATTAGATCATCAAATGTCTGACATATTTATAAAACAGTACTCAGTGGCATAACTTTATCCTTAAACAAGAAAGATGGAACATAAATAAAATAGGAGTTCAACTTATTGTGATAGAATAATATGAAATTGTATCAGTCACTTTTTACTAGGTCACCCTACATGACGAAATGCAATCTCAATAGCTCTGATAAATTCTTATTTCCCAGGAAGTTGAATGAGAGAGGGTGGATGGTGGTCAGGTGCTGTGACACAGGTGGGTTGCTGTCTGCTTTACACATCTTCTATTTCTGGGATGCTGTCTAGAGGATCACACCCTTAACATGGATTGTATGTTCCCAAGATAAGGGTCAAAACACAAGACACATGAAAAGGGACATATGGAATGCTCCTTAAATTCCCTGACCCATCACACACCTCTTCTACCTACATTGTTTTACTGAAAGCAAGTCTTATGGCCAACTCTAGGACAATGGAACAGGGAAATTACTCTGCCCACAGTGAACCATGGCAAGACTTCGGAGCAAAGGAAGAATTGTGAAGAAATAAAAATTTCTTCTTGAATATCATCTTCAATTAAAAAATAGAAGAAGAAAATTGAGGAAAAAATGATCGATACGAAAGCAAGAATTTATTAGAAAAAAGTCATCAGAAGAATGGAAATATAAATCAACCCTTGTTATTTAAAATGAAAATAGACTCACCCACAATGAATTAAATAATAGATATAATATATATAAAGTTACACATATTATCAATTCAGATGGAAATATGTTTGCAGAGTAACTTTTTATAAATATGAAAATACTACATACTACAAAATCTGAGCACATTTGAAGGTTTCAGAAGAGATTTTTTGAGAAAATATGCATTACCATAATTGAACCAAGAAGTAAAAACATTTCTAATGTGCCACTTGTCATGAATAATTTTAAAATGTAATCAAATAATTACCTCCAAATAAGACTTTCACCCCAAAGATTTTAGTCTTTTAAAAAAAATTGATTTTTTCCATGCTATAAGATTTGTTGCAGGGCATGCAAAAAGGTGAAACACTACCAATCATTTATGTGTCAGACATAATCCTGATAGCAAGGTTGACAAAGATAACACAAAAGTGATCATTATAGAAGACATTTTCTCTTTTTATAGATGGCAAAATTCAATAGGTGAATCAAAAAACATTTAGAAACGTCTAGCATTGCCTAGTCTGTAATACAGAATAACTTATCTTAGTAATATGTAATCAAGAAAATATTGTTTTATCAAGAAGAGATAAAATTCAAAACAAATATTTAACCAAAAATGTTTATAATATATATTTCCAGCTTGAAATGTAAAAAAATCATTCTCCACCAGCACCACCAACAAAAAACTATTGGGATATATACAAATAAAGGAATATTTTCTTAACATGCTAAAAAAATCAGTCATATTAACACTAGCAATGGAGAGTCTTATTGGCTATTATTTTGTATAGTTCTGGAAGTTTGGCTTCTGTGCTTAAGAGTAGAAATAAAAAAGATAGCTACTGGATTAAAAAAAAACAAATTATTGTGTGGTATCCAGATGGTATATGTACATGAGAAAAAGAAAGATATGAGAGAATTAAGCAAAACTTTTTGGAATTAGTAATAAAATTCAATATATAAACAACTACTTTTTAAAAAATCAATAGCTTTTTAAAAAAGAAAAGAAAAGAAATGTGTGGAACTATGTAACAAATACCAGAGAAATCTATCAGAATTAAGAACAGAAGGAAAGAAGATATGGGTTAATGTCTTGACATAAGAAATACACCACAATCAGCTATATAAAAATTGTACATTTCTGTACATTGAATATATCATAAATAAAATTAAGATCTAATTATATCTGGGAAATATTTGCCATAAATATTGCCAAGTATAAAGCTCATATTTTTGATGTGTATAGCATGCTTAAAAATAAATTTATTAATTAATTTTTTTATCGGAGTTTATTTCACACACAGTAAGCTATTGAAAAGAAACCCCAAAACCAGATTTTTTTTTCCTCTTTTAATTTTTATTTTAAAATTTTGGAGTATAATTCAGGGTTAGGTATACAAATATTCATTTTGCAGGTACCCTTGCTGATGAGGTGTTCCCCCCTTCCCCAGGCAGATATTGACTACTGTCAATCTCACCTCCACACACTCCCCCCCTACAATTTCCCACTACTGTAAATCCTTTCCTTATAGTATTACAGTAGTTGTTCAAGATGCACTTACGAGTGAGAACATGTGATACTCAGCTCTTTGTTTCTGTGAGAGATCACTCAGTATTATAAACTCTAATTCCATTCAGGTTGCTGCGAACTTCATGATTTTGTTTTTCTTTAGGGCTGTGTAATATTCCTGTGTATATGTACCACATTTTTTTATCCAGTCCTCTTTTGATGGGCAGCACAGGTGGTTCCATTTTCTTGCCATTGTAAACAATGCTGCGATAAACGTATGTGTGCAGGTATTTTTTTAATAGAGTGATTTGAGTTCTTCCGGGTATATTCCCAGTAGGGAGATTGCAGGTTCATATGGAAGGTCGATTTTTAGAACTTTTAGAAATCGTCACACTGATTTTCACAGAGGGTGTACTAGTTTACACCCCCACCAACAGTGTAGAAGTGTTCCCTTTTCGCCACATCCCCTCCAGCATCTGTTATTTTTTGAGTTATTGATGATGGCCATTCTGACTGGATTTAGGTGGTATCTCAGTGTAGTTTAAAATTGCATTTCTTTGATGACTACTGAGGGTGAACATTTTTTCATGTGTCTGTCGGCTGCTCGTATGTCTTCTTTTGAGATGTGTCCATTCATATCTTTTGCCCACTCTGTAATGGGGCTGTTTGTTTTTTGTTTTCAGCACATTTGAGTTCCTTGTAGATCCTAGATGTTAGGCCTTTGTCAGATATAGAGTTGACAAATTTTTTTCCCCAGTCTATGGGCTGTCTCCCTGCTCTCTTGTTGGTTTCTTTAGCTTTGCAGAAGGCTGCCAGTATGATAGGGTCCAACTTGCCTACCTTATCTCTTATGGCATGGGCACTTGGGGCTTTGATCAGGAATTGGTTGCCAGTTCTAATTTCCCTAAGAGTGTCTCCTGCATTTTCTAAGGTTCTTAGTTTGAGATTTTACATTTACGTCTCTGATCCATTTAGAGTTGATTTTTGTGTATGGGGATAGATAGGGGTCCTGTTTCAACCTCCTGCATATGGTTAGCCAGTTTTCCCAAAATCATTTATTGAATAGGTTCTCCTTTCCCCAGTAGTGGGTGGTGTAGGTTTTGTTGAAGATGAGTTGGTTGAGAAATTGAGGTTTTGCTTCTGGAATCTCAATTCTATTCCATTGGTCCATATGCCTGTTCTTGTACCAATACCAGGCTGTTTTGATTGTTGTAGCTTTATAATAAAGTTTAAAGTCTAGGAATGTGATACCTCCTGTTTTGTTTATTTTTGTTGGTTTTGTTTTTTGTTTTGTTTTGCTGAGGATTGTTCTGGCTATTCTTGGTCATTTATGTTTCCATATGAATTCCTGTATTGTTTTTTCTAGGCCTGAGAAGAATGTTGCTGGTAATCTGATGTGTATTGTGTTAAATCTGTAGATTGCTTAGGTAAAATGGACATCTTAACAATATTGTTTCTGCCAATCAATGAGCATGGAATATTTTCTCACTTCTTTGTGTCATCTTTGATTTCTTTGAGCACTGTTTTGTAGTTTTCATTGTAAAGGTCTTTCACATCTCTGGTTAGGAAGTTGCCAAGTTATTTTATATTTTTGTGGTTATTGTGAATGGAATTGTGCTTTTTTATTTGGGTTTCTGTTTGTCTTCCCCAGTAAGTAGTCTGGTCTTTTTCTCTTGCTGCCTTTAGGACTTTTTTCCTTTTATACCTACTTTGTTTAAATGAATTACTATGTGTCTAAGAGTTGGTCTTCTCATTTGTTGTCTCACATGAGTTCTCTGAATCTCTTGTGTTTGAATGGTCACATCACTGAGGAGATGAGGAAAGTTTTCTTGAATAATTTCATGGAATGTTTGTTCTAGGGTGGTCTCTGTCTCTCTTTCTGCCTCAGGAAGTCCAGTTACTCTTAGGTTCGACCTCTTGAAGTAATCGATCATCTCTTGAAGGTTTTGTTCTGTCTTTTTAAGCTTCTTTTCTATGTTTTTGACAGTTTGGTTTAGTTCTATATTTTGCTCCTCAAGTTCTGAGATTCTTTCTTCTGTTTGGCTAATTCTGGTTTCCATGCTTATCACCCAGCTAATTTTTTGATTTATTGTAGAGATAAGATATTGCCAAGTTGCCCAGGTGGGTCTTGAACCCATGGGCTCAGGCAATCCACTCACCTCGGCCTCCCAAAGCATGGGATTATAGGATGAGCCACTGAGCCCGGCCTTTTCACAGTATTCTTTACTGGTGTTATCTCAGTTATCAACTCCTTCCTATTTTCCTCTTGTCACTCCTCAATTCTTTTTAATCTCTCTATTAATGTCTTGACATCTGGATTTGTAGTTTGAGACCAGTCATTCTAGGGACTCTTCATTGTTTACATTCTGAAATCTGTTTTCTCAGTGTCTGACCTTCCAGGGATCTGTAAGAGACCCATATTCTTCTTTTGGTTTTTCTTCATTTGTGTAGATTTTCCTCCCCTGCCACTCCCCCCCTGCTTCTTTAATTTTGTTTTTCAGGGATGGTGGGGTTGCTCTTACTTCTTTTTGCTCAGTCTCCTATTCTTCCTTATGTGGTTCCTCTGGCAGTGTTCACTTCTGAAGCTGGACTGTGGGTTGGGGGCTATACTTTTTGCAGTTTTGAGATTTAGTTAAGGGGGAACTGTGATTCAGAATCTATTTGCAGATTCCAGAATCCACCGACAGGTATATGGGCACCCTGGAACCCACTTCTCACTTCCATTCAGTGGGGGTTTAGGTTTGCTCCCTGGAACAAAATGAGATAAGAAAAAGGAAAATAATGGAAGAAGGAAGCAGGGGGTCAAAAGGAAGGTGGAGTGAGAGAAGAGTAAGGGGGAAAACAGAAAGACATACCAGCTAACAAATGAAAAGAGACACAAAGACAGAAAAGAGAGGGAAAAGAATCCTAGAGCATACAGGTAATCACACAAACACCCAGTCCTACAAAATCCTGCCTATTGATGTACTCTTCCCTTACACAAACAGGAAATCTAAAGAATAGAAAGAAGAAAGAAAAAAAATCAGTAAAATAACAAAAGCAAAGCAAGTATGAAAATGTTATCAAAACCAGAATGAAAGAGAAAAAAAAAAAAAACCTAAAACAGAAAACATCAAAAGTAAGGAAAACTCAAAAAATAAAAATAAAAAATATAAGCAAGGAATCAGACTGGCTCTGAGGTCCTTCCTGTATGTTCAGAATCCCTTTAGCTGTGATCTCTAGCCTCTTCCCTCTGCTCTTATTGCAGGCAGATAGGTTTATTCATAGTTTGGTTCAGTTGCCGCAGGCCTACTTTGGAAGGGGGGGTGAGTCAGTTCTGGGTTCACTTGGCTTGCTGCCTGTCAGGTCTGCCACACAGATCTGAGTTGTCTGTGTCAGATTCAGCCTGGGGGAGGGACTTCTGTCTGTCCCACTTTGATGAGATTACCTTAGGCAACAAGTTGGAGTCTGCACTGAGTTGGGCAGGGGGGACAATGCAAATCTCTGCCTGGTCCTGGGTCAAAGAAAATGGTTGCTGTGGCGGCGCCTAAGCAGGCATGGACTCCTTTCCAGCTTTCCCTATCCTCTCTCTCCACTGATGAGATCTGGGACTACAACTAATCAGTTGTGACAGGTGGTGTGGGCCAGGCACCAGGCAATGGGAATCAGCTGGTTTCCACAGGCTTTTCTCAGGCACGTTCCCACGAGCAGCAGAAGATCCTGCAGGAGATCTTGTGAGCCGCACTCCAATCTCAGGGCGGTGGAGGCTTGTCGTCGCCCTCAGAGGGGGGACCTGGGTGCATACACCCGAGTATCCCCTCAGATGAACTTTCATGCTCCCACCAGCCCAACGCCCACTCACTCAGAGTCTTTATGAACACTTGCCTTCACTGAGACTCTTATAGTTCAACCTGTTCATTGCCATCTTAAGCTTCTCCCCCCCAGATTTTTTTTAAAGAAAGCAACACTGTAAAAGAAAACAGATGTGAAGGAGCTTTTCACAAAGCACCATACATTAATTACAAATACAGGAAAATCTTCAAACAAGCATGACATTCTGTCATTTTCCTAACTCACAAGAAAAGTATACATACACCTGAGTAAGCTGTACTTTATGTCTATGCCTGAGTGAGATAATTGTTAGATGGTGTGTAATTTGTTTCAAGCTTTGGGGAATATCCTTTAACATATACATGAAGCAACTAAAAAATATATATTTTTTATTGACTCAGTGCTGCTACTACTAGGAAAGTGTTAATCACAAAGATGATCATCTTATTTATAATCTGCAAGGAGGAAGAGTAAGAAAAATCATGGTATAATATAAAATATGCAATGCTGCCATTAAGGGTTTTCTGCAAAGTTTGTGATAACATGAGGATAAATTTAAGAAAAAACAGTATAATTACAACTTTAAAAAATGCTACACACAAGAGAGAAAGAAAAGAGATAAACAAAATCTGAAAGGAAGTTTAAAAAATGTTAGCAATATTTGTTTTGGGGAAGAAAGATATTTGTTTTCCTTCATTTTTATTTCTAAATTTTATTTAAAGAACATATCTTACTTGAATATAATAAACAATATTTTTTAATATGACTTTGTTCAGGATACACAGCCAAATAGATGGCTTGTCCACGGAAAATAGTCTGTAGTGCTAAATTAGAGGAAAATTGTTCCTCCTTTGCTAAAACAGTTTTAATAACAATTTACGCAAAGGGTGAGACCTAGCTTTTTCTCTTATAGCTGTCTAGCTTCAAGCTCACAGTTGGCTGTTCAGTGTATTTGTTAAGGGAATGAATAAGTGCCCTGTCTAGCTGACTCAAATCTGTGGAATATTTTGCATAGACAACCTCCCCAGGCCCCCTACTGGCATAGGAAAGGAAGAGACTAACCTGGCAAACTAGAATCAACTGTTTCCCTGAAGTTAAACTCCAGATGTTATAAGCAGCTGTTATGAATTTTATTTAAATTTAATCTGGTAGCAGAGTTTTGTTATTATTAGTTTGAGCCTAAGAGCTAATTTTCTGAGCTTTACAAATCATTTTAAAAGGAATATTTTATCTTATTTAACTAAAAACTGTTACATTTAAGGTCACGTCAACTGAATCCTAGCCAGTTAAGAAAGCTCAGACGTCAGGAACATACATTTTTAGTACTCTTTAGTGGGGAATGTCATCATGAAATGTTTCTTTCCTAATATAGATTAACCTAGATAAACCATATTGGTGGTAAAGGGCTAAATATGTTCAGTTTCCCCCCCTTTTCCATAGAACAAGCATGAGCAAAATACCATAATAAAGTGATGTTTTAGTTAGGGAAAATGAGGTTTATATTTTACTCTGTTTCAGAAAGCTAAGTTACAAATTTTTCATCAAACTGGTTTTTCAATATTTGTATAAATTTGAAGAGTTTTGCAAAACAAAATGCTGTTATAGGCCCTTAGCTATTAACAGCTTTAGAAGCAATTTACAGGTAAAATGGAAATGGGAGACTTAAATGCCAGGGTTATGTTTAAAAGCTGAGAAGAAAAAAAAAAGAAAAGAAAGGAAAAACAAAAGGAAGGAAGGGAGAAAGAAAAGGAATGAAGGAAGAAAGAAAAAGTAAGCCAATGGGAAAGTCACCAGTATTCACCGAAGCTTGCTTTGACTTAAATGTGCTAATTGAACTAAACCAAACTGTCTTGTCTCCCAATACATTAGCAATATTGTTATTAAAAGAGCACCTTCAGTTCCAGAGGGTAATGACCTTTTTAATTGAACTTGGGCATTCAGATTGCTACTGAATAGTAGTGAATTTAAATGCTGAATTCAAATGCCAGATTTTTCTACTAGTAAATGTGCAGCAAAGAATCAAATGTGAACTGCCCTAGCAATTTGCTCCTGTTTTTATATATGCCTTTGTTTGGATTTCAAAGAAAGAAAAAGTCTATTTAAAAATTATGTTTGACTGGCACTTGTCTGATCCACAGTCATTAATTCTTCAGAAGGAAAAAAAATCTTTGAAAAAATTTAAACTTACCTTGCAACAATCACTATTTATATTTACCTAAGGCCTCTTGTCATCTATATCATCATATAAAGATGAATTTTTATATAGATTTAACCAGAGCATTTTTAAGACCCAAAAGATAAGTTACTGAAACAAAAACACAAAAATTCCAAGCCTCAGTGGCTGAGACAATATTTGTAGAAGTTTATTTTTCTCATATAACAGTAGCAAATGAGTACGCCAGATTAGTAGTGCACCTGTTCCACACAATCACTCAGGGTCTTAATCTGATTGTGCCTCTGTCTTCTTCACCATGTGATATCTAAGATCACTCTGTTTCTCATCATTTCAGCCCATAAGAAGGAGTAGAGGAATGTGGAAATGACAAGGCAGGTCTTAAGACCAGCAGTGCCACATGTGAATTCTTCTTATCTTCTTTTGAAATTAGTCACGTGACATTCCTTGGAGACTATGAAACATAGTGTTGCTGGCAGCCACTTGCAAAAAAAATCTATTGCTAGTAAAGAAAGACTGGATTTTATAATTAGCTAATAACTCTGTCACTATGTATAGACAATGCTGTCTTCTACTTTCTTATGGAACATCATTTCATTAAAAAAGACCGTTCATTTAGTGAGGAATAAAATGTAAGAACCCTATGACTCATTAATTACCAAATTTTGTCACATAGATACAATAAAGTTTCAGCTTAAAAAAGTGACCTTTTCATACCCAAAATAAATCTACAAACATCTTCTGTATCACTTTTGAATAAAAAGCTTTATATTTGTATATAAATCTTCATACCATAATTTATCTTTCTTCTAAATTTTGTTTAAAATGTTGCCTATCACTTAGCATGCCTTTGTTAATGGTTTCACATATCGTTTTCTCTTCTTTCTCCATAGAACTTACAATGGATAAGTTCATGGTATTACCTAAGGTTATTGCTGAAGTAAACATTCCACTTACTAAAATTCCTCTCTATTTTTAGCTATGTTTTATTTCTTTTTTTTAGACTCATCTTACAAGTTGATTGTTTTTTAAAGAATGATTTCTCAAAAACAGGTCTTACACTAGGAGGATGGTGGCAAAGCTAGTAGGACTGTGTGAGACTCAGTGTGCATGTGGAAGTGTATGGAAAATTTTAAGTATGTGTCTGTAAGTGGGTGTGTGAGTAACTGACTGAGTGGGGACTCAGGAGCAAGTGGCCAGGACTTTCCAAGTGAAGCAGCTGGTGATACATCTGCTCTCCTTGGATTCTAGTACTGCCTGGGGTGCAGAAGCTGAGTGCCATTTAAAAAAAACTCAGCAAAGCCTTTCAAGAGAAGAAGCTGCTGAGAGTGATTGTTGACTCCAGGCTCCGTCTCACCACCACAGTGCCTGGCCAGACACCAGTAGTATGAGCAGTGGAGGGAGCACAGCAAGAAAGACCAGAAGCAGAGTCCCACTGGAGAAGAGGAAACAGGCACCCTGCTACCATCTTGAAAACTGGTCAGGGAAGTACTCTGGCTTGTTCATCATGGACTGACAGACCCAATCTCTGTGACAGCAGGTTAACTACTCAGGTGTTGTTTGTGACCCAGAGGGAATATCCCAAAAGCATAAACTCTGGAGGGACAGGACAAGTGCTGAGTCTTGGGCACCCCAACTCCTACTCTGATTCAGCTGTGGGACAAAGGGTGTGAACAGAGAAAGATGTAGAAGACCTCAGAAGAGATTAGTGGTCACCACCCTCCACCTTATTTGACCCTCAAAGCTACAAGAGACTGCAAAGCTTCCCACACACAACTCTGTTTCAAAATAGAATAAATTCAGAGCCCTGATCAAGGAAGAATAAAGGGCTGAGAAAACATCAGAAGTGAAAGCCTCTCCCATGGTCACTGAATAACAGAACTAAAGAGAAAAGAGATCTGTCACAAATGAGGAAAAATCAATGAAAGAACATAGGTAAATCACAGTGTAACAAAGAAAAAACATCTGAAAAATCAAACCTCAGAGCCCAAACAACAGAAGTCACCACCAGCTGGCCTCAGAATACAAGTGGGATTAGGGAATGGGTGGAAAGAGTGAATATGACTCAAGAAACACAAGATGAAACACTAAAATTACTTGTAATGGAGATATTGTGCATAAAAAATTTCATACAGGAAATAAATAAGATTTCAAGCATGAAAAGCAGAATTAATCAGAAGAAAGAATTTCAGAACCTGAAAACCAAAACATGGAATAACCCAATCTGTAAAAAATACATACAGAAAACTAAGAAACAAAGAACAAAGCCTCCAAAAGAGGTGCTATTATATTAAGAGGCTGAACCTATGCCTGATTGGTATCCCAGAAGAAGAAAGGGAAAGAGAGAACACCTTGGAGCAAGTATTTCAGGAAGTTATCCGAGAAAACTTCCCCCATCTCACCAGACATGTGACCATCCAAACCCAAAAGATACAGAGACCCCCCCCAAAGACATCAAGTGAGAAGACAAACCCCAAGACACATAGTAATTCATGTACACAAAGTAGGTACAAAAGAAAAAGTCCTAAACGCAGCAAAGAGAAAGGTCAGACTACCTACCAGAGAAAACCAATCAGAATAGCAGCAGGCCCATCTGCAGAAACACTATAATTAGAAGGGACTGGAGTCTAATATTCAAAGTTTTCAAAGATTAATAATTTTAACCAAGAATTTCCTACCCAGCCAAGCACAACTTCATCAGCGATGGAGAATTAAAATCCTTCCCAGACATCCAATCCCTAAGAGATTATGCAGCTTCTAGACTAGCTCTACAGGAGATGCTTAAAAAGTATTACACACAAAAGGAGGAAAAAAAGAATGACCACACACTTCCCAAGAGAACAGGAGAACACAGAATCAACAGAGAATACATCACGACTGCAAACTTGAAAACACACACATACATCAACCCAAAATTTGAAAGAAAACAAACAAGCAAAGAAAAAACTTTATAAGAACCTCATGACAGGGATAAACAATCACATTTCAGCCTGAACATGAATGGACTAAATAATCCATTGAAAAACACATAATGAAAAACTGGATTAAAAACCATGACCCAATAATTTGCTACATCCAGGAAACTCATCTCACAGCAAGGGATGCACACAAAGTTACAGGATAGAAAATGAATTTCCAAATGAATGGATCACAAAAGGAGGCAGGAGTCACAATCTTAATATAAGACAAAACAACCTTTAATCTATCAAAAAATTAAACAAGACATGAAATGACACTACATAATGATAAAATGTTCAATCCATTAAAAAGAAATATCTATTTTAAACATATATGCACCCAACACAGGAGCACCAGTGTTTATAAAGCAACTACTAAGTGAACTAAAAAAGGATATTAGCTCTAACATTATTATAGCCGGGGACTTTAATGCCATGCTAACAGTCCTAGACAGATCATCAAGGCAAAAAAAAAATCAACAAAGAGTTCTGGAACCTCAACTTTACACTTGACCAAATGGACTTAATAGATACCTACAGAACATTTCACCCAACAACCACAGAATATGCTTTCTACTTATCACCACGTGGAATGTACACCAAGATCAAGCACATCCTCAGCCATAAATCAGGCATAAACAAATTTCGTAAGATCAAAATACTGTTATGCACCTCAGACCACAGTGGAATAAAAATAAATAACAATATCAAGAAAATTCTCCCCAAACCTACAAAGACATGGACCCAAACCCACAAAGACATGGACACTAAACAGCATGATGCTGAATGATTACTGGGTCAACAAAGAAATCAAAGCAAAAATTAAAAGATTCCTGGAAACAAATGAAAATTAAGAAATATCTTACCAAAACCTCTGAGATGGCAGAAAAGCAGTAATAAGAGGGGAATTTATATCTCTAGAAACACATATCAAGAAAATGGAAAGCTCACAAGTTAACAGCTTAAAAAATTACCTGAGGGAGCTGGAAAGACAAGACCACCAAAACTCTAACTTTAGCATAAGAATCTAGATCACCAAAGTAAAAGCCTGAATACAGGCCATAGAAGACAAGAATATTGTAGAAAAATATCACCAAAACAAAAATGCTGTTTTCTTGAAAGAATAAACAAAATTGATGGACCCCTAGCCAGAATGACCAAGATAAAGAGAGAAAAAGCCCAAATAAATGCAAAGAAAATGCAAAGGTTATCAGAGACTACTATGCATTCCTATGTGGAAACAAACTTGATAACTTAAATGAAATAGAGGACATTCCGACATCACACAACCTCCCAAGGTTGAAACAAGAAGACACGGAGACACTAAATAGACCAATAACAACTCAGGAAATTGACTCCATCATTAGAAAACTACCTACAAAAAAAACCCTGGACTAAATGGCTTTCCAGTGGCTTTCTATAGAACATACATAGAGGAGCTGATACCAATCCTAGTGAAAGAATTTCAGGCAATTGAGAAAGATGGAATTCTCCCCATCATTTTATGAAGCTAGCATCACAGTGATACCCAATCTCGGTAAAGATCCAACAACAAATAAAGAGAACTATATGCCAATATCCCTAATGAACACAGCTGCATAAGTTCTCAACAAGATTCTCACAAATTGGAATCTCAAAAACACATCTCAAAAATCATCCACCAGGACCTAGTAGACTTCATCTTTGAGATGCAGAACTGGCTCAACATTTGCAAGTCAATAAATGTAATTAAATACATCAACAGATATAAAAAAAAAGAACCGCATGATTATATCATTAGATGCAGAAAAAGCCTTTAATAAAATTCAGCATCCCTTCTTGATAAAAACCCCTGAACACCTAGGTACAGAAGGAACATACCTCAAAATAGTAAGCACCATCTACGATAAACCCACAGCCAGCATATTGTTAAATGAACAGAAACTAGAAGCTTTCCCCCTGAAAACCAGAACAAGACAAGTCTGCCTATGTGCACCCATCCTGTTCGACGTTGTGTTGGAAGTCCTAGCTAGAGCAATTAGACAAGAGAAGGAAATCAGAGGTATCTAAATAGGCAAAGAAGTTAAGTTATCCTTTTTTGCTGATGATATAATCTTATACCTTGAAAATCCAAGAGAATATGTCAAAAACCTCCCTTCACTGATAAAATACTTTGACAGTCTCAGGGGACAAAATAAATGTGCAAAAGACAGTGACATTTTTATACTCCAACAACAAACTGGCAGAAAAACACATAAAAAGCACAATCCCATTCACAATAGCCACAAAAAAATGAAATACCTCAGCATCTTCCTAGCCAGAGAAGTGAAAGACCTTTACAGTGAAAACTACAAAACATCATTTAAAGAAACCCAGGAAGACACAAACAAATGGAAAAATATTCCATGCTCACGGATAGGAAGGATCAACATTTTTAAGATGTCCATTCCACCAAAGGTATCTACAGATTCAATGCAATACTCATTAAATTACCAACATCATTCTTCTCAGACCAGGAATTGACAATACAGAAATTCATGTGAAAACATAAATAACCACAAATAGCCAAAACAATCCTAAACAAAAGAAGCAAAGCAGGAGGTATCACATTTCCAGACTTTAGACTTTACTATAAGACTACACTAATCAAAGTAGCCTGGTATTGGTACAAGAACAGGCGTATGGACCAATGGAACAGGATAGAGATTTCGGATGCAAAACCTCCAACTGTGCTGCTCATCAAAACTAGACTGGAAAAAAAAACCAAAAACATGGTACATATACACAATGGAATATTACACAGCCATAATGAAGGGCAAACATTTGGACTTCACAGCAACTTGGATAGATTTAGAGTCAATAATACTCAGTGACCTATCACAGAAACAAAGAACAGAGTACCACATGTTCTCACTCATGTGGACCCTGAACATTTACCATAAATCTATAAGAAAGTGATTGGCAGTAGTGGATTAATGCTGGGGTTGGGGGAACACAGCATTAAAAAGGATATCTGACCTCAAACCAGGCAAAGTGGGGATATCTGATCTCAAACCAGGCAAAAGGGAGCCCAAACTCAACCTGTATGTTGTCCACTTGTATACCTAATCCTGAATTGTACCCCAGAACTTTAAAATAAATATGGGTAGTAAAAAAAAGAATTATTTCTCAAAAAGAAATATTGTCTTAATATAAATATCAAGGAATGGGACAGCCAGATTATTTTATTTGATCATTATCTGAGTGTCCTCTGAAAATGTAGAACTGAACTATACATATAGCAAATAAAGATGTGCTTGTTTAATGAAGCGTGGTCTCCATTGAGTTTTACCAACATTATTTATTTTTCCTTTGATGAGTATAAAACAGACTACTATAACCCTTGAGTTAACAAGAAGATAGAATAATTTTTAAAATATTAGTCAATTTGTGCTTACTCTTGTAAATATATGTATGGCTATTCTTGATTTTTTTCTCCAAGGAAAACTTTCTTTTTTAAATGTTTGCTTCTCAAGATCTTAAAATTTAGAGATCTGAAGTAATCTCATTCTGACTCTGCAGCTTAACTCTTCTATTTTATATTCTTCCAAATGTTTGTTTAGCCCTTACGTAAACAATTCCTAGGACAGGAAAATCACTGCTTCCCGTGATGCTCAATTCCATGTTTGAACATCTTTGACATATGACTATTAGAAACAGAGATTCTTTTTGATTATTTAAAGCATTATGCTAATGCTTTTACTCGTGTTCTCTCCCCAATCCTAATTCCAGCCTTATTGTTAACATGATTTACAGTTTAGAAAAATAAGCTCAAAGAGGTTTCATATTAATTCATAATTATTCATGATAATTATATTATGATATTAATAAGTAAAATATCACATTGCTACTTGACGGAAAATCAACTTATTTTCTGGATTTATCAGATCCCATGCCCATGCTTTTTCCAACAAGGTAAATCTTCTCCATTTGTATAATTTAAAAAAATATCTATTTACCCAATAGGCATTCCTCTATTATTTAAAGTTCTTTCCCATGGCAACCCTTGAGATAACTGAATCAGTTCTCATGTGCTCCATATACTCCCTCTTCTCTGAGGCAAATTTTATAGTCCCGTTCAGTGGTTACTTTGAACTTTTTCTACTCTTCTCTAAATGCTTTCCAGTTTATTTTTTGGTAATATTGCTCCAAGTGTTGCTCAAAATGGAACGCAGTGTCTTGGATTGGCCCAAATAGCATAATATAACATGAGACTACCACCTCAATTATTGAGTCACTTTATTAATTTAGTCCTATTGAATTAGCTTTTCAAAACCACGTTGTAGCATTCATTTCCATTGCATTTAATATTGGCATATATGTTTTTGTGTATTATCAAGGTATAGTCTTTACATATTTAATTGTATCATATTTATTCTAATTTCCTGTTTTTCTGTGAAAAAAGTCTGTGAAATTTTTTGACCACTCTCTGATTTCTATGTTCTAAAATTTCTATGTCATTGCAATTATTAAGAATCACAGTATGGCTCCACTGAAAGAGAGTATCCCTAAAAATAACAAAGCACTTCACTAAAGCATTTAGCATATATTCTTTCTAGTTCTTATCACTACATCATAACGTGGGTATTAGTATACATATTTTACTCACCAAAATTGAGTAATTTGCCCAAGCCCATAAAGAAAAAAGGTTTAGAAGAGATTAATCCAGTCATATCTGTTTTTTCTACAATGTAATGATATTGATAAGTATATGTTGGCCCAAATGACTAATGAATCAGAAATAGATTATAGAAAAGACTTGGTGGTATTTCTAACATCAGGTGAACTTGCAAGAGTCTTATGCAAGACAGATGATATTGTATTACAATATCTCAAATAAATATGCTTGCGAATTGTGAAAAAAGTGAGGTTTGCTTTCGATATCCAATTCTGAATGATTATTTCAATGCATCCAAAAGCAGATAGATCAACATTACATTATCATGGACTTTATTCAGCTCAAAGATATTGGAATTTTCATATCTGCCAAGATAACCAACTGCCTGGTTTGTCTGGGAAGGTGTCAAAGATGTAATAACAAAACAGTGTTTTTATCCAGTGAAGAATTGCTAGTTGGCTGTTACTCTTGATTTTAAGTTGGTGTAGGGTATTAAAGCTCCACTTTGTAGCACTTTAGCAAAGATACATTGGTCTATTGTTTTCATGGACTTACTGGAAAATCATATATGCAATCTCAACTTTCTTGACTCTGTTCAAAGGTAACCTTATTAATTTTTTTCTCCCCCACATCAGCAATCCATGTCTGTAGGGAGATGTTTTCTAAGATAGTGACAATCTTTAGAAACAAGGCAAATATCAACTAAAGCAACTAGGAATAGATCTCTTTATATCTGTCCCTTCGGTTTTATAGATCTTAAGGCAGAAAGTAGCCTATAGCTAGCTCATTGTATCCATGGGTTCCACATCTGTGGATTCAACCATCTGCAGATGAAAAATGTAGTTACGCCTGTAATGGTTGCATCTGCACTGAACATGTACACATTTTTTCTTGTCATTATTCTTTACACTATACAGTGTAACAACTATTTACATAGCATTCACATTGAATTATGTAGTATAAGTAATCTAGGGATGATTTAAAGCACGCTGGAGGATATATGTACGTTATGTGCAAATATTTTGCTATTTTATATAAGGGACTTGAACATCCATGAATTTTGGCATCCCTGGGGGTCTTGGAGATACTTCTCCCATCGATACAAACAGATGACTATGTATTTCTCCAAATCCTTTTACAATACTAAACACAGAGCTCAGTATATAGCAGGTTCTCTACACACATATTTGTTGGTTAAAAGTTTAGCCCTCTAATTTATTGGTCTCAGAAGAAGTGAGATAAAATATAGAGAGAAGGAAGCAAGAATAATGCAAATTAGCCTAAAGGTGATGGGACTTTTCACACAATTTTAACTCTTATTTTCACAGTATGTTGAAGGTTTTTAATCTTAACAGTATCAGCACATGCATATATACACAAATTATTCAATGAGGCTTTAAAATTCCAAGATGATTTCCCCTTATCACTTAGCACATTTCTTCTCACTGTCAACTGGTGTGTGCTAAGGGAATGCAAATTAACTGTATTATTAATTTAAGTAAGACATAATTAGTAAGGTAAATCTTCTGCCAAAACCACATAACACATTCTAAAGCCAAATATAAATGAGCTATGATTAGCCTGCTGTTCCCCTTTATTAGTTCAGATTAATGACATATTCCCTGTGGGTATAAAGATGCACAACCATGTGTGTTTTCTAGAGGTATTAGAACCATTTATTAACTGTAATGGGAACTTCACATCTCTCTATCTTGTGACGACATCCCAGTATTTAATTGATGTAAGAGGGGTGGTTTGACTGGACAAGTGTCAATTGATTAAAAAGCATGAGTAGGATTTTTAAGAAGAAAATTTAATGAGCTAACTAAATTTCTTTATTAATCAATAGCAAATATGTGCTCTTCATGTGAGTATCTCATTGTTTCTTCTCCTGCCCTGTACCACTCTCCAGACTGTGCATAGTATTGTTGTCAGAGCACTTTCAGAAATATTTCTGACTAGAGGAAACACAGGGAGTAGCAATCCATTAATGAAGCAGATTCACATCGATTAATTACATTCTACTTCCTCTGTTCAGGCCCATAGCACAACTCCAGGAGGGAAAAAATATGATGCAAGAAGGAGAAAAGACCTCAAATTAAATTTTCAAGTCTGATTTATGAGACTCCTCTGAAAATCTAGTTTTTTCTAATTTCAATTATTTGTTTCTCTGCTTCCCTGACAAGACTGTTCTAATACAACCCTGTTTTTGGCTTGTTGCCTGCATCATTCTCTTCTTGTCTTATTCTCATTACAGTACTCCTGCCTGATAGGAGTGAAGACCCTTGAAACTGGGAATCCAGACTATATAGAGCAAAACCTATTGCTGGCAATGGGCAGTTAAGAGACAACACAGGCTATTAACTTGCACTGTTGTTTTCTGGTAGCCATTGCAGGGCACTGCATGCATGCCATTATTCACAATCGGGGTCACCATTCTAGTCCCTTCTGGGATTTGTTTTTATCAAGAACAAGTAAGCAAGATGGCTATAGAATGTGCTGTGCAGTTTGCTAGCATTTAGAATGCTTTTGATGACCTTGGCCTTCCTAATTGTGTTGTGACTATAATGCAAAATGTTCTAGGCCTTTATGTGTGTGTGCACATGGGTACAATGTGGAATATTAGCTGTAATGCTATTGCTTCCATTTGTAGAGGGTTGTAGCATTTAGAAAGATGGGACTTCAGGTAGGGTCACAAGAGGATCTTTCATTAATAGCCATGGAAGTCAGAAATACTTCAAAAAAATTTCAAAAGAAAAAATGAAAAAATGTTACTAAAAGCATTTGTTATGTATTTTATGCCCTGCACAAAGAAATGTTAATTTAATAGGTAATTTTATATCCAAATAGCTATAAAGACATGGTCTTATAAGGCTTTGAAGACATGATCTGCATGATCAGTCCTTTTCTCTCTCCTCTTTTTCCGTTTCTTTACTCTTTCTTGCTAGACAGAAACAGGTCAAAGAGAAAGCAAAGGGGTTGGCTAAGAACCTAAAATGCTAGAGCAGAAAAGACCTCAAAAATCAACCGTGACTGGACAGAAGAGACATTGATCTTGCTGAGATCACTTGGGGTCAAACTTGAACAAAATTTCTGATGCCAAGTCTGTGTCTACTCAACAGCCACAATGTTCCCTCAGGACAGATCTGCCTCATATTACTCCGTAGTTGCTTGAAACTCCTTTCAAGTTCATAGTTGTGTCTATGGCCAAAGGCTTAAAATGAAGACAGTTCCTAGAGAAGTGCCCTCAGGGACACACTGTTGATATCAGAGCTTTAGAACTTATAGATTTAAATAGAGGGTCACTGGGAAAGTGAACAAAGGTACAGAGTGTAACCGCATGTATTAAAAATGAGTGTGTGGGGATTTGGGGGAGGGAGTTGATAAACATGAATTTCCTTTGCAAGGGAAGAAATTACATTTGGCTAGAGGGCCTGAGTCTCCTAGTTGGTGTCACACTACTTGTAACTTGTATGTAATACTTACAACCAAGGAAAAACTATGATTTCTAACTGCTGAGGAATTCCCTACCAATTCCTTATTTACAAAGATATTGACCACAGTTTAGCATTTCATTAAAAGAAAAAAAAAATAACTGATGAATACAACTTGGTCATATTATAATACTGTCAAGTGCTATAATAAATGTCTTCTTACACTATTTTCTTTTTTTTTTTTTTTTTTGAGTTGGAGTCTCACTCTGTCACCCAGACTGGAGTGCAGTGGCCGCTCCTGGCCACCGCAGCCTCAACCTGCTGAGCTCCAGCGATCCTTCCGCCTCAGCCTTCCAAGTGGCCAGAATTACAGGCATGCGCTACCACGTCCGGCTAGTTTTTTGATTTATTGTAGAGATGAGGTCTCGCTGCCCAGGCGGGTCTCGAACCCGTGGGCTCAGGCAATCCATTCACCTCAGCCTCCCAAAGGCGTGGGATTACAGGCTGAGCCACTGAGCCCGGCTCTTACACTATTTTCTAATGTCACTCATGATTCATGCTCTTGAAACAGCATGACATAGTGTCAGGAGCACTGAATTTGGAGTAAAATATCTCTGTTGTACCACTTATTGTTTTAGAGAGGTTATTTTTCTTACTCTGTAAAATGGGTATGTCATCATGAGAATTATTGGCAATTCCCAAAAAGTGCCTAGCAGTGTTCAACCTTACTAGAGAGTCAATAAATAGTAACAATTATTACTTTTGTTACTATTGTTATTATTGTCGTTAATAGTTGTGATGAAAGGGGCCTCTTGCTGCTCCCATCTTCTGTTTTCATGGTCCAACCCTACTCCTCAGCAGAGGAGCTCCACTTGCGCCCTTCTGGCTGATGTCTTTTCTTAATAATCCACTCTGGTTTGCCCAGTTATCACAGCTTTCCCAGTCAAACTTCAGTGAAGAAGTCAGTGTTCTTCTCTAGAACAGTGGTTTCCAAACTTTTTATATCATTCATGCTCATTGATAAAATATTGTTGAAGATTTACCAATAATATATGTACATTTATTTATAAATCACGTATATACACATTAGTATACAAATGAGGCATGTATATCTTAAAACAGAGATACATTTTTTAGAAATGGGATGGAAACATAAACAAGTTCAGTTGTTTTCCTCCATGTTTGCCTGGGTCATCTTGTACCCCATTGGGGTACAGCTTGAAAACTTTTGCTCTAGAGGTTTATAATGCTTTTGTAAATGAGACTGCTTTACTTATAAATGAAATACCTCAGTTATCTTACAGAAATTGCATTCCATACACTTGGGTTTCTTTCCATGAAGAAATCCCAGTCTGTCTTTGTTTCATCTGAACACACTCTAGCCCTCTAGCCCAGTGGTTCTGTATTTTGTCTGTACATTTGATTTACCTGGGGAGCAGTTAAAATAGCCTGTGGTCCCCTCTTAAATAACTAAATCAAAATCTCCATGGGTGTGGCCTGAGGCTGCAAAGGATCCAATTAGGTGTTGAACTGGAGAGGACAACAATTTATAACAGGGAAGTTGGGGCCCCAGAGGCTCCTGGGGCAGCTCTGTTTTGCCTAGCTTCTTTCTATTTTCCTCATTCATGTTAGGAAGAGGAGGGCCATGCTCTGAATTCCATTCTGGAAAAAACAACCTGAAACAGTTTTGTCCAGGACCAACCCAGCCTGCACAGCAGCAGCCTTATCATCTTACTGCAGATGAAAGGATGGCATGTCCTTGTTCTTCTAAAGCTGAAGTTTTGCTTTGCTCTTCAACTGTTTATAAAGCAGACTTGGGAGCCAACCAAAAATAGTGGGTGATTGACAGGAGGGAGGGAGGAGACATAAGAGATGTCTGCCTTTACCTTCTCATTTTCAGTATAGTTCCTCCTTTTATCTTTCTCCCTCCTTCCCTCGTTTTATTTTTAACTGAGGCTGAGGTAAGGAGAGAGAAGGTCTTTCCAATATTTTTTTTCTGGCATGATGAGACATCCCAAATTAGAATGAATTAAACATTTAATTACCTGGAGTGCTTGGAACAGGATGTTCTTCATGGAGTTTTAAAAATATTTGTATGTGTGTATGCATGCATGCATGTATGTTAGCAACTGCTTATTCACCAGGAAACTTTCTTCATTTCCCCTCCACCTTTCCCCTTCACTCTGCTCCTTTGACTCTCCTTGTGAAACAGTTTTGTAAAAGCCTGAGTCCACATTCCTGTCTGAGATATGAAATGAAATGCAGGCCCCTAAAGATTAATATCAAATTACACTAGTGCTCAGCTGCATCCATTAGACCAAAGAACATGTCTTTCCTTTCTCACAGTAAAGTCCTCCTCTGTCATCTCAAGGAGACCCCTAGGAGGTACACACTTGCACAAGAACAAGTTGACTCAAATACGTCTATTTGAGCTACTCACAATGGCCCCCTGCTCACCAACCATGTAAGGCCACTGCCAAGCATGCTGATGCAGGTATCTTCCAAGGTCATCCTGCTTCTGGCTACTCTGGTTTTTTTGCAATATTTCATAGCAGTTTTCCAGAGGTGGTACCCTGAGTACCCCATGAACTAAAGCTGTTATAGTGGACTGGATACTGGACAAAAAAGTACTTATTGCAGCCTACTTTGATATGAAAATTATTTGTTCATTAATTTGAGTAAATCGTTTGCTCCTAAAGAGTAGAAAAGGCATTATCAGATGGTAGCTTATGGTCAGAAAGTTTAGGTGACTTGTCAAAGGTAACATACTTTGTCATAATGGAAGTAGATAGAGTACCAAATATGTGAAAAGGGTCATGCTATACGCAAAAGATGCAGAGATCAATAGACAGACAAATATACACATAATACATGTCAGATACTCTTATGTGTCTATCAATATACTAGACACTGTGCTAGAGAAATAACTATTAAAAATACATATTATGTTATAATTAAAGATCTTAGAATCTTATCCAGAAGGCAGACCCACACTAAAACAATGAAAATGCAATACAATAAGCATTTAAAATGGAGGGAAAAGAAAGTTATTTGAGAGCACAGGGCACCTAAATTGGCTTCAGGAACCAACATGCACAGACGTAGGTGAGAGCACAGCATATCTGGGGAACATTGAGTGATTTGGCACACTGAAGCATAAGTACAAGAGCAGAACTGATAGTCCAGGTCATGAAAGGCTGTGTGTTGTGCGTAGAAAGAAACTTAAATGTAGTGACATAGCACCATACAAAACTTGATTTATGATACTTTGGTTGCAAAAGGAGATAAAAATAACTTGAAGTGATTTAAAATTATTTTCCCTAGTCACTTAACAAATATTTATCAATAACTTACTTTGATGAACATATAATTGGGGTACATAATTGAATAAACAAATGAAACTCTCTGGCCATATGAATCCTACATTCTCTTTATTATAGAATATAAATTACTATATATTCAAACATATGTATTACTATAGAGTTTCACTGATAATAGGGAATATACTGTATTTTATGGGCCATTTAAGAAATATCCAATATTAATTTTGAATTAAATGTAATTTTTGCATTTTTTTCCTTAAAATTTAACCAAGTAAGATTTGACTCCACTGTATTCAATTAAAAATGGTGAACCATTAAAATATTTGCATGTAAATAATATTTACATTTTGGAAAGAGAAAACAAACAGTGGTGGTGTTGAGTAGGTGATACCTGAGATTTATTCTATTCAGCTGCCATTATGTGAAAAATAAATAAATGTATAGGAAAATGGGGCTGGGCTCACAATTGTAATCCCAGCACTTTGGGATGCCAAGGAAGGAGAATTGCTTGAGCCCAAGAGTTTGAGACTAGCCTGGGCAATATAGCAAGACCTCATCTCCACAAAAAAATTAAAATATTGGCCAGGCGTGGTGGCATGGATCTGTAATCCAAGCTACTCAGAAGGATGATGTGAAAGGATCACCTGGGCCCAAGAGACCAAGGCTGCAATGAGCCATGATCGTTCCACTGCATTCCAGCTCGGATGACAGAGACTCCAACTAAAAAAAGAAATAATAAAAATAAAATAGCAATAAAATTAGAAAAAGTTTCAACGTATAGGGTTATTGATATAGAGGAAAAGTGAAGTTTAGAGACATTCCCAGAATTCTGCCTTAAATAATGAGATGATAGATGCAGAAAACAAACAAAAAAAAGGTTAACATAGGTGAATCATAAGCTTCCATTTAACCAATATTCATGGAAACTGTAAAGCGCTGTGCCGGTGTGTGCTACTACCACTTGTTTGCTTTTGTTTTTCTTCATAACTTGGAAAGACTTTTTTGGTTCTGTTTGTAATATATGATCATGTCTTAAAGCTGATTATGAGTTTCACTGTTAAAAGAATCACCCTTTGGCTACCTTTTCATTTATTACTCACAACCACAGACTGGGTTCATAAGGGCAGAGTTAGAAGCCATGGCTGAGTAACCAGAGAATCTAGAGTTGCTGTCATCAAATTGACTCGTCAGCATTCTTTTAAGGAAATCACCTGCTGGCTTATTAAAGTTAATTGCTTGCAGGTACCAAGTTCCTTAGCCAGAGCTATGAAAGTCGCTGTGAGAGAGGTGATTAAGACTGTGCTGGGAGCCTGGGGAGACTGGATGAGTACCATCACATAGGGTGTCTTAGCTTCAGGGAGACTGCTTCCTACCTCCTCATTGTTTCTTTCTTTCTTTTTGTTCTTCCCCCATCCCCTACTCCTATCCCCTACATGCCAGCTGATCCAGTAATGTGTTAATTTTGCTCATCTAACATTTGGCAGACATTTGTTGAGCATCTATTTCTAGCCTCAAGAAATACTATGATAAATAATATAGCCTCTGCACATAAGGAACACCCAGCATAAAATAGGAGAAAGACTTTTAAGCTTATCATTACAATGTTATGCCATAAATTCTAAAAGCAGTGGTTTGTACAATATACTATGGGACGATAGAGAGAAGGTATATAGTACCTATATGTGTTTACATTTTCTTGGTGACTATCTTACTTTGGGGATTGGGATAAAAGAAAATACTGAAAATATTTACCTGTATCTGTCAGGGTCCTCCAAAAGGAATTGGCTTACATGACTGTTAGGGCTGAAAATTCTGAAATCTGTAAGGCAGATTGAATAGAAACTCAGGCAAGAGTTGATGTTGCAGTCTTACATCCAAAATTTGTAAAGCAAGGTGGAAGGCTGGAAACTCCAGTAGGAGTTCTGTTAGTCTTGAGGCAGAATTTATTCTTCTCTGAGAAACCTCAGATTTTTTGCTCTTAAGGTCTCTAACTTATTGGATGAGGCCTACTAATAAAAACTCTTTTTAATAAAAGAGTAATCTCTTTTATTAAAGGCAATTGATTTAAAATGTTGATCACATCTCAAATACCTTCACAGTGACATCTAGACAAGTATTTGACCAAATAGCTGGGTTCTTAATAGCCTAGCCAAGTTGATACATACAATGAACCATTAAACTACTTATGTGTGGACATGTTCCCCTACAAATTTCTGTTTTCCTTTTCATATCCCTTTTAGTTCTATGTCCACAGAGGAACCAAAGTCATGCAATGATGATGCTCAGCGAAAATGTTTGTCTGAAACATAATAAATTAAGGGATGACTATGCCAAGGAACTCAACAAGAAAAGTATATTGTTTTACTACCAAACATAAATATCATATCAAATATATTAAAATATTCAACATTGAATATGAATCTCTTGGAATATAACTAGGTCCTTCTTCTCCCATGCATTAAAGGGACACAAACATATATGCCCCCGTCACCTAGTATCTGACCTTTAGAACTAGTTTGGTGAAATCTATAACCCTAAACATCCACACTCAGAATTAACATTATTCAGGCTCCAGGAAAATGTTTCTCCACTTTTCCTCCTGGATCCTAGGAGCAAAAGATAACAGAGCTCATATGCCATGAAAGTGTGCAGTTTGAGCTCCTGTCAACATCAGAAATGCACATTTTGCTTTGCAGTAGGGGAGCGTGTTGGGAGTAGGGAGGCATTGAGCAGTATAATAGGAAAGATAAACTCCTCAAGTTCTTTCTCTTGGAATGAATGCACCAAATCATTGCATAACCAAGGATTGTTTTCCCAAGTAGAGCTGAGCATCAATTTTCTTGCATCTGTTCATGTTTCATTGGTGAATTTGAAAGTCCACACAGATTAGCATAGCATTTGCACATGATGACTGAAATATATTTAGGTTTATTACATTATTTGGCTTATTCATATTACTTCTAAATTTGTAGATATGTAGGACTAGAGAAAACATATGAAGTGTGCTATCGATTCTTTGTATTGGCAGACAAATGGATGCTCAATATTAAATGAGACAAAATTAGAAAATATTGGCTTTAATGAAATATTCTTATATTAAAATGTAACACTATACGATGTCACTTTTTGACTTAATAAGTAATTTGCATATTTGAGAAAAATTATTGTGAAAACAAAATAATTTTAGCTTTGAGTTTTATATTTAATTTTTAATAAAATATATTTGCATTTTCTAACATTTGAATTACATTTATTTTGTTTGAAATCCTTTAGGTCATCACTGTCAATAAATTAACACAACATAATTTTGATAAAATAAAGGCAAGAAATAGAAATTTTATGAAATATATATGTAAACCATGGTTTTTATTTTATTATTTAAATAAACATTGCCGTCTCATCAGTAGACTGCTCCAGATATGTTGTTGAATATTAAATGTGGTGTATTTGATATTTTGCCAGCTTTCCGTCATCTAAAAAACATTGTTTTACATATACTTTTGATTTGTCCTTAAGAAATTATATTTTAAGATAGCAAAATGATAGAACTTATTTTATTAAAGTTTCTTACTTTTTTCATGACTTTTAAATATTTAGACATGTGGTATGTGGGCCTCCATTTCTGCTGTTGCTTTGGGTCCTGCAAATCTTAGGAGTGGGTTCACCACTAAACAATTGAGCCAGCGTGTGGGAGGAACCATCAATATCTTCAAAGAGTCACAACTATTCTTAGAGATGGATGACAGTCTTTAATTTTTGAATTAAGGGTGACAGGATGAGTGGTGAGGAAAGTAGTGCCCTTTCTATTTTTTTCTTTACCTTCTTGCACCCAGTAAACAGACTTTATTTCTGTTTTAAGAGCTGAATGTATACAAATGTTAATTCAGGAAAATTATGTAGGTGGACCTGGAAGAACTGGAATAGGCTGTAAGTAAATTATTGAAATTAGCCCTCAGAAATCATTCTGCAAAAGGGGACATTTGAGCTGAATCTGGAAAGATGAATAGAACTCCTCCAGGTGGATAAACTGTGTGTAGGAGGAGGTGCACTAGGAAAAGGCATGAAGGCAGAAAAAGCAGGTTGCATTCACAATATTTCAAAACATTCATATGACTAAAACACTGGGTGGGAGAGAGGAAATGGACTGAGAAGTTCTGAGATATGAGAACAAAAAGGGCATTACACATCTTTGCAAGAGCTTGGACGTTATCTTTTACCTGGAAGAGACTCACTAAAGAAGTTTTAAGCAGGCAAGTGACATGATTGGTTTTGTCTTTTAAAAAAACATGACTCTAAAACCTTCGTTTTCAAATTTTAGTATGCATGATAATCACTTGGAAGGCTTGTTGAAACACAGATGGCTGGGCCCCACCTCCAGAGTTTCTGACTCAGTAGTTCTGGGGTAGAACCCAAGAATTTGCATTTCTAACAACTCCTGAATGATGTGATGCTGCTGGTATGGGAACCATACTCTAAGAACACTGCTCTAAAAAGAAGGTGCAGATAATGAATTGTTTAGGGAGATGAAATTGTAGAAAGTGGACAAGACAGAGGATGACTGCAATAGACCAGGTAACAATAATGGGAGTATTTTAGAAGCAGTGATGAAGGATCAAAATAAAAGAGCTTTAAGAAACAGTAACTAACTGAATTTAGAGAGTAAAGGTAGGGAAGACATAGGTGCTGAGGATGGGTCTGCATCTGACTTGTCTTTGGGTATTTAAAAGAGCCCGGGCTTATACTATAGAGAAAGAAAAAGAATAGATTTCCGTTTTAATTTCAGTCATAGGTGTAAAGGTATAATTTGACAGAATGTCATCAATAACTCTGGATAACCTAACTTTGGGTGTGCTGAATCAAAAAAGAGAGAAAGTTATTTACCTACAGAATACATTAACTCCATTATGAAATGTTTCAGGCAGATATTGCTAACAGGCTAATATGTTATACATAGGTTGCAGTCAACATACCCTCACAAGTATATCATTTTGGATGTTGTTAAGGATTGCTCTCTTTTTGGAGAGGACATCAAGTCTATGACTGGATTCCTCTCTTACAAGTAGAGCTGTCACAACGGGCATTTTTACTTCATTATGTTCTATCATGTGATTTTTCTCTCTAGTATGTCCTTATACTTTTACAAATTTAAGTTCTGGGGGAAGGAAATAGGCTCACTCCTAACACTTGTATGGCATGAGTATAAACCGAGACTACTCCTTCCATTTGTTGAAATATGTAAATATATAAAAGTTATATTATAAGCTAAGCTAACAGACTCAAATAAAATATGTCCTATTCCTTTACCTTCACAAATAGATCCACATAACAAAATTTTCAAAAGGCTATGCCCTTTATTACAATTTAAACTTGGCAACACATCAAGATAGTTGAATTTGCTTATCATTCTGCATCTCTGGGATTTTGGTTGATAGGCCTGTGGTGACTGAATGAGCCACAAAATCTAGATAGACATGATTTATACATTTTATACATTAATTCCATAATATTTCTTTCTTATGCCATTTTAGTGAAATTACTAACTAGCTGACTATAATAAATGTTTTTATATAATTTATTGATAGTAGTGCATAATTCTATTGACAATAGTGATTTAAAGGTTTAAAATATGAAATATAATTATTTTCAAATGCTCAAAATTTAAAAATATTTATATTGATGCTTTCTCAAGAAAATATACAATTAAAAATTAGAATTATTTTTCATTCATTTTCTAAGCTATTTTTCAATGTCACATTAAAAAACAAACTATAAGTTATGATTAATGCATGCCAACACTCAAAAGTGAAATTACTTAAGTATAACAGAATTTTTTTAAAAACCTAAATCGCTAATATTTGTATATGTTGTGGTGTTCAGTGTCCATTTAATCAGTTTAATCGCTTACATAAGTATTTAACATCACAGTTCACGAATGATATGTTTAGACTTACATATATACATATATGAGAGTGGTAGAAATTGTTTAATATCGCAAAATACTCCTCAGTCACCACGTGGAGCTATTGTGACTACAATAGGTACCTCTGACATAAAGGATTACAATAAGAAAAGCAAATGGATATTCACTACAGCTGGAACCTAAACCAAATACAAGAAAATATTGCATTTATCTGAGAAGATGATTTGACAGGTTCATTAATTTATCTACTTCACGTCCCTAAACACTACCATTGCTTATACTCTCTTCACACTGGGAAATAATGTCCCTCTTCAATCCAGACAACAACACAACACACAAATCTTCATGTGATTTGGACACACTCATTTTTTTTAAAGACATTGAGGAAATGGGCACCAAATGGGAAGAAATATTTCCCAAGGACCTAAGTATTGATTTTCAAGGAAGCTGATATTTAAGCTCGCAGGAATGCTGTTCTGTATGGCAAGGTCAGGGCATAATGGAAGATTTTAAGTGTCAAGAACGAATACTAGTACTCTAGATACTTTAAAAGAGAAAAGTTCTAAATTATAACTTTCCTTTTCTCAGCACCCTCCCTTCAACTCTCCCTTCACAAAGTTTGATCTCTTAGAGATATCTGTTGTTTGGTAAATAAGGTGTTCTCAGAAGTGATTCAAATTAGAGAAATCAAATAATGGATGAATTTTGTACACAACTGAAGTCTTTTTAAAAAGCCCTTAATGTGCTGGGCTCGGTGGCTCAGCCTGTAATCTCGAGCCTTTGGGAGGCTGAGGTGAGTGGATTGCCTGAGTCCGTGGGCTCGAGACCCGCCTGGGCGGCGAGATCTCATCTCTACAATAAATCAAAAAATCAGCCGGGCATGGTAGAGCGCGCCTGTAATTCCGGCTACTTGGAAGGCTGAGGCGGAAGGATCCCTGGAGCCCAGCAGATCGAGGCTGCGGTGGTCGGGAGCGGCCACTGCACTCCAGTCTGGGCGACAGAGTGAGACTCCAACTCAAAAAAAAAAAAAAAAAAGCCCCTAATGAGGCTGGAGCTAAGGAAGAGTCGGGGGGGGGGGGCAGTTAGAAACATTGACCTGAAGGAGGTGAGTATAAAAGGGAAGAAGAGACTTTAATTTGGTATATAGAGGGGACTGTGAGAGGAAAGGAGAGTATCTTAGTCTGTTTCGGCTTTCGGCTGCTATAACAAAATACCATAAACTGGGTAATATAAACAAGAGAAATTAATTTCTCACAGCTTGGGAGGCTGTGAAATACAAGATCAAGGCACTGGCAGATTCACTGGCTGGTGAAGGCCTTCTTTTTCATAGACAGCCTTTTCATTATGGCCTTGCATGGTGGGAGGGGGTGAGGCATCTCTCATAAGAGCACCGAGTTTATTCGTGTGGGCCAAAGGCCTCATCTCCTCATACCATTTCCTTGGGGTTAGGATTTCAACATGTGAATTTGGAGAGGTGTGGGGTACAAGCTTTCAGACCATAGCAGAGAAGAAGGGGAAAGGATGACGGCAGGTGAATGGAGATGGGGGAGGAAGGAAGAAGAGAACAGGAAAAAGATAAATGGGGAAGAAAGGCAATTAAGAATTTGTGATGTATGTTTAAGAAATAGCAAGCTGCCGGGCTCAGTGGCTCAGCCTGTAATCCCGCACCTTTGGGAGGCTGAGGTGAATGGATTGCCTGAGCCCGCGGGTTCGAGACCCGCCTGGGCAACTTGGCGAGACCTCATCTCTACAATAAGTCAAAAAATCAGCCGGGCTTGGTAGCGCATGCCTGTAATTCCGGTTACTTGGAAGGCTGAGGTGGAAGGATCGCCGGCGCCCAGCAGGTCGTGGCTACGGTGGCTGGGGTCCGCCACTGCACTACCAGTCTGGGCGACAGAGTGAGACTCCAACTAAAAAAAAAAAAAAACAAACAAAACAAGAAATGGCAAGCAGTTCAGTGTCACAGGAATGAAGCGAATGAAGCAGGGAGTAATAGCAATTGAATTGAATTGCTATTGAATTGAATCAGAGAAATATCAGGGGTTGGGGCAGATGAAACAGGGCTTTGCAAGCATGATGAGTACCCTGAATGATACGGGATATCACTGGAGGGTTTTACGTATAGGAGTGACAACTTTTATGATAAATCAAACATGTTTGAAGGTTAGAATATAGGTGAATGAGGGTGGCATAAGGAAGATTTTGAATGACCTTGAATTCAGTTCAGATGTACAGTGAAAATGAGATCTTGCAGTAAACCTGGAAGATTCCAGCAAAGTTTTTATTGATGTACCATGACAGTATTGTTGGATATATAATCCATCAGTAGAGAATCGACAACCCAACTTTGTGAATTGAGCTTCCAACTCCGGGTAACATTTTCATTAATTTATTTAATTGAGATATTTATTATCACAATGAGGTCCAAAACCAAACAACAAAAAGCCTGGCCAGAGGTCATGCTTGAAAATACTTAAAGTAACAATATGCTTAATATTGTCAAATGAGAAAGATTTTCTAGTTTGAATTACTTTTGGAACCAAAACAAAAAACAAAACAACAAAAAGTCAGTAGTGTTTAAGGGAGATAAGTGAGGGAATTGCAGGAACCAAAGTGAGTTCCCTGCAATTTAATATTGCCAGAGACAGAAATGATTTAAAAAGACATTGGAATTTTTTTTTGTCTGTTGAGAAGGGGAAATAAGATATGGGTGGGCACAGGCATTAGAAGGACCCATATCAAAGTTGCCTGCTAGTTTTGTGGTTCTCAGGCCTACTGTATCAAACTAGAGCTCTGTTTTCTTGAGGGTTTCAGAAGAATTAGAGAAGGCCCCAGAGCATAAGGAGGATCCCTTAGTTAAGGTAATAATATAGTAATAAAAGTTTATTTAAGGTTTTATGTCAGAAGCACACAACTTTGCCCAGCTCTCCCAGAGATACTACCTGAATTTAGGTTCCTAAATATTAAAGGAAAGTAAAGAACTAGGAAACACACACAAATATGTGGAGGATTCTATGCTCACCAAAGTTATTATCGTATAGACATATTCCAAAGGTATACATTTACTTGTGGTGCAATATAGTGTAGGAAGCTGAATGTGAGACGCCTTTTCTATTTGTACTAAAGGAAATGTAAAATAAAATCATTCAGCATGAAAATGTGTTGCTCAGTTTTAAGTAAGGTTTTCATTATGCTACTATACAGCTCCAAAGGAAAGAGACACACTCTGGTATGTCATAGCATTTGTAGGCCAAGAAATGTAGATAAGGTATTCAAATGTCTTTTGCCACGGTGTGTGTGTGTGTGTGTGTGTGTGTGTGTGTGTGTGTGTGTGTGTGTGTAAAAGAGAAAGAGAGAAGGAGAGAGGGAGAGGGAGAAGGAGAGAGAGAGGGAGAGACTATTTAATTTGACATTTATTGATAACTTCTCCATATTTGGATATTTGGAAAAATTACTCATAACTTTCAGCTAAAGATAACCATTCCTAAAACTGAGACTAACAACCTTTCTGAATAATATTGAAATATCAGAGCCAAAGGCAGCTCTTTGGGACAGTAAATTCTTACTCAATATGCAGGTCACATGTTTGTCTCTCATTTAATTCCTCCCTCTTTTCTTGTCAAAAGTTGAAAAACCTCATGCTCTAAACCTCCTAAGGGATATAACTGATGTAATTTGGAAGTGATAAGTTTTTGGATGTCCCTTGTCTTCATTGTGAATCTCAGTTTGCATCAAATGTTTGCTATTTTGTATTTGAGCATCTGCAGAGAATTTACCACCATCCTTCCATTTCTAAGATTTGCAGCACATATGTGCCTAACAAATATAAAGTTAGATGGTATAAACAACTACATCGACTCTATTTCAGCTATACCAGTGTTGGGCCCTAACAAGAGAGCATTAGAAAAACTTATTTTTGGTGTGAAGGAGGTTCTTGTTTAGTCAAAATGGGAGAGGCCAGAAAAGATAGCTTGTAGTGGGAGTTGGGGAAGGCAATCAGAAGAGAGTAAACCTTCAGCTACATAATTAAATAATAAAATATAAGAAAAGTGAGAAGTGTAGAAAGTAAGGCACACCAAACAATCCTAACTTATGCTGAGTGGGGAAAAGCAACACAGAGAAGCTCAGGGAGAACAAAAGCATATTGAATGTCAAAGGATGTGAATGAGGGCCACTTAGGAGGATACATTAAGAGGGTCAAGTAATTATAGACATGTTTTTTGAATTTCATTATATATAGCTGGTCTGTTCATGTTGTTTCTTCTTGAAGTTTCTGAGGCTAAAGGTTGGGATATGTTTGTGTTCTTTATCTTGATAAAATTTCTTGAAGAGACTAATTGTATGTGAAGCTCCCATGTTACTTGACTGTACAGAGAATATATAGTTTTAACAAATAAATAACATTGAAGTTTGTGCCAATTGGAAGAGAAAAATATAATTTTCAACCACCACTAAAAATATGTTTGAGAGTAGGTTTCCATATTACCTTCCTCAAGTGGTTAACCAGGAATCTTTTGATCTACATATAAGTAGAAGAAAAAAAGTACATTTCAATGTGAACTGCTAACACTTTTTAAAAGGTTCTACAACAAAGCATGAAGTGAATAGTATATGTAAAAGGTAGTCTATAGATAGAAAGTGGTAAATGTATAAAAAAGTGATATCACTTGTAACATACCTGATGCAAATGGAATTTCAAAACTACAATTGTAGCAAATGCATGACTAAGTTTTAAGATTTATTTCAACCTGAATTACAAGTATCTCAAATAGTCTAGTTTTTACCTCAAACTATATTTAATAATAATTTTCAATATATTTTCGAATATATTTTCAATATATACCAGAATATATATTGAATAGTCACAAAGGTAACATTAGGAAAATAATTATTAAAAAGTTTTATATTCAATTATAAATGCTATCTGAGAAAATGCAGGAGACACCCTTGCAGAAATTGGAGCAGGCAACCAGTTCCTGATCAAAGCCCCAGATGTCCATGCCATAAGAGATAAGATAGACAAGTAGTACATCATTATACTGTAAAACTTCTGCAAAGCAAAAGAAACCATCGAGAGAGTGGGGAAACAGTTCACAGAATGGGGGAAAAAAATTTTGCCAACTGTATGTTTGACAAAGACCTAACATCCAGAATCTACAGAGAACTCAAACATGCTGAAAGGAAAAAAAAAAACAGTCCTATTAAAAAGTAGACAAAAGATATGAATATACATTTCTCAAGAGAAGATATACAAGCAGCCAACAGACACATGAAAAAGTATTCAGCCTCACTAACCATCAGAGAAATGCAAATCAAAATCACATTGAGATACCACCTAAACCCAGTAAGAATGGCTATCATTAATAAAACAAACAACAATAGATGCTGGCAAAGATACAGAGAAAAGGAAACACTTCAACACTGCTAGGAATGCAAACTAGTTCAGCCTCTATGGAAAACAGTGTGGTGATTTCTAAAAGAACTAGAAATTGACCTTCCGCATGACCAAGCAATCTCCCTACTGGGAATATACCTGGAGGAATTCAAATCATTCTACAAAAACAAAAAACAAAAAACAAAAACCAGAAAAACAAACCTGCACATGCATGCATGTTTATTGCAGCACTATTCACAATAGCAAAAACATGGAGCCAACTGTGCTGCCCATCAAAACTGGACTGGACAAAAAAAGTGGTACATATACACAATGGAATATTACACAGTCATAAAGAGGGACAAACATATTGACTTTGCAGCAGCTAGGATGGGTTTAGAATCTATCATACTCAGTTATCTATCACAGAAACAAAGAACAGAGTACCACATGTTCTCACTCATAAGTGGACCCTGAACATTTACCATAATACTATAAGAAAGGGATTGGTAGCAGTGCGGGGGAGGGGGGAACACAACATTATAAAGTGTACCTGATCTCAAACCAAACAAAGTGGGGACCAAGGGAGGCCCAAACTTTAACTGTACGATGTTCACTTGTATACCCAACTCTGAATTGTACCACATATCTTTAAAATAAAATTTAAAAAAATAATAATTATTATAAATTCTTGGGAGCATAAGATGGCAACCTGACAGGTTTGACTGAGAGTCTCCGCAAAAGCAAGTGTCCATAAAAACTCTCTGTGTGAGTAGGCATGCGCTGGTGGGAGAGTGAAAATCCGTCTGAGGGGAGACTTGGGTTCATGCACCTGGGGCCCCTCTCTGAGGGCGACTGCAAGTTCCCCACCGCCCTGAGTTAGGAGTGCAGGCACGCAAGATTATCTACTGTTGTTCACGGGATGCTCCTGAGAAGATCCTGCCGAATCCAGCTGATTCTCATCACCTGGCACCTGACCCACACCATCAGCTGTTATAGTGGATCAGCTGGGGCCCCAGATCTGATCAGTGGAGAGAGAGGATTGGGAAGAGCAGGGGAGGAACCTCATGCCTGGTGAGGAGACACCGACTGCAGCAATTTTCTCTCTCCTAGGATAGGCAGAGATCTGCATTGCCTCTCCACCCAACTCCCCCCAGCCTCCAACTTGGGACCTAAGGTAATCTCATCAAACTGGGAGAGACAGAAGCCCCTCCCCCATGCTGGATTGGACACAGACAGGTCAGACCTGAGTGGCAGACTTGACAGGCAGCAAGCTGGTTGAGTTCATATTTGATCTACCCTCCTTCCAAAGTAGGCCTGGGGCATCTGACCCAAACTGTGAACAATCCTATCTGCCTGCACTGAAAGCAGAGGGGAGGGGCTAGAGATAAGAGATGAAAGGAGGTTGGACTTACAGGAATGACCTCAGAGTGAGTTTGGTTCCTTGTTTTTATTTTTATTTTTTGTTTGTTTGTTTTGCTCATTTTTGTTTGTTTTTCGTTTTAGTTTTTTTACTTTCTGTTTTTGATAACATTTTTATACTTGCTTTGTTTCTGTTATTTTACTGATTTTTCTTATTTCTATTCTTTAGACTTCCTGTTTGTGTATGGGAAGAGCACATCAATAGGCAGCTTTTTGTTGGACTGTGTGTTTGTATGATTGTTTGTTTTAGTTTTAGTTTTTTTTTTCTCTTTTCTGTCTTTGTGTCTCTTTTCATTTGTTAGCTGGTATGTCTCTTGGTTTTTCCCCTTAATCTTCTCTCACTCCACTTTCCTCTTGACACCTCCTTCCTTCTTCCATTATTTTCCTTTTTATTACCTCATTTTATTCCGGAGAGCAAACCTAAACCCCCACTGCATGGACAGATTGTAAAGCAATGGGAAGTGGGTTTCAGGGTGCCCATACACCTGTTGGTGGATTCTGGAATCTGCAGATAGATTCTGAATCACAGCTCCCCCCTTAACTAAATCTCAAAACTACAAAAAGTACAGCCCCCAACCCACAGTCCAGCTTCAGAAGAGAACAATGCCAGAGGATCCATATAAGGAAGAATAGGAGACTGGGCAAAAAGAAGTAAAATCAACCCCACCATCTTTGAACAACAGAATTAAAGAAGAGAGGCAAAAAATGGTGGGGTGGGGGAAATCTACACAAATGAAGAAAAACCAAAAGAAGAATATGGGTCTCACACAGACCCCTGGGAGGTCAGACACTGAGAAAACAGACTTTGGAACACAAACAATGAAGAGCCCCCAGAATGACTGGCCTCAAAGTATCAACCCAGATATCAAGACATTAATAGAGAGAATAAATAGAATCAAGGAGAGACAAGAGGAGAGAATGAAGGAATTGAAAACTGAGATAATGGCAGTAAAGAATACTGTGAATGAAATAGATAACAAACTGATAAACACAGAAAGCAGACTTAGCCAAGCAAAAAAAAAAAAAAGAATCTCAGAGCTTGAGGACTAAAATATAGAACTGGCAAAAACATAGAAAAGAAGCTTAAAATGACAGAACAAAACCTTCAAGAGATAAGCGATTATTTCAAGAGGCTGACCCTAAGAGCAATTTTACTTTCTGATTCAGAAAGAGAGACAGAGACCACCCTGGAACAAACATTCCATGTAATTATTCATGAAAACTTCCCTCATCTCATCAGTGATGTGACCATTCAAACACAAGAGATTCAGAGAACCCATGCAAAACAACAAATGAGAATACCAACTCCTAGACGCATAGTAATTCACTTAAACAAAGTAGGTATAAAAGGAAAAAGTCCTAAAGGCAGCAAGAGAAAAAGGTCAGACTGCCTACTGGTAAAGACCAATTAGAATAGCAGTAGATTTATCTACAGAAAAACTTCAGGTTAGGAGAGCATGGAGCCCCATCTTCCAAGTTCTCAAACATAAACAATTTCAACTAAATAACCTACCCAACTAAGCTAAGCTTCATCAGTGAGGGAGATGTAAATTTTTCCTAGACATTCAATCCCTAAGAATTTATGCTGCCTCTAGACCCGCTCTACAAGAAACACTTAAGAAAGTATTAAACACAGAAGAAAAGGCAAAAAGAACAACAATGTTCTTCATAAGAGAGCAGGAAAAAGATAGAAAACACACGAGTCACCCCAAACATCAAAAGAAAGACAACAAACAAACAGGAACAACAACAACTCTATAAGAACCTCATGACAGGGATAAACTCTCACATTTCAATAATTATCCTGAATGTAAATAGACTAAATGCTCCACTGAAAAGACATAGAATGGCAAAACCAATAAAATATCATGATGCAACAATATATTGTCTCCAAGAGACTCATCTCACCAGAAAGGACACTCACAGACTCAAAGTAAGAGAATGGGAAGCAAAATTTCAGGTAAACGGAACACAAAAGAAACCAGAGATGTGATCTTTTATGCTACCAAAACTTAAAAAGATACAGAAGGTCACTATATAATGATTAAAGGTTCAATCCATCAACAAGAAATATCTATCCTAAACGTATATGCGCCCAACATAGTAGCACCAACTTTCATAAAGCAGCTTCTAGGCAAACTTAAAAAGATATTGACTCTAAGCTGGGGACTTTAATGCCCCACTCACAACCCAAGACAGTTCATCAAGACAAAAAAATCAGCAAGGAGATACAGAACCTCATTGTGACTCTGGACCAAATGGACTTAATTGATACCTGCAGAACACTCCACCCAACGACCACGGAATATACATTCTACTCATCACCACATGGAACATACTCTAAGATTGACTACATCCTTGGCCATAAAGCAGGCATAAACAAAATTCATAAGATTGAAATTTTGCCATGCACCTTCTCAGACCAGGGTCAAATAAAAATAAATATCAACACTAACAAAGTTCCCCCCCAAACCCACAAAGACATGGACACTAAACAGCATGATGCTAAGCAACTCCTGGGTCAACATGGAAATCAAAACAGAGATTAAAAGATACCTGGAAACAAATGAAAATGAATAAACATCTTACCAAAACCTTTGGAATGCCATGAAAGCAATAGTAAACGGGGAATTCATATTGATACAAACGCACATGAAGAAAATAGAAAGATCAAAAGTTAGCAGCCTAATAAGCCATCTAAAGAAGCTGGAAAAGTAAGACCACCAAAACCCTAACTTCAGCAGAAGAATCCAGATCACCAAAATAAAAGCTCAAGTCCGGGACATAGAAGACAAAAAGACAAAACAAAACAAAACAAAAAAATGAAGCAAAAAGCTGGTCTTTGAAAAGATAAACAAGATTGATGGTCCCCTAGCTAGACTGACCAAGGAAAAGAGAGAAAAAGCCCAAATAACTCAATCAGAAACACAAAAGATGAGGTCACAACTGACCCTGATGAAATACAAAAGATTATCAGAGACTACTATATACACTTGTATGGAAACAAACTTGAAAACCTAGAGGAAATGGAAGACTTTCTGACATGACTCAAACCTCCCAGGTTGAGAGTAGAAGAAATTGAGACCCTGAATAGGCCAGTAACAATCCAGGAAATTGACTATGTCATAAAAAAACTACCTACAAAAAAAGCCCTGGGCCAGATGGCTCTCCAGCAGAATTCTACAAAACATACAAGGAAGAAATGATACCAATCCTATTGAAAGTATTAAAGGCAATTGAGAAAGATGGAACTCTCCCCAAATCATTTTATGAAGCTAGCATCACATTGATACCCAAGCCAAATAAAGACTCAACAAAGAAAGAGAACTACATGCTAATATCCTTGATGAACATAGATGCTACAATTCTCAATAAGATCCTAGCAAACCGAATTCAACAACACATATCAAAAATCATCCACCATGACCAAGTAGGCTTCATCCCTGGGATGCAAGCCTGGTTCAACATTTGTAAGACCATAAATGTAATTAAATACATCAACAGATATAAAAACAAAAGCCACATGATTATATCATTAGATGCAGAAAAAGCTTTTGATAAAATTCAGCACCTCTTCTTGATAAAAACCCTCGAACATCTAGGCATAGATGGAACATAACTCAAAATAATAAGAGGCATCTATGAGAAACCCACAGCCAGCATACTCCTAAACAGAGAGAAATTGGAACCATTTCCCCTGAAAACTGGAATAAGACAAGGATGCCCACTCTCACCCCTCCTGTTCAACATAGTTTTGGAAGTCCTAGCTAGAGCAATCAGAGAAGAGAAGGGGATCAGGGGTATGCAAATAGGAAATGAGGAAGTCAAGTTATCTCTCTTTGCAGATGACATGATTCAATACCTTAAAAACCCAAGAGAATCTGTCAGAAACCTCCTTGCACTGAAAAAGGACTTTGGCAAAATCTCAGGGTATAAAATAAATGCAAAAGACAATCACATTTCTACATACCAATAACAAACAAACAAAAACCCCAATAAAAAGCACAGTTCCATTCACAATAGCCACCCAAATAAAATGAAATGCCTTGGCATATTCCTAATCAGAGATGTGAAGGACCTTTACAGTGAAAACCACAAAACACTGCTCAAAGAAATCAAAGATGATACAAGCAAGTGGAAAAATATTCCATTCTCATGGACTGGAAGAATCAACATTGTTAAGATGTCCATTCTACCTAAGGCAATCTACAGACTTAATGCAATACCCATCAAATTACCAGCAACATTCGTTTCAGACCTAGAAAAAACAATACAGGAATTCATATGGAAACATAAATGACCACAAATAGCCAAAACAATCCTCAGGAAAAAAAACAAAACAAAACATAAAATACAAACAAACAAAAAACAAAGCAGGAGGTATCACACTCGCAGACTTTAAACTTTATTATAAAGTTACAATAATCAAATAGCCTGGTATTGGTACAAGAACAGGCATATAGAACAATGGAATAGAATTGAGATTCCAGAAGCAAAACCTCAAGTTTTCAACCAACTCATCTTCGACAAAACCTCCACCATCCACCACTGGAAGAGGAGAACCTGATCAGTAAATGGTGCTGGGGAAACTGGCTGACCACATGCAGGCGGTTGAAACAGGACCCTACCTATCCCCATACACAAAAATCAACTCTAAATGGATCAGAGACCTAAATGTAAAACCTCAAACTATAAAAACCTTAGAAAATACAGGAGACACTCTTAGGCAAATTGGAACTGGCAGCCAATTCCTGATCAAAACCCTACGTGCCTATGCCGTAAGAGATAAGGTAAACAAGTGGGAACTTACCAAACTGACAAGCTTCTGCAAAACCAAAGAAACCATCAAGAGAGCAGGGAGACAGCCCATAGACTGGAAAAAAATATTTTCCATCTCTATGTCTGACAAAGGCCTAACTTCTAGGATCTACAAGGAGCTCAAACATGCTGAAAAGAAAAAAACAAACAGCCCCATTAGATGTGGCAAAAAGGAACACTTCTACACTGTTGGTGAGAGTGTAAACTAGTACAGCCTCTGTGGAAAACAGTGTGGTGATTCCTAAAAGTTCTAAAAATCAACCTTGCATATGACCCCGCAATCTCCCCACTGGGAATATACCTGGAAGAACTCAAATCACTCTATAAAAAAAGATACCTGCAAATGTATGTTTATCTCAGAATTTTTCACAGCAAGAACATGGAGCCAACTGTGCTGCCCATCAAAAGAGGACTGGATAAAAAAGAAGTGGCACATATACACAATGGAATATTACAGTCATAAAGAAGTACAAAATCATGAACTTTGCAGCAACCTGAATGAACTTAGAGTCTATAATACTGAGTGATCTTTCACAGTAACGAAGAACTGAGTATCACATGTTCTCACTCATAAGTGGACCTTGAACAACTGTCGTAATACTATAAGAAAAGGATTGACAGTAGCGGGAAACTTTGGGGAAAGAGGGGGCAGGGAGGTGGGTTTGGCAGTAGTGGGAAACTACCTGGGGTAGGGCTGGCATACCTCATCAACAAGGGTACCTCCACAATGAATATTTGTATACCTAACCCTGAATTGTACCCCAGAATTTTAAAATAAAAAATTTTAAGGTTAAAAAAAAAAGAGGGAGAATATCTACCTGCCAGTGTTAATGTGGGAACAGAAGAAAATTATAAATTTATGATATTTATAACGTAAATATTTATAATATTTAAAAAAATAAATAAACAAATAATTTAGAAGCTACATGTAAATGTTTTCTAAACTCAATTTACCCTATTGTTATAGTTTTTGTTTTTTACCAGAAAGTTTGTTATACTTTAAGCAATCTAGGCCATTTCATCACTCTGGCACCAGAGCATGTCATTAATGATGGCTGAAAGTTAAGAAACCAATATTTTATCAATTAGAAAAATATTTTCTCAAAAGAGAAAAGCCCAACTTTTGAATTGTCCACTTTTGACTCTTATTTTTTCTCATTTAAGATTATAGAGAATCTGAAATATTTTAAGTCTGTGTCAATTATGTAATTGTCCTTAAGAAGACTACAAAATCTTTGAAGAAATGATTCTGATCTGACATTGAGATGGCATGTGGAAAAGGAAGTGGAATGTGGAGATACCATCTTCCAGACTGGATCTGCCAGTGACTGCTATTGCCCTAAACAAATCTTTTAATGTTTCTGGACCTCAGCTCTCTCATCTGTTAATGAGAGTCTTTGCCAGATGGTTTCTAAGAACCTTTACAACTTCAACATTTTATGTTGCTACAATTGGTCTTCATCTCAAAGGATGGACACATAGACACATGGACTCTTTTTATAAACCACTTTATTGATGGAGAGAGCAGTATATTTTGTTATTAGCTTCTTTCTTAATTTCTGATAGTGTTATTTCAAACATCATCATTGGGTTTTTCTTTCTTACTACAACATTGATGTTTTACACTAGGTTTCTGATTTGGTTATCAATTACAACTTTGTTTGTGTGTGTGTATGAGAGAGAGAAAGCGGGATTTATTGAGAGGATGGAAAACTCCCACAGTGGGAGGGGGACCCAAAGGGGTTGCCCATCAATTACAACTTTTATGATGCTCTTAATCAGCCATGTTTGTTAGTACTGTACATATTCAAACCTCTTAAAATATAGAAAGTCATATCCTGCCAGCCCAGGAAGCCTGAAAGAGCAGTCTTTGAAATGACTGTGTATTTTCCATGTGTAAGAACATATAATAGTTGGTCTGATTTCAGTTCTTGTTTGTAATAACCAACAACAACTTTGGTATAATCCAAAATTTTGGAGGCAATATAAGTGAATGTAGAAGTAATAAGGGAGAATTAACTTTTGTTTAAATAATATTAGTCATAAACTCTGGTATTAAAAAATAGGATTTTTTTCCCCTCTAAATAATTTCTATTTTGAGCCTGAATAGCAAAAACTAAATCTTAGCCATAGTGGAATTATCTAATTTATGGTGGTTTCTATACTGCTAAGGGGTGAGGACTTCTAATCTTCCATTTTATCTGACATTTGCTGAGACTTACTATCCTTTTTAGTTCTTAACCCATGCAATTGTTGCTAAATCAAAATTTGTTCCTGTTCATAGAGACTTATCTCAGCTATGTGAAGAACCCTTTTGGCAGATAAGAATCATGTTTCTATGCCACACTGAGACACAGAAAATTCTGTGGACTGTTATAGGCCCATCTGAGGTGACACAAAGCCCAGTCATTCTATCCTGATATCTTATTTCCTTATATTTCAGGTCTCCCAAGTCCATATAAGTCGCAGCTACTGTTTGTCCTCTTGAGTTTGGTCTGAAGGATACAAGACCCAGGAGGGTGCAATATGCCTGATCCTTCCTAATATTTACAGGGCCAGAGGATTTTTTTTCTCTTTTTCTTTTCTTATGGAGGATGTTTTGTCACTGAAAGTCACTGTTTCTGTGAGGTGATAGATATAGAATCAAAGTTAACTGGAGTAAGGAAAAATGGGAAATACTGGAGACAGAGAAAAGGGGAAATGCAAAACAAAAACACATGGGGTGTTATTTCAAAAGTATTATCCCACCATACAATGATTAACTCTATAAATAGAATCCATTTCAATGGGAGTGGTGAATTCCCTGGTTAAGGAAGCAGAGGCTGAGACTCATCAGGGAACCCCTACGAGAGATTTCTGCCCTGCTTGGGTTGTTCGCATGATAGACTTTTAGGTTCCTTCTGGCTCAAAATTCAGTGACGCTCAGTAAAAGTATTATTTGAGACATCTTTATTTTCTCTAAAATCTCCTGACTGTTCTTTGGCCTCTTGGTCTGAATTGTGTCTCTTTCCTCCTTCCCCCAATTTCACATGTTGAACCCTAATTCATAGTACCATATTTAGAATATGACTGCATTTAGAGGTAGGGCTTTTGCAGAGGTGACTGAGATACAACAAAGCTACTAGGGTGGGACCTAATCTAACATGACTTGCATCCTTGTAAGAAGAAAGAATTGGGCACACAGAGATGTTAAGAATGTGTGTGAGCACAGAGGAAGGGCCATGTGAGGACAGAGGGAAGATAACTACCAGCAAGTGAGAGACCTCAGAAGAAACTATGACTGCTGACGCCTTGATCTTGGACTTTTAGCTTCTAGAATTGTGAGGAAATACATTTATGCTGTTTAAGGTACATCCAATTATTGCACTAGCAAACTGAAATACCTTGTATGATGGTTATATCATATTTCCAGTTTCAGGACTTATATAACATGAACCTCCAGGTAAGAGTCTTGCCAGAGTTGCTGTTCACTGTTACTTTTCAATATGTTTTTCATTTAGTAGCAATAATCATTTTTAATATATGTTTGAGATTTTTTTTGTTTCTGTAAGACTTATTTGTGTCTTTTATAGATCTTCAGAAAATAGAAATCTCAGATTGTAGACTGAATGACTTTAACATTATAACAAATAAAACAATTGATTGAAATTTCCTACCAATTAAGACTGAATATACCAGAACATTTTTTCCTAAGTAAATCTGTAATAATGACATTTTATAGAGGTTTAAGAGCATATCAAAACTGCTTGGTATAGATTTTTTTCTAAGGAGGTACAATATGAAGACTTGTAAAGTGTTGTTTGTAGTGATTGTTTATATCCATAATAGTTACTTAGTGAAGTAACACAAGACTAGCAACTGACACATGAAGTATATTTTTAAAGTAGGTAGCTTGTTCTATCACCTTATCATATTTATTATCCATGCACTTTTCCCCCAAGGATTGGTTCTCTGAGTTAGTTTCTTTTCTATTAAATTAAGTGTTTCTATTATAATCTCTAATCCAAGGAAGTTATCTTAAGGACACTTAGCACTCCCTATGGGTTTGAATCAATGAGAAAGACATTGCTGGATTTCTGCAACTAAGATTAGCAACCAGGGCATAATTAAGGAAACCACAGTTAGCTTTTATCAAGCTAGTTAATATACATGATACACAAAATTTAAGAGGAAGCACTGGCCTCACGGATTTTAAGATATAGTTAGAAAGATAAGATAGAAAACATTAAAATATAACTATTACACAGGATTGTAAAAGTGGCCATACCTATAATGCTCTGTGGCCATCCTTGTTTCGATATTAACTTTGTAACCCATTCTTTCTCCATATGTTGTATACGAGGTGAATGTAGACTAAATCAATATGAATGCATCTTTTATAGACATGAATAAAATTAGCAAATAGTGCGTTGCTCTAACTTAACTTTTTTTTTTTACCAATATTGACAATACTTTCATGGAATTTTTAGCTGAGAACTTTAATATGAAAAAAGATTTTAAAAGAATGGCTTATTATTTATTTGAATAAATGTAAAGTGCTTAAAATGGACATATATGAGGTTCTGTTCTCATATTTTGAAATATTCTCATTTCTTCTTAGTATTAAGAAGAATACTTATCATCTTCCTATGTGTCTCTTATATTCTATACTAATTCTGTTAACTCTATAACATTATAGTCTTTTGTAATGTCTCTTTCCTTCTAGTGTTTTTTATATTTCCAGTCTCAGTTCTCCTTTTTGCTCAATTTTCACACTTAATTCTACTGAACTATTCTCGCTGATGAAAATCTGATGCCAGAACACATCTTTAATGCTGGTGAGACATCACTATTTAAGTGCTATTGCCCCTAAGGAATTGAGGATGCCAAAGACAGAATAGCTGTGCTCAAATGTGCTAATGCAGCAGGCACACATAAGTGCAAACTTGCTGTGATCTACAGAAGCTTGGATCCTTGCTGTTTTCAAGAGTGATTTTCTTACTAGTTCATTATTATGCTAACAAAGAGGCATGAATCACCAGAGACATGTTTTCTGATTGGTTTTTATAAACATTTTGCAACAGAGGCTCATGATCCCTGCAAGGAAAGATGGACTAGAAGACAACTGTAAGGTTTTGTTACTGTTCTACTCATCCTTCATCTGAAATTTTCATGAGAAATAGTTTTATGCCATGTACTATTCCCCAAATGTGACTTTATTAGTTCAGTTATGTGACCAAGATATCCTTAGTTTGAAAAAGAGTAAATATAAAAACACTTTATTGAACAGTATGCTATCAGCAGTGAACAGAGTTGTAGATGTGGAAGATTTCCAAAAAGAGTTTAGGATGAAAGATACCATATGTGCTGTTGTCAACACTTGGAAGATCGTGACTTAAAGACACAGTTGTTCATGCCTGGTACAACCTCTGGCCTAACTATGTTCAGTGATGACGATGAACAAGATGGTGACTGAAGAATTCTGTATGCCAACTGGGAAAAAATAAGTGATGCTTATTCTTCTCACAAAGACAAAAAAAATGTACCTTCAGAGTTTGTCAGTAAGTGGATATCAAAGAAGATTTTAACATCCATAACAAGGCACGAATTATTCTTTCAGTAACCAGTAGTACAATAGCCTAAATGATTCTGAATCAATGCAATCGTAATAGTGACAATTAAGATGATATTAATAATGTCAAAAAAGTGACTATAGATGACATGGTGAAAATGTGTGATGGGCTTTATTAAAGGATGAGAGTAGGATGCATTCATAACAGAACAAGAAATCGTGTCAGTTTTTAAAGTCAAAGACAGATTTCTAAGACAAAAACATTGTTAATAAGGCAGATGACTGTGGACGAAACATCTTAAAAAGCCTTCCACAGAGTGCCTTTTCATCCCTATAAGACTCAATCCCTGGTCCCTCAACTACTTCTTTTTTTCTCACCCAAAACAAAATACAGTGTACAGTAACCTATCAATTAAAGCCTATCATTGTAAGCAGAGACTGACAGCCCACCGTGTTTATTGTCGCTGTCATTTAACAGCTTATACAATACAAGAATTCTGGGGATGCTACTGTGCTGTTTTGTTACCTTGACTACATTTTTGAAAACTATATTAATGGCATGTCAATTTTTTTTTTTTGGTTTTACTGTTAAGTACTTATGTGCAAATAACTGTAAGAAAATTATTGCTGTTTAACTTAAATTTGCCAACTTTCTGAATGATCTCCGGGAGACGTTGTTTATGGTTTCCAGGCCTTAAGTTACCGAGTCTCATGTGTGTTAAGAAAATTCTTGAGTGTTTTCTAATTCACTTCTGAATGATTGCCTTCAGGTTGGCCTGATAACCTAGGTGATTCAATCTTGACTCACTGCTGCTTCTCCAGCATTGCTCAGGGAAATTGTTTCCATTGTAGACCGCTAAGATGTAGGTCCTAGTTTAATAAGGATTTGGAATAGAAGTAACCTGGAATATTCTTCCATGCTGACACCAAATTCAAGCCTATAATCTTAGTGTGATTCCCACTGTGTTGTTCAAAGTGGTTTAGAAGAGTGGCTGGTGTTTTCGAATGAGTTTTGGAATACTATGTTTTTATCATGACCCTGCTAGATTTCGCCTTAGGCCACAAGAGAGGAGCTTCTATTTGATTTGTACCTGAGATTCTTGTTTGTTGAGTAAAAGAAATAGCCACCTATCAAAGCTTTATTTCTGCGGGTATCATCAGTACATACCACCAACTTTATAATATATACTTCAGTAATTTTTACAATTCTTTCTTTGATATTTAAACTTTAGAGAGATATATGGAATCAATCCAATTTTCCTCTGCCTTCAAAGTCTTCTGAATACACTGTTCTTTCTAACTTGATTAATTCCTACATTTTCTTGCATCCGCTCCTACTTTCATTAAGAGGACAGGAAGTATGTATGGTATTAAGACTGCTGGTGTTCAAATGGTTGCTCTGCCAGGTACTAACTGTGTAACTCTTCCCGTGATGCTGCACCTCCTTAGCTTCAGTTCTTTTATCTGCAAAATGAGGGTAATAAAAGCACCTACCTCAAAGGTTGTTGGAAAGCCCTTTGCCTGGTGCCTGGTTCATATCATGAATAAATGTTGGGGAAGAAAAAAATCTCAATTTTATTTATTAAAAGACAATCTTAGAACTATTAGTATGAAGTATAGGTGTGCCAGAGTGCATTGTGTGTGTGATTGTGTGTATATATAAATATATACAGACATACGCAAATGTCAAGTGTGAAATGCATGTTCTTCTGCTACTCTGGCTGGTTCAGTTAATTTTTATTTGACTTCAGAACAAATGGAATTTTTTAAATGATCCAACAGAATAATAATACTTCTATTAGTGTCCTCATATCTTGATCCTCTCAGATATCAGTGCATTGCTTGAAGCAGAAATCTTGATGAGTTTCTTGGATGTTTTTCTTTATCTCTTGTGCCTTTTCTTTTTAGCTAATGTGATGATGAATTTAATGTAATGGTGCTATCTCTATGTTTCTGTCTCCTACATTTTATCTCAGTAATATAGGCTTAAGGGCCTGATATCAGTACACATCTATTTGTTAGTTCAGGATTTCATTTTGTCATGAGATTTTACATCCTAGGTGAACTATTTTTTGCTGTTTCTGAACAATTTCTTCCATTATTTCAGTACAATATTATCTTCTGAGTGTGATACACTTGTGCTACTGATGAGAATTATGAATCTTAAGCAAGTGTCTGCCCACTCCACCACTGTATGAAATGCTACTTAACATTTTTTGTAATCAGTGCCACAGGCATTTCCGATCTCACTTCTGATACCACCTGCAGGTATTTTGGGTAAGTGATAGATTGAAGGAATAAGTAGACACACATTATAAGATTGATAAGTTCCTGGCTAAATTTTCCAAGAATGTGAAGTCTCATCAGAAGTGGAACTGTCATGTGAACAGAAGCAGATGCATCATTTCTCAGAATAACTGCCTGTGGCATTCACTGAGAAAAATACTTCACCAGATATGGAAAGCTCACTTCTTGCTAGGTCACTTCTCTTTTCTGCACGGGACTTACATCTGGAAGATTTTACATTAAGAACATATGTGCATCTGTTTAAGGGAATGTTTCCAGATCCTGAGTTCTGGGTCCTAACAAACCATCATTAGGACCTCATTATGACCTGGGTACAAAGAAGAACTGGTTTCCATATTTCTCCCCCCCAAAATATTCCTGGTTGTGGATTTTTCAAATCTAAAAAACCCGTTTCCTTGAAATAGCAGTCAAAATTGTCACTAGAAATCCAACAATGTGTTATGTTCTCAAAGAATAAATATTTCTTAGAGATAAAAAAAACACTGTTTTGAACCAACTATTGGCCTGAGTAAGTGTAGCAATGCTTATGATGTGATTGGTACCTAAGATGATACATTATTAGTGTGTAAACACTATAGGGCTCATGCGCAGCTTTAATTCATTACTCAGAATATTCATTCACAAATCCTTGAAAGCTGCTTCAAAGAGGTAATTGCAGGACAATGTACTTCATGTGCTGGGAATGAAATGTTTTGTGAAATAGTTTAATATGTTTTAATTTATTTTCGTATCAAAATTCATAGGGAATCTCATTGAACATTTTAAAGCTTGTATTGCAATTCCAAACTGTCTATTCTGTAAGGTGCTACTTCTTGTCATTTATCCTGAAACAACTCCTTTTACATAGCTTTTGATGAAGTTTGATTTAGTTTTCCAATATTTGATTAAAAAACCTACATTTTATACACCCATATATTTTTATACACATATATGTATATGCATATATACACATATACTCAGTATATTCTGTGCATGGTTGTTTGTGTACATAAAGTTTTTTCTCAAGATTTATTTGGAGTGCATAAATACTCTCTCACACACATATACTGTTTATTTGCTTTTCCTAGCATTTATTTTTTCAGCCCTATTACAATTTCCCCAAATCTCCATTTACCTAATGAAGATAAGTTTTGCTTTCTTCATTCTTCAAAATTTTCTGTATACATAATGAAAGTGGTAATGTATTAAATTTCTTCTAAGAGGAAGACTTTCTTGTTTCTTTATTTAAATGCAGTAAATGAAATCTCAGGTTCTCCAGGGACACCTTGTGAATGGACAGTTTTTTCTAACAATTCCACTTAGGTGTCTTCGGAGATTGGACATTTTTAAAATTCACTGAGAATTTTGTAGTTGAATTGATCTAAACAGAGAGAAATCTGGCCCACAAACAACATTTTATTTGATTAAGAAGCTTTCTCATTCCAACTAGAATTAATAATATTTTTTCTTCATCACTATTTCTTTTGCCCAGAGTAATGTGTCTAAAATTTCACTTGGTGATGGGATCATAGCAGGAAGTAACTTAACAACTGGGAAAATAAGTTAGTTCGCCTTAGAGGCATTCTTATATTTATTGCATCATTATGTGCCATGAGGTTTTTATGACATATTATTTAAATACATATTGCCAGCCTGAAGGTTTAAAAGTGGATAGTCTATAATGAGATACTATGTTTTCAATTTTGCGTGTTCTTACGTAAATATATGCCTATAAAAAAAGATTGGGAAATGATGAAATATATGACATCTCCTTATTATAAAATGAAAGAAATCAGTTCTTGAAACACTGATGACAACTAAAAAAGGTTAGAAAGGTTACCAAATATTACTATTTGCACTTAAAATTTGAAGTGAAACATGTAACGATTGGTTTTTCTGCTAAAAGGATGATTTCTATTTTGATAAAATTTGTTGCCTTGTACTTGACATTTCACATATGTTACATATCTGTTAATTATCTTTAGGTCATAATTCAAAAGTGCTCATATTTTGTTTACAAGTATCATACCAATTTCTTAAGCACCTAAAGTTCTGGTAAAGATACTGTTCTATTTTGGGATATAGATACTTGAAAACTATTTAGGAAAACAATTATTTTTATTGCCCCCTCACCTCTTTTTCACACTGTCTTCAAATGGAATAACTTATTTTTATTAATTTTGCACCTCACAAAAAGATTCCTGAATTTGCAGTGCAATGGATCTCTTGAGAACTGGAAACTTCTGTTCATGCTAAAACTTAGTTGTGAATTTCTAAGCAAGATTCTAGTTCCTAAGATTAGATAGCCCGATAACACTATTAAAGAAAGATTTTCATTTTTTCTTTTTACATCTTTCTATCTCAACAAAACTGTTGCAAGATCGTTTCTTCCTTTCAATAATTTCTAAAAAGGACATTTTTTATGGATATAGAGCTATTTTCAACCAACTTCTAGGCTGCTGGATGAAGCAGTGTCTATTTCTACGTGTACCACAGAGGATATTTGAGGAATAATAATAGATTCTACACATTGTGCTAGTGTTGTTAATATTACATATACTTTCTTATTTAGTTAACTTTAAACCTCTCATTTTCCCTGGGAAGTCAAAATTTCTGTTTCCATTTAGAAGTAAGGGAGCTCAGAGTCAAATATTAATGGAGAGAAATCTTAGACTCCATTTAGCCCAAAGAAACCCATACTTCCTAAGCAATGAAACCAAGATTTGCCTGACTCCAAAAATCCCAATCTTGTTTGTTTTATGCCCCAACAATGGTGTCAGGGATGCAATAGGCAAACACACATGTGCCCGATTTTCCCTTTTGGGGAAGGATAGATGATGGATCCAGCTTCACATAGCAATCTATTTAATATGCTTCTTTGGAAAGAAGAAGACATTTCTTGAAATATCTCTAGCCTTTTTTCAATGACATTTAGGTATCAGAACATTTGGAGATAACTAAGTGGTAAATTCCTTTAGGTGCCATAGTCCTTTCAGCAGTTGTATATTTTATAGTTAGTAAATAGTCAAATGTATTTCTTTGCCTCTATTCAAAATAGATTTACCTTAGTAAAGAAACCTCATACTGAAGCAATCTATGTATATTAATAATAAATAAATTTTGAAATAAATTGAAATAATTTCTGAGGAGGCACAAAGGAAATACCAAATTTAAAAGTGGAATTTCCTATTTGTTGGCAATAGTAAAAAAGAACTTATTCTTTCCTTTCTGCTCTCAGCTGCCATTGTTTGTCATCTCTTGGAATTCACAAATGTAGATTATTACATGCTATTGTTTTACAGTAGAGGCAAATTATGGCCTGTGAACACCCAATTCACCTGTTCTTATACGAGTTCTGACAATTAAGTTCACAAACTCATCCTAGAAAAAGTACTACATAACTCACTGCTGAATATCACTATGGTCACCTATGAAGGACTTTACTTGGGGAGCTATACACTGACACCAGTGCCTGTTCTATCCATCAAACAATTTTGGAATTTTTTTTCTGGAATGGCCATCAGAGCTGTAATCTATATTACCCTTGATGTCCTGAATGTCATCAAATGTCTTCCTTTCAATATCTCCTTTATCTTCGGGTAAATAAAAGAGTCATTGGTGGCCAGATCAGGCAAGTAGGGAGGGTGTTCCAATACAGTTATTTATATCGTGCTGCTAGCGTAAGCCCATGGTAGCAAGTTCGTGATCTTAATTGTCAGGCCTCAACAAATAATGGTGACAGCTCTGATGGCCATTTCAGGAAAAGAGTCCCCAAATTGCTTTGATGAGTGGACTAGGTGCTGGTATCAATGCATAGCTTCCCAGGGGGTGTACTTTGAAGGTGGTCATAGAGATATTCAGCAATGAGGTACGTAGTACTTTTTCTAGAATGTTTCACAAACCTAATTGTTGAACCCCATTTATCCAGTAACATACGAATGGTTTCTTATCTATTTTTAAATGTTTGGAAAAAAATCCAGTGATGTGACATATAAAATTATATTAAATTTGAATTTCAGTATCCACAAATAACATTTTATTGGAATTCAGTCTGCAACCAAATCCCTCCATGATCTGGAAAGAGCCACCATTGATAAACCCTCATTCAACATATTTCCACATACATACATGTACACTCACCACATACATACATGTACACTCACACACACATCTTGTTTTTTCAATTTTTATTTTTTGAGTTGGAGTCTCACTCTGTCACCCAGGCTGGAGTGCAGTGTCATGCTCACGACCATCCCACTCTCAACCGGTGATTCTTCTGCCTCAGCCTTCCAAGTAGCTAAAACTACAGGAGCGCCTACCACACCTGGCTAATTTAAATTTTTTATTTTAAAGTTGTGGGGTACGATTCAGGGTTAAGTATACAAATGTTCATTATGCAGGTACCCTTGTTGATGAGGGAACCTTGTTGATGAGGTACCCCCTCCCCTGGCAGGTTCCCACTGCCGCAAATACCACGCCCCCCACAAATCCCACACCCTACAATTTCCCCACCCACCCCTCCACCTCACCCCCACCCCCCGCAATTTCCCACTACTCTGCCACATCTCTTATTCATTATTTTGAAAGGGTTACTTGTAAAGCTTTAAGACTCCGTTATCTAATTTCCCTTTTATATATTTCCCTGGGCCTGATATTCATTGGCCCTGAACTTTTTTTTTTTTTTCCTGTCGCCCAGACTGGATTGCAGTGGCCGCTCCCGGCCACCGCAGCCTCGACCTGCTTCCGCCTCAGCCTTCCAAGTAGCGGGAATTACAGGCATGCAATACCACGCCCAGCTGATTTTTTGAATTATTGTAGAGATGAGGTCTTGCCAAGTTGCCCAGGCGGGTCTCCAACCCGCAGGCTCAGGCAATCCACTCACCTCAGCCTCCCAAAGGCGCGGGATTACAGGCTGAGCCACCGAGCTCAGTGGCCCTGAACTTTTATTCTCTGCTATCCTCTTTGCTCTATTTTTTAAATTTCCAAAGTTTTAAAACAATGGTAGAGAGAGCAGATCCGTATGACCTTGCCTTCTTTGTGTCCTTTCTACTTTGTTTGTGAGACTAGGTAACAAGTATTAGAAACCCTCTGAGACCTTAACTGTGTCGAGGTACTTATCTTCTCATTTTTCTCTCTCTCCCTTATAGTCCTGCTGTGTTATCCTTTATGGTCTTCTCATTACTTTTCAATAACAGCAGTTACTGTCTTATTATCTATTTGTTACTTGAGATTTAGAAAACCATCGGACTCCTCATTAAGTAAGTTGACACTCTATTAATATGTCAAAGAGCTTTGGTATATCAGAAGTGTCAATTTATTCTAAGGACATTTGGGCAACTGGAAAACTGAACATAATATTTTAATATGAACTAATTAATATCACATCTTTAAATTTTTTGTTTATTTTAATAGCAAGTGACTCTAACAAATAATTGGGATTATTTTAAGAGTCTATTAAACCTCATTCATATGATTATGACATGAAATACTTGAAATGGAGGCAACACAAGGCAGTTTCTTATGGATTAATACTTTCCTTTGGTCCTCCAATTTTGGATAAAGCTTTATGCAACAGCTATCTAGGACAACAAACTTGTTACAAGGACCTAGGGCCCCTATTGAAAAGTCTTGATACCTAGTTCTGCTTCAACTCAGTATGTTTCAAAAAATTTTCAATATTCCTTCTTATTCTGCTCATTCCAGAGGCAGCTCTAACCTCTATTAGCTCTCTGCCCTAAGTGCCAGAGCTTACTCAAGCTCTCATGATTTTTAATAATTAACTGAATTGTTGAGATACACACACACACACACACACACACACACAATAGTCTAATAATAATTGATCTACTACTAAATGTCAACCACTTTTCTAGGTGTTCGGCTATTACACAAAATAGACATTTAGTCCCTGCTCATTTAACTTTAATTTTGGAAAATGGAGATAGTAAAGTACAACAATAAATGAACAGGAAAGTTTCTGTTGAGATGAGGAAAATAAAACAGTTTAGATGACAGAAAGTAACTAGTGAATTGACTACTGTAGACGGTGTCAGAGAAGGCCTCTCTGAGGAGATGACATCATTTGCTCTGTGACCTGACTGATGAGAAGGAGCTAGTTGTGGGAATATTTGGGGGTTTAGAGCATTCCAGGGGAAAGGAAAAATTCATGCAAAATACTGCAGGATGAACATATTCATGGTTTTTTTTTTAAGGTAAGAAATGAAGCCAGTATTACTAGAACATAATGGGAGCAAATGGGTGATAATAAAAGATCTAGGCAGAAGAAAAAGCTGGATTTTATTTTAAAACCTGTGAGAACCCTTGGTTGTTTTTAATCAGAGGAGTGACATGATTTTATGATGCCATGGACATGCTCTCTTTGTTTTTTTTCCTCATGCAAATATCTAAGAGACAGCTTTTGTACACTTCAGCCATGTAAGTCTCATTTACTTCTGACCCATTCTGACAGGGAGGAGGTCAAAAAACAATTTTAGAAATCTTATTTTAGACTCCATATATTTTTACTTTAATTATACCATTTTTTATTTCTAGTATCTTTTACCCGTAAAATAGCTTCTCACTTCATGTTTAAGAAAATCTTCCTTCCTTTCCCTTCCCAAACTCAGCGAATCAGAAACTTTAACACAGTTAGTTATCCTACAAACCCTATAACATAATTGGCCTCAATTTTGTTTTTTCCAACCTTCACTAAATTATGAAATCTGGAAAAAAAAAAAGAAAATATTCTTTTTCATTAAAACATAGTATCTAGAAGATAATCACTATCTTCCATATGCTCTAAATTTTGAAATCTGACTTGTTAAGCAGTATTTGTATATATGAATAAACACAGGTGATAAGGACTAGAATTTTTAGAGTGGAAATAAAAATCAGAAGAAAAAATTATAACAGGAATGTTCTGCTTCGCCCTCTGCTCATACCTTCTCATTTTATCATCTGTTTGTAATTCATTCAATAATTATTTTACAATATTATTTATTCTAGGGCCTTATTTAGTAATGTAAACTATACATTAGTAAGCAAAACAAAGATCTCTGAAGTTGAGGAGTTTACATTCTTACAGAATAGTGAGAAAAACATTTAGAGAGGTATATCTTAAAATACTGTTATTACATTAGAATGATTGTACACACACAAAATTCAATGCGAAGAAATGTAGAGTGTTGAAAAGACAAAGGGTAAAGACCTTCAACATAAAGGTCTCTTGTGACTATTTTGGTGAAGGACAACATATATGTCTTGAATGTGTCAACTTTGAAATATATCACCTTTTCTTGCCTCTTTTATGCATCACTTCTTTATGATTTTTTTCCTTTCTTTTCCCCATATTATTTTACAGATAGGAAATTATGCTTTCCTCTTTCTTCTTAGTTGGTACATACTCACTTGGTATATATAGACTTCTTTTAAATTATCTTTTTTAACACATATTTACTGACTCCCAAGTATTTACTTATTTATGGCTAGAATTTGAAGGTGGGAAAAATATTCTTAGAGCAACAGGGAATTACTATGTATATTTTGAGAATTAAACCAACATAGCGTAAAGCAGAGCTGAGAAGTGAAGAGATACCAAATACTGAGGATGCCATTTGAGTCCCTCGAGCAAGATTTGCATGATGACTGAGACAGTGTGGAAGACAAGCCAATAAATCCCTTTCTTGGCTTAAGCTAGTTTGAGTTGGCTTTTCTGTCATAACATAAATTGTCCTTATGAAAATAAAGATATAAAAATTACAGACTGTTATATCCTATATGCAGATCAAAAGATTTTGAGCTTGAAGTTTCATAAAATTATACAAATTGAGATTTAGCAGAGATTTTGTACATCTCTCTATCCAATCCTCTATATTGATAATGAAGTGAGTGAAAAATCAGTGAGACTGAATAATTGCCTCAACATTTCAGGAAGTGCCAAGGTGAGAAGATGAACCCAAGTGGCATGGCTTCTAGTTCTGTGCTGCTTCTGGTGCTCCACATTTTAATTTTGGTAAAGCTAAGAGTCTAGGAATATATAAAAATTGTTCTTGGTCAATTTTTTCTTGGTCTTGTTTACAGTGATAAAATTTTTTAAAAATACATAATTATTATAAGAATGCCCTAGAGCTCTTTCTACTTTCCTTCTGAATAGTTCATTTTACTCATTTTCTTTTAGAAACTTTTCATTTTTATATGTAGCAAATGCAATAATTCAAACCAACAGCTTATAAAATGTGAACTACTAACTGTGATAGAAAATCTATGAACTGCATCTAGGTTATTGTTTTTTCACTTATATTTTTATCAATGTCGAAAAATATTATCAAATAAACTTTTTGAAATTGTCACATGTCTACTTCTACATAATTACTAATAATTGGCAGTTTATCTTTATCCACACAGGTAGTAAGCACTTCTCCAGTACTAACATTCTATTTTCAGCATCAACAACATTTGTAGCCTCCAGAGTTGTGTATGTGTTTTAAATTTTATTTCAGACTTCCTAGAAATGTTTATAGATAACAATCCTAAGAAAGAAAAGCCTGCTAAATCTATGTCTTACAAAATCTTTATCTGAAATAATTTAATGTTCCCAAAGAGTTTTGTAATTTCTCCTGATAAGTTTAGGGACACAGTTCATTTTCTGGCCTTTATTATAAGAAAGCAGCTAAATGTTAATTAATTAAAGAAAAAGACTGCTGGAAAAGAAAGCACTAAGCCTATTATAGAAATGAATCTTATTTTTCTGCCAAGTGCTTTATAATTAAAAGAAAACTCAGTGGAAAAGAAGCTTAAGCAATAACAGTAATAGTAATAAAATATTGATCTTTTAAAAATTGCTTTTATGTTAATAATGACTAAGTCCTTATTTAACCCATAATATATTTGGGGGGTAGTATTAGATTAGCATACAGTTCTCAACTCCAGTATTGCTAAATTTTGGTCTAGATAATTCCTTGCTGTGGGGGGCTGTCCTATGCATTGCAGAATGTTTAGCAAAATCCTTGGCCTCCACCTTCTAGATGCCAGTGGCAACACCCTCCCCCTGTGGTGACAAGCCAAATAACCAAATAGCCCTGACAAAATTGTTCCTCCCCATTTGAGAACCACTGACTTAGAAAAAAGAAAAGTGGGATAACATCATAGAGAGGGCAACACATTATAGGTTAGACGATTATTCTTTGGCATACTTATTTTTAGGAGACGTGTGTTACACCTCCAGCTCCCTGAATTTACCCTTGACCAACGTTCTGTCTTTTTTTTTTTTTTTTGTATGTTCTCAGGCGACTATGTAAGTTTTAGTCAGTATGGACCTTTATTTCAAAACGTTCATTCTTCTCCTGTTGACTCTACCTTAGTAATGTTGCAGGAATTTTGTCTTATTACCATTGACTTTGGGGTATCCTAGATCCCCATGCCCACCTCACATTTCCTGTCTTTCTTCAAACCAACCCAAAATACAAAATGATTGCTTTTGTTTTGATCGACTGTCATTCAAGATTTTACCAAGTGTGAAAATCGAGCAGTTCCCTCAAACTTGAATGAGTTGTTCTTGAAAAGGAAAATATGCTCTCATAGTGTGATGCTTATTAAACAGCATTAAAGCTTTGATTGAGCATTCCCATGGTGATGACTTGCCTAGCACATTACTGCATTAATGCAAGTATTTTTTGCCTGTCAAATATTAAATATAGAAAAGATCTGCAGTGTCATTTGGTTCACTTCTCTACCACTGAAGCATTGCTACTCTGTAATGCATGCTGGCCTACTGTTCCCAGTCCAATTTAAACTCAAAGTAATGACGGTGTATTTCTACTTCCTTTGGGAAAGCATTACAAAGTTTAATTTACTGTTTTCTCACCACTTGTAATACTATTAGTAGTTAACGTTTTAGAATTTTGATAGTGGAACTTTCCGCTAATCTACTTTTCTGACTTAGAGGTGAAAATTTTAATATCATCAGTAAGCTTTTCATACAAACCAGCTTTATTTCCTAAGATTACAGAATGTTTCTAAAGTTTTCCTATTTCTAGTCAACCATAATCTTTTCCTCCACAAAGTTATTTGAATAGGTTTGACAGCACTTTATAATTCAAAGCACATGTTAACACCACCTTCCTTAATTTTTATTATAATTTGGGGGGATAGGCAAGTCAGTATCAGAGCTATATTTGACAGATAAATATATGGAGGCTCATAGGAGTTACGTAACTTTCCTCAGTCATTAATATTTATGTAGCACTTTAACATTGGCAATAGTTGACCCATTCTAATTATCTCATTTGGTTCACCACCTTATGAAAAAAGGGAGCAGGTCTTATCATGATCTTTATTTTTCAAGAAAAGAAAACAGGCATAGAAAAGTAAGACAACAGAACACATGAGAGTTGGTGTTCAATTTACATCTTTTGGCTTACATATGAATGTGTTCTTTTATTTTGTTTTGCTTGCATAATTATTTATCTTTTTCTTCTATTATTGAAAGGGCTTTACCATGCAGATGCTGGAAAATGAGAATTTCATTGGAATTCACAGAGAGTAAAATTTAATGAGTTACTGAGAGAATCTCCTGAGCAAATAATTTGCTCAACTTGATCTTTGTGTACCAGTCATGTAGTATTAGATTCATGTTCTTTCGCTACTTCTCTTTCTTTTTACCTACTCCCCCTTACAACCTTATTGTAGTCTTTAGCCATCCAGAGGCTCAGTTTTGAGGAGATAGTCTCTATATTTATGTTGCATTAATTCTTACACAACATTTCTTTATTTTATTTTACTTATACATGTGCATTGCGTAACTCCCAAATGAAAATAAATCAGTTGGTTTGGGAAAAGCTCAAGACATACTAATTTTGACAGAACCTGGGGTTATTTCCAAAATTGTCACTACGTAGAAAATGAGTCAAGGCCTCATAGATTTATATGTTTCATGGAGTCTTCTACCACAAATGGGCAAATGAGTAATTCTGGACGAGGTCATATCAAAAGCTGAAAATTTGCCGGTCTCGGTGGCTCAGCCTGTAATCCCGCGCCTTTGGGAGGCTGAGGTGAGTGAATTGCCTGAGCCCGTGGGTTCGAGACCTGCCTAGGCAACTTGGCGAGACCTCATCTCTACAATAAATCAAAAAAAAATTAGCCAGGAATGGTAGCGTGTGCCTGTTGTTCCAGCTACTTGGAAGGCTGAGCCAGAAGGATCGCTGGAGCCCAGCAGGTGGAGGCTGCGGTGGCAGGAAGTGGCCACTGCACTCCAGTCTGGGTGACAGAGTGAGACTCCAACTCAAAAAAAAAAAAAAAAAAAGAAAAGCTGAAAATTTGACATACTATTTGAAACTTAGCAGGATCAAATCTCCTCTCAGCCCAGTTAGAACCTGGGCTCTTGCTAGTGAGACTGACATTCATTACAAAGGACCTGGCGCTCCCACTGGTAGCTAGCTGCAGTGGCCTTGTACTAGTATGCTACTCTGCGACTGTGGAGAAAATTGCTATTTTGACTGTGATCAAAGCACATTCCTTTTGGCTATCAGACACCCGGCAATAAATTTCCATTAAAATCCAAGAGCTGTGAAAAGCCTTCTTCAGGGGAAATAAAAACAAACCAGAAAAAGATACCTTGCATACATGAAAAGAAAAAAAAATCAGTTTGGGTTATAATGTCTTAAAGCAATAGAAAAGAGGAAATCTTTTAAGAAACCCCTGAGGTTTCTCTTCCAACTATTGGTAAACATTCAATCTTATTTAGAGTTTTGGATTGCCTAGCTAAATGAAAGGTACAGCACATTGTGTCCTCATTAAATCTTTTAGCAGTTAAAATGGTAAAAGTTCTTATGTTGCAAGAGCCTGAGGTGATTAAGGAGGAAGGTAGTAACCACTTACTTTATTTAGGCCAGGCACTGACATATATATATATGATTTGCTGGATAAATTCATTTTCAGACCACCTATATCATTCTGATTTTGTGAGTCAGTAAAGTTATGCTAGATTTTATTTTCTAGAACATATACTCCCATTTGGAATGAAATTATTAGTTTCCAGTTTGGATTCCCACACATATTCCATGAGGTTGTTAGAATTGGGAGCTACCAAATTTAGGACATGAGTTGAAGCAGTTGTCTAATAGTGAATTCAGCACATTGATGGGCCAAATGAATTAGGATAATATATAGTTCTTCCCCAAAGTCTTATTTTGGAAGCCTAGCAACAATTTCTCTCTTATAAATGGAAAAATGGATAATTCTTCTAGAAAGCACTCTTATTATATATTTTATCTATCTATCTATTTATTTATTTATTTTTTGCGTTGGAGTCTCACTCTGTCGCCCAGACTGGAGTGCAGTGGCCTATTTTAAACAACATCTGGCACATCAGTTGATAAGTATGCATCTGAATGCTTTTACTCCAGTCATGTTGCAACTGTTTCATTAGCGAAGGTGCGCAAAGTTTATTTAGACACTGGAGGTCACCTCTGTGCCACAAATACACTTATGCTACATATAAGGCTAAATATGATCTCTGTCCCAAGGGCTATTATTTGCAAAGACTAGAGATAAAAATAAAATCCCTTTATTTCTCTCCCGGCACGTTTTTAGCCTTCTCTCTCATCAGTTCTACTGCCTCAATATACGCCTTGTTGCCATGCTAAGTTGCTTGTATTTCTTTGCACACAAAACGTTTTCTTACCTTAAGGCCTTTATGCATGACACATGTCCATCTCGTTGGAGGTGTTTCTATTCCCACCCTGTCTCCCACCATGTCTGGATAATTCCCAAGCATCATTTAAGATCAATTTTCCATGACTTTAGTTCAGAGTCATTGACTGTTCAAAGAAACAAATGAATGAATCTTAAGGAAAGCTGTGAACTTTAAATAGTGAAAACTTTAGTGAAGACATACCAGTCTAGATATGGGAAATAAAATGTATTCCAGGTATTATATTTGAATACTTGAAGGAAATTTGACTTTTTATTTATACATACAGTCCACCTGGGCTCTGCACCATAAATTGCAAATTTTCCATCTTTGAATTGCCTTTTCTCTACTCTTCTTGTTATTAGGCAATCACCCTACATTGATAGAGATAATAATAATTGTATAAGTATTATTTTTATTCACTGTGGGGATGTTGTTAAGAATACTGCTCACTATATTATAGTGCTTTTCTTAAAGGACCCTCAGGAGAAATTTTTCTCAGCTCACAGTAGCATGAATTGAGAAATTGGTTTACTTTTATTATATGGCTATTAAATATGTAATTTGTAATTTCCTCCTTTGCATTGCTGCTTGAGTTGTGTCAAACAGTGTGACCTAACCCTGGAGTCTGAACAGTATCATGTGACCTGCAAGCTGTGTGTGAATCACAGTCCAGCTTTATTTTTATTGTTCTACATCATTAGCCCTTTAGCTTATTTATCCCACTTATTTTTGTATTAAGTGAAATAGAGTATAATTTTGTATGGTGCCTATTAGCTGAAACATACAGGAGATAAAAAAACAAACAATACTTATGGGTAAGATCAAATCTATTGGAGTGGAATAAAGTTCTTCAGGCAAGAATTGTTGAGTTGATCATACCCATTTCATACCTGCAATTACTGCTAATCAATCTTTCTATCTCTAGGTTAGACCCATATCCTAACTACAGACTCTTAACTCCTTACAGACATCTCCATTTAAATATTCCGCAGACACCTTGAATTTAATACATTAAAATATAAACTCCTTTCCCCCCACTCTTATCTTGTATTTACACTAGCATTTTTCTCTTTCAGAGAATGAAATCACCACTCCAAATTGCCCAAACAAGTATCCTGAAAATCATCCTTGCTTCCTTCCATTCGTTCATTCCCCATAGCCAGTAATTCTGACTTCTTGGGTATCTTTTAAATCTGCCCCATTATTTGCATTCTACCAGCTACTGACTTAGTCTAGGATTTCATGATTTCTCACTTTATTAGATGAACTTCTTGGCACTACCAACTCCATTCTGCTCACCTCCAAGATATACTTTCTAATGCTAATAGAAACACAAAACTAATCATATTATTCCTGTATGTAAAATCTTTGTATGAGTCAACAATGTCCTCAGGCTAAATCCAGAATCCTTAGGAAGATATAGGAGAAGCTTCATGACATTGTCCTTACTCTCTCTCCCTCCTCATTTCTCACCACTCTAATCACCTTCCCTATCACATTCTTTGATATAGTCTTATTTTATGATACCTCTCACCATTTACTTTACTTGTACTTCTCCCCATGATTCTTTGGTTTTTTTTCTACCAAACATAAATAAACTACACACACACACACACACACACACACACACACACACACACTCACACTTTCTTTTTTCCCTTAATTAGTACATTATTGATCCAAGAAGAGTCTACCTTTTGAGTCTACTCTTTTTTTTAACCATATTTTTTATTTTAAAATTGTGCGGTACAGTTAAGGGTTAGGTATACAAATTTGCATCTTCAGACACCCTTGTTGATAAGGGGTAGAACATACTTCTTAACCAAGTGTGGAGCAATAAAGGAAGTAGAGAACCCCAACTGATAGTACAACAAGCTGACTAAGCCTATCTAATATTACAACCAGATCATCAGGTAGTCATGACTTAAGAAACACCCCCAAAGGACTTCCTTGAAGAGTTTTATGTGACCCTTTTTTTTTTTTTTTGAGTTGGAGTCTCACTCTGTTGCCCAGACTGGAGTGTCGCTCCTGGCCTCAAACTGCTGGGCTCCAGCGATCCTTCTGCCTCAGCCTTCCAAGCAGCTGGAATTACAGACATGTGCTACCACGCCCGGCTGATTTTTTTATTTATTGTACAGATGAGTTCTCGCCAAGTTGCCCAGGAGGGTCTCGAACCCATGGACTCAGGCAATCCACTCACCTCAGCCTCCCAAAGCATGGAATTACAGGTTGAGCCACCGAGCCCAGCTCTTTATGCTTATAAAAACTGATTTGCTCTAAACCACTTAAGGGCAGGGATATATATATATATGTATATAGATATCTATCTATATATATATATCCCCATAATATTTATATAATAATATATTATTTTAAAATTGTGGGGTACAGTTAAGGTTATATATAATCTACTGCCTTCTTCTATTGATAAGTGCTTAGTAAGTATGATTTGAGTGCCCAATAAATGCAGTAAGGTATCTTGAAGAGACTGTAGGTAGGAAATAGTGGAAAGGCTGAAAAGATATTTTGAGTCTGGATAATTATGTGAGCAGAGAAGCATAAATGAGAGAACCAGGAGGTCAAGTAGCAGATACCTAGGTTCTAGTATAGTCCTACAGGCTTTCCCTTATCTTATCCTTATTTTTCAGGGAACATAAGTAATCACAGGTGACAGAATAAAACATATTTTGTTGTCACTGTCATTATTATTTTAACCTTACATTGCTTTCTGAGAAAACTAGACCTTTAGCTTGAGTTCCCTTTATAGTGTTGAGTGCAATGGCAAGTTGATTTGAATGGTTTTGGCAAGAGGAGTTGAGGCAGAATAATGCAGTAGGAATATCTGGGTTTCCCATAGAAACTTTTAAGATTAGGGATAGGAAGAACCTTAGAGCACTTGTTACCCAAAGTCTGATCTGTGCACTAGTGCTGGCCAGCCCATTACAATTGCCCTAGTTGACAGGAAGCATTTAGAAATGTTTATAGCAAGTTGACAGAGTAATTTTATACCTATTAACTTTAATAGAAAAATTAGGGTTTCTATTTTGTATATATTCATTTATTTTTATTTTACAGATGTGGGGTACAATTCAGGGTTAGGTACATAAATGGTCATCATACAAGTAAAGTTTTGGCCACCCCCTGGTCCCCATTTTGCCTGGTTTGAGATTGGGTACCCTTATTGATGTTTTGTGCCCGACTCCCCCAGCAGTGATCCATTACTGTCAATCACTTTCTTATAGTATGATAAATGTTCAGGGTACGCTTATGAGTGAGTACATGCCATGTACTCAGTTCTTACTCAGTTCTTTGTTTCTGTGATAGATCACTGAGTATTATAGACTCTAAATCCATCCAAGTTGCTGCAATGTCCATAAATTTGTTTACCTTTATGGCTGCATATTATTCCATAGGTATATGTAAACACATTTTCTTTATCTAGTTCACTTTTGATAGGCATCATGGTTGCTTCCTTGCTTTTGTTATTGTGAATAATGTTGCAATAAACATGTATGTGGAGATATCTTTTTTATAGAGTGATTTGAGTTCCTCTGGGTATATTCCCAGAATGGGGAATGATGGGTCTTATGGAAGGTCGATTTTTAGATTTTTTTAGAAATGGCCATACTGTTTTCCACAGAGGTTGTACTAGTTTACATTCCCATCAACAGTGTAGAAGTGTTCCCTTTTCCCCATATCCTCTCCAGCATCTCTTGTTTTTGAGTTATTGATGATGGCCATCCTGACTGGAGTTAGCTGGTATCTCAGTGTGGGTTTTAATTTGCATTTCTTTAATGATTAGTGAGGCTGAACATTTTTTCTTATGCATCAACAACAAACAGAGAAACAAATAAAAAGCATAATTCCATTCACGATAGCCACACACACACACAAAAAGTAAAATACTGTGGCATCTTATAACTGGAGAAGTGAAAGACCTTTACAATGAAAACTATAAAACTGCTAAAAACAAAACAAAACAAAACAAAGAAGACACAAACAAATGGGAAAATATTCCATGCTCATGAATTAAAATAATTAACATTGTTAAGATGTCCATCCTACCCAAGGCAATCTACAGATTCAATGCAATACCCATTAAATTACCAGCATCATTCTTCTCAAACCTGGAAATGATAATACAGACATTCATATTGAAACATAAACAACCATGAATAGCCCAAACAATCCTTCAGCAAAAGAAAAAAGCAAGAGATATCATACTTCCAAATTTTAAAATTTACTATAAGTCTACAATAATCAAAACAGCCTGGTATTGGTACAAAAAAAGGCATATAGACCAATGGAACATGATAGAGAGTCCAGAAGTAAAACCTCAATTTCTCAACCAACTTATCTATGACAAAGCCTCCACCAACAATCACTGGAGAAAGGTGAACCTATTCAGTAAATGGTGCTGGGAAAACAGGCCGACCACATGCAGAAGATTGAAACAGGACCCCTGTCTATCACCATACACAAAAAGCAACTCTAAATGGATCAAAGATCTAAATATAAAATGTCAAACTATGAGAATCCTAGAAGAAAATGTAGGAAACACTCTTATGCACATTGGAATAGACAGCAGATTCTTGATCAACTTTCCAAAAGTGAATGCCATAAAAGATAAGACAGACAAGTGTGACCTCATCAAACTGAAAAGCTTCTGCAAAGCAAAAGAAACCATCAAGAGAACAGGGAAACAGCTCCCAGAATGGGAAAAAATATTTGCTAACTGTAAATCTGAAAAAGGTCTAATATCTAGGATCTACAAGGAACTCAAAGGTGCCAAAAGGAAAAAACAAACAACCGTATTAAAAAGTTGGCAAAAGATATGAATAGACACTTCTTAGAAGAAGGCATGCGAGCAGTAAACAGATACATCTGTTTTGTATATATTTATTTTTTAATATAATTTTTGTTTTCTTTAAGTTTTGGTTCATAACAGATTGAAAATTATAAAGAACTAGTCTTTCAGTACAAATGAAGAAGCATTCTTTTCGTGTATATCTTTTTAATAACAAACAACTGATGAACAGTTTCTCCTGTAATTTGTCTCCTGTCAGGTCCTCTGAAACCTGTGTGTGGACCCCAGATTAAGGATTCCTGATCTGGCTCAAAGCAGTCATTTGTAAACAAGAAAACTGAATATTAGAGAAGTTAAGTAATCTATCCACATTCTATAGCAAACTGAAACCCAGCTTAGTTTCCTTTCACTTCACCAAATTAATTTCTTACTTCCTACTTCCAGATATCCCATTTCTACCACTCACTTCCACCAGAATATAGACTAAGGTGACATATGTAACACACCTATAATATTACAGAAACATGAAAGAGAAGGGGCTAATAAATGTATTCTTGCTTTACTCTACTTTAATCTTTACTGAATGAATCATAACTTTCAATTAAAACTTTTAATTTTAGAAATCACCTTTAATTTCAACTAGATCTTGGTAGTACTACATGGAAAATGTTGGCATTACTGACAAATGCATTTCATTTTGTTTTCATCCACCCAAAAGTGGTCCTTTAATCATGGCAGTGGTGAGGGAGAGAGAGAGAGAGACAAGTAGAGACAGTGAGGTAGAGAAAGAGACACACTCTAAGAAATAATGTTTCTGAAGTTTGACATCTGATGTAAGAGAAAATCTGCGGAGTATTTCAGGCAGAGAGAGAGTACCTTTGACTTTTCTGTCATCCATGATTGATGCTTTCCTTTTATCACCCTAGCTCATGTGTCCTAGTATTTTTTTTCTCTCCTACTGCCACAGTCATAATTAATGATTAAGGCACAGTAACTAGCATAACACCTGGCTATTAATTTCAGGAAGTAGATTGAGGTGCATAGCATTTGACCTCACAGACACTCAGGAGGAGTCTGCTGTGCTTCCTTATTGCATAAAGTTGAATAGTCTACCTTTCCCTATCCAGCAATTTTGACAGTGTGCCTACACCAGAACAAGCCAGTCTAACCTCTCTCTCTGGCACTGTTTTTTTTTTCAGTATATTTCACAAGCTGGAAGGAATAAGATAAATTAAATTGTCGTTGTGTGTGTGTGTGTGTGTGTGTGTGTGTGTGTATGTATATGTGTGTGTGTATGGGGTGTGTGTGTGTGTGTGTGTGTGTGTGTATTTTAAAGGTGCTAAATTCAACAAGTATAAATTCCTATTATTTATGTTTACAGAAAATAAATCCTTTCATTGCATTGAATGCTTTCTACCAGTGATTTAGACATGACTGGTTTTATGTAAACAATAACTCAGAAATCTTGCACCTGTCTTTGGTCTTTTCAATTTTATATACAGTCAGGGAGTGACCTCTGTGTTTCTAGATTCAAATCCTTGGCTGGCTTGGCCTTTTCTGTCTATAGATAGCCTCTCCCAAATACTCTAGCATAAGCACAGGAATTTATATCTTATTTTCATATAAGCTTGAAGATGATATAATTGGAAAAGCAAATTGTGACCCAAACAGTCACAAAATGGGCATCTATGCCAATAAAAAATTACGCAGGCTGGTTTTCCATATAACTGGCCTGTAACCAGTGGTTGTCCATATAACCACTCTTGGACACGAGCACAAAAATTTTAGAGATGAACTAAAAGCAGATCTTACTAATTAAGTGGTCAGAGGTATGATAAAGTAGGATAATAACATAGCTCTCAAATTAAGTAAATTCAGATTGCCAATAATTTTAATCATGTTGACAGCTATTTACTTTGCACCATTTTAGTGAAATAAGCAACTGAAAGTGATTTTACTCAGTAGAATCTGTTTCTTAACTAACTTACCTACCATTTCTCACCTAACTCACCTACTATAAAAAAGAATGAACATTTCAGTTCTTTTCTTTTTTTTTGAGTTGGAGTCTCACTCTTGTTGCCCAGGCTGTAGTGCAGTGGCACGTTCATGGCCACTGCAGCCTTGGCACGTTCATGGCCACTGCAGCCTTGACCTACTGGGCTTAAGTGATCCTTCCGCCTCAGCCTTTCAAGTAGCTGGAACTACAGACACATGCCACCACGCTCATCTAGTTTTTGTGATTTATTGTAGAGAAGAGATCTCACCAAGTTGCTCAGGCTGTCTTGAACCCCTGAGCTCAGGCAATCCTCTCACCTCGGCCTCCCAAAGTGCTGGGATTACAGGCTGAGCCACTGCGCCTGGCCCACATTTCAGTTATTTTCAAGATCCAAAATAGAATTTCCACCTTCAGGATGGGAAATTAAACCAACCTATTTTTTTTCCACTTTTCTTCACACCCTAACCCCATGAAAATTACTACAGCACAAAAGAAATCTGTAGCAATGCTAGAAAAAGGGGAAATGACAATAAAACAGACTCTTTCAGAAATGTATTTTTTAAAAAAAGAGGAAGAAGAAGGAAGAAGAGGAAGAAGAAGAAAAGGAGGAGACGAAGGATCTGGTTAACCCAAGGAGCTGACAGGAGCTTTTGTTCTGTCCACTATAAAGCAAGTAAGGAAACCCTGAGAGGCAAGTAGACAGTTCTCACCAACAGAAAACTTAGGAAAACTCATGCTTGGAAAACTGTAGCATTATTTAACCCCCATTTGGAGGAGTGGGAGTATCAGAGAGAATCACATCACAGGGCTGCTATGTAAATGAACAATACGGTGATTTTATCCAAGGTTACTACACCCCATTTACATTCTCTGATCTTTACATATATAATGTCATTCAATCCTTACAACAACCATAGATGTGTTACTACTATCTCTGTGTGGTGAGGAAAATGAGGCATAATTAATGCACCTTGATTAAGGTTAAGCAGCAGATAAATTGTCAAGTCAGAGCTCCAGAAAAACCTAAATCCAGAATCTATGACTATAATTATTACACTGTGGACCAAATACTGAGGGCTTAAAACTCAAAAGGAGGTGTCCCTTGTTTTAAAGGAAAAATAAAACAACAACAAAACAAATATAAAAGTCATAATAGATAAAAGTAAAAAGCAGAAGGGCCACCAATAAAGACCAGAAGCAAACTCAAGTACTTATCCCATACCTTAGCTTCAAGAGCAAGAAGTTAGAAAATCTCAATAAATGTTAGATACATGGAGTTTTGACACAAAGATCCAAAACATATTGTAAGAATAAGATGAGTTGATTGAGGAGAGGCGATAATCACAGGAAAAATATTCCCTTGAGCAAAAGACTTGAGGCTTCAGATCAAAAAACTTGATCAAGAGCTGAGTTAGTAAGTAATAATGAAAAAGACTCACACCTAGGTATTACTGTGAGATTTCTAGTTTTTATTTTTTATTTTAAGGATGTGGGGTACAATTCAGGGTTACGTATACAAATGTTCATTATGCAGGTACCCTTGTTGATGAGGTGTGCCTCCCCTCCCCTGGCAGTTTCCTACTACTGCTAATCCCACCCTCCATTCCGCTGTCAGTCTCCCACTACTACCAATCCCTTTCTTAACGTATTATAATAATTGTTCAAGGTCCACTTATGAGTGAGAATATGTGGTACTCAGTTCTTTGTTTCTGTGATAGATCAGTAAGTATTATGGACTCTAAGACCATCCAAGTTGCTGTGAAGTTCATAATTTAGTCCTTCTTTATGGCTGCATAATATTCCATTGTGTATATGTACCACATTTTTAAAATCTAGTCCACTTTTGGTGGGCAATACATTTGGTTCCATGTTTTTGCTCTTGTGTATAATGCTGCAGCAAACATACATGTGCAGGTATCTTTTTCATTGAGTGATTTGAGTTCCTCCAGGTATATTCCCAGTAGAGAGATTGGAGGGTCATATGGAAAGTTGATCTCTAGATTCCAACAATAAAGAGGAAAACCCACAAACTTCCTGATTAAATGCAAAAATTTTCTCAAAGGCAAAGATCAAATTGGCATTGGACTTCTAATCTGACTCTCTAAATAAGCCAAACAATGTGCTTGGAAATTGCTTGGAATAAGCAGAAAAATGCTCCTGATTATTTTATTCAGATGTCTTTTGATGTTTACTTTGAAATTATCAATATCAAAAGGAGCACATGTGGTCTTTACTGATTTCAAGATTATGCTATATATTCTTTGATGATATAACTGTATTGGTTTATCTAATTGTAGGAATTTAATCACTGAGAAATTGCAAGCCTAAATATATCATTTTCTACCAGTAAAGAGATTCTTAATAAACAAGTGTCTTAGGAGTTATATATCTTAAGCTAAAAGAGAATTTTCAATATCTGGGCAAGCCTGGTTTGTTAAAATGGTGTCTTATTTTATTTTGTGGTCGTTACTTTTATGATATAGATTGTTTCTTTTGTTGCTTGGAAGCAACATAGAACCACTTATGATTAGCAACATTTAGTGAATATTTTATTCTTTTTCCAATAATTTTAGCTACATGAATCCCAAAGTCATGATTATAATTTTATTAATGTATATAATTTGTCTATATGATGACAAAAGTCTTTAACAAAGAGAGAAGCATGAGGGAATACATAAACAAAGGTGGTATACAATTTGATTAAAGTTGCACTAAATGATGATAAATTCAGTGTTCAGATATTTTTCATGCTATTTGTTATCAGCTGTGGACATTTAATGCCTCATTAGCAGTGGATTAAATCATTAGTTTAGAATCTACCCTCGACAATAGTAAATGCCCATTACATCCAATTAGAATACATACTGACGTGGAAAGAAGTTGAAATAGAAATGGAATTTTAGGTCTAGTTTTTGGCAATGTAACTACCAATGTAGCCTTGAGAATATTATTCAAATATTCAGAAAAAGAATACAATTGTATTAGATAATAAGTTTTCCTTCCAAGCCTGAAATTCTAAGATCCTCAGAATATAGGCTGCACAAGAGAAGGCTGATTACTTCTAACAGCTTTTTGGATCTAAACTGGTATTCTGTAAAAAAACTCTTCAAAACTGTCTTGAGCTGGGCTTGGTGGCTCAGCCTGTAATCCCGCGTCTTTGGGAGGCTGAGGTGAGTGGATTGCCCGAGCCCGCGGGTTCGAGACCCGCCTGGGCAGGCAAGACCTCATCTCTACAATAAAATAAAAAAAATTAGCCGGGTGTGGTAGCACGCGCCTATAATTCCGACTACTCTGAAGGCTGAGGCGGAAGGATCTCGGGAGCCCAGCAGGTCGAGGCTGCGGTGACCGGGAGTGGCCACTGCACGCCAGTCTGGGCGACAGAGTGAGACTCCAACTCAAAAAAAAAAAAAACTTTCTTGAGCCTAAATTGACAATAGTATAACCGAGCTGATAACACAGCATTTGGTATTCATATAGTGGTTTTAAAAAATTATTTATTTGCCGGGATCGGTGGCTCAGCCTGTAATCCCACGCCTAGGGAGGTTGAGGTGAGTGGATTGCCTGAGCCCGCGGGTTCAAGACCCGCCTGGGCAACTTGGCGAGACCTAATCTCTACAATAAATCAAAACATCAGCCGTGCGTGGTAGCGCATGCCTGTAATTCCGGCTACTGGGAAGGCTGAGGCGGAAGGATCGCCAGAGCCCAGCAGGTCGAGGCTGCGGTGGCCGGGAGCGGCCACTGCACTCCAGTCTGGGTGACAGAGTGAGACTCCAACTCGGGAAAAAAAAACGTATTTATTTTAAAGATGTGGGGTACAATTCTGGGTTAAATATACAAATGGTCATTGTACAGTTAAAGTTTGGGCCTGACTTTGGTCACCACTTCACCTGGTTTGAAATCAGGTACCCTTGTTGATGAAGTGTGCCCCCTACCCCTGGCTGTGTCCCACTACTGCCAATCCCTTTCTTATAGTATTATGATAATTGCTCAGGGTCTGCTTATGAGTGAGACCATGTGGTACCCAGTTCTTTGTTTCTGTAATAGATCACTGAGTATTATAGATTCTCAATCCATCCAAGTTGTTGTGAAGTTCATTATTTTGTCCTTCTTTATGGCTACATAATATTACATCATGTATATGTACCACATTTTTAAAATCCAGTCTACTTTCTATGGGCTGCATGGTTCGTTCCATGTTTTTGTTATTGTGAGTAGTGCTGCAATAAACGTGTGCACAGGTATCTTTTTTGTAGAATGATTTGAGTTCTTCTGGGTATAGTCCCAGAAGGGGGATTGCTGGGTCATATGGAATGTCAATTTTTAGATCATTTAGGAATTGCCACACTATTTTCCACAGAGAGGATGTGGGGGAAAAGGAACACTTCTGCACTGTTGGTGAGAGTGTAAACTAGTACAACCTCTTTGGAGACAGTGGTTAATTGTGGGGGGGGGAGGCAAGGCAGGTGTGATGGAGAGTCTTGTCAGAATGTAGAAATAAAAGGTAATTTATATTTCCTCTCCCATCTATAATCAAACAGCTTGTGGAAACCAGAGATACTGTCTTTTCTCTATAGCTTTGTTTACATCTCAGTTTTAATAAAAATATGAGTTAAATCTGATAAAATGAGTCAAGAAAATTTTGATACATATCCTCCAAAGCATTGAGCTCAAAGTTGAGCCTCTCAACTCTACATCTCGTGATATAGCTTTATCATTTCCCCCACTTTTATTACTTCCAATAGAAAAGTGCTTTCTTGTTAAATTCAAAACAGTGAGTTCAAAGAAAAGATGGCTTGGGGCTACCGGTGTGTTTTGCAAGACTGTGAACTACATAAGAGTTGAAAACTTTATATTCAGCTTTATAATGTCATCATACAAAACTTACATCATAGGTGCTCATTAATTTTTCTGATGAAAAATGAATAAACAAGGGGAATGACCAGAATGAGGGACACACCGGTAGTATCTTTGCAGCAGTGCAAACATAGTTGGTCAGTAGGGATACTTCCTTTATCTTCTCTTTTCATCACTTGACTTGACCACAGGACAGTTCCTTTAAGGCCTAGGCTGTTTGCTTCCATGTCATGATGCCCATAGATTTGAAGAGTGTAGGTCTCTGTCAGAGTCTGGAGCCTAACATTGGACATCACTTTAAGAATAATAATTGGGCAACCCCTTCAGTTCTCCTCCCTCTGTGGGAGCTTTTCTGTCCTCTCAATAAACCCTGCTTTCTCAAAAAAGAAAAGAAAAGAATAATAGTTAACATTCACTGAGCCTATATGAAGTACCCAGCACTTACACAACTTTGTATGTATTTATTTATATGCATTCTCTTATTTTATTCTCACAGCACCCCTAGGAGGAATGTGTATTATTATTACACACATTTTACAGAAGGAAGCTGGGGCATGGAGAGGCTGAATAATTTGCTCCAGGTCACCAAGATAGTAGTGACAAAATAGGATTAAAATCCAAGTAGTCTGTCTTCAGAGCCCTGTGTTCTCAATCATTTTCCTTTGCTACCTGGTTTATGAGCAGAATATATACAACTCTGTGAAATACAGTCCTATTCCCACTTATATGGAGGTCAGTGACGAAGAGCATTTTCATTACAATTATTACACCTAATTAGAGTTTTGAAAGAAAAGAGAGAAAATTCAAAATTACTTTAAAATTGGTCATTTCCATTCTTTCAAAAGAGCTTTGATTCCACAATAAGTAAATTCACTCCAAGAATTTGGAACATTAGAAATATTTTTTGAATTTAACTGAATATCTTTATTTAATTGGCATTTCAAAAAATTGGTTTTCTCTTTCTTAGGTAATACATAAATCTTCAAAGGAGTAACCTAATGCACTCCAATTCAAATATTAATAAGATGATTTTAATAAGTGGTTTTCAGCAATTGCATAAAATTAATATGGATCAAATAAAATTCATGATATTGTTATAACATCATATTTTTAACCATAATAACCCAATTTATGTTTTTATAACATATCTTATAGGGTTAATTTCCAGAAGAATTACAGTTAAATGAATGTTTCTCTACTTAAGAATAATTAAATTTGCAGTTTGGTTCTTAACTGATACTGATAATTGCTTCCCACAAAAAGACATTTCTAATTATAATCAAAGAATATCCTCTCATTCAAACATTCTCCCAAGAAATCCAAGACCTTTTTGAAAATACAAAACAACACAAATAACAGCATTCTAACTAAAACTTCTAATAGAAAAGATTTATCATTAGCCATGAGGTTATCCACTTGAGTAATCAAATAATGTTTGAGAATGCTTCATTTAGAGAAACTTTTATGTTTTAAAGATTGTAAAAAGTATAAATTAAACTGCCATTTGCTAATTGGCATTTTGTTGAAAAGAATGAGAGTAAGTGCTATGTTGTGTGTATGTGTGTGGTGTGTTCATTATTTATAAACAGATATTAGAGGCATTTCTCCAGGCCAATATCTCTTCAGGTGTCATTCACTGCTTGAAATTTCAGGTCTCCTTGAATGTGGTGGGCACACTATGTCATAGACAGAGTTCAGATGTATCATCAAGATTCCTGTTCCTGGTTACAATCAAACACTAAGGCAATGCTTTGAAGAGATTTTGCAGATAGAATTAATATTGCTAATCTGATGACCTTTTTTTATTTTTATTTTTTAAAGTGAGATCACTGTAATCACATGAGCCCTTAAGAGCAGAATAGGAGAGCAGAGAGAGGAACATAGAAGGAATGAGGCAGGAGGGAGCTTGGAGAAATTCAAAATGTGAGAAGGACTCAACCCATTGTTGCAGTCTTTGAAGATGGAAGAAGGGGGCCTTGGACCAAGGAAGGTGTGTGACTTCTGGAAGCTAAGAACAGTCCCCTGGAGGACAGCCACGAGAAAATGAGGACCTTAGTCCTGCAATAGCATAGAACTGAATTCAACTGATAACCTGATAAGTGTAGAAGTGAATTCTTTCCTCAGGTCTTCAAAGGAAGTGGTAAATTTGTGTTAAGTGGCTAAATTTTGGGGATATGTTATGGTGGCAATCGCAAACTTATGCATACTCCAAAAAATGGTGGACATATTATTCTCATGTAGTCTCAAGAGAGATCTTAACGAATATTTAGACAAAGGGGACTCTATATCATGTATTAAAATGTTTCTTTCTCAAATTTCTTCTCAATATTGGACCAGGATTTTATTCGGAAGAAGTCTGAACATTTATTTTTCATGCAATTTCTCTCTTCCTTCCTTCCTTTCCCCATTGTTATTGTTTTGCTGACAACATTAATGAACTTCAGCACCCTGTAACTCTAAGGGCTATAAGACTGAGGAAGAATAAACTCTATTTAGTTAGGTATACACTGACAGTAGTTTAAAGATTAATCCTCTCTTTATCTCCTCTATAGCTTTTATCAAGTCTTTGGAAGATACATGCTAAAAGGGACTGTTATTTACAGAGTCCTCTGTGGAAGAAATGTGCCTACACCACTCTCTACCTAATGTTTCCTTTCTTTAACTTAAAATAGGTGGTTCAAAAGAGATGGTATGGGTGAATATGACCTTTGAATAAAATAATGCAAACTTCTTTTTTTTAACTTTAGATTTCTTTTAACATAATATTATATGTTCTTTTTTTCTGCTACCACAAGTAACTTACTATACTATGAAGTGTTTTAGATACACAAAAAGGGTTTGAGAATAATGTATGAACACCTGTGTTAACGCCAAACAGAATAATAAAATTATTTTTAAAATTAGGTCCCATTTGTTTCCCTCCCTTTCAGATTATTTAACATATTCTTTCAAGTAATTGAATTAAATTACAGATTTAGAATATCAGAACATATATATTTAGTGTGTATATATATATGTATAAAATCTAAGACATAAAAATGTACCACCATTAAAGAGCAAACAAATGGCTCATTTAGGTTATTATAAACCAGATTTTATCCAAGCAGTCAATGTGTTTTTAATGTAGTCAGATTGTCTAATTTTAGAAATTTGCACACAGATCTATGTGATAATTTAAATAAATTATACACATATACTTAATTTTAGTTGGAAAAAATAGGAATCCGTCCTGAACTGTTAATAAATGATTTGTCATTTGTAAAAATGAAAGAAGACTCTCCATCCTAAAGAAACATCATTTTGTAGTCCTATATCTCTGTGTTATAAATTAAGTAATCATTATATAGAAAGCACTGTTATATACTAAAGCCAGTCAGAGATTGTTTTGATTTTAGCTCTTCTCTGGGAAAATTACATAATTTATATGAAACTTACCTGCACAATTGGAATTATAATATGTACTTTATAGAATCTTTGTGTGAATTGAGATTTTTATATGTGACATTTTATACATATAAAATTATATATATATCAGAATATGTGTGTGTATATATGTATATGTGTATAGGTAGAAATGCTTTATATATATACATATATGTATATATATAATGATCATTCCAAAAAGTTGTAGAAATGCATCCTGATAAGTATGTCTGCTTTGAAGTTATTTTCATTTGTGAAAATAAAAGGAAGCTCCTAATTCTAAAGAAACATCATTCTATTTTTTGTGGATATTTTTCCCTTTTATGTTTCTTATTGCATATATTTCCTTATATAAATTCCTTTTCACTGTGAGTTCTTAATTTTCCTATTACTTCATGAAAACACCATTTCTTTTTTTTTTTTTTTTTTTAGTTGGAGTCTCACTCAGTTGCCCAGACTGAAGTGCAGTGGCCACTCCCGGTCACCACAGCTTCGCCTACTGGGCTCCAGCAATCCTTCCGCCTCAGTCTTCTGAGTAGCCGGAATTACAGGCATGCGCTACCACACCCGGCTGATTTTTTGATTTATTGTAGAGATGAGGTCTCACTGCCCAGGCGGGTCTCAAACCCGCGGCTCAGGCAATCCACTCACCTCAGCCTCCCAAAGGCGCGGGATTGCAGGCTGAGCCACCGAGCCTGGCTTGAAAACACCATTTCTAAGTGATAAATTCGTAAATTGAGAACTGGGAAGAAACTCTTTTTATATAGCTTTATTAGAAACTAGCAATTAAAACAATCTGTAAACTTGGACTAAAGTGTAAGTTGATGATTTATGATCCTCTCATTGATCTAATTTGTTAGTGTGTATAAATCAATATTTTTATCATCGTGTATGATACTTTAAAGGGGAACTGTGGGAACTATAACAGTACAGACTTCTGCTCTGGGAGTTTATAATATTTTTGGAAAGTTAAGACATATTCATGAAAACATAAACAAACAGTACAAGAGGCAGCTAGATGCAACTAATTGAATTTTTTTTTTTTTTTTTTTTGAGTTGGAGTCTCACTCTGTCACCCAGACTGGAGTGCAGTGACCGTTCCCGGCCACCACAGCCTCGACCTGCTGGGCTCCGGCGATCCTTCCGCCTCAGCCTTCCAAGTAGCTGGAACTACAGGCGCGTGCTACCACTCCCAGCTAATTTTTTGATTTATGGTAGAGATGAGGTCTCACCAATTTGCCCAGGTGGGTCTCGAACCCGCGGGCTCAGGCAATCCACTCACCTCAGCCTCCCAAATCACGGGATTACAGGCTGAGCCACCGAGCCCGGCTATTAATAGAATATTTTAGTTGTGCTGGACAGAGATGTCTGTACATATTGTCAAAAGAAGCCTCTTGAGAATGGAGAAAATGAAGAAGTAATCAAATTGAGCCAGCACAGAATTAAAAAATTAAAGAAAAACAAAAGATTAAACCTTGCTTCTTTTTTCACCTGGGTCACTAAACTGTTAGAAAATGAATTTTTTTTTTTTTTTGAGTTGGAGTCTCACTCTGTCGCCCAGACTGGAGTGCAGTGGCCACTCCCGGCCACCGCAGCCTCGACCTGCTGGGCTCCGGCGATCCTTCCGCCTCAGCCTTCCAAGTAGCCAGAATTATAGGCATACGCTACCACGCCCGGCTGATTTTTTGATTTATTGTAGAGATGAGGTCTCGCCTGCCCAGGCGGGTCTCGAACCCGCGGGCTCAGGCAATCCACTCACCTCAGCCTCCCAAAGGCACGGGATTACAGGCTAAGCCACCGAGCCCGGCTAGAAAATGAATTTTTAAAAATGTAGTACATATACATGATGAGATATTACACAGACATAAAGAAGAACAAATATTATAAACTTCACAGCTTGGACTTAGAGTCTGTAATACTGAGTGATCTATCACAGAAACAAAGAACTGAGTACCACATGTTCTCGTTCATTAGCAGACCTTGAACAATTATCAAATGCTATAAGAAAGGGATTGGCAGTAGTGGGCAACTGCCTGGGGTGTGAGGGGTGGGATTAGCAGTAGTGGGAAACTGCCAGGGGAGAAGGGGGCACACCTCATCAACAAAGGTACCTGCATGATGAACATTTGTATACCTAACCCTGAATTGTACCCTACATCTTTAAAATTAAAATAAAAAAAAGAAAGTGTAATAGAGCCAATCTATGTAGATTTTTGTGAGACATTTTACATGGTTTCTCATACTGTACAAATGAATAAAATAGAAAACTACGGATGTTAAATAAGAAAATGTAATTAGTCATATTTATAACTGTATGAATAAGTAAGTGTTCATGGAAGCATAACTGAATACTTCAACAAAAATGGAAGAGGTGTGTGCACGACAATATTTTCAGCCCTGCTCTCTTCAATATTGCTTCTACAAATTACTGGCATGAGCAATCTAGATGATAGAAGATAAGCTTTGCAAATAATCAGACATTCAAAAAATATGAATGTATTAGATTCCAAAATATCAGGACAGGCAGGATTAGACAAATCCTAACAAGGGACATTTTATCAGAAATAAATTTAAATGTGTGCTCTTGAAGTAACAGAACTAAACAAAAAGTGTCACGCTGTAAAAACCAAAATCAACCAACCAGCCAACCGACCAAACACACTAGAAATCACAAAATACCAGAGGTACTTTCAGCAATAGTGTAACTAAGATAGTCTTACGAATCTCGTTTGACTTAGGAATTAATAGTATGATGATATGATAAAACAGCTAGTATTGTTAGTGTGATTTTTGGCTACCTCACTGTTTTTCAACCTTTTTTTTTTAACTATTTTCAGTGTAAGGAGCCGTTTAATTTCTTTTTCCTAATCACTTCCCTGATGAAATTTTAATACCACAGATATATGTTAAGTATGTAGTATATCTGTTAATGTACTTTATGTATATCTATGCTTTATACATAAAAAGTAAGATTGTTTTTCCCCATGAACCAGTTTTCAACCTCTTGAGGGTGATAATCACTCTTGTTGCGAGTTAATGGGCTTTATTAATGAAGAATATTTTAGAATGATGAAAGAAAAAATGTACTGTTCTTACCAACGTTTAAAATAATGTGTTAGATTCTGAATACCACATTTTAGGACTTATTTCAGAACTAGGTGGTATGCAAAGAGCAATTAGGATGGCAAAACATGAAGAATTTTAAACACAAGGAATGATTATCCAAGGGAAAATGAAGCTAAAGGGGTCCTTAAACCTATCTTCAAATAAACGAGACTGTTAGGTGACAAAAGGGATCTAGTTATTAAGTAGTTGCTTTAGGAAACATATTTTAGCTAAATATTATAAATAACTTAGTCCAAAGTACCCAAATATAGAAAGGATTGCTTCATTAGGAGTAGTTTTCTTTTTCACTAAATACACTATATGTACTTGAAAAGATTCAAACCCTGAGTAGACAGGATGATTTTAGCAATCCTTTCATTCCTGAAATTCTGTGATACCTAGCGGTAGGAAATAAACTAAATCTTGAAGGAGAACACAGATTTAGATAAGCTTGGGGGATATAATACTCCAAAGTGTTCAGTCTGGCTCAAGAAAAGGCATGGAAATTAGGACATACAGACTTGGCTTTTTCCATCTACTATGTCCAGAATTCCTGTCTGACTCCAGCTGGACACCAGTATCTAGGGGCCCATTTTCTTACTTGCAATGTGTCAGACTTTGATTAGATTATTTCTTTCTCTTCCTTTTCTAGAAATCTAAGTTTCTGTGAATCAGTATCTTATGTTAGGAAGATGCTGTTCCTGTTGTCTAACCTTCCCCATCAGCTTGAGCAATTTAAAAAGTACGCATAAATCACAGACTTGGTCCTTGAGTTGTCATATGTGACAAAAATATCATTTTTTAGAAAATGTAATCTCAGAGAATAGCTTGGATACAAAAGGGGGAAAAAACTTCGTGAAACAAAAGAGGTATTTTATGATAAAAAGTAGAGGTTACTATCTCATACAGATATTGCTTGTTAGGAGTCTCTGACATTGCCATCTCTCCATAATTGGGAGTCTTTCTTACTTTCTAGAAATAAGAAAGTTTTAAAGGTACATCAGGCCTTTAAAATTTCTCTGGATAGCAGCAGCATTACTGGCCTGTGTTGACATTAAAATGAATTAAATGGGTAGGTCAGGGAAGTTAGACAATGTTTAGAAAAACCTGTCGGTTGACTTTTTTAGCCTCACAATTGGGGAAAGATTGTCAGATATTTATTCTGCTGAAATCTAAGCCTTTATACAGGGTCTGAAATTTTTAAAAGTATATAAAGTATAAGACTAGTAGAAAGTTGCATGGCTTTTGCATTTGTGGAAATCGTTATCAAAATTACAGCATATACACAGTTTTACTGTGTGAAGTATCAGCAATTTCTGCTGTTGTTGTTCATGTTCACTTGGTTTCCTTTCCTCTGTTTCACACTCTGAAAGGTCTAACAGAAGTCCAATGCTTATCCTCCATAAACCATTTCTACAGCCATTTTAGTCCTTCTTAGTTCTTGTTTGTCTCCTGTGAGCTCAAGTATGCTTCATTAGCTGAAAAGGAAGAAAAGCTATATATAACAGAAGAGAATGGGGAGGTTGGGAAGATCTTATGCTGGCAGTGTGATCTTGAATGAGCCACTTAACTTCTCTGACCTGTTTCCTTACTTGTTATTCAGAATGACATTGGTTCATCCAATTTTTTTTTTTTTTACATAATTCTTAATCCACACTGTATATTAGAATCACCACAAGAGCCCTTGTAAAATAGAAATGTCTGGGTCTTAAATAGTTTGTAGGAGGATCCAGATCTCTGTTTTTTATTTGTTAAAAAAGTTATTTAGATGTTCAGCCAGGGTAAAAGAGCGAAGCTTTTTTTTTTTTTTTTTGAGTTGGAGTCTCACTCTGTCACCCAGACTGTAGTACAGTGGCCACTCCCGGCCACCGCAGCCTCGACCTGCTGGGCTCCGGCGATCCTTGCGCCTCAGCCTTCCAAGTAGCCGAAACTACAGGCGTGCGCTACCACGCCTGGCTGATTTTTTGAATTATTGCAGAGATGAGGTCTTGCCAAGTTGCCCAGGCGGGTCTCGAACCCGCGGGCTCAGGCAATCCACTCATCTCAGCCTCCCAAAGCGCGGGATTACAGGCTGAGCCACCCAGCCCGGCTAGGAGCGAAGCTTTATAGCATTATTGTAAGGACCAATATTGAATAATATTACCAAAGAACCCCAGAGAGGCTATTTGAATAAGCATTTCCTGATGAGAAATACCTTAAGAGATATTTTTTTCTACAGAATTTTCTTTCCTAGCAACATTAACTTCTGGGTTGATTGCTATGTTCTGTTCCCTACCCGAATGACTAAGAGAAATAGAACAAACTTAACCTGAATTGTTGCATTCAGTTAACAGTCATGTTCCCAGATTTCAAGTCTGTCATAGTCATGAAACCAAAGATGACCAGCCTGTATCTGTGGTTTCCTAAAGGGTCTGACAAGGCTCAGAACTACGCTTAGATTCATCCAACCCCACAACTAGTTCAGAGGCCAAGAGCTCCTCCTCTCTGCACAGAGATGTGACCAATATCCATGAAGGTCTCTACCAGTTACTTACCAACCTCCAAACATCTCCTGAAATTATTATGGTTGGTAAACTAGGGTCTTCAAGCTGTGCTCAAATATGTGACTTGGTTAGTGCTATAAAGTTGATTGACACTTTATTTTAAAACTATTTGAGATGTGACAGGGCAAGAGTATTAGGGGATTTCATTTTATTATTCAATGTCAACCCTATAAATATTCATAGAAAAGTGTCTAGGGGAGATTAAACTTCTGATAAGTATTCAACAGGACAGAGAATAAAGATTAACCTTTTGTATAAAAGATTAACCTTTTGTGTATGATAAAAAATTAATATAAAATATAAAATTAGTACAGAAGACATTTGGCAGAAGAAGTATAGGCTAAATTTTGTATGTTGAAATGGCTACACAGGTTCTAATCTTATAATAAGGGGAACAAAAGATTAACTAGCAATAAATGTTACTTAAGGTGACAGATAAGAGAAAATATAAGTAATAGGAGTCTTGGTCTAACAGGAATAAATTCTCTGGAGGCTAATAATAATTTTAAAAGAAGAGAAAACTGTATTTAATTCACAGTTAATGACTTTAATTTTTATATAAGATTTTATAAGTATTCACAGCTTCCTATCTTCTAGAGGAAAAATTTTTTATTTTGCTCTATTTAGGCATTTACTGGTTACACGACTTTGAACTTGGTGTACAGAATTGAGCTCTGAATATTTTTTAACAATTTTTTTTTCTCATTGATTCATGGATTTTTTTCAACACTCAGTAGTAAACAAGAGTCTTCATAGAGATCAGTTTCCAGTAGAGGGAGAGAGAAAGACAATAAACCAGAGATGTAGAAAATAACTGCTTTTATTCATTTGCAGTGTGTCAGGTGTTGCTAGGGCTATGGAGAAAGTTAAATGGGAAAGTAGTAATGAGGGGGAGTTTTGTTAAAAAAAAAAAAGCTTTATTGAAAAAGCTCTTATTTTTAAGTGAGTATGTTTTCAGGGAACTAAGGAGGTAAGTGAGAACCATGAAGATATTTAGGACAAATTTGGAGGAAAAGGGTCTCAAACAATAGGAAGAGTAAATTCTGAGCCTGGGAGGGACTGAAGGGGAACAGTATACTGCTTTGGGAGTTGATAGTCATAGGGTGGAGCAACTTTTAGACCACTGTAAGGACATTGTCAATTACTCTGGGAAAAAAGATATCATTAGAGGGCTTTAGGCTTAAAAGCAACATGATCTGACCTTTCAACAGGATAATTCTGGGTGCTTTGTAGATAATAGATTGTAGTAAGAAAAGACTGAATGCATGGAAACCTGCCAGGAGGCTATTATAATAGTTGAGGGGATATATAATGTGGGCTTGGATCAGAGTGATAGCAGTGAGGATGGTGAGAAGTAATGAGCTGAATAGGTTTTCTGTTGGATCTAATGTGCAGTGAAGAGAGAAAAGAGGAAATGATTATCCTCTTTTTTAAAAATCTGAACTAATAGAAAGATGAAGTAGTCATTTTTGAGATGTGGAAGGTTGTGGAAACAGAACATTTGGTGGGCTTTATCAGGTGTTTGGATTTGGGTATGCTAAGTTTGAGATGACTAATCAACATTAAAATAGAAATATAAAATAAGAACCTTGGCATATATATTTAGAATTTGAGGGAAATGACCTGGATAAAGATAAAGCCAAACAAATTGGTGAGATCTTCTAGAGAGCTAAGGTAGATGGAGGATAAAAATAATATGAAAACTAACACTTGGGATTTTCCATTATGTAGAAGTTAGATAAAAGAAGCCAGCAAAAGAGACTGAGAAGTGACCTGTAAAGTAGAAGACACAAACAAGAAATTGTAGTGTCTGTCATGCATACAACTAGTTGAGACTGGAGTCATGGTGGTGAAGGAATTCACCAAGGCACTTGTGAATTTAGGAAGGCAGATTTATTTTTATTTTTTATTTTTGAGTTGGAGTCTCACTCTGTCACCCAGACTGGAGTGCAGTGGCCACTCCCGGCCACTGCAGCTTTGACCTGCTGAGCTCCGGCAATCCTTCCGCCTCAGCCTTCCAAGTAGCTGGAACTACAGATGCGCGCTACCATGCCCGGCTAATTTTTAATTTATTGTAGAGATGAGGTCTCACCAAGTTGCCTAGGTAGGTCTCGAACCCGCGGGCTCAGGCAATCCACTCACCTCAGCCTCCCAAAGCACTGGGATTACAGGCTGAGCCACCGAGCCTAGCAGCAGATTTCTTTAAGAAGAGATACACTGTGAAGAGAACTGTGGGCAGAGCAGCAGAGACAGAGACTGATTGCTGTCTGCAAAGAAGCGGGGGGCTAAAACTGCAGCTTTAAGTCAGCCTGGGGAGTTTAGTGCTATGCCAGGCTGCTCTAGGGGTTTAGCATGGTGTCAGGAAGATTGCCTATGTGACATAGAGAGGTTTACAAGAGGGAAGTTGTCTGTATGATGGGTTCCACAGGATGGCCGATTGACTGGTGGTATTTTTATTTTAAGATAGGTTTAGTTAACAGCAATGGTTAACTGCTTTTCCATTTACTGCAAGTTAAAGGTTAATTTACTATAATGATTTACAACTGGTCAGTGAGCTTTTACAACTCTTGCTATAGTCAGTAACTTTCTTTGTCACATCTGTAAAATTTTATTCTGAGGTTCCTTTCCTCAGTATAATTTACCCAACTGTTGCTGGTCTAATTGGGCCTCATATTTCTCCATTGTATCCTGAAGTCAATTGAAAAAAAATCTTTAAGAAGAAAGGTGTGATCAATCATATCAAATATCACTGATAGGCAAGTGTTATGGATTACATTATGTCTCCCACAAAAAGATATGTTAAAGTCCTAATTCCCAGTAGCTCAGAATGGAACCTTATTTGGAAATAGACAGGCTCATTGTAGATACAATTGTTAAGATGAGGTAATATTGGAATAAGATGGGCCCCTAATCCAACATGACTGGTATCCTTATAATAAGATAACTGTGTGAAGACAGAGACACTATGTGATCATGAAGGTAAAAATTGGAGTTTTGCACCTGCAAGCTAAGGGATGTGAAAGATTGCCGGCAAAACATCAGAAGCTAGAAAGAGGCAAAGAAGGCTTTTTCTATAGGTTTTTGAGGGAGATGATCCTGCCAACACTTTGATTTTATACTTATTCCTGCCAGAAATGTGAGACAGTCATTGTCTTTTGTTTTAAATCACCCAGTTTGTGGTATTTTGTTATAGCAGCCCTAGGAAATTAATGAAGCAAGCAAAGTAAGTTCTGAGAATTTGCCATTGGGTTTAGCTCTGTGGTGGTCATTGGTGAACTGGAAAGGAGCAGTTTTGGTGGAGGAGACAGTCAAAATTGAAGTAGGTTCACAAAAAGAGAAATCATGGACTGAATTAGAAGTAGCAAGTTTAGGTAAATCTTTTAAGAAGTATTTATGGCCCCATTACAAAGTGGGCAAAAGATATGAATAGACACTTCTCAAAAGAAGACATACAAGCAGCCAACAGATACATGAGAAAATGTTCAGCTTCACTAGTCATCAAGGAGATACAAATTAAAACTACACTGAGATACCACCTAACTCCAATGGCCATTATCAATAACTCAAAAAAATAACAGATGCTGGAGAGGGTGTGGTGAAAAGGGAACTCTTCTACGCTCTTGGTGGGAGAGTAAACTAGTACAGCCTCTGTGGAAAACAGTGTGGCGATTCCTAAAGGTTCTAAAAATCGACCTGCCATGTGACTCTGCAATACCCCTACTGGGAATATACTCGGAAGAACTAAGATCGCTCTATAAAAAAGATACCTGCACACGTATGTTTATCACAGCATTGTTCAAGATAGCAAGAACATGGAACCAACCGTGCTACCCATCAAAAGAGGACTGGATAAAAAAAATGTGCCATATACACAATGGAACATTACGCAACCCCATAGAAGAACAAAATCATAAACTTCACAGCAACCTGGATGGAATTAGAGTTTATAATACTGAGCAATCTTTCACAGAAACAAAGATCTGAGTATCACATATTCTCACTCATAAGTGGACCTTGAATAACTACTGTAATACTATAACAAAATGATTGACAGTAGCGGGAAACTGCAGGGGGGAGGAAGGGTGGGAAGGTGGGATTGACAGTAGACCAGATCCTCAACAAGGGTACCTGCACAAAGAATATTTTTATACCTACCCCTGAATTGTACCCCACAATTTAAAAAAAACAGAAAAATAAGAAGTATTTATGTAAAGACGGATGCAAGGAAATGAGATTATAGCTAAAGGGAGATAGAAGACTAAAAGAGGCATTTTCTTCCTTCCTTCCTTTCCTCTTCTTTCCTCCTCCACTCCTTTTCTCTTTCAGTCTCTCCATCTTTTTCTTTTTAGATGAAAATATTAGCACATGATTGAATGTTGATGAAAAAAAGTCGTTAGAGAAGATAAAGCTAATGGATCCTGAGGGATTAAGACAGACAACAATTGTGGGAGAAATACCCCTGAGAAGCAAAAGGAAATTGACTCTAGAGTATAAGAGGAGGAGTCGATTTTAGGATTGAGACAAAACAGATTGGTGGAGTGAATAAATGTTTAAAAAGTATGTTGGAGAACACTGCTAGAACTGCTTTATTTCTTAATGAAAGAGAAAGTTTACCTGTAAAGACAAAGGGCAGTGGTAGGGTCATTATATATTTAAGGAAAGAAGAAAAATTAGGATACAGTCATCCAGGAGAGTAGGAAAGTTCCAAGAAAGTGTAGTAGGATTGCAGATCTACACGAAACACCCAGATAAAGTTAGTCATCATGAATTCAGAGGGACTAGTCAGCAAAATTTGTGTGTTATCATTGCAATAAATATTTGTTTTAATTAGTTATTAATAAATGTTGCTAAGAATACCCATACTCCTATTGTTCCAAGAAAATTTAAGAAAGCAATCATTTAGCAGCAGAATTTTAGTAGACTGTATTTCCCCCATGAATTAAGTTTGCCAGAAAAAATGTAGGAGACCCTGTTAAATTTGAATTTTGGATAAACAATAAATAGTTCTTAAGCATATGTTCCCTACTTGCTAAAGTCCTTGGATTTACCACCTGCAAATGTAGGAGTCACTTGTGGTGACCAGCACATTTTTTATTTCATGATGTGCAGAGATGGTGAGCATTGTACCAGTTTTTGTGCCAGAGTTTTTGAAGCTGTGTGAAATTTTTACAAACTAACTTCTAGGGTGAATTTTAAATCTACCAAATGTTGATCCAACTGTTTAACATTTTCACTAAGAATTAATAAGAAATATTGAGGCACTTAAATATCTTACCTTGCTGCACTTGCCATCTCTCTGGGAACATTTACCCTGTTGGCAGACTCTCAGCAATTATATTAATCTCTTCAGTGATAAAGGCTGCATTAATACCTTCCAGGCTAATAAAAGTTAGTCCTCCAGCAATGGTGTCCAAGGTGCATCTAGTTTTTCTTCTGGCACACTTTCAAAACCCTGGAGACAAAGAAGTATCCTTTGTCCCCAAAACTTACTTCTTCTGTCTTATGAAGTTATTTTTAACTAATATAAATGTTTTAAGAGGATTAAAAATGAAATGACTTTAGAGTCTTAAATTGGTGGAATTGAAAATAGTGATATGAATGGTCTAATAGGACTGATCCAATTGTTCAGTATCTATATATATTATATAATATATATATATTTATATGCTGATTCAGTGGGTCATGGATAATAATAATTATAGGTACAATTTATTCAGTACTTACTATATACTAGGCACTGTGTTGAGCATTTAACATACTAAATTCTAACAAAAACACATTAGGAACTTGTGAATCCATTCAGCAAATATTAGTCACACCAAACCTTGGAAAAGTAGTGAATAAAAGATGCAGAAATCCATGACCACATGGAGTTTACATTTTAAGGAGAAAGAGGCAATAAACTAAATAAGTATATTAGATGATGATAAATGCTTCGGAGAAAAAATAAAGCAGGAAATGGAGCTATGGGATAATGGGATTAGGGATCAATTTTAAATAGAGAGGTGAAGAAAGACTTCACTGATGTTTGAGTAAAAACTTGATGAGAGTAAAGAAGTGGTACATATTGCCAGATGAGGAAGAGGCATTCTGGGGAAAAGAAACAGTAAGTGCAAAGGCCCTAGGGGGAAAACATGCCTTTATGTGGAAGGAATAGCCAGAGAGGTTAGAATGGAGTGAGCAAAGGAGAAATGAAAAAACATAAGGTTAAATAGAGGAGGTGGTACCATATGGGACTTTGAAGGCCATTATAATGCCCTTAGTTTTTATTCTGAATGAAATGATAATACATTAGGGGCTTTGTGCAGATGAGTGACCTGATTTGACTTTAATTTTAAAACAAGCTCACTTGAATAGTTAAGAAAAGACTGCTGGGGAACAAATGAAGACAGGAAAGCCAGACTGAAAGCTGTTGGAACAATCAGGGGATAAATGAAAAAACCCAGGGTGGGAGCAGGAAGGAGAAATACTGAATTTGTTGTCATCAGTAAATTAGTGAGAGTAGCTGGACAAAAGTTTAAAGCTAAGAGCCGAGCCCTGTAGAAATTCAATGGTGAGTAGGAGGATAAAGTGAAATAAACCAATGAGACTGAAGTGAAGCTAGCAAATCAGGAAACTAGTTGAGACAGAGCCTAGATTGAACCCAGGAACATGGAGTGCCTTCAATTCCTATTGACCTAAACATTACTATAGTTGCCTATACTTTTTTTATTATTATTATGGTCACTGATCTGCATTATTTCAAAGCCCTAATCCATTTCTAAGAAAAAAATGCAAAGTGTTAAGGAACCTGAAAGAGTTAACACTCCTCAAACAAAACAAGGAAACAAACAAACAAACAAATCTACCTGACAAGGAAAAGTAAAAGTAATGGATATTAAGGGATTTATTGTGTTTATCAGGCATTATGCCTAGTTGATTATAGATGAATGATATATTAATTTATTCTTAATATTAGGTGTTATGTTCCCCATTTTCCAGAAGAAGGATTTGCGGCTAACAGAGCTTAACTACTTTCTCAAGTTCATTCAGTTTTTAAGTGGCAGAGGTAGAATGTCCACCCAATTCTGTCTGGTATTTACTATTTTCCATGCCATCACCCATACCATTCTGACTCTAAGAGAAGATTTTTGCTTGAACCATTCTATAAGTACCATTGAAAAGTATAATAGATATGCGTAGTAATATATGCGTTTTATAGAGGAAGTAAATTTTTCATTTGGCTATTTCTTATATTATCCTAAATAAAAGCCAATCATGCTAGATTATGACTCACATCATAAATAAGACCTGATTGAACTCTAAATTTAGAATAAATTTTGTTATGCATTATATTCTCTTATCAAGGCCCTTTTGTAACCAACCACCTATTTCTGCGACAGCACGTTAGTCACTGATTTTTACCAGGCTCAATCCCATAACCTTGCCTCACTAGCACAGCTCCAAGAACGACAGCAGTATGAAGGTTGTCCCTAAGGGACTAGCTACGCTTAGAATTTACACTAGAGGTTTAGGGTATATCACACGTTAGGCTATCCAAACTACTTCAAGAATCAAAAATCAGTCAGTTAAAAGAGTATTAAACAATCTTTTGGTGATCTCATAGAAGAATCACAATGGCACCTTGAGGTAAGCAAGTGGAAATAGAAAGAGCAAAGCCTCCTTTTCCATTCCTTAAGCCCACACACAATCGACAGTTGCATGAGAAAATGGACAGGCAGGATCCCAGAACTCAGATGCATGGGTTAATTCCCTATTCTCTCTCAGAACAAGGAATATTGTTGTAAAAATATTTTGATGCTTGGATGTACTTCATTTTTTTGCTAAATCTCCCAGGGTCTTAATACATTTGGGCTTCTGTAGCAAAATAATGTAGGGATTAGGTAAATTAGGTAGCTTACAACAGACATGTATTTCTCACAGTTCTAGAGACTAGGAAGTCTAAGATCAAAGCTCTGGCAGATTTGGTGACTGGTGAGGGTCTCTTTCTGGCTCATAGATGATACTTTCTAGCTGTGTCCTCACATGGCAGAAGTGGTAAACATGCTCCCTTGGACCTCTTTTAAAAAGGCACTAATCCCTTTCATGAAGGTTCTGCCCATCATGACCTAACCACCTCCCAAAGGCCTCTCCTAACACCTTCACTTTGGGGGTTAGTATTCCAACACGTAAATTTTGGTGGAAAGGAAATACTCAGTTCATAGCATCTAGGTTCCATGCATTTAAATAGTCCTTGCAAGTACACATTTAATAGGTCTTCCTAAGTGTTTTCTAACAAGAACCAGTTAGAAAACATAATGGAAACAAAGTCATTAGTTACTAAGTTGACAAGACTTAAGCTCCTTGCAGAAATCTTTGTAGATTTCTCTCTCACTTTATATAGATCTCTACTTAAAGTTACTTCCTCAGAGAGACTTTCTCTCCCTTTTTAAACAGCCTCACCGCTAGTGAGTTCCTGTCTCATTCATTATCTTGCTTCATTTTTTTGAGCATTGTACATCTACCTGAAATTGAACTATATACTATATTTATATATACTATATGTATGTATTTTCTTAATTATTGTTTTATTTGTCTCCCTAACTAAAATGTAAGTTTCATGAGGACTGGAAAATTTTCCGTTTCAATGGTATAGCCCAGTTTTGGATATATTGTAGGTATTAATAAATATTTGTTCAATGAACACATATTGAATGAATGAATAAATGAATGAATTACTAAGACTGAGAAGAAAAATACAGAGATTGTCAGACTGCAGATGATCAGACTACCTACCTCTTGGCTTTTTATCCATTTTGAGTTGACATGCTTACTCTCCAATGCTGGCACCTGACTGTGGCCCCACTCACCGGGTTTGCCAGAAAGATGTTATGACACGGTTGTCCTTCTCTCATACATTTTCATCGAGGCAGAATAATTGCCTCACTGAGTTGTTCAGGAATTCTAAAAGATAGTTTATTCTCTCATATCCTTTTAGTTACATATTCTTGATTATTATTATCACTTAATTTTTATTCATTAATTTTTCTTATTTGCTCATCCAAAAATAGCATCTTATAAAAATATATTCTTAGAGTGGAATAGGATTTTAGAAGTTATTTGGTCTATCCTCTGATTTTACAAATGAAGAAATGGAAGCCGAGAGAGAGAGAGAGAGAGAGAGAGAGAGAGAGAGAATTTGCCACTTAGCAACAAGCGACAGAAACTGAACTCAAGCCCAGGCCTTACCAGAGTTAGGTGAACATTGTGAAAACAGCAACAACAAAAATCCCCCCAAGAGAAGCAAGTCTTCTTCCCCTATGCATTAGACAGATAAATGTAAATTGACAGGGACACACATATCCATGAGGAGTATACAGATTTCCGTCTTTGTTTTATATTATAGCTATTCACTGCCAAATTGCTGATTAGATTTGCTTCCAACAACTAGGAAAAAAAAGATAGGAACTGAAATGTAAATATTTCAGCTGTGATGATGTTGCCATGGACAATTTCTCTCTCAAAATTGTTAATGACCAAGGCCTAATTACATGACTGTCTCTCCCATACAATAGCTTTGTAATAATTTGGAAGAAAGAGTAAGACAATAATCTGATTTCCAGGTAGTAAAATTGTGGAGATATTTTTAAACATTACTTGGTGACTAGGATTACCATATGTTATGTTATTGACAAATGGGTGGAAGTCTATACTCAGTTAATAAAACAAAATGTATAAAGCAGCAGGCATGCAGTAGTTTATAAAGATTAGAGTGTGCAAATATATTGCTCAGTATTATGGGGCCAGATTTTAGAGAAATTGCAAAGATTACAGTGCTTGGAGAAGGAGCCAAATCAAGAGGAGTCAGAAATTTTTCACTTGCTTCAAAATATGATGGTATAAGATTTACTACTAGCTGCATATAGTGTCCGAGGATAATGATAGATTGACATGATGTTTGTTTTTAATTGTGGTATTCTAACATTCCAAACAACAGGTAGATAAACAAACAAACAAACAAAAAGTCCCATATTGAAAAGCAGGAGAAAAACAGGATAAAGTTGCTATAAGATTGACTAAAACAAAAAAGGGATCTACTTCATAAGGACAAGTTCTCTAGGGCAGGCCAGGATCAACACTCAAAATCTGCTATCTAAAACCTGAGAATATTAATCTTTTCAACAAATCTGGCAGCCAAATCAAGGCTGAAAATGTCAAGTAAAATAGAGCATGGGGCTTTTCTTGGCATCCGGTCCAGGCAGAGACCATCTTACTTCTTAACATGCAGCTCCCTCACATCATTCTCTTAAGAGAGAGAGAAAAGGAAATCTTCTCATTAAAACTGGCACTGCACCAAAGACGCTGACCTCTGCTCAGAAAAGAGTTTCAGAATTTCTTGTTTGAGCTCGTTTGCATGAACGAGTGAGAGTATGAAATGTGGGGAAATATGGATTATCTTTTAAAAGCTTCAAAGAGGATAATTTTGGCAGGAAACAGTTTTACAATTGTCAAAAGAATATTTGCTCACTCTTGGGAAGGGGCTAAATTGCAAGCTAAAAGGATTTATTTCTTGCTCCTTTCCTCCCCCTCCTCCCCATCTGAATTATTAGAGCCACTGAAGCAACTGAGAGCCAAGATCTAGCAGTCTTGGCACAGCATTATTTCTTATCTGTTATATCCAAATATTGCCATAACATGTATCCAAATGTTTTATGTATCTGCCAATGTTCTTACTCTGGGGAGAAAATTAAAAAGTAAATGTTTATTGTGGGTTAATAAAATGCACACTAGAGGCAGACTTTCCGTGTTAGAATGAGTGTTGAACTTCATCTAGGCCAATTTGTCCTCTCCGCTCCTAGGTCTAAATTGCTTCCTAACAGCCCTTTCCTGGGCTCAAATTCCAGGGTCCCTGGAATTTCACTCTGGGAAGTTGCTCTTTTTACTTCACCTGTATTTCTCATGACTGCAAAACATTCTTTCCAGATGAAATCTACCTCCTTGAAGCTTATGCATATTAGTTTTAGTTCTGCTCCCTGAGCCTCCATAACATTAAAGTCAAATTCCTTTTCCATATGGCAAATATTTAAGCACTGCTGCAATAATGATTTGCTGCTGCCTGTCTTATTTAGGCAAAATATCCTCAAATACCTAACTCTTCCTCAAATTGCAAAAAGATCCTTTGCTGTCCTGCTCATTTTCCCCTGGTCATGCCTCTGATTTACTGTTTAAAACTCTGCTACTTTGTAGCTGCTTGATCTTGGGACAATTACTCATCTTCTTTGTGCTGTCATTTAGTCACTGGAACACTGACTATAACAGCAGTACCTACAACTATGTACGACAATTCACGTAGAACACTTAAACAAAACAAAATAATCAGTAAGTATTCAATAAACGTTTTCTACTACTATTTCTACCATTCCTATGACAGATATGTGCAACATTTTTAATGAGTTTGCCTTTCTGTAAGTCCCAATATTCTGGTGGGTGTAACTGAGCCTAAACTTAGTGAATGCTTATACCTATTTTCTGACATTTGGCTTTCACTACCCCTAAAATTGTACACTTATCCAAGCAAAGAAGAATATTGGGGATTCAATGCTCGTTGGCAATTCTATCATTCCCAATCTCTTCTCTCCCTAAGATTTTCTGCAGTTCTTCTTTTACCCATTCTACCCTCTCAAAGCTAAGCTATTGCCATTCCATCTTCACTGTGAAACCCCTTTTCCTTCTTTACTGAGAAAGATGAAGCCACTAGACCAGAGATTCCTCTTTAGCCTATCACCAAACCTTTAGTCATACTGCATTCAGGTCATGCTTTCTTCCATTCTGCCTATTTTACTGCAATATTCCCTCCTCACAGGGCACAGCTTAGGTGAATCTTTCCACCTGCCCCAATTCTATCCCAAGTCCCTTGCTAGTTTTTAATAATTATGTGTTTACTTTTCTTTCAGCATTACTATCTTTTTTTCTAGATTCTCTTTGTCAGAACTAAGGTGTTCACATTTCTTTCTTTTTTTTAAAGTTAAAGTTTAGTATTAGATTGCATATATACTATGCTTCCAAAAAAAAGTGAAAGATCTTTTTAGCCTTGGAAATGTCTTTAAAAAGGTAATTATTCTAATTTCTGCTTTGTAAAAATTAAGTAGTTTTTAACTGACAAAAAATGTGTTTTTTCAATCATGCACAACATTATGTCTTAAAATATGCATGCATTGTAGAATGGCTGAATGCAGGTAAAGTGCATTACCTTACATACTATTTTTTTGTGGTGAGCATGCAAAATATATCCAAGATTTTCAAGAATGCACTGTTATTAACTGTAGTCATCATGTTGTACAACGATCTCTTGAACTCATTCCTTCTATCTAACTGAAATTTTGTATCTTTTGATTAATATCTCTCCAACTGCACCCCATGCCCAAAGCCATTCCACTCTCTGCTTCTATGAGTTTGACATTTTTAGATGTCGCATATATGGCAAATCATGTGATATTAGTCTTTTCTACCCGTCTTATTTCACTTAGTAATCCTTCAGGTTCATCCATGTCATTGCAAACAATAGGATTTCCTTCTTATTTAAGGTTAAATAGTATTCATTGTATGTATATACTACATTTTCTTTGTCCATTCATATGTTGATGAACATTTAGTTTGATTCCATATTTTGGCTACTGGGAATAATACTGTGAGGAACATGGGAATACAGATAATCTCTCTGACATACTGATTTCATACCATTTATATATATATCCAGAAGTGGGATTGCTGCTGGATCATATGACGGTTGGATTTTTAATTTTTTTAGAAAACCTCCATACAACTTTCCATAATGATATACATGTTGGCCATGTATATGCTTCTTCCGGAGAAATGACTCTTCAGGCCTTTTGCCAATTTTTTAATCGGGTTTTTTGTTTTCTTTCTATTAGTTGAGTTTCTTACACATTTTGAGTATTAACCCTTTATCAGATACATGGTTTGAAATGTTTTTCCCACTCTGTAGGTTTTCTCTTTGTTGATTTTTTCCTTGGTTCTGAAGAAGCTGTTTAGTTTAATGTAATTGTCTATTTTCACTTTTCTTGCCTTCTGCTTATAGATATTCAGTTTTCCCAGCACCATTTATTGAAGAGACTATCCCTTCCCCAATTTCTATTCTTGGTATCCTTATCAGAGATAAGCTAATTATGTATAATAATTTGGGGGATCTCTATTCTATTCCATTGATCTCTCTATGTTTTTATGCCAGTAACAAGCTGTTTTGATTACTATAGTTTTGTAGTATATTTTGACATCAGGAAGTGTGATGCCTCTAGTTTTGTTCTTTTGGTTCAGAAGTGCTTTGCTTATTTAGGGTCTTTTGTTCTTGCATGTGAATTTCAGGATTTTTGTCTATTTCTGTGAAAAGTGACATTGGTATTTTAATATATATTACATTGAATCCATAGATAGTTTTGGTTAGTATGGGCATTCTAATAATATAAACTTGTCCAATCATTGAACACAGCATAATTTTATATTTGTTTGTGTTTTCTTCAGTTTCTTTTATCAATGTCTTATTCTTTTCAGTGCACAGGTGTCTCACTCCATTTTTAAAATTTATTTTTACATATTTTATTACTTTTCATAGCTATTGCAAATAGAATCATTTTCTTGATTTCTTTTATGAAGTGTTTATTGTTAATGTATAGAAATGCCACTAAATTTTGTATCCTCTTTTTTATTGTGGTTGTTTATTACTATAAAATTCCCTCTTAGAATGACTTTTGTTGCATCTCATGAGGTTTGGTATTTTGGGTTTCTCATTCCACTTACTCAGAGTATTTTTTAATTTGTCTTTTCTTTCTTTCTTTTTCTTTTTTTGATTTATTGGTTGTTCAGTGCATGTTGCTTAATTTTTAAATATTTGTAAAGTTTTAAAGATTCTTCCTGTTATTCATTTCTAATTTCATATAATTAGAAAATATACTCCTTCAAATTTGTATTTCAAATTTGTTATGACTTGTTTTGTGACCTAATATATGATCCATACTGAAGAATGTTCTGTGTGTGGTTGAGAAAAATGTGTATTCAGCACTGCTTAATGGAATGTTCTGTACATGTCTATTTAGTCTAAAGTGTAATTTTCGTCTGATGTTTACTTATTGATGTTCTGCCTGAATGATCTGTCTATTGCTGGCAGTGGGGTATTTAAACCCCCTACTGAGACCGTAGGTACCAACCTTATGCTAGAACCTTAAAGCCTGGAAATGTGTTGGCTGTGGGCTGATTGAAATCTGAAGTGGGCCTAAAGTCAGAATCTGTGGGGCCCAACATAGAAGCTGGGTCCCAGGGTGCTGCCCTGATGACCAGGGCTTCAGGGCCTGCCTGGTGCTAGAGTGGGCCTGAAGTCTGGGACCACAGGAGCCAACCTGATATTGGGGATAATATGAAGTCCAAGACTTCTGGGGCCAAACTGGTCCTGGGAAAAGCCTGACCTGTCTGTGTGATCTGACCCTGACTGCGGCCCAGTACTGCTGGAGCTTGCCCAGTCCTGAGGCTAATTCAGAACCTAGGGCTTCTGGGGTCAACCTGGAAGCAGGGAAGACCCAGAGATTGAGTTTGTTAGGCAGGAGTGGAGCCTCGGGCTGTGGGATCTAGCCTGACACTATGGTGAACCTGGAAGCTCAATCTGTGGGTACCAGCCTGGAGTCTAGGGTCATGGAGGTCTGCTTGGAGATGGATTTTACTGGGACAGGACCAGTGTTGGAGTTCAAAGCAAAGACTGGTGCTCTTTCCTTCCCCCAAGGGGAGGATATCTTTTCCAGGCTGCATTGCATACAGTTTGTGGAAGTGGTTCATAAGTAGTTTAAAACTGTCCTTCTTACCTTTATCATTGTGTCTTTTCTTATTTCTGTGCCACAGACAGATGCTTGTGATCTCTTACTTGATTTTCTTATTTCTTATGAAGGCATTTTTGTTCACGAATAGTTATTCAAATTAATGTTTCTCTGGGGGAACAAGCACTAAAAAGTTCTATTCTACCATCTTTATAAACCTTTTCTAATTATTATTTCTACTTTTTACTTTACCTCCCATCTATGCCTTAATTCATTGTAATCAGATTTCATTCCCATTCTCTATGAAAACTAGTGCAACTATTGTTCAATAACTCCTCTGGACAATCTAAAGTCCTTACCTGGTACAGGGGGCTCACACTCGTAATCCCAGCACTTTGAGAAGTGGAGGTGAGAGAATTGCCTGAGCTCACAGGTTCAAGACCAGCCTGCGCAACATGACGAGGTCTCAGATCTACAATAAATACAATTTTAAAAATAGCTGGGCCTGGTGGTACATGCCTGTAGTTCCAGATATTTGGAAGACTGAGGCAGAAAGATTGCTTGAGCCCAGCAGTTCAAGGCTGTGGTGGCTGTGAGCATGCCACTGCACTCCAGCTTGGGCAACAATAAAATAAAATTCTGGTACTGATTTTACTACTGTCTCCTGGTTTTCTTTCTACCTCTCTGGCCATTTCTTATGAATGCGTTTTGTGGATATTTTTCTACCCCCTATGTTAGTGTTCCTTGAAGTTTTGCCCTAGTTGTTTTTCTTCTAAAGAGAATTCTTCACACTCTCCCAGAACAAGCTCATCTAAGTCTTTGACTTAAAAACCCAGCTAAGCTGGGCTCGGTGGCTCAGCCTGTAGTCCCGCGCCTTTGGGAGGCTGAGGTGAGTGAATTGCCCGAGCTCTGGGCAACTTGGCGAGACCTCATCGCTACATAAATCAAAAATTAGCCGGGCGTGGTAGTGCGTGCCTGTAGTTCCAGCTACTTGGAAGGCTGAGGCAGAAGCATCGCCAGAGCCCAGCAGGTCGAGGCTGCGGTGGCCGGGAGCGGCCACTGCACTCCAGTCTGGGTGACAGAGTGAGACTCCAACTCAAAAAATAAATAAATAAAAATAAATAAATTAAAAAAAAAACCCAGATAACCCTAGATGAACCTCAAATACAATGATCCCATCTGTAATTCTTTTTCTTCTAAATATCCAACGTGAATACACACTGCTATGTCATATATAAATATATCCCCAAAGTCAACACATCTAGAGGAAAACTTGTCATGTCCCCTTCTAATCCCACTGCCAAACTTGCACTTTCTTCTCTGTTATCTCTCAGTGAGTGGTACTTGTGTTCAACTGATTTCCCAAACAAAAGCCTGGGGATCATCTTTGTCTGTCTTTTTTTCCATCAGTTTTCTTGTATGCATAGAATGTCCCTTAAATGTAAAACCTTAATTTGTCGATGTTTTTTAGAAAACTTTTCAGTGGTTCCCCCTTACTGTTCAAATAAATTAAAGATCACTTGTCCTCAATCTTTAGATAATATTCACATATTAAAGTCTTTTTTAAAGATTCTGGCTACAATTTGCAGAGCTATCTTGGGCAAATTCCTTCTATATGATGGCATATGAATCATTAAGTTCTAAACTGGTGTGAAACTGCATGATATTAATTCTTTCTTTCTGATGTTTGTTTAATCCTCTTCTGTTAGACACTCATGCACCATGGCAGACTAGAGTGATTTCCTGCAGAGTGATTTTCCTTATGTCCTTTTGATGGGCTATAGTATCAGTGGGAAGCACTGGGGTTTCTACCCCAGACCAACTGAATCAGAATTCCTGGGCAATGGACACAGGCTCAGAAATCTTTTGTAAGAGTTCTTCTGGTGACTCTAATGAGCAACCAGGGCTTAAAACCACTTTCTGAGGATTGTTAGGCCAGGGGAGGATGCACAAAAGCAGGGTCAATGGGATGGAAACATGGAAGTTAAGGGACTGGAAAGAATCACATCAAAGGCAGTATTCTTTCAATCTTTGTAGTGTTAGCCGCCCCAAATTTTTATAAGGTGCTTTCATCTTTGAGAATGGCTATGGAGTGCAATTTAGCTCTCCAAATCCTTTGAAGGCAGTTTATCTCTTTACCTTTCCTGAGCTTATTATCATGTCATCACTGGTTTTTAAAAAAGCATAAACTTTTATTCTTGTTTTTTTAAGCTTATATAAAAAATTCTTTTTATAACTCTATGTTGCCAAAATAATTCTTCAAAACTATTCAAATGTCAATTACAAGGTAAAACCTTTTGTTGTCTTTTCCCCCCATAACAGTTAATTAGTAACTTTACTCTGCTTGTTCCCAAAGCATTTTTACAAATTAACTGTTTGTATTTACTTTCTGTATTCTGATTTTATTTATTGTTGTTTGCATATCACTTTCTCACTCTGTACTGTGAAACCTTGAAAGCGGAAAGTACATAATAAATTCTTGACTCAATGATTATTTATACAGATGATGTATAATTTGACTCTCCTGGCTTCTAGTATATGAATTGTTTAATGCTTATCTTTAAGTTTTACAGTATCCATTCATTCTTTTCTCTAACATGAATTGAGCATACCTTATATGTTAGTTCCTGTGCTAAGTATTATTTCTATCTCAATTTTGTTCTTTTTACATATAAGCTTCTCATAGAGTCTGAGGTACAGCCACATTCTTTCTCTTCTTATTATTTTTGGTTCCAATCACATGATTAATACTATTTTTATTATTTGATAGTCTTCCAACCCTCTCAAAATGTTATATATTACAGAATGTGAAGTTATGGAATTATATTCACCCTTCTCTAAACTTTTTGGACTCCACTATGGCACTATTTCTGGCTTCTGTAAACTTTAAACAGCGTAATTTTACTCAGAGTTTTCATTGTTTCAATTACAAATTATTTCTGATTGGTTAGCATAGGATTAGAAAAGCACTTCTCTTGTGACTGCCTTTCCATCTGAACAAGACTTGCCAAGGATAGCTCATGCCAGTGGGAATTCCAGTGAGTGAATGATTGGTGCTGGGTCACTGCTCTGTACTACCTTGGTTCCAATTACAGCATCTCTATCAGGGAAGCCTCATTCCTTTGCTCATGCTCACCAGGTAGTTAGTGTGTACTCTAAGAAGTTCATTATTTTAATCTCTCCTTTACTTTTAAAAGTACATGGTTTTAACTGACTGTTAACCCAAGATGTGTGTATTTCCACAAAGGCATATCATTATTGGCAAGCTCCTACTTCTCCCTGTTCTACAATGTCAGTATTATCAAAATGAAGTTGATGTTTCTATTGCTGTAATTAAGTTATTGCATTTTTCTAACAATGTTCTGTGAAGATTGTATAATTAAAGTTAACTCTTTGGGCTATAAACTCATTTTTTGTTTGTTACTGACCCATCAATTGTGCTTTGAAATCCACAAATGCATATTCAAGCACACACATCCACATATATGGTTTAAATAGATAGTCTATTTGCTCATATTAATTTATTCTCTTGTGTTAGTTTATTAGTTTTCTTCCAGTGCCACAATATTATCTATCTTTGCTCTGCTAGAACATTTCTGTCTTCTTCCCCAATTTCATTATAGTCTTCATATGGATTTATATGCAATTCCTTCAAAATCCTGGCTAGTTTTTCTAAACATAGGCCCACTTAGTCTAAATTTATAAGGAAAAGGAAGAGCCTAAAATAGCTAAAATGCTTTTAAAAAGAAAGAATGAAGTGAGAGAAATTACTCTACCTGATATTGTTTTACTATATAGCTACAATAATCAAGAGAGTATGGTATTGGCAGAGGGATAAACATAAAGATCAATGGAACAGAATAAAGGACCCAGAAATAGCCCCACACAAAATGTATATTTGACAAAGGTGCAAAACCAATTTAATGGAAGAAAGATAGTTTTCTTTTTTTTTTTTTAACAAATAGTGCTGGAGATTTGACACCCATAGGCAAAAAAAATGAGCCCCAGACTAAGTCTCACACTGTACACAAAAATATAAAAGAACATTTTGTAATATAAATACAAATTTTTTTTTTTTTTTTTTTGAGTTGGAGTCTCACTCGGTCACTCAGACTGGAGTGCAGTGGCCGCTTCCGGCCACCGCAGCCTCGACCAGCTGGGCTCCGGCGATCCTTCCGCCTCAGCCTTCCGAGTAGCCGGAATTACAGGCGTGCGCTACCACGCCCGGCTGATGTTTTGATTTACTGTAGAGATGAGGTTTCGCTACCCAGGCGGGTCTCGAACCCGCGGGCTCAGGCAATCCCCTCACCTCAGCCTCCCAAAGGCGCGGGATTACATTTGAGCCACCGAGCCCGGCTTAAATACAAAATTTTTAGAAAAATATATTTGTGATCTAGAGTTAGAGAAAGGTTATTAGACTTGAGACCACCATAATTACAAAACATAAATTTAAAAATTGGTGAATTAGCCCTCATCAAAATTTTTTTAAAAAAGTTTACTTTATGAAACCACATAAAGAGAATACAAATGCAAGCTAATGATTGGGAGAAAATTTTTGCATTGTGGCACATACGTACCATGGAATACTACTCAGCAATAGAAATGAATCTTGACAGTGGCATTGAATACATGAAACTACACAGCTGACAAAATTGTAAAGACTTATTACACAGACTCCTACACCCACACTCATACAAATTAGTGTAAGTAAAACAAGAAATCTGAATAGGTGTCAAAATCTCCTGAAAATGTAGTCTTGCAAAACATTATCACAGGGGAATCATGAGCAAAGTTAACAAGGGCTGTCTGTGTATAATTTCTTATAACTTCATGTGACTCTGCAATTATCTCAATAAAGAAAAAAATTAAAATTTACTTCAGATATTTTCATAGTGTTACAATATGTCAACAAACTGTAATATTGCCAATTATTTTTCTGTTGCACAGTTGAAATATACTCTGTAGTTGAAAGCACATCTTGTGCTTTCTTCCTCATATAACATTTATTTGAGTATATCACGATTTGGAAATGAAGGAAATATTTAACAATAGAAAAATACACATAACCAATGTGAAATAAAGGCAATGGGATAGGTATCTTTTATAAAATGGTCAATTTTGAATTTGTCAGTACAGGTAGCAAATATTTGTAATTGCTAATTCAGTGAATTAGTAACCTTTCATTTGCAGCAGAGAAAGCTTAGGAGAAAATATTTCTTAAGCCCATTTATGTTTTACAATAGACAAAACATAGGACAACGAACCATGGGAAATTGTCAGTAAAAGAAGATGGTTAATATTTGTACTAGATACCTATTCTACCTGAATGGTTTGATAATAATAATATGAACTCTGTTAGAAATAAAATATCTATAAATAGCTTCCCATTTAGAGCTTATGGTGCCATTATTGCTATGCTTACAAAATTTTCAAGTTTCAGAATAAATGTTGACAAAGAGTAGATTTAGTGAGGGAATGAGAATTTCTTTTAAGTACATGAATATCATGCTCCCAGTCACAAACTAGGTCTTAGTGACCCAGAGAAACAAAGTTGCTATTTTCATGTCTAAAATATATTACATTCACATCAGCATAGAGTTAAAGAAGAAAATATTTTCTATTTGAAAATAAAATTTAGTTTGATTTAAGAATAAAGGAGACTCCTGTGGCTAGGCATGGTGATTCACACCTGTAATTCCAGCACTTTGACAGGCCCAGGTGGGAGGATTGCTTGAGCCCAGGAGTTGAAGACCAGTCTAGGCAACATAGTGAGACTTATCTCTACAAAAACAGAGAGAGAGAATCAAAGAGAGAGAGACAGAGAGAGAGAGAGAGAGGAGAGGAGAGGACAGGAAAGGAGAAGAGAGGAATGGAGAGGGAAAGAGAGAGAGGAAGAGGGAGGGAGAGAGAGAGAGAGAGAGAGAGAGAGAGAGAGAGAGAGAGAGAGAGAGAGAGAGAGAGAGAGGAGAGAGAGAGAGAGAGACTCCTGGCTGTTATTGACAAGATTTATAAGTTTGTGTTGTAAATTATGTGGTGATTGTTTTAAGACACTAAATTTGGGGATTATTTGTTATTATTTATTAGCTAACTGAAACATCTACAGTTTAGCTTTGTTATCATCTGATCTTTGTTATAATCTGATTTCTATCTCCATAACCTATCTATATCTGTGTATCTATAGTAAGAATACTTACTTATCAAAGCTTCCCTTTTCATGGAAGATTTGAAAAGGTATTTTCAATAGTCTGCTTATAGAGTAGGTCTAGGCACTGATAATTCTACAATAATTACTAGAACTTGTCTGAGAATGTCCACAGGATTCTAAAACAGAAGCTGGAACAGCTAAGATATTGAAATTTTATTATTAAAGAAGAAATCCTACAAGATTGTCACTGCAGAAATAATAAATTAAATACTTAATGGTATGCTAATAAAGTTTCCTTTGCCCTTTATTCTCTAATCTATGTACATAAAACTTATTGTTAACTGTAGGTTTTCAAAGAATTTCAGGAATGTTTATTACATATATTTTTGAAAATGGCAGGCATTTATATTTATTATCTTGTTGGAAATATTTCCGGCCAAGGGAATAGTTGAGCTCTAGTAAACACACAGACGCTTGTATTACAATTATAGTACACTGAATAACAGTGGTAGGTTAAGTGCATTGTAGCAAATTGAAAAATGGAGATATGCCAATGCCAAATTTCTTGGCAGCAATTCATACCCTGTAACATTCTGCACAACTGTTGTGTAGAGTGAGTAATTTTCTACCTGACCTACCGATTTTCTGAAAATAAATTCAAGTATTGCTTAAATGACCTAGTCATATTTCTGTGTAGAAAGAATGTAAGATATGATATCAAGGAGGGGTGTGTGAGTGTGTGTGTGTGTGTGTGTGTGTGTGTGTGTGTGCGTGTGTGTGTGTTTTAAAGAGATGTCAACATTTTAATTGAAGTCTTCTAAGGCAAATGAGAATTTTTCTTACCTATTATCTCAGGCTGTGGCAGTTTAAATATCATATGAGAAGTCAGGGACAGATCATTCTGAGTCACAGAACTTCTCAAAGTAAGCTACTTTCTTGATCTTTGTTGTAATTTATCTACAAATCATGACATTGAAGTGTGAGCTATCTGCTGCCTGTTTACCCACCAAGGTGGTTCTTTTTCACAGAATGAGGCAACAGGCTCAATTAAGTTCTGAATTCTCAAACCTTACTCCAGAAGTTTTATTCATAATTTCAAATGTGTTCAGCTGTAGTTTTTCCTTACTTACAGAGTCCCTGCCAAGGAATGAGAAGTTTGCTGGTTATAAGAAATATTTGGCACACATTTTGAAGTACTTTTAAGTAAGAAACGATAAAGCTGACCATTATTTTTGCCAGATACAATTATAATTCCTAGGACTCTAATAATTCAGCGGGGACTCTGGATTCTACCACTTAGTAAACTAATTTTCAGACATTATGTGCAGTTTTCATCACAAAGAAAAAGAGCAATGGGCACATATTAAATATGTTTTAAATAAAGCTATAAATTTTTCTTCAGTTTCTAAGTTAAGCTATATTTAAAAAGATTAGATAATAACTAAGAAAAAACACAGGTGTGCTTGTTATTTATGTTGCATAATAAACCATCTGAAAATTTTCTAACTTAAAACAACATAGCAATCCTTAATTGTTTCTTATAGTTTCTGTGGGTCAGGAGAAGTCACAAGGCTTTGTCCAGATTCAGAGTAAGTGAATCCCCTTAGTGGAAAGAGTGTTAGGCCCATTTTTAGGAGAAATCTGTTTCTCATATCATCCCACGTGATCTCTCCTAAAATACATATAGGAGATCTATATACATATATAACATATGTATATATGTATATAAAATATATAGGAGATATATAGGAGGTATATATTATATACATATATATTATATATTAGTAAATATTATAGGACATATATATTAGTATATATTAGTAAATATTATAGGAGATATAAACTATATAGGAGATAGATTTACTAGTTACATATATAACATACTATACTATATAGTTTATATCTCCTATAATATTTACTAATATATACTAACTATATATGTATATATTATATATATATTGTATATGTATTAATGTGGCCCTTTACAAGATTAGTGGTTTCATCAACTATATGTGTGTATATCTGTGATGGGATATATATTTTTTAATTTAATATGATACCCAAAGTGTTTCTCAACAACTTTAAGTCATTCTCCAAAGGAATTATTTCAATATTTCAATGACTAATTTTCCTTCCTAAGCATATAGGCCACAACTTAATATTTATACAACAGTTTCATATTTTTTTGCTGTTATAAATAGCGCTCTACTGCGCACACAACATATATTTCTAGATAAATTGGCTCTTTAATTGTATCATTTAGGAATTACATTTGGCTGCAAATAACAACTAATTTTAAAGGGTTTTTTTCCTCACATGTCAAAAAGTTGAGAGGCTGGTAATTGCTGGCATATGCTCATTTGTTCAGTGATGTTTTCAAGGGTCTAAAGTATTTTTACATCCTTGCTATGTTAGCTTTTGTCTTTATGCTATTATGATTACTGCTGCCCTCTAGTATCTTGCCTGCATCAAAGGTGAGAGGAAGACAAAAGGGAAAAAGTCAAAGGAACATATATCCTAGTGAATTCTGTCTCTTAATGGAGGAAAAAGAAATTCCCTGGAGAACTGTGCCTAATCTCATTGGCATGTGATCAAGCCTAGTAATAAAAGATATTTTAAAAATTGAATATTTTGCTTTCTAGATACTATGATTTTCTTAAATTGGTTTCTCTGTAAACATACTTTGATACAGGCAGTTGTATGCAAAAGGTTTATAAAGGAGTGTTCTTCAGAGATAAACCTGTAATGAAGGGAGGAAAGCAGGATTGGATAGAGGGAGAAGCTAGCTTGCAATATGACTGCAACTAAAACCTCACCTGAGCTGTTGTGGCTTGTGGATCTCAGATGACCTTTCAGAACTGTCACAAAATGAGATGAGGGGGGCTAGGCCTTTGCATTCCTAGCTCAGCCTGCCATCAACTGCCTGTTCCCCCAGGGAAGAGCTATTGCCTTGGGGAAGATAGCTTCCTACAACCAAGGGCAGTTCCTAGTGAAGGACACCATCAGTGGTTAATAGTAGATATCTTCAGCAGCTGGAAGTTGGGTGCATCCATTCTGAAGAGGAGATTTAGCCAGGATCCTACAGTATGCAGTAGAGTGGTAGAAAAGGCAAAGGAAAGAGGAGTTGAGAGTATGCACTGAATGAGCCAACTTCTCTTTTATATTTAACTTTGTTTTCCAAGTATTTTACATACCTATTTGTTTAAAAATCATTAGGTTTCTGAATACTTAAAGTCAAATGTATCTACATATATACACACATATCCAGAGAGAGAGAGAAGGGATGGGGGGGAAGAGGGGGGGGCAGGCCAGAGTTCATTCATAGTATAATAAAAATTATAGAAAAGAAGCCGGTCTCTTCAAATTACTCAGGGATTTAACATGACTTTGATGATGAATCAAAAGTGACGTATATGAAGTGAAAAATCTGACTTGATAAATTTATTAGAGCTATTTTGCCTTTATATACATACTTACTTAACCATAAAGTGACACAGTTTTAAATAATTTTTGTTACAGATGATATCTTTTCAAGCTAACTATAAACTCCCAAAGCAGAGTGTATCCATAGTGACATCTAAATAAATATTTCAAGTTTTATTTTTTCGTTCAGAATTTGAAAGAGTAGAAAGTTAGAAGGATTTGAATTTATATTACTTTGTAATAATCTAAAATATATTATGTGTCTCTGCTAACCTGACATATTTGAAGGGACTATTTTAGGTTGAAAATGGGACTTTTGGGGTTAGTCATCTTTATGAAGGATGTTATAAATAAAATACAAGATAATAATAAAGAGAGTTTATTCTTTCTGGTTCCTAATATCCATACTACTTCATTTATTCATAGAGCAACATTCATTTCATTTGTACCTGTTAACAGAGCAAGGATAAATCTGAATAATTTACTGGACCTACTAAAAAAATGGCCACTGTCACTGGGAGGCAGATCTTGAAATAATAAAATCATTTCTTCAAAACTATCTTAAGCACTCATTGTATCTCATAATATTTAACTAGAGAAGTAATTATAATTAATTACTTTTTCTATGGTTTAACTAATCCACCACAGTATTTGAGGCTTGCCCCTCAGGAATTCATGGCTCCCAAAACAGTGATTTCCAGTACACTTATTGCATTATAACAAAATATTCTACTGTTCAGTTGACTAAATATAGATGTAAAATTAGCCCCTGGCTCACAGACTCTATTAACAAAGCAACAGGAAATGAATTATTCACCAACAGAGGAAGCAGATAAATATGATATCTTTAAAGTGAAGAGATAAAAGAATCCATATTGTTTATGTTATGTTTCATTTACCAAAGAGACAGTGATGTGAAAACGGCAGAGTAAGAGGAAAAGTGTGAGGGAATCTTAGATTCTGGAAGAGGAAAGAAATTGTGTGATGATAATAATAAATGAAGGGGGAAGAAAAAGATAATTCAGAGTCTAGAAATCAATAAATGTAGCTCAATGGTGGCATCTGGAGATTCCAGAAAGCACCAGTTGTGATCATGACCGTGCACTGATTAGGAAGTGACTGAGTTCAGTTGCAGAAATGGGAAGATGATGGTGTAGGCATTGAAAAAAGAGGACTAGCTGTGGAAGATGGATGGAGAAAGACAGTAGAGACCAGCATTACTCTACTTATGGGAAAAGAAAGAGCAATCGATTTTGAAGTCTGCTCCTAGAGGAGGAGGGAAAAAAATACATTCATTTGAAGTTAATAGCCTGAATAGAATGTGCTGGGAGAGAGGAAATCAAGAATTGCTCTTCAGTTGCTGATGATCCTTGGAGATGTCTGAGAAGGAAATTCAAAAGCAAGTCATTTGTGGGAAAGGTTTCTAGGTCTTAATAGGATAATTCAGCGTTTGAAATGAAATTATGAACAAAAATTACAAGAGGAATTTTGCTGAGCTAAACACTCCTGCAGAGGAAGCTGTTTTTTTTTGGAAATGTGAGCAGTGGCGCAGCTGACAGTCTTGTCTGGTTCCTCCACTAGTGGAGGTGATAATGAGCCATAAGGGTCCAAAAAGGGTAGGTTTCAGGAAGGAAGAGAAACATTGTGCCTGGACAGACAGCGTAATTAGCCCTCAAGTAATCTAGCCATGACTGTGGCTTTATGCAGGCAGGACAGCTAGCTGCCCATTAGTGTTAATTAAGCAACAGGAGTGATAAATGCAAGGTGTGGGTGTGCTTTCCAAAACCTGGCAGCCAGGGGCAGGAGGAATCCACAGTTGTCAGAGACTGAATGTGAGGTAAAACTCTTAACTGCAGCAGCGAAAAATGAACTAGGCTTTTCTTTGGCATTCTATTTTTTGGCTACTAAGCATCCAGGGCACTTTGTTCTCTCCTTTCTGTCCCAAGAGTGAGGTGCTCATTAAGGTTACCATCTCATAGGTGAGAAAGCTCAGCCTCTGCCCTCAAGAGCCAGGAAAGGAACCAACCTGTCTTCTGGTTTCTGGAACAAAACTGCATGCACTGAGCAAGGCCAGAACTCGATGGGATTTCTTTCTTCAAAGGGTGAACATGACAACGTTTTGAAAGGCTCCAGGTGCAGTGCAAGCAAGCCAGTTTTCTGAAACAGGGTCAAGAACTGGACTAGATGATGCAAAATGCCCTTCAACTCCCGTGGCTCAGATTCAAAGCCCTGAAGCAGTGCTGGTGAGAATCCAGTCCTGGCTCTTGCAGCCATGTGGTGCCATGTGGCTGATGTACAGAGAGCTACCCTGAGTGCAGCACAGCTTTATTGAATTTTGATTAAACTTTCACACTACTTGAGAAAAGAATTGAGAACAACTAAATACACAGGAAATATTTTTGTAAAGAGAGAAATGAAAAAACTCACAATTTAACTTTCAGTTTTTACAGCAACAATTTTCATTAGATTATTCACATTTTCTTCAATTGAATTTTTATTTTACTCGGAATTTTTCTTTTATTCCCCAAATTTTCTGATACTGGGGTTTATTAAAATTTTTACATTTTCTATTAGCACATTTTTACAAGGCAGTTTTATTTATAGAGTTTAAAAAACAATTTATTTGCTATATAGAAACTTTGTTTAAGACTCTTTAAAGCTATCTGGCTAAAATTTTTTAAAAGCCTCACTGCATTATTTCCTTACTCAGAAGCCCACTGGCATTTAGTGTTTTACTCATTTAATATCATAGTATGCATTGCCATTTAAATGTTGCATTATTAATAGCGCTACATGATTTGTGTATTTACATTTAAATATTTCATTTCTTGAAGCATGGCAACTGTTTCCCCCCCATTTTCTCTTTTTCTTCCTTTTGTGCCTAAAATAAGCTTGATACCTAACATATATTCTGGAATTTGTTTTTGTTGTCTTTAGCCCTCAGTAAAAAATCAATCATAGATACTTGCAGAGAAAACAATGTGAAAAATACACAGGCCTTAAAGCTTTAAGAACAGCCATTGCTTGCAAAGTCTTAGTCCCAAAAAGAGAGGGAAGATGGTTTCTCTCTTCAAGGACTTCACTATTTAACCTTGTGCAAATAGAGATAATACATTTGTCTGCCTGGGGAAGGGTTGGGGGCATACCTCATCAACAAGGGTACCTGCATAATGAACATTTGTATACTTAACCCTGAATTGTACCCCACATCTTTAAAATTTAAAAAAGTTTTTATTTTTTATTTTAAAGAAAGGCTTGGATTCAGTGTTAGTTCTGAATGTTGGGAAAGTCCTGGAAACCAGACCTCAGCAGACAACAAAGTATTACACTAGTTAAGGAAATAGCATTTGATATTGTTTTTAATTTATAGTTTAGATTTGTTTTATCTCTTTGGTAATTAAATGGATTTTATTTGCTACTGTTTATTATATTAAATTTACTTGGCAGGTGGCACATACTTTTATCCTTTGAATGGTGATGCTGAGGTGAATAATAGCTTCATTTAGAGAGAGACCTTGAAGAAACTGTCTAGCTGGTTTTACCATTATAATTTATACCATACATCATTATGGGGTGTGTATATCCATCTACAGTTATATATTGTTCCAAAATATAAAAGAAACGTGTTTGGTAAAATGGAATTTTAGAGCAGGATACATTGCAGACCTCTATTTTGAGCTATGGAACATATACTTTTCACAATTTATTGTAAGCAATCCTGTAACAGCCAAACATGTTTTGAGTTGTGTGTGTATGTGTTTGTTTTGTCTCAGCTTTCTTTTATGATGGCTTATACTGACACCGTATACTGATGCTTGTTTTTCAGAACAATAATGACATGTCCACATAGACAAATGAATATTTTCATCTTTAATGAAAGTTGTTAATCAAAGTTGTAAAATTAAGAGGAAGTCATTCTTGTTAAGAGGAACAAGAAATTCAGATGCAAATTTGAATAGAGTTTGAGGGTATGTGTAAGATAGGAAAAGGAAAGAAATATAGGACCATATTATAATGTTTCAGTCATGAGAATCATTCCTTTATACCTATGGCAGACAGACAGACACACACACACACACACACACACACACACACACACAAAGATGCACAGACATGCCATACATAGAATACTGTTCCAAACAAACTGAATTTTAATTATTAAGATCACTTTTTGGTGGCCTGATTTTGTCATTGACAATAGGCTTTTATTAACCTATTTTTCACTATTTTATTAGAGACAAGAAACCAGTAACTGGTTTCCCTATTGTGAATTATCAACCATATTTGTGAATCATTTGAAATATAACAGTATATGATACAATGAAAGCTACCTTGTACATAGCAGCATTTTCTTCTACATAATCATAATATATCAGTTTTTTCTAGAAATTTTATTTTTACATGGCTCTTGATCTTTAGTCTCTTTGCAATAAATGTTATGATTAATACAATTCTCTTGATTGATATTAAAAGTTCACACATACATTTACAAAGTTTTCATTATTTTCAAAATGGAAATCACTTTAATGTTTTTCTTCTGGCTATAAAAATGATTAATTCCTATTATAAAAACCAAATTATATAATTTTTAAAGAATGAAAAAGGAAATTTGAAATTACCTTGATTTTCACTTCTTAGAAATAACCACAATTGTCATTTTGAGGGGGATTATTTTAGATATCATACTTTCATATACACACACAAAAGTTTGCCATCTTTAATAAATGATATCATTATATGTTCTTTTTTACTTGTCACTGACATGCTTCCATAATACCATATATACAACTATTTCATCAATCACCTTTTTCTGTAAATTAAAAAAAATTTCACTATTGATATAGAGAAAAAGATACTTAGGGAATTTTTAGTCAATATAGAACTATAGTCAAAAGGGGATTCTTCTCTTCAGAGCAATAGTAATCCTATTTTCTTTCCCATATATAACTCATGTTAGCAATTGGGATTTACCACTGTAGACTTTACACTTGGTGTTCATATACAATTGCATGTAAATAATTTTATTTAAATATAATTATACTTCACATACATTCTGTAGTTTTCACTTAAATATATACTTGAGATATTTTATATCAGCAGAAAGTTTTATTCATTTTTATACAGACTCGTAGTGTTGCATAATTTATTCTCCACTTATAAATATTCAGATTCCCTTTCACTTTTACACATAAAGTTTCCCTGTGGCTGTATGTTCACATATGTAAGTATTTCTGAAGGACAGATTACATTGTTACATTGCTACAGTTTTGCAAATTTAAATGTGCATAAATGAAGTCAAGTTGCCTTCTGAAAAATTGGCCATTTACGTTCCAATTGCTTTTTCATATTCTCAGTAATATTGAACAACACCAAGCTTTTCAAATATTGTTAATCTGACAAGCAAAAAAAGTTATTTTTTTTTGTTTTAGTTACATTTCTTTCTTAATAGACCAGGTGGTAGATTGATGGTCTTTTCATGTATTTGTTATTTATTTTATTTCATATATAAAGTATCTATTTATGTATTTTATTGATTCTTAATGGCTCCTTTTTCTTACTGAATTTAGAAACTATTTACACCTACAAATTTAAAAGTTTTGTTATTATATAAAATATTTGTCCATCTTTTATACTGTAAATATTTTCAGTAGCTTGACATTTGAATATTTATATACAGTAATATATTTCAGTCTTTTTACATATATTGAACATTTTGCACACAAGTAGTTAGCTAGTTGTACCATCACCAGTATTTTTTTCTCATTGCTCTGAAAAACACTAACTTTCTGTGTTTGATTACTAATACTTTTCTTCATTCTTTATTTTTGTAAATCTTCTTTGTTAGCCTTTCATATATTCTTACAGATGTACATTAAAATTAACCTAAGTTCATTATACAAAAAATCAGTTGGGCGTGGTAGCGCATGCCTGTAATTCCGGCTACTTGGAAGGCTGAGGTGGAAGGATCACCGGAGCCCAGCAGGTTGAGGCTGTGGTGGCCGGGAGCGGCCACTGCACTCCAGTCTGGGCGACAGAGTGAGACTCCAACTCAAAAAAACAAAACAAAACAAAATATATACATCTAATAATAGATAAATTTAGTGAGAGTTGATATTTTATTATACAATATTGAGTGTTCCCATCCAGGAATCTGATATTTCTCACCATTCGTTCCATTATTCTTTTACATCATGAAGTAAAATTTAGCACATATACATATACACACATATATCTATAATCATGCTTATTTCTTCACAGGTATATGCTATGAATTACATTGTATTAGTGGCTATCATGACAAATTTTTATGACAAGTTTTGTTATTAAAACATTTATTTTGATACTAGCCAATGTACAAAAAAATATTATTCATCATGTATTAATTCTATATAAAGAGGTACTACTGAATACTCAGTTAATAATAATACTCAGGTAATCTTACATTCTCTAGGTAAACAATGTTGTGACTTGGAAATAAAAAATCATCATTTCTTCTTTGTTTACAATACTTGCAGCTATAATTTTTTTGTTTATTTAGATTGACTAGAACCTTGAGCAAAATATTGATTAACCTCAGTAATTGTGAGAATGCTTAACTTATTCTTCATTTTGAGTATGATATTGCTGTAAATTTCTGGATTTGTTTTAGGTAAGGGGTGATTGCTTTTATTCATAGACTGCTAAGGTTTTGAATTTGTTCACTTTTTAGTTTAGTTTTACTTTGCTTTAATAAGAATAGGCATAAACCTTATCAATGCTTTTTCAAAATCTATTGATATCAGATAAATCAAGGAATTTCATTATTATATTTCACAATCATGAGCATTTGTTTGTAAACTACATTGTCTTCGTTTATTATAATACTTTTGTTGCATAGTTCAATATTTAATAGGTTAATATTTTATCTAAAATGTATATTTAATAACAAAATTGCCTAGTAATTCTGCTTTCCTGTCTAATTTTGTCAGTTACATAAGAAGTAAAACATAATTACTGAAACAGCAAGAAATGAAATCAATTTGCTCCTCATCTTATAGATGGATAATCAAAGACAGGTAAATGATTACATTAGCAAAACTAGTATCAGAGACAAGATTGTGTGACTGAGGATTCTTAAAGTTTGGGAGGCAGCTTGGGATGCAAGTTCAAGAAAATATATAGTTCCTTGGAAATAATTTGTCTCCATGTAATTAACACCCTTACTACAGTTGCCTCTACGAGGTTCACCTACACCTATCTTCTTATTGTACTTGGAGACTTTGCGTTTTATTCTCTGATAAAAAGAATACAGGTGTCCTTTTAAATAGATTATGCTTCTTGAGAGTCACTTCATTGTTTTTGACATCTTTGATTCCCTGGCAGGTTCCAGCCTACATAATAGGTGCACAAACAATATTTGTTACTTGATGAAATTGTTTCCCTACACGTTACTGTGTACTTTTATAGCTCAGTTCTATTTAGTTAAATATTCTACAGAACTCATAATTCATGGTCATTCTTATTACTACCAGTGCTTCACCAGGAGAAACAGAAGGGCTCACTTGTTAGCCAGAGATCACTTGGATGACAACATAGGGAGATCACAGATCCCCTTCTGCAATTCTCAGAATCAGCCCCAGGCCTCTGAGTGGGGCTTTCTCAGAAGCAAAGCATCTATTATGTTCTGAAAGAGACATTAAAGCTCCTGGATTTGTTGACAGGAGTTACTGTGCCTCTTTCTATCTGCCACACTTGCCAGCATTTGACAGCCAGCTTGGGCCCTTTGAAGAGTTATTTTACTTTATTAAAAATAAATAAATTAAAAGCTAAATTGGGAGCTATCCGATAGTTCTCAATTTGATATCTTAAGTGAAAGTAAAACTTGAAAGAAGCTGCCCCCCAAGCCTTGTTAAGGATGATGACCAGACTAGAAGAAAAGCGCGTTACTTTCTTTGAAGTCCAGCTGTCTAAGCCTTTGTGAAATATTACAAATGAATTTCAAAGGAAAACTTATTCTCCTGTCTCTCTTGTCCTGAATTTCTGCTGCTGTCTCCTCCCTTCAAACTTCATTTTTCTTTCTCTCTTCATCTCATTTTCATCTAAGAAAATGATACATTCTCAAGCATACTAATTCATGCATTCATGTATTTATTCATTCGCTGAAGAACTATATATTGTTTGGCTACCATTTATCAGGCACTAGGCACTGAGGGCAAAATGATGAACAAAGACGGGTGAGGTTCCTGTTCTTGTAAACCTGAGGGGAATGGCACTAATCAAATATTCTTCCCGGTGAATATACAATTATAAACTGAGAGTCACGCTCTAAGGTAAAACCTGACTTAGACAGAGGTCTCAGATGTGTGTGTGTGTGTGTGTGTGTGTGTGTTGGGAGGGTGAGTGCAGTGTTGGTGGAAAACTTTCCAAGGTATTATGATGGGTAGCAGTTAAGCAGGTGTAAATGGTATAAGAGTGGCAGGCTAGAGAGAACAGCTTGTGCAAACGTCGAGTGACAGAAGGAAGCATTGATATGTGAAAGTAGGTTGATATAACTGAAATAAAGAAACAAAAATACCTACATGTGATGACTATCGGGCCAGACTATACAAGACCTTGTACAGAAGAAGATATGGGAACGGGGAAATGATGAAGGAGAAATCAAATGCATTTGAAAAAAGTTGTTGGCTGCAGTATGGTGAACACATTGTAGAGAGGAAACATTTGCTAACAATAAAAGCCTAAAACTGGAGGCAAGAATACAAAATTAACTGATGAAAATCTTAACTATGGTAGAAGGCAGGAAAAGTAGATGATTCAGGAAATGATTGAGAGGTGAAATTAAAAGAAACGGACAGATATAGGAATGAGAGAGAGTGAGCATGTCCAGGTAGCCTGTAGCTCTCTGCCTTGAGTCACAAGACTTAAGGGGCTACTTTACCACTTACACAGTCCTCTGTCCATACAAGATGAGTTAAACCTCGTCATTCTACCCAGAATTTCTAAGAATGATTAGTAAGGCTTTGTTTGTGACTGAATCTTTGGACATTTTCAGGGATAACTTACTTGACCTCTCAACATTTGGTATTTGTGTTTGATACCATCTTCTTGAAACTTTCTCTTCTCCAGCATCACAATATTGTAGGTAACCTCTATCTCTGGTCATTTTTTTTTTAAAGATTCACTGTAGAATTATCCTCTTGCATTTCCCTAATAAATATTGGTATCTTAGATACCCATTGGTAAGTTAGTGACTTAGACCTTTTTTTTTTTAAAGCAAGTTCTTACTCTGTCATCCAGATTGGAATGAGTAGCACAATCATAGCTTACTGCAACCTCTACCCTCTGAGTTCAGGCCATCCTTCTGCTTCAGCCTCCGGAGTAGATGGAATTACAGGGCATGCCACCACACCCAGTTAATTTTTGTAAAGACGAGGTCTCTCTCTGTTGCCTATGTTGGTCTCAAACTGCTGGGTTCAAGAGATCCTACTGCCTCAGTCTCTCAAAGTGCTGGGATTATAGGTATGAGGCACCGTGTCCAGTCCCCCACAGGCCCCTCTCACTATGCACCTAACTATGTATTATGTCTACCTACATATCTCAGTGGTGACTCAAACTGAAAACATCTAGTACACCTCGATATCTCCCACCAACCAGAAGAACTTTGAGTGTTCCTTTTATCAGTGATTTGACCAGTGACTTTGTAGCTTTGTTGTGTACCAATGTGTCCAAGGAGCGCAGACACTTTTCTTCCTTTCTCATGCCTCTTCACAGGCTTTTATGAATTGTCATTGCTTTCTAAATTCAAAAAGAAGTCCATGTCTTCTTTACAAATACCAAGTTAAAAATAAATAATCCATTTCAGCTAGATTATTTCTGCACCCTTGTTTAAAGTTTTCCTGTGTTTATTTGTATCTTTGCTACAGATTTGTTAAATCTTGATGTTCCCAATGAAAATATATAGTCACATTGAAATCAACTCAAGGCAATTATATTTAATAACTCAAGGACTTTCTTTTTTCAGGTATCTTTCCCCCATAACCTAAAGCAATAAATACCTACCATTATACTTACATTGTAGATAATTAAGAATTTTTTTTAATCAGGAAGGGATGAAAGAAGGATAACTTTCAATTAATAAATTAAGATGTACTCAGTACCTAAAAAATATATATGACTAATTGAATGTATTAGCATCAGACACAATAGAAAATCATTTGTATTAATGTTGATTCAGTTACAGATGGACAGAGATAAATTATTTTTATTTGTGTACATAAATTAAATACTATTTTCAGGGTACTTTGCTTAATGGAAAAAAAATTTTTTTTAGAATACGTTATTTTCTTTACCCTCAAGCAGCTTATCATCAGATGGAGATATAAGTGTGCTTAGAAAGAATGAGAACGTGCTATAATTGTGAGAGTGTAGGAAGGTGGAGGTATGAATTATGATTCTGGGCATCTGAGAAGAGTTTGTGGAAGAGATGATACTGGATCAAGGCCTTGGGATATAGATGCAATTTTAAAAGGGATACGCAGGATGAGTTTTAACAGAAAAAACAGCTTGCAGAAAGATAAACTCAAAAATAAATTATTTTATTCAAGAATTAGAAGTTTTTTGTACCTGATATGTAACATGTTCTAATAGATATTGAAAGATTAGATATTCAAAGGAAGACAAGTATATTAACACATTTACTTATATGCATAGGAACTGAAACAAACATCTCTTTCCTTGCATTTGTACCTAACACAAGAACATCCAAGTTGCTTAAATGCAGAAGAAGACATCTGATGAGAAGGTGACTTTTACAGGAATAATTGTGGTTCTACATTATTAGTTTTCAACTTTGCTCAAAGAATCCACCTGAGATTAGTACCATCTTGGGGCATACATTTTTGGCTCAATAATAAGAATCAGGATTCTTTAGTTGCATGCAAGAGAAAATGAATTTGGCTTACTTAAATAGAAAATAAAGACTTTGTTGGAAACCAGAAGGTAATGCACATAAGTCAGAATGAAACATTGGACAGAACAAAGATTATTTCAGGACTATAGGTGGCAGTAGGAAGTAATGAATATACCCAGGCGAGAACTAGGGGAGGACTAGGAGTCTTGATTGACAGTTATACCAGGACTTCATACCACTGGGTTAGTGGAAGATAAAGCCGTTGTTCAAAGGGAAGTCTGTGTTATTACCAAAAGGAGGAATGGACTCTGGGTGGAAGCCCAGACATTTCCTTTATTTTTGATTTTTTCATTTCTTATGCATTGATTGTTAAACTTTTCTTTCTCAGGTAGTCGTTTAAGTCATTATTTCTTGCTTCTAATTTGTGAAGCTTTGTATGTAACTTCCTAGCTTATCCCACAAGTATTCAGATCATACATTTCTTTTCTATTTTCTTTTTTCTTTTGCCTCATCACACTTATCTTCAGGAGGGAGTGTCTATTCAAACACATAAAAATCAAACAAGATCCAGAGTGTGTATCTGTGTGGTGTTGTGTGTGGGTGCGTTTTGGGGATGAAGGAGGTGATATATCAGAATCATTTGGGGAACATTAAAAAACCTAATTATATATCCTTTACCCCTCCGGCTTCCACTCATGTATACACTTAATATATCAGAATATCTTGGCAGAAGGGAACTAGATTTATTTTTTAATAGCTGTCTAATGTTATTCTCTGTTATTCTCACAATCTCCTTTTTAAAAATTTTATTTTAAAGATGTGAGATACAATCAGGGTTAAGTAGATAGGTGGTCATCATACAGGTAAAGTTGAAGACAATTGCTATAGACTTTCTGTGGAGTCAACGTTATTTCTGCTATTAAGATATTTGACATTCTGAATTCTAGGACTACTGGAAAAAAATTGTTGAGGAAAACATTGTACTTCCTTATAAAGAAAATTTTTATAACTTGTGTAACTTTGGACTGTCCTGCAATAGGAATAGACTTCCCTGCAAAACAGTAAATTCTCTGTCTCTGGAAGTGTATACACAGGAGTTGTATGACCATCTACCAGAAAGGAAAATGCATAAAAATGTAGCAATGAGCTTTCTTCTACATTGAGAGCTAGGATACAGAGTGACATGATATTATAATTAACTATGTAAATGATATATAAACAATGAATATGTGACAATAGAAATCTTACCAATCATCAGTTTGCTCCATATTCTAGAGAAATCATATCACAGATAAATTCCTGTGTGAGAACTTCTTAGTGACAGACTGAATAATGTGTGATGAACATCTGTCCAAATATACTTGTTCCCAGCAATGATTCCATTTTAGTTGTCTACAATGACTAAGAAGACTACTAGTGCTCCTGAGATTTCAGATACAACTTGATTTTGGAATCTTAAAATATGGCAATTCAAAATTTTCAATATGTTTAAAATAGAATGTCTTTACCAAGTTAGAATAAATAAAAAATAATGACAAGCCAATTTAACCTATAGAGTGATAGATTTATTTACAGGTCACTGGAAAATTCCCAATCTCCAAATATCTGTTTTATGGCTGTCCCTGATTCTACCACTAGTCATTGTTTGCCTCAGACATGGCCATCTTTATGACCTTGATGGAGAGTGAGGGACAGAACTAGTCTAGGTGGCAGTATTTCACAAGGCCGAGTTCCAGAGCCGGTAATTTCTTACCAGAGACTATGTCTTAGGGAATGAAGGATATAATATTCTCTGCTAATTCAAAGACCCAAAATTCAGCAAATAGAAACCTTGGCTGGAACAAACTAATTGGCATATCAAAATTGAACCAGGGACAAGAAAGAGGGTAACAAACATCAACAGGATTGTTCAGGTCAGGAATTGTCTGGCTAGGTTTTGTTATCTATGTTTTTTTAATGGATCAAATAGGGCAGTCAGGTCAGCCTACCTCAAAGGATCTAGAATGTAACTTATGTATCTGAGGACAGAGGACTTGTGAGAAGAGGAGAGGTGCAAGAGAGAGATACTGATGGAAAACTTCACTCCCTTCTCAGTAACATGACAACATAGCCCTGCTTGAAGACTTTTTGTTTGTTTTTTAATTATGTTGGTAATTAGCTTAATTATATCATTTAATCTTTTATAAAAAAGAAATAGCATTTTCCCAGGCTTTTCTTCTTAACAAGTATATGAATTTACCTTAATGTCTTTGTTCCCATTTATTTAGGATACTTTAGATTCTGCTTTCCTTAGGCTTGGCTAAGGATATAACACAATATCAATAAAAAGTCTAGTCAATCATGTCAACGCAGCAACCTTTGTCAATACTTTAATTTAGGGTAGCATAAAGAACACACATGGATCCCTGGATAATAGTTTCCTTGTCATTGGTTATTTTGAATATGTGTCTTCTCCCTGTTTAAAACAGTTTTGATTTCCCATCTAAATAATAGAAGATTAGAGAATAGAGACAGAAGTCACAAAGGTCACCTGCAAACTGTCTACGGCAGTAAGATTTTTCTCTCATTTTATCCTGTTTTAATGAGCTCTTATGCCTTTCAGAAGGGCATACACAATGATTTTGCTTGCAGACTCAACATCTCACCCTACCACTAAATTACAAAAAAGACACCTGCACCACATGTTTATTGCAGCACTATTCACAATAGCAAAAACATGGTATCAACCCATGCTCATAGAAAGTGGACTGAATAAAGAAAGTGTGATACAGATACATGATGGAATGTGATGCAGTCATAAAGAAGAACAAAATCATGGCCTTTGTAGCAGCTATGCAAACTGTCTCAGAAGCAAAGAACTGAATACTGCATGTTCTCATTCCTGTGCAGGCCCTGAGCACTCGTCACACTCTGACAAGGGTGAGATTGACAGACGCTGCTAGGGGAGGGAGGGAGAGGCTATGTGACAACACACTGAGTACCTGGCCCACTATCAGGGCGAATAACAGCCACCTTGAAGCCCCAACTTCACCTGTATGCAACCTACTTATGTAGTGAATTCCCACTTGTGCCATACAATTCTAAACATTTTTAAAAAGCATAATAAAAATAAAAATACAAGGAGAAAAACATTCCAAGTAAATGATAACCAAAAGAAAGATATACTTTTTTAAAAAGTAGACTTTTTGTTTGTATTCCTTGCATGGCTCCTGAAAGCATTTTAGCTAGTACTTCTTGGATCAGAAATATTGATAAATTTCTTTAGGCTTTTAAGGCTTTAATTCTAGAAAACCTTTGATAGAATGAAATTTCTTCCCCCCCATTGGCTGAGAGATAGAAGGGATGGAAGTAAATTCATACATGGTTAGAGTCACTAGATATCACACCTCCCATAAACTATCTCATTTAATTAGCTAAGTACCCAGTGAAGTAGGCATTATTATAGCCATTTTATTTATAGGTGACAAAACAAATTCAAAGAAGATAGCATCTTGCCTATGATCTGAAGCTTATTAATTTGGGGGAAAAGGTTCAAACCCACACCTGTTTTGTCTCCAAACCTTCCCTATTCCCTAGTTTTCCTTAGTAAAAAGAAATTTTCCACAAAGATCTCTTGACTAATGGAATTCCAAAATACCCCAATTTTGGAAACATTGTCAAAATTAGATATATATATATAAAGGAAATCAGATATCCAAATATCTCATTATTTTACAAAGTATTTATTGCATGCTGTTTTCTTTGACCAGTAGGGAGTTACCTTTCTACTGTGGTTGGGAACTTACTCGATTGCCTAAAGAGCCATACACAACTCAGGAATAATTATTGCTAGAAGAAATTTGGCTTTCAGTTGCACATTGATGTGACTTTGAAAAATATGTCACAGATACCTCAAATTTGAAATGTAAAGAATTTTATTTCTGTCATTTTTCTGTTTTGTCATAGATACTAGGAATTTTATAAATTCAACCTTTTTTTTACAAAATAGCATGAAAACTTCATGTGCCTGGAAATAATTATTGATTACCTAGAAAATATACTTGACAGTATAATCTGGTAAGGAGAAGTTCAGATATGTGTGCAGTCATGGAATAAATGAAGTCAGAAAGAGTGTTAGTATGATTATTAATTGAGAAGAAAACTTTCAGTTGTGTTGTATTTTCGTTTGAGAGTTTTGAATAATAACTCTGCAAATATAAGTATAAACTATGTTTAATATAATTTCTATGTTATGTTCATCACTTAATTGGCTTCTAATAAACCTGGCGGCCAGCAAGTATTCAGACCAAGAATGTCTATTTTTGAAAGAAAGAAGAGGAGAGAACATTAAAAAATACGTAAATGAAATGAAGTGTGTCTACATTGGGACGGTTTTCTGTAATTTTTTTTTTTTGAGTCAAAGTCTAACTCTGTCACCCAGACTGTCTCAGGGCTACCGCAGCCCAATTTGCTGGGCTCAGGCTATCCTTCCACCTCAGCCTTCCAAGTAGCTGGAACTACAGGCATGTGCCACCATGCCTGGCTAATTTATTGATTTATTGTAGAGACAAGGTCTCACCATGTTGCCCAGGCTGGTCTCAAACCGTGGGCTCAGGCAATCCTCTCACCTCGGCCTCCCAAAGTGCTGGAATCACCGGTGTAAGCCACCATGCCCATCTGTAATAGTTAAGCTTTGGGTTAACCAACATTCTTCTAATTTAACCAAAGAATTGAGCCAACACTTTTTAATTTTTTATTGTAAACAAATTGCTCAAATTTACAGATAGATATTTTCTGCCAGTGCAGTGCACATTAAGATAGTATATATTAAAACAATTAGACTGCTGAGTTTCATGTTTAGTGAGTGGAGTTTACAGGTGAGAGAGGGGCATAGAAACGGTTGCCCTTTTCAAATAACTCACAGATGTGCTAATTATGTGTCAGATATGAAAGCTGATCCATTGTGACCTTCAAGCCAACTAAAGACCTTTTCAAGTAAGCCGTTGCCATGTACGTTAATAAAGTGAACAATACCCTTCCACAGTTAAATAATGTATGGCTATTATTTCATTATATGTAAATGCAAACCAAGGAGTTGTTTCACTGGTGACATGTTAAAAGTAATGCTATTAAAAAGCATAGACTATAAATCCATTTAAATAACATTTTGTGGTACTCTTAAAATAGTGATCCAAAGACGTTTGCTGTTTGTCTCCACTGCATTCGTCTAATGTGTGGTTTCCCTGCAAATGAATGTATTGTGGATTTTAGCCGGAAAAACTGCAATGAGTAAAAGTATGTAATAGCTGACAGATATTTTAAAAGTCAAAAAATTATTGTTAGCTAAGTGATCTTCTTGCAGTGAGAAAACAATGATATTTTTGTAGATCAGTGAAAACATTGCCTGTGTACACAAACTTCATTGTGCTGCAAAGGGAATGTTGAACAAGAGTGAGGTTCAAAGGAAGGAAAAGTAATCTCATACTCTTTCTCATGGCATAAAGAAAATATTTGTAAATCTTGCACCCATCTCACTGAAAGAATGTATAAGTTTCAAAAGCAATAATATAAAAGAAATTGGGGTGTCACTAATGCTTGAATCTACTTCTGGGATGTCACACAGTACCCATGAAGTTGTGGCAGAAAATCAAAAGCCGGAAGAAGAATGTACTGATATTGTATTTGTCCTCCTTGTAGCATAGTTGGTGCAAATGAAACAGGAATAAAGGTACAGCCATGTTTGATGCAACTTAAGTATGTATAATAGATCTCTGGGAAATAATAAACCTGTTATAAATTTAAAATAAACCACAATCATGTGAGATACCAAGAATCTATTAACATTCAATCCATACATTTTTTTCTTACCAGTTCCACAACTGTTTCTTATTGTGGGTAAGATATTAATATAAAGAGATTGTATACAGTTTACTGATTCACTCACCAGTCTTTCCTTTTGTTTTAAATAATTCTCTAGGAACCTTTATCGCTATTTGTTTAGTAGGTTTTCTGAATACTTTTACAAAACAAGTACCAATGACATTTATGAGAATGTTGAAAATATCACTGATATTTTCAAGGAATGTGTGTATGTTCTTAACTGTCCAATATAAATGTTTCTGTTTCCTTGATAATCTAAAGTAACTTCCATTATTTTAAATTGTATTTAAGGTGGCAAATCTTGCTTGTTCCATGTCAACAAATGAAGATGGAATTAAAATTGTCAAAATTGCAGCCAATCATCTGGAAACCTTGTGTCCACAGGTATGACAACTAAGTTACTATTTTTTTCTCTTTAAAAATTATATATAATTCTTTATACTTTTATACAAATGAAAATATATTAAAATATTTATTTTAAACATGGAAGACTGAATTGTCCGAAGGTCACACTCTATTCTTTACTAAGGAACTGGTTCTTGTATTTTAGAGAGATTTGATTTTAGTCTGAGTTAGATATTTTTGAATAGTCTGAAAATTTACAAGAACTATAGAAAATGAACACATTGAATCCTGATGATTAAACAGTTTTATGTATTGACCTATCTTGCTGAATTCCTTTAATATCCAGTCAAGGAAAAGGAAAAGGGGACTTGTTTTTCAAGACTTTTAAGGAAAAAAATTCAGTTTATATTGCAAATCCTACAACATTATGTAGCACAAAAGCCCTTTATTTTATAGATGAACAAACTGGGTCCTAAAAAGACTAAATATTATATAACTATTTATTTATAAATCAGTTATTTTCAGGGGCAAAATATAATATTGACAAAAATTTCAATACAGGCATAGAAAACCTCTAAACAAGTTTTTATTACTTGAAATAAGATAATTCATTCTACTGATAAGTTGTTTTCCTTTGGATTATTTGATATGAATATTTTCTATTGCTAATAAATTATAAGGTATTTTCCAAATTGTGATAGTAAAAACTTGCCTTCAAATATGATTCTATAATATTAAGTGAAAAGTTAAGTTTGAAACCCATATTTCATCCTAACTGATCACTAAGCTTATGTTTCATGACCTTAGCATCATGATGATTTTCTCCATTCACATGGATATACAGTGCACCCCATTCATACGGTATTGGTGATTCTCAAAAAGCCCTGGCAGTAGAGAAAAATGTGGCATTCCCTAAGTGGTTATATTGGCACCTCAAGAAGAAAAAGTGTTTTGTCCAATTGATTTGATTTATTTTTGATCATTATTTATTTTGAAACTTCACCTGATGTAAAAGGCAATTTTTTCCTTTTACCAAAGAAGATATGGGTTTGAAAAAAGTCAAGACTTGTTTCCTTGTCAGCAATTCAAGAGTTTTTAATATCTAGGAGCTACTAATTTTTAAGGAATTATTTGTAGATTAGTAGTCTTGAAGCCATGATTCAGAATATACATAATGACAATCTTAAACACCCTTGTCTTAGAAGAAGCAAAAATGATATGAATACTTACTTCCTAACAAAGACCACGATTGTTGTACAGATGTGAAATATAACATTGATTAGGGAGTTGCAGTCTTTACACATGTGCCAAGTTTCTCATTCTACTAAAAGTAGAACATGTGTTAAATTATTGATTTGACTTGCTGATGATTTCATCTGTAAGAATATTGAGGAAACAGTGAGAGAAATGGTTTCTTTAGGTTCGATGTTGATTAACAAGTAAGAACTGGTTGGAGAACTGGAATCTAGAAGACTGTAACTGAAATCTCCCGACTGATTTCAGTTTTCTACAAGACTCAAGAGGGAACAGAATACTGCAATGAGGTCTCTAAAGTAGTTGAATCAAATATATTCCCTTCAACAGTCTATGAGTGTTCTCATCTCTTCTCAAAGTGAATAACACTTGACCGTGTTACTTTTTAAAATGCCTTTTCAATCTGAATAGTATTAAATGTATTTCATTGTCTTAATGTGTAAGTGTATGATCCCTAGTGAGAATTTATTTCAAATATTTATTGACTATTTGGCTTTCTAATTATTTGACTTGCCTATATCCTTTGCTAAATTTTAGTTAGTTTTTACATTATTATTATTGATTTGCTTAGGTTTGTTAAAATATCTCTGTTGCTTATGGGGTTTTTTTGAATTTCTAAAATAATATGTTAATCATAGAGAAATGTAAGGACTTTAATGTAAACATATAATTAATCCTTTAATTCCTTTATAACGTATTCCTTTAATAAGTATTCATTAAGCACCTACTCTGTGCCCTGGTTTGATAAGAAATGCTAACAAAAACAGTCATATCTTTCCTACATTATCTGTTTAAAAGTGTTAAATATTGTTATGTAACATGTAGATATTTATTTCTTATGAAATTAATTTTTATGTCTACCATGAGGTAAAGGTCATTTTTTTAACAGCCCATTTTTTAACAATGGGCCACCATTATATATTAAATAGTTGACCCTTTCTCAATTAAAGTGAAATTCTACCATTATCTGTCTCTCTCCTTCTCTCTCTCAAGTATGCACACACACACACAGACACACACTTATAAATATTTCTGTCATCTCATATATATTTGCATACATGTCTACATATATACTTATACACATATATAATACATGCATATATGTATAACATATGTCTATATATAGGACATACATATCAAATGTGTATCATTCTTTTTACTATTTTCCACATGTTAATATAGGTTGATAAACAAACTAAAACTTATTTCAACATATATAAGTTTCTTGACTTTCTATTATGTTTCATTGGTTTAGTTCCCTATCCCTACAATAGTTCCACAATGCCTTAATTACGGTTTTATACTAAATCTTCATGTTTTTTAGACAAATTGGCTCATCTTGTTTTTTTATTTAAATTATTATTTTTGACTTTTTGTTCTTTCATATGACTTTCAGGTTCAACTTATTAAGTGTCATGAAAAAACATGAAAGTTCTGATTTAAAATGTTAAAATGTTTTGAATTTTAGATTATTTTAAAGAATAATGACTCCTTTAAGGTATTGAATCTTTTCATCAATAAATATGGTACCTATACAGTAGTCTCCTTTATCTGTTTTTCTTTTCATAGTTTCAGTCATCTGCAGTCAACTGTAGATAAAAACTATTACATAGAATATTTTAGAAATAAACTATTTATAAGTGTTAAAATGCACACCATTCTGAGTAGAGAGATGAAATATAACTTTGTCACCTAGAATGTGAATCATCCCTTTGTCAAGTGTATCCTTGTTGTATATGTGTGTGGTGAGTTACTGCTTGTTAGTTACTTAGTGGCCATCAGTCCTCAGATCAACTGTCTCAGTGCTTGTGTTCAAAATATCTTCTACATGCTGTAACTCCTACTTTACTTAATAATGGTCCCAAAGCACAAGAGTGAGGCTGGCAATGTTGAGATATCAAAGAGAAACCATACTGCTCTTCCCTTAAATGGAAAAGTGAAAGTTCTTGACGTAATAAGGAAAAAAAAAATGCATGAGGAGGTTGCTAAGATCTATGGTAAGAATCAGTCTTCTCCTTGTGAAATCATAAAAAGGGAAACAAAAATATGCTAGTTTTGCTGTCACATCTCAAACTGCAAAATTAGGCTACAGTGAATAAGTGCTTAGTTAAGATGGAAAAGGCATTAAATTTGTGGGTGGAAGATATGAAAAGAAAATGTGTTCTGACTGACAGCAACTGGATTTGGTATCATCTGAGGTTTCAGTCATCCACTTAATGGTCTCAGAACATATCCGCTGTGGATAAGGAGCCACTGCTGTATCTCCATAATCAGATTTTTTTTTTTTTTTTTTTTGAGTTGGAGTCTCACTCTGACGCCCAGACTGGAGTGCAGTGGCCGCTCCCAGCCACCACAGCCTCGACCTGCTGGACTCCGGCGATCCTTCCGCCTCAGCCTTCCGAGTAGCCGGAATTACAGGCATGCGCTACCACGCCCGGCTGATTTTTTGATTTATTGTAGAGATGAGGTCTCGCTGCCCAGGCGGGTCTCGAACCCGTGGGCTCAGGCAATCCACTCACCTCAGCCTCCCAAAGACCCAGGATTACAGGTTGAGTTACCGAGCCCGGCCATAATCAGATCTTTTTTAAAAAAATGTCTTTCAGGGACTCTTTGGTTTTAAAAAAATTATTTATTTCAATAAATTGTATTGATTTAAATATTTTGTACATGCTGTTGATTTCCAAATTTTTTTCCCTAGACCAACCTCTCCTCTGAAAACCAGACTCACATATCAAGTGTTCCCTTTGGCAACTCCACTTTGATATCTAGAGGATATCTAAAACTTAAAATAGACAAAAATGGAACTTCTTATCTCTCTATCTCTATCTTAGTCTACTTCTTCAGTCTTTTCAGTTTTAGTTAATGACACAACCACTACCTATTTGCTGTAGTGGAAAAGCTGTGGGGGGCATATCTTTATTCATTGAGTATTTATTAAATATCTACAGTATGGTAGGTACTCTATGCATCTGGGGAGAAAATAGTAAAGAAGTCAAACAATGGACACATATCTCTGCTTTTGTGAAGTTTAGACTCTAATGATATCTAATGACTGTTTCTCCTACCTTATCCATTAACAAGGCCTATCAGTATCACCAAAAATATATTGAATCTGTATGCTTCTGTTGTTTCCTAGGCCATCATCATCTCTATCTTGGACTACAGAAATATCTTTCTATGTGTTTTTCATGTTTATACTTCTATAAGCCACTCTGTCTATAAAAGTCTAAGTAAAAAATTTAAAGGTGTTTATCAGACACAATGCTTTCCTTAGCTTTTTACAATAAAGTACAAACTGTTTTTATGTCTTAATCAGCCTTATGTGCTTTTCCTACTTCCTGACTTCCTACTTCACCCAGTATTATTTTCCTTTTTTCTCACCAGAGCTCTACATATTTGCCTTTCTCTTTCTAGAACACACTAACTTCCTTCCCACCCGAGGGAATTTGCACTTGGTTCCCTAGTGTTCTTTTCCAATATGGTCATATGAAAAATTCCTTTTATGTTCAATTCATGAGAACTCAGATCAAATATCATCTTCTCAGAGATCAATCTTCCTAAATCACTCCTCCCACTTATTTTTTTATTTTTTATTTTTTTGAGTTGGAGTCTCACTCTGTCGCCCAGACCAGAGTGCAGTGGCCGCTTCCGGCCACCGCAGCCTCGACCCTCTGGGCTCCGGAGATCCTTCCGCCTCAGCCTTCCAAGTAGCTGGAACTACAGGTGCGCGCTACCACACTCGGCTAATGTTTTTGATCTATTGTAGAGATGAGGTCTCGCTGCCCAGGCGGGTCTCGAACCCGCGGGCTCAGGCAATCCACTCACCTCAGTCTCCCAAAGGCGCGGGACTACAGGCTGAGCCACTGAGCCCGGCCACTCCTCCCACTTATGTCACCCAATTTATTTATTTTAGAATCTATGTCACAACCTGAAATTATACTTTATATTATCTTGTTACTTGTATATATTACATACTCAAACGTAAAGTTTATGAAGACAATGGTTTGATCTTTCTTATGCAATTGTCATATCCCCTGTAACTAGCAGAATTGCAGCATATGTTGGATGTTTAATAAACTTTTTTTTAGCATATAGATGAATAGCAGGGTTTCTGAATGACAAATCATTCTATATTCATAGACAACAGGGAGACTTTTGGCAATTTTTATTACACTTTTCTTAACAAGATGTGTCTTCTTTCTAACAAGATGAAAAAATGACAGAGATGTAGCTGATGGAAAAAATTATTTTGAGCTGTAGCTGATGGAAAAAAATCTTTGAAATGGGTAAATAATGTATAAGATGATAAATTAGGATGGACCTTAACTGATGGGCTGCAGTGATCTTCTCTTGGCCTAATCCATTTCACTGTTTTGCTAGTGATTTGGATAAAATTATAGAATAATTGTCTCACTTTTTAAGGTTAAAAACAAAAGAATGAAGAAAATATATTAGCTGAAAGAATTCAGTCCCAAAGAATCTGGAATATGGATTAAAATAACTGTTCAGATGAGGTATGATAGATAGAAATATTAAACCGTATATACTTGGGACTGTAAAAACAATTGCAATGACAGGGAGTGGAAAGGATGTGGCTTAGCAAAAAGTTGCTCTCTGAAAGGCTTAGGTTTTAGTTTATAGTTATCTTAATGTGAATCAACAGTTTAGTATAGCTGCCAGAAAAGCTAGTATGACAACATATTTTCAGCAAAGGATAAGTTCTAAAACTGATTCTAAACCTTCTTTATACTTCAGAATTATTTTTAAAAATTGCATATTATGTGCTATGTTTAGGCTGCATATCTGAAATTCAGAATTAGTGTCTGGAGTGTAGCTTAATTATGCATGTGTGTGTGTATAAGTACCACTTTGACAATAGCTATTAAAATAAAACATGCACATACTTCAGGTCTTCTAATTCAATTTCCAACAATTTACAGTACAGATATACATGTGCAGGTACACAAAAATCTATGAGCAAGGTTTTTATGCAGTATTATCTATAATGGCAAAAGCTAAAACCAACTATTCTATCAACAGAGAATGTTAAAAGCTTTTTAAAGCAGTAAGTTGACACTGTATGTTTCAGTAGGGAGGATGGATACCTAAGATAAGTGAAAAAGGCAAATTTTAGATTACTGTGTATATGATTCCATTTATGTGAACAAAGGGATATAGATCAAGTGATATGTTTCCATATTCATAGAAAATTTTCCCAAAGATTCTCATGAGAGTTTTAATAATGGTTACATTCAGGAAAAAACACTAGGAGACAAAGAACAAGGAGGAGTACTTTTACGTTTAAGCTTATTTTTTTAGGACTTTAACTTTAACTATGAATGGGTATTTTATTAAATTCTAAACAAAATTCAACTAATTGAAAAATCTAGATTAATCCTGTGGTGAGTCAGGTAAACTCTAGGTCAGGAGGAGCCAATAGAGCAGCACTGAATTCCTATTTAAGTACAATTGAATTCACCTAGGTTTGAATGAATTGACTCATTCTGGTTCTTGCTGTGTGCAAAGGACCACAACTACATTGCTTTACCCAGTTACATACTTTAAAAGAATTGTCACTTGGAACATATTTAGCAGAAGGTGTCTGAAATAGTGACATGACTTGAAGCTATGTCACTCAAAAAATCTCATAAAAGCAACTGGGAATTTTTAGTCAGGAAAAGGTAAGACATGGAAAAACATGATCACTGTCATCAAATCTTTAAAAGACTATGATGTGAAAGACTTGTTCTGTAGAGCCCTGAGGGGCAGAACTACAACTTATGATCAGAACTTAGAAGAATACAAATTTCATCTCAATATAAAGATGAGTTTTCTAACAGATCATTCTGAAAGAAATTGGACTTTATTGAGAAGTAGAGATTTGGAGTTTCTCAACATAATAGACATTTAACACAAGGAGGGTGACTACTTGATCAAGCTATTGCATAAAGGGTACAAGCATTGGGTGAAAAGCCTTGGGCCTACAAACATTTTAATAGCCAATCCTGAGATTTTCTGATGGATCTTCCTTTTAAGAAAATGGAGAGATATGTGATATGGATGATATCACTGCTGGATTACTATTGGTGTTTAAACACTATAGTTTGAACTCAACCTCATTGACTCAACCTCATTGAAGGTTAAGGCTATCTATAGAGACTAATCTTTGTTCCAGTTTAACAAGTAAGTTGGAAGAATATTTACAAAGTAAACATTTTAAACATTTGCATAAGATACAAAGCTGAGAAAGATAGACAGAATTTAAGACTCTAAAATATGTTGACAGCTTGAATTAATATTTGAAAACTCATAAGCTGGAGCTGAATGAGGGTAAATATAAAATCTGGGCCTTAGCTTAAATAAAACCTATTGCACAAGTAGAAAAAATATTGCTTATCAAAAGTACCTAGGGCATTAGAAGTTACAAGGAACATTTGTGATCTACTTAAATGAATTCCAAACATGCATCCATGAAAGCGTTTTCATAGTCTATAATAAAATTAGGTCAGTATAGCTAGTTTTTTTCATAAAGTAAAATTTATTCAACTTTTTATTTTGAATGTATGCATTTTCTACTTATTTGCTATCTGTCAGAAGTATTTGATTTATGGAATAATAATTAAAGTAGATAATAACTTTTAATATTTTTATTTATTGGGAAAATAAACATTTCCCAAATTTTTCCTTTCCCCACAAACCCTTCTTCTTTTAAAATCATTTGTGGCCTGAAAAATCTAGAAAATCCAAAGTATTAATTTAGATGACCCAACTGTTTAATTTAGTAGCATGATATTGGGACCATCTTACAATTGTAAAATGATTATAATACTTAGCTTGTAAAATTGGGGAAAATTTCCAATATACTTGGCACAAGGATGTCTATATCTAGAATGCCATACTGGTTCTGGACCCCACAGTTTAAGTGATAGGCAGAAAAATAATGAGTTTTTTAAAGCCATAGTGAGCTATCAACTCATTACTGGAAGTGTTTAAGTAAAAGTCAAACAGGCTGTGCCTTGACAAAAAATATTAGAGACAGAATTTTATTATTTGGACGTGGACATATTAGATAATCTTTTTTTTTTTTTGAGTTGGAGTCTCACTCGGTTGCCCAGACTGGTGTGCAGTGGCCGCTCCCGGCCACCTCAGCCTCGACCTGCTGGGCTCCGGCGATCCTTCCACCTCAGCCTTCCAAGAAGCCGGAATTACAGGCATGCGCTACCACGCCTGGTTGATTTTTTGATTTATTGTAGAGATGAGGTCTCGCTGCCCAGGCGGGTCACGAACCCACGGGCTCAGGCAATTCACTCACCTCAGCCTCCCAAAGGCGCGGGATTACAGGCTGAGCCACTGAGCCCAGCTATATTAGATAATCTTAAATGTTCTTTCCATAAATAGGATACTTTAATAAAAATCATGAGAAAAATCTAGGATATTTTCCCTATGGTGAATACACACTCAATTAGGCAGATTTTCCCATGTTCTTAGATTTTCCAAAATGAACCCAAGTTTTCCAATTTCTGTCTGGTTTGAATGAACATATAGTACAGCCATGTTATATCTTCTATCTATCCCTCTCATCAAATGTTATTCAATGAGCTTTAAAAGAGCTTTAGGAGGCACCTAATTTATTTTCAATATGATTGGACACAAAGAGACAATACACATGTGTAGGTACAGGTGCAGGTTGGTTACATGGGTATATTGTGTGATGGTAAAGTTTAGACTTCTGTTGAGTCCATCAGCCAAATAGTGAGCATGGTATTCAATGAGTAGTTTTTCAACCCTTGCCCCTCTCTCCTTTAGGAGTCCCCGGTGTCTGTTGTTCCCATCCTTAAGCCCATGTGTGCCCGGTGGTTAGCTCCTACTTATAAGTGAGATCATTCATATTTTGTTTTCTATTTCTGTGTTAATTCACTTAGAATAATGCCCTCCAGCTGCAGCTACATTACTACAAGTAGCCAACAAACATATGAAAAAAATGTTCCATATAATTAATGATTAGAGAAATGCAAATCAAAACCACAATGAGATACCATCTTACACCAGTCAAAATGGCTATTATTAATAAGTCAAAAAATAATAGCTTTGGACAAGACTGTGGAGAAAGGGATGCTCATACATTCTTGGTTGGAATGTAGTAAGCTAGTTTATCCTCTATAGAAAACAGTTTGGAGATTTCTCAAAGAACTAAAAATAAGTCAAAAATAGTAAAATTTGACTCAGCAACCCCAATACTGGTTATCTAGCCAAAGAAGCATTCATCATTCTACCAAAAAGACATCAGCACTCATATGTTTATCACAGCACTATTCACAATAGCAGAGACATGGAACCAACCACAGTTGTCCAACCTAGTCAACGATGGATTGGGTAAAGAACACATGGCATGCACTACAAATACTACACAGCCATAAAGAAGAATAAAATCACATCCTTTGAGACAATATTTGTATAAGTTGTTACTGGAAATTTAGAAATATTTTCTAAAAGGGTTGTATGTCGAGTGTGCTAAAGAGAAGGGGGGAAAAAAGAAAAAAGAAAAGCTGCCCCACACATAGAAACCTGTAAAATGTAAAAAGAACAGTGCATTTATGGAGGGTGTTTACTAGAGGTCCTGTATATTCATATTTTAAAATAGAAAATATAAACTCCATGAGGTAGGAATTTTTGTTCCACTGATACATCCTAAGAATAATGCCTGACATATAGTTGGTACTGAATACATATTTATTGAGTGAATGATTATGCCTCAATGACTTTTTTCTTTGGATTATATGCATTGGCAAGTAGACGCTGAAAACCAACACTCTTCCCTCTTTTTCTTTGTTTTCTAGGAGTGTATAAACTCTATTTCTTATCAAAGTGATAAAAAACCCCATTATGACACTTTGTCTGCTGAAGTGCAAGTCATGTGAAGTGACTGACATTATCTCCCTCTGCATAGACAGCATTATTTTGTTACAACAGCAACTTATTCTGATTAAGTTATGATGTGTTACTGTATTTAGTACATACTTCAGTAAGGGTATTGACCTATCTCTTCCAAGTGGAAAAACATGTCTTTATTTGTATGGTTTTGTTTGTTTTTATGATAGAGAAGCTATCATGTCTATGAATTGAAAACAATTTTCTAAGCATCCTGCTCTGGAAAAGCAAATATGTTTTCTAACTTCTGTAGCTGCTAATGATAGAGGTTGTGTTTGCAACTAAACAATATACGACCCAAATAATGCAAAATGACCATATTCTTTAAGAATCCCAGGTTATACAATGAGAGTCATGATAGGCCTTTTATAGTTTTTGCTTAAATTATTCATTTCCTCTTCAGAGAATAGAACAAAATCTAAAGATTTTAGACACCAACAGTTGTGCCATACTATAAAAAGACAAAATTAAAATGAAGTGATTAAATTGTTGATCCTCAAGACTGACTAGGGTGATTTCAGACAGCAAGTCTAGGATCAGTCGTTTTTCAATGATGGTGTGACATTTATATAGGAAGACAATGCTTGAGTGTAGCTCTGAGCACAGTTGCTTTCTGTGTCTGAAAACTAATGTCTGTGCCTTTGTATTAATATTGCTGTGTATCGTGTCCCAATGACATAGTCAGCCACTCCCTTCCACTCACTTTGAGTTTCTCTTCATTGGACAAATATTTTCCGACCACCTACTGAGAGCAACTATGTAGCTATAATGAAAGGAAGTAGGAATTCAGAGAGTACTTGCTGGAGCAGTTCTGAAGAATAAGTGTTCTAAATTTTGGGTTCACCTAGAAGGAAAATCTGAGGTGGTGTGTTGTGAAAGAAGAAACAGAAGTTTTGAGAGAGAAGTCATAGCTATCAAACTCAAGTTGAGAAATGGGGTCAGATATTAGATAATGATTTAAAAGTAAGAAAGCAGCCAGGACTAAGTGTGATTTAAATGTGGCCCAAGGCAAAATTTTCAGAATTAATCACAAACTACAGTGTTTGGTGCCCTCATTTGCAATCACAGTGTGTACTGTAATAGTAAGCATGTTTAGCATAAAGATTCTAAGCCTACCTGGATAATGGTCCCGTCATGGAGAAAAGCAAAGATGGAGTTTTGCTTACATTAAGTTGACAACAAAAAAGGAAAATATATTATCTGGGTAGAAACAAAATGGTGCTATTGAGGAATAATTGGAAGTGGCATGAAAATTTGGGAGTGATTCATGTCAGGGGATTCAGAAAGAACTCAGAAAAAATATCATTTTCTGCAGGCCATAAAGCAAGATTTGGACATATGAGAAAATATTAAAAGATCATTCTGGGCAGAGGAAATAAAAAGAATATAAAAGAAGTTGAAAAAAGCAAGTAGTTAAGACTAATCCACATTGTTTCTTTTTTGTTTGTTTGTTTGTTTGTTTTTGAGTTGGAGTCTCACTCTGTCGCCCAGATTGGAGTGCAGTGGCCACTCCTGGCCACCGCAGCCTCAACCTGCTGGGCTCAGGAGATCCTTCCACCTCAGCCTTCCAAGTAGCTGGAACTACAGGCACACGCTACCACACCCGGCTAATTTTTTGATTTATTGTAGTGATGAGGTCTCACCAAGTTGCCCAGCCGGGTCTCAAACCCACAGGCTTAGGCAATCCACTCACCTCAGCCTCCCAAAGCGCGGGATTACAGGCTGAGCCACTGAGCCCGGCTCACATTGTTGCTTAATGGGAGGATCATAGAACAATTCTTTGTTGGGTGAGACAGTCAGTCATGGTGCTCCATATGCCAGAAAACTCAGAATCAGCACTCAATACACAACCTCCACCTCCCCCAGCCCCATCTTTGTAGTAACCAAAAGTACCTGTACACATTTTCAAGTACTTCCTAGAAAGGTGATGTTGCTCCATTTAAGAACCATATAGCTGGGCGTGGTGGCTAACCCCTGTAATCCCAGCACTTTGGAAGGCTCTGGTGGAAGGATTGCTTGCACCCAAAAGTTTGAGAGCAGCCTGGGCAACATTGTGAGAGCTTCTAGCAACAACAACGACAAAACAGTGGGGGGTACATAGTCTATGGAAAGGTAGTATAGTCTTTACTGCCAAATGAAGGGGTTTAAATTGTTTTCGTAGATTTGGTTTAGTCATTGCAATCCTTGAGTTGAAGAGAGACATCATCACAGCTGTGCATTTGGGGAGTAATCTGGAAGTTGTGTGTCAACTGAATAGAGCAAGCGCAGGGCAAGACCAGATAAGAAACTATTGAATATTACATGTAAAAGTCAAGTACAGAATAAGGGATGTTGGAATAAGGTTTTTAAAGGTGGGACAAATTGCAAATGGATAGCATCCATTGACCAGAAATTGAAAACAGATTAGATAATGGTGGTGAAGAAGGTGAAAGAGGATGAATTTGAGGCTTATAGCCTAGTACCTGGGAAGACAGTGGTTTGATTAGGATAAATTGGAGATAAAATGAAAGAGGAGGTCACTTTAGGACAGAAATGAATACATCTAAGATCTTAACTGAATGCCCAAATTGAGATTTTAGTAGACAACACCATAAGAACTTGAGATGTTACAGTGAAATATGGTAGCCATTCCTATAGAGGTGATTGTTGGGACCATAAATGTGGGATGAGATTGCTGAAGAAGAAGAGAAAATAAAAGAATCAGAGGCATAACCTAAAGTAAATACATCTAGGAGAGAAAAAGAATAGAAATCTGAATAAGAACAATCAGCAAAGTAAGAGGAAGGTCAGGGAAGTGTGGCTTATTGAAAGTTTAGCAAATAGAGCAGCACTTCAGTACAATGATCAGCAATGCCAGAGTGCTTCAGAGAAGTCCAGTGGGATGATTACCGAGAAGTCGCTCATGCAATTGGAAACTGGAAGTCAGCAGTGATCTTAACAAGAGAGGTTTGGGTGGCATTATGGGAAAGGAGAGGGCAGGGGCCAGAAGCTAAAAAAAAAAAAAAAAAAATTCCTAGATTTTTTTTCTAGTAATTCAAAAGTAAACTTACTTGCAGAAAAAAAAAATACTGGGAACCTCCACCTTGCAGACTTTTGCCATAAATTCCTTCCAGACCTTTTACTTCCAGTTAATTTTTCTTTTTGTGTGTATTTTTTTATTGATATCTTGGTACAGAAACAATGTGTAATAATTAAATCAGGGTAAAATTTATCTTTTGTTTGTGTTGGGGACCTTGCAATTCTTCCCTTCTAGCTATTTGAAATATACAATACATGAATGTTAACTATAATTTTCCTATGTTACTATCTAATGTTAGAATTCATTCCCTTCTATCTTAGCTGTATATTTGTACCCATTAACCAGCTTCTCTTCAACACCCACTTCCCTTTCCTCTGGTAACCAACATTCTACTTCCATGAGATGCATTTTTTCAGCTCACGATATGGATGAGAACATACAGTATTTGTCTTTCTATGCCTGACTTATTTCACTTACATAATGACCTCCAACTGCATCCGTGTTGCTGGAAATGATAGGATTTAATTTTTGTTATGACTGAATGATACTCCATTTTGTGTGTGTGTGTGTGTGTGTGTGTGTGTGTGTGTGTGTGTGTGTGTGTGTATCTCACATTTTCTTTATTCATTCATCCATTGATGAACACATAGGTTGATTCCATATTTAGCTACTGTGAATAGTGCTACAATAAACATGGGAGTGAAGATGTTTCTTTGATACATTAATTTCCTTGTTTTTGGATATATACCCAGCAGTGAGATTGATGGATTATATGGTAGTTCTATTTGAAGTTTTTGAAGGAACTTCCATATAGTTTTCCATAATGGCTGTGTTACTTTCCTTTCCCACTAACAGCATACAAGCGTTCTTCTTTATCTGAATCCTTGCAAGCATTTGTTATTCATTGCTATTATTAATAACCATTGTAACTGGGGTGAGACTATACCTCATTGTGGTTTTTGTTTGCATTTCTCTACTGAAAAGTGATGTTGACTTTTTAAAAATATATCTCTTGGCCATTTGTATGTATTCTCTTGAGAAATGTCTATTCAGGTATTTTGTTGTTTTTTTGCTGCTGAGTTTGTTCTATTGTTGTTCTTTTGCTTTGAGTTATTTGAGTTCCTTGTATATTCTGCTTATTAATTCTATCAGATGAATGGTTTGCAAATATCTTCTGCCATTCAACTGGTTATCTCTTTATGTTGCCAATTGTTTCCTTTTTTGTGAAGAAACTTTTTAGTTTGATAGGATCACATTTGTCCATGTTTGCTTTTTTGTTGCCTGTGCTTTTGAAGTCTTACCTAAAAACTTTTGTGAAGTTACTGTCCTAAGTTTTTCCACAATGTTTCATTCTAGTAGCTTTAAAGTTTTAGATCTTACATTTAAGTCTTTAATCTATTTTGAGATGATTTTTGTATATAGTAGGAGATGAGGATTTAGTTTCATTCTTCTGCATATGGATATTCAATTTTCCTAGCACCATTTATTTAAAAAATTCCTCTTTCCCTGATGTTAGTTTTTGGCATCTTTGTGAAAATTAGTTGACTGTACATGTGTAAATTTATTGCGTTCTCCAGTCTGTTCCATTGGTGTGTGTTTTTTCTTAGTATCATGCTGTTTTGATCAGAATAGCTTTGTAATGCAATTAGAAAACAGTGTGTGATGCCTCCAGCTTTGCTCAGGATTGCTTTAGCTATGTGGGTCTTTGGTGGTTCCATACAAATTTTATATTTTTTTTTCTGATAAGAATAACTCATATTTGATAGGGATTTTGCTAAATCTGTGGAGCTTTTGGAGTTAGTATGGACATTTTAACAATATAAATTATTTCATTTTATGAGCATAGGATATCTTTTCATTTCAGAGTTTTTCTTGTGGAGATCTTTTACTACTTGGTTAAATTTATTTCTAGGCATTTTTGCAACTACTGTAAATAGGATTGCTTTCTTGATTTCTTTTTCAGATTCATCACTGTTAGCATATAGACAAACTACTGATTTTTGTATGGTAATTTTGTATCCTGCCACTTTACTAAATGTATCAGTTCTAAGAGTTTTTTTGGTAGTCTTTAGATTTTTCTAAATATGAAATCATGTTGTCTGCAAGCAAGGATAATTTGATTACTTCCTTTCCAATTTGGATGCCCTTTATTTTCTTTCTCTTGCCTAATTGCTTTGACTAGAACTTTTAGTAGTATGTTGAATAAAAGTGAGCAACTTTGTCTTGGTCCAGGTCTTAGTGAAAAGGCTTTTAATTTTTCCCAGTTCAGTATTATATTAGCTGTGGGCTTGTAATATATAGTCTTTATCATGTAGAGGTATGTTTCTTCTTTCTATTCCCCATTTGTTGAGGAATTTTTTCATAAAGGAATGTTAAATTTTATCAAGTGCTCTTTCAGTGTTTACTGAAATGATCATGTTTTTTGGGATCTGCTGACTCTGTTGATATGATGTCACCATATATATTGATTTGCATATGTTGAACTATCCTTGCATCTGTGGGATGAATCTCACTTGATCATGGTAAATGAAATCTTTAATGTGCTGCTAAATTCTGTCTGCTAGAATTTCATCAAGAATTTTTGCATCTATTTTCTTAGATATATTGGTCTGTAATCTTCCTTTTCTGCTGTGTTTGTTCAGTGTTGTTATCAGGGTAATTTTTCAATATGGCTTTTTATCTCCAGAATCTATCTAGTACATTAGATTTTTCAGCAATTCTAGCAGCATTCTCTAAAGTATATTTTTATTCAGTGATCTCAGGCTTGTGAAACTAAATGTTAATCACTGTCACTGATTATTAATAAGAAAGTAAATAAGATATACTATACTTGTAAATGACTTACATTTTAATGAAGTTTAAATATATAGCTAAAAAACAGTAATAAAACTTAGGATACTTTTATGTAGTTCAGAAGGATAATGTTAGTGCTGAAAAATATTTGGTGGATAATATTATCTTGTGTCATTTTAAATGCAAGCCTGACATGAAATATCAGCTAGTAACAGAATATTTTACCAAATGGAGACTGTCTGTGACTATTTCTCCCAAGAACATTGCCTTGAGGGTTAATATGAAAACTACCTGTAACTATACGTCCCAAGAACTTCTATAACCTGTCATGACAACTTTTCTGACCAAAGGACCTCATACAAATCTAAGCAATCATTTTCTTCCTTGTTCTATAACCAAGATTATAAATTATAGTCCAATAACTGAAAAACTCTGGGATCTCTTTTTGTGTGTCATATCTGATAATGTCAGTGACTCCTATATTCCAATTTAGATTCAGAGTTTTCTGCATTTTCTTCAAGAGAAGAGTGTTCCAATTTCACATCCAGACTGAACCAGAAGGTTAGGACTGATAGGTGACCTTGGGTTTCTTGGAGGATGAACTGGTTGGGCCATTACGTGGGAAAGTCAGTGTTAAAAGAACAATGAAATAAACTTAAGGATAAATGAGAATACATCTTTTATATGTACACCAATAATCATTATTTTTTTTGGTCATATAGTTTCTGCTCCAAGGCTGTCTTTGTTGACAACATTCTGTAAAATAAGATGTGTCATTTTGGTAATCCAAGAAGAATGGGACAAGGAGAATTTAACACAATTCAATCAGTCAGACCATTATCACATGTGCCTAGCATTCTAGGTAGTGTGCAGTAACCAGATATAGGAGAGTAAAACAGAACTATGTTGAGATCCAGAAGCAATAAGATCATTGCTTCATTGATAGAGTGAACTGGCCTAGGGAATTTATGAGACTCAGAATGTTGTTTCTAGTAAGTCACAAGGTATCAATGTGACATTGCATAGTTTAGCTTTTTAAAAGTAAATGTAATGGCTGTTGTGCTTACTCAGAGAAACAAAACAAAACAAAACACTGTACTTACACCACAATAAATTTCTACTTTTTGTTCTGGTTTTCAGGAGAAGTGGTTCCAATTTCTCTCTGTTTAGCAGTATGTTAGCTGCGGGTTTCTCATAGATGGCTCTTATTATTTTGAGGCATGTTCCACCTATGCCTAAATGTTCTAGGGTTTTTTTTTTTTTTTTGAGTTGGAGTCTCTCTCTGTCACCCAGACTGGAGTGCAGTGGCCGCTCCCGGCCACCGCAGCCTCGACCTGCTGGGCTCCGGTGATCCTTCCGCCTCAGCCTTCCTAGTAGCCGGAATTACAGGCACGTGCTACCACGCCCGGCTGATTTTTTGATTTATTGTAGAGATGAGGTCTCGCTGCCCAGGCGGGTCTCGAACCTGCGGGCTCAGGCAATCCACTCACCTCAGCCTCCCAAAGGCGCGGGATTACAGGCTGAGCCACCGAGCCTGGCTTGTTCTAGGGTTTTTAATCAAGAAGGGGTACTGGATTTTATTAAAAGCTTTATCTGCATCTAATGATATAATCATGTGGTTTTGTTTTTACATCTGCTAATGTATTTAATTATGTTTATGGTCTTGAGGATATGGAGCCAGCCCCGTATACCGGGGATTAAGCCTACTTGGTCATGGTGGATGATTTTTGAGATGTGTTATTTGATCCAGTTTGCTAGAATCTTGTTGAGAATTTTAAACTCTATGTTCATCAAGGATAGTGGCCTGTAATTCTCTTTCTTTGTTGGATCTTTACCCATTTTGGGTATCAATGTGATGTTAGACTCATAAAATGATTTGTGGAGAGTTTCATCTTTCTGATTGCCTGGAATACTTTCAATAGAATGGGTATCAGCTTATTCTTGTATGTTTTGTAGACTTATGCTGGAAAGTCATCTGGTTCAGGGTTTGTTTGTCTGGGTTTTTGTTTGTTTGTTTGTTTTTGTTGTTGTTGTTTTGTAGGTAGTTTTCTTATGACATAGCCAATTTCCTGGGTTCTTATTGGTTTACTTAGGTTCTTGATTTTCCTTGTTTCAATTTGGGGAGATTGTGTGATATAAGAAAGTCCTCCATTTCATTTATGTTTTCGAGTTTGGTTCAATAGAGGTGACAATAGTAATCTTTGATAATCTTTTGTATTTCTTCAGGATAAGTTGTGACTTGATCTTTTGCATTTTTGATTGTGTTTATTTGGGCTTTTCCTCTCTATTTCTTGGTGAGTCTAGCTAGGGGTTCATCAATCTTGTTTATCCTTTCAAAAAATAGTTTTTTGTTTCATTGATTTTTTTGTGTTATCTTTTTGCTTTCTATGTCTCAAATTTGGGCTTTTTTTTTTTTGGTGATCTGGATTCTTCTGCTGAAGTTAGGGTTTTGGTGGTCTTGCTTTTTCAGCTTCATTATGTGATTTGTTTGATTGTTAACTTCTGATCTTTCCATTTCCTTCATGTGTGTTCACAGAGATATTAATTGCCCTCTTATTGCTGATTTCACAGCATCCCAGAGGTTTTGGTAAGATGTTTCTTCATTTTCATTTGTTTCCAGGTATCTCTTAATCTCTGTTTTGATTTCCGTATTGACCCAGGAGTTGTTTAGCATCATGGTGTTTGTCCATATCTTTGTGGGTTTTGGGGGAACTTTATTGGTGTTGATCTTTATTTGTATATAAAAATTAATGTGCAAAAGACAGTCACATTCCTATATACTAACAATAAACAAACAGAAACCAAAATAAAAAGCAAATCCTATTCACAATAGTTACACAAAAAATGAAATACCTTAGCATCTTCCTAACCAGAGATGTGAAAGACCTTTACAACAAAAACTACAAAACACTGCTCAAAGAAATCAAAGATAACACAAACAAATGGAAAAATATTCCATGTTCATGGATTGGAAGAATCAATATTGTCAAGATGTCAATTCTACCCAAGACAATCTACAAATTTAGCACAATACTTATTAAATTACCAGCAGCATTCTTCTCAGACCTGGAAATCACAATACAGGAATTCATATGGAAACATAAATGACCATGAATAGCCAAAACAATTCTCAGGAAAAAAAAACAAAAAACAAAAACAACAACAACAACAACAACAAAGAAAAACCAAAACCGAAACCAAAAACAAAAAAACAAAGTGGGAAGTATCACACTTACAGACTTTAAACTTTACTACGAAGCTACAATAATCAAAACAGCCTGCTAATGGTACAAGAACAGACAAAAAGACCAATGAAATAGGATAGAGATTCTAGAAGTAAAACCTCAATTTCTCAACCAACTCATCTTCAACAAAGCCTCTACTACCAACCACTGGGGAGAGGAGAACCTATTCAGTAAATGGTGCTGGGAAAACTGACTGATCACATGCAGAAGATTAAAACAAGACCCCTACCTATCATCATACACAAAAATCAACTCAATAGATCGAAGACCTACATGAAACACCTCAAACTATAAGAACCTTAGAAATTTCAGGAAATACCCTTATGGAAATTGGAACTGGTCACCAATTCCTGATTAAAACTCCAAGTGCCCATGCTATAAGAGAGAAGATAGACAAGTGGGACCTCATCAAACTGACAAGCTTTTGCAAAGCCAAAGACACCATCAAGAGAGCAGGTGGACAGCCCACGAACTGGGAAAAAATATTTGCCAAATGTATGCCTGACAAATGCCTAACATCTAGGATCTACAAGGAACTCAAACGTGCCAAAAAGAAGAAAAGCAAACAGCCCCATTACAAAGTGGGCAAAAGATATGAATAAACACTTCTCAAAAGAAGACATATGAGCAACCAACAAATACTATGAAAAAATGCTCAGCCTCACTAGTCATCAACAGGCTCAGTGGCTCAGCCTATAATCCCGCATCTTGGGAGGCTGAGGTGAGTGGATTGCCTGAGCCCGCGGGTTCGAGACCCGCCTGGGCAACTTGGCGAGACCTCATCTCTATAATAAATCAAACATTAGCTGGGTGTGGTAGCGCATGCCTATAGTTCCAGTTACTTGCAAGGCTGAGGCGGAAGGATCGCCAAAGCCCAACAGGTCGAGGCTGCGGTGGCCGGGAGTGGCCACTGCACTCCAGTCTGGGTGACAGAGTGAGACTCCAACTCAAAAAAAAAAAAAAAAAGAAATGCAAATTAAAACATACCACCTAACTCCAGTCAGGATGACCATCATCAATAACTCAAGAAACAACAGATGCTGGAGAGGATGTGGAGAAAAGGGAACACTTCTACTCTGTTGGCGGGAGTGTAAACTAGTACAACTTCTGTGGAAAACAGAGTGTGGTTATTCCTAAAAGGTCTAAAATCCACCTTCCATATGACCCTGTAATCCCCCTACTGGGAATATATCCAGAGGAACTTAAATCACGTTATGAAAAAGATACCTGCACATGCATGTTTACTGCAGCATTGTTCACAATAGCAAAAACATGGAACCAACTGTGCTGTCCATCAAAAGAGGACTAGATAAAAAAATTTGGTACATATACACAATGGAACATTATACAGTCATAAAGAAGGACAAAATTATGGACTTCATAGCAACTTGGATGGCCTTAGAGTCTATAATCCTGAGTCAGCACATGTTCTCACTCATAAGCGGAGCTTGAACAATTATTGTAACACTATAAGAAAAGAATTTTCAGTAGTGGGTTGTTGCAAGGGGCAGGGGTAGGATTGGAAGTGGTGGGATCCTGCCTACTGCTGAGGGGGTGGAGGGCACACCTCATCAACAAGGGTAGCTGCAGAATGAACATTTGTATACTTAACCCTGAATTGTATCCCACATCATTAAAATAAAAAAAATTAAAATTAAAAAATTCTACTTTTTGCCTAATGGAAGATAGCATGAGTTAACTGCCTCACAAAATAAACACATTTTTTTCAATTCCTGCTGTTTGAAAACTATATTAAAGCCCTAAATCTGCTTCTGAACATATACGTACTCTCTGTGCCAGACACATGTGTGTACTTGGTAACAAAGTCCATTGAGAAACAGATGGTCTTCCTCATGTATTTCAGATGTGGTAGATAGTATATGATAGCCCTTTATTAGCAATGAATCCTATTTCATTCTTGCAATACTCATTTTATATATAAGGAAGAAGAAATTTAGAGATGTTAAGCAAGTTGTCCAATGTCAAGGAAGCAAAAACTAAATGTTTAAGACTTGAATAATAATATTCTTCTCAGATTTAGAATTATTTCATCAGTCAGGGTTTATTTATTCATATTGGTATTATTCTCCAAAGAACAAAGACTTTTTCTATTCCTTCTTGCTGTAAAAGTGCTAATAAAGAAAATCCCCCAGGAAACCTTCTTTTTAACATTTGAATCTGTAATGCTTTTTGACGCTCATATATTTAGGGTTTGCCATTTCAGAATTCCTAGGCCTTGGAACCTTTACACGGGATGGCAATATTACTTGCCATTTATGTCTCACTTTATTATCAAAACAGACTTTGCAATTTCTTTAACCTATCATACTCAGTAATGTATGATCCCAGAGAAGTTAAATGGGTTCTATAAGATTATGCAGCAAACTGGAGGAAGAGGTTAACATATAATTCTTGTCCAATTGCTCAACATCAGTGTTGAGGAACTCCATGAGGAAAAAATGATGGAACTAAGTACCACATGTTCCCATTCATAAGCGGACCCTGAACAATATAATACTATAAGAAAGGGATTGGCAGTAGTGGGAAACTGCCACAGGAGGGAGGGGGGCACATATCATCAATAAAGGTGTCTGATCTCAAACCAGGTGAAGTGGGTACCAAAGTAAGGTCCAAACTTTATCTGTACAATAACTATTCGTATACCTAACTCTTAATTGTAGTCATCTTTAAAATTTTAAAAAATGTTGAAATAATATGTTAACTATGTCTTTTTGGTATAATATTTTCTTTCTTTCTTTTTTTGAGTTGGAGTCTCACTCTGTCACCCAGACTGGAGTGCAGTGGCTGCTCCCGGCCACCGCAGCCTCGACCTGCTGGGCTCCAGTGATCCTTCCGCCTCAGCCTTCCAAGTAGCTGGAATTACAAGCATGCGCTACCACGCCCGGCTGATTTTTTGATTTATTGTAGAGATGAGGTCTCACTGCCCAGGCGGGTCTCGAACCCGTGGGCTCAGGCAATCCACTCACCTCAGCCTCCCAAAGGCGCGGGATTACATGCTGAGCCACCGAGCCCGGCTCTGGTATAATATTTTCAAGCCAAAGCTTTTGGTTAAAACTAAACAGACCATTTATATGGATAGTAGCTGAGTATAAAGGAGTATATTTCAAAATAAGAAAGCAATATTTGGTTCCTTTGAACACATATATTGATGATGTTATAAAGAACAGTTTGAGTTTAAAAGAATAGGTTGTTTAAAGGTATGTGCCCTTATTTTTTTAATGTTTTATATTTTTAAAAAATCACTTATATTAAACCCCCCTGCTTAGGATACTTAATTTTTAACAAACATATTATCATGAAAAAAGTATTTCTATGAATATTGCATCTTTTATTTATTAAGTGAAATGTAACATAATGTGTTATTTATAGATGGGTTCAGAATAAATTTTAGATTCTGTCTCAGTAGCTATATTAGCCTAGGTGTTAGTTAAATTTGCTCTTTTGTCTATTTTGTTTTCATTACTTATTTCTATATCAACAATGACTTTGTTCTCAAATCATTTTTTATAATCTGGCAGTTATTAATTACAAATGACTGCTTGAATAAGAAATAAATGGTATGTAAAAATTAGAGCCTCACTCCTAAATAACATAGGGATCCAAAAGGCATGCACACTTACAATCTTTCTCACTTATAGATGCTGTTGACTATTTTTCAGTGGTGATGTTGACGGTATTTAAATGATGTTGGTGGAAAGTGAAGTCCAGAAAAGTTACTTTTTAAAAAAAAATTTTTTTAAGCCAGTTGGGTCAGCATCTTAGTTGTTAGAGAAAAACAGGAAGGAGATAAAGTAATCAACGGAGTGTGGGTGTGCCACAGAAAGAACAAAGGGTCTAGGCAGTGCCGTTTTGCAAACTTCGGACCTTTTACCCTTGTGGTGGCAATAGAGGTGAAGGTTAAGTAGAGTTCCAGAGGCAAGAAACTCACCTTGGGCCCATCTCCTGGTCACCTAGCTAGTATGAGATGCTTAGGGCAGATACTCCTCTTTAGTAAGAGGGTACTGAGACATTTTAGAATGAAAAGACATGCCAATTGCAAGTCTTTTTTCATGACTGAATATTCTCCTGTTAGAAGAGAGGGAGGGAGGGAGAGAGGAGGAGAGAGAGAGAGAGAGAGAGAGAGAGAGAGAGAGAGAGAGAGAGAGAGAGAGAGAGAGAGACACTTAAGTACCATGTCTGAATGTCCCAAGGGAGAAAAGACCATCCATCGCCTATGTCCAGCATAGGGTGGAATTAGAACACAGAGGGCCCAAGTCCCAGAATAATAATAATACAAAAAAAAACCATTCACGGTGGGTGGAATCAGTCTGTGTGTGAGCAAGAATGACTGAGAGAGAGCATCCTCTGTCTCCTTAACCCATTAGAGACAATGCCTTAGCTGGCGAGGGCCCTGGGCCCCAGTGCTAGGGCTGTTCCAACTTGCACACTTGGGAGGCTTGGTACCAATTCTTATCTCCAGTAGGTTCTGGAACTCAGCAATGTTCTTCCCAAAGCAATGAGAAAAGGAAAAAAAAAAAAAAAAGCGCGGCCTCTTACAGTGACTTCCAGGACCTCCCTCCTGACCAGATAAGCAATAGGACTCACTGGAGATGTTACTTTGAACAGGTCAAGGCTGAGGCGGCAGGGAGAGGTCTGTTTGGTGTAGCTCATCGCAGACGATAAGATTAAGAGTGAGTAGCAGAGAAAAGATAGCCAAGCACCTTATCTCTCTCCACAGAGAAACTGGGGTTTGAAAGAAGAGAGAACTAGAAAGTGGCAGATCTTGGTGGAAGAGGCGAATGGGAGTGAGCAAGAGAGTGGCAGGTCTTGGTGGATCTTCCAAAAATGTTAAGTCACACTCTGGGTGGGGGGCGGGGGCAGAATGTTAGCTCAGGCCCACTAGATGTGGATGTCTGCTGTGCGATCCAATGCCAGATGAAAGATGCAGAGAATTGCACAGAAGTTGGATTAGAGAAGTCTCACTCTGTCATCCAGGCTAAAGTGCAGTGGCACAGTCATTGCTCATCATAGCCTTGACCCCTTGCTTCTTCTTGTGGCACACCCACACTCCTTTGATTATCTCCTTATTGTTTCCCTCTAACAACTAAGATGCTGACCCAGCTGGCTTAAAAAGAAAAAAAGACAAGTAACTTTTCTGGGCTCCACTTTCCACCAACATCATTTAAATACCTTCAACATTACCACCAAAACATAGTCAACAGCATCTATAAGTGAGAAAGACTGTAAGTGTGCTTGCCTTTGGGATCCCTATGTTAGCTAGGGTGAAGCTCGAATCTTTGGGTAATATTTATTCCTTATTCAAGCAGTCATTTGTAATTAGTAACCACCAGGTTATAAAAAATGATTTGAGAACAAAGTCACTGTTGATATAGAAGTAAGTAATGAAAACAAATTAGACAAAAGAGCAAATTTAACAAACACCCAAGCTAATAGCTCCAAGAGCTCATGGCCACACCATAGCTTAGCAAGGCATTGGCCACAGTGGCCTTGAAATGGGCCAGAAAGGTTACTTTTCAATAAGTGGACTGGCAGACTGTAGATTTGGAAGAAACTGTCATAAACTAGAAAGTACTTGCTTTAAGGTTTTTAAATTTATTTTCTAAAACACTTTGAGGTCATCCTTCCCATAAAAAAAGAAAAAAGGAAAAAAAGAAAAGAACTGCCTGTAGCCAGTTTTCAAAGCCTTAATGTAGTGTAGTGTTTACTATCGAGACTCTGTTGTTGTTCAACAATCCTATAGTCTACTTTAGGTATTACTGTATTGTTCAAGAAATATTGCTATGTAATCCGAAATATTTCATGGATGATCTAAATTTGGGTACACCAAGTTAAGGAAAGAAACTTTGGTCTGCAGGTGATTCTGGGACCAATCTGAGAGTAGGGGTTCTGGGCTAGAAGAGCAGACTGTGGCATGAGACAGCCAGGGACAAACGGATCTGAAATCTAAGGAAATATCACCGGTCATGAATACAAAACTGCCTGTCAGCATTCCAGGAAGAATTCATGTTTGTGCTCTTAAGCAGATACTTATGTTTATGGCCTAGGAGGAAAGTGCCTATTAACCAAGCTTTGTTGATAAGTTAATAAAGAGATGACAGCCATCTTCCTATCACTTCTCTGGGCTGAATACACTGTCAACTGCCAATAAATAATAATCATAGTTTCAGTTTCTGGCAGATGATTTTTGTAAATCATGAAAATCAAAGGCAAGTATTTGAAAGTTTCAATAAAAGTATAGTGTGGTTATTAGTTGCAGTTGTTGGTAGCCTTTCTCAAGAAAGAGATTTCATAACTAATTCAGGTAGCTACTAGAAAGATTCCATTAGGAGGCATAGGGTTTTTTACTTACATTATGTATTAGCCACTGAGTACTGTTTTTTGGGGGGAGTGGCATCCCAGTTAACACAGAAGATTCATTCCACAAATGTTTACTGAGTATCAGATACATATTTGGCACTTTTCTAGGCATTGAGGATACTGTAGTAAACACAGTGTTAAAAGTGTCTGTCTTTATGGAGGTTGCATTCTCTCTGAGGATGATCAACAATAAATAAGGAAATAAATACATAAACAAGATAATTTTGTTTTTTTAGGCCACTTCATTAAGGTATAGTTGATACATAAAATGCTGTACATATGTAATGTATATAGCTTTATGAGTTTGGTAATAAGTAAGAAACTGTCACCACCATCAAGGCCATAGATGTATTTCACTGCCTTCAAAAATTTCCTCTTACTCTCTTTATTGTTTTATTTGTTTAACCTCTTTCCAAATTTTAACTATAAAATACAATATTGTTTTTGTTCTGTTCTCTTCTCTTTGCTTGAGTAGGTGACTCACTCTGTCATCCATGCTGAAGTGCAGTGGCACGATCACTGCTCATCATAACCTTGACCTCCTGGGCTCAGTCAATCCTTCTGCCTCAGCCTCTTAATTAACTGGGACTATCCTCTCACCATCACGCTTGGATATATTTAGAGACAAGTCTCACTGTGTTGCCTAGGCTGGTCTCAAACTCCTGGGCTTACTTAAGTGATCCTACCACCTTGGCCTCCCAAAGTCCTGGGATTACAGGCATGAGCCACCATGCCTGGCCCAATATTGTTAGCTATAAGCACTGTGCTGTATAGTGGATCATATAACTGCAGTTTTGTACCTTTTGGTCATCACCTCCTGATTTCTCCCTCCCTTTAGTTACTGGCAACAACCATTCTATTCTCTGCTTCTGTGATTTTGACTATTTTAGATTCCACATATAAGTAAGATCATACAACATTTGTGTGTGTGTGTGTGTGTGTGTGTGTGTGTGTGTGTGTGTGTGTGTGTCTGGCTTATATCACTTGTCATGTACACTGAGTCTATTCATGTTGTCACAACTGATTGAATTTCCTTCTTTTTAATGCTAAATGATATTCACTTCTATGTATATACCATGTTTTCTTTATCTATAAATCTGTGAATGAACATTTAGGTTGTTTCTATATCTTGGCAATTATAAATAATTCTGCAGCAAAAAAGGGAGTGCAGATATGTCTTAAAGATCTTGATTTCAGTTTCTTTGGCTATGTAACCAGAAGCAGGATTGCTTGATCACATGGTGGTTTTATTTTTTATTTTGACAGGAGCCTCCAATTTTTCATAAAGCCTATACCATTTTTACTACCACCAAGATGTACCAAGACTTCCTTTCCCCCATATCCTTGACAGTACTTGTTATTATTATTATTATTTATTTAATATAACAACCCTTCTAACAGGTATGAGATGATATCTTTATGTTTCAGTTTCCACTTTTTGATGATGAGTAATGCTGAGCATCTTTTCATATACCTGTTGACCATTTGTATGTCTTCTTTGAAGAAATGTCTTTTCAGGCACTTTGCCCATGTTTTATTTTTATTTTTATTTTTTTTAAATCAATATTTTTTATTATGATTTTGTGGGTACAGTTAAGGGTTAGGTGTACAATTATGTTTCATTCAGGCACCCTGTTGATAAGAGGTGTTTCCCCTTCCCCAGACAGATATTTGCTACTGTTAATCCCATCTCCCTCCCCCCCATAGTTTCCCAGTACCGTCAGTCATTTTCTTATAGTATTACATTGGATGTTCAAGGTCCATTATATGAGTGAGAACATGTGATACTCGGATCTTTGTTTCTGTGAGAGGTCACTCAGTATTATAGACTCAAGTTCCATCCAGGTTGCTGCGAAATTCATGATTTTGTTATTTTTTATGGCTGTGTAGTATTCCATCGTGTATATATACCACATTTTTTAATCCAGTCCTCTTTTGATGGGCAGCATGGTTATTTCCAGGTTCTTGCTATTGTGAACAACGCTGCGATAAACATACGTGTGCAGGTATCTTTTTTATAGAGTGATTTGAGTTCTTCAGGGTATATTCCCAGTAGGGGGATTGCGGGGTCATATAGGAGGTTGATATTTAGAGCTTTTAGGAATCGCCGCACTGCTTTCCACAGAGGTTGCACTAATTACACTCCCACCAACAGTGTAGAAGTGTTCCCTTTTCACCACACCCTCTCCAGCAGCTGTTATTTTTTGAGTTGTTGATAATTGCCATTCTGACTGGAGTTAGGTGGTATCTCAGTGTGGTTTTGATTTGCATCTCCCTGATGATTAGTGGGGTTGAACATTTCTTCATATGTTTGTTGGCTGCTCAGATGTCCTCCTTTGTGAAGTGTCTGTTCATATCTTTTGCCCATTTGATAATGGGGTTGTTTGTTTTTTCTTTTCAGCACGTTTTAGTTCCTTGTAGATCCAGGATGTTAAGCCTTTGTCAGACCTGGTGTTGGCAAATATTTTTTCCCAGTCTGTCGGCTGTCTCTCTGCTCTCTTGATGGTTTCTTTGGCCTTGCAGAAACTTGTCAGTTTAATAAGGTCCCACTTGTCTATCTTCTCTCCTATGACCTGTGGGTTTTGGGTTTTGTTCAGGAATTGGATGCCAGTTCCTATTTCCATGAGGGTATTTCCTCCATTTTCTAAGGTTCTTATGGTATGAGGTTTTACATTTAGGTCTCTGATCCATTTGGAGTTAACCTTTGTGCATGGGGATAGATGGGGTCCTGTTTCAATCTTCTGCATGTGGTCAGCCAGTTTTCCCAGCACCATTTACTGAATAGGTTCTCCTCTCCCCAGTGGTAGGTGGTGGAGGCTTTGTCGAAGATGAGTTGGTTGAGAAATTGAGGTTTTGCTTCTGGAATCTCAATTTTATTCCATTGATCTATATGCCTGTTCCTGTACCAATACCAAGCTGTTTTGATGATTGTAGCTTTATAGTAAAGTTTGAAGTCTGGTAATGTGATACCACCTGCTTTTTTTTTTTTTTTTTTTTTTTTTTGCTGAGGATTGTTCTGGCTATTCTTGGATGTTTGTGTTTCCATGTGAATTCCTGTGTTGTCTTTTCTAGGTCTGAGAAGAATGTTGCTGGTAATTTGATGGGTATTGCATTGAATTTGTAGATTGCCTTAGGTAAGATGGACATCTTCACAATGTTGATTCTTCCAATCCATGAGCATGGGATATTTTTCTACTTGTTTGTGTCATCTTTGATTTCTTTGAGCAGTTTTTTGTAATTTTCATTGTAAAGGTCTTTCACATCTCTGGTTAGGAAGATGCCAAGGTATTTCATTTTTTTTGTGACTTTTGTGAATGGAATTGTGTTTTTTATTTGGGTTTCTGTTTGTTTATTATTGGTGTAGAGAAATGCGATTGTCTTTTGTACATTTATTTTGTATCCTGAGCTATGCCAAAGGCCTTTATCAGTGTAAGGAGGTTTTTGATAGATTCTCTTGGGTTTTCAAGGTACACAATCATATCAACTGCAAAGAGAGATAACTTGACTTTCTCCTTTCCTGTTTGGATACCCCTGATTGCCTCCTCTTCTCTGATTGCTCGAGCCAGGACTTCCAATACTATGTTGAACAGGAGGGGTGAGAGTCGGCATCCTTGTCTTGTTCCAGTTTTCAGGGGAATTGATTCCAATTTTTGTCCATTTAGGAGTATGCTGGCTGTGGGTTTCTCATAGATGGCTTTTACTATTTTGAGGTATGTTCCCCGTATGCCTAGATGTTCAAGGGTTTTTATCAAGAAGGGGTTCTGGATTTTATCAAAAGCTTTTTCTGCATCTAATGATATGATCATGTGGTTTTTGTTTTGACATCTGTTGATGTATTTAATTACATTTATGGTTTTAAAAATGTTGAACCAGCCTTGCATCCCAGGGATGAAGCCTACTTGGTCATGATGGATGATTTTTGAGATGTATTGCTGAATTTGTTTTGCTAGGATCTTGCTGAGAATTTTAGCATCTATGTTCATCGAAGATATTGGCCTGTAGTTCTCTTTCTTTGTTGGATCTTTACCTGGCTTGGGTATCAATGTGATGTTGGCTTCGTAAAATGACTTGGGGAGAGTTCCATCTTTTTCAATAACCTGGAATACCTTCAGTAGGACTGGTATCATCTCCTCCTTAAATGTCTTGTAGAATTCTGCTGGAAAGCCATCTGGACCAGGGCTTTTTTTTGTAGGAAGTTTTCTTATTGTGTAGTCGATTTCCTTGATTGTTATTGGTCTATTTAGGGTCTCAATTTCTTCTTGTTCCAATCTAGGTAGGTTGTGTGATGTCAGAAAGTCCTCCATTTCCTTAAGATTTTCAAGTTTGTTCCATACTAGTGTACGTAGTCGTCTCTAATGATCTTTGTATTTCTTCAGGGTCAGATGTGACTTCGTCTTTTGTGTTTCTGATTGTGCTTATTTGGTTTTTTTCTCGTTTTTTCTTGGTCAGTCTAGCTAGAGGACCTCTTGTTTATCTTTTTGAAGAACCAGCTTTTAGTTTCATTGATTTTTCGTATTATCTTTTTTGTCTTCTATGTCTTGGATCTGGGCTTTTATTTTGGTGATCTCGATTCTTCTGCTAAAATTAGGGTTTTTGTGGTCTTGCTTTTCCAGCTTCTTTAGGTGGCTTGTTAGGTTGTGAATTTCTGTTCCTTGCATTTTCTTCATGTGTGCTTGTAGGGATATAAATTCCCCTCTTACTACAGCTTTCAAGGCATCCCAGAGGTTTTGGTAAGATGTTTCTTCATTTTAATTTGTTTCCAGGTATCTTTTGATCTCTGTTTTGGTTTCATCATTGACCCAGGAGTTGTTTACCATCATGCTATTTAGTTTCCATGTCTTTGTGGGTTTTGGGGGGACTTTGTTGGTGTCAATGTTTATTTTTATTCTACTGTGGTCCAAGAAGGTGCATGATAGAATTTCGGTCCTTTTAAATTTGCTTATACTTGATTTATGGCCAATTACATGGTCGATCTTAGAATATGTTCCATGAGGTGATGAGTAGAATGTGTTTTCTGTAGTCTTTGGATGGAGTGTTCTGTAGATATCAATTAAGTTCATTTGGTCCAAAGTCACATTGAGGTTCCGGATCTCCTTGCTGATTTTTTGTCCTGATGATCTGTCTAGGGTTATGAGTGGGGTATTAAAGTCCCCAGTTATGATGGTGTTAGAATCAATATCTTTATTTAGTTTTCCTAGAAGTTGCTTTATGAAAGTTGGTGCACCTATGTTCGGTGCATCTATGTTTAGGGTAGATATTTCTTGTTGATGGATTGAGCCTTTTATCATTATGTTGTGGCCTTCTGTATCTTTTTTGATTTTTAATAGCTTGAAGGGTATTTTGTCTGAAATTAAGATCGCTACTCCTCCTTTCTTTTGTATTCCGTTCACCTGAAAGTTTGTTTCCCATCCTCTTCCTTTGATTCTGTGGGTGTCCTTTCTAATGAGGTGAGTCTCTTGAAGGCAATAGATTGTTGCCTGATGATATTTTATCCATTTTGCCATTCTATGTCTTTTCAGTGGTGCATTCAGTCCATTCACATTTAGGCTAATAATTGAAATGCAAGAGTTGATCCCCGTCATAAGGTTCTTACCGAGTTGTTCCTGTTTGTTTGTTGTCTTTCTTTGGGTTCTGGAGTTGGCTCATGTGTGTTTTTAATCTTTTGCCTGTACTCTTGTGAAGAATGTGGTTGTTCTTTTTTCTTTTTCTTCTGTGTTCAGTACGTTCTTAAGTGTTTCTTATAGAGGTGGTCTGGTGGCAATGTAGGTTCTTAGGGATTGGATATCTGGAAAAGATTTCAATTCTCTCTCACAAATGAAGCTTAGTTTGGCTGGGTAGGTTATTCTTGGTTGAAATTGTTTCTCTTTTAGAACTTTGAAGATAGGGCTCCAGGCCCTCCTAGCCAGAAGGGTTTCTGTGGATAAATCTGCTGCTATTCTAATTGGTCTTCCCTGGTAGGTAGTCTGACCTTTTTCCCTTGCTGCCTTTAGGATTTTTTCTTTTATAGCTACTTTGTTTAGGTGAATTATTATGTGTCTGGGAGTTGGTCTTCTTATTTGTCGTCTTGCAGGGGTTCTCTGAATCTCTTGTGTTTGAATTTTTTCATCCTTGATGAGATGAGGGAAGTTTTCTTGAATGATTTCATGAAATGTTTGTTCCAGTGTGGCTTCTGTTTCTCTCTCTGCCTCAGAAAGTCCAATTACTCTTAGGTTTGGTCTCTTGAAGTGATCATTCATCTCTTGCAGGTTTTGGTCTGTCTTTTTGAGCTTCTTTTCTATGCTTTTGACAGTTGGGTTAGTTCTGTGTTTTGGTCTTCGAGCTCTGAGATTCTTTCTTAGGCTTGGCTGATTCTGCTTTCCATGCTTATTAGTCTGTTATTCATTTCCATCACAGTATTCTTTACTGCTGTCATTTCTGACATCAGCTCCTTCCTATTTTCCTCTTGTCTCTCCTCAATTTTTTAAATTCTCTCCATTAATGTCTTGATGTCTTCATTTGGTGCATGTGACCAGTCATTCTGGGGCTCTTCATTGTTTGTGTTCCAGAATCTGTTTTCTCAGTGTCTGATTTCCCAGGGGTCTGTGTGAGAACTATATTCTTCTTTTGGTTTTTCTTCATTTGTGTGGTGTTTCCCCCTCCCTACTTTTTCCTTCCCTCCACATCACCATCTTCTTTAATTCTGTTATTCGGGGGTAAAGGGATTGGTTTTACTTCTGTTTGTTCAATCTCCTATTCTTTATGTATGCCCTCTTACTTTGTTCAGTTCTGGAGTTGCACTGTAGGTTGGGGGCAGTGCTTTCTGCAGTTTTGAGATTTACTTAAGGCAGGAGCTGTGATTCAAAATCTATCTGCAGGTCCTGGTATTCGCTGACAGGTGTGTGGATAATCTGGAACCCAGTTCCCACTGCCTTGGAATCTGTCCATGTAGTGGGGCTGTAGGTTTACTCCCTGAAATAAAATGTGGTTAGCAGAAGGAAGAGAATGGAGTAGACAGTGGGTTGAAGAGGGAGGTGGAGAGATAGAGGAGTAAGGGGGGAAACAAACGTGTGCCAACAAATGGAGAGAGAGACCTATACTGAAACAGATAAAAACAATACACCACAGCTACTGGTGAACCAATTCCCATACAAAAAATAAATAAAACATATAGTGATGCTAACATACAAGCTAAGCAACCACCTTATTGGTGTACTTTTCCTCTATACAATGATATGGTTTACAGAGAGAAAAAAAGAGAAGAAAAGGAAGAGGGAAAAAAAGGAACAATACAGTAGGAATAGAATTAAGTCATTAAACTAACAGAATCAATGAAGCACACTCTGAGACTTTTTGTTTAAGTCCATGTCCTTTCAGGTTCTGATTTCTAGCTTTCTTTTCAAGCAGGTAAATTTATTTGCAGTTAGGGTCAGTTGCCCCTGGTCTGCTGTGATGGACAGTTTAGATCACTCTTCGTTCACCACTCTGGCCTATGTCCTTTTCAAGCTTGTTTCTCCCGTTTTGGTGTTGTTACCTTGAATCACCAGCAGGTGGTGCTATCTCAGCTGCTCGCCCCAGAGGGGGTGGGACCAGATGGGAACCACAGAGACTGGAGATGGATGCCTGCCTCAGGGCACAGGCAGGGGACTCACGGAGGGCAGGACGTCTCAGTCGTGGGAGAGGTGGCAGCTATCCCAGCAGATCTTTCTGAAGGGGCTTCAAGGACTGAAGTCGTGGATCGCCTCTGGCCCGGGTGGTGCGATGTGCTACCGGTGGCGGCTGTGGTGGCTGTGGCGGCTGTGGCAGTGACGGCAGCGGTGGCGTCTGTGCTGTGGTGGGTGTCCAGTCCGCTGCGATGTCCCAATGGTGAAAACGGCCGAGTTCCATATGAAGAGCAGGCTGCGATTTTGGGGTCCGCAGCCCCTGGGGTGCGAGCCAGAGACCCACTGCAGTTATTTGTTTTCTTGCTATAAAGTTGTAGGGGCTCCTTAAATATTTTGAATATTAACTTTTTAATTATATATATGGTTTGCAATTTTTTTCATTCCTTAGATTGCCTTTTCATTTTGTTTCCTTTCTTACCCAGATGCATTTTAGTTTGATGTAATCACACTTGTCATTTTTGTTTTTGTTGCTGTGCTTTCAGTATTATAACCAAAATCTCATTGCTAAGACAGTGTCAAGGAGTTCTTTTCTAGTAGTTTATCAATTCCAGGCTTTATATTTAAGTCTTTATCCATTTTAAGTTGGTTTTTGTGTATTGCATAAAATATGGGTTCAATTTTATTATTTTGCATGTGAATATCCAGTTTTCCCAGCACCATTTGTTGAAGAGATTATCCTTTCCTCATTTCTATTCTGGGTGCTAATTATAGAGATTAGTTGGTTTTATATAAGTTTATTTCTGGGCTCTCTATTCTATTCCATTGGCCTATGTGTGTTTTATGCTGGTGTCATACTGTTTTGATTACAATATATTTTGCAATATAACTTAAAATCAGGAAGTATGATGCTTCCAGATTTGTCCTTCTTGCTCAAAATTGCTTTGGTTATTTGGTGACTTTTTTGAGTTCATGTGATTTAATTTTTTAAAAATTTTCTGTAAAAAATGCCACTGAGACTTTGATAAATATTGCAGTGAATATATAGATCAGTTTGGGTAGCACAAACATTACAATAACATTAATTCTTCCATCATTGAACACAAAATATATTATATTTTCCATTTATTTGTGTCTTCAATTTCTTTCGTCAGTTTCTTAAAGTTTTCAATATCCAGATCTTTCACCTTTTTGTTTAAATTTATTTTTAAGTATTTTGGTTTTTTTTTTGAGTTGGAGTCTCACTCTGTCACCCAGACTGGAGTGCAGTGGCCGCTTCCGGCCACTGCAACCTCGACCTGCTGGGCTCCAGCGATCCTTCCGCCTCAGCCTTCCAAGTAGCCGGAATTACAGGCATGCGCTACCACCCCCGGCTGATTTTTTTTTTTTTTTTTTTTTTTATTGTAGAGATGAAGTCTCGCTGCCCAGGTTTTTTGTAGTTTTTGTAAGTGAGTTTTTTGTTGTTGGTTTTTGTATAGCTCGTTGTAGTGAACAGAGACTCAACTGATTTTGTATGTTAATTTTGTATTCTGTAACTTTACTGAATTTTTTTATTAGTTCTCACAGACTTTGGTAGAGATTTTAGGGTTTTCTATATGTAAGATTATGCTTTCTGCAAATAGGAACAATTGGACTTTCTCCTTTCCAATTTGGATTCCTCTTCTTTCTCTTGTCTAACTGATCTGGCTAGGATTTCCAGTACTATATTGGATAGAAGTGACAAGAGTGGGCTTCCTTGTTTTGTTCTTGATCTTTGAGAACAGGCTTTTAACTTTTCTTCATTGAATATGACATTAGCTGTGGGTTTGTCATATATAGGATTTATTATGTTGAGGTACATTCCATCAATACCAAACATGTTGAGTGTTTTTATCAAGAGAGTGTGTTGAATTTTATCAAATGCTTTTTATTCAATAATTGAGATGATAATATGTTTTTTGTCTTTCATTCTATTAATGCAGTGCATTTCTTTTTGTAGATTTGTATGTTGAAACATTCTTGTATCCCTGGAATAAATCTCAATTTTTCATGGCCCATGGCCCTTTTAATGAATTACCATGGGTTTCTAGTATGTTGTTGAGACTTTTAAAATTATATTCATCAGGAATATTGGCCTGTAATTTTCCTTATTGTAGTGTCCTTGCCTAGTTTGGGTATCAGGGTAATTCAGGCCAAATAAAATTAGTTTGAAAGAGTTCTCTCCTCTTCAGGTACACTGAGAGAAATCAGTATTCTTTTTTTAAATAGTTGGTAGAATTCAACAGTAAAGTTATCAGGTCTTAGGCTTTTTTTTCTTCTTTCTTTTTTTTTTTTTGAGTTGTAGTCTCACTCTGTAGCTCAGACTGGAGTGCAGTGGCCGCTCCTGACCACCGCAGTCTTGACCTGCTGGGCTACACGATCCTTCTGCCTCAGCCTTCCAAGTAGCTGGAACTACAGGCATGCGCTACCACGCCTGGATAATTTTTTAATTTATTGTAGAGATGAAGTCTTGCCAAGTTGGCCAGGTGGGTCTCGAACCCTCGAGCTCAGGCAATCCACTCACCTCGGCCTCCCAAAGCATGGGATTACAGGCTGAGCCACTGAGCCCAGTTGGCTTTTTTTTCAATAGGAGATGATTAATTAATTATTCAGTCTTCTTACTCATTTTTAATCTGTTCGGCTTTTTAATGTTTTCATTATTCAGTCTTGGTAACTTGTATTTCTAGGAATTTATCTATTTCTTCTAAATTATCCAATCTACTGACCTATAAGAGTTCATAGATTTCTGTGTTCTTTGTATTTCTATATCTCTGTTTTCAGTGGTAATATCTCTTCTTTCATTTATAATTTTATTTATTTGAGTTTTCTTTTTTTTTAGTTAATCTAGGTAAGGCTTTTTCAACTTTGTTTAATTTTTTAACTTTTAGTTTTATTTATCTTTTCTATGGTTTTTCTAATATCTGTTTTATTTATTTCTACTCTAATCTTTATATAGCTTTCCTTCTGCTAATTTGGGACTTCATTTGTCCTTCTTTTTCTCGTGTATTGAAATATAAAGTTATGTTGTTTGTTGTCTGATTTTTTTCTTAAAGACATTAATCACTCTATATTTCCCTCTCAGGACTGCTTTTGCTGTGTCTTATATTTTTGGGCATATTATATTTTAATTTCTGTTTGTCTCAAGATTGTATTTTTAATTTCTCTTTTGAGTTGTTTTTGACCTGTTGGTTGTTTAAGAGTGTGTTACTTAATTTTGATGTATTTGTCAATTTTTCAATTTTGCTCCCGCTATTGATTTCTGGTTTCTTACCATTGTTGACTAAAAAGATACTTGATATAAACCAATCTTTCTAAATTTGTTGGGGAATGTTTCATGAGCACTTGAGAAAAATGTGTATTTTATTGCTATTGGATGGAATGATCTATGTATGTCTGTTAGATCTATTTGGTCTACTGTTTTCTTATTGATTTTCTGTCAGGATAATCTGTCCATTGCCAAAATTTAGGTATTGAAGTTCCTACCATTATTGTATCACCGTTTATTTCTCCTTTCACATTTACAAATATTTGCATTGTAAAGTTAGGTGATCCAGTCTTCGGTGCATATATACTTATAACTGTTATATCATGCTGATGAATTATCTTCTTTGTGATGTAATGAACTTTTTTGTCTCTTGTGACAATTTTTACTTAAAGACTATTTGTCTGATATAAGGATAGTTATTCCTTCTCTCTTTTAGTTGTGTGGAATCTTTTCCATCTCTTTCAGTCTATATGTGTCATTAAAACTAAAAGGAGTCTTGAAGGCAGCATATATATTTAAAATTCATAGCCTTTCCCTGACTTTTGTTTGGAGAATTTAATTTATTTGAATTTAAAGTAATTATTGACAGGTAAAGACTTAATATTGCCATCTTATTGTTTTCAGATTGTGCTGTAGTTCCTTTGTTTCTTTCTTTCTCTCTTGCTATCTTCCTTTATAATTAGATAATTTTCTGTAGTGGTATGCTATGATTCCTTTCTCATTACATTTTGTGTATCTACTACAAGATTGTTTTTTGTCAGGGAAAGGAGCATACCATGAGTCTTGCATAAAACACATTTATAACAGCTTATTTTAACCTAATAACAACTAACTTTTTTGTACACACAACTATAATTTCTTTTCCCTTATATGTTATTTTATTGATAGCATAATTTGCATCTTTTGTAGAGTATGTATTCATTAACATACTCTATTTTTAGACTTTTATCTTTTAACTTTTATACCAGTGTTAAAAAGTTATTTACATGCCACCATTATAGTATTAATCTGAGTATAACTATACACTTACCTTTACCCATGAGTTCTATAATTTCATATGTTTTCATATTACTAATTAGCCTCCTTTAGCTTCAACTTGAAAAACTCCCATAGCATTTCATGTAAGGAAGGCCAGTGGTGATGAAGTTTCTCAGAATTTGTTTTTCTGGGAAAATCACTATCTCATTTCTGAAGGACAGCTTTGCTGGAGTCCATCTCCAGTGGGTCAGGGTTTCCTGAAAGAGGGACGGCATTGGTGCAGGAGAAAAAACTTGGACACTGACTCTGCTGCAAGCAGGACAAATGCTGATTTATTGTCTTTTCCAACTCCTTTTATACCCTACATTTTTTTTGTTTCCATGGCAATCAGTTACAATTTAATGGACTGGACAGGCAATGTATCTTTGTTCATCCTGTTTTGATCTTAAAAGATTATCTTCCTAAACATTAACTAAATTTTATAAACTGCTAACATTTTTAAATGATTATTGTTTCTTAATATCCATACAAAACTTACTTATTCCTATAACTATTACATTATAAATCACTACCAAGTTCTAAGTGCTATAATTGTCACATAGATTAGCAAGTCACACCTGTGACCTTCACACAGCAATTTGCAACTTGCTGGGGTAAAACAACATTCTCAAGGTTTCTTAGCCGCAAGTTGGCCTGACTAGTTTTCCCTAATTTCACACCTGTTGTTTACAATCTGTGTCAATTATCCCCTGCCAGGGAGACTGGTCTTTCATGTTTGTAAAACAAAGGGTCTTCAGGGCTCAAGTCATCTTAGTCACAATCCTTAATCAGAATTACAAGCCTCCTTAACGAAGGGAGGTAAAGGCAACAGTGCTCTAATATTTATGTGATTGTTAATTTTTTAAGCATAACACACCACATGTAGAAATTAAGAAATTAAGTATTTAATGTAATTTTTGCATTGGCACTCTTCCTAAAAATACAAACTGTAGCTTCTCAAATTTCTCCAATTAGTTGCCAATCAGAAGAAATAAAATCTTATAAGTGATTATCTACCCACACATGATATTTAACATCTCTATTGATAATTTCCTGGCAAGATCAGTGAGTTCCCTGACAAACATTAAATCGACCACTTTCTGATTTTTTATAATTTTCCCAACTACAATGTTTAATCAGGTGATTATTTGGTTTAATACCAGGAGGCCAGGGACGTGGAAACCGAGGGAGGAGTTCAAATGAAGGGAAGGTAATTTACATGAATTTCCCTCTTGCCTTTTTGCAAGGGGTAGTGGAGGTGTGAGTGGAATTTTGCTTTCCAGCCTAAGACTGTACAGAACTTTTTGGCTGCACTAATAACAAAAGTAGAGAAGCAAGGGTCTCAGCCGCCCAGGTTTGCGTTGTGACCTGGGGTTCTCAGCCCCCTGGACTTTGTCAGCAGGCAGGCCTCCCTGGCTGGCTCCCAACACAGCTTTTTTTTTTTTTTTTCATTCAGTACTTTGAATATACAATCCTATTGTCTCCTAGGCCCATAAAGTTTCTGCTGCAAAATCCTCTGATAATCTCTTGAGGGTTCCTTTGTATGTGACAATTTGTTTTTCTCTTTCTGCATTCAAAGTTCTTTGTTATTGACTTTTAATAGTATTATTATAATATGTGTCCTGGTGAAGACATTTTATATTTACTTTATTTGGAATCCTTTGGGCTTCAGTAATCTGGTGTTTATTTCTCTCCCATATTGGAAAGACTTCTTTCTTTCTCTCTTTCATTCTTTCTTTCTCTCTTGCTATCTTCCTTTATAATTAGATAATTTTCTGTAGTGGTATGCTATGATTCCTTTCTCATTAATTTTGTGTGTCTACTACAAGATTTTTTTGTGTGGGGGGGGAGGAGCTTTCTTTCTTTCTTTCTTTCTTTCTTTCTTTCTTTCTCTTCCTTCCTTCCTTCCTTCCTTCCTTCCTTCCTTCCTTCCTTCCTTCCTTCCCTTTCCTTCTTTTGACACAGAATCTTGCTCTGTCACTCATACTAGACAGCAATGGTACAATTATGGTTCAATGCAGCCTCAAACTTCTGGGTTCAAACAATTCTTCTGCCTCAGCTTCCTGAATAGCTAGAACTATAAGACTGCATCACTATGCCTAGCTAATGATTATTTTATTTGTTTGTTTGTATGTATGTTTGCTTGTTTGTTTAGTCTACTATGTTGCCCAGCCTGGTCTTGAACTCCTGGCCTCAAACAATACTCCCACCTTGGCCTCATGAAGTACTGAGATAAACCACAGTGCCCAGCCATTATTTCTTCAAATAGACTTTATACCCATTCCTCTTTCTCTGTTCCTTATGAGGTTCCATAATGCATCTAATAGTTTGTTGATGGTGTTCCATAAGTGTATAGGTTTTCTTCATGCTTTTTAATTTTTTTTTCTTTTTACTTGTGACTGGATAACTTTAAATACTCTTTCTTTGAATTCACTGATTCTTCTGCTTAATGGAATCTGCTATTGAAGTCTACTGTTGCATTTTTTCATTTTATTCATTGTATTATTCTCCAGGATTATATCTTGTCCTTTTTTATAATTTCTATCTCCGTTGAACTTCTAAATATGTTCATGTATTGTTTGCCTGATTTTATTTAATTGCCTATTTGTATTCTGTTGTATTTCACCAAGTTTTTTAAAAAAATTATTTTGAATTCTTTGTCAATGGGTTCATAGATCTCCATTTTCTAGGGGTCAGCCATGGGTGCTTTATTTTGTTCCTTTGGTGGTGTCATGTTGTATTGATTCCTTGTGTTCCTTGAAGACTTATGCTTCTGTCTTCCCACTCAAAGAAACAGTCACCTCCTTTAGTCTTTACTGACTTTCATTGAGAACTAAAGACCTTTACCAGTCAGCCTAGATACAAGCTTTAGGAATCCTTCAGATTTTTTTCTGTATGGAGATCCACACACTCTATTCCACTTGTTCTCTCTTGAAGTAAGGTAATCTTTGGAGTTTTTACCTTCTCTTGATTGTGCAAAGCCAGGCCTGGTGCTGAGGGCTGCTTGTTTATTTTCCTTAAGGCACTGTGTTCAACATTTTGTGACTCATCCAAATCCTGCAGAATCAAGGCAGCTGCTGATATACATTTGCTGTCTGTGGGGACTTGCACTTGCTGTCTTTCAAAGGTTCATATGTTCTGTCTGTAGGTGAGCACAGGGTGTCATCTGTAGTGGACAGCAGGTCTCTGGCCATTGGAGTAGAAGGGCATGAGATCTTGGGAACATATGTCAGTTAGTTGGAGGTATTCTCAGGTGAGGTGCCCCACAGGGGCTGTGGGCAGAGATCCTAGTGGAAACCAGTAGGGCTTGTGGCCAGTTTTTGAGATACACGTGCAAACTTCTATATTTCCTACCCCTTTTTCCTGCTTCAAATTTTCCCCACATGATTCAGTTTTGCTAAACTTTCATTGTTCTCTGAAGTGAGACAGAAGTGTGTCTTGTGGAAAGTTGGGTGCTCTCTTTGCTCTCAATTTTCCATATATAGAGAAATTGTAGACTCAGGGATAGTCAAGTCATGAGTCACCATATCTTGCCAGGTTATAAAAAATACGTGAAAAATCAACAATAATCATTTAATAGCAGGAACTACAAACTCTACATTCAAGTTAAATGCATCTTTCATGGGTCTTGCTTGGCAGTGAGCTGTGCTATCTTGTGGAGAAGTGATGCAGGTAAAATAAAAATGTTTATCTTACACTCTTCAAACAGCTATTCTTGGATTTCTGTTGTTGCTGTTCCACTGTAGGGGTGGGATTTTTTGGTTGAACTTCTGAACTCCCTTAGGGTTGTCAAAATTGGTGTTTCTATGGAGAGTTGAGGGACATTCTATTTTGCAGTGTTGCTGATATCACTCAAACAAGATAATTTTGTGTATTAATAGTTAATTCTTATGTAGCTCTTATATATGCCAGACATAGTTATAAATATTTTTTCTATATTAACTCACTTAAGCATCACAATAAACTTATGTGGCAAATATTATATATATTTACAAAGATAGGAAACTTAAATACAAAATATTCATGTAACCTTCCTAATTTAGATAAAGAAGAAGCTTGGGAGCCAGAATTCGTACTTAGAGTGTCTGGCATTCTAATCCACACCGTTATCCACCATGCTATGTGCTACAATATGAGAAAAATCAGATGAATTATAAAACAGATAATGATTTTGTGCAAAAAAAACAAAGCCTTGATGCAGATGGTGACACACTTGAGTTGATAGTTTTATAGCATATGAGAACAAATCAACATATAACTATTCCTTCAGCTTTTGAGTTTGCTGATGTAGTCCTAAGTCTAGACTTTTACTTATGACCCTGTAGAGAACTAACCTACTTATTTATATAAATTTCTGAAAGAAGAACTTTCCAGAGAGAAGAAGCAAGTAGAAAGCATTCAGATGGGAAAAACTTAAACCTATTTTAATGAAAAGGTGCCTAGTTTGGGGAGTAGAGAGGATAGGGCAGGGACCATATCATGTAGAACCATACTTCGGAGGGAGATTTTATTCTAAGGGTAAGGCAGTAATGCTGGAAAAATGTAATCAGATTAGTGGCTGCTATATGTTTTCCCAGACAACTTCAACAGCCTCCTAAGTAATCACACTTCTTCCATCTTGTTGCCTTATAATGGAAGAAGTGTGATTACTTAGGAGGCTGTTGAAGTTGTCTGGGAAAACATCATAATGAATTAACCAATTGGTGGTGATTGTGGAAATAGTGAAATTTGTCACAGTGAGGAGATGTTTTTGAAAGGGTGGTGATAGGATTTAATGAATGTAATAGATGAGAAAATAGCATGATCAGGAACAGACTCTGGTGTTTTAGGTCAGAGAATCAGAGTGAATGGTGGTGGCATTTACTGAACTGGGAAAGATTTGGGGAGATGTCACAGTGGGGGAGAAACTAATTTTGTTTAGTCAATCTTAGGTTTCAGATACTCAAGTGGAAGTGTCAGAGACATTTCTATTTGTTTTGTTTAAAACAAAACACATTTAGACAGGAAAATTGGAAGTCATCAACAGATTTATGTTATTTAATGACATTGGATGAGATAATGTAACATAGAGGGAGGAATTGCCATCAGAAAAGGAAAGAAACAAGGCCTAACCTAAAATGTATCTAAAAAAGGGAAATAGTAAACCACAAAATGCAATCAAGAAAGAATAACCAGAGAATAAGAAAACCATAAGATTGTGGAATAGTGGAAAACTAGAGAATTCATTTCAAGAAGGGTGTGTTTAACCTATGTCAAATGTTGCTTGAGACCGCAATAAATGAGTACTTGTAACTGTTCTTTGGATTTTGACCACAAACAGATGTAACAGGAAGAAATTTGATTCCATGTTACTTCAGTGATTATCGCTCTGTATGCTAATTAAATTTTAGATAAAGTATCTTAAGGAACACTTAAAGTAATGATACTTAAAGTGTGGTCCCCAGTCCAGAAGTATTAGTATCACCTAGAAATTTACTGTAAATGCATATATTTGACCCCACCCAAGATCTACTGAATCAGATTGGTCATGTGATCCAGCTGTGTTTTAGCCAGTTCTCCAGGTGATTCTGATACAGATTCACCTGGGGCAGTGGTATGCTTGAGTGACTTAGTACAGAGTCTAAGGGATCAGATTGTATACTTCTATTCCCAACTCCTTGCTACCAATGACTTGAAATTGCCCATGGTGGGAGTATATACAACAGACAAATCTGAAATCCCAAAACTACAAAACAGACTCTCTCCACCTCCACTGTCACCTTCTTTCTTCCAGATAACCTCTTGTTATACATTTACCAACACACTACTGCTGGTAAATTCAGTAGTTCTAAGATGGATCCTGTGAATTTGCTTCATTAGCAAGATTTGGGGTGATGCTAATGCTTCTGGTCAGGGTCCCACACGTTGAAAATTATCAAAACTATATTTGTTTTATGCTGCAACGCTTCTCAAATGTTATTTCCTTCCTCTCTTATACATTTCTTAATTTCATGATCCTGAAATTTCTCTTTCAATTTTCTTTCTTTTTCATCCTCTATGATTAGTGAATTCAGAAGTCACAACTACTCTGTTACCAATACTGTTACTTTAATGTAGATCCTCATTACTTCTGGCCTCTCCTATTACAATAGCTTATTCCATGACAATCTCCTTTAACATAATTACCCTGTGCAGACTCTTCGGTGTTTCCTTCTTCTTTCCTTCAAAACTTGACATAAAGTCATCCAGTGGTTGCTATTGCTTTCTCCATCAATGCCAATCTCCTTAAATGTATTAAAACCCAGCATGAATTATGAGGTATTTCTGCCCCGCACCAACATATATCTAATCCTTCATCTTTTGAGTTTGCTGACTTATTCCTATGTTTAGACGTTTGCTTAGAAACCTGTAGAGAACTGGACTACATTTATTTAATACCATCTCTTTTGCTCCTCCATATATATTCTATCTGTCCTATACATTCCAACACGATTTATTTTATAGATATGATCTCCAATTTTATTTTTGTGGCCAAGATTAAAAAATGGAGACTGGAAGTTAGTATAATTAGGTAAAATTGCAGCAGGCTAACACAAAGGGTTTCAGTAAGGAGTTAAATTTTATCCTGAAGGAGATTCTATACTTACTTATATTCTTTTCAAATTGTTTGAAGAAAAGATCTAACATTTATTGAACTTATTGTCTCCTAATCACTGTGATAAACTTTTTTTTCTATTTGTAATTTCACAACAGCTCTGTGAAAAGATGTTGTATGAGTCCCTTGAAAATCTAAACACCTAATTTATTAGATTTGTGGTTAACATAAATTTAGGAGAAAAAGCTAATGTTACAGATGGTTGAGTCATGAATCACCATATCGTGCCAAGCTAGTAAAATGAGTCAAAAATCAACAAGAAACATTTAGCAGCAATAGCTATATATCTACATTCAAATTAAATCCATCTTTCATATTTATAACTTCTTACAAATTTGCTTGACTGTAGTTTATGAGAGAGGTCAAATAAAACCCCTCAAAGCTCAATATTAGGGGATATGAATACTAATAAAACTAACATACTCTTATTCTGCAACCATAGAAATACAGTATTCAAACTAAGAAAAAAAAAACTTCTGTGTATTCTTACTAGCCAATGTTTGATTTGGTGTAGTCTTTCATTTCTGGTTATTATGTTTAAGAGGGTTTCAATAAAGTATAGAGCATAAAATGATGAATACCAGTATGGTACCATTATCATACTTGACAAGATAAAAAAAGAATACTATGTGGGAATATTACTGCTGCTACATTGAAATTTTGCCACATGGAAGGTTTGGAACAGCTGAGAGCTGAAGATGGGCAGATAGCTGGAAATTAAAGAGGGGTAGATCAATGTAAAGGGAAACTTTCCTAGAGTCAGAGCAGCCCAACTGTGGAATGGACCACTTTTAGAAATGGTAATGTTTCATTGGATGTGATCAAGCAAAGCATTTTCCTTCTATAATGATTCTGGGGTTTTATTTTTTCTTTCCCACTGCCTTCAGGCTACTCTTATTCAAAATGATCTCATCTCCTTTTGAGAAGATAGTATATGCTCTAATAGACTACACTTAATAATTAAAGTACTTACTTGCTCTTCTTTCCATATGCATTGATAGTATTCCCCAACAACCCTCATCCCACTGAAAGTTCCCAAGTGAAAGAAAATACCACTCAGCACTGTTCTGAACACATAGCTGGAGTTCAATAAACACTTGTTGACCGATCAGTAATTTTCCAACCTGCTGAGGCTGCTCTCTTTTGCAAGGGCAATTATAACTACTTCTAGACGCTAACTCAAGTTCCTTAAATGATATAGATGATGTTCTGTTCTCTCCCACTTCAACAGCAATCACACTATAGTAACCACTGTCAGCAAAATAGGAAAAAAAAATGTTGTTTTGATTTTCTTAATAAGAGGAGATGGAAATAATTCTTATTTAAAAACCACTCCTACTCAGTAAATCGTATTAACTTGTACTCTATATGAAGAACTAAGTCCCAGTGTTTGTAGCTTCCACAAACAAGTGCATCAGATATATTAGCAATGCCATCTCTTTTTTTAATTTTAAGCATACTTCATTATTTTTAAGATGTGTATAATTTATTAGTACATATATAAGCCATTTTTATGCTTTCTCTATTAATCAAATGCACCATCAATTAATGGTATATTTTATGGTCTTTCTATTCCTTAATACAGTTTTCTTCTTGCTCTTTACAACTACTGCATACTATTTTTTCCTTCTAGAAACATGGCAAACTACAATTTTAAAAACTATCTTTACATGTAACATGACTATGTTAAAAATAAATACTGTAGCACTTTTAATAAATGAAATGGGTCTCACTGAAGCAAATATAAGACTGGCTTTCTGATTCATTTTTCTTATTCCTGTATATTTTCCTCATTTACTTTTAAAAATATTTTAGCAGATTAAGATGCAGATTTGCATTCAGATGGATATATGTCACTATTGTTATAATCTTTGATAAATGATAACATAATCTAGATTTTATTTTTGTCTCAAAATAAAATATGTAACATGTCATTTGCTGGTATCCTGTTGTCTTATATGGGTGATTTTATATTTCATATATGTCAAAGCTGGAATGAAGCAGTGGGCCTCTAGTCAGAAAATGGGTGGTTTAGTCTTTCTTTTTCACTAATTAATGACATGGTTTTAAACAAGTCACTTGAATCTTAAACTCTTTGGTTCTTCACTCCCTCCTTTGTAAGTGGGTTTATTTGAACTAGACATCTATTTCTTCTAGGTCTGTTTCAGGAAGTCTTTAACCTGGTTAAAGTTTGTACCAGTAAACCATTTTAAGCAAATAACAAGTATTTTACATTATGATTTGATTGACACTATATCCTTCAATTAGGAGTTCACAAACTTCAATATTATTTTAGATATGTTTTATGCCACTAAAGATTTTTTTTCCAAAAAATATTACTCCTTTTTATTTTTTTTTACTCCTTAAGAAGTCAGTAATTTATTGTATTCTACTCTTTTTAAAAAAAATAAAGAACATAGTTAAGATAGCATTTATTATGGAAATAATCACAAAAGCAATTCATTTATCTCAGTACACTGAGCTGACTTGTGTTATTCCCATTGAAATGTGTGGGATGTTCCTTCCTTTAATCTGATTAACACCATTTTTTCTTTAAGTGTTCTTATTAAGGGCAAAAGCAATGGAAACAAATGATGAGTCAAAGCATGTTAAATCATCTGTTTTAGAATGGATTAAACAGCTGCCATTATTCCTATTAATATTAACACATCTCAACTTGTATGCCATTTCTTAATTAAAAGTACATTATCCCACTCTTGAAAATAGTGAAACAAAATTACTGCTTTTATCACTGACTGTTTAAACTCGGCCAAATATGTGTGCTAATTTCCTAACCCAAGACTACGGGAAGTCTCTGTTGATGTTGATACACAATGATATACAGAGCAGCAACCATAGATATTAACAATAACAGAGAAAATGTTAATGTAGAAGATACTACTGGTTTCTCTTATGTCCACTCTTCCCCCTTTACTCACTTTCATGGCATGGGGATAGAGACTGATTAACCCAAACCAACTCCCTTATTGGGCATGGATGTATTTTGTCAAAATCAGTGAAACAGAAGAATTTCATTAGACAACAGGGGAACTTCCCTCCTTTCTGCATCCTTTCCCCTCTCTTCCTCTGCTTCCACTCTCTTCCCCTTGGCCTCCTCTTCTCTTCTTTTTCTGTTTCTGAATGTGGTGTGACCAAAGATACTTATAAACCTAAGAGCTTCTGGCAGCATTCTTGCAACGAAAAAGGAAACCAACTTCAGGACAAAATGAAACTCAAAAAGCATAGTGCAGATTAAGGGGAAAGAAACATAAAACACATTGCTGAGCTGCCAGATTAGTCTTTATTTGAGAAACACAACAAGAATTTTTGTCACTTGAGTTAATAAATTTATTTAGTTGCTAATCCGTTTGAGTTGAATTTTTGGCTATTTGCAACCAAAATCATTTAAATTGATATTGCTGGCTTCAAACAAGTATCTTATTCATTTCTACTGTCCTCGCCTGCCCTGCCTCCGGGGCAATATCCTTATAACTTGGTATAATTTTAACACATTTTTGCCTTATTCATCCTTAGAAGTTCAACTCCCAATTTGTGCCTTTGATTACTAAGGATTTTATGCTTATAATATTTGATGCTCAAGAAATCCTTCTTTTATCCTCATCCAAATGTGTTTGTGCTCTTCACCTTCTTGCATGTCTCTAATTTTTGGATTATTAATGGAGTAATGAGATCATCAAATACACGAAATAAGGCTAATATGCTAATTAGTTAATCTTCAAATCCATACTCCCCAGTCAATCTGTAACTAAGAAATATACTAGGTGTTTTAGAAATTGTATTAACAGAAGTAATCGGGTCTATGGGTTTAGCTACTTGGCTTGTTTTTTTTTTTTTTTTAACTCATTCATATAGCAAAGATTTGTTCAAACCATTCTGTATAAGGTTGAGGATGATGCCACAAAGTCAAGATCCCTGCCCTAAAAAAGTCTATAGCTATTAGTAAAGGCTGGCAATAAACTGATATATAACATAGTATGTAAACTTCCATGGGCAGAATAATAGATGCAGAGTCAAAGGATGACCCAGACAAGGAAATTGGGAAGGCTTATGCAAATGGTTCACCAGATTATTAACTGCATGCCTACAAAGAACACATCTTATTCAACTTTATATCCCTTTTATTAAATTAGGACTCTTCAAATGACTTTTAACAAATGTATTTTGAATGAAAAAATGAAAACTCAAAGAAAACAATGAGTTTGCATATTGGTAACATTTACTGATTTTCCAATGCCAAGAAATAAATTTGTAGAAAAGTCATCATTTTAGGGATTTCTCTTCTTTTATAAAAATTTTTCCTACTACCAGAGCTGAAGAAAGTTTAAAATTCATTAACATTTACTGAATGATTACTGTCAATACCTGTAGTGCATTCTCATCAGTAATTAAGAAATTATATAACAGAAATGGAAATAATTTATCAAAATTACCTAGCTAGAGTGGTTTCACTTCCAGAAAGACAAAGTAGACATATTTTAAATATTATTTCTGCCATGTGCAACTAAACACCCCAGACATTATATATTAAAAAAATCTAGAAGACTCTGAAAGGAAGAAAGAAACCTGACAAGGTGAGGGTCCTTGAGTCACAAGAAATAGCAGAGTGTAAGACTCCTAGATTTTATTCTTACCACACTTGGAGGTGAAGAAGCCAACATCCCAGAAATACTAATATTCATAAACAAATTAAAAAAAAAAAACACTGCACATCCTACTTTCTTTAATCAAAAGACCAGAAGTGGGACATGTAAGCAACAAAGATAACTTTTAGCCAGTACCTACTCTATTCCATTAAAAACTTCTACTTCAGTTAACACACACACACACACACACACACACACACAACAAATGATGGCTCTACCCTATCCATGCCAGTAAAGACCTATTAGGGAGCCTAGACTTTCACTAATACCAGACTGTTACAAGATACTCTGACCCCCATGCCAGGTTGTGTCAGAGATGATTGAGTAGGGAGCCAGAGCTTTCATACCCACCCACCGGACAGTTATGAGATTTCCCCCTCCCTCTCACTGTCACAATGTCAGTAGAGACCATATGGAAAACTAGTATAAGAGGTACCTTTCCTTCTATCAATTAATGTGTTTTCAGAAGAGAAATGAAATGTTATTTGCCATCCAATGTTAATGACAACACCCCCCAACACATATTATCAGTGAAGTCATGCAAGAGAGCAGTAACAAGACAATCCTACCCCTTGCAGCAATGAAGGTAACAGTGGAGGCCTACTGGAGAGCTAGAATTCCTACCTACATCCATAAGTTATAAAAAGGCCCCTTCTTAGGTATCAGTGGAGGTCTGGAAGAGAACCTAGGCTGTTACCCTCACTTAACAATGGTGATGCAACCCTCTTCTTCTCCTGTCAAAGCAGTTTCAGAAAAATCCAATTAAAACAAAAATTTAGATATGATCCAGGGTCTCTTAACATAATCACCAAAATGTCTAGGTTTTATTTTTAAAAATCACTTGTCATATCAACAACCAGGAAGCTATCAAACTGAAGGAAAAACACCATGTTCAATTCATGACAGAGGTGTTTGAATTACCTGACAGGGATTTCAACAGCCACCATAAAAATGAAGGAACAATCATAAACACCCTTGAACAAATTTTTTTAAATATTGTATATTTCAAAATATCTAGAAGATATTTGGATTGTTTCCAACACAAAGAAAAGGTAGAGGTTTGAGGTGACAGATATTCTAATTTTCATATTTGATCATCATACATCGTATACTGGTATCCAATGATCACATGTACCCATTAAAGTGCACAACTTTTAGGTATCCATGCAAATTAAAAACAAAACTAACTAAATAAGGGGAATGATGTTGCCAAAGAAGAGTAAAAAAATTAAAATAGAATTCTGTGGCAAATAAATCAAAGAACCAAATAGAAATGTTAGAACTGAGAAATATAGCAATTTAAATAATAATTTTTAAAAACTCAATATATGGGCTCAATAGCTGAATGAAAGAAACAGAGGAAAGAATAAATCAAGTGAAAGATAAAACAAATAAAAATTACACAATCCCAGCAATATGGAGAAAATAGATGCAAAAAAACCACACAGCCTCAGGAATATATGGGACTATAACAAATGATCTAACATTTGTGCCTTGGAGTTCTAGGAAAATACAGAAAAGTAAGGATTAAAAAGTATTTGAAGAAATTATTGCTGAAAACTTCCCAAATTTGGCTAAAGCTCCCCCTCAATCTATAAATACAAAAACAAGACAAATTGCAAACATGATAAGCCCAAAGAAATTCACATCAAAATACAATCCAACTTCTGAAAACTAGAGACAAAGAAAAAAAGTATTTAAAGTGGCCAGAGAAAAATATCACGTCTATAGGGGAAAAACAATTTAAATGACACTGGATCTCGTGCAAAAAAAACTACAGAAGTTAGCAGAAAATGACAAATTTTTCAAGTGCTGAAAGAAGAGTGTCAACTCAGAATCCTACATCCAGTAAAAATGTCCTTCAGGATTTAAAGGGGAAATCCATACATTCTCAGATAAAAGGAAAAAAAAAAAAGAATTTGTCCGCAGCATACCTACATTAAAAAGAATTATTATCATGGGTAAAGTATCAACAGTACAAAAACTTATGATATTTACTCTTCAGCTGAAAAAACAATTGAAGGCCCTACTATGGATAAAAACAAAATGAAACAACCATAGTGGTAAAACAATAATTCCAAGTGTGGAGTGTTGTGCTGCAGAAAAGATAATCCTTTAGTATCCTGGTGGTAACAGTTGAAATCTTCACTTCAAATTGAATAGATAATAGTATTAAAATTCATACAATTATATTTTCATTTGTAATCTATTCATAATTGATGTCATATACTGCTCAATAAATACCACTGATCCTTCTGTAATGCTTTGAGGAAACTTATTTTGGAAATTAACTATGAAATATGTAACTTGTTAAATTAGATTTGTGACAGTGTAAACAAAAAAAATCTTTTTTGTTAACATATTAAAATAAGTCCTCATAAGGTTTTTTATTTGTTCTCCCTATCATCTGTCATCTATCCATCCATATCTATCTATCATCTATCCTACCCATCTGTCTGTCTATCTATCTATCTAGATCTATCTATCTATCTATCTATCTATCTATCTATCTATCTATCTATCTATCTATCTCTATCTGTCTATCTGTATTTCTCTTTCTCTCTCTCTCATGTTTCTTCCAGACTCTAATAATTTATAGAGGGTATTTATGTGATATAACTGGAAATATTGAAAAGTTCAACTTTCTGACTTCTTAGACCTTCACTTTTGTCTTGCATTCTTCTGGCCAGGCTTAAACTTGATATCCTCAGCTTCACCTAAAGACTCTCTTATCCACCAGATCAGGACCCTCAAAATATCCACAGCCATTTACATCAGAGTCAGCTGAAATGTTGATAACATTCAAGATACAGTAGTTCCTGGGGAATCTCAGGTAGGATGACACTAAAACTGTATTGTTAACAGGCTCCGGGTGATGCTTATCCATGCTAGATACTGAGATCCACATCAGTAGCTTGTGCAAGACACCTTTATCAATGCCACCATCTGTGGATAAAGTAGGAGATGGATTTCCTCCCACACCTCTCTGCCTTTTCAGATGGAATTCTTTCATCATTTTGCCTACTGCAGCCTAGCACCTCTTAATAGGTGAGGTGTCCAACTGAACTACTGTACATATCAGCTAAACCCATGCAGTTATTTTCACAAGGATATTCTCAGGCTGTGTATTAAACCTATTTCAAAGCTCCAGATCATTTGATTCCACAGTTGTGATGACAGATATTAAAGCACATATCTACTGATTTGAGAGGCGCCTGTTATTTGTTCCCCTTCGTTGTTCGTGTCCACAGGGCACAGTGGCAAGAGACTTAGGAGTCTAGCCATGTACATGTAATGTTATAGATGATGTTAGCAAGTTGCAATTCCTCTAACCTATTTCCTCTTCAAAAATAGCTACTGAACTCAAAACGCTATTATGAAAACTCATGGAGTGGAGGCATAATGGAATATTTGGGGGAACAACACAGGTTTTGGGTTCAGAGAGAGCAGGTGAGAAGGCCACCTCTGTCTCCTTCCAGCTATAGGATATGGGGCAAGTTATTTTGCTTCTCTAAACTTCATCTTCAAAATGAGAATAATAGTTCCTTGGCCAGCATTGTCAAGACTAATTGAAACAATCCAGACACATGGTGAGTACTCAATAAATTGCAACTATTATTATTTTCAGTTTGGGGAAAGAACTTGGCATAATGCCAGGGACACAAGGCATTTTTGCCTATTACAACTTAAATCTTCTGAGCAGAATTATCAGCTGTGCAGTTATAAAGTGAATTTTAGAGGCACATAGACTGGGATGAATGCCTGCCCTTGTATTTCTTACCTCTGTGACTTTGCACAAGTTGTTTAAATTTTCTGAGGCTCGCTTTTTCATAAAGGGAACAGTAGTCTCTTTAGAGTCTCACAAGACTGATATGAGACTCTAAAATAATGTAGTTCTCCTTTCCTCTCCCTCTCTTTCCCACCCTTTCTCTCACCAGGGGAAGAGACACTGGCTAGAACAGTGCATGAGTTTACAATTACATACTGATTAATAATGCTGTTACTCAGTTTGTGGCTAAGTTATGATTGCATTTTTCAAATGACTGATACAGCTAGAGGACTCCAGACCTCTTGACTTAAATCAATATGTGTTATTGTTCTGAAACCAGCTTGCCTTTTTTCTAAGTTCTTGAATAGACAACTACACGTGTAGTCAAGTGCCTTCTTGGTACATCCAACCCATGCAACATGGCCAACATTTAAGGAATTGATATGTTAATTTTAGGCCCTAGTTGAATCTAGAGTATAGACTAAGATTCTTCTTTTGAGCATAGACTATCGCATGTGTATCCTTGTATCCATAAGCTGCAGCTCTGTCTTTGAGGGAAAAATCACAGTGAAAAAAATTTACATTTGCAGAAAACTCAAAGTAATCATGAAAAAATTATATTTCTAAGTGTTTTATACTTTACCTAATACTCAGAGATCACAATTTAATTGCTTGAGGTGACAACATTCAAGGAGGATACCCAATTTGTTTTAGTGCCTTTTTCAACCTGTTTTATTTTCAGATGACTCAAGAAATATTTTTGGATAACAGATATGTGATTTACAACTCAAATAACTGGAATAATATTAACCACATGTAGAGAACATATTTTTTCTTCTGTTCTGATGTTTTCTTTTTTAATTTCTTTTATTTTTGCTTCTTTCATTGGTGCCTTTGACTTCACTTCTCCCTAACATTTCAACAAACTATTATTTCTTTACAAAAAATATAGTAGGACCTTTGCTCTCCTTTAATATCTTCTTGGATTTTTCAGTAATCATTGAGCAAAACATAGTAGTGGTGATTACATTATTGCTTTTCCCTTGACTGCACCATTGTTGCTTCTTTCATCCTCCTTCCTTCCCATCTTTCCTTCCTTCCCTTTTCCTTCCTTCCTTTTTTCCTTCCTTTCTTTTTTCCTTCCTTCCTTTTTTCCTTCCTTCCTTCCTTCCTTCCTTCCTTCCTTCCTTCCTTCCTTCCTTCCTTCCTTTCTTCCTTCCATCTGGCTTTCTGTCTGACTTTCTACCCTGCCCTCACTGCACACTGGATTATCACCCTACAATAAGGACATGTATTATTTAAATTATCCTCAGTAGGATAGAAACTGGATAGATCATTAAAATGAAAACATGAGTGCTAGTTTCACCACTATCAACCATCTGCATAAACTTGTAAGTGGATATAATATCCTTTTTTAATACTCTGTTGCTATTTGAAAGGGGTCATAAATAATCTTGGTAACTTCCTCAAGTTTGGAAATTCCTGAAATGTCATTCATTTTAACAGTGTTTTAGGAGTGTGTTAAACACTTTTACTATTTATCAATATAAAGTATATTACTAATACAGTTCTTCAAAGGATGTTGTTCATTCTGTGGATATGCTGGTAATGATTCAGTGCTACAAGACACTGAGTGTAGCCTAAATTAGGTATTAATGGTGTTGCCCATTGCTGAGAAATGGTTTTGGTTATATAGAAGAGTACAATTAATATCTTTTTTTCTTTTTTTGAGTTGGAGTCTCACTCTTGTTGCCCAGGCTGGAGTGCAGTGGTACACTCATGGCCACCGCAGCCTCAACCTGCTGGGCTTAGGCAATCCTTCCGCCTCAGCCTTCCAAGTAGCTGGAACTACAGACCCACACCACCATGCTCGGCTAGTTTTTGTGATTTATTGTAGAAACGATGATCTCACTGAGTTGCCCAGGCTGGTCTCAAACCGCTGGGCTCAGACAATACTCTCGCCTCAGCCTCCCAAAGTGCTGGGATTACAGACTGAGCCACAGCGTTCAGTCTACAATTAATACCTAATCCACTATAAGTAATATGCTAAGGTACTAAATGATTAACCTGTTGGGTTGTTTTTTTCCTCCAAGTAGAAGACAGTTTTACAATTTTTAAAAATTGAGAGCAGGGAGTATTAAAATAGAAAGAATATCTTTCATTTCTGCTAATATTTATCTTACTGAAAATTGTAGATTTTGAGCAGGTAAAAATGAATAGACTATTCTGTAGAATCAGCCATAAAGAAGAATTTCTCAAATGTATTTATTATATAATTTTTGTTGAACTTCAGTAAAATTTTTGTGAAGCTTTTTGTGTGAAACACTTCGAATTTTTCTTATAATCCTGGAGTGTTACAGCTATTAATTTTAAACAGAAAATGCTATCTCCTTTCTCGTTAATGGTAGGAGACAGATGCTTTACCTGAAGCTATGGGCTGCGAGCAACCCTAGTAGGCAATCACATCATTCATATTATGTTGGAATTGTGCTTTTGGCATTTGCTTATTCAGAAATAATGCATATCATTAGAACTTTTTACTGTGATTGCATTTTTAGTTGATATACTCTGCTAGACTTAACACTGAAACACAGTTGTCCAGAACATCAGTAGATTCTCCAAATTTTGAGAAAAATACATGCTTTGAACTAAGAGGTTTGTATTTTGTGTGAATCTGAGTCATAGAAAATACTTCCCTCTTTTCTTTACCCAGTGTAAGACATAAGCCATTTTCCCTTGATACACTCTTCCTAAGGATGAGTGTATTGCTCTACCTAAGGATGTAGTATTAGTCCAGTGCACACATACTTGTTTTCAGAGTCCCAGCATTCTATTTGTCATTAGAGGAAACACATGGGAAACTGTACAATTTGGACTCCAAACATCTGATAACCAGATGGCAGGTTAGCCTCAATGTAGTGCAAATATTGTCTGTTTGCAAGGCTGATATTTGCACACACATCTTTGGCAGATGATGGTAAAGCATTGCACAGAAGAAGCACGTGTCCTGAGTCACACAGCACACAGAAGGGAACATCTTCCCCAAGTCTATTTTCTCTCCTCTCTTTGCAGAGACTGATGGATTCTTTTAAATACAAAGATATTTTGAGGAAGATTTTGAAATTTAAATGTGGAAAGAGATAGACTCCAATCTGGAAAGTTTTCTTTATCTTTTTGCATCTCCAGTAAACTTCAGGCTTAGAATATCTCCTTCGTCTAGGTTATTTTGTTTATTTTTTGCTTTGTTTTTTGAGTCCTGGACTAAATGGAGTTACAGCCACACAGAATGAGATTGTCAATTACATGTAAGTCCCTGATATAAGATATATGTATAAGTAGGTAGATATAGAGGCAGATATATAGTTTATGTCTATATGTGCATGCCTATTTGTGTATGTGTGTATATGTGTATGTTTGCTCAGATTCATATTTTATTTTACTTGTACTCTATTCTCTATATAATATAATGAAAAAATGACCTCAGGATTTGGAATCTCTGGAGGCAAAGTGTACAGTGGTTAGGAAAACAGACTTTGAAATCAAAATTGCCTCATAAATATATACAACTAGTATGTATCCATAATAATTTTAAATAATTTAAAAATTGCCTTTGTAAACCTATACAAGTTAGTCATCTACTCTGTGCCTCAGTTTTCTCATCTGTGACATGATAATAATAGTACCACCTCAAAGGAGTGTTATGGAATTAAATGAAATAAATCGATAATGTTTTATAACAGGGCTTCTCAGATAATAAATACGGTATACATGCTAGTTTTCTTTTTGTTAGTCTACTATTTGTACACTGCCTTGTATCCCCAGCATTTAGAATAGCAATTTTGAAGCACTAAATAAATGTGTGTTTTCCTGAACTGGGCCTGATTATAAGTCAGCGTTCTATAACTGCTCAGCCATGTGACTTTGAGTCAGCTACTTTAACTCTCCTAGCCTGTTTCCTCATTCATGAAATGCTGCAATAATTGTTGCCTTGTTTTCCTCACAGAATTATTATGTAGACTAAATGAGATAATTTATATGAATGCATGTGCTTAGTTTAAAATGCAAAACAAATAATTATAATGCTATTTATTTTATCTCTAAAAAGGAATGAGGTAACCAATGCAGTCTCACTTTTTCTGGTCTATCAGGTTTGATAATACATCTACACATATGACTCTATTAAAGGTGGAACATGTTAATGCATTAGAAAGTTCTAGAGCACATACTTTGATAAAACTCAAAATATAAAGAAATTTTTTCCCATTCTGAAAATAACTGAAAGAAAATATACACTAGTCAAGACTTTGCACATGCTCTGAAGTAATTTTTAAGATTCTTAGTCACCTTAATTCATTATCTTGCCTAAGCAATCTGTTTTATTTGAAGCCATATGAAATCAATTGGGAACATATACCAAAAGTTAAGAAAGTCTCAACATTTGGAGACATTTTATTTCTTAATGTATTAGGAGAACATCAGGATACTTTTTTGAGAGCCCCTTACTCAAAACTGTTTTCATTTGAGGACATTAAAAATGTACGGTTGCAGACACTTTGCTCAAGGCATTTTGTTCAGCTAGTGAACATTCAGTCCTTTCTTCTTTCATAGGATAAAGGACACATCTCACCAGTTCATGTAGTTTAGAAAATATCTCCTGCAGAAAATTTAACATCTTGTCTACAATTCAAATGGTTTTTAAGAGCTAAGTAAAGTAGTCTATTCTAATGTGGTTGGCCTTTTAAAATTCATATTTTGGGAAACATAAGGAAAGATAGCATCTATTGCTTTTAGTTTAACATTTTCTCAAAAATCTAGGTTTCAGTGATAATGGGGATAAACACTGAATCCACACAGAGCTAAACCTTCTAACTAAAATATTATTTTTTCTTCCTTTTATTCTTTTTTGAGTTGGAGTCTCACTCTACTACCTAGGCTGTAGTGCAGTGGCATGATCACGGCTCACCATAGCCTCAACCTCAGGTGAGGTTCAGGTGATCTTTCCACCTCAGCCTCCAGAATAGCTGGGACTCCGTGCAGCCACCACAATGCCCAGCTAATTTTTATTTTTTAATTTGTGGAAATGAGGTCTCACTGTGTTGTTGCCCAGGCTGGTCTCAAACTTCTGGGCTCATGTGATCCTCCTGCCTTGGCCTCCCAAAATGTCGGGATTACAGGTGTGAACCAATGCACCTGGCCTTAAAGTATCCTTGAAAGGGTTCCTCAGAGTGCTTTTGTGTCATATTTTCTGTTTATAGCATAGTGACTCTTTTATGCCTTATTTTGGAAAGGTAAGATATTAATACCTCCATGGATATGAGTTAAAGAAAAGAAAATTGACTGGCACAGAGGTTGCAGACAACTTCCCTATCCTCATTCTCCCTTCATAGCATTATCCTTAAAAAGAAAGAAAACACTTTTTAAAACGATTTCTATCTGTGTTATTTTTATTAGCAATGTCTCTGCATTGATTCAACTCTTTGGATTCTGTTTTATTACTGAAATGACTTTTATACCATCCACATCTGATATTGCCCATAATAGCTTACTGAGGTGCTTTTGGATATCACATTAGGCATGGGTGATTTGTAGTCATAAACAATTGTCAGTGTAGATAATAGCTGACTATACAAGGCTGATATATTTGAGGCCTCAAAGCAATCATGTTTAATATCCAGAAGTTCATTCTCTAGAACTCAGCAGGATACTAACACCGACTATCAAAGTTCATGTTCTGAGAATAATGATGTCTTATGATAATTTTTTAATAAATATGTCCTGCCTATTGATTAAAATTGTTCTGTGCACAAAAAATATTATTGTTGTTTTCTTCTAGCTAATGAGTCATAATGCTGAGATTATTACTTTTGAGATTAATCATTTTTAAATATTGCGAAGTGTGTCTGTTGCATATTATGCTCCATCTATAGGCTTCTATTACATTTGAGCAAATTTTAGATAAATTCACCAAAGAATACAATGCTATTTTTATATAGGGTATCATCTCTTGGGAACTTTGATAATTTTTGCCCCAATTAAAGAAAGTAGGGAATGGCGAGGAAGGCAAAATTGCAAAGCAAAGGCTTGTAAAGGTAAGGAACATTGTGCTGGATATTGTCCATTTGTCCCTCCACATTCCCTTTCTCCTCTCCTGTGTCCTCTGACAGCATCACTGGGACTCCTTTGCCTTCTGGTTTCCGAGTGGTCAAGACTACTGAGAGATCCTAGCAAGAAATTGGGAGATAGGAGAAAAGTGAAGTCTGGGTTTTATTCTCCAGCTTCCTCCTGACAGAACAATTTAACAGAGGTTGTGTTCCTTTCCAAGGCCGCAGTTCCTGCAGCCGCTTTGTATTAGCTGAAGTTCTTTCCAGGTTTCAGTTACCTCTTCCTCCTTATTCCTTCAGGAAGCTAAGATGAGAAGCAAAGGCTTCCTTCACTGCTGGCCCTGACAGACTCACCTCCCAGAATGGCTTCCCTTACCTCTCTGCCCCGTGTGTGTAAATTGTTCTGTCATTAATTTCTCTTTGGTTACTATTCTGAGTGCTCCATCTGTTCCTGCTAGAGTCTGATGTGACACAAGAAGAAAAAGGCTATAACTGTAGCCTGCATTGCTGGATTTGAGCTCTGGTTTTGCTGCCTAACTTTGTAGGGTTAGGCAAATCCTTTACTATTCCTGGATTGCAATCTCTTCAACTGTGCAATGGAAAGCAATTGAACTCACTTCTGAGCTCTAATACTTACATGTTCCATAAGTAATTCAAGATGTAGAAATGGCCACCCTCTGATATGTCACTAACAAATCTTCAGTCATTTCCAATAGAGGAGGGGAAAATAAAGCCACCCTGGTGAAACTGATGTCAGAACTTAGTTAATGTTGTCCATGGACTTAGCATATATGACTCATACAATGCAACTGCCTTATTTTGATGTTTCTCTAGTGTTTTCTCATTTTGTGTATAAATGTTATCAATAGATATATAATGTTTGTCAGTTCTGTTGAAAGGATACTGTTGGCAATTGGGTTGGTCACTAATTAATTTTAAATGAAACACTCTCAGCTACTATATCACTTAGGCACCAATTTGAATATAAAAGATGATTTTTTTTTAGGGCCTTACTCCACTTCTGTTTGAAAAAAAAATGTTTCTCAAAGCATCACTTTCCTAGCCAATACTTTTATTCTTCTCTTTTATGTCAGCTCTTTGTTGGGTCCTATTATCTGCTTCTCCTTGATTACCTTGTTGCAAGGTGGAGGAAAACTAAGAGAAGCGAATGAAAATAAAGCCACAATGGCCACTGTAGATGTGAAGTAGGTATGTTTGAAGAATCTCTATATTTTGATAGTGCTACAACTGCATCAATTACAATATTTTCAGGACCTAGATTAGCTGATTAAAATTTTACTGTTATAACCTGGAGAACTGCTGTGCTGGGCCCGAATTCTCTAAGCTGGAAAAATGAATGATCAGCCAAGATGGATAGAAAGCTGGGTGATGGATGAAGTAGATAAAAATTGAAGGTGGTCTAGTGGCAATGATCTGAAAGAGAGATGTGGGAAAACAATATATATATCTCAATGATATAATGACAGAATGATAAATTTGTGTAGAGTAAAATCTTTTGCTGTTAAGGAAAATAATGTCTATTAGGACAATTGGAGTTTTCAGTTTTTGGAGTATGAATAGTGCAAAACAACATCATCTCTTCTGCATTCTTCCATAGGATCCTATGTCTTCCTCTACCATTGTATCTACCACTGTCTATTCTGAGCATAGGGTTTCTTTTATGTGCCTCTCAATGCCCCATGAGTTCTGTTTACATGATTCAACATAATGTTCAGCAATATTGAAGAATGACCTTAGGCTTAAAAAATCACCTAGATTTCTTTTTTCACTTTCTTTCTCCATTTCTCTTTCTCTCTCTCATTCAAATACAGAAAAGTGGGAAAGCAGAAATCTCTAAAGTATTTGTAGTTTGAAGTGGTCTGCTAATATCTATATTTGGTGGCAATTTCCAGCAGTTTATTTCAAATCTCAGTTTGGAAAAAAATTTGCCTTAGTTTTTCTTTAGATCTTTGTGGATAATTAGCAATGCTCATACTCAGGAATCATAGGAAACTAATCATCGGAGTGGCCTCTCAGTAAAGGATATAGAGGACTGGGAGACAGAGATGGGAAGGAGATTCACATTTTACTGAATATGGTTGGGTCTGTTAGTGTTTTTCTTACCTTGCATCACCTAGTCAAAAACATTTTCATGCAACAGAAAAATGAAATAAAGATATACTCCCACTCAATTCACAAAAGTTGTTTTTGCATTCGATTTTAAATTATGTGACTACTCTAGATTTGATTATTTCAATTATGTAAGCTAAGCTGCATTTGAATCCGGGGACACATTTATCATCAGAAAACTCTGACTGGGAAGAACCAGTTTCTCATCTTTAAATTCCAAGCAGTTTTGTATTTATTGACAGGATCTAGGACACTAGTGATAGTTATCACTGACTCCTCCCTTTGCTACTCCTCATTAGTCCCCAAATCCTGGAGATTTAAATATACAAGGGGGTGCCAAAAGTGTATACACATTTTAATATGACAGTGAATATGACATTTCAATATAACATTGGCATTCATCAAATGAAGTTCAGAAGCCATTCAATCATAGAAAATGGTGGAAGCACAAAAAGTATTTCGAAGTTGAATTAAATTACAGTAGCAATGTGTATGACGCTTGACATTCATTCCTGTCATTTTCTTTGACTATCCTGCATGTCGCATGGTGACATTAGCATTCATTTGATTAATGACATCTTTTAAGCAAACTGCATACTTAAATTATGTATATATATTTTTGGCATCTACTGTATAATGCTACTATCCTCCATTTGTCCACATCTTATCATTGTTCTAGTTTGGGACCTTATTATCTCTTGGTGAGAATGCTGAAACATTCTTTAATTGGTCTTCTTGCCTGCAGGCTCCACTCTCAGTTACAAGTCCTCCATATTGCAACCAAAATATAACTTTTTAAAAATAGCTCTGATTATGTTCCCTTCTTGCTGAAAATAAATAAATAAAATCTAGTGGTCCCCATTGTCCACAGGACATTGTCCCTTACATTTAGCATTCTAATCTGCTGATCTCATCTTTAGGATTTCTTTCAACATTTATTTATCTGATTTCTTTTTTCTTTTGAGTGCCTGCTAATATGTCAGATACTGTTCCAGGTGCTGGGGATATAATGAAGAGAAAGACCAGTTAGATTTCCTCTTCTTATAATGTTTTCTGCCCATTTGAAAGAGGGGGCAGATAATTAAATTCTACACACTTTAATTCACAAGCAGAGATCAGTGACATGAAAGAAAGGAGCTCAAAGTTAGGAGAGCATATACCTGAGGGACCTGACCTAGTCTTGGGGCTCAGAAGAAGTTTCCGGAGTTCATGTTACTAAAGTGAGATCTGTAGAATGAGTTGCAGTGACCTCAGGCGAGACTCCATGCTAACTGCAAAAGGCAACCTGCCATATGACAACCTACTGTGAATTTTCCTGGTGCTTACCCTCAGGTTCTCCCTACTTCATTTGATGTTTAGTAAACTCTGTTTAATTATCTTCCTTCTTTCTTTTGCTTTATGGAATACTTATTGTTCAAGATGCAGCTGAAACATTACTTTTAAGTACAGCCTCCCCAACAGTGCTAATGGCCCCTCTTCTTGAAACCCCATGGCCTAGAAGAATGAATAGTCCTCATCTCTCAGTTCCCATATCATTTTTTATAAATTAGTTATTACTTATCACCTATCTCATTCTTACACACAAATTTTTCTTATTTCTCTCACCATCTCTTATTGTACCCTTTGTATTCCCAGAATATAAAATGGTGCTTAGAACAGTAAAACCTCAGAGTGTCCATTAGATCAAGCAGTACCTAACAGCAAATTGGTGAAGTAATTGTTTTATAGGTGCTGTCAATTTTATTGGCTTTAGATAATAAATATTTACAGATTGTGTCTTTCTTTTTTACACTATCATTAATACAAGACGTTCCTGTTATAAGGAAGTGAAATACTTCAATTATTGTTTTATGACTCAGTCATTTGAAACTTGGATCGCATTTTCCCAAAGGGGAGGAAAGTAGAATATATTTGATTCTAGGAGATGCATACAAAAGGCAGAGCTTCCCAAAGGAAATAGCCAAAGATACAAGTACATGGGTTCTAAAGCTATTCCTGACTTTTACTAGCTTTGTGATTTGAGCAATTCCTTTAACTTAAAAGCAACTCATTTCTCTCACCTGAAAATAATAAAATGCATGTATATCCCTTGCTAGTCATTGTAAAAGTTGAATAAGTAACATATATAAATTATGTAGCTCAAACAATGCAAACTCATTATTACACAATAGCTCTCCTCCCTGCTCCTTCCTCTTTTCTTACATCTTTCAGGGTAGAGGCAGTTTTGTCAACTTTGTCAGTATATGATTGCTTGGGCAGGTTACTGAGAATAAGAGAGTCTATGCTTACAAGCTCCCATAAAATCATGAAGAGCAGACCTAAAAATTCACATATGACATCCACTCAGTCACTCATTGACTCACTTAACAAATGTTGATCTGGCACTCCTTATATGCTAGGTAGTAGTTGAGCAATAAAATAGTCAAACCCTGAGTATTATCACTTTCCATTTCCAAAGGGACTTGAAGAAGCTATTGTCATGGAGATTGGGATTTGGATGAAGAAGGTCCATGAGTTGAACAGGGAAGAGTAGCCATGGAAGCCACAGCCCTGCTGACTCCTGGATGACACTGAAACCTTTTCTTGTAGCTTGGCCTTTGTATACTTGCTGGTTATGGGCAGACAGAACAATAAGAAGCTTGTTCACTATCTAACTCTGAGCCAGGACATGCCTTTCAGCCCTAGAAGCTTGAGCATTGCAGGCAACTTTTGGCAGTCTCTCCCTTGTTATAAATGTGGGTAAAGCTATGTCAATTCTTCCTATAAAAGACAGCAAAAAACAACAAGCAATGTGATTATGTAATTAGATCTTCACAAAATCTTTTCTGTAATGCAACAATTTTTCTTTCTTCATCTTTTTAAGTGAATTGCAAAATGACAGCATATTTTCAACACACACAAAAAAAAAACCAAAGCAGGATTTGGAATGCCTGTATTCATAGAGAAAAATCTTTGGTAAAAAGAATTAATTTTATTTTTTCTTTCATTTGCAAAATAAAGGAGCTGTGGCTATTTAATTTGATTTGTTCCTTAGTTTGTAAAGTTGTGCTGTAGTGGGAAACAGTTGTTGTACCCATGTATTTATGACCGATGTGGAGGGCAGGGATATTTATTAATGATAGAGATTTGGAAGAAAAAAAATAGTTATTATATACCATATTATTTAAACTAACTATGACCTTTGCAATTATAAAGATACTGCAATCTACAGCACACTAAGGGAAGTTGAGTACTCTGTGATCTTCTGCTGTGTTCCATGGCAGTCACAGTTTTGCGCCAGCACATAAAAAGCAATAGCAAGTATGATGCCATCCTCCCTTAAAACATAGATTTATGGGTCAAGCTTATAGTTCATATTTTCAAGAAAAATTACTTTAATTTTTGTGAAATGCAATAAAAATCTTCATTAATAGGAGTTATGCTATGTTGGAGCTAGACTGAAATGTAATTGAGTTATTGAACAAATAGCATAAAGATATTTTCAGTGAGCCGCTTTAAACTTCTTAGAAGAACAAAGTGTTTTATAGACTTAAGGGCATTTTTAATAAAATAATAAATATAGTTATTAGAATATCTTGCAATCAATAGACTAAAAGAGATACTTTAAAATGATCTCTGCTCAGTACACGTTAGCATAATCCAGTGACAGTCACATAGCTGAGACTGAGCATTGTCTATGTTCCAATGACTAGTCAGGACTTTTATCTACCTGACATCATTTAACGTAGTCTTAAATATTGTTAAGTAATTGAATATAGTAAAATTTGTCATGCTTTTCATATCTGTTCTTTTAAAAAATGCTCAAATGATTGTGTTAGAGATTCTCGAAAGAGTAAAGGATGGAAGGGAACCTCACATTACTTAAAGGAGATGAACATGGGTTGCTGGGAAAGTAACACCAGATTTGCGAGTTAGAAATCTCAGCTGGGCTATCTGCTGAGCTGCGTTAACATCAGCCACATATGTGGCCCATCTGACCTCAGTTTCCTCTTCTTGAAATGAAGACAATAATGTTTGCAATTACATGATTATGGTAAGGATTAATGATAATGTGCATGAAAGCAATTTTTGAATTACTTTGTATATGAAAGCAAAACCTGGCTTTTAGCTAAAATACTTGAACAATGAGATTTCAATAAAATTGAACTTTTTTCCTCCCAATCACAACATTCTGTAAGAGATGCACAATGTTCTCTGTATTCACCAATATATATTTGTGTTTGTATGTATACAAATTTTTACAAAACTCCAGGCTTTATGCTTGCATGGTAATTTCTGACTCCAAGTTCTACTCATTGAACTCCTGATCAGACTTAGGTCTTACCTCTTCTCTCTATTATTTCCCCTCTGCTCTGTGCCATCCCATATCTGGTACTTAATGACTTGTCTTTGATCTCCCATTCCCAAACCATCTTCATTAGGGATATAACCAATTTGACTAAAGGTTTTACGCAATATAAAACAATACAAACCATATAGGACAAATAAAATGTAGGATAAATAAAATATAAGGTAATGCAAAGAACTAAAAATTGGATGTAAAAAAATTCTGAGTTCATAAATCCCACACAGCCACCCTAGCACTGCACCAGATATTTCTCACAAGTTTCCTCTGAGTAAAAATTGAAAGCCCCGCAGCACTTTTGTTTATTTCTTTAGTCCATTTACCCAGGTCAACAATCTCTTTGCTTCCTGTTTTAGATGTCTCCTCTCATCAGATTCCTCCTTTAATCTCCTCCCTTGTGGTGCTGAGTATCACGCAATCCTGGTCCTATCTTTTCAGATTCTGGTTGTCCTTTTTTGTTCCATTCACTCTCTTTACATAGAAGGAAGCTTTACACAAGATTTTCTTCTCCTTGTTAAGCCATATTCCATCTCCTGGAGAAGACAGGAGTGATTACAGTCTTGTTTTGTATTGTTTATTTTATAATAAAAGGCACTATGAAAATCTAGTCTGATTCCCCATTAGATCCTTGCTATAATAGACTTTTTTTTCCCTTCTTCCACAAGTTTTATGACATTGATGAGGTTTTATAGAAGTAATTAAAACTGGGCTTTTGATGAAGTCAAAATTTGCTTCTGTTGCATACTAGCCAAGTGATGTTGAACACCTTTATTAAAATATCCAAGTACAATGTGAAAAATAGTCATGTCATAGGTCTTTACTAAGATAATTAGTTAAGACAGTACATGTAAGGCATTAAGTACAGTGCCTGGCATATTGTAAACCTGCTATCTTGCCCCCTTAATCTGTTTGTTCATTGTTAAAGGAATGGAAGGAATTAAAGAATAAAGTACATTGATAGATTTTAGGATTCAACTTTCTTGCTTTTAGATAAAAATCCTATAACCTATTTTATAACTTGTTAATGTTTAATTTATGATGATATCTCTAGCATTTGTTTTTACTTCTTGAGTTTAAATATATATTTTTTAAGAGTCATTCTATCTTAGTTTGGGTTGCTATAACGTTGACGTAGACTGGGTGGCTTAAACAACAAACACTATTTCCTACGATTCTATAGGTTGGAAAGCCCAAAATCAATGTATTGATACATCCAGTGTCTAGAGAGTACCAGTTTCTTGGCTGTCTTCTTGCTGTATCCCACACATGTATTTGTATATATGTATATATAAAACAAAGACATAGAGAGAAGGGGAAGAGCTCTTGTGTCTCTTCATTTAAGGGAAATAATGAATTTATAAAATGATGTAGGTTTACCTTTACAAATCATCTAGGACATGAAGCTATGGATTCCAAAAAAATACAATTGCAAAATGTCATGACAACACAGTAGCAATAGTGTAGTTGCGGGCTCCCAATACATGTGCTACAACATCTACAATAACCATGCATCAAAAAGCTATAAAGACAATTTTCTTATCTCTTCTAGTTTTGCTGTCAGCATGTCAGCATAATGATAGTTACTGAAGTATTTATTGTACATCTATTATAGATCAAGTGCTTTTTAGGCAATTCTATTGTGACAACAATACTATGAGGTGGTTATTATTTTTCAGATAAGAACACTGAGGTTCAAAAAGTTATAAAATGTGCCCAAATTTCCATCCACAAATTTAAAACCTGAGTAGTCTTACCCCATAAATGAAATAAAATACTTCTATCATTTTTTGCTTAGAAGGTGGAACCCAAGAAGATTTCATTATGACCTAATAAAAAATAGAAATATTAAGGAGTAATTTTCATTATTGAGTTTAAACTTTTAACAAAGATGAAAGATACATTATGTCTTTTTTCTCCAAACAACATTTCTGAGAAATCTCTGTGAGTCATGAAATACCCCTCTCTCCCTCTCTCTCTCTTTCATCTTCCCACAAGACTTTTTTTTCTTCCTCTCTGTGTGTTGAACACTAGATTCGGCACTAGGATACAAGGATGAACAAAAATAGGAGATTATGATATATAAGTGGAAACAGACACTTAACAAATATCATTTCAGTGAAAGTAACATTGCATAAGAGAAACACTAAAAATGAAGTGTTACATGGTGTTATAAAAGTTTAAAAAGCAGGGTGAGGTTGAGAGGGATGCAATGTAGTCAGAATGGTAGAATAGGATCCCTGAGGAACTTTGTGGTTTAAACTGTACTCTAAAAGGTGAATACATGTTAACCAGGTAAATGAGAAAAGAACATTTCATTCCAAAGAGATAAGCATGTATAAAGATGTTTCCTGAGACCTGAGATGAGGCTGCCTTGTGGCATAAGAAACTGAAAGAAAATCAACATTGCAGATAGAGTTCTCTGGAAACAGAATCTGAGTTGCTAATTAGAGTACAATATTTACGAAAGAGTAGAATATTTATGAGGGAGTGCCCTTGGGAATAACACCTTGGGGAGAAAATGAGAAAGAAGCAGAATTGGATGGAAGGAGAAGTCAAGCTTAAATGGCCCACCAGAGGTCATGTCAGGCTAAGATGGCCAGGTCTTTAAATCCCTGCTTCTATCAGTCATTGGCTGCAGGTTATTCTGAGAAGGGTGTACCTTGTGGGAGGAGGCACATTTCAGTTGAGGCAACCAATTCTTAGAAAGGGTTGACAGCTGAACCTATTTGACAAACTTTCCCAGCAGCTGGGCAACAAGTCATTTTGCAATCTAAGCAGAGCATCACCATATCCATCACAAGAATTACACTAGAACCCATAGAACAAGGTCTCTAGATCTTGTCACTTTTGACATTTTGGGTCATTTGTTTGTCTTTTGGGGGGTGTTCTTGTGCATTGTAGGACGTTTAACAGCATCCCTGACCTCTGTTTACTAGATGCTGGTAGCAAATCCCGCACACACAGTTGATACAGTTCATTTAAAAATGTATCCAAACTTCGCCAAAAAAAAAAAAAGTACAGGATAGGATGAGAGGGGTTAGTTAAGAACCAGATCACATAATCTGGTATCCATAGCATGAACTTTTGTCTTTAAGAAGCAGAAAAGGCCAATGAAAGATTTTTTAAAAGGGAGCAAGATGATCAGGGTGGTGAATAGGTTGGAGAAGGACCAAACTGACTGCAAAAAAAAGGCAAAAAGTTGGGAGGGGGTGATTTGTGGTTTGAATAATAGATGTTTGTAGGGAATTTCTGGTATACAGAAAAAAAATGAATATAAACTTAAGAGATGTTTGGGCTGGATATAAGGATCAGCAAGAAAAGGAGGTGTCAAATATGAATCCTCAGTTTTGCCTTGCATAAGTGGATAGATGATGATGCCATTTATATGTATAACACACAGGAAGAAAAACAGATGTGAAAGATGAAGACCATGTTGATTTTGAGTGACTTTTCTAAAATGTAGGATGAAATACAAGAGGAAATTTGGATATAGATCTAAAATTCAGAGGAGAGAGTGAGATATAATTGTTTTGGTTATATTTGAATAGGTATTAATTAAAACTGTGAATGTGAAATCAAATAAGATATTGTTTTACCCTCAAACAGGTTGTAGTCATAATCAGTAACTGTTCCCACAGCAATTTAAATTTCTGTTCAGACTCTTGCTGTCAGGTTTTCCATAAATATTGATGAATATGTGAGAATTTTAAATGTTTACATTAATCCAATAATGAAATAGCAACACAAATCATAGTACTCACACACATGCTTGTGCATCTTCTCTTCCAATGTGTATATATTCGGAATGCAAAAAACTAAAGTAGTAGAACCTAGCAAGTTCAGAGTATTTTGGCCTTTATTTCTGTGTGGAAATTTATACAATATGTGATGTCTAATTATTATCATAAGGTGAAAATACTGGTTAAATTTTTCATCTAGAATTTTGCAGACCATCAGTGAATCTTGGAAAAGAATCAAAGATTTCCAATACCCAATATACCTCTTTAAACATTAAAACAGTTTTTTTTCTTCCCCCAAAATAAAATTATAATATGAACAAAATTCTGGCAAGAGTAGAAAAGAAAGACAGTTAAATTAAAAACATTATTCATATAGAAAAGTGGAAGTGCTTTGCTGTTTGTAAAGGATTGGAGTTGGCAGCCAGAGAGATGGCTCTTACAAGCATTACTGAAGGTTTCATGTCTGACAGCAGGATCTGGGAGGTCAAGGCCAGAAACCTAGTGCTCTGGCCAAATGTACCTCAAGCGTTTTCCAAATGAGGGTATTTGCCTGTCCATATCCCAGGGCTCCCCAGTGCTTATTTTCTCATTTTACACCTACTATTCACAGTTCTCTGGCAGTCTTCAGTGTCACTGACAATGTCATTCTCAAGGGTAAGGAGTATAATTGCCCTTGAAGGTCATAATAATTTTACTTTTAACACATATACTGGAAATATTTGAACAGACTCAACTACAAGCCAACTGTAGGCTATTCTTACAGGAGTTTAGTCACCTGAAAGAAAAGAATCCAATAAAACCAATTCAAAACTGGTAACTGACAAACAGTAATAGAAAATAAATTTTTTTTTCTTTTCTTTTTTTTTTTTGAGTTGGAGTCTCACTCTGTCGCCCAGACTGGAGTGCCGTGGTCACTCGCGGCCACCACAGCCTCGGCCTGCTGGGCTCCAGCGATCCTTCCATCTCAGCCTTCCAAGTAGCTGGAACTACAGGCACGTGCTACCATGCCTGGCTAAATTTTTTTTTTTTTTTTTTTTTTTATTGTGAGGTCTCGCCAAGTTGCCCAGGCGGGTCTTGAACCCGCGGGCTCAGGCAATCCACTCACCTCAGCCTCCCAAAGGCGCAGGATTGCAGGCTGAGCCACCAAGTCTGGCTTAAAATAAATATTTTAATCATATTAAGATAAATAAGAATATTCTAAAGCTTAGTTTTTTTATAAAAAAAGAATGACTAAGACTATTTCATTCATAATTGGGAAAAGGAGTAGCTCAACGGTTTTGAAAACCAAGTAAAGAGATAAACACAGGAACTCTAGTTGTGTTAGGACACATTTAGAGGTGAGCAGTCCAAAATAACTAAGACCTATTTGCTACTTCATTTAGACATTGTCATCAATTACATGATATATTGAGAGAAACAAAAAACCCACAGCTGCAGAATATTCCCTTGGAAATAGTGAAGACTATTCATCATTCTATGTCTTTATTATCATTTTAACAAACCTTCACTAAAGTATGCTTCATATATTCATGATGTGTTTTGAAGACCAGAGACTGAACATAGTATATGCATATTTTTGTGTCCTCATCATACCAGATCATAGCTAATGATGATGGTATTATATTCACTTTTCTGAATGATGCCAGTAAGAATATGATGATTTATTCTTAGGAGTCATTTCATCATCAATTCTATCGGGCCCTGTTTATGGTGCTTTGTGTTTCAATTTGTAGAAAATTGATCTGTTAGACATAATGATATATATTGTTTTCTTCTGGTGGTAGCATATATACTCTTCTCCCAGTATTTATACATAATATGCACATTGTTCAATCCAATAAAAAATAGATAACGTGTGTTCTTTGAGATGCTTCATTCTGAATTGAGCAAGTCATAAAAGCAATACTTAATAAGTATCTAGTAGGCATAAAAAGTATGACTATAAAAATTCGTGTGTTCATTTTAAATGTTAACACTTTTTTATTTTTTAAATTAAATTGTATCTATTTAAGGTATTCAACATGATACTTTGATATGCTAAATATAGTGAAGTAATTACTACAGTCAAGCGAATTAATGTATCTATTGTTTCAGATAATTACCATTATTTTTGTTCTGAGACCACCTAAAATTGGTTCTCTTAGCAAATTTCCAGTAATTGTTAATTATCTTCATCATGTTGAACATTAAAACATCTAGACCTATTCATCATACGTAACTGAAACTTGAACCATTTACCAATATCTCACCATTTCTGCCACTTTTTTGCCCTGTTAATCACCTTTCTACTCTCTGGATCCTATTTATTTGATAGTTTCAGTTTCTACATATAAGTGGATCATGCAGTATTTTTCTTTCTGGGTCTGGATTCATTCACTTAGCATAATGCCCTCCAAGTTTATTCATGTAGCATAATGCCCTCCAAGTTTATTCTTGTAGAAAATGTCAGGATCTCCTTTTTTAAGGCTGTATAATATTCTACTGTGTGCGTAAATATCTCTCACATGTATACTATATATGTAACATATATAACATACATACATGCATATCACAATTTCTTTATCTGTTTGATCATTCACAGATACTTAGGTTTTTTCTAAATCTTGGTTATTGTGAATTATGGTGCAATAAACATAAGGGTGCAAATATCTTTTCAAGATACTGATTTCAATTTTTTTGGATATATACCTGAAAGTGGGATTGCTGGATATGGTAGTTCTATTTTTAATTTTTTAGGAACATCCATACTGTTTTTCATAATGGCTGTACTAATTTATATTCTAATCAACAGTTAGCTTTTTCTCTACACCCTTGCCAACACTTGTAATCTTTTATTTTTTTGATAACAGTCATCTTTAGGTGTGAGATAATATTTCATTATGGTTTTGATTTGCATTTATCTGGTGATCAATGATGTTGAACACTTTTTCATATACTTGGCTATTTTTGAATCTTTTTTGGAAAAAAAAAATTTCTTTTTTATTTGTTTGTTTTGTTTTCTTTTGTTGTATGCTATTAAATTTTATTTGTTCCTTGTATGCTTTTGATGTTAGGCCCTCATAAGATGTATGATTTACAAACATTTTCTCCATTTCATAGGTTGTCTTTTCATTTTGTTCATTATTATTTTGCTGTGCAGAAGCTATTTAGTTTGATATAGTTCCACTTGTTTATTTCTGCTTTTGTGACCTGAGCTCTTGTTCAAAAACTATGTCAAGCAGTTATTTTAAAGCTTCTTGATGTAATCTTTGCTATATTTCATGTTAAAGTCATATAGAAAAATGGGATATTAACTTTTTGATTATGTTGATGACAGACTAGGTAATTTGGACTAAACCTCTCATGAAAGGAACTAAAATAGCTGAACAAATGCTTAAAATATCATTTAAAAGCATAAAATGTTGACAGAATAGTGAAAAGGGGCGGGACTAAGATCTAGGTGAAAATGTAAATCAGAAAGTATTTCAGTCACTTTGGTCACTTTTAACCAGAGATAAGATTACCATATAAAATATAGAATGCCCAGTTATACCTGAATTTCATATAAATAGTGATTTTTAATAAGTATAATTATGTTCACCTATTATGTGAGATATTCTCAACATCATGTAATGTTTATCTAAAATGTAAATTTAACTGGACATTTTGTATTTTAATTCTTAAGTTTAGTAACCCTAACCTTGGGCATATGAAGTTCTGGAAGAGACAGCTGAGAGGATAAGTAAAAATGTTGACAAAACCTCAAGAATTTGGAAAAAAACTCTTAAGTAAGGGACTGCCTAAGGGAACATCACTACTACTTCTTCTGAATTGGGACTTAAAAAACTATATGTGAGAATAAAAGTGAAGCAAAATTAAAGCAGACTACATTGATTAAAACCCGTTTTCAGGTCATCTGAGTGATCCTGACAATGTCAAACCCTGAAATTGAACTAAGACAATCATGTGTTAATAATGCCCAGGGCACCATAAAAATCCTTTAAATGGAATCATCATCCAGGTCTCAAGTTATTTCTACAAATATTGGTTAAGTAATGTCCAACATATATCAAAGAACCAAGCAAGCAATAAAACTAAAATGATAGGAACAAAAAATAGCAGGAGAAAAAAGACCAAAGAGTAAACAAAAAGATGCCAGATATTAGCATTATCAATCAGAGACCAAAGAAAAGAAAGGATAAAGACAGGAAGGAAAGAAGGAAGGAAGAAGTCCTTGATTATTATGTATAATAAGATCTTTAAAAACTAAATATGGAAACTTCAATTTATAGAAGTTGATATGCTACATTTATTTCATTTTTTTAAGAGACCCAAATAGAAATTCTTGAAGTAAAAAGAAAATAGCTAAAATTGAGAACTCAGTGAAGAAGCTAAATAACATATGTATATACAAGTAGACAGAGAATTTGGAAATAAGCCATCCAATATGCTCCAGAAATAATAAAAAGATACTAAGGAAAAGGTAGTAGTTATTAAAAATAAAATAAGAAGGTCTAGTGTATTTGCCATTGGAAACTCTGAAGGAAAGAAGAGAGAAAATTAGGCAAAATATTTTTTTAAATGGCTAAGAATCACCAAAACTAATAGTAGGTGACAAATTCAAAAAGTTTTAAAAATTTCAAAATGGATAAATAAAAAGTTATCTCTATTTAGCTATATTATGAAGACACTATAAAAACAAATCAAAGATAAAAATCATTATGTAGCCAGAGGAAAAAAGACAACTGACTTTTTTTTATTTTTATGTATTTATTTTTGAGTTGGAGTCTCACTCCATCTCCCAGACTGGAGTGCAGTGGCTGCTCCTGGCCACTGCAGCCTCGACCTGCTGGGCTCCGGGGATCTTTCCGCCTCAGCCTTCCAAGTAGCTGGAACTGCAGGCGCGCACTACCATGCCCAGCTTATTTTTGATTTATTTTAGAGATGAGGTCTCGCCAAGTTGCCCAGGTGGGTCTCAAACCCGCGACCTCAGGCAATCCACTCACCTCAGGACAACTGACTTATTAATAAAAACAATGAGAAGATAAAACATGTTTCAATAATTTATTTAATCTGTTGAAAGAAAATAATCATAAATCTATTTTTTTATATCTCAAGGAAATATTCTTCAGAAATAAGGATAATATTAACATTTAAAAAACTAAGAAAATTCACCACCAAGAGACAAGTATAAAAGGAAATTGTAAACAGTGTTTTCAGATAGAAGATAAACGATTCTATAAGTAGGAAAAAAATGAGGAGTAACAAGTAGGTAGTAGGTACGTTGATGCTGGTGGGCTCCTAGAACACTTGCCTAGTGCGAAAGTCTGTACTACAAGGGGCCCACGGCACACACTCCAAAAAAACCCCTGATTTTTGTGGGGTCCCCTTCACATAACATAAAAATAATGTCTTACCATATTTAAATTATAAGTTGAATAAGATATATGACAATTATAACCTATAATTCAGATTGGCAAAAAATAGAATTAAGAGATTGAAGGTCCTTTCATTGTTCAAGAGGTGAGTAAAGTATTGTTTATTAGACATTAAAGAAGCAAGTGTGTTGTCATTTCTAGAACAATCACTGAAAAAAAGATATGCTTTATTTTCAAACATACAGTGGAAAACTATGTACAGTAATACAATAATAACAGCGATTAACCAAAGAAAAGCAATAAAGAAAAGAAATATATGTGGTAGGACAAATATATAGTTTGAAATATATACTAAGATTCTAAATTTAAATTCAGCCATACCAGTAATTTCACCAATTATAGACAGGCTAAAAATGAGTCATATAGCAAAGTTTGGTGGGCTTATTTTTTAAAAGATTTTTAAAAGTTACAAACCATATTTATTTTATTTTTTATTTTGAATATGTGGTGTACAACTCAGGGTTAGGTACACAAGTGGTCATTGTACAAGTAAAGTGTGGGTACCCTTATTGATATTATGTGCCCCCTGCTCCACTGGCAGTGTCCTTTTCTTATAGTATTATTATAAAGTTCAGGATCTGCTTAAGAGTGAGTACATACAGTCCTCAGATCTTTGTTTCTGTGATAAATCACTGAGTATTACAGACTCTAATTCCATCCAAGTTGCTACAAAGTTCATAATTTTGTTTTTCTTTTTTTTTTTTGAGTTGGAGTCTCACTCTGTCGCCCAGACTGGAGTGCAGTGGCCGCTCCCAGCCACCGCAGCCTCGACCTGCTGGGCTGGCGATCCTTCCACCTCAGCCTTCCGAGTAGCCGGAATTACAGGCATGCGCCACCACACCCGGCTGATTTTTTGATTTATTGTAGAGATGAGGTCTCGCTGCCCAGGCGGGTCTCGAACCCGCGGGCTCAGGCAATTCACTCACCTCAGCCTCCCAAAGGCGCGGGATTACAGGCTGAGCCACCGAGCCCGGCTAATTTTGTTTTTCTTTATGGCTGCATTATATTCCATCATGTAATGTACCACATTTTCTCTTTGCAGTCCACTTTCGATGGGCAGCATAATTAGTTCCATGTTTTCGCTATTGTGAATAATGCTGCAATAAACATGCATGTGCAGGAATCTTTTTCAAAGAGTGATTTGAGTTCCTCTGGGTATATTCCAAGGAGGGGGATTGCTGGGTCATATGGAAGGACAATTCCTAGATCTTTAGAAATCGCCACACTGTTTTCCACAGAGATTGTACTAGTTTACCTTCCCATCAACAGTGTAGAAGTGTTCCGTTTTCCCCACAACCACTCCAGCATTTGTTGTATTTTGAGTTATTGATGATGGCCATCCTGACTGGAGTTGGTGGTATCTCAGTGTGGTTTTAATTTGCCTTTCTTTGATGATTTGTGAGGCTGAGCACTTTTTCATTTATCTGTTAGCTACTCATATGTCTTCTTTTGAGAGGTGTCTATTCATGTCTTTTGCCCATTTTAAAATAGGGTTTCTTTTTCTTTCAGCACATTTTTATTCCTTGTAGATCCTGGATGTTAGGTCTTTGTCACCTTTACAGTTGGCAAATATTTTTTCCCATTCTTTGGGCTGTATACCCACTCTTTTGATGTTTTTTTTTGCTTTGCAGAAGTTTTTCAGTTTGATGAAGTCCCACGTGTCTATCGTATCTTTTATGGCATTCACTTTTGGAGAGTTTATCAGGAATTTATTGACTGTTTCAATTTCTGTAAGGGTGTTTCTATGTTTTCTTCTAGGATTTTCATAATTTGATGTTGTATATTAAGGTCTTTGATCCATTTAGAGTTGATTTTTGTGTATGGTGATAAGTAGGTCCTGTTTCAGTCTTCTGCACAAACCATATTTAAAACATGATTATAAGATATATATCATCCAAATATTAAGTAAATGGAATACGGCATAAGTCTATTAATCAGCAACGGTAGACTTTAAGGCAGCAAAATGAATGAATAACCAATATCAGAGAAAATAAACTTTGTGCATAAATACTTATGTTAATGACAAAAAATTGACTTTATTGCAAGAAAATAATACTACAGCATATTTTTAAAATACTTACCAATTATCAGAGAAAATAGATCTTAAGGCCAAAAAATAAAATTTAACCAATTTCAAAGAAAATAAGCTGAAAAACAATCTAAAACAAAAGAAGCTGTTTTGATATTAGAGAAGCTAGACTTCAAGAAAAATAATAATAGTGAGTCGCTTCATAATGACAAGTGTTTAATTTTCTAGGGATATATTAAAAATTATATATCGCTGGGCTCGTGGCTCAGCCTGTAATCCCGCGCCTTTGGGAGGCTGAGGTGAGTGGATTGCCTGAGCCCACGGGTTTGAGACCCACCTGGGCAGCGAGACCTCATCTCTACAATAAATCAAAAAAATCAGCCAGGCGTGGTAGCGCATGCCTGTAATTCTGGCTACTCGGAAGGCTGAGGGGGAAGGATCGCGGGAGCCCAGTAGGTTGAGGCTGCGGTGGCCGGGAGCGGCCACTGCACTCCAGTCTGGGCGACAGAGTGAGACTCCAACTCAAAAAAAAAAAAAAATTATATATCTATGCACCTAATCATGGGTTCTCAAAACATAGAAAGTATAATTTATAAAACTATTAAGAGAAATAGAAAAATTTTAAATCATATTGTGAGATTTTAACTCCTATCTCTCAGTAGTTGGTAGAACAAGAAGCCAAAAACTTAACAAGGAGACAGAACATTTGAACTATATAGTTTTAAAACTTTACGTAATGGATATATGTGGAATCCTGAACCTAACAATGTCCAAAGGCACATTCTTTTTGAGCACACTCAAAACATGTACAAAGATTCATTATATTATTGGACACAAAGCAAATCTTAATAAGTTTCAAAGGTTTGAAATTATAATATAGGTTATCTATCTGCAATAAAATTGAGCTAGACATCTCTAACAGAAAGATAAGAAATGATATATTTTAATATATTGAAATTAAATACATTTTAATATATTGGAAAATATTCAAGTCGTTTCTAAGTAGACATGGGTCAAATGATAAATGTGAAAAATTAGACAATTGAAATAAATAATGAAAATTTGCCAAAAGTAATCTCATTCAACTTAAGATGTTAAAAAAATAGCAAAAGAAACACATACATTTCCAGTGAAAAAATAATAAAGATAGCAGAAATTATGAAGTAGTAAGAAACAGGAAATCAACATAATTTAAAGTTTTTCATTTTTAAAAAGCCAGTAAAATTGATAAGCCCCCAGTGAAACTGATTCATAATAAATGAATTTAGAAATAACCAGTATGTCAGGAAGATACATAAGATATTACCATAGGGCCTATAGATTAAATATTATAAGATAATATTAAGAACAATTTAATGACATTTTAGATAATATAAACTTATTTCAGGACAAACACAGTTTATTAAAATGCTGACATTAGATGCAATTACAAATCTGAAAAGCCCTGTATTAGCAAAATAAAATCTGCAGTTAACAAATTTTTCTGCAATAAAAACTTCAGCTGGTGAGTTTTTCTACACATTTAAAAAGAACAAAACACCAATATTACACTATCTATCAAAAATTAAAATAAGTGGAAAGACTTCTCAATTTTTCTATGAGGATGAAAAAATATACATGTCCCTTTCACAAAATTATAGTCCAACCTTAGAAAAAAAGCACATATGTAAGATCTCTAATCCAAATATAAAATATCTGAGTCTATTGTCATAAAAGTATCAGAACTAAAAACCCTAACAAAATGGAAAAAACAACTACTCAACTTTAATTTGAAAAGTAGACAAAGCAGGTAAACTTTAGAGGAGAGTTAAAATTTGGAGAAGCAATTTTAAAGGATTAAGTTACCTGGTGTGTATGTGGGAGTTATGTGGGAGTTTTCTTTTTATGTGTTTAGAATGTTCTCTTGTAGACTGGTCCCAAGGATGTTGTGAAGCATCACAGAAATGGTGCTAATGGTGTATTTGGCTAAAACTCAAACAGAACTCTCATATTTCTGTCTAGAGAACCAAAAATAAGAATAAACAGAAGCCCCAGAAGGCTGAAGAGTTAGGGGGGATATCCCAGAATACAGAAACCCTGATAAGAGAATTTTTCTAATCCTGTGTATGAACCTGTACATTTTTCAAGATCAGCATAAGCTATGCATATATGAGCAACTCCAAAACAGTAAATCAAAAATATTGAGAATGAAACTGAAATTTAAATTATCATCCTTATATGGTGAAACAGAACTTACAGACTGAACTTGAGTTGAGTGCTTACTAAAATAAAAATAAAAAAAATCAACATTCTCCAGAGGATTATAACAAAATCTAGATTCTGCACAATATACTATTCATAATGTACAAAATGTAATTTCAAATTTTGGGATTTATGAGAAAATATCAAAAGGTATTACAAACGTATCTTTGGACTTCAGGAAATAGAGAAGAGACTGGGACAGGAAAACAGTTGAGAAAAGAGGGCCTACAATTTTTTTAATTGATGAAAATCTTCTGTTTATAGATTCAAGAAGCTCAGGAAACCTCAAATAATATAACCTCAAGAAAATCATACTTAGATACATTATAAATGGCTAAAACCCTAAGATGAAGAAAAATTTTCAAAAGAGCCCGAGAAAAATTATATACTACATACAGGAAAACAGTAATTTGAATAGCTGACAATTTCTCATAAGAAACAATGAGGATCAGAAGATCATAGAACAGCATTTGAAAGTGCAAAAGGAATAGAACTATCAAACTATAATTTTATTTTATTTATTTTTATTTATTTATTTTTTTTTGAGTTGGAGTCTCACTCTGTCGCCCAGAGTGGAGTGCAGCAGCTCCTCCTGCTGGACTCCGGCGATCCTTCCGCCTCAGTCTTCCGAGTAGCCGGAATTACAGGCGCGCGCTACCGCTACCACGCCCGGCTGATTTTTTTATGTATTGTAGAAATGAGGTCTCGCCAAATTGCCCAGGCGGGTCTCGAACCCGTGGGCTCAGGCAATTCACTCACCTCAGCCTCCAAAAGTGCGGGATTAAAGGCTGAGCCACCAAGCCCGGCTTAACTATAATTTTAAGTCAACTGAATTGAAGGAATGAAAACAAAATTTAAAAATTAAGAAAAATTATCACCATTCAAATCTGCTCTAAAAATTATGATAATAAAAATCTAAAGGAAAGGTAATGATACCAAGTAATATTTGAATCTTCAGGCATAAAAAAAGAAAGTTTAGAAATAGTAAATATTAGGTAAATATGAAAAATGAAATTATTTTTTCTGCCTAAATTAACCAAACAAGGGAAAAAATAATTGGTGGGATTTACAATAAAAATAAATGCAATAAATATAAGTATAACCGAAAATTCAGTGGGGGCAAAAAGGACTTCTAGAGTAGAAATATGTCTGCATTTTATATCAAGTAATACAATGTTAGCTCTTAATAAAACATGAAAGGTTAGGCATACATATTATTATTCCTAGAACAAACAGTAGAATTAATAATTCAGAGATATATAACCAGAAAATCAATATGTAAAATGTCAACCAGTAGATATAAATTAAAAGAGATAATACAAAAAATCAAAATAATTTAAAAGAAGGGAAGAAAGTAGGAATGGAGGAAAACAAGAAAATAATAAAATGGTAGACTTAAAATAAGCACACCAATAATTAAACTGAATGCTGATGGTAAAAAAAAAACTAGTAGTTGACAAACTTTCTCTTAGAGGACCAAAAAGAGCAGGTCGGGCTCAGTGGCTCAGCCTGTAATCCCAGCACTTTGCGAGGCTGAGTCGAGTGGATTGCCTGAACCCGCAGGTTCGAGACCTACCCAGGCAACTTGGTGAGCCCTCCTCTCTACAATAAATAAAAAATTAGCCGGGTGTGGTAGCATGCGCCTGTAGTTCTGGTTGAGGGCATTAGTGGTCATGTAACTTGTTTTATCAATGAGTGTGAAAGTGGCATGTGACACTTCAGGCCAGAAGGTTCAAGGCCCAGTGAATAATTCACGACATTCTCTCTACTTCCTTCTGCTAAGGTAATAAGCAGTATGTGCAAGAGAGTAGTTGCTCAATAAACCTGGGTTCCAGAATTAGGAAAGATCAAGTAGATTCTCCAAACAACCTAAAATGGACATGTAGTGAGAGCAAGAAAAATAAAACAAAATACTCTGTTATTATAGCCTACTGCAATTTAGGATTTCTTGTTATTGCAGTAAACCTCAATGTATTCTTACTGAAACAGAGTATAATGTGAAAATAATTACTCTGTGGGACTTATTATGAAAATGAAGTAATTAAGGCCATATCTTACTGAATCAAGGATTTAAAAACATAGAATAAAGACGCAGATATGAAGATCTAACACTACAGAAGTGGGGAAAGTTTGATCTTCAGTAAGTGGTACTGTGACAATTATATGCTTGTGAATGAAAATGAAATATGAGTTCTACCTCATATCCTACATGAAAGCAAATTCCAAGTGGATTAGTAACTTAAATGTGAAAGACAGCACATAAGCTCTTAGAATATAATGTAGGAGAATATCTTCATAGACTTGGGATATGAAAAAGTTTTAATAGAAAAATACTAAACATAAAAAATAAACAATAAGTAATTGTACTATACTAAAACTAGACCTATATTTATTAAAATATATCCACAAGAGAGTGAAAGTATAAGACTTCACATGAAGAAATGTATTTGTAAAATATATAATTGACAATGGGTTCACATCTGGATGATGTGTATGTTTATAAATATTTACTATACATATCTATATACAATTGATATATACTGTATTTATATAAGTGTAGATACAATACAAAACATATCTGTATGCAAATATAGATATAAATGTATAAAATATTCAAAGACAGAATCTAATAGAAAATAGTAATGGACAAGTGACTTAAGCATGATAGTCACAAAAGACATAGCCAAATGTCTAATAGACATATAGAAAATTGTGTAACCTCTTCAGTTATTGGGAATTCCAAAGAAAAAACACAACTGTGGTTTTTTCAGAATGGCTATAACTTAACAGCTTGACAATACCAAGTGGTGAAGATGTGAAATATCAAGAATATTCATATATTACTGGAAGACTACATCAGTGTGGCCACTTTATTTTTTTTTACTTTATTTTAAATTTTATTTTATTATTTTACTTTTTAAAAAGATCTCACTCTGTCACTCAGGCCAGAGTGCTGTGGAACAATCATAGCTCACTGCAGCCTCAATCTCCAGAGCTCAAGAAATCCTTCTGCCTCAGCCTTCTAAGTAATTGGGACTGCAGACTGCCACACTGGCTGATTTTTAAATTTACTTTTTGCTAAGTTAGAGTCCCACTATGTTGCCCAGGCTGATCTCAAACTCCCAACCTCAAGTGGTAATATGGATACTTTAGAAACATATATGGCATTATCTCCTAAAGTGGAATACACACTACTACCCAATAATTTCACTTCCAGATATATTCCCTCAAGAAATGTATGCATACAGGAATGAGGAAACATGTAGATATATAAATAGCATTATTGTAATATCAAAAACTAGAAACAATCAAAACGTTTGAGAGCAGAATGGATAAATTGTTATGTTTATATGTATAGTGAAAAAACAGCATCAAAATAAATGACTTGTAGCTACATAAAGCAATCTGGAAGAATCTCAAATGTGTAAGATTGACTAAAATAAGCCAGAATACAGTGTCTGATTTCACGAGTTTTGGAAAGAAGTAACAACACAATACTACAGTGTTTAGAAATACATGCTGATGCAGTAACATTCAAAAGAATAATTAGGATCTAAGGAGTGTATAATTGTGGCAATATTCTTTTTCTCATCTTGGGTGTTGTTTATGATTATTTTTAATGTTATACATTCTGTTTCACATACTTTTAATTTTATCTTATTTAACTATATAACAACTTAAAAAGAAAAAATCCTACCTATTCATCTTTAATAGTTCTTCTACATTTTTAATATTCATATATAAATATATTTTGTTAAGTCACTGTGGGGAGTTTTACACTATGCTATGAATAATTACAGGAACAACAGTTCTCATCCTTCATAATTTCTAACGAGAAGATAATAGCCTGATACATAAATCTTTTTCTAAACCACTGGAAGGGCAGTAGAACATTGTTGGTTTATTTGATCCTAGACAAATTTAAAATAATGAAAAGTGCATAATATACATTCTCTCTTTATGTGAGGTGTAAGAAGTTCTTAATATTATTTAGCAACATAGCTAGTGATATTTTACAAAGCTTTCTTCTGATAGCTTTTTGTTTACTGGACTGTGGACTTAAGATAAAAGCAAAGTGAAACACAATTATCCCACAGATATAAATTGAGTGCTGAATTTATTTTTTCTGAGGTGGCATCTTATTCACTTAAACACTATGCTCATACAAGTTTAATGCGTGGAATAATCAAGAGGTTTATTAATTTGAACCTGGAATATATTACTATAAATAACACAGAAATTTCTTGTATTTTCTATAAAGCAATCTCAGTTTACATTTATCAAAATGCTCCTCTGGTTTGGTTTTGGGCTATATCCTCACTAAATCATGGAAATAGAAAATGGACCTAAGTGGCTTCTGCAGTCTCAGCAACTTAAACTTTGCCTGTAATGATTAGTTATTCTTTCCTATGCCCTTAAATGAGTTGTTCCCAAGCTTTAGAACATGTTCAGTGTGAAGACTTTAGTTAAGATCTCCTGCCTATTTGAAAGACAAGGGATTTTATAGGTCAATAAGCTGCATGGTATAAGGTGGGAGAGGGTAATTTACTAAGAGGCTAGTACATTTACTGGGAAACTGGCGATCCTGTATCTGTCATAGTTAGCGTATTAAAATATTTGATGTCAAAGGGACATTATAGTTGATGATACCTTGAGTCACTTTTCGGTGTGAAGTAAATACTAAAACAATATTAAATCTTCTGCATTAACTTGTTTTGAAGGCTGAAGCAGTTAATAAAATTACTGCTGGTGCTGGCAAATGCATAGGATGCCCACTTTGCTCAAAAGTAGAATAAAATCAAGAAAATGCTGAGGAACAAATACAAACATATCTCTAGAAGGATTAGCTAAACTCTGAATAAGAATAATTTAGCAATTTTAATACACTCACCTATTTTGCCATAAGTAATAGGAAAATACACTTTAAAAAATCAACACATAATTGTGACTCAGATGTTGTTATGTGCTACTCACAGCTTCTCTTATAATTGAAATAAGCTGAAGAGATGAAAAGATTCTGATAGAAGAGCTTTTGAATCAGTGTAAGGGAACTTCATTTTTATGCTATCTTTAAATATATTGTTTGTTTGTTTGAGTTGGAGTCTCACTCTGTTACCCAGGTTGGAGTGCAGTGGCACGCTCACAGCCACCACAACCTCAACCTGCTGGGCTCAGGTGATCCTTCCGCCTCAGCTTTCCAAATAGCTGGAACTACAGACACACGCCACCATACCCTGCTAATTTTTTGATTTATTGTAGAGATGAGATCTCACCAAGCTGCCCAGGCAGATCTCAAACCTGTGGGCTCAGGCAATCTTTTCACCTCGGCCTCCTAAAGTGCTGGGATTATAGACATGAGTCACCACACCTGGCCTAATTTATTTTTTTAAAAGTACAAAAAAATAAATTTGGAAAGAGAATTCTTTTGCAATTTCTCTAAAAGAAATAATGATGAATCATTCTTTGATGTACAACCTCTCAGATTCTTCATTGTAGGTAGATATTTGTACACATGAAACAAAAATGTATCACACACATTATATATATATGTGTGTGTGTGTGTGTGTGTGTGTCTATATATACACATATATATATTACTTAAAATGTCTTAGATTCCTTTCCATGTCATTAAATATTGTTCTGCAACATAATTTTTCATAGCTGTGTAGTATTTTGTTAAAAACGGTTATAATTTACTTTCAAAATCTCCATTTTGTTATTTACTATGTAGTGTTTATTTATTAAACAATCCTGTGACCCTTTTTACTTAAAATTTAGTGTGTAGCTTTAGTTATTTCATTAGAATGCATTTCTAAAAGTAGAATTTCTATTTAGAACAGTCTGTACATTTCAAATTTTTAAATATGCATTGAAAGATACTCTACACATAGAAATGTGAGTTTCTTAAATGAGTCTTTAATAGTCATTTAATAGTATGAATCTATTTGGTGTTGTAAAGGTGGAATCCACCGAGTAGCAAGGAGAGGAATGAGGAGATCTCTTTCCTGGGGTAAACACATGTTTCACAACTAAGCAATTCATCTATAAAAGAATGAATTTTGACTTTGTAGAATGTCAAGACCACTTTCAAGTCTTTGCTCCATACTACTTAAGAAAGCGTATGTTGTGAAGCAAAGACTGATGCTTTCTATGGAACATTTAACTTAATAACATGTTAAATCCTTTAACGGATTAATTTAAAAAAAGGTGAGAGTTGTATTCAATATAAGAACTTCAGGTCTTATAATGAGAAACATTAAAATCACATATGCAAGTAGCTCATATGCAGAAAACAAATTTAAGGCTAATCAGAACTTTACTTAACAGAAAAAAATTGAAAGTCTAATGCACTAATATTTTTGCAAGTGGTCCAGAAGAGGAAGTGCAGAATGAAAACACCAGGGAGATGCCAAATTGATGTGATTATATTTAAAGAAGTATTTAGAGCTCTGGAAGATTGGGTAGTAATGAAAACAAATCAGATTCCTTTGGTAAAAGTACAATGTACATTTAAAAGAAAATGCTTGAAGGTACACCTGTACAATGATAGATTTGGACAGGAGATAGCAAAAAAGAGGGACCTGAGCATTACTGTAGATTCTCCATGGAAATCACAGTGTTACCGGGAGAAGGGGTGCAGCTCCCAGAGTAGGGTGATAGGTTGATGTTGACAACTGGTTCTTGTGTTCAAGTTTGGAAAGAATGCACAAACACACACATAAAGTAGCAAGACAAGTAGCTTTATTAAGCACAGAATAGTACACTCGCCTGAGGGGAGAGTGGGCAGAAACAGCCAATAGAAGCTGCTGCTTCTGCACCTAACAATTGTTGAGCTATGATATTTATTCTTAGGGATACTGATGGCTGTGTTTTTTCCTTAGAAATGAGTATTGTTGTTGTTTTTTATTAGAAATGGGTAGTTTGGGGCTGGTTTACTCTTTTCCCTCTCTCACGTTGGGTGGGAGAGTTTTAGACCATATAAGGTTATACTGGTACTGTCATGGCATTGGTGTATGATGGGAGTAAGAGGCTCCCCTATTGTAATTTTATGTTAATGGTACAGTAATGAGCTTAGATCAAGTTAAGAACATTTAGTTGAACTATTGCGCCTGCGTCTGAGTAGGGGCAGTCCCTTCTGAGCAAGCATCTTGGTATAAGAGAACGTTTTTAACCACATTAACCATATTTTTAACTGCTAGGTGCATAACAGGGGTGGTGCAGGGGTATTCATGTGGGCATTACCTTTCTCCGAGACCCTCTCTTTCTATCTGTTTAGCCAGGTCCTAACAACCTATTGTCTCAACAGGATTCATGCAGACAAGTAGGTTAAAAATGTTGGTTATTAACAGGATTTTTTTTTTTTGAGGAGAAAACTCCAGAACAGGTTAGCATAAGCCATAAATATTGCATGTAGAACTGATTGCTCTACTTTGATTAAAACAAAAAAAAGTGAATATGGAAAAGACCCAGGTAAAATTAAGGAAAATAAACAGTTGGAAGAATTTACATAGGGAACCATTTATTTTAAAAGGTAAAGTCTAAGAGGGAATCATATCTAATTTCATATAGTTTTGAAAGGTTTGTAAAAGGTAAACTCAGGCTTATTAATTCATAGACTAGAACTTGAAATGTAGCTTTCTTTCTTTTTTCTTTTTTTTTCTCGATTATCCCCCACCTAGATCCTACTTCCAAATTTCTGCTAACCTTGAACTAGGTGACTGCTTCTGTATTGTTTCTTAAGAAAAAAAAAAAACCTAAAGATACTGCTATGTATGCTTACCTAGAGTAGTTCACATGAGAAGTGACTCAACTTCATTTCTGAAATTGGAACATCTAGGCTAACAGTTTTCAATTTGGGACTCATTCCAAAAATAGTGTTTTTTGTTGTTGTTGGTTCAGGGAAGCAGATACATGTGGCATGTTTCTCTTAATCAGTAGTCATGTGGTCCTTTAACATTGCACCTCCGTTTCTACTGATCTTAAAGATAACCATTTAACTTTCTGTGGTGTGCTCCCCTCTAAACCAGAAACAACCAAAGTAAGTTTCATGTACAACAAATTGCCTCTATTTCAAGTCAGACTATTTCAACCATTCCAGCCACCCAGTCATTTTGTTGCAATGTCATTATTCACAAAAGACAGAAATTTAATTTTATTTGCATAGATACTTCACATTTAAGAACTCTCTGTAAATGTCCTGTCATCTCGAATACATTCATTGCAGATCAGTGATATCCCCAGTGTTTAAACAGTAGGAATTTAATACCTTTTCTATTATTTTTATTTGTGATGATAATGTTTCTTCTTTTGGTGATAACAACTAAAAGAAAGGTGGCTTTCTATGATAGAGAGAAAATGAATTATTCCAATTTCTGAGCTAGAAAGGGAAGAATACACTTATTAAACATCATCCAAGAGGTATTATAGGTATTTTACCTAAGTAGTTATAATCCTTTATATTTAAATATGTAATGTGCCTATGAATAACCTGAGGATTTACTAAATTGCAGATTCTGATTTAGTAGGTCCAAGATAAGACCTGAGATTCTGCATGTCTAACAAGTTCCCTGGTGATGCTGATGTTGTTAGCAGATGACACTTTGACCAATGGGGTTTTAAACAATTCTATGAGTAAAAGGATTATGATAATTTCAATAATGATGATCACAATAGTAGTTTAATATGTAGCATCTTACTTAAACATAAGTTCTATAGGGTAGGTAAGATAGATATAATATGTGAACAAATAAAACTGATAAGTTGGGAGATAAAGTAATGGACTTAGGAAAATTTTTTTTTGGAAACATCATTATGAAAATCAGTTAAACTTAATACATTAACTGTCTCTAAAAATGCTCCTTTTCTATTCAGCTGACTCTAGCTAGGATAAATTTGTTTACAATAAGATAATATTGTGATAGAAGTTATTTATCTTTTCTTTAAATCCATAGCATCTTGTCAACAGATGACTTCAAATCAGTTGTTCTCCTCATGCTTTCCATGGTTAGTCTATCTAGTAGCATATTCATTGACCTTTTGATAATTTATTTAAGAACGTTATGAGTATAATCTCAAACCCCCGATTCAGGAGAGTCGTGTATCTGCTCTAGAAGCACTCAGGCTGAACTGTCAGAGAAACAAGACTTTCTTTTTGGTATGTTGGTTACAATGCTGCTCTGTTCTTAAATTTGTCACAGGAAGGGTTTCTCAAGTTCAAATTCTATAGCTCCAAAGTCACTAAATATACCAGCTCCAAACATAGCAGATTTACAAAAACTAACCTCTGGAAACATATCTTCCCCAGAAATAGCAAGTCTGCCTTTGCTAAGTCCAATGAAACCAATTACCCTAAAGCTTCTAAGGCCACCACCCCGAAAGTGCTAAAATAGGGGCTTCTGCTGATTTTTATGACAAAGATATTTCTTTGATCACTATCTAGAAACTTCCTTAGTCTTCTTTTTTGTACACATAAATTAATGGAGGGGAAATTTGTATCATTAAAGAGTAGACTGTGGAGAACTGGTTATTTTCAGGCAATGGGACTACAGTATGTTTCTACCCTTAAGCAGATAGTCTGTGAGAAAAAGTGGGTTATCTAATGTCAAGAAAATATCTATGACTCAGTCTTACTTCCTGATAGAGTGGTTATTACACCTTGGGAGGAAGGAGTTTTGGGGGGGATAACTTTGTGATATTCCCTGAGGAATGATTTACATCTTTTGTCCTTTCAGTAGAGAAAAGCTCTTGAAAATGACCTGAAAACTATGGTGATCCACTTTTTCTGCTTTGAGGAAAATATTAACCCTTTTTGCTGATTTTAATAATGCCACAGAGAAGACTCCATTTTCAAACACTATGGCAAGGGAAATGGTTAGGGTCATAAAAATTTGACTTGAGTATATAGAGATAAACTAAGAAAGGTCTTAATTTCAATGAAGAATTTTCCAAAATTAATGAATGATGTTCCCTTATGGACGATTGGGTCCTGTGTAATCACTTGTTTTATCTTTGCTTTTGAGAATATTGATTCTTGAATATAAGTGAACTTTTATTTATACCATTTGTCAAACTGGAAAACCACTCAAGTTATTTGGAAAGTGTAAACAGTTTCTGTAAAAGAAAAAAATCTACTATATACAACTAAATGAGCCTCCCATAGTTTAAATTTCATGTAAATCTTTTTTTCAGTAAAAACTGTATTTGACAGAAAGAGCTTTGCTTCTAATTTAACCTCGGGCTTTTTATTCTATTTCACAGTTGACCCAGAAGAGTAATACTTATTTTCACTGTGTAAATGTCACTTTAAACATTTTAGGATAAATAAAGTTCATTCTTACATACTCAGTCGTATAATAGGAGAGAGAGATGAAAGAAAGAAAAAGGAGATGCAAAGATCTTAAATATACTAATTTAATGCAATTATCAATGAGCAAAAATGCCTATTACATAAATTTAGGTTCAGTTACAAATCTTCAACTTTATCATATATTTTTTTCTCACCGTGTTACTTTCAGGTTTCTATCAGAGGCTTCTACTAAAACTTCTCTGTTAAAGGCACTAGTGTCTGCGTAGGTGCCAAATTCATGAACCCCTATTTATTTCTGACTTGTCAAACTAGTCTTCAACATTTGATCCTATTGACCACTGTCTTGTTGAAATTCTTACTAATCTATCTCTCTGAAAATTTCCTTTTGGATGCATATCCTATTGTATGCCCACATCTTTGAATACTGGAATTACCTTTGTTTATTATTTAAATTTCTCTCATTTTCTCTCTCTCTCTCTCTCTCTCTCTCTCTCTCTCGTTCTTTCAACTCCTGGGACTCAATTCATCCGTAAATTTCGACAGCAATCTAAAGCTCTGTACATTGTTAACTCTAAAAATTTATTTTTCTGCCCCAGATTTTGATTCTGAAATCTATATATCTCCACATAGATTTTTTGCAATATCTTAATTTCAACATGTCCATCATTCAAAATTTTGCTTTCCAAAACCATATCTTCTGTGTTCTTTATTTCCATCACTGGAGTAATCACTAATTGAATAATTCAAGTCATAAACTTGAGACTATGCCTAAATCCTTCATAATTCTTATCCCTCACATTTAACTGGTCATGATTCTATGAATTCTGCATGTTAATTATCTCTCAAACCTTGTTTTCACAGCTGCTGCAGTCTCAACTAACTATGGAGAAATGCAGACTTCTCCCTCTCATTCCTCACCATAAGGGCTGAAAATGAAACTAGAAAATTGAAGGAAACTATAGTGTCTGCTATGTTAGAAGACTCAGTCATCATGGAAATTATGCTTGGCCTGCATTATGGAGTGCATCCAGTTCTTCCTAATCCATTATATAAAATGACATTAGCTCTTCATATAGACCCTGCCAAATGCTAAAAGGCACTGTAGGTTGGTCACCTATATTTCCCCAGAGAGAATTCCCTCTTGTTCATAGCTTTGTGTACTACTACTCAATCTAATTTACATAGTTCAACTCCCAGGAAACAATAATACCTTATTCCTGGTTCTATACATAGCCCAGTAAATTCAGTCTGTAATTAAAAAAAAACACAGCCTTATTCTCTTTTACTATACATATTACAGCTAAAGAACAAAATAAATACACTTTGAATAAAAAATTACAGATCTGTGCTCAACAAAGAGGGGCTGTTTTCCAGTGTATAATATCGTTTATGTCTTTCTAGGGTAATTTTTGTTTATCAATTAACTCATTTGTGACTGGCAATTCAGTTTTTTTTTCTTTTAAGAAGCATACAAAATGAATCCAACTGAATGTAGGTCATTGTCTCTTTAATATGTAGTTATTACAATAAGTAGTGTGCTGCTGTGGTACTTTGGATGCACCGGTGAATATGTTTCAGCAATTAAAGACTCCAGGTCTTGGAAAGTAAAGTAAACATCCAGAACTTTTACAAACTGTTGTGACTAGGAATAATTCTTCTCCAATATAGTAGTAAATTTTAAATGCTAATGATTGCAGTTATTTAATGGGGAACATGATTATTTTTCCTTTCATTTCTAGAATGAAAAAATACACTCTCCCCAAACCTTACAAATCAAGACTAATTTTAATATAATATTCCCAATGAACTTTACTACTTAGTAAATAATGTATTTTATATTATTATACATTATAAATAATAATTGTATACTGAATTGTTCTGAGCATTGTATCCTGAATAATTGTGTATATTATATTCTAAATCTTACAGATTAAGGGGAAAACACAAAGATTGAGTTTTCCAAACTACAGACAAAGCTTCCAATTTGAGAAAGACATTATTCTATATATTTTATTTCTCATATATATCATGTTTATAAATACTAGCTGGGAAATATTAAATAATATTCCCTTTTATTGGCAATATTCACCTGTTTTTCTTATACTTTATTTCTAATCCTCCCCCTACATATTGGTAATAAAAATCTTTACTTTGTTTCTGGGCAATTGACATAGATTATAGAGCTCTCTCTTAATTTACCCTAAATATGTGGTAAAACTGTTACAGTATTTCTAAAGGGGCTTTCCAGATTAGATTCTTATTTTCCTGTTCTGACCTCTAACTGACAAAGTCACATAATTAAAATCTGAAGAACTATAAAAATGGCCAGTCTTTTAGCATAGCAATTCTATGGAGGAAATGACACTTTAATGTTTACCTTTTTTTAACTCCAATCTCAATAGGATTGAGCATGAGATGTATAAATAGGGAAAGCCTGGTGATTCAGTTCATTAGCAGATGTTCCTCGTCTTGGAATAATCCTTGGAATAGCTCAGTATGGAGATTCGATTAACATTTTCTTTGTGGAATGCACACTTGACTAGTGACCTTATTTTTCCTGTTACACCAGTATTTAGTTATAAAGAAAATGATGTATAAAGATGTAAAGAAATGGATGTATTTTCATCACTTTAGGTACTCGTAGAAGAGATCCTTGTAGGAATGGATGTGTTCACTTGGAAAAGGCTTTAATAAATTTCTTGCAGGTTTGCAAAATAGAAGGAATCTTCCTCTGGAACCCTGGTTACAAGAAAAGAGAGATTCTACTTGGCACTCTCCACACACCCTAGGGAAAAAGCATAAAGACATTAAGATCACTGATTTTTGTATAACAGTGAGAAGTAGAGATCAGATTATTATTATTAGTAGTAGTAGTATTAGTATTACTATAGCTAGAGTCTCACTCCATTGCCCAGGCTGAAGTGTAGCGACATACTTACTGCCACCCCAGCGTCGACCTGCTGGGCTCCGGTAATCCTTCTGCCTCAACCTTCCAAATAATGGGAACTACAGGTGTGCTACCACACCTGGCTAATTTTTGATTTATTGTAGAGACGAGGTCTCGACAAGTTGCCCAGGCTAGTCTCGAACCCGAGGGCTCAGGCAGTCCTCTTGCCTTGGCCTCCCAAAGTGCTGGGATTACAGGTTTGAGCCACCACACCCAACTGAGATCAGATATTAATCAGATTATCATACTAATGAACACCCCATTACACAGTGAGATAAATACACAAAATAAAAGAGACATTATTCCTTGACATTATATAATCAAAGAATCTGACTTAGATTTGATAAAGCTTTCCTGGGGAAATTATGCCTGAAGTGAACTAGAAAGAGATAGATACATACAGAAAGATCAGCATAGATGAATTACGAAGAAAAGTAGAAAGTGAAGAGACTGATAGGAAATAATACTGGGGGAATATCCAGGAGACAAATAGTTCAGGGTTTTAGGCTAATTTAAGTACTTTCATTTTTAACCTAAGATAAGAGGGGAGACCAGCATTTTATAAAATGAGTAATTTGGAAATATTACTTTTTAGAGAGTAGCTGGGAGCAGAACTAAAGCTACCTCAATTATCCCCACAGGGGATAATGATAGCGTAGGGTTGTGGCAGTGGATACTGCATCTTAGAAATCAGACTACAAGGTCAAAGACATTAAGGACATTTCTTTTCTAAGAAACCATCAGAGGGAAAGAGAAAGAGAGAGAGAGAGAGAGCAATGTGAGAACAATGAGAGAGAGAGAGAAGAGAGAGAGAGAGAAATCGACTGTATTTCAAATCAATTAATACCCTATATTCATATCTTTTTAATATTCCTTTGCAACTCAAGGAAAACATCGCTCATATAATCTATATTTCCTATACTTATTATCCTTTATTGAATATTTGTGTATGACTTTTCTCCCTTAGAACCCCTAAAATGAAATATTTTCAGAATTTCTGTCTTATGTGTTCTACATTAGATAAATGGTAGGTACATAGCAAATATTCTTTGACAATTAAGAAAGTTAAATCTTAATGTTTACATGAACTCTTTTTAGTGCTAAAATCAAAGGTGAATCATCAGAAATTTCAAGTCTATAAAAAAAGTCTAATTCCAAACATTGAGACATTCCACATATATGCCTTTTTTTCTTTTTAGATTTTGCCAACCTCTTATTATAAAACATATTTTGACAATTAATAAATGTCTATATGAAATTGGATAGTACATTAAAGGTAACTTTGTAGATATGTCTGATGTAAAGTTTTTTTTTTAAAAAGGAAATCTGGCAAAGTTATCAAATTCATTTTTAATCATTCTACTTGAACCCAGATGATTTGTAAGATCGTGGAAATGTCTTCTACTCCAAATTCTAAACGCATTAAATCACTAGTTGGCAGATTATAATGGATTGAAAAATCTCCGTTGTGTGTCACTGGAAATTTTTTTACATTATTATTTTTGTATTATTGAAAATTAGAGCGTTTTCCCTTACAATAAGTTATAATATGCATATTCTCATAAAATTTTTTCTTTTATAAGGCAAATTTTCTCTTATTTTAATTTTGTTACAGGTAAACCATAAAATGCTGTTTCTATAGATTGTCTCCTTTAAATTTATATTGATTTAAGCAAGAGACATTTTTCTAATTACAATATCAAAATGACTGTTGAGTCTAACAAAATTATAAATTCTGTGTGTATACAGTTGTGCAAAGTGTTATTTTAATTTCCTGAGACATTCTTGTATTTTTTCTTTATCTTCATAGAAGTGTGAAGTGTCTTCTTGTGAAGTGTCTTGTGAAGTGTCGTACTCTGTACTAGGTAGTATTCATTGCATTATTTAGCTTCTCTAATTGATTTTTCCAACAACCTTTGTCATAACCATTTTTGTGACCATTACAGAACTGGAAATTGAATCTCAGAAAGTGAAGATTGTGTGTAAAACCACACATGTCTGCTGAGTAATGGCACTGGATTAAAATGTGGGATCTGACTCCAAATTTCATTTTTATTTGCCTACAAAACCTATATATTAGTTATTTTATTCATTATGCCAAACAATTTATTTGATATTCTTTTATCTGTTTATTTATTTATGTGTTGAACTTTTTTTATTTTAAAGTTGTGGGGTACAAGTCAGGATTGGATAAATAAGTGGTCTAGGTACAGGTGAAGTTTGGGTCTCTCACTGGCCCTTACTTCACCTGGATTAGGATCAGGCACCTTTATTGATTTTATGTGCCCTGCCCTGGAAGTGTCCTGCTACTGCCAATCCCTTTCTTGTAGTATTATCATAGGTGGTCAGGGTCCACTTATAAGTAAGAATATATGGTACTCAGTTCTTTGTTTCTGTGATAGATCACTGAGTATGATAGACTTCAAATTTATCCAAGTTTCTGCAAAGTCCATAGTTTTTGCCTTCTTTATGGCTATGTAATATTCCATCATGTATATGTACAACTTTTTTTTTATCTAGTCTGGTTTCAATGGGCAGCATGGTTGGTTCCATGTTTTTGCTATTGTGAATAGTGCTGCAAAAAATATGTGTGCACAGGTATCTTTTTTGTAGAGTGATTTGTATTACATGGTATCTCAGTATGGTTTTGATTTGCACATCTCTGATGATTAGTGAGGCTGAGCGTTTTTTCATGTTCATGATGACTGCTTGTATATCTTCTTTGTTTTTGTTTTATTTTTTTTTTAGAAAGAAGGATTTATTGAGAGGACAGAAAAACTCCCACAGTGGGAGGAGACCCGAAGGGGTTGTCCTAGTGTTTTCTTTTGAGAGTGTCTATTCAAGTCGTCTGGACACTTTTTTTTTTTTTTTGAGTTGGAGTCTTACTCCATCATCCAGGCTGGAGTGCAGTGGCACACTCATGGCCAACCCAGCGTTGACCTGATGGGCACTGGTGATCCTTCTACCTCAGCTTGCCGAGTAGCTGGAACTACAGACACATGCTACCACACCCAGCTAACTTTTCATTTATTGTAGAGATGAGGTCTCATCAAATTGCCTGGGCTGGTCTCAAACCCGCGGACTCAGGCTATACACTTGCCTTGGCTTTTCAAAGTGCTGGGATTACAGGCTGAGCCACCAAGTCCGACCTTTGGGCCACTTTTTGTTAGAATTGTTTGGTTTTTTTTGTTTTCAGCACCTTTGAGTTCCTTATAGATCCTGAATGTTAGGCCTTTGTCAGACATAGAGTTGGCAAATAATTTTTCCCATTCTGTGGGCTGTCTCTCTGCTCTCTTGATAGTTTCTTTTCCTTTGCAGAAGCTTTCAGATTGATGAGGTCTCATTTGTTTAGCTTATCTCTTATGGCATAGGCATTTAAGGTTTTGATCAAGAATTGGTTGCCTATTCCAACTTCCATAAGGGTGTCTCCTGCATTTTCTAAGATTCTTATAGTTTGAGGTTTTACGTTTAAGTCTGATCCATTTAGAGTTGATTTTTGTGAATGGTGGTAGGGGTCCTGTTTCAATCTTCTGCATGTGATCAGCCAGTTTTCCCAGCACTATTTACTGAATAGTTTCTCCTCTCCCCAGTGGTTGTTGGTGGAGGCTTTGTCAAAGATGAGTTGGTTGAGAAATTGAGGTTTTTCTTCCTGAATCTCTATCCTGTTTCATTGGTCTGTATGCCAGTTCTTGCACTAATATCAGGCTGTTTTGATGATTATAGCCTTATATTAAAGTTTAACGTCCGGGAGTGTCTACTTTGTTTCTTTTGCTAAGTATTGTTTTGGCTATTTGTGGTCATTTATGTTTCCATATGAATTTCCATATTGTTGTTTCCAGGTTAAGAAGAACGATGTTGGTAATTTGGTGGTTATTACGCTGAATCTGTAGATTTCCTTTGGTAGGATAGACATTTTAACCATGCTGATTCTTCCAATCCATGAGCGTGGAATATTTTTCCATTTATTGTGTCTTCTTTGAGCAGTGTTTTGTAGTTTTCGTTGTAAAGGTCTTTCACTTCTCTGGTTAGGAAGATGCCAAGGTATTTCATTTTTTTGGTGGCTGTTGTGAATGGGAGTATACTTTTTATTTGGTTGTCTGCCTGTTTGTGGTTAGCATATAAGAATGCTACTGTCTTTTGCACGTTGATTTCATACCCTGAGACTTTGCCAAAAGTCTTGTATCAGTGCAAGGGTGTTTCTGACAGATTCTCTTGAGTATAGAATCATATTGTCCACAAAGAGGGGTAGTTTAACTTCCTCTTTTCCTATTTGGGTACCCCTGATATCCTTCTCTTGTCTGATTGCTCTAGCTAAGACTTCCAACACTATGTTGGACTGGAGGGATGAGAGTGGGCAGCCTTGTCTTGTTCTGGTTTTCAGGGGAAATGCTTCCAACTTCTGTCCATTTATTAATATGTTGATTGTGGGTTATTATAGATGGCTTTTGCTATTTTGAGGTATGTTCCCTCTCTACCTAGGTGTTCTATTTAATTTAGTAGGTTCTCTAGTCTTAATATTTACTATAGAGGATAGTAAAATAAATGTCTTGATTTTCATGTAGAATGATTGGTTTTTACAGGAAGGTTTTTGGGTAACATTATTTTCCTGCTTATTACATTTTCTGTAACCTACATAGTACTAGGCTGATTTTTTTCTTCTTTTCTCTAAAGCAGTATGTATAATGAGATATAAAAATGTATGCTGGCATATACTTTCAAAGAAAGCCATATCCTCCTTAGAGATAAGCTTTTCCTTCCTCCCTTTAAAAAACACTTTTTACCCCTAGAGTAGGTTATTTTGGTGTCTTATATGTGTATTTAAAGCAAATTAAAGTCTTTTGAGAATTTTTAGTGTGAGTAATCCTATCATACAGGGATCATCCCTTCATGGAATTAAGGAGATTACAAGGTTGTAAGGGCAAAGTTGAATGCAGTGTCATTAATTGCAAATCTAGAGTCCATGGCAAGTTATTTCCTCACCACCATTCACTCTCCTGCTCTGAAATGCGTTTATCATTTAACATAAAGTTGTGACTATGGAAATTCATGATGTGAAAGATTACATACCTTAATGTAAAATGTGAGGGTAAGTTTATTTAAATGAAATGTAATATGAGAGAAGGAAAAATAGAAAAGATTATTAAAATTAAAGAAATGTGGAAAAACCAGCATAGAAAGTGGCAAGCATTTGGTAGTAGATCATCATTTAAGCAACTAAAAAATAATGCACAGAATTAGAACATTTAATTTGATGTCATTACTATGGTTTCTAGAATTCTGAAATTATTATGGTGTTACAAATTTAAGTGGATGTCATATAAATTCACCTCATATACAAGCTTAGATGTATTTGAGGCATCGTATATCTAGTTATTTTAATTTTCTTTACATGCCATGACACTGAGGTAATCAGACCTATAGGTACTACACATAAATCATCTTTTAATCCCCAAAGTGCTTTTGTTATATTTACTAAATTTTAAGATTATTTGTATTAATGCCAATTTGAGCTATCTCTGCAAAAAATTAAATTACCTAGATTTATTTTCACATTTTAAGTAATTGTTTTTAGAAATCTTTCAATAGAAGTGTATACATCAGATGATAGCATTAAATGGAATGTTAAAATCTGAAGGAACCTCAGAGACATCGGCTAATTCAAACACTGTTTCCCCAACCACCCACCCACTCCAGTGCATATACTCATAACTTCTGGGAAAAGGAGTCCTGCAGGTGTTGATTGACTCTTTTATGGACAAAAAATCAGTTTGAAGTATAGTAAGACTTTAACTTAAGCCCTTTGGCTTCCAATCTAAAAGTTCTTTTTATCACTTTGGGCAAATCATTTAATCCATGCCTTCATTGTCTGATTGGTAAATAGGGGATATTGATGGAATCTTTCTCAGTGGATGAAAAGTGTTAATATAAATCAACTGTACCTAGAAATATCCCTGGAATACTGCAAGCTCTCAATGTTATTATTATAATTACTACACTACCCTCCATTTGCTAACATATTTTAAAAGTAAAATAGGAATTTTTTGAAGAAAACCTTTGTCACATCAAAAAGAGGGTAGAAGGAAAGCAGTCATCACTGCAAAGAATTAAAATATTATAGCAGAATATGTAGTCATTTTATCATTTCAGAAGATAGGTAGCTTTTTATAAAAAAATATACTCTTGGTTGTGGCAGGCCAGGCTGTGTGGAGCTTAAAATACACAAAATTTTCAGAGTCATCTTTAAGAAAAGGTGAATATTTATTTAGAACACAAAAATAAATAAAAACAAGTTACTAATTTAAAAATGCTGATGAATATAAAGATATCACAAGGCCCAGAAAAGTGATATACTATTTGTATAAATTATCTGTCAGACACACCCTCAAGACACTTCCTTTCTTCCTTTCTCTCTCTACTTCTCTCTTTCTTTTATTTATTTTCCACTTCTTTTTCCCACTGTACACTATTGATCACCTCTAAAATAACAACCATTAATTTTATAATATCACTTTTTGTATAGAAACTGGGAAGATAATTCTGTTTTTGTTTTGGCATAGTTTGTTTCAGGGTGTTTAAGAAAAGAGAGCACATGTAATTATGAAAGGCAAATATTCAATTAGTTCTATAATGATATGATGTTAGTACCACAAATATGAGGGTTTTGAAAAACAAACAGGGAAATGACAGTAAACCAAATAAAATTACCCACTAAACGCAAATCAAATGTATTCTGAACTTCCTTTTAGCTAGATCCCAAAGTACTTGTGACAGATTTTATTAGAACAAATGACTGTGTGAACACATTTCTAGGCCCTTTTTTGGGTCTTAGAAGGGCTCTGTACCAGTGAGAGTCCCTAAAATACAAACCTTGATGTCTGAAGGAAAACAAAATTAAAAAATGTGAAGACAGCTGGAAATCTTAAATATTCTGAACCTCATTAAGATGTTTTGGAGTTCCTTAAGGCAAATGAGTGCATAATTTAGTAAAAATAATCTGATTTAATATAAAAATATGATGGAATTTATCCTAGGGCATGCTAAGGCCTTGGCTACATAAAACAGTAGAAATAGTGGGAAGCCTAAAGAGAAGATAGAATGGGCCCTGCTGACACTAACTAAGCTGGCTTCTGCCAGGAATGCTAAACAGTCCAATGCACAATGTCTAACAGGAGCTGGCTTGAACGGGACTCTATGAGGAAGGCAAAATGAGAATCAAGTACAGCCTTTATCAGTGAGCATGGGCAAAGAATGCAGTTGGACTAGCAGAAGCCAGATCCAAAGAGGAAGAGGCTGACAAGAGCTTTCAGCAAATCCTTGGCAGGTCATGTCCTCCTATAGCCTCAGGCACTTCCTTGGCCCATCCTACTTGCCTAACAAAATCCAACTTAAAAAAAGTTTCATTTTAGATATAAAAATTGGAAAGGAAGAGGTAAAATTATCACTATTCATGGATGACAATCTTATTTTTAGAAAATCTTGAAGATTACACACAAACAAATCTTAGAGCTAATAAATGATTCAAGTAGAATACAAAATGACACACAAAAATCAGTTGTGTTTTTATATACTAGTAATGAACAATCTGAAAAGGAAATTGAGAAAACAATTTCATTTACAATAGCATCATAAAGAATAAAATGCTTATGAATAAATTTAACAAGGGAAGTGAAAGGCTTTTGCATTATAAAACTTTACAGTATAAACTACAGAACATAATTTAAGAAATTAAAGAACACATAAAACATGGAAAGACATCCTATGTTCATGGGTTATAATTTAATATTATGAAGATGGTTGTACTATCCCTTAAAAATCTATCAATTCAATACAACCCCTCAAAATACCACCAATATATTTTTCAAATTTGGTAACACACACTGTAAAATTCATATGGGATCTCAAAAAATCTTCAGTAGCCAAAATAATCTTGAAAAATAGAAACAAAGTTGGAGAAGTCACACTTTCTACTTTTAAAACTGAGTAATCAAATCAGTGTGATACTTGCATAAAGACAGGCATATAGATCACTGGAATAGAATATACTGTATATCCTAAAAATAAGGCCTTGCGTATATGGTCAAATAATTTTTGATAAAGCTGCCAGTACCATTCTATGGGTAAAGGATGGTCTTTTCAACAAGTGGTGCTGTAAGCTAGAAATCTACATGTAAAATAATGAAATTTTTCTCTTACATTGCACCATAAGTAAAAATTAGCTCAAAATGGATCAAAGGCTTAAATATAACAGCTAAAAATATAGTACACTAAGAATAAAACAGAGAAAAATACTTCATTTCATAAGATTTGTCAATGACTTCTTGCATATGAGACCAAAATCACAGAAAACAAAATTTAAAAAAAAACAACTGATCTTAAAAACCCTTTGTATGCCAGACAACATTATCAAAAATGAAAAGGCAACCCAAAGAATGTGTGAAATTTATAAATCATATATGTACTTAAGGCCTAATTTCCAGAATACACAAAGAACTCCTAAAACTCAACAGCAACAAAATTCAAATCACACAATTCAAAATGCACAGACGATTTGAATACACATTTCCCTAAAGAAGATAAACACATGATCAAAATATACAAGAGAAATGTTCAGCATCACTAATAATTAGGGTAATACAAATCAGAACCTCAATGGCATGCCACTTTACACCCACTAGAATAGTTCTTATTTAAAAAAGAGAGAGAGAGGGAAAAAGTAACAAGTGTTGGCCAGGATGTGAAAAAATAGGTACATTCGTGTATTGTAGGTAGAAATATAAGATGGTGCAGCCACTGTGGAAAGCAATATGACAAGTCCACAAAAAATCTAAATTCAAAATTATCATATAATCCAGCAATTCTACTTCTGAGTGTTTACTCAAAATAATTGAAAGCCAGGACTCAAACAAATATTGGTAGAACATTATAATAGCATTATTCACAATAGCCAAAAGATGGAAACAACCCGAATGTCAATTGACAGATGAATGGGTAAGCAAAACATGGTATGTACATATATTATTGTCTTAAAAGTAAATTCTGATGCACGCTACATGAATAAGCTTTGAAAACGTCAAGTGAAATAAGCTAGACACAAAAGGACAAACATTGTATAATTCCACTTATATGAGGTATCTAAAAATAGTCAAAATCAAAGAGTCTGAAGACATAATAGAGGTTACTGTGTGCTAAGGGAAAAGAGAAATGAAGTTATTTAACAAGTAACTTGTTTGAAATGATATTTGTTTGAAATGATAAAAATGATATTTGTTTGAAATAATAAAAAGGTTCTGATAATGTTTGCACAACAATGTAAGTGTAATTAATGCCACTGAGTTTTATACTTATCAATAAATTTAGCGGTAAGTTTTATATGTATTTTTAACTACACACACACACACACACACACACACACACACACACACACACACACACTTTTGTTTTCTTTGCACCAGGCATTATAACATTTCCTTTGGTGAGATCTTTTTGGTTTTAAGGATCATAGACTCACTCATGGCATCATAAATTGCATTACTGTAGAAGATAGTACATTGTGGAAATTAACAGCATGAACTCTAGGTCAAGTTGACAACTCTTCTTTAATAACTATGTGACCTTGTATGAAAATGGAGATAATGATAACACCTACCTACCTAATTTTGTTGTTGTAAAAATTAGATGGGTTAAAAATACTGAATAGGTCAATATGTAGAAAGTGTTTGGGACAGTGTATGCCACAAAAAGTGGACTTGGTGTTAGCCTTTATTATTATTTCTTTGGACTTTTCACCTTAAATAGGATGCCCTCAAAAACAGTCAACTCCCAGTTCTTCCTATTCTCTGAGTCATTTTCTCTCTTGATGTTTTGACTCTATTTTTATTCATTCTCCTCTTGTCATCCACTGGCTTATTTTGCTCTATAATCTTTATTTTCTTTGCCTCATACCTTCAGTATATTAATAGTTTATTATATCTTACACTTTGACTTTCTCTAATTTCCTCATGGCCTTAACTTCATCAGCCCCCTCTTTGGTTCTGATTTTACTAAATGGTTGCTCTTTGTGCAAATTTTCAGCTTTAGTCTTCATTGCTAATGAGCAATTTCTCCATAAATTATAGTTTAGAATCTCAAGATAGATTAAAACAGCTCAACCTTTTACATCAAACCCCGTGACCCACTGCCAGCAATCATCCGACTATCTTGAATTGGATGGCTACTTATGACATAGTGTTGAAAAGAGAGAAAAAAATGACACCAAACTTGGCTTCCTGTGGTTACCCTCTCAGTGTGGGCTGTGAGCAGAATAGTCTCTGCTAGGGAGAGTTTATGAGTGTAATAGTTATTATGATTAACATGTTTAGTATACCAAGAAGTAAAGATGAATAAGATGTGTTTCTCCTATGAAGAAGCTCAAAACCAGGAGCAGTCATGCGTATGAAAAATCATGCAATAGAATTACTACTATTTGGTTATATGGATAACATATTTTAAGTGCAAAGAAATAATAATAGTTTGCTGGAAGCAGGGAATTTAGTTTGCTGGAAGCAGGGAATGGGACAGGATTCACAGTATGTGGTGATACTTCCATGGGTTTGTTAGAGATAAAAAAAATGCCTCTTCAGATGGACTATATAACAGGAAAAGGAATGGAGCAAGGGTGTTAAGGCAGATTCAGCAAAGTCATAGAGGTACAAAAATGCATGGTGCGATCAGGAGATGGAGCTGAAAACTGTGGCTGGAACAAAGGCTAAAGTGAAGGGGATTATTATAGCAGAGTGAGTTGCAGGTAATGGCCAATGAGTGGATGTTTTCATATTGTGAATTAGTGACAAGGAATTTGAATTTTGTTTTAGTCAAGTAGGATATCAGCAAGCAGGGGACATGGTTTCTTCTGCATTTGAGAAAGAAATGTGTTTGTAGTATGGGGAACTATTCAAAGCAAATAATGACTGGAAGTAGGAAACTATAAGCCTGTTAGAATAGTCCTGTTTAGATATAATGAGGCCTGAACTTAAAGAGACTGCTTCAAAAGTAAGCTGACTGACTAAGTGATTGTCATGGTCAAGAATGATTCTGAAATGTACACATCTAAATTGTAATCTAAAGAAACAAAATGCCTCAGAATGCAGCCCATCATTTATTTTGAAAATCTTTAATTATGCATTAAGAAGGTTTAAGAATGGTTGTCTTTTTCTCTAAATATATAGCTAAAATGCTAGAAGTATGACACTGAGTTGAAGATTTTCTTAATCTTAAATAGTGTTAGAAGTATCTTCTGAATTGTGTCTGCTTTTAGATTTAAGCTAACTATCAGGAGAGTCAAGTAGAATAAAACTTTCTCATAGTGTGCGGTGTTGAGTCAGTTAAATTGGATCAGCAGCAGAACAGAAAATATTTTTACAAAATATAACTTGTCTTATATTCATAACTCTCTATCCCCATTGAGGGTTCTGCACCAATCCTTTAAAAGCATGCCTTGCTGTGCAGGCATAATTTCAGCACAACCTCATGTGTACACACTTGTCCAATGTAGGGACATTGAAACACCAGAGACCAGAGCCTTTGCAGTACACACAAAGGGGCATTGTAAGTTAATAGGTTAATAAAACTCTAAAATGGAAGTCAAGGAATACTGTACAACAGTTATTTCTAAAGTTAGTGTGTTACCTTAAAAGTTAATGTGTTCCTCTTTTATAAAAAATAAAAGAAAATATCAACATATTATTTTCAGGCAATTAATTTCTTCTGTCCTCTTCCTCTAATAACTTGTTGAGAATAAGTCACTTAAGGTACAGTTTTTAGGTTATTGAGTAGAAAAAGCTTTTTTAATTGTTGTCATTATATAAGGAGTCTAAAAAATTCATGGAAAATATGTATTATGAAAAAAAAACTACGCATGAATTTCAAGGCTTTTATTACAAAAATTAACTCATACTAACTTGGTATAACATTTCTGAAAAGAATCTAGTTTAAAATACTAACAATAAGACATCAGTCTGAAAGGAGCCCCTATTAGACCAACATGAATTCTGCTAAAGTTGAAGCAAGAACAACAAAAATAAAACGGTTTAGCTTGGGTGGAAGAAAAGGGAAATTGCTAATGCTTTACAAAAATTTTATGGTGACAATGTTCCAAAGATACAGCAATCTACAAATTGATAACTTATTTTCAGAAGGGTTGAGATGATGTTGAAGATGAAGCCTGCAGCAGCATACCATCCACCTCAATATGCTAGGAAAAAAATTCATTTTGTTCATACCCTAATTGAAGAGGACCAACAATTAACAGCACAAGCAATAGACAACACCATAGGCATCTCAATTGGTTCAGCTTACACAATGCTGATTGAAAATTTTAAACTGAGCAAACTTTCCACTATATGTATGCTAAAACCATTGTGCCCAGATCTGCTGCAGACAAAAGCAGAGCATTCCGTGGAAATTTTAAACAAATGGGATCAATATCCTAAAGCATTTATTTGAAGGATTGTAACAAGAGATGAAACATAGCTTTACTAGTATGATTCTGAAGACAAAGCACAATCAAAGCAATGGCTACCAAGAGGTGAAAGTGGGTCCAGTCAAAGCAAAAATGGGCAGGTCAAGTGCAAAGGTTACGGCAACAGTTTTTTGGTATGTTAAAGGAATTTTCTTTGTTGCCTTTCTGGAGGAACAAACAATGATAATGTCTGCTTATTATGAGAGTGTTTTGGAAAGTTAGCAAAAATGTTAACAGCAAAATTTCCATGAAATTCTTACCAGAGTCCTTTTCCACCTTGACAATGCCTACCACTCATTCCTCTAATCAAACAAGGCAGTTTTTCAGTTGTTTCCATAGGACACTTTAGGGATTCACTTTGTAGTCCTGATTTGTCTCCTTATGATTTCTTATTGTTTAAAAAGATAATCTGTAAAGGGCACCTATTTTTCTTCAGTTAATAATGTGAAAAAAAAAGACTGCATAAACATGACTAAGTTCCCAAGGCACTCAGTTCTTTAGGGATTGACTAAATGGTTGGTATCATCATCACTTTCAAAATGTCTTAAACTTGATGGAGCTTATGCTAAAAAATAAAGTTTATATTAAAAAACTTTATGGTGGTTTCTGGCATGTCTCTCTATCTTTTCCTTTTTTCTCTAATAAACTTTGTTTTAAAACAAAAAAATTAAATACAAATCAAAATTTTATTCTGCAAACAAAAAGCCAGTAAGATTTTTAAAAATATCTATATTCATATGAATAATTTATATTTATAAATATAAAGTTTATTGTTGTATATATTGTTAACATAAACTTTTTACACATGGAGGCATTTAACCATTTTTTCTATTATTAAGGATGAATGTATTTAATCTTTAAAGAAAATACCTGTCATCTATACAATGGTAACTAGTCACAAAAAAATCACTGTGTAAATATTCTTCATCTTTACAGATTATTAATGCTGCACTTGCTTTGGCTGCAAGACCCAAAAGTCAAGTGGTCAAAAACACCATGGAAATGTACAAGCATACGTGGGAGAATCATATACATGTCCTCACTGAAGCTGTAGATGATATCACAAGCATTGATGACTTTCTTGCTGTATCTGGTATGCTATTGATCTTTTAATTTATTCATTTTCTTATGTCAATTTTCTGAAATAGGATAATGCTGAATATAATTAATTTCACTTAATATAAGACACCTCTTCTTGGGCTTTCTGAATGCAAAGTGTTGCTATGTAGGGGCAGCAGTTATGTTATCAATGGTCTGTGATTATGAACCTCATGTCCTGTAATTGTCACAATTCAGTAACTTATACTGTATCTCTGAAAGAAACTCCTGTTCATGGACAAAACATAATAAAAACTAGTACCTGGAAGTCTTAAGCTTGTCCTAGCTTTTCACATAAATTAGCATTTCTTTTCTAAATGCATTTATATATTTTGATTTCCCTGTACTTATTTTCAAACCATATTTTTCTCCATCCAGGAAAAAAAATTATTAATAGGAAAACTTTATTGATTTGAGTTGCAATCTGGTAATTCAATTACCAGTATATGTATTTGACAGTGCTAATCTAAGAATCAAACAAACAAGTCTAAATATCTAATTACATCAGTGACAGATGGGCTTGAGATTGCTTGTGAAGCCCAGATTATTATCTCATCACAGATTAGAATGGCATCTCACAGGATTCTGAAAATGCTTTCATAAAGCCATATTCTCAGAAGTATAATTCAAGTTTTGATTATACTGTTGTAACAACAAAGAACTAAATACATTTTAATCTTTCTTATTTTCTTAAACAGTAAGGCTCTCCTTGAAATAAATTACATAATTTAAAAAAATTTTTTGTGAGAGGACATTTTCTTGGAATGTGGTAATATTCCTTTTTATATAAAGTGCAAATTCTCATAAATATCTAACATCATTTTTTTGTTTCCTTATGTAGTTCAGTCTAACCAATTAAGTTCATAACTTTCATATATGTACACAGACTCATCTTAAAAAATATTTTCTGAAACCTAGTAACTTTTCAATGATATGTTAATGAAAAGGACGTGTACACTAATTAATCATTTGAAAATTATTTTATTTTTATGTAGTGAAAAACTTTGAAAATATAGAAAAATATGGGAGAAAATATAAATAGGTCTTGATTTCACTATTCAGAAATAACCACTGATAACTGATTTTGTTTTCCATTTAGCATTTTTCTACATATATATTTATATTTTAAAATATTTGTTTCATGCCATATGTACATTTATAAATATAAATTATTTGCCTTTTACACATAACATTTAGCTGCATATTTCTGCATTGTATAGTTTTCAAGAGCTCATTCATTTATATATTCTTCATTTCTTAACATTTAAATTGTAGTTTTAATTATTATGAACAATGCTATGTTAAGCATATTTTTGTCTATTGCTACCTCCTTAGTATAAACTTTGTAATGTGATTTCAAATCAACATCTTATATAGGAAAAGTCTTTTGTAATTGAATTGTTAAATGTTAAGTTCTGTTTGTTAGTTGGTTCTTTTGGTTAACAGGCAAAGAAGCCTATTACATTAATCAATATAAAGACAATTCAATATCGTATTACTGGTGGCATATAAAGAAAATCCTCTGAACACACAAGAAGGAGAATCATAACTGGCCAGGCCTTACATAATTAGAGCAGTGGGAGGCCTAGGATCCAGGCACCTTGTGGGTTCTCCAAGCAGAAGTGTATGGTTTTTCTTTAGTGCTGAATTAACCTGACCTAGCAAGCTTTTGGGTTTATTTCTTTAGCAGTTCAGAATATCTTCAAGTAACAGAAAACTCATATAATAGCTGTGTATATACCAAAAGCCTTTAATTATCTCATGTACCTAGATGTTTTACATAGTTGGTTCCAGGCTTACTAACCTCAGCATACCAGAGACAGGTAGGAGAAATTCAGCTACATGGGGAGGGGTCTCATATCACTAACATTATTTAGAACTGTCAGTACAGTAAGATAATAAAATGTGGACCGATAGCTAATGCATTTAATAATTGTTTTTAAATTTTCTACACAAAAATGCATATTATGCCCTATGTCCAAGGTGGACTGCTCCTAATTTTCTATACTTTTGATACCCTGGTTAGTAGTGGTCCAAGGTTATTAATGATCTGTCCAGGCATTTCTGGATTCTGTTGATGTCCCCTCATGGTTGCATCTTAAAGCACTGATCTCAAAGCATTACATGCTATCATCTAAAACAGGAAAAGAAGTTGGCTTTCAACTTTAACTTCTAGAAACAAATGAAAATAGAAACATAACAGACCAGGTCCAGTGGCTCACATCTATAATCCCAGCACTATGGGCGGCATAGGTGGGAGGATTGCTTGAATGTAAATGTGAAAGACCAGCCTGGGAAACATAGCAGGACCTCATCTCTAAAAAAAAAAAAAAAAAAAAAAATTAGAAATTAACTGGTTGTGGTAGCACATGTCTGAAGTCCCGGCTACTTGAAAGGCTGAGGTGGAAGGATTGTCTGAATCCAGCAGGTCAAGGCTGTGGTAGCCATGAGCATACCATTGCACTCCAGCCTGGGTGATAGAGTGAGACTCTAATTCAAATATGAAATGAAATGAAATAAAGAAACATAACATACCAAAACCTGTGGAATGCAGCGAATCAGTACTAAGAGGGAAGTTTATAACAATAAAACATTAAAAAAGAAAGATTTTTAAATAAATAATCTAGCCATATGCCTAAAAAAGTTAAAAAAGAAAGAACAAACTAAAAACAAAATCATAAGATTAGAGTAGAACTAAACTAATTAGAGGCAAAACAAAAAAGATTAATGAAACAGAAAGCATTAAAAACAAAAACAAACAACAAGCCGGGCTCGGTGGCTCAGCCTGTAATCCCGCGCCTTTGGGAGGCTGAGGTGAGTGGATTGCCTGAGCCCACGGGTTCAAGACCCGCCTGGGCAGCGAGACCTCATCTCTACAATAAATCAAAAAATCAGCCGGGCGTGGTAGCACATGCCTATAATTCTGGCTACTCGGAAGGCTGAGGCGGAAGGATCGCCGGAGCTCAGCAGGTCAAGGCTGCGGTGGCTGGGAGCGGCCACTGCACTCCAGTCTGGGCGACAGAGTGAGACACCAACTCAAAAAAAAAAACAAAACACAAACAACAACAACAACAAAAGCAATGTACTGTTAACTGACCCAGAAAAAAAGAGAGTATTGTGATTGTAAGAAGTTTTTCCCCCGGATCCTCTGTTATTACATTTTCATGTGATGGTATATAGTTCAGCAATCATTGTGTAGACTGCAGATAAATTGAACACACAGCTTTACATAAGTCATGGTGAAAGAGAGAAAGCATGCATTCAGAAATGATTGAATAGGCTCCCCCAAAGTCATCCATTATTGCTCCATTGGTAATTATGTTTTGAATTACTGCCTGTACTTACATGACTAAAGAATAATTTGAGCATATGAACTGGAATTTATCACACACCATTTCATGTACTAACAGGCAAGTTAACTTATGATGCTTTCATTTGAATGAACACTAGGTATACCAGAGGTTTGTTGTTTAAATATTATGACTTAGAGATCTTTAATTGGAAGTCCTTTTTTGACTTTGTCAAAATCATTCAGATTTGAAAAGGGTTTACATTTTTGTCTTGAATAACAATATAATGAATAATTCCTAAATTCTTCAGATGTATCAGTTAGGTACTTCAAAGGCTCTGAATGACAAAATATACTTTTCATAGAAATTTGCTTAAAATGGTCTCAATGAGTGTATATACATTATTAAACTATATTATTTTCAATAGCTAGATATTGATAAGGACATCAAAAAACAGAGAATCAAAGTGAGTCTCATAATTTCACTTGTATTTATTTCTAGGCAATTTCTCAACTCCAAGAACATGCATTTAATCAGTATAATTTGATGAATAAAAATCCCTAATATGGTGAATCTTGTGGGACATTGTATAGATTAGATGAAAGATTGCAAGGAAATGTTCTCCTTGCCACACAACACCCCCCCCACCTACCAATGAATCCAAAACAGGGCTCTGAATATATTGAAAGACTAAAGATTTCAATTAGAGCTGAAGGGCTTTCTTAAGGCAAAAGAGAACAGGATCATCCTCATATATATGCTCTTCAAATCTAGGTCCTCTTCTGGACCTAGAAAGGAGCATCACTGCCACTATGCAGGTGAGTGCAGATACAAGACTTGAAAACAGAAATTACATATCTTATCTTGTAAGTTTGTACTGGGAAATATTTAGGGATTTAGAAAGCATTCTGGAAGATTTTAACAAACCAGTAAAAGTCCTTGCTTACAGAATGGTTCCAGAGCCTATGCTGTGAAAAATTTATATGTTAAATGCACCTAAATATTATGTTTTCCTAAAAAGTCAAACTCATGGAAGCAGAGAGTAGAACAGTGGTTATTACCAAGAGATGCTTGGGACAGGGTGAGAAATTGGGGTGATGTTTATTAAAGCATTCAAAATTTCAGTTAAGTGAGAGGAATGAATTCAAGAGACCTATTATACAATAAGGTGACTATAGTTAATAACAATATATTGTATTCATGAAAATTGTGGAAAAAAACAGATCTAAGTGTACTCACTATGAAAAGTGATGTTTGTGAGGTAATATATATATATTAATTAGTCTCATTTATTCATTCCACAATGTATACATATTTCAAAACATTATGTTGTATACCATAAATATATATATATAGCAGCCATTTGTCAATTAAGGAAATAAAAACATTATATTCTTATGAAGTGCCTAACACTCTTACTAAAATTTCACCACTAACATGAAATTGTTATAGATTAGATACAAAGATTGTAGATTTTATCTCTAGGCACTAGAGGGACATAGTAAAGGAAAAGTCTGTTTGGGAAGAGTTTAATATGCCTAAAGACTGACAATTCTGCAATTTCTTACCAGATTTATGGTCTTTGGAAAATAAATTCACCTCAATGTCTGTAAATGCCCTTTTTAAAAAATTTCAATGATTATATAATGTATTCATGCATATTATTATTCATTTAACATATATTTGTTTGGTGAGCACCTACTAGGTGATGAGACTATTTTAAATCCTAGAGATAGAACACTCAGTAGAATGAACAAAAATCCCTGTATTCTTAGTACTCACATTCTTGATTGTTGGAAAAATTAAATAAATGACATACTTAAAATATTTTGAATAGTGTCTAGACATCACACAACCTCCCAAGGTTGAAACAAGAGGACATTGAGACACTAAATAGACCAATGACAACCCAGTAAATTGACTCTGTCATAAGAAAACTACCTACCAAAAAAAAAAAAAAAGCCCTGGACCGGATCACTTTCCAGCAGAATTCTACGAAACATACAGGGAGGAGCTGATACCAATGCAATTAAAAGTATTTCCAGGCAATTGAGAAAGATGTAGTTCTCCCCAAAACATTTTACGAAGCTAACATCACACTAATACCCAAACTGGGTAAAGATCCAACAAAAAAAGAGAACTACAGGCCAATATCCCTTATGAACATAGATGCAAAAATCCTCAACAATATCCTAGCAAATCAGATCCAAAAAATACATCTCAAAAATCATCCACCATTACCAAGTAGGTTTCATCCCTGGGGTACAGGACTGGTTCAACATCCCAAACACCATAAATGCAATTAAATACATCAACAGATGCAAAAACAAGAACCACATGATAATATCATTAGAAGCAGAAAAAGCTTTTGATAAAATCCAGCATCACCTATTGATAAAAACCTTTGAACACCTAGGCATAGAAGGAACATACCTCAAAGTAGTAAGCGCCATCTATGATAAACCCACAGTATATTGTTAAATGGACAGAAATTGGAATCATTTCCCCTGAAACTGAAACACGACAATGTTGCCCACTCTAACCCCTCCTGTTCAACATTGTGTTGGAAGGCCTAGATAGAGCAATTAGACAAGAGAAGGAAACCAGGGGTATCCAAATAGGAAAACACAAAGTTAAGTTGTCCTTCTTCATTGATGATATGATCTATACCTCGAAAATCCAAGAGTATCAGTCAAAAACTTCTTTGCACTGATAAAGGACTTTGGCAAAGTCTCAGGGTACAAAACAAATGTGCAAAAGACAGTCATATTCTTATACACCAACAACAAACAGGCAGAGAAACAAAAGGCACAATCCCTTTCACAATAGCCACCAAAAAATAAAATAACTTGACATCTTCCTAACTAGAGAAGTGAAACACCTTTACTACAAAACACTGCTCTAAGAAATCCAAGAAGACACAAACAAATGGAAAAATTCTCTGTGCTCATGGATTGGAAGGATCAGCACTGCTAGGACGTCCATCCTACCAAAGGCAATCTACAGATTCAACGCAATACCCATTAAATTATGAACATCATTCTTCTCAGACCTGGAAACAATAGTACAAAAATTCATATGGAAACATAAATGACCACGAATAGCCCAAACAATCCTCAGCAAAAGATACAAAGTGGGAGGTATCATACTTCCAGACTTTAATCTTTAGCATAAGGCTACAGTAATCAAAATAGTCTGGTAATCAAAATAGTACAAGAAAAGGCATATAGACCAATGGAACAGGATAGAGATTCTGGAAGAAAAACATCAATTTCTCAACCAACTCATCTTCAACAAAGACTCCACTAACAACCACTGGGGAGAGGAGAACCTATTCAGTAAATGGTTCTGGGAAAACTGGCTGATCACATGCAAAAGATTGAAACAGGACCACTACCTATCACCACACACAAAAATCAACTCTAAATGGATCAATGATCTAAATGTAAAACCTCAAACTATAAGAATCTTAGAGTATGCAAGAGACACCCTTATGGAAATCAGAGTAGGCAACCAATTCCTGATAAAATCCTCAGATGTCCATGCCATAAGAGATAAGATAGGGAAGTGGAACGTCATTAAAACGAAAAGCTTCTGCAAAGCAAAAGAAAACATCAAGAGAGTGAGAAAAAACTATTTGCCAACTGTATATCTGATATAGGCCTAATATCCAGGATCTACAAGGAACTCAACCGTGCCAAAATAAAAAAACAAACAGTCCCATTAAAAAGTGGGAGCAAAATATATAAATAGACATTTCTTTTCTTTTTTTTTTTTTTTTGAGTTGGAGTCTCACTCTGTTGCCCAGACTGGAGTGCAGTGGCCACTCCTGGCCACTGCAACCTCGACCTGCTGGGCTCTGGGGATCCTTCTGCCTCAGCCTTCCAAGTAGCTGGAACTACAGGCGCGCGCTACCATGCCCGGCTAATTTTTTGATTTATTGTAGAGATGAGGTCTCACCAAGTTGCCCAGGCGGGTCTCGAACCCGCGGGATCAGGCAATTCACTCACCTCAGCCTCCCAAGGCGCGGGATTACAGGCTGAGCCACGGAGCCTGGCTGAATAGACATTTCTTAAAAGAAGATATACGGGCAGCCAACAGACACATGAAAAAGTGCTCAGCCTCACTCATCATCAGAGAAATGCAAATCAAAACCACACTGAGATACCACCTAACCCCAGTAAGAATGTTCATCATTAACAAAACAAAAAAACAATGGATGCTGGTGAGGATGTGGAGAAAAGGGAATGCTTCTATATTGCTAGAGGGAACGCAAGCTAGTTCAACTTCTATAGAAAACAGTATGGTGATTTCTAAGAGAACTGGAATTGACCTTCTGTATGATCCAGCAATCCCCCACTGGGAATATATCTGGAGGAACTCAAATCATTCTATAAAAAAGATAACTACACACGCACGTTTATTACAGCATTTTTCACAGTAACAGAAACATAGAACCAACTGGGCTGCCCATCAAAGCTGAACTGAATTTTTTAAAAATGTGGTACAAATATATGAAGGAATATTATGCAGCTATAAACAAGGACAAATATATGGTCTTTGCAGTAACTTGGATGGATTTGGAGTCTATAATTCTGAGTAATCTGTCTCAGTAACAAAGAACTGAGTACCATATATTCTCACTCATAAGCAGACTCTGAATATTTACCCTAATACTATAAGAAATGAAATGGCAGTAGCAGGATACTGCCTGGGTTTGGAGGACGCAACGTTAATAAGTACTTGATCTCAAACCAAGCCAACTGGAGACCAAAGGGAGGCCCAAACTTTACCTGTACAATGACCCACTTATATACCTAATCCAGAACTGTACCCAACTTCTTCAAAATAAATGAAAATTATAAAAAATAGACTTAATTACCTACTTAAAAAAAGAAAATCTAGAACATGCTAAATAGCCCAGTAAAAGGTAATTATTATTGCTAACATAATTGGCAGGCCATTGTTAAATTTCAAACCAGATATGGGAAAGATAAATCTTTTTAAAGAGCATCTTTGTTAAACCAGTCCCTATAGTATATGACAGTTAACCAAAATAACTAAAAGATTATCTTAAGAGCTATGATGCATAATTATTGGACATTAAAATTTGGTTTAAAAAACTGATAATTCCAGTTAATCAAGGTGAGGGACTAAAAGAAGTTTTCTCATAGACTGCTTCTAGAAATACAAATTATCATCTCCATTAAGAACAAAATAACTATACTGGAATACCTGGGTCACTTTGTCACAAATCCCCCTCTAGTTATATTGGAGAATCTTTTGCACATATTTATAAAAAAGACTTGGTACAACTATGATCATTTTGGAATTTTTCCATCAATAGGAAAATGAATAAGTAGCAGCAGACATAGTTTATAAGAAAATAAACTAGTTTCACATGTTCAAGGAAAATATTTTTAAAAGCATTGTTGAGTGGACAATCAAGTTTTAAAACAATATGAAAGTCAGATGCTATTAAAAAACACCATGCATACCAAATGCATATTGTTCCAGGTAAATCACTGGCTAACCAGGCTGGAAACTGTGGAGAAGTATCAGAGGAAGGAGTTGACTTACGAACCAGCCAAAACCTTAAATTGTGCAAAGCATATTCTTGCTATGATGTAACTGCATTTGACCTAACCACCGTGAAAATTGATTCTGCTGTTATGTTTTTGCAATATTTAAAGCAGAAGCATGTGAGCTAGAATTTCCTTCTGCATACGATTTTTTGTAGTGTAATGTCTTAATCGTAGACTACCATCAAATATTTTAGGAGTATCTTTATTGTTTAGGTAGTATATTAGCAGCATGCAATAATTACATAAGTTCTCAAGCAGAGGCAGTCTTTTGCACGGACCTTCTTTGTTGACGGTTGTCATAGGTTGTTTTAAGTTAGAAAACTGAATAGCAACACTGAATACTGTAAAAATGCACTTTGCTCAGTAACACTTGAGTTGTTGCAATATTTGATTATCCATTTGGTTGTCACACAAAAATCCTTAACTGTAGTTGATGGTTGTTGCTATAATAGTATATTGCCTGTATTTCTAACTGTAGTAATAGGTTTTATGTGCTAGATTTTAATAACCTTGAACCTGGGCAAATGCTCAAGTCTTTTGAAAAGAAACATTGTTGGCTTGCACAAAACTGATCAGTTTTGAGAGATTGTTAATGCCCTCGAAGTGGTGATTGTGGTGTGAAACAAATGGTGAAAATTTGAATTGGTCCCTCCTATTATAGTATTGAAATTGTCTACTTAATTTATCAAATCATGTTTATGCCTTGATTTCATATATTTATATCTCTCAGTAAACATTGTGCTACTTGAAAAAAGAAGAGTGATTGACTCGGGAAGGGGGAATTTGGATGACAATGAGAAAGAATATATATAGGACTTCAATATTATCTACCATGCTTCTGTCTTTAAAAATTATATCAAAACACATTCTGATGATAGAATAACTTATGGTATTATCAAGGTTTATTATATTATGATCTCTACTTTTCTTAGACATTTATAATTTTTGAAAGTATACAGTGAATAGGAAAAGTAAATCTCTAGGTGAAAAAGCAGGTGACATGGATGATTGTGTGCCTGAGGGGAACAGAGAGATCACCTCAAGCCAACTGAAATTCACTTAAGAATTGTGATCATCCAATATTCTTGTACTTTACTGTGAATCTCAGTAATACAGTTTTAAAATTTTTTTGTGAAAGTGAAAAATACCTAAAATTTTAAAACCCAAGGTCAGGCGCTCATGGAATAATACTTTATGAGTTTTTGTGACATTTCTCGTTCTTTTTTTGTGGAAGAAGGTAAGGAAAGGATAGCTAGATTTTTAAAAATATTTTTATTCAGCCAGGCTCGGTGGCTCAACCTGTAATCCCGCGCCTTTGGGAGGCTGAGGTGAAGTGGATTGACTGAGCCCGCGGGTTCGAGACCTGCCTGGGCAGAGAGACCTCATCTCTACAAGAAATCAAAAAATCAGCCGGGCGTGGTAGCGCATGCCTGTAATTCCTGCTACTCGGAAGGCTGAGGCGGAAGGATCGCTGGAGCCCAGCAGGTTGAGGCTGCGGTGGCCAGGAGCGGCCACTGCACTCCAGTCTGAGCAACAGAGTGAGACTCCAACTCAAAAAATAAAAAAAATAAAATAAAATAAAATATTTTTATTCTGAAACATTTCAAGCATCCATAAAATATTTCAGCATATAAAATAGTAAACAATGATGTTACCATGAATCTATACTGCATCTTAACTTTTCTTACACTTGTTATTATGTGTATAATTGAAGTCCTCTGTGTAACCTTTCCTAGGATTTAGCAATTTTCCCTTTTCTAAGGATTTTGATGAAAGTCTTTGCCTCCTGATAAGCACATCTGCATGATAGACATTTTCCTTCTATTGGATTAGGAGATATAGGGCATCAATATAATCAGAATCTTCCTCAGGCAATAGAATATTCTCACTCTGAGTATATGAAAACTCAAAGTTAAAGCTGAAATGTCTCTCATAGGAGCATGACAACAAAATTTAAATGATATTCTGTGCTACTATGTTTATAGCAATCTTGTTATTATCAAGGGAAAGTCTTTAAAACAAATGCCCAATGAACACTTTTGTAATGACAAGTTAATTATTTATTGTGCCAGTCAACAAATACTTAATGAACAATTACTATTCACTCTAAATGGCAATGGTGAATAAAGTCTACTGAACTTAATCACAAGGGGTCTGTAGTCTAATGGGGCAAACAAACTCTCACATGACAGTCAATGTATGGTAAAATAGCTGATATTGGGAAGGATACCAAGGCTATCTTTCTGTCACCAAAGTAACTGTGTGGCAGCCAGTCTTTTAAACCTCATCATTTTTTATTTTTACTTGAATTTATGATCACCATATTATATATTGGCAATCTAGTAGTGCATTATAAGGACTTACATGAGAATTCAAATAAGATGCACAGAATAAACTGTGTCTACTATGCTGTTTCTCATTCATTTCTACAATAATTACAGCTGTTATAATAATAATCAAATTTCAATCTGGTTCTCCATAAGTTTTTAAAATGTGTAATTAGCAGGAATTTACAAATAAGTTAACACTTTACATTCATTTATAAATAAATTGCAGATGCTTGGTTTTCTAGTAGGTGATCAGTTGCCTCGAAATTTCAGGCTTTCATAATGTAAGTGCACTCTACAGCCATAACACCCTGAATGTACTCGATTTCATCATAATGCAAGTGCAGTAACTGCCACATGATAATTGTTGAATATGACTATTAAAACTCTAAACCTAAAAAGATACCCTGATACACTTGGTACTACCAAAAATGTTACACACAATTGTAATATATTGATTTTAAAATATTCAGTGACATCTTGACCAACTGTCACACAACCCTTCGTAACTTCTGTAATTTAGTAAACTTCAGGGACTTTTAGATATAGATGAAATTTAGCTTTGGGGTACAGGTCTAATACTATATGTGGAAAATTGTCATGAGAGGAATGAAAAATATGCGATTTTATGTATATCTAAATAATTTGATATAGCATCATTAAATTCCCATGCCATTACTTAATATCTACTTGCAAATTTGCATTTGCCATCTTGATCGTGATTTATGTGCTGTATGTTTTCATACATAAATTGCATATAAATACCTAACTAAATGGAACTTTCATGGAGGCAAAAATATTCAGCCTTGTGACTTGACCCCTTCTTCTTAAACTGGGCCATAAAATCTAGCTATTTAAAATTCTGCAAGATGTTTCACCCATTGAATTTTAAGCTAACATCATATTCAAAGTATGAAAAGCTACTATGGAACAACCAAAACTTGTCTAAAATGGTAAGTCAATTATTATTTTATTAGCTTCTATCCTATGTAGATGTATTATGTGAGGTAGTATATTAATTAAAATAACAATTCAAACATAATATATTATCACTATTTAAATAAATGGATTTATAATTTTTACATCAATATTTGTATGGTTCTAATAACTGTTTCATTGTGTATGTGAGTTTTGTTTTTTGCTTTGGTGCATGACTTTTTAGATCTGTTTTTCTTATAAATGTAATCATTAGTGTGTAGAATCATTTTTACCAAGCCCTCTAGAAGTTTCATAGATAATTTCTCATTTATAGCTCTACCTTCAATGAATTTGGCTGGTATAATCACATTTAATATTAACTGTCACAGTGAATTCCTCAATTGCTCAAATTCTCTAAGACAATAAATAGTAATGCTGTTACTTTTAGATATCCTCTAATCTAGTCATTCTCTTGTACCCTATTAAATATTGTTTTTTCTTGTAGTCCTAGCTACCTGGGATGCTGAGACAAGAGGATCACTTCAGGTTAGCCTGGACAACATAGTGAGACCCTGTCTTATAAAAGAAAATGAAATTTAAAAAATTTATATATTTTTTCTTTCAAATATTGTCTCTTTTGTAATTTCAAAATACGAAGGTCATGTTTCAATGATGATTCAAATATTTTTTTTTTATCTGAAACTTTTCTTTTTTTTTGAGCTGGAGTCTCACTCTGTCACCCAGACTGGAGTGCAGTGGCTGCTCCTGGCCACCGCAGCCTCGACCTACTGGGCTCTGGGGATCCTTCCACCTCAACCTTCCAAGTAGCTGGAACTACAGCGCGCTACCACACCTGGCTAATTTTTGATTTATTGTGGAGATGAGGTCTCGCCAAGTTGCCCAGGCGGGTCTTGAACCCGCGGGCTCAGGCAATCCACTCACCTCAGCCTCCCAAAGTGTGGGATCACAGGCTGAGCCACCGAGCCCAGCCTATCTGGAACTTTTCTAAATAAGGATGAAAGATGTACCAAACTCTTAAGCCAGAATTACAGTTTGTTACTTATTCAGCTGGTAAATCAGATAATTAACAAAAGCTCCTTTTCTCTACAAAGTTTTGGTTGTTCATGCAGACACAGCTGGAAATTTTGAATGATTATGATAAGGCATAATAAAAATCATTTTGACCTAGGTTGCATACTGTTTGGGTGGTAAAATGAAACTCTTTTCCTCTCCCTCCAGAAGTTAGTGAGACTCTGGAAGAGAATTTCACTGTTGGGAGGAACACCCATAACATCAGATTAGTAAAAAATGAAGTGAAAGAGAATCAACTGATAACCGTGGATTTGTACAGATTATTAGGTTTTACTTCCCTGTAGTGCTTTAAGCAGTATATGGTATACTGCAGATGCCTAATAAATATTTGTTTAATTAAATCTGTTTTACTTAAATAAACTCTTATTTGATTTCTACAGGGGTAACCTCCAAAGTGATCAAGGGCAAAAATTACTCTGTTTACATTTCAGAGTCAACCAACATAGGCTTCAGAGCAAAGTTAGAATGTGTATGTAGCATAACTATTCGAGTCAGACTCCAAAAATTAAGCAAAGCTATATGCAAAGCGGTTTTCTTGTTGGTATAGTACTGCTTCCAAATCAAGACTTCTACTTGCTGTATAATTGCACAAAATGATCACTCTGCACCCTTCACCAATGAAAAAGATGAAGCTTATTTCCTACGGTGCGAAAGGTTTACGTGCCAAGATCTTTATTTCCTAATGTAAAATCTGATGTGTTTTAAATTTGATTCTGCAATTCACTGAACTTAAAATTTTCTGATTAATTAGACACTAACAAGTGATATGAAATGTGGCATTTATATGTCTTTCAAACATTTTATGACATGAACCTAAATGATTGCCATGACAGTAGAGGAGAAAACTTGAATGTTCTTTTGGAAAAATACGTCTGAACAAAATGGAAATCCTGTACTTGACTATGCTTTTAATATCACCGGACTGAGCACCATTGAACTGGCATAAGTTTTAAGTAGTAAGTAAACATTCAGTTTACCTGCCAGTGACACATATGTAAGAAGTCATAAGGAAGCACATGTTTATTATGATTCCATAGAAATTCAGCACTTTCCCCTTTAAAATTATAAAAAGGATATTCTGTGTAGGTTGCTTACGATTCTCGTGTATGTGTGTGTGTGTGTGTGTGTGTGTGTGTGTGTGTATTTCGTAAAAACAATCAAAACTGAGATTTTTGTTGTTGACATATTGCTTATTTGTCAATCTGGACTAAGAATAACATGTTGGGCAGCTAAATTTCAGTGGCACTCACTTGCAGTAAAATATCACATTTCTACTTCTTTATTTTTTCAGACAGTGACACTTTATTATAGGAAAGAATTTAAAATAGTTATATCATATAAATTTTGGAACTGAATTTATATGAACAGAACAAAGAGCTATAAGCACAGTTTTTTTATATATATAGATTTCCTACAAGGATAATCCTGTCACTATTGGACTTTTATCATTCATGTCTTCTTCTGGTTTATGACGGATACAATTCTTATTCTTTCCCTATTCTATTTATTTTGAAAATGTCCACAAGAGCAAATGATATGTTGAAAGGTGGTGGTGAATGACCTTTGATGTATTTAACATAGAAAATGGAAGAAAATATGACTTTCAATTGCTGTTTTGCTATCAGCAATCAAATGATCTATATCATTCTCAATATATAATATGTCTTTGATCAGAGTAGAGTTTGATTATGTTTAAAATAAAAATTAACTCTATACAGTGCTTCCTCTAATCATGTGTTCAATCTCTTTTATGATGCTCATCTCCATCTGCTAAAATCTTATCCTGTCAAAACTACTTTCTCCTTTAAACATTTCTTGATCATGAATTCCTTTTCTATGCTTCACAATTTTGAATTTGTACCATGATTTTATCACTTTCTGCCTCGTATTGTGGTTATTTTATTATATTTTCCTCCCTACTATTTTGAAATTTCTGAAAGGTAGGAATACTTTATATGCTGAATTTTTGTACTTCACCCACAGCCAAATGTATATATCAAAGTCCTAACTCCTAGTACCTCAGAATGTGACTATATTTGGAGACAGAGTCTTTAAAGAGGTAATTAAGTTAAAAGGGGGTCAGTAGTAGGATGAGCCCTAATCCAACAGAACTGGTATCCTTATAGGAAATTAGGACAGAGACATGTACAGAGTGAAGACCATATGAAGACACAGAGAGAAGACAGTCATCTGTAAGTTAAGGAAAGAGAACTTGGGGGGGCGGGGGAGAGAAACAACAAGCCCTGTCATCACTTTCATTTCAGAATTCTAGTTTCCAGAAATGTGAGAAAATAAAATGTTATGTTTAAGTCACCCAGTCTATGGTATTGTGTTATATAGCACCCTAGCAAACTAGTACAGCTATTAGTCACATATGTTCCAAATCACTTAACACGGTACCTTGTATCCAATATAAGTCATTAAATTTATTTCCCTCATAGTTTGTTCACCGTCAACTAAAAGAAAATTTTGTTTTAGGGAAGTAGAAGAACACTAAGACAACTCCTTCTTTGATTCTTAAATTGAAGGAATAAGTAGCAACCGTGCTTAATGATCCAGTCTTCTTTTCCAACATTGTTTCTCCAATATATGACAATTGGAGATCTCTGAAATTCTTTAAGAATCTTCTGGTTTGTGCAATGACCTACTTAATCTAACTCTGATCATTTGATGATATTTATATTTTTAAAAAACTATTGTAGTAATGAGTGATTATGGCATTTAATCAAACTGACAATCACTTTATTTTCACACTTTATATGGATATGTCATTTTGAAATATGATTTTTAGGATGTTTTTGCTTTATGTTGAACTCTACATAGTGAAATGATTTTCTTGTGACATCTGCTAATGCACTAGAGTATTCCATGGAATGTTAAAATAGCGAAGATTATATTTTGATATTAGCATAATTTTCAGTGTGTATTTGGAGATACCAAAAACTGTTCCTTATGGCTTTAGTAAAAAGTTTTTCATTATGTGATATATGACACACGACATGTATTGCTTACCTAAATGTTCAATCAATGAATATGAATGTGAAAATTATATAAAAATCATAATTTTAAAAACTGAAAGTATCCCTTTCTTATCTGTCACTCTATTCTGTATAGTCATGAGGAAATTTCCTTGCATTGCTGTTAATACTGCCTGATGAAAATAATTTCTATAAATGAGCTAAACAAAATGACTTCCAACATATTTTTCCTTTCTTCTACAATGAAACTTAGCTACATTTTTGAATTACATAGCCACTTTTAGATTATGATAATGATAAGTGAGATGAAACGAAACTCAACTATGTTATTGACTACTACATTGATCGCTGTGTCTCCAGACACTAAATGAAATAAACAATAGATTTTTTCTTTGCCATAGTTTCTTTAAATTAATGTCTCGTTGATCACATTAAGTTCAAGTTTATATCTTTATATAATTATGTCTATTTTGACTATTTAAAATATTTTAAGATCAACTTTCTTCACATTCACTAATCAAATTTTTGTTTTTCAAATAAAATTTGGTTTCTTTTCTCTCCTCATAGATATTGATCCTGGAATGTGACAGCATAAGGTGGTGGGATGGATATAAAAAAGCTCTGAGTTTATAGACTACCTGAAGAAAAATTTTCTTCTCCTAAGTCATATTGGCTTATGTCTATGCCATACTACTGTGATCAATATGTTAATATACCAATAAATAGGCACACTGAACTAGAAACTGATGGGGTGTAAGATGGCGCATATGTGCTACAGATTGGTGGGGTGGTGATGCAGCACAGAATGCCGGCACCATTTATCCCTTCTCCTTTGCTTTTGCTCTTCAACACAAGGAGGGATAGCTCTAATCCCTCATTTGGCAGAGGAGATCACTGTTTATTATGTGCGCTCTCTCACTTACCAGCAATGTGGCCTTGGGCAAATTGCTTAACATTCTTGGATTCTGTATCTAATAGAATGGGAGTAATAATTTCTGCCTGTCAGGACAATCTTTGAAACGTAATAGACAATGGTTATGAAAGTACATAATGGAGTGACTATGACATAGAGTCCTCCCAACAATTTTGGTTGGCTCTAAATCAAAGCTACTTAAAAATGAATGTCTTGAACCTTTCACAATTCTGTAGAAAGGAGTCATTACATGTCTTCTGTTATAACGTTCCAATCTCTCAACAATTTCTGTCTGATAAGACAATTTCTCTTCTTCCACCTCCTACTCTTTTGCTTCTACCAGTGTTAAGAAAGAGTTTGGGAAGATATTGCTGCAGGTGGCCTGTTTCTCAATGTCACACTTCTTTCTTAATTTAAGCATAAACCTTAGACATAATCTTGTGAATTTTTTAGTAGGATTAGAAGAATGATAAACTATAAGCTCTGTAAGAGAAACTTACCATATTGAAACTTTTAGTATGTTTTCAACTGTCTCTGTACGAGTGTAGAATAAACATTGTCTAATACCCTGGAATGCCATCTGTCACATACTCCTTTAATGTTCAATTGGTTAAATGAAACTAGTTTTCTTTACAGTCTCTTTTAAATGTTGGATTTATTTAATATTTAGAGATTCTATTGAAAAAAATTGTGTCTCCAGCTCTCTGTGAAAGGATTTGTTGTATCAGTAATAGTGTGGTTAAATTTGTAGCCAAAATCTGAAAAAATTTTTTAAAGTGCCAGGTGGATTTGAAAGTCTCAAACGCTTAGACTTCCAAAGGGATTAAATGACAAGGAAATGTAAACAACTGCTTTCTTAACCTTTTGAGCATATTTGTTGGGAAGAGCAGATGGATGTAGATTCAAGAGAATTTTTACAGTCTTTATAATTTGGAAGTCTATTAAAGACTCTTGTCATTGCATTGCCTTTGTTGTAAACCATCTATCTCTTTGGTCTGTCCTTCACTGTGGTGTTGCAAAAGAAATGCAGCTGACATTATAAAGCTATTTTATATAGTGCAGCACACCGAATTATTATTAATTGAAGAAGAAAACATGCTTTGGTTAGAACATTCGTTTCCTATTTTATAATTATGTCACCATTGATCTTTTAATTGTTCCAGATGAGTATTTTGTCTCCTTGCCTCATTCCTGTCTCCTTATTCTTTGTAAATTTGATCTAGCAATTAGTAATATTCACACTACATTTCCCTAGATACGATCTGTGCTTTTCAATTCAATTTGGTATGTTCAAAGTTTTCAATTGCTTTTTCAACACAATTCATAAAACTCCCTTTTCATGTCAAAGAATAAGGAAGGGATAAGCCCAACTGTTTAGGCCAGATGGTGAGAAATCAGATAACAAAGGAAAAAAAATCACAGAACCATTCAACTCCTATTTTGCTTCTTCCTTCTCTATCAAGGAGAATGATCTTTAAACTAGATGGGGTATAGCAACTATGGTTAAGGGAATCAAAGCCCAATTGGTGGTATAGTAAAAGTACCTGGCTGCTTTAAATGACTTCTAGCCTCCAGGCTAGACAAATCACATCCAAGAATTCTGAGAGAACTGGCAGATGTTGATGTAGAACTACTTTCAGTTATTTTTGCAGAACCACAGGGAATAACAATCATGCTTGAGAACTGAAGGGAAAATCCTCTTCTAGTTAAAAAAAGGCGGGGGGATGAATATAAGTAGTTAATGTTATTGTTGAGCTTCAGCAAACTTCCAGAATAGAAGTTTAAACAATTTATCAGCATGCACAACAAAGAAGATGCTCCATTTACTAAGACTCAAGCTTCCTACATTAAGAGTGTTTTCTTCTGTTTGGTTTTCTAGACTAAGAGATGAAGAGAATTATGCAGAAAAAAATAGAGTGTAGACTTTTACAACATGTTTAGTATAGTCATGATTTTCTTGTGGAAACATTTAGAAAAGTAGAAAATGGGAGTTTGTAATAAATCAACTGCTGTTTGGGGAAAGGAGGCTAGTACACATGAAACAACTGATGAGCCATTAAAGGGTAAACATATTGAAGTAAGGACAATATGAACAGAGTGATAATAAGTGCAATCCCTTGTGGATTGATTAAGGAACATTACCAAAAAAAAAGAAAAGAATTCAAAATGAGTCCTAATGGATAGAAGCCTTTCAAGAAACTAAAATGCACACGAAAGAAGAGAACATTCAAAATAAAGAGAATGACACAGTGGCCACTCATTGTACTTATCACACACTTGCTTGTAATTATGTGTTGATATCTTATTTTAAGTGGTAGCATAATTAGGAATCTCTTTCCTTTTGGGTTCTTTTAGTGGCAATATTTTGTATGCCTTTTGTTTTTTATAGTTTTAATTATGTATTACTCAGCTATTATCTGTACTGTTTTCAGACCTCTGTCAAAAAGTGAGAATTTTCAATTATTTCATGGTCGAAGAACTATTCCTATGGTGGCTAAGGATAGAAAACAGAAGGGTGATCTATAATTTCTGTAGTTCACAAAGGCTATCAGTCTAACAAGGGGATGAACTTTTCCTAATTCTTTTAATTACTCATAACAAAATTAGGCTACCTAAATTTAAAATTATCTACCTATTGAAATTGGACTACCTACTGAAATCATATTTTGATTCCTTTTGCTTCTTTGGGATACAAGAATACAATTTTTGCCCTAATCCATTTAAAGATATCTATTTACCAAAAAAGAAAGCAGAAAGAATTTCTAAATAAAAAGACTTCAAGTAGAAGATCAGAAGATGTTACTTATTTCCCATGGGCACATATGTAGCTTTCCTTTAGAGAAGATTAATTTTAAAAATAAAATAGTCATTATATTTAATTTTATGCATTCCCTTGAGAATAAATAAATATGTTAAATAGAAGTCTATAGGCTTCTTCCACCCCATCTGGATAAAGTTTTTAAAAATTTCATAAATGGTCTCAGCTAGACTATATGGTTCTGAAGAATAAGAAGGGCAACATTTTTCTTCTCATATTACTCACAAAGCCCTATAGCCCATCTTTATATACCATAAGTCCTTATCAAATATGTGTTAAATGAATAAAACATGAACCTATTATTTAGGGAAAAACTTTAGTCTATCTCTAGCAACAGTGGTGTACAATTCCCTAATGAGGGGATGGATTGAGAGTAACAGAACTATCTATCTAAAACAGACAAAAGCAGAGTGGCTATGATTGAACCTCTAGGGGTCCAAAGTCCTGGAAAAACTCCTTGATTCCATCTCTTCACTGTTACTTATAGACCTATAGCTGTTTGCCTGATGGCCTCAGAGGCCTTGAGGAATTTCAAAATATCAGTAACGTCAGATTTGGGAAATTGTACCAGAAAGGACACGCTAGACAACATTTGGTAGCAAACAACAAGGTATGTCGGCAGCTTAAGATGAAAAGTGAAAAGGTTTATTCTTCACTACATTATGTGTTCATTTTTCATTGCTGGTCAGCAAAAGGTGTCTACATGTGTTGGGCCTTCAGAGATGGGAATATCTTGATACATGTTTACTTATGTCTACAGGCTGGGAAAAGAGAACATAAGGACTATATATATGTTTCTGCTAGGAATGCTATTTTGACTACATTTAATTTCCCATGGTCATGCTACCACATGAATTTCATAGAGCAGAGAAATGTAATAACAGAGATAAGTGACATTTAAGAACTTCCCTAATTATACCACACAGATATAGTCCCTCAATAATAAATCAGTTATCTATGGTTCATGAGTTTATATTTTCTAATAGGTTTTCATTTTAAGAGTATAAGAAAATAAGGTCACATACTGATTACACTATATTTAAATAGTCATATTTTTATGTGTTGGAAAACTATCTGCTTCAGGTTGAAATAATTCAAGTGTTTACAAATTGAGTGAAGTTTTTGTTTCATCTTCTTCATATTTTTTTTAATTGCTGTCATATTCCTTGTAAACTTTTGACTCACAAACTTGAAATATGTATTAAACAAATAGAGGTACTTGTTATGTGAAAAATATTATGAGAAAATTCTACATAACTCATTTTAGTAGGTAAATAGCTGAAATTCATAATATACAATATAAAATTAAGAAGTTAAATAATAAATTATTCAGAGGTCATGGCCATCTCTAATGTTAGAAAATAGGTCCTACAAAGTGAGGCAAAAAAACCATCTAGAATTGAACTATGAATATTTAGTCATATGTATGGGATAAACAATGAGATTATCCATTTTTTCTAATTCTCGCTTTATATGAACCATCAAAATAAAATTGTGTCAGTCTATTCTGACAATAAAATACCTTTGCCAAAGTCGTTTACTCAAAAACTGAAAGTCAACATTCCCTATGCCCACAGAATATTGTGGATATTTTTTAATAAGTAAAAAGCCTTTTGAACAGTTTTTCAAGTTTTTGGTCCAAGTTGGACAAATAAGTGATAGTAGCTTATGTCTAACTTTCATAATCTCTTGCTCCAGCGTCCTGTAATTACCTGTCATTGACAAAGAATCCAGTGGGTTCAGAGACTTGCTCCTTCCTGAGTCATATGTGTTAATGAACCACGGCACAACAAACTTCTCCATAACTTGTGTAAGATAAGTGTATGTAAAGATCGTGAAAGACTGAAGGAGAGAGAAGGTTTCATGTAGGAAGTATCTTTAGCTGTGTGTGTGTGTGTGTGTGTGTGCGCGCGCGCGTGCACGCACACACGCATGCATGTGTGTAGATAATGTTAGTGAGTATCAAAAGAAAGAAATAGCATGAGTGATTATTTTTTATACTTTATATATTTATTCTTCCTCCCCTTTATAATTTCTGTAACTCCTCTAATTGGCCATTCTTTGAACTTTTCTTTTTTCATTATATCCATTTTCATGAGTCACAACCCCAAAAGACACAGAACGCTTGAGTTATTTGTCTTTCAATTAACTCCTGATATCTTTTTACCCAAAGGTTATTTTGAAAAGTAACCAAAATTCATGAACTGTTTGTGGACAAAGAATAATTGACAAGTAGCTTTACTGTGTCCTGTTGATTATTTTTAAAGCTAGGTTAATAGCTTTTGAGCAAGACTTTGATAATCAGATTCTCTGGATTTTTTTCCAAACTCTTGGGTAGACATCAGTCAGTTCTGATAAGTGACCCATCCTGATTTGTCAATGCACCCTGCATATGTAGCACTCTTTGATTCAACACTTCTGTCTCATTTACCCCAAAGATCAAATTAGTTTTTTCTGTTAAACCAAGATGAATGAGATCTCTCTCGTCTTCACCTTTTGACAGGACCTTTGCTTAGTTCTCAGTGATTCATACTCCATTTTTCTTTATCTACTCTTTTTTCCCCTTTGATATACCTAAAAAAACTACGTTATAGACCATTTGCTACCATGTAAAGTGTTTTAACTCTATTTTAGGTCTTAATTCTATATTTTCCCCATCTTACCATCTTACTCTAGTCTTTTTTTTTTTTTTTTTTTTTTTTTTTTTAGTTGGAATCTCACTCTGTCACCCAGACTAGAGTGTAGTGGCTGCTCCCGGCCACCGCAGCCTCGACCTGCTGGGCTCCGACGATCCTTCCACCTCAGCCTTCCAAGTAGCCAGAATTACAGACATGCGCTACCTCACCCGGCTAATTTTTTGATTTTTATTGTAGAGGTGAGGTCTCGCCAACTTACCCAGGCGGATCTCGAACTTGCGGGCTCAGAAAATCCACTCACCTCAGCCTCCCACGGTGCAGGATTACAGGCTGAGCCACCGAGCCCGGCTGCCTTTTTTTTTTTTTTTAAAGCAGAATTTATTGAGAGATTGAGAGGACAGAAAAGCTGGTTACCCACTCTATGCTTTTTTAAAAAAATAGATATGATCAGTTAAAAACTTAATCTCTTGTCCCTATGATGACTCATATGACCTCTTCCCATGTACCACTCATATATAATTTATTAAATTTATATTTTTAAAGCTATTTTTATTGTTATAGTGACTATAACTTAATTTGACATAGTAAGGTGTAAGTATAAATGGTTTATACTGTAGGGACAAGGATTTGGTTAATCAAGAATTCACACTGGCATTCTAATCAGAAAATTCTCACTCTCAGAGGAGCTGCCATGGCCATTCCATTATCATTATCTTTGATCAATACCAAAGGCTTTCACAATTAGAAAAATAAGTAGGTTTTCATTGGTGAAATTAGTGACTTGTTAATTAGTATAATGCATTCTAGAAATGGGCTCTAGCTGATTAATTGAGTGGAATTCAAGGTATATGGATTAGCTAGAATATTATGAAGATAACCCTCACTCATTCGTGATGCCTGTCTGGACTTGATCCCTAAGCAATATTGCATTCATTCATGTAAAAATATTTTTATGTTCTTATTGCTAATTACAAACGCAAAGGGGTCATTTCATGGGACTATTACTACAGTTATTTCAAGTGATTAATCACATAACATATGGTCTAATTACTTCAAAAGACAGAAATCTGTGATTTTATCTGCTTATAGAAGGGATAGTATGAACGGTTTTATACTGACTTGCTAATAAATATTTACTTAATAAGTAACCTGAGGAGTGTCAGAATTTTGAAGACGTTTTTTACTTTTTCTGGTTTTTGTTTTTTGTTTTTTGGGTTTTTTTTTTTTTTTTTTTTTTTGAGTCAGAGTCTTTCTCTGTGGCCCTGGCTGGAGTACAGTGGCACGCTAATGGCCACCCAGTGTCGACCGGCCGGATTCCGGCGATCCTTCCTCCTCAGCCTTCCAAGTAGCCAGAACTACAGGCACGCGTTACCACGCCTGGCTAATTTTTGACTTATTATAGAGACGAGGTCTTACCAAGTTGCCCGGGCTGGTCTCGAACCCGCGGGCCCAGGCAACCCACTCGCCTCGGCCTCCCAAAGTGCTGAGATGACAGGCTGAGCCACCAAGCCCGGTCAGAGACTTTTTAAAATATAATTTTCTGTTAGTGCTATGAGAGGAAGTGCACAGACTTTGAGTGTTGGTGGCAGAGATTATACCCATAGACCCTAGTGGCTATGCTGGATGAGATTGGTTTATAGCACTTACTCGCTAATTCCTGGTAAAATGTTTCTGTAGGTTTTAAACAAGGATTTTTTTTTGAGATGGTCACCAAGCTACTGAAAGAGTATTTACCAATAATTCTTTTTAGATGTTTCTTAACAAAACCTCATTTTTACTGTGGTTTGTTGTTTTCTAAATTTAAACACGTTAGTGAAGTATAGTTTGTGATGTTCAACTGCAGACAGGAGGTTACAAACCTATTAAAAAATATTTAATTGATGAATAATAAATTGTATATATTCAAGATATACAACATGTTTATTTGATATAGTATAGATTGTGTACTTATTACCACAGTCAAATTAACACATCCATCATCATCCATAGTTATTAATTTGGGTGTGTGTGTGTGTGTGTGTGTGTGTGTGTGTGTGTGTGTGTGTGTGTGTAGGTGTGGTGAGGACACTTAAAATCTGTTTTCTTATCGAATTTTAAGTAAATAATACAGGATTATTATAATCCTTGTCATACTGTACATTAGAACCCCCGAATTTTTTATCTTATAACTGAAAGTTTACACGCTTTGGGCAATATATCCCCATTTCTGTTATCCCTGAACCCTGCCAATCACTGCTCTAATCTCTATTTTTATGAGTTTGGCATTTTTAGATCCCACATATAAATGAGATAATAAAAAATTTTGCTTTTTGTGTCTGGCTTATTTCAACTAGCATAATGTTCTCTAGGTCCATGCAAGTTGTTGAAAATGGCAGAATTTCTTTTCTTTTCTTTTGCTTTTTTTTTTTTTTAAGACTGAATGATATTCCATTCTGTGTGTGTGTATATATATCTATATCTATCTATCTATCTATCTATCTATCTATCTATCTATGTATCATCTCTATCTCTCTATCAATCTTTCTATTTCTCACATTTTCTTTATTGGGAATTTAATTGACCATTTTGTTTTTATTTTTTTTTCTTGCATTTTATTTTATTTTAGAATTATGGGGTACATGGGAAGATTTGTTACATAGGTATATTGTGTGGAGACAAAGTTTGGGCTTCTGATGAGCCCACCCCACCAGTGGTGAGCAGGTTACCCAACGGGTGGTTTTGTATCCTTCATCTCCCCTTCCTCTTTCCCTCCTTTAGCAGTACCTGGGCCAGTTCTCATTTTTGTGTCCCTGTGTGTCCAGTGTTTAGTACACACTTATGAGCAAGAAATGCTGCACTCTATTTTTTGTTTCTGTGATAATTCACTTGGAATGATGATCTCCAGCTATATCTATGTTGTTGCAAAGGACATAATTCTCTTCTTCTTTATGGCTTCATAGTGTTCCATAATGTACAGGTAACATATTTTCTTTATCCTGTCCATCATAGATGGGCATCAGAATTTTTTGTTTTGTTTTGTTTTGTTTTTGCTATTGTGAATAGTGCTGCAATAAACATACCAGTGCAGGTGTCTATTTTGTAGAACAATTTGTGCTACTTTGGGTATGTTCCCAGAATGGGATTGCTGGGTCAAATGGTAACTCTATTTTTAGTCATTTCAGAAATCTCCAAACTGCTTTCCACAAAGGTTGATATAGCTTACTTTCCCTTCAACAGTGGGCAAGCATTCCCTTTTCACCACACTCTCTCCAATATCTGTTGTTTTTGAGGTTTCAATGTGATAATAACCATTCTGACCAGTGTGAGATGGTAACTCATTGTAGTTTTGATTTGTATTTCTCTGGTGAATAGTGGTGTTGAGCATTTTTTTTGTACATCTTCTTTTGAGAAATGTGTGTTCATGTCCTTTACCCCTTTTTAATGGGTTTATTTGTTGTTTTTCTTTGAATTTTGTTGAGCTCCCTAAGATTCTGGATGTTAGACTTTTGGAGGATGCATATCTTGCAAATATTCTTTTCTATTCTGTGGGTTATCTCTTAACTCTCTTGATGATTTCTTTTGCTATGCAGAAGTTTTGTAGCTTGATGGATTCCATCTGCCAGTTTTAGTTATTGCTGCATTTGCTTTTGAGGACTTGGTCATGAATTCCATTGGCCACCTTAAGAGGGTATTCCCTAGGGTATTTTTTCCTAAGATTTTTATAGTTTTAGGTTTTATGTTTAAGTCCTTGATCTTTTTTGAATTAATTTTTGTATATGGTGATATGCAGAGAGTTCAGTTTCATTCTTCTGCATTTGGTTAGCCAGTTTTCCCTACACCATATACTGAATAGGGTTTCCTTTCCCAATGTTTGTTTTTGTTGGCATTATCAAAGCTGAGTTTATTGTATGTTTGTGGCTTTATTTTCAGTTTATTCATCCTGTTCCATTAGTCTGTGTCTATTTTTGTACCACCAGTTTTGTTCTTTTTGCTGAGGATTGCTTTACCTATTCAGACTCCCTTTTTTCTTCTGTATGCATTTAATATTTATCTTTTTTTGGTCTGTGAAAATGTTCAATGGGATTGCAATGAATTGAACCTGTAGCTTGCTTTGGGTAGTATAGACATGTTGACTGTATCGGTGCTTCCAATGCATGAACATGGGATGTTGTTCCACTTGTTTGTGTTGTCTTTGATTTCTTTGAGCAGTGTTTTTTAGTTGTCATTGCAAAAATCTTTCATCTCTTTGGTTAAATGAATACCAAATATTTTATTTTATTTTATTGTGTCTATTGTCAATGGGATTGTGTTTTTATTTGGTTCTCAGCCTGCTTGCTGTTGGTGTTTAAAAATGCAACTAATTTTTGTACATTGATTTTGTATCCTGAGACATTACTGAAGTTGTTTATCAGTGCTAGGAATTCTTTCTAATCTACAAGGTTTTCTAGGTATGTAATCATATCATTTGTGAAGATAGGTTATAAAATTCTTCTTTTCTTATTTGAATACCTCTAATCTCATGCCTGTCTGAGACCTTCAGTACTATGTGAAATAGGAGTGGTGAAAGTGGACATCATTGTTTTGTTCCAGCTCTTAGGGGGAATAATCCCAACTTCTGCCTGTTAAGTGTAATATTGGCTACAGGTTTGTCACAGATGTCTCTTAATTATTTTGAGGAATGTTCCTTTGATGCCTAGGTGTTTGAGAATTTTTTTTTTTATCAAGAAGAGATGTTGGATTTTTATCAAATGCTTTTTATTTGTTTATTGAGATAATAATGCGGTTCATAATTTTACATCTGTTTTTGTAGTGGATTACATTTATTGATTTGCATGTATTGAATCAGCCTTGCATCCTAGGAATGAAGCCCACCTGGTTATGGCAAATAATCATTATAATATGCTATTGGAAGTGATTTGCTAGTATGTTGTTGAACATTTTTGTATCTATATTCATAGGGGAGATTGGCTTATAGTTTTCTTTCTTTATTGGGTCTTTGCCATTTTGGTGTAACAAGATGATATTGGTTTTATAGAATGAAATAGAAAGGATTTCTTCCTTCTCAATTGCTTGGAATACTTTTTAGGATTGGTATCAGTTCTTCTTTGTACATCTGGTAGAATACAGATGAGAAACCATCTGGCCCAGGGCTTTTTTTGGCAGGAAGTCTTCTTATTACTGAATTGATTTCTTGGTTTATTATTGGTCTGCTTAGGGTTTTAATTTCTTCCTGTTTCAATCGTGGGAGGTTGTATGTTTCCAGGAATTTATTCATTTTCTCTAGATTTTCCGTCTTACATGCATACATATGCTTATTATAATCTCTGATAATCTTTGGTATTTCTTCAGAATTGAGTGTAACATATCCTCTTTTTTGTTTCTGATTGTGTTTATTCAATCTCTCTCTCTCTCTCTCTCTCTCTGTCTCTCTCTCTCTCTCTCTCTCTCTCTCTCCCCTCCCTCCCTCCCTCCTCCTTCCTTTTCTCTCAGTCTAGCCTTGGGTCTATCAATCTTATTTACCTTTTTAAAAAACAAGCTTTTTGACTTATTGATCCTTTTAATTTTTTTGTCTCTATTTCATTTAGTCGTGATTTTATTTTAATTTCTTCTGCTAGCTTTGAGATTGGATTGTTCTTGCATTTCTAGTCCCCTTAGGTGTGGAGTTAGACTGTTTACTTGAGATCTCTCTGTTTTCTTGATGTTTGCATGTAATGTTGTAAACTTCCCTCTCTGCCTCACCTTCACAATATCCCGGAGGCTTGGTATACAATGTTTTCATTTTTGTTTGTAGAAATCTCTTTATTTCTGTATTGATTTCTGTGTTATCCCATAGGTCATTCAGAAGCATGTTTAATTTTCATGGAATTGTGTGTTTTTGATGGTCCCTGTTGGTGATGATAATTATTTTTATTCTGTTGTGGTTTAAGATGCTTAGTATGACTTCAACTTTGTGGAATTTGTTTATATTTACTTTATGGCCTGGTATGTAGTCAATCTTAAGGTATGTTCCATGTGTAGATGAGAAGAGTATATATTCTGTGGTTCTTGGGCAGATTGTGCTGTAAAGGTTTACTAGATTTAATTTGTCAAGTGTCAAGTTTAAGTCCTGAATTTCTTTGTTACTTTTCTTCCCTGATGATTCATCTAAAGCTGTTAGTGAGGTATTGAAGTCTCCAACTATTATAGTATGCTTGTCTGTGACCTGTCTTAGATTTACCAGCAATTGTTTCATAAATCTGTGTGTTTCTGTGTTGGTTGCATATACATTTATGATGGATATTTCTTGCTAATTAATTGAGCCCTTTGTCATTATGTAGTGCCTTTTATTGTCCTTTTAAACTTTTATTGGTTTAAAATCTGTTTATTTGATATAAAAATAGCAACTCTTGCTCTTTTTTGTTTTTGATATGCCTGGAAGATCTTTCTCCAACCTTTAACCTTGAGCCCCTGGGTTTCATTTGCTGTGAATTAGGTTTATTGAAGGTACAGAAGGATGAATGATTTTTTTTATCCAATTTGCCACTCTGTGCCTTTGAGTGGCATGTTCATAACATTAACATTTAAGTTAGCTATTGATACATGAGGGTTTGTTCCTGTCATATTGTTACAAAGTTGCTTTGTGATCTAGGCTCAGTGTTTGATTTGTATGACCTGTAATCTACGTGTTTACCTATGCTTTTGTGATGGATAGTATTGTTTGTTCATTTCTGTGCTCGGAACATCCTTAAGCATCTATTGAAGGGCTGGTATGGAGGTGGTATATTTTCATAGGGATTGCTTCTCTGGGAAGGATGTTAATTTTCCTTCATTAATAAAGGTTAGTTTGGTAGGGTAAAAAATTCTTTACTCGTATTTTTCTTTTCTTTACAAATGCTAAAAGTGGGTACCCAGTCCCTTCTGGCTTGCAGTGTTTTTGCTGAGAGGCCTGCTGAAATTCTAATGGGTTTCCTTTGGTAAGTGGCCTGTCCCTTTTCTCTAGCTGCCTTTAGTGTTTTTTCTTTCATTCTGACCTTGAAAAGATTGATTATATGTCTTGGGAACATGATTATCATAATACCTCACAGGAGTTCTCTGGATTCCTTGTGTCTACGTGGATACCTTTAGCAAGATAGGGGTGACCTTCTAAGGCTGTGACCTCAGGTGAGCACAGCTCCACCACTGTGATGATTAAGTGAGGTGAGGCAACTGTGTAGTGCCAGGCGGTCCCACTTGGTTGAGAGCCATGGAGTATGTGTCTGGCTGTGAGACCTGTGTGCAGGTAGAAGCAACCCATTTCCTCACTCCCTTCCTGGCCCACAGTGTCAGGGATGGAAGAGATAGGGGATGTTTTCCTGGATAATATGAAAGGCTTGTTCCAGAGTGTTCTCAGTTTTCCTTTTTCTCTCAAGAATGCCAATTAGCCACAGATTTTGTTTCTTTACATCATACCAGACCTCTTGAAGGCCTTGCTCATTTTTCTAAATATTTTCTCCTTATTTTTATCAAACTGGGTTAATTCAGTGGTTCTTCAGGGTCTGAGATTCTTTTCTCTGTGTGTTTGATTATGCTACTAAGTTATGCTATTGTGTGTTAAAATTCCACAGAATTCTTTATTTCCAGGAGTTCAGTTTGGTTCTTTCTTAGGATGGTCAGGTCTGCTTTCTTTTGGCCTGTGTGATTTGGGTGTCCACTTTCTCTTGGATCTCATTGAGTCTCTTTGCCAACCATAACCTGAATTTCATGTGTGTCATCAGAGACAGATCACTCTGAATAGGTTTCATTGTTTGGGGCTAGGAGAGCCCTTTCCAGGTGTTTAATCATTTTGGTTTTGGGACTTGTTAGTATTTTTTCATTGGTTCTTCCTCATCTGTGAGAGTGGGTGCTTCTCTTTTTATTTTTTGTTTTGTTATTTTTTCATGTGTTAATGTTGCTACTATTGGGGTTATGATTTGTGTTTTATTTCCTGCTTTTATTTTTATGTTTAATTATTTCTTTTTCCTTATAAGTGTGGTCTGTTGGTGTGTGCTGATTATGATCTACTGGCTTCCTTTGATGGCCTGCCAACCTCCTGTTCTCTCCCCATCCCACAAGCAAAAGCTTCATTTGGAATTAAGGGGCACCAGTGACCTTTTAAGACACTTACCTCAAGTGAGTGTTGTTTCACCCCTGTGGTGATTGGGTGGGGCAGCTGCGTAGTGCCAGGCTTTCCCACCTGGTTGAGAGTCATGGGGTATGCATCTGGTTGTGGGACCTATAGGCATGTAGAAGCAGCCCATCCCTTCCTCCCTTCTAGGCCCACAGTGTCAGGGATGGAGGCAGTGATATTTATTGGGGCTGTGGAGTTTACCTCCCTCCTTTGGTCCACTTTTGAGAGGTGCAAAGGCAGAAGTGAGGCAAACCGAGGGGAAACTGACTGGCAGTGCTTCACCAGTACAATGAGGTAGGAGTAGCGCAACCCCTTTCCACCAGTCCAGGTGCTTTCTCCATAGTCCAGCACAAGTGCCAGGGGCCCTAGCTGGCTTGTAGTGCGAGCACCTCTCTCCCCAACCTGCATATGGGCAGTCCCAAGTCAAAAGTGTTGGTTGATGGCCAGGAGAGACTATGCAGCTCTACTCTGGCACAGATGACCAAGCAGGCATACAGCGGCCTCCTCTCACATAAAATAAGGCTGCTCCTTTTTCATAGGAGCTGATGGGAAGACCCTGGCTAGCTGTAGAAGTCCATGCATTTTCTCATCAGCCCACAAGAGGGTAGGCCCACATCAGAGTAGGTGGGCTGCAGCAGTGCAGCCAGGTGGTTGGGGGATGTCCTGCTATTTAGCAACTCACACATAAACTGGCAAGGGTAGGGTAGCCCTTTCTCACCTGGGCATCCAGGTTCTGACTTGTCAGCAGTCACAGAGGTGCTGTCTCTAGTTTCTGCCCTGCTCTATGGGAGGAGCAAAGGTAGTGATGGCAGCCTCTTGGGGCACACCATGGCTTCAGCCCTAAATTGGGTCTGAGATGGATCCTAGTGTGATGGGAGGAAGACCTCCAAGTTGGGCATGTCTCCCAGCTGAGGACTGGAGAAGGCGGGAGGGGAAAGTGTCCACAAGGCACAGACCACTTCTGCAGAATGTGTCGTGTGGTTCCTCAGTATGGAAGGAAGCCCTCAGGACTCCATATGGACCAAATTGGTGCCTCTGTTCTGATTTCAGACAACTTCCTGCATTTGGCAGGTATGGAAGGTGGTTCAGAGGAGGACAAAGGTTTTCTCTCCAGTAGCTAGGTCTGCAGAGGTTTGTGGGAGCTGTGTAAAGTCTCTCATTTTCACTCACCATTACCTTCACCAAGGGTGCTCTCCCCATTTTATGCTGGGGCAAATTCTGAAGGTGGTTGGGTCTTAGAGCTGTCTGCCCTCAGTAATTCCAGGTGTCCAGCTGATGAACTGCAGATTGGGCTTCCAGGCAGACCTTGGAAAAGCCAGCTTCACTCCCTTTTTCAGACTATCTTGTTGAGAGACACTCAATGTGAGAGAAAGAGGACCAAGATGGCTGACCAGAGACATTGGACAAGTGCTGCTCTTAAGAAGAGTGTTTGAAAAAGGGAACGAAGCTGGCTCTTCAGAGGTCTGCCTGAAAGTCAAAGCTGAGGTTCGTCTGTTGGACACCTGGAACCTCTGAGAGCAGACAGCTCCAAGCCCGATTACATTTTCTTTATTGATTCATCTGTTGATAGACATTTAGGTTGCATCCATATCTTGGTTACTGTGAATAAGACTGCAGTGAATATAGAGGTTCAGTATCTTCAAGATACTGATTTTAATTCTTTTGGCTATATACCCAAAAGTGGGCTGGCAGGATCATATGGTAGTTCTATTTATGGTATTTTCAGAAATTTATATATTGTTTTGCATTATGAGTGTACCAATTTACATTCCCACCAACAGTGTACAAGGTTATCCCCCTTTTCCCATATCATTACCAACTTTTCTTATCTCTTGTCTTTTTGATATAACCATCCTAACAGTTGTAGGTGATATCCCATTGTAGTTTTGATTTGCATGTCTCTGCTATTAAAAAGTGATGTTGAACAATTTTCATATGCTGTTTGGACATTTGTGTGCCTTCTTTTGAGAAATGTCTGCTGAATCCTTGGTACATTTTTTAAGTTGACTTTTTTTTTTTTTTTGCTGTTGAGACTAGTGAGTTTCTTATATATTTTGGATATTAGCTTTTTTATCTGATGTATGGTTTGAAAATATTTTTTTCCATTTTGTAGGTTGTCTCTTCATTCTATTGATTGTTTCCTTCACTGTGCTGAAGATGTAATCGTATTTGTCTATTTTTGCTTCTGTTGCCTATACATTTAAGGTCATATCTAAAATATTGCAACCCAAACTAATGCCATGGAGTTTTTCCTCTATGTTTCCTACTAGTAGTTTTACAGTTTCAGATCTTACACTTAAGTCTTTAATACAGCTTAAGTTGATTTTTTAAGATGGTGTGAGGTAAGGGCCTAAATTCTATCTCTTGCATGTGAATATTTAGTTTTCCCAATATTGTTTACTAGAGAGATTGTCCTTTCCCCATTGTGTGTTCTTAGCAACTTTATTAAAAATCAATTGACCATAAGAAGTGAGTTTATTTCTTTTCTGTTCCATGGATCTATTTGTCTATTTTGGTAAATGGTAAATGGTGCTGGGAAAACTGATCACATGCAAAAGACTGAAACAGGATCCCTACGTATCATTATACACAAAATAAACGCTAAATGGAACAAATACCTAAATGTAAAGCCTCAAACTATAAGAATCTTAGAAAATGCAGGAGACACCCTTACAGAAATTGAAACTGGCAACCAGTTCCTGATCACTGAATGCTAAGTGACCCTATCATAAGAAATAAGATAGACAAATGGGACCTCATCAAACTAACAAGCTTCTGCAAAGCAAAAGAAACCATCAAGAGAGCAGGGAGACAACCTACAGAATGGGAAAATATATTTGCCAACTGTATATCTGACAAAGGCCTAACATCTAAGATCTGCAAGGAGCTCAAATGTGCCAAAAGGAAAAAAACAAATAGCCCATTAAAAAAGTGGGCAAAAGAAGATATACAGGCAACCAACAGATACTTGAAAAAGTGCTCAGCCTCCCTCATCATCAGAGGAATGCAAATCAACATTAAGATACCACCTAACCTCTGTAAGAATGGCCATTAGTAATAACACAAACAACAGATACTGATGAGGATGCAAAGAAAAAGGAACGCTTCTACACCGCTGGTGGGAATGCAAACAAATGCAACCTCTCTGGAAGACGGTGTGGTGATTTCTGAAAGAACTAGAAATTGACCTTCCATATGACCCAGCAATTCCCCTATTGGGAATATACTCAGAGGAACTCAAATCATTCTACAAATAGATACCTGCACATGTATATGTATGTTTGTTGCAGCTCTATTCCCAATAGAATATGGGAACCAACCATGTTGCCCATGAAAGCTGGACTAGATAAAAAAAAAATGTGGTACATATACACAATGGAATATTATGCAGTCATAAAGAAGGACAAACATATAGACTTCACAGCAACTTGGATGGATTTAGTGTCGATCACACTCAGTGATCTATCACAGAAACAAAGAACGGAGTACCATATGTTTTCACTCATAACGGACCTTACAGCATTATTATAATACTATAAGAAAGGGATTGGCAGTAGTGGGAAACTCTCAGGGGAGGGGAGTAGGATTGACAGTTGAGGAAAACTGCTAGGAGAGGGAGGGGCATACCTCAGCAACAAGGGTACCTGCATAATCAATGTTTGTATACCTAACCTTGAATTGTACCCCACATCTTTATAATTTTAAAAAAAGATGGTGTGAGATAAGAGCCTAAATTCAATCTTTTGCGTGTGAATATTTAGTTTTCCCAATACTGTTTATTAGAGTTATTGTCCTTTCCCCATTGTGTGTTCTTAGCACCTTTATTGAAAATCAATTGACCGTAAGAAGTGAGTTATTTTAGGGTTTTCTATTCTGTTCCATTATCTATTTGTCTATTTTGGTTACTATGCTGTTTTGATTACTACAGATTAGTAGCATATTTGGAAGTAAGTGTGATTTTGTCTATTCCAGGTCTTTTATGAATCTGTACGTGTTTCAGTATTGCCGTCTCTGTTTCTGTGAAAAATATCATTGGAATTTTTATAGAAATTGCATGGAATCTTTAAATTGCTTTGGGTAGTATGGATATTTTAGTGATATTAATCCTTCCAATCCATGAGCATGAGATATTTTTCCATTTATTTGTGTCTTCTTCAGTTTCTTTCATCAGTGTGTTACAGCTTTCAGTGCACAGGTCTTTCACCTCCTTGGTTAGAATTGTTCCTGCATTATTCTTTTTAATGCTATTGAAAAAAATTGTACTCTTTATTTTTTTGAAAGTTCCTTGTTAGTGTATAGAAACACAACTGATTATTGTATGTTTATATTATGTCCTGCAACTTTACTAAGTCTTTTTAGTACTAACAAGTTGTTTGTGTGTGTGAAATTTTTAAGGATTTCTATATATAAGATCATGTAATCTACAAACCGTGATATTTTAACTTCTTCCTTCTCATATTTGATGTCTTTTTAATATTTTTTACCTGATTGCTCTGGCTAGGACTTACAAGTACTATGTTGAATAGACATAAGTGGAAAAAGTGAACACCCTTGACTTACTTCTTACCTCAGCTTTATCATTGATTATGAGGTTAGCTGTGAGCTTATTATATACGTTCTGCACATTTCTTCTATACTGTTTTGAGTTACAGTCCCATGCCTAATTTGTTGAATGTTTGAGTCATAAAAATGATGTTGAATTTTGTCAAATTCTTTTTTGCATTGTTGAGATGATGATATGTTTTTTATTCTTCATTCTGTTAATGTGGTGTAGCACGTTTATTGATTTGCATTTATTGAAGCATCTTTGCATTCCAGGAATAAATCCCACTTGATCATGATGCATGACCCTTTCAATGTGTTTTTCACTTGTTTGCTAGTATTTTCTTGAGTATTCTTTGAATACTGAATGAGTAATGTATGCTCATTGAGGATATTGGCCTGTGATTTTCTTTTCTTGTAGTGTCTTTATCTGGCTTTGGTGTGTGGGCAATGCTAGTCTTGCAAAAGTAGTTTGGATGTTTTCCCTCTTCTTTAATTTTTTGGAAGAGTTTGAGAAGGATTAGCATTAATTCTTCTTTAAATGTTTGGTAAAATTCACCCAAGAAGCCTGGTTCTGGTCTTTTCCTTATTGGTACACTTTTGGTTACTGATCAAAAGATATTGCAGTTAATCATGTTGTAGTCACCATGACTCAGATTTCATCCATGTACTTTTTCTGATTCCTTATAATGGCTTTTCTTGAACTAATTCCACATTTTCTGATTGCATATCTTTCCCTATTGTATACTCTGTACGTTATCATGCTGCATCTTAGAAACTGGAACTATATGTGGGTGTGTTTCTCTCTCTCTCTTTCTTTTGTATCTAAAATGATATGGATTTCAAATACATAGATTTTCTAAAGTCATTTTTTAGTTAAATCCATGCAGTCACTCACCTTCTTTAGCTATTTTTACCTTTCTTGAACTTTAAACTGTCATTTCTTCCAGTAAGAAAATGTGGAACAGTTTTACTTTGGTTGGATATTTTGAAAAATACATAGAAATATAGTTAGTTTCTAGAGGAAGAAAAATAAACTGAAAAGCTTTTTAATGGTATTTCATGCTTTTCCTTTCCCAATATAAACCACAGACTTTTGGGCACAACTTTTGTTGTTGTTGTTGTTTTGTTCTGTGAACTTATGCTTCATTAGCAACATTATTTTGTTGTTTGGGTGTTTTGTTTTGTTTAATTTGGTCTCCAATGGCAATAAAGTAATCTTGTTCATTTGGTATATGATTCACTTTTCTATCATTTAATAAACTGAAGTGAGGAAAAAGTCTTGTATTACATGATGGCAAGGAATTTAGAGCAGTCTTTAGTATCATAGTGGGATTTTCAGATGGACCCTATTTTTTGGAACTTTTTGGTTTTATTTTTAAGTTAACCTAATGCTTAGAAATAGAAACCATCTTTATTAACCAAAACTAGCTCAGCCTTCAAGATATAAAAATGTGGATGGGGAACAAGAATAGTTATTGTTGTTAGAGTAGTTGTAGGGACACATTAGTCTATTTCTCATCTATTACACTATGTATAAATTCCATGAACCCCAGGGTTACTCCAGTCTCGATATTCTAAAGCTCATATCTCTATTTATTTATCAAAGCTGAGTAGGGGTGTAGGATCTAAGGACAACAAATAAAGGGCCTATTGTTGAGTTTATAGTTTTAATTTAAAAAATTAAAATTTAGTTCAGTGAAGTTCAGAGGATGTTCAGAGGATGAATATTTTTCTTTTGCTTATAATTTTATGCAATGCCAAGCTGCAGCTGGTGGACATAAATTATATATTGTATAATTTATTATAATATTCATATTTTCTTGGATGCTTCATTTATGATGAGTCCTAAGCTAAATGTCTAAATCATGTTATGCAATTTTTTTCAGGAGTTAAAAAAATTCTTATCTTTTCCAATCTTGAGTTGAGGGAACTGATTCTCAAAAATATTAATTAATTTGCCCAGGGATATGCAATAATAAGCGGGGGAGAAGACTTTGCAGTCAAGCTATAAACATTCAGAATCTGTCCTCTTAACTGTCAGACAATCCACTAAGTCTCTTGAAAAAAATGTAGGTATCCTCCAAGTCTTCCTTAAGCTATTGCTGAGTGTTACTCATGGTACTGTTCCATTTGCTCAGGAAAAGGTCCTTCTTTTGTTCTAATCTTTCCTGTGCTCCACACCATGGATGTTGGCAGTCACTGATCTCAGCTTGTCTTTGCTGGCTTCACACTGACTGAAGACAAGGCAACCTCTTCCTATCCTAATTAAGGAGGAGATCATGCCCTCCTTCTTAATTCCCACATTTCCCAAAAGAGATTGGAACATAAGACTTTGTGTGTGTGTGTTTAAATATAATTAACAATTCTAATGGGGCTGTGTTTTTATATGAAGTCCAGCTAAACTCTGTAATCTTTTCTTCACTTGACTGAAAAGAAATATAGACCTGCACATTTGCTGAAAGTTTATCTGTGTCCATTTTCTTGTGGGACAATGCTAGAGCACATATGCACATTTACTTTTTTTAAAAAAGCAATAGTATACAGGTAAGTGGAACTGTTAATACATACTTAGCCAAAAAGGAATATTATCCTAAGAAAACTATTCATATAATATTCTGGTTTAAGGCATCAACTCACAGTTCTCCTACTTAAAAGTAGTGTGATTAGTGATAAACTAAAACTTTCTTTAGCTTTGGTTCTTTCATCTATTCAATATCTATAAAAGCTGCGAAGGGATGGTACCATGATTAAATGAGGCATTTTATTTAAAGCCTTAGTTAGATGCCCTGTACTTAATAAGCCTTAGTTATTGAAGCTATGACTGTAAGAGAATAAAGATAGACCCAGTTCACATTTATAAAACAAAACAGTTAAAATTTTTAATCAGAAGTTTGTGTTTGTCTGTTCTTAGTTTTTTCCCTCAAGAACAATGAGTGTTTGTTTTCAACATGTAAGGTTAACTATGTTGGTTTCCTAGCACAAAGAGACAATCTGCTTTAGGGGTAAAGTCAAGTCCCAGTCTTAGACATTAACATTGTAAACAGTTTTCTGTTTTGAAGTTCTTTCAAACTACTAACAAAAATCTTACTTTCATAACATAATGCTTCCTTCACCCCCCTGCCAATTGCATACAAACACATACAGACACATTTATGTCTAATCTTGGATAGGAGGTAAAATCCTTTTCAATCTTTATTTCTTTATGTCTTTCTAGCATGGGGATACCAACACTTATGTTAGTAAAGATAAAATGAAAATGCATACATAAATCAAATATGGCTCTTAGAACATAGTGGTTATTCAACAAATATTACTTATTATTTTTAGTGTTAAATGTCGGAATATAAGAAACAAGGGAGTAAGAGTCTTTCTTTGTTTATTTCCATATACTCAATGCCTAAAATAGCATATGGCTTATAACAGTTACTAAACAAATATTTGCTAAATGAATGGATACATAATAAATTTATTGATTTATTTTTTAGTTTTGTCAATAATGTCTAATTTATAATTATCTAAGGTTAATCAGATTTTTAAAAATTCTGAAGTGTTTTTATGCTTAAATGTTCTCTCACTTCTATGCATTTTTAATACGTTAATCCTGAATTTCTAGTGAATATTGGTCTCTTTCACAGACACAAATACACTCATATGTACAAGTGTATACATATACACCTACAAATATATACATATGACCTTTGTAAATTTACACTGAATTTTTTCTGTCTTCTCTTTAAATTTCCATGCTCTCCTTTTTCTATTTCATGTGTATGTTTTAAGATCAGTGAGTTTGTATTCATAAACTTGTTTAAGTCAGTTTTAATTCACAAACTAGTATCAGATTAAAAGGTTATGACATGCTTCTGTGAAAGTGCTTAAGTACACTTAGAAAGTATTTAAATTATTTTGTCAACATATGAAAATTTCATAATGTCATTGGAGTAATTATGAAATTTCTGAGCACAAAGGCCAGGTTTCTATTTCATAATGATGTATATCTAGTGCCTATTTGTTGAAAGAATAAATGACTGCTTGAATAAGTGAATAAATAAATTAAAGAGCAAATGAAAAGTGCTGGAGGAAATGCACAGACAGAAATACATGATTGATTAGAGGAGCCAAGAACATCAAAGTTAGCAAATAAATAATTTTACTTTTGTTCACAATTTCCAAGAAAAGTACAAACCATACCATCTAAATAAGTAAGTCATAGTTAGGAGCATGCTGTTTTATCTTACCACCTCTAGAATTCTGCTTTGAAAATGGCCAGAACTATGAGATATAGCTAGATGAGTTATTGAGATAGGAAAAAAATTGAATTTCTCTAGTTTATTTATTTAAACAAAGTGAATAGCTTTGGAAACAAAAACTGTCAACAGAGACCTAGTAGCCATTTGGGATTGTTTTCAAAATCAGTTCTAGTTTTAGCTTGTCATTTCCAGATTGATACTAGATTTCAGTTCATTAGCCTTACTTAGTAATTTGCATAATCTTAGCTGAGTTGATAGTTCTGGTATGTGTATACATGTGTACACTTTGGTATTTTTTCAAATTCTTATTTTGTGCTGAAGTTTGTCTCTTGATGATTGCTTTATGAGAATACAAAAAAGGATGTTATAGTCGTATAAGTATTTTCAAGGGCACATAAAACCCAAACCAGATAACCAATTCAGTGAAAATATTTTGAAAATAAATAATGTGCAAAAAATGATGCAGAGTTAAAACACACCCAAATAGAATCATCATAAGTATGCCTTTTCTTGACTCCATGCCTTGTCTTAGCACAATAATTACAATATAATATGAACTCAGCATAGGTGTTGAATTTTAGTTAATTCCAAACTATTTATCATAGCTCATAATTTTGATATGCTTCTGAAATAAAGTATAATGATCTCTGACAAAGAAGTGCTGGTAGAGACATTAAAAAAACCAAAATAAATACACTAACATGCCATGTTAATTGGTTGCAAAATTTAATATTGTGAAGATATCTAATTTCCAAAATACATATATTGACTTGGAAACTTTGCAATTAATATTCCAAAATGTGTTCTTTGTGTGTGAATACTAATGAGTTTATTCTAACTTTTATATGAAAATACAAGGGATCAATAATAATTAAAATCTTTTGAGGAAGAACAAGAATTTGAACAGACTTGTCCTACCAGACAACGTGAGGTTTTGTATTTAAAGAAGCATTCTTATCTAGGAACTGATATAGATATAGAATTAGACATGAAAATAGAGAGTGAAAGAGAATAAAGAGCCAAGATATAGACCCAAGTATATACAGCCTCTTGATAGCAGAGATAATTCATATGAGATGTTGAGAAAGGATAGTCCTTACATTATTCTGAAAATCTGTAAATATGTGTAATTGGATGCAAATCTCAAAAGTTGCATAGAAACCAACTCCACATGACTTAAAGATCTAAATAGAGAAGCTAAATCTAAAAAAAAAAAAAAAAAGAAATAAAATAGGTGAATATCCTTATGACCTTGGGTTGGAAAGGCATTTTTTAACCAGACATAAGAATTATTACCTATAAAGAGAAAAGACATGATGAAGTTAACTACACTGAAATTGAGAAATTCTCAATTAAGAGATAAAGGAGAATGAAATGACAGGACAAAAGTAGAAGTTGTTAATGCTTGTAATCAACAAACGATTATCAATACAGATTATATTAAAATGCCTACAGATCAATACAAATTAAGAAAGATAATCCAAAGATTTGAAAAGAAACCCAGATGTTTAATAAACTTTTAAAAATATGCTTAATCTAATTACCAAAGAACTGTAAATGAAAATCAATATACTTTCCCCAAATTTGCAAAAATAGTTTAAACACTACCTCATACTATTTGGGATGTGCAGTAACTGGAATTATTACATGTTTATATGGTAAAGTTTTGGAAAAATCTAATTAAGCTGAAGATACATGTACCTTAAAAATTGGCAATTTCTAAACTAGGTAACTTAGAGAAATTCTTGCACATGCACAGTAGAATGCACACATAGGAGTGTTCACAACAGTGTTCTTCATAATAGAATAAGGAAAGCAACCAAATAGCACAATGAATAAATTAAATATGCAATGGAATGCATTAGGCAATGAAAAGGAATGACCTATGGATACACATAATAGCATGAAGAGTCTCACATAGATAATATTAAGAAAAAGAAGCAAACTGCAAAGAAAATATATAGTATATTTCCACTCACATAAAATTAAAAAGTAAGTAAAATTAGATGATACTTTTAAGAGAAGAACACATAGCTGGTAGTTTTTTTTAAAGTAAAATAGTTAATAGTTAACCTTGAAGAAAAGAAGGCAGATGTAATTAGAAACAGGCACACAGAAGAATCTTGGAATATTTGCAATATTCTATTAATTAACCGACACTGGTGGCAATTATTTGAGTGTTTTGAAAATATTTTTTATATACATGCTCTTCTGTATTTATGATCTATTTTGCAATACGTATTTTTTAAAGTTATCATTGGTCTCATAGGAGCAAAAGCATATGTTTTTATTACACTTGCATTTCAAATGAAATTTAGAATTAAATTAAATTGTAAAAGACTGAACCAATAAATTAATACTTACCAATTTTAAACCAACCTATCTGTAGATTAATTGGAAGTCAGTCTAAAATTTGGTACTACTATACCTTAAAATGGTTTAGAATATTTTTCTTGTTTATTTTCAGATGTCATATTTCAGATGTCCTTTATTCACTTTTGTAGGTATGATTGGTAATATGTACAGGATGTTCATATATGTTTTAAAACTTTATCCTGTAACAGCTATTTCAGATATGTTAGGCAAATGAAATAGTTATCAGGAAGGAAAACTAAACCAGTATGTTATGGCTATTATATAATTTTATTAATAAGAATAATATTATATGTAAAAACAATGAATATTAAATACATATTTTATCTTGTTATTGCATTTATTATAATATTTTTACCTATTAAGATAATGCAGGCTGGGGCCGGTGGCTCAAGCTTGTAATACCCGCACTTTGGGAGGCAAGGTGAAGGAATTGCCTGAGACTGAGAGTTCGAAAACAGCCTGGGCAACTTGTCGACCCCTCATCTCTACAATAAATTAAAAAAAAAAAATAGCCAGGCATGGCTGTGTGCCTATAGTTCCAGCTGTTTGGAAGGCTGAAGTGCAAGAATTTCCTGAGCCCAGCAGATCGATGCTAGGGTGACCATGAGCGTACTACTGCTTTTCATCCTGGGTGACAATGTGAGACTCCAACTCAAAAGAAAAAGAAAAAGAAAAAAAAACCTGCATGTTGAATTTATATACTAAGTAAATCAGTTGTGGAAAACAAACAAACAAACAAACAGTCTTTCCTCTATGGCATGTCCAAAGAAAACTATTTGTTTCCTGAGAGATTTGCTCTTTAGATCATGTGTTTCTTTTAATATGCTTCACACAGAATAATTTTTAAGAAGTTTATAATAAAACCATTTTGTGTAAAACAACATATTATAAAAAATATTTATTTCAAGTTATCCTCAGCTATTTCTTGAAACTTGCAAGGGTTTATTTCACCTTATTTTATTGAATATTTTCTTAAAATTTATTAAGTTAAATAATGGTGATTATGATGATGATGTTTAATAGTAGACAATCATGTGTATAGTCTTTCTTAAGCAAAAGTAGTAATCACAAGCATTAATTTTCAATTATTTTCTACTTGTAAGATATTTAGTTAAAGATGTATAGTGGTGATTTGAAAGGTTTTTGTTTGTTTAATATAGAAGTGTTTAAGATCATTGTTATTAGGAATTCCTAAAATTAGATTTTGATGATCTCTTTCTTCTTTTAACTGGGAGAGAATTGAGAAAAGCATCCCTAATTTGAAATGGACTTAATGACTTAAACTGTGATATCCATTGGAAAGGGATTTTTTAAACTTTATTGTGCATCAGAATTACCTAAGTGAGTAAGGGAGAAGCAAGCTAATTAAAAGACATTGCAGAGACCCACTCACCCACAGAGTTTTTAATACAGTAAATTTGGAGTGGGTAATTTGTATTTCTAACAAGTTACCAGATGATGCTGATGCTTTTTTTCCAGGGACCATACTTTGAGAACCACTGCATTAGAATTAAAATAGCTTGGAGTAACACATTCACAGTCTTAGGTACACTCCAGTTCTAAACTCTTCTCTTGACCATTGGTGACATAGTTAGGAACTTGTTTTTTGCTTTCTTGAGACACTTAGGGAAAAAAAGAGTTTAAAAAAACTTAAAACTCCAAAGTAGGCTAAAACAACAACAACAACAAATCTTGCAAACAACATGAAAGTCACAATGTAATTTTCTATGATGGATCTGATGACTCCATTTGTTTTATAGATAATTTAAGGCAGAGTTTTACAAATAATATATTTTTACTGTATTTGGACACATTTTTATTATTAAATTAAAGTAACATAAGTAATGGTAAACTTAAATTATATTAGCAAAAATGAGTTCAAATTTCTCTCAATTTGAGATAAATTAATTTTTAAAAAACCAAGTCACTCTCCTGAATGTGAATTTTCCCAAAAGAATAATTCTGTATTGTTGAGTCCATTAGTTTAGAACTATGCAATCCTTAAAGGCTTTCAGTATAATTAGCATGTGGTTCTCATTCTTTTTCTTTTTATTAGCTTTAGAAAAGAGAATAGACACTCTCATAAATATATAGTCTAGATTTTTTTAAATTGAGAAGTGAATGTTTTAAATGGGAATCTGATCCAAATAGCACAACTTGTAACAATAAGAAAAAGTTGAAAATTAGTTCAAAAAGTCAATATATTTCCTGGAGAATGTTATAATATGGTGCTAAAACACCACCACAACCACCACTACCTACTCTCTCTAGAAGCAATTATAAAGAGCGCTTATTTTTCACAAACTTTACCTAAATCTCATAAATAAGCATATAAGTCACTCAAACAGTCATTCTTCCATTCCAAAATTGGGAAAAGCATATAACAATGGAAGATCAAGTTTTTAATATTTATGGAAAATTTGGACCCGCACAAATGCAATACAGATTCAATAGAATATGACACTCTACTGAGAGCAAATTTTATCCAAAAGTTTAGATGTACTTTTGACAGAAACATTAAATTATAAGATAAACTTTGAGGCATAAAATATATATTTTATAATTTGAAGACAATTAAGGGATTATTACAGATATTGGTAACTATACAACACAATTCCATGTCGCTTCAGTCACAGAAATGGAGTTATAACCAAACACAAACTAAATCTCTATTCCTGTTTGAATTTATATATAACTGTACAATTTACCCTTGAACAATGTGAAGGTTAGGTAGGTTGACCCACTTCAGCACTTGAAAATATGCATGTAACTTTTGGCTTCCCCCAAACTTAACTATTAACACTCTCCTGTTGATGGGAAGCCTTACTAATAAAATAAATAGTAGATTAACAATTATATGTGTGGTATGGGTATTATCATAAAGGTCTTCATCTTTGTCATCTTACACTTTGAGTAGACTGAGAAGAAGGAGAAAAAGAAAATGTTGATTTTGTTGTCCAAAATGTTGATTTTGTTGAATTTCATGTTTTTATCAACAGCACATCTAAACTGTATATAAAATTTGCTCTCAGTAGAGTGTCATATTCTATGGAATCTGTATTGCAGTTTTGCCAGTCCAAATTTTCCATAAATATTAAAAACTTTATTTTCCATTGCTATATACCTTTCCCAAATTTGGAGTGGAAAAATAACCACCTCTGTTGTGGCAGAGATGGAAGATGTAAAAGCGGAGGCAGGAGAGGCAGATACACTTGGTGTAAATTTTATTGAAAAAAATCTGCACATAAGTGAACTTACACAGTTCAAACACATGTTGTTCAAAAATCAACTGCGTGTCTAAGTTCTCGCCAATCAAGTGCCTTCAGAAAGATGAGTGTCACTTCCTGGCAAAAGGTGTAAGACTAAGTGTGTGTTCTCCTCATTCTCCTTCTTCTTCCCACCAACCTAAATACAATACAACACAAGACAACAAGATTGTGCACATTATACCAATGTTTAGGGTTAGAGTTACAACATAGAGGAATGAATCTGAGTCCTTCAGTAAACACGTGGAGTAGATTTTCCCACAAACCAATACACTCACTTTGGATAGTCACAAATGGGAACAATTAATTTCTATTAAAAAATCATTCACTTATTGGATTTCTATTTTTTGCAGAAATCCAGCTTGAACTCAAGTAATACAGGATGGTTTAGTTTAATATTTTCATTGTAGCTATCAGAAAAAGAAGATCTGGGGAGATTGTATAAGATCTGACAATTAAGTTTGCAAACTTGCCATCATGTGCTTATGTTGGCAGCACTGTACAAACAACTCAGTAAGGTTTCATAATCTTGGTATATCAGTGTCTCACAGTTGTGTTTATGTCAACATGTGGCTGAATGATGTTCATTATTGTTGTTGCATGTTTTTGAGTGCTAATGTGAGAATGTTGGAGCTTGAATTAGAGCAAAAAACAAACATTGAATTTCTTTTTAAACTTGGCAAGAGCGGAAGTGAAATCAGAAACATGTTAGTCCAAGTGTTTGGGGATGATGCCATGAAGAAAATGACATTGTACTAATGGATTAAATATTTTTTCTGAGAGAGAGAAAGCATCATTGATGAAGAGAGGTCTGGACTACCGGTAATGAGCAGAACTGACAAAAAAAATTGCAAAAATTTATCAAATTGTACCTCTAAATCATCAGCTGACTGTGAGAAGTATAGCAGACCAAATAATCATCAGTAGAGAAACAATTAGAAAAATCTTAACTGAAAATCTTGGCATAAGAAAGGTGTGTGCAAAAATGGTCCCAAAGGAGCTCTTGCATCATGACAATGCACCAACCCACACAGCACAGTCTATGAGAGAGTTTTTAGCCAATAAACAAATAACTGTATTGGAATGCCCTCACTACCTACCCAATCTGGCCCCCAGTGACTTTTTTCTTTACCAGAAGATAAAGAAAATATTTAAAGAGAGGCATTTTGATAACATTCAGGATTTCAAGGGTAATATGATGACAGCTCTGATGGTCATTCCAGAAAAAGAGTTATTAAATTGCTTTGACGGGTAGACTAGGTGCTGGCATTGGTACACAACTTCCCAAGAGGAGTACTTCAAAGGTGACCATGGTGATATTCTACAATGAGATATGTAGCAGTTTTCCTAGGATGAGTTTGTGAACTTAATTGTCAGAACTATAAGAGATATTGATATAAAATGGTAGAGTTAAAGCTTCAACTGAAAATCTAAATAGTCCAATGCACTGAGCCTATATTAATGATAATTTTGTGATTAAATAACCACAGACTAGAAAATAAGGCAGCCAATGATCACCCAATGAAAATGATTGTAATTAATCCATTTCTTTAGGACCAGGGCAGGTAGCAGGGCTACTGTAATTAAATGAAGCTAAAACATGGACCCTTTCCAATTGCTTGTAGAGGACTGTAAAATCTGAAAACATAAGATATTTTAATTTAAATTGTCTGGCACCTTCCTGTTCCTAAAATTTCAAGGTTTCAAAGAGAAGACTATAAATGAAGGCCCAGATATCATGAATTTACTCTATTAAACATTATTAATTATAGGTGTAATGATGTTAAAATTATTAATCAAGCTATATCTTCATAAAAGTAATTCAGGGGGATGGAGCTTAAGATGGTGACTGGACAGGTCAGACTATGAGAGTCTCTGCAAAGGTAAGTGTCCATAAAGACTCTCTCCATGAATAGGCATGCACTGGTGGGAGAATGAAAGTCTGTCTGAGGGGAGAATCAGGTTCATGCATCTGAACACCCCCTCTGAGGGTGACTACAAGCCCCCATCCCCCTGAGATAGGAGAACAGGCATGCTTGCAAGATCATCTGCTGCTCATAGGACTCTTCTGCTGATTCCAACTGATTCTCATTGTCAGACACTGGCCCACACCTTCACCTGCTATAGCGGATCAACTGGAGCCCAGGATCTGATTGGTGGAGAGAGAGGATCCGGGAGAGCCAGAGAGGTACCCCATGCCCAGTGAGGAGATGCCAACTGCAGCCATTTTCTCTGCCCCAGGACCAGGCAGAGACCTGCATTGCTCCATCCAGGTCCTCTCAGCTCTGCCCAGCCTCCAACTTGGGACCTAAGGTCATCAAACTGGGAGAGACAGAAGCCCCTCTCTCATGCTGGATTGGACACAGACAGGTCAGATCTGAGTGGCAGACTTGATAGGCAGCAAGTCGGCTGAGCCCAGATCTGATCTATCCACCTTCCAAAGTAGGCCTAGGGCATCTGACCCAAGCTGCGAGCAACCCTATCTGCCTGCTCTGAGAGTAGAGGGGAGGGGCTAGAGATCAGAGCTGAAAGAACGTTGGACATATAGGAATGACCTCAGAGGGAGATTGATTTCCTCTTTTTATTTTTTGTCTGTCTGTTTGGCTCATTTTTGTTTGTTTTTTGTTTTATTTTTTCTCTTACTGTTTTTGAAAACATTTTTGTGTTTGCTTTGTTTCTGTATTTTACTGATTTTTTTTCTTTATTCTTTAGACTTCAGGTTTGTGTATGGGAAGAGTACCATCAATAGGCAGATTTTTGTTGGACTGTGTGTTTGTATGATTATCAGCATGGTTTAGTAGTTTTTTAAATTCTTTACTGACTTTGTGTCACTTTTAATTTGTTAGTTGGTATGTCTGTCTGTTTTCCCACTTGCTCTTCTCTTTCTTTCCACTTTTCTCTTGTCTCTCCTCCTTCCTTTTTCCATTCTTTTCCTTTTTCTTACCATATTTTCTTCCAAGGAGCAAACGTTACCCCCACTGCATGGACAGATTGTAAGGCAGTGGGAAGTGGATTCCAAGGTGCCCATACAACTGTTGGTGATACTGGGATTTGCAGATAGATTTTGAATCACAGTTTTCCCCTCAATTAAACCTCTAAGCTGCAAAAAATATAGCCCCCAACCAACAGTCCAACTTCAGAAGTGAACAAAGTCTGAGGATTCACATAAGGAAATATAGGAGACTGAGCAAACAGAAGTAAAAGCAATCCTGCCATCCCTGAACAACAGAATTAAAGAAGGGTGGGGGGGGGAAGATAAGAGGGAGGAAAGTCTACACAAATGAAGAAAAACCAAAAGAAGAATATGGGTCTCTCACAGATCCCTGGGAGGTCAGACACTGAGAAAACAGACTTCAGAAAGCAAACATTGAAGAACCCGCAGAATGTCTGGTCTCAAACTACAAACCTGGATATCAAGACATTAATAGAGAGATTTAAAAGAATTGAGGACTGACAAGAGGAAAATAGGAAGGAGTTAATAACTGAGATAGTGGCAGTAAAGATACTGTGAATGAAATAAATAACAAACTGATAGGCATGCAAGGCAGAATTAGCCAAGTAGAAGAAAGAAACTCAGAGCTTGAGGAACAAAACGTCGAACTACTAAAACTGTCAAAAACATAGAAAATAAGCTTAAAAAGATAGAATAAAACCTTCAAGAGATGGGCGATTATTTCAAGAGGCAGAAGCTAAGAGTAATTGGACTTCCCAAGGCAGAGAGACAGTGACCACTCTGGAACAAACATTCCATGAAATTATTCAAGAAAACTTCCCTCATCGCATCAGTGATGTGACCATTCAAACACAAGGGATTCGGAGAACTCCTGTAAGACAACAAATGAGAAGAACAACTCCTAGACTCATATTAACTTGCCTACACAAAGTAGGTATAAAGGAGAAAATCCTAAAGACAGCAAGAGATAAAGGTCAGACTACCTAGCAGGCAAGACCAATTAGAATAGCAGCAGATGTAGCTACAAAAACACTTCAGGCTAGGAGAGCTTGGAGTCCAACTTCAAAGTTCCCAAATATAAACAATTTCAAACAAGAAGAACTTACCCAGCTAAGCTAAGCTTCATAAGTGAGGGAGAATTAAAATCTTTCCCAGACATTAAATCCCTAAGAATTTACACTGCCTCTAGACCAGCTCTACAAGAAACACTTAAGAAAGTATTACACACAGAAAAAAGGGAAAATGAATAACGACGTACTTCATAAGAGTGCAGGAAAAAGATTAAAAACACACATGAATCATGCCCAAAATCAAAAGAAAGACAGCAAACAAACAGGAACAACACCACCTCTATAAGAACTTTGTGACAGGGATAAACTCTCACATTTCAATAAATAGTCTGTATGTGAATGGACTAAAATGCACCACTGAAAAGACATAGAATGGCAAAATGTATAAATTTAGTGAGGCAACAATATACTGTCACCAAGAGACACATCTCACCAGAAAGGACACTCACAGACTAAAAGTAAGAGGATGAGAAGTAAAATTTCAGGTGAAAGGAACACAAAAGAAAACAGGAGTTGCAATTTTAATATCAGACAAAATATATTTTAAGCTATTAAAAATTTAAAAAGATACAGAAGGTCACTATATAATGATAAAAGGTTCAATCCATCAACAAGAAATATCTACCCTAAACATATATGAACCCAACATAGGAGCACCAAATTCATAAAGCAGCTTCCAGGTAAACTTAAAAAAGATATTGACTCTAACACTATCATAGCTGGGGACTTTAATACCCCACTCACAATCCTAGACAGATAATTGAGACAAAATATCAGCAAGGAGATCCAGAACCTCAATGTGACTATTGACCAATGAACATAATTGATACCTATAGAACATTTCCCAACAACCTTGGAATATACATTCTACTCATCACTACATGGAATGTTCTCTAAGATTGACCACATCCTTGGCCGTAAATCAAGCATAAAAAAAATTCATAAGATTGAAATTCTGCCATGCACCTTCTCAGACCACAGTGGAATAAAAATAAATATCAACACCAACGAAGTTCACCCAAAACCCACAAAGACATGGATGTTAAGTAACTCCTGGGTCAGCATGGAAATCAAAACCAAGATTAAAAGATACCTGGAATCAAATGATAATGAAGAAACAGCTTACCATAACCTCTGGGATGCCATGAAAGCAATTGTAAGAGGGGAATCCATATCTCTACAAACTCACATGAAGAAAAGGTAAGGATCACAAGTTAACAGCCTAACAAGTCACCTAAGGAAGCTGGAAAAGCAAGACAACCAAAACCCTAATTCAGCAGAAGAATCCAAATCACCAGTATAAAGGCCCAAATCTGGGACTAGAAGATAAAAAGATAATACAAAAAAATCAATGAAACAAAAAGCTGGTTCTTTGAAAGGATAAATAAGATTGATGGTCCCGTAGCAAGACTGAACAAGAAAAAGCCCAAATAATTCAATCAGAAACACAAAAGATGAAGTAATAACTGACCCTGATGAAATACAAAGATTATCAAAGACTGCTATATATACTTGTATGGAAACAAACTTGAAAACTTAAAGGAAATGGAGGACTCTCTGACATCACACTACCTCCCCTGGTTGAATCAAGAAGAAATTGAGACCCTAAACTCAGAAAGTCATGTCATAAGAAAACTACCTACAAAAAAAACAAGCCCTGGACCGATGGTTTTTAGCAGAATTCTACAAAACATACAAGGAGGAACTGACACCAATCATATTGGAAGCATTCTAGGTGATTGCGAAAGATGGAATCTCCCCAAATCATTTTATGAAGTTAACATCACATTGATACCCAAGACAGGTAAAGATTCGACAAAGAAAGAGAACTACAGGCCAATATCCTTGATGAACATAGATGCTAACATTTTCAACAAGATCCTAGCAAACCAGATTCAACAACACATATCAAAAATCATCCACCACGACTAAGTAGGCTTCATCCCTGGGATACAAGACTGGTTCAACGTTTGTAAGACCATAAATGTAATTAAATACATCAACAGACGTAAAAACAAAAGCCACATGACTATATCATTAGATGCAGAAAAAACTTTCGATAAAATCCAGCACCCCTTCTTGATTAAAAACCCTTGAACATCTAGGCACAGATGGAACATACCTCAAAATAGTAAGGGCCATCTATGAGAAACCCACACTCAGCATACTGCTAGACAGACAGAAATTAGAACCATTTCCTCCGAAATTTGGAACAAGACAAGGATACCCACTCTCACTCCTCCTGTTCAACATAGTTTTGAAAGTTTTAGCTAAAGCAATCACAGAAGAGAAGTCGATCAGGGTATCCAAATAGGAAAAGAGGAAAACAACTTATCCCTCTTAACAGATTACATGATTCTATACCTCGAAAACTCAAGTGAATCTGTCACAAACCTCTTGCACTAATAAAGGACTGGCAAAGTCTCAGGATATAAAATGAATGTGCAAAAGATAATCACATTTCTATACACCAATAATAAGCAAACAGAAACCCAAATTAAAAGCACAATTCCATTCAAAATAGCCACAAAAAATGAAATACCTTGACATCTTCCTAACCAGAGACGTGAAAGACCTTTACAATGAAAATTGCAAAACACTGCTCAAAGAAATCAAAGATGACACAAACAAGTGGAAAATATTCCATGCTCATGGATTGGAGGAATCAACACTCTTAACATGTCTATTTTACCTAAGGCAGTCTACAGATTAATGCAATACCCATCAAATGACCAGCAAAATTCTCACAACTAGAAACAACAATACAGGAATTCATATGGAAAAATAAATGATTATGAATAGCCAAAACAATCCTCAGCCAAAAAAAAAAAAAAAAAAAGCAGGAGGTATCACAAAGACTTTAAACTTTATTATAAAGCTACGATAATCAAAACAGCCTGGTATTGGTACAAGAACAAACATATAGACCAATGGAATAGAATTGAGATTCCAGAAGCAAAACCTCAATTTCTCAATCAACTCATCTTCAACAAAGCCTCCACCACCAACCACTGGGGAGAGGAGAATCTATTCAGTAAATGGTGCTGGGAAAACTGACCATATGCAGAAGATTAAAACAGGACCCCTGCCTATCCCCATACACAAAAATCAACTCTAAATGGATCAGAGACCTAAATGTAAAACCTCAAACTGAGAACCTTAGAAAATGCAGAAGACACTCTTAGGCAAATTGGAACTGGCAACCAACTCCAAATCAAAACCCCAAGTGCCCATGCCATAAGAGATAAGGTAAACAAGTGGGAGCTTATCAACCTGACAGGCTTCCACAAAGCCAACAAAACCATCAAGAGAGCAGTGAGACAGCCTATAGACTGGGAAAAAAATATTTGCCAACTCTGTGTCTGACAAAGGCATCTAGGATCTACAAAGTTCTCAAACATGCTGAAAAGAAAAAAACAAACAGCCCCAGTATAAAGTGGGCAAAAGATATGAATAGACACTTCTTAAAAGAAGACATATGAGCAGCCAACAGATACATGAAAAAGTGTTCACCCTCACTAGTCATCAAATAAATGCAAATTAAAACTACCTGACTGAGATACCACCTAACTCCAGTCAGAATGATCATCATCAATAACTTAAAAAATAACAAATGCTGGAGAGGATGTGGTGAAAAGGAAACACTTCTACACTGTTTGTGGGAGTGTAAACTAGTTCAACCTCTGTGGAAAATTCCTAGACGTGTGGTGATTTCTAGAAGTTCTCAAAATTGATCTTCCATATGACCCCACAATCCTCCTACTGGGAATGTTCCTGGAAGAACTCAAATCACTCTATAAAAAACCTGCACATGTATGTTTATCACAACATTGTTCACAATAGCAAGAACATGGAACCAACCATGCTGCCTATCAAAAGAGGACTGGATAAAAAAATGTGGTACACATACACGATGGAATATGACACAGCTATAAAGAAGAACAAAATCATGAACTTTGCAGCAACCTGGATGGACTTAGAGTCTATAATACTGAGTGATCTTTCAAAGAAACAAAGAACTAAGTATCACATGTTCACTTATAAGTGGACCTTGAACAACTATTGTAGTACTATAAGAAAAGGATTGACAGTATCGGGAAACTGTGGGGGTGTGGGATAGAGGGGAGGTGGGATTGACAGTAGTGGGAAACTGCCTGGGAAAGGGGAGGCACACCTCATCAACTAGGGTACCTGCACAATGAATATTTGAATATTTGTATACCTAATCCTGAATTGTACCCCACAATTTTGAACTAAAAAAAGTAATTCAGAAATATGTGAAGAACAGCTGTTAATTTTATATGTCTGAAAACTTCAAAATATCAAGGATGAGCAAATATTATTATTCTGCATGTCTGAGAGTATGGTTGATGGGCCAGTAATGATGAATAAGTAATACATTATATATAATTTCTAAATTATTATATATTCATCAAATTTATTTAACTTCCTTTATCTTTGAAAAATACTAATTATATTGTTAAAATCAAATATTGAATATAATTATATTTTGCAAACAGTGATCTGAAGGATTAAAAATATAATTGTATTCCCAGTAAACAAAAATTAACTATAGTGACTATAGTGATTTTTAATCAAAAATAAAATTACATACACAAATGTAATTTTACATGTTTAAAATTGTATGTCTTAAAAAATATTTTAAATTACTTATTAAATTAAAGTATAAATAATGTATTCCATAATTTTCAATAAAAATATTTCAATAAATATAAATATGTTTAATATGTTTGAACATTTATTTATATCTGGTTAAACATTTTCAAATGTAAAATCTATTTGCAATTCTAGTTTAGTGTACATTTTATTGTCAGTATAAAGAATGGATATTATACTTCACACATGCTACCTATAGACCAACATATATAAAAGTTTGAGGTCAATATGCGTTATTTAATATGCGTTATTATGCGTTATTAAATATGCATTATTTAAAGATCAGTCTTTACCTCTGCAACTCTCTGAGTACTTAGGCACAACAAACTAAAACACCAAGAGAATAACAAAAATGGATGCTAGAGCACTGCTCAGTAATAACGCCTCATTGTGCAATAATCTTTCGCTATTTGAAAGGAAGATTTTACTCTTTGATTAATTTGTTTTTTTCCTTACCTAAAAACTTTCTCTCTTCAAAACTTTTCTGAACTCAGACCAGTGTCTGGCTTAACAGTCTTCATGACATTAAAAATTAACTATATTTAGTTTTCAGTATTTAAGTCAGGGAGTGGAAGAAATATTTTCCTGGGACCTAATGGTGTTATTCATGAGAGTGAATGTTTAAAGTTATAAGTTGTACTATATCAGTTTTGAATGCACATCCTGGAGAAGAGTTGCCCATGGTTTATTTAATCAATATTTTATTTGTGTGTTTGTGATATTAGGGCCCTTCTAGTGTGTGACGTTTAGAACAGAAGCATTTCTTGCCTGGATCATAGGTCAAAACGAACTACAACTTCCCTTCCCTTATATGTGTTGGAGATAGTGTGTTTGTAGAACATGTTCATGCTGCAATAAAATTTCTTTTTTCTGTACTTTCGTGCCATGAGATTGAGTAAATTGTCAAAGTAGATGACATAAATATTCCTGAAAGCCATTCCTGCATCATTAATTGAAGTGATTGCTAACCACATAAATAAAATCCACGAAACCTAAATTCATTGCATTCCCTAAGTCAACTTCCCCTAAGTCAAATCCTAAAACAATGTTGTGCTCAATTTTTGTACCATAGATATATCAACAACTTAGAAGCTCTAAGTATTATATAAAACAAACCCAAATACAGATAAGGTTTTAAAAATTGATAAGTTCTGATATGCCATTGAGTTGTAATTTTCCAAATTCAATAAAGGAAGTGAAAATTTATAGAATCATAAGTCTATGTTTATAAAATATATTATCTTCTACCATTTTTACATTAATTTACTAAATAACTGAGAGAATATTCAGATAAAATTCATAGAATATAAAATAGAATTTATAAAGATGATAATAAAATCAATAAAATTTTTATGATAGCCCCAAGCCAATAGTAATAACATTTTATACCATATCAAAGCCAACATTTTTTGGAGAAGGAAGTAAATATTAGTAAAACAAGGGGTACATTTTTTAATAGTTTGATAATCAGTGACAGGGAATATGACTTACGAAGACGTGAGAAAAATATTTAATTTTTTTCCTACTTTGACACAAAATACTTATACCAATAAAATAGCACAAAGCAAAATATGCTACTCTAATGAGGCATTGCTGTCAAACTGTAACAGCTAAAGAATCATCAATTCAAAGCATTTTTAAGAATAGTTATTGTAGAAGAAAACTTCAAATGCTCTGAGTTTTTAAGCTCGTTTATAAAGGAACTTGCTAAAGGTTATACATAATATTGCAAATTATAGCATAAGTAGCTGAAATATATTTTTGCAGTATGTAATAAAATAAATAATAAGCCGGCTCGGTGGCTCAGCCTGTAATCCCGCGCCTTTGGAAAGCTGAGGTGAATGGATTGCCTGAGCCCGCGGGTTCGAGACCCGCCTGGGCAACAAGACCTCATCTCTACAATAAATCAAAAAATCAGCCAGGCGTGGTAGTGCATACCTGTAATTCCGGCTACTTGGAAGGCTGAGGCGGAAGGATCGCAGGAGCCCAGCAGGTCGAGGCTGAGGTGGCCAGGATTGGCCACTGCACTCCAGTCTGGGCGACAGAGTGAGACTCCAACTCAAAAAAATAAATAAAATAAAATAAAATAAATAATAAAAGTAAATAGTTGTGCTATTTAACAAAATAAACAGATTAAAATTAATAAAAACAAATTTTAATCAGCTATGTTAAAAAAGACTCAATATATTTCAGTTATCTCAGTGAAAAAGACTTTGAGAAATTATTGTTTCAGGAAGAGGCAAGAAGAATGTAGTCACAAAAATGTAATAAAATATACTATAGAAGTCTGCCTATAAATTGTGTTCTTTCTCTCATATAAATATGTTGTAATATTTATTGTTTGTTCACTTTTAAAATTTGTGACTTGTTTTATTTTTCCTCCATCTAAATAAACACTCATATTAAACCTAATTTTCTGTTCATAGTTGTTTTTTTTTTTTTTTTTTTTTTGAGTTGGAATCTCACTCTGTCGCCCAGACTGGAGTGCAGTGGCCGCTCCCGGCCATCGCAGCCTCAACCTGCTGGGCTCCGGCGATCCTTCCGCCTCAGCCTTCCAAGTAGCCGGAATTACAGGCATGCGCTACCACGCCTGGCTGATTTTTTGATTTATTGTAGAGATGAGGTCTTGCTGCCCAGGCGGGTCTCGAACCCGCGGGCTCAGGCAATCCACTCACCTCAGCCTCCCAAAGGCGCGGGATTACAGGCTGAGCCACCGAGCCCGGCTTCTATTCATTGTTTTATAGTCTTCTTAAAGTTCTCATAAAATTATATCACCTTTTATACTAGGAGCCTTCAGTGAGAAAAAATAAATAAACAAACAAATGCCCTTCGGTTGGGGAACAAAGGTTAGTAGTGCATCTCACTAATCTTTACATCTCCAAGGCATAGTGAGGTGATTGGTGCATAGCAGAAGCTCAGGAAATGTCACATTTATCACTATACCCGGGTAACTTTATTATGCTACACAATCCAAATGAAGAAAGATTAGACAGCAGCTTTTTTATTCCTATTTCTTGAATATGCCTTAATGTGAACATATGGGGACCCCCCCCAAAAGAAATTTACTGATTACAAGTTGTGTATTTATTCTTATATAATTTATCTTCAGGCACCTTCAAAGGACTCTCCATTTGATGCAATACACCTATCAAAATGCTTTTTCCACGCCTCAAAACAGTTTTTTGCACTTGTCAATTTTGATGCCTTTTTAGTGCTTCTGCCATTTTTTGTTTCACTTCTTCAACGGTGGCAAAACATTTCCCTTTGAGGACTTTTTCGTCCTGGGAAACAAAAAAAAAAGTTGCTTGGAGTGAAATCAGGTGAACAGGGAGGGTGGGGCATAGGGAATCATGCTGTCTTTTTTTTTAATCAAAAACTGCTGAAAACTCAGCAAGGTGTGGGCAGGTGACCTTCAACAAGTTAATTAAAATTAAGTGAGGTCATGAAGGTGAGGTTCTAATTCAATAGGATTGGTGTTTTTATAAGAAGGAGAGACATATGTGTGCTCATGCTTAGATAAAAGGTCAAGTGAGGGCACAACTAATAAGGTAGCTATCCACAAGCCAAAGATAGAAGCTTTAGGAGAAACCAAACTAGCCAAATACCTTGATCTTGAACTTCTGTCATTCAGAATTGTGAGAAAATAAATTTCTGTAGTTTAAGCCACCCATTTTGTAGTATTTCATGGCATCTCTAGCAAACTAAAACAGCATATTATGTAAATGTATGTAATGTTGTTGTATAAGAAAGAACATGGGCCTTGTGCTCCAACAGAGCAGAGTTGTAGGAAGCTTAACTCTACCATTTGTTACCTATATGACTACATGACTGTGACTTCTTTAGTTTATGTGACCTCAGTTTCCTGGTCTCTTAATTGGACATAATAAGCGTAACATGGGGCTTTTAAAAACTTGAAACCTTTGTATATACCACAGGACTTGGTATTTAATAGACCATATGTCCCATTTTTCTACTTTGACTCACAGAAAATAATATTTCCAACATTCCCACTTTTTCAAATATAGTTCATATGTGTATGATTGACGATATATCTCCTTTAATAATATTTTTCACCATTAGCATTCCTCTTTTGTGGAGGGACACTTCCAATATTTTATTGGTAAAAATAATCTGAAGCCATTATACATCATTTTATTTTGTACATCTTTAAAATTATTGTGAAGCAAAGTCTAGGGACTGGGGCATAGGACAAAAAACTATAGATTGAAAGTTGGAAGGAGGTGGTGAGAAACATTAGTGGTAGAAGATCAGAGTAATAAAACTGTTTTGGAGGGCAAAACAAAGTTGAGAGTATTATTTCTGAGTATTTAGAGGACAGAACTGGATGAAAAGCAGAAAGATACTCAAAAAAACTGTCAGATCAAGTTGAACACCATTTATTTTATTTACCTGTCTTGTGGAGTTGCTGAGTTTTTAAATACAGAGAGTTTAGGTGTAGGAAAAATAATGTTTTAAATATTTTATATGTCATATCCTAACCCTGAACTGCTGTTTCAAAAATAAAGCATTCTTACAATAACAAAGAGAAAGATGGTTTGAATGGTAGAGAATATTGCTTGAACTTAAGGAATCTGTGGAGTCCCTAAAGAAAATGTCTGCTAATAGGTGCTGCAAAATATTGGGCAGCTCTTACTTAAATACAAAATGGAACATTGGAATTGATTACACTTGTGTGTTCTGCCAATACTTTTTTCTTAGAGCTAAGGATCGCTATTTAGGGTGTGTCTTTGAATCTAAGCTATAAAATTATCTGTGCTAAGATATGTGACAGCAATTTGGTAAACTATACTGCACCATGTAAATGTTAGTTGCTATTTTTATATAGAAGTGGAGGAAGCAAAGATGTTGTCTTAACATATTGTTAATGTACTTCCTTGACTTCAGGTTCCACAATAATTGAAATAGAACAATTTTCAGGTTATTATTTGACCAGCGAACTTCACAAGGTCTCCTGCAGATGTTCTTAAATTTCAGGCTTTATATAAGAGCAGGATTTCAAATCTGATCTATTTTCCCATTATTTTACATATTTTTAGAGTGAGTACATTTTCGGAAATGAAAAGGATTTAGGAAGTATTGATAAAAATTTACTAGGAATGAGAAACTAGTTTAGCTATGAAAACTCTGATTTAGCAATAATTGTATTCTCTACCCCTCAAATCTATCATTCATTGTATTATTATCTTCTCTCTGGTTACAGTAAGGCTTTATATCACATTCATAAATATTGATAAAGGTCCCTAAATGTATTTTCTCTAGGCCCTTAATGCTCAAAGTGATTTTCAAGTTTTGTAATAACTGAAAAACAGTGACTCTTAATACAAGGACTCAATAATTTGTGTTCTTTCTTATTTATTTGAGAATATCCTGCCTTTTTTAAAATTTATTTTTTATTTTTTAGTTGGAGCCTCATTCCATTGCCCAGGCTGGAGTGCAGTTGCACACTCATGGCCACCCCAGTTCCAGTGATCTTTCTACCTCAGCATTCCAAGTGGTCAGAACTACAGGTGTGGGTTACCACGACTAGCTAATTTTTAAAAAATTTATTGTAGAGATAAGGTCTCACTAAGTTGCCCGGGCTGGTCTCGAACCCTTGGGCTCAGGCAATCCACTCGCTTTGGCCTCCCAAAGTGTTGGGATTACAGGCTAAGTCACCAAGCCCAGCCATCCCGCCATTTTTATAGGAGCCAATGTTCTGTCAGAATTCTAAAATTAAGATACTGAATCTTTATTTATATTTTAAATTTTAAATATGTGTGGTATCATTCAGGATTAGGTATACAAGTGATCATTCTACAGGTAAACTTTGGGCTTCCCTTTAGTCCTCACTACACCTGGTTTATTGGTGTTATGTGCCCCATCCATCCTTCCTTTGGCAGTTTCCGACTAATACCAATCCCTTTCTTATATTATTATGGTAAATGCTCAGGGTGTGCTTATGAGTGAGAATATGTGGTACTCAGTTCTTTGTTTCTGTGACAAGTCACTGAGTATTATAGGCTCTAAATCTATCCAAGTTGCTGTAAAGTCCATAAACTTGTTCTTTATGGCTGCATAACATTTCATCATGTATATGTACCACATTTAAAAAATGCAGTCCAGTTTCAGTGGGCAGCACGGTTGGTTCTATGCTATTGTAAATAATGCTGTAATAAGCCTGTGTTTACGGGTATCTTTATTGTAGAGTGATTTGTGTTCCTCTGGGTATGTTTCCCGAAGGGGAATTGCAGGTTGTAAGGAGGTCAATTTCTACTTTTTTAAGGAATTGCCACACTGTTTTCCATAGAGGTTGAACTACTTTGCATTCCTACCAACAGTGTAGAAGCATTCCCTTTTCTCCACATTCTTGCCAGCATCTGTTGTTTTTTGTTTTATTAATGATGACCATTCTTACTGGAGTTAGGTGGTATCTCAAGGTGGTTTTGATTTGTATTTCTCTGATGATTAGTGAGGCTGAGCATTTTTGCATGTATTTGTTGGCTGCTCCTATGTCTTCTTTTGAAAGTGTCTATTCATGTCTTTTGCCCACTTTTTAATGAGGCTGTTTGTTTTTTTCTTTTTGGCACGTTTGAGTTCCTTCTAGATCCTGGATGTTAGGCCTTTTTCAGATATGCAGTTGGCAAATATTTGTTCCCACTCTGTGGGCTGTCTTTTCGCTCTCTTGATGGTTTCTTTTGCTTTGCAAAAAGCTTTTCAGTTGATGAGGTCTCACTTTTCTTATCTCTTATGGCATGGGCTTTGGGGGTTTTGAGCAGGAATTGGTTGCTTAATCCAATTTCTGTAAGGGTGTCTCCTGGATTTTCTAAGATTCTTAACATTTGAGGTTTCACATTTAGATCTTTGCACCATTTGGAATTGATTTTTGTATATGGTGATAGGTAGGGGTCCTGTTTCATTGGTTGAGAAATTGAGTTTTTGCTTCAGGAATCTCTAACCTGTTCCATTGGTCTATATGCCTGTTCTTATAATAATACCAGGTTGTGTTGATTATTGTAGCCTAGTAATAAAGTTTAAAGTCTGGAAGTGTTGTACCTCCCACACTTTCTTTCGCTAAGGATTGTTTTGACTATTCATGGTCGTTTATGTTTTATGTGAATTTCTATATTTTTGATTGCAGGTCTGAGAAGAATGATGTTGGTAATTTAATAGGTACTGCATTGAATCTATAGATTACCTTCGGTGGGATGGATATCTAAAAACTGTTGATTCTTCCAATCCATGAGCATGGATTCATTTGTTTGTGTCATCTTTGACTTTTTTGAGCAGTGTTTTGTAGTTTTCATTGTAAGGATCTTTTACTTCTCTGGTTAGGAAGATGCAGAGGTATTTCTTTTTCCTTTTTTTTTGGTGGCTATCGTGAACAGAATTGTGCTTTTTATGTGGTTCTTTGCCTGTTTGTTGTTGATGTATAAGAATGCAATTATCTTTTGCATTTTTATTTTGTACCCTGAGACTTTGTCTAAGTCCTTTATCAGTGCCAGTAGGTTCTGACAGATTCTCTTGGATTTTCCAGGTATAGGATCATGTTGTCAGCAAAAAGGAATAACTTGACTACTTCTTTTCCTATTGGATACCCTTGATTTCCTTATGTTGTCTGATTGCTCTAGCTAAGACTTCCAATGCTGTGTTGAACAGGAGGGGTGAGAGTGGGCAGCCTTGTCTTTTTCCAGTTTTCAGGGTAAATGCTTCCAAAGTCTGTCTGTTTAGCAATATGATGGCTGTGGGTTTATCATAGATGGCTCTTACTATTTTGAAGCATGTTCCCTCTGTGCCTTGTAGGTGTTCAAAGGTTTTTATCAAGAAGGGATGCTGGATTTTATCAAAAGTGTTTTCTACATCTAATGATATAATCATGTGGTTCTTGTTTTTATATCTGTTGATGTATCTAATTACATTTATGGTCTTGTGGATGTTGAACCAGGCCTGCATCCTGGAGATGAAGCCTTCTTGGTCATGTGGATGATTTTTGAGATGTGTTGTTGGTTCTGATTTTCTAGAATCTTGTTGAGAAATTTTGCATATATGTTCATCAGAAATATAAGCCTATAGTTCTCTTTCTTTGTTAGATCATTAGCCAGTTTGAGTATCAGTGTGATGCTAGCTTCATAAAATTATTTTGGGAGTGTTCCATCTTTCTCAATTGCCTGGGATACTTTCAATAGGATTGATGTTAGCTCCTCATTGTATGTTTTGTAGCAATCTGTTGAAATCTGTCTGGTCCAGGGCTTTTTAAAAATAGGTAGTTTTCTTATGACCGAGTCAATTTCCTAGATTGTTACTGGTCTATTTAGTATCTCAATTTCTTCTTATTTCAACCTTGGGAATTTGTGTGATGTCAGAAAGTCCTCCATTTCATTTAGGTTATCAAATTTGTTTCTATCAGGTGTGCCTAATAATCTCTAATAGTCATTTGCATTTCTTCAGAGTCTGTTGACATATTTTGCATTTCTGAATGTGTTTATATGGGCTTTTTTCCCCCTCTTTTTCTTGGTCATTCTGGCTAGGGGTCAATCTTTTTATCCTTTCTAAGAACCAGCTTTTTGTTTCATTGATTTTTTTCCTTTTGTATTTTTGTCTTCTATGTCCTGTATTTGGGCTTTTATTTTGGTGATCTGGATCTTCTGCTAAAGTTAGGGATTTGGTAGTCTTGCCATTCCAGCTCCCTTAGGTGATTTATTAGGGTGTTAACTTATTCTCTTTCTATTTTCTTGATGTATGTTCATAGAAACATTAATTCCCCTCTTAGTACTGTTTTCATGGCATCCCAGAGGTTTTGGTAAGAAGTTCTTCATTTTAATTTTTTTCCAGGAATCTCTTAATTTCTGTGTTGACTCAGGAGTTGTTTGGTGTCCATGTCTTTGTGGGTTTGGTGGGAATTTTGTTGGTGGTGAGATTACTTTTATTCCACTGTGATCTGAGAAGGTGCATGGCAGGATTTCAATCTTTTGAAATTTGTTTATGCTTGACTTATGGCCGAGGATGTGGTCATATAGGAGAATATTCCATGTGGTGATAAGTAGAATGTATGTTCTGTGGTTGTTGATTGGAGTATTTTGAAGTTATCTACTAATTCCATTTGGTCAAGCATCAATTCGAGGTTCTAGATCTCTTTGTTGAATTTTTGCTTTGATGATCTATCTAGGGTTGCTAGTTGGGTACTTAGGTCTCCATCTATGATAGTGTTTGAGTCAATAACTTTCTTACTTTACTCAGTAGCTACTTTGTAAAGGCTGATGCTCCTGTGTTGAATGCATACATGTTTAGGATGTATATTTCTTGTTGATGAATAGAACCTGTGATCATTATGTAGTGTCCTTCTCTATCTTTTTAAATTTTTCATATCTTAAAGGTTGTTTTGTTTGATATTAAGATCATGAAGCCTGCCTTCTTTCATGATCTGTTCACTTGAAAAACTGTTTTCCATGCTCTTTAAGTCTGTGGGTGTCCTTTATGGTGGGGTGAGTTTTCTGAAAACTGCAGATGACTGGGTTGTGCTTTTCTATCCAGTTTTCCGTTTTACATCTTTCAGTGGTACATTTAGTCCATCTCCATTGAGGCTGATTATTGAAATGTGAGTTTGTCCCTTTCATAATGTTTTGTTTTAGTTTAGCTTTGTGTTCATATATGTATATGTTTTCATTTTTGCAGGTATGCTGTTTGTTCTGCTGCTTCTGTGTTTGTGATCTTGTGACATATGGCATTTCTTTTTTCTTCTATGCACAGCACCTTTTTAAAATGTCTCCTGTAGAGATGGTCTCAAAGCAGCATATTCTCTTAGAGATTGGGTGTCTGGGATGGATTTTAATTACCCATTGCTGATGAAGCTTAGTTTGGCTGGATAGGGGATTCTTGGTTGAAATTGTTTTATCTTTGAGACTATTAAAGATTGGGGTCTAATTGCTTCTGGCCTGTGTGTTTATGTCAATAAATCTGCAGCAATTCTGATTAGTCTCCCCCAGTAGGTAATCTGACCTTTTTCCCTTTCTGCCTTTATGATCTTTTTCTTTTATATCTACTTTGTGTAGGTGAATTATGATGTGGCTAGGGGTTGGTCTTCTCATAACATGTCTTGTAGAGGTTCTCTGAATCTCTTGTGCTTGTATGGTCATCTCTCAGGCCAGATGAGGGAAATTTTCTTGAATGAACTCATAGAATGTTTGTTCCAGGGTGTTTCTCATTTCTCTTTCTATTCCAGGTATTCTGATCAGATGTAGTTTTAGTTTCTTGATAAAATCACACATCACTTGGAGAGTTTCTTTTCTAAGTTTTTTTTCCCATATATTGTTAATTGATATGGTTAATTCCACATTTTGGTCTTATAACTGAGCTTCTTTCTTCTGCTTGGTCAATTCTGTTTCCTATACTTGTCAGTTTGTTATTTATTTCTTGGATGGAGTTCTTTATTTCTGTTATTTCTAATATGTTTTATAGAGTTTGTCTAGCTCTGTTGCAATTTCATTTAATTTTAGTCCTTGCATTTGATTTTTATTCATTCTATCCAACAAGTCTCTGATGTCTGTAAGTACCTTCTGAGTATGGTCGTTCTTGAAGATAGCCGTTGTTTGTGCCCCAGTTCCTGTTCTTTTTAGCACTAACTTTATGCTGGAGCTGTGATGGCTACCAGCACTTCTTCACTGGTTTTTCTTCATTTGTAGCAGTTCTCTTATCTGTCTCTTAAATTCCATTGCTCAGTAGAAAATGGAGAAGCACTTTTGATATTTGCTCTACCTTTTGTCTTTCCTTGAGCTGGGACTCTGGGTTTGTTCAATTATGAAGTAGGGTTGGGGGTGGGGTGTTGTACTTTGTCTTTACAATTTTGAGCACTTACTAGAGGATGGGGGAACTGAAAGAATTCAGAACCTGTTGGCGGGTCATAATGTTTGCTATTCAGCAAATGGGCCAGCTGGGACTTGCTCTCCATCTCTGCACAATATGTGCTCTCCATCTCTCCATCTCTGCACAATATGACCTTATAGCTGGTATGAGTCCAAGACAGGGCATAAGAGGGAAAAGAGAGGGAGAGAAGGAGAGAAAAAACAAAAGGAGGAGAAAGAAAGAAAAAGAGGAAAGAAACAAGGAAAAAAAGCAGACAAAGAAAAAAGAGAGAAATAGAAAAAGGAAAGAAAAGAGCCAACACACCAACAAAGAAACAAAACAAGATAATCAAGCAAACAAACCAATACCCCCCTCCCAAAAAAAACACATTGATAAAGCATTCTCAGCTTTAGTACGTCTCTTTGAGAATGGGTCTCCCTCTTGTGACGGGTTCTGCCACTGCAGATCTTTTACTGAGGATTACCTCTTCACTGTTGGAACTTTAGATGTTAGCATCTTTACCCCTGGTTCCTGCATTTGGTAGCCAGTGCATGCCCATGTGAGAGTAGGGTGCTGAAATAACTTGACACAGCATCTCTTGGGATCTCATCCACTTCCTTCCTCTCCCAGTATGGTCACAGCTCTCAGGACATCCAGATCATGGCCGGAGAATGGGGCTGCCTATCTCTGCCCAGCCCTCCTAATCTCTTTTGCTTGTTGCCAAGAGCAGAGGGGGTGTCAACAAGACACTCACTGGTCTCCTTCTTGGTCAGTTTCTCTCTCTGCATGTGTCAACCAACAGCTGGCTCAGAATGGAGGGTAGATCGTCTGAAATTCCACATCTGCTATTACCCACCAGGGCTTGTGCACTGGGGGCAATATTTGCTGAGGTAGTAAAGAGCAGCCCTAGCACAACATAGAGATCAGTGCTTCATCTCAAGATGCAATTCTGTTGTTCCACTGAGGCCAGCACATCTTTGCCCAGGCATTAGAGAGTCTGCTCAGTTTTTCTGCTGGCTGCAGTTCCTGTCACAAATGGGCTCAATAGCTCCCTCCTTAGCAGTTATCAATCTTGGGATCTCTGGGTTCTGGAGCCTAGTCCAGGCTCAGGGTGGCCTCTCCCTGCTGCTTTCTTAGGACTCTGCCTCAGGCTTCCTCACTGTGTTCCTTCCATAACCCTTACTACCAGAGTTCAGCTCATTCCAGCAATTCTTCCTAGGAGGAGCTCCCAACCTGTCTGCTGCTAGGTCTCCTCCTCTGATTGCACGCATCTGTGTTTGGCCCAGTGTGGTGGTGACGCATCTGTGTCACTCCGGTATTGTGCACTTGGAGTATCCTCTGTGGGCAAATGATGGTCCATTTCAGAGGAGTGCACAGACTGTATCTTGGTATAAGGATGCAGACTGCTCAGGATGCAGGTTGCTCAGAATTAAGCAAGATGAAGCAGTCCCAGTCCCAGGACAGAGAAAATGGTAGTGGTCCCTGTTTTCTCCTCTGGTGGGACTCAGCTCCAGATTTCCTCCCTGCACTTTCTCCATGGTCCCTGCTGCCAGTGCCTGGCCTGTTGCCACAGGTGGTGGTGTGGACCAGGTGCCAGGTGTCATCGAGAGGCAGCTGATTGCTTCTGCCTTTTCTTGAGAAATGCCCCGGGGATGGTGAATCCTTCTGTGCACAATGGGTGCCAAATTCAGAGCAGTGGCAAAATTGCAGCCATTTCTGCAGAGAGGCCTTGTGCACTTCATACTGTGTCTCCCCTCAGTTGGACATTTGCTCACCCACTTACACACATACATGGATATAGATTAGTTCTTTGGTACACTCACCCATGCAGAGACCTTTACACTCCAATTGGATCTGTCATACTCTTGCCCCTTCCCTGAATATTTATTTTTATCAGAAATTCTTTTTAAAGATATCTTGAGATACATGACCTTTACTTTGATTGTATAAGGAAATCAATATTCTAAATAGTGTGTTTATTTCATTGAGAATAAAGAAATTTTCTTTATTAATTGAAGTAGTTGAGAAAATAAAGATGAGGAAACATGCTCCTGTTTTTCTAGAATTTTCTGTAGGGAAATTTATGATTTTAATTAATGGATTTGGTAAATAAATAAATTATTTTGGTATCTAAAATAATGTTCTATGGCCTTTAAAAAATAATTTGTAAACTTGTTTGTCCTAGAGATTTTTCCATTTCAGTAAAGAGTAACTTCCAGTTGCCAAAACAGTGGAATTATTTTTGACTCTTCTCTTTTGTTCATTCTCTATATCGAATTCATCAGCAAAAAGTTGACAATACTACTGTAAATATATAAAATATATCTGGAATCCTTTCATTTTTTACAACCTCCATTATAATCACCAATATCTCATATCATTATTGCATTATCTTATAATATATCACAAATGAATGAAAAGTGTTAATTTCTCTCTTTTCATATACTAGTTTTTAATTTAAATAAAAATGATTACTCTTTTGGTATCCTGCTAAAGCACATGATCATGAAGATTCTTATGTTACTTTACTAAAGTTTTATTTTTCAAAATCTAGAATTCGTCTGTAATTGATTTTTATATGTAATATTAAGTACCAAATGGATATTCCATTTTTAATTTTTACTTTTATTATTTTTATACAAATATATCATATAGTTATTAGAACGTTGTTTTTAAATTTTTTTGTAATGCCTAAAATTGCATCTGGCACAAAATAAATATCAAAAAGAGCACAAGTAAATTAAAAATTGAAGTAATTCTAAGGTAACATCAATCTAGTTGCTTAAAGAGGATGAATATTTCTAACTTAAAATCAATGTAAAAATCGTAAAAGTAAAAATTAAAAATGGAATATCCATTTGGTACCTAATATTACATATAAAAATCAATTATAGATGAATTCTAGATTTTGAAAAATAAAGCTTTAGTAAAGTAACATAAGAATCTTCATGATCACGTGCTTTAGCAGGATACCAAAAGAATAATCACTAAAAAAAAATCACCTTTATTTAAATTAAAAACTAGTATATGAAAAGAGAAATTAACACCTTTCATTCAATAAAAATTAAATGAAATTACAAAGTGAAAGAAAATATTTGGTACAGCATAATGTTTTATATATATTATATTATATATACACACACATACATACACATACAAAAGTCTTATATCCAGGTTGCATAAAAATTCCCATAAATTAAAATTTTAAAAAGGTATGCAAAACCATTAAAATAAATAGGCAAAAGACTTGAACAGACACCTCACAAAAAAAGATATTGAAACGGCCAGTAATTACTTTAAAATGTACTCATTATTTGTTTTCACAGTATAATTTCTCTATAAACCTACCGACATACCAGAAAAGAAAAAAAAAATGACAGCTCCAAGTGTTATTGAGGATGAAGTTCAATCATGAGAACACTTCTCAACAGCTAGATGTAATGTAATTGGCACAAATTTTTAGAATATTTTTGGCATTATCTACTCAAGCCAGACATACCCATACATTGTGAACCACACATTCTCCTCAGTATATATTATGATTACTCAATAGTTACAGTATATACCCTCCCTCCTCTACGCACACTCACACATCAAACTTTCCCACGGGATGATCCAGCAATCCTACTCTTGGGTATATTTCCAGAGGAAATGAAATCAGTATGTCAAAAGATATCTCCCCTCCCATGTCTATTGTAGCACTATTCACAATAGCCAACATATAGAATCAACTTAAGTGTCCATCAATGGATGAATGGATAAATGTAATAAATATACACAATGGAATACTACTTAGCCATTTATTTATTTATTTTATTTTTAAAATTTTTTTGAGTTGGAGTCTCACTCTGTCGCCCAGACTGGAGTGCAGTGGCTGCTCCCGGCCACTGCAGCCTCGGCCTGCTGGGCTCCGGCGATCCTTCCACCTCAGCCTTCCATAAAAAAATAAAATAAAATCTAAATTGCCAAAAAACATGGACAAACCTGTAGGGTATTATGTAAAGTAAAATAAGCAAGTCACAAAAAGACAAATACTGCCTGATTTCACTCATGTGGAATCAAGAGAAGTTGATCTGAGTTGTGGTTACCAAAAGGCTGGGGCTAGAGGATGATTGGGGAGAGACTGGTCAATGAGTACAAAGTTACAGTTAGATAGGTGAAATAACTTTTGTTGTTCTCCTTCCCAGAAGGGTGACTGTTTAAAATATTGAATTTTGTATTGCAAAATAACTAGAAAATAGGATTTTTAATGTTCTTACCACAAAGAATTGATAAATGTACAAGGTGATGGATATGCTAAATACCCTAATTTATTACACTACACACACACACACACACACACACACACACACACACACACAAGCAGGGACCCCAAAAAACTGGAATTTATTTATTTAAAAATTGTATATTTATTCTTAAATGTTTAAACTTCGTTCTTCTTCAAAGTACTCTCCATTTGATGCAATACACCTATTGAGACACTTTTTCCACTGCTCAAGACAGTTTTGGAACTCAATTTTGATGTCTTTTAGTGTTTCTGGCATTTTTTGTTTCGCCTCTTCCATATGGACAAAACATTTCCCTCTGAGACCTTTTCTCATCCTGGGAAACACAAAGAAGTTGCTTGAAGTGAGATCAGGTGAATAGGGAGGGTGGGAAGAGGTGTCTGCCATTTTTGGTCAAAAGCTGCTGAACATTCAACGTGATATGTCTGAGTTGAGTAGATGCCAAAAAATAGTCTAAAAAGTTTGTGCCAATTACATTACATCTTGCTGCTGAGAAGTGTTCTGGTGTGCTCATAAATGAGTCATCATGAAATGGGCAAATGTGTTGAAAGAATCTTCAAAACAAAATTTACCGAATTCTAATGCAGCATCTTACAACAACACTGTTAAACTGATGCCGATGGAATTCTAGAATCCACCTAGCAGAGGAAGCCTGCACTACAAGGGGCCTGACCTCCAAAAAAAATTTCAGTGTTTTGGGGTTCCCCATATATACATAATTACTCTCCTCATACATATCTACAATTTATTAGTATCAAATAAATAAATAACTAACTAAATAAATAAACACAAAAATTGGAGAATTCGTTTGCAAAATGGGAGGCAAATGTCAGATCTCTTTTGTGCCACTATCGTATTATAATTTTTTAATGTCTCTTAGGTTGAATGAATAACTGAATAACATGTTAAATGAGTTAATATTTAAGTTGGTTTGACTGTAAGTAGCTGAAATAAAATGAAATGGTACTGCCCCACTGTAGTTTTGTGTTTTGAAAGAATGACTGTAGGTTTCTAAAATAACTTACTAACCTACTGCCAGCAGGAATTTGTATACTGGGAGAATTTGGTTATTCCATATAAATATTTCAAAATATTTTATAATGTCTCTGGAACACTATATTTTGAGTTTCGCTAGTTAATTTTGAAAATTTAGAGGATATCAGAATTATATTACATTATAAGCAACCATGAGATTTTAACTCAATTGTGTTATGATAAAGTGGACTTTAATAATCTATTTTATAAGAAAATTTTGTATGTAAATATTACTTTTAAAATGTGTTTATATGTCAAAAATGTACAAACTCTAAAATAAATGGAAAAATCAGTCACAGTCCTCAGATATGGTTTTAACCTTTGTTTTCTCATTCATGCATGCACTGGTACAGCAGACTCTTATATTCCTGATTTTCCTTCCCCTTCACCATATGGCTGGTCATCTGTTATATGATAATACAGAATGTTCCAGAGTCTACAGGGGAGACATCTCGGCTATAGAACACACTGCCCAAATCTCCGCAAACCTGGACTAGATGGCTCTTCCTGTGTAAAATCACACTTTGCTCTCCTAAAAAAATCTAAATTAATCTCATTTTGTTCCGTTCTCTAGAATAAAAGCACCCCTCTTTCTGCCAAGGTATTTGGCCAATTCAAGTTTCCATGATGCGTATGTAGGCTAGCATCTTAGTCTTTCTTTAGCTTTTCTCATGTGATTGAGTGATTGGTTAAATGCCCATGGAGGATGCTTTTAAAATACTAAACAATCTGCTCTTTTGCACATAATGAACTAAATAGCAAATGCTTATTATATTTTTACATATGCCAGTGTGAAATTGAGCAAGAAACAAAAATTCAACCCACAAAAGATTTGGAATATATCTAAAATGAATGTATTAGCATTGCTAGCAACCAATATATATTTGTAAGTTTTGTTTTTGTTTTTGAATCAGGTAGAAAGTAATGTTAAGTAGAATCAGTATAAGAATAGTATGCAGAGCCGGGCTCGGTGGCTCAGCCTGTAATCCCGCTTTGGGAGGCTGAGGTGAGTGGATTGCCTGAGCCCGTGGGTTCGAGACCTGCCTGGGCAACTTGGCAAGACCTCATCTCCACAATAAATCAAAAAGTTAGAAGGGCATGGTAGCGCACGCCTGTAGTTCCAGCTAGTTGGAAGGCTGAGGTGGAAGGATCGCCAGAGCCCAGCAGGTTGAGGCTGCGGTGGCCGGGAGCGGCCACTATATTCCAGGGTGGGCAACAAAGTGAGACTCCAACTCAAAAAAAAAAAAAAAAAAAAAAAAGAACAGTATGCAACAGCATTTTACTCATCATTGATTATATTCAATTGAATAAATAGTCAAACAATAAAAACAATCAAAATTAGTATTATCTTCTGACCATGTCTTAAATTGGATCATTTTCAGAACACACAGATAGTGGAGTAGATGTTTATACTTAATGCCACTTTAACATGTGTTATTAATTAAATTATCATAAATTGTTTTAATATAATCACCCAAATAAGCTTTAATGGCAACTAAGAAGCATTTACTAGTGAAATAAAAAGTTGTAGTTGGGTTTGTTGATGTGAACATTGTTGCTGTAAAACAAACATAACAAAGAATGTGCATATCCATATGGAACAAAAATTAATGGGAAATCAGCTTAGAAAAGGATTTCACAATATTTTAACGGTAATAAAAATATTTTAAATATCTCAATATACTTAGATTTTTTTCAAACTAAAACTAAGTAACAGAGAAATCATAGAAATATGCCTACTGCAACTCTATTCTTTATGAATCGTATTGTAAAAGGATGACAGATATTTGTTTCTTGTTTAAGTTTGTTTTATTTATTTTGTGTTTTGTTTGTTTGTTTTAATTTTTAGTCAGGATCTTGCTCTGTCGCTTAGGTTGAAGTGCAGTGATGGCATTATGGCTCACTGCAGCCTCACACTCTCGGTTTACGTGATCCTTCCTCCTCAGCCTCTTGAGTAGATGAGATTACAGTTGTGTGCCACCATACTTGGCTAATTTTTAAAAATAAATATATATTTTTAGAGACAAGGACCTCACTCTGTTGCCCAGGCTGGTCTCAGGCTCCTGGCCTCAAGTGATTATCCCGCCTAGGCCTTCCAAAGTGCTGGGATTACAGTTATGAAGTAACATGCCCAGCCAAAAGACAAAGATATAGTAATACTAGAAACAGAGCATCAAGGTATTAGAAGCATGCTAGAATTTAAATTTTTTTTTATAATTACAAAAAATCTACTTTTCCTTTCTCTATTCAAGAAATAGAGAATCATGGGCAGTAAACACTGGGGGTGCATATTTCCAACCCCATTCCCTCTCTGGAGTTTATTTTTATTAGCTGTTTGATGAAAAACATTTCTTCCCCCTTTGTTATCTCTGAATCCTTAAGGGTTAAGATGGAAGAATGGGAAATAATCCATTTTAAATGGGTGAAAGTTAAGATGACAGCAAGTATCTCTCACTCATTTCTTCCAGTGTCAGACTTCTTTAAATTGTCTTCTTCAGTCTTTGGTTCCTCAGATATTTTTCTTTAGCTCATGTAATCTTTTTTTTTTTTTTTTGAGAGAGAATTAATGGCATTTTAGTTACTAAATGCTCGATGTTTGTTTCCACTTCCCTTTCACGTTAACACTACATAGTAATTTCCTTTCTTGCTCTCTCTTCTTCCTCATTCTGCATGATTCTAGGCTCCCTGGCTTTCTTCCTACATCTACTTCTCAGTCTCCTTTACTGGCCTGTCGAATTTTGCTCCTTTCTTAGCGTTGGTGCTCCTCAGTATATTCTCCCAATCCCTTTGTTCGATTGCCGATTCTTTTTGAGTATTATAATTAATACCCTGGGTTTCCACTAAAATTCATGTTTGTAAGTTTCTTTGAAATGCTTCATTCAAGTATTCCGACCCTAGATGATTCCTACTACCCAATTTTCCAGGTGGCTGAGAGTTGCTAGAGAAAAAACACAATAGGGCAGATTGACATCACTATAAATGAATGCTTGTTAACCTTATTTGAATCCTTAATCTCTTCTACAGATCTGTCTGTCCTATTGCCCACTCCTTGCAATTGCAATTTGAAACCTTCTCCACTGACTTCTAACTCTCTAATTGTGTGTTCCCCTTGTATGTTTGGCAGATGACCTTGCCTCCTACCTTAAGATTAAAAACAACAAGCAGCAGTATCCTTTATAAAACCTAGCACTTCTATTCTGCATTCTTCTGGTTCCAGTCCCAATAGATGAGCTACTGTTCCTTCTATCCAAAGCCAGTAACTCAGACTTATTCTGGACCTGTTCCTTCTTGTCTTCTCAATAATCTTTCTTTATTCATTATATTTTATCTTGTATGTGTGTTTTATTTTAAAGTGGATTATTCCCAAATATTTTAAACATTCATAAGTCTCTCTCATTTAAACAAAAATTACTTTAGCCATAAGCTGCCACAATCTCTTTCTCCATTTGTTTATATAGTCAAGCTTCTCAGAAGAAAAGATATTATCCACATTTCCTCTCTTCTTATTCATTTTTTCAAATCAATCTGTTTTCAGCCTCTGTTATTACTCTTCGGTGCTACCTCGCTTTCAAACAAATTTCCAGATTTTATTGATTCCACCTCCTAAATATTTCATTATTATGTTCACTTCTCTTAATTTTCACTATTATCCTAGTCAAAGCTTTCATTTACCCTCACCTTAATCATAGTACTAGCCCCAACTTGTGTATTTCAATCAATTATCACCCATCTGTTTTTCAATATCTGTAGTGCAGAGTATTCTATGTAAAATGCAAATTTGAGCTTCTCATATATAGTCCTCAGTCTCACACCCTTAGTCTCACCTCTGCTTAATATCACTTAATATCTTACTATTGCTTTTAGGACAAGTAACTCAAATTTAACATAGTTCACAGGGAACTTCAGGACCTGATATCCTACTATATACACATTTTCATATTTTTTCTTATGCTACTGTTGCTCTTGTTTTCAGGATTCCAACTAAAGAAGCCATTATTTCCATGAGACTCCATAAATTGTCCTTCCTTAGGACATTTGCTCATTCCTACTCTTTGTCTCAAATATATACTCTTACCTCTGTATAACCTACTGCTTGTCTCTTAGATCTCAGGCTTTTCGAATATTCTGCAGTAATTGAAAATCCTTCATAGATTCCAGTATTTTTTTTCATACTTTACAAACATTTATTTGTATTATTATTTATTTAGTTTTCTTTTCTGATGTGTGAGTCCCATAAGGTCAGGGACTGTTTCTCGTTGTGTTCACCACTGTATTCCTTGTGTCTTATACAATACCTGGGATAAAATAGGTTATTAATTAAATACTTGATGAAGGAATGAATGAATGCCACCATGCATTTGTACCTTGGATCCAGGTTTCCCTTGACTCTTTTTATTTGTGTTTATGTTTTGCTGTTTCATTTATTTATTTATCTATTTTTTATGAAGATAATATTTATTACAGCACTATTTCTAACAGGGAAACAATTTATACATCCAAAAATGTGGTAAGATTAAATAAATTATGGTAAATATATATATTATATAAATTATAAGTGTGTGGGGTGTGTGTGTGTGTGTGTGTGTGTGTGTGTGTGTGTATTTTTTTTTTTTTTTTGAGTTGGAGTCTCACTCCGTTGCCCAGGCTGGAGCGCAGTGGCACGCTCATGGCCACCCAGGGTCAACCTGCGGGCTCAGACGATTCTTCCGCCTCAGCCTTTCAAGTGGCTGGGACTACAGGCATGTGCTACCATGCCTGGCTAATTTTTTTCTTATTTATTTAGAGAAGAGGTCTCTCCAAGTTGTCCTGGCTGGTCTCAAACCTGCAGGCTCAGGCAATGTATTTTCCTCAACCTCCCAAAGTGCTAGGATTACAGGCTGAGTCACCAAACCTAAAATATGCATATTGAAAGGAAATTTACCAAAAATTCTACTGTTATTATCTCTGGATTATGGCAATGTAAGTGCTTATTATTTGTTTTAAGAGCTATATTAAGGAATAATTGGCAATTATAAATTTTACAAACATAGTATAATATATTTTAATGTTTTTATTTTAAAGATGTGGGGTATAATTCAGGGTTAGGTACATAAGTGGTCTTCACACAGGTAGTGTTTAGGTATTCTTTTGGTCTCCATTTTGCCTGGTTTGAGATTGGCTACACTTATTGATGTCATGTGCCCCCTCTCCCTCCTGTAGCATTGTCCCACTATTGCCAATCCTTTTCTTATAATATTCTGACAAAGTTCAAGTTCCACTAATGAGTGAGTACATGTAGTACTCAGATCTTTGTTTCTGTGATAGGTAGCTGAATATTATAGACCCTAAATTCATCCAAGTTGCTTTAAAGTCCATAATTTTGTTTTTCTTTATGGCTGTGTAATATTCCATCATGTATATGTGCCACATTTTCTTTATCCAGTCCACTTTGGATGGGCAGCACAGTTGGTTCCAAGTTTTTGCTATCGTGAATAATGCTGCAATAAACATGGATGTGAGGTATCCTTTTTTATAGAGTAATTTTGTTATATTCCCAGAAGGAAGATTGCTGGGTGTATGGAAGATTGATTTTTAGATCTTTTAGAAATCACCACACTATTTCCCAGAGGTTGTACTAGTTTACACTCCTACCAACAATGTAAAAGCCTTCTCTTTTCCCCACAACCTCTCCAGCATCTGTTGTTTTTTGAATTATTAATGTTGGCCATTCTGACTGGAGTGATGAAACCACATTGGAGTGATATCCAATGTGGTTTTAATTTGCATTTCTTTGATGATAGGTGAGGCTGAGCATTTTCTCATGTATCTGTTGGCTGCCTGTATGTCTTCTCAGAGGTTTCTATTCATATCTTTCACCCTCCTTTTAATAGGATTATTTTTTTCCTTTTGGCACATTTGAGCTCTTTGTAGATTCTGGATGCTAGGGTTTTTTCAGAAATATAGTTGCAAATATTTTTCTCCATTCTGTGAGCTGTCTCCCACTCTCTTGACAGTCTCTTTTGCTTTGCAGAAGGCTTTCAGTTTGATGAGGTCCCATTTATCTATCTTATCTTTTATGACATTCACTGTTGGAGAATTAATCAAAAATTGATTGCCTACTACAATGTGCCTAAGAGTGTTTTCTACGTTTTCATCTAGGATTCTTATAGTTTGATGTTTTACATTTAGGTCTTTGATCCATTTAGCATTGATTTTTGTTTGTGGTAATAGGTAGGGGTCCTCTTTCAAACTTCTGCATGTGGACAGCTAGTTTTCTCAGCATTATTTACTGAATAGGTTCTCCTGTTTGCAGTACTTGTTGGTGGAGGCTTTGTCAAAATGAGTTGGTTGAGAAATTGAGGTTTTGCTTCCAGAATGTCTAGCTTATTCCATTGGTTTATATGACTTACAAGAACAGGCATATACCAATACCAGGCTGTTTTGATTATTGTAGCGTTTAGTAGAGTTTAAAGTCTGGAAGTGTGATACCTCCCACTTTGCTTCTTTTGCTAAGGATTGTTTTGGCTATACATATGTTTCCATATGAATATCTGCTTTGTTGTTTCCAGGGCTGAGAAGAATGATGTTGGTAATTTAATGGGTATTGTATTGAATCTGTAGATTGCCCTTGGTAGGATGGACATCTTAACAGGGTTAATTCTTCCAATCCATAAGCATGGAATATTTTTCCATTCACTTACGTCATCTTTGATTTCTTTGAGCGGTGTTTTGTAGTTTTCATTGTAAAGGTCTTTCACTTCTCTGATTAGGAAGATGCTAAGGTATTTCTTTCTTTTTTTTTGCTTATTGTGAATGGGATTATGCTGTTTATTTGGTTCTCTGTCTGTTTGTTGTTGGTGTATATGCGTGCAACTATCTTTTGCATGTTGATTTTGTACCCTGAGACTTTGCCAAAGTCCTTTATCAGTGCAAGGAGGCTTTTGACAGATTCTCTTGGGTTTTCAAGATATAGGATCATTTGGTCCACAAAGAGGGATAACTTCCTCTTTTCCTATTTGGATACCCTTGATTTCCTTCTCTTGTCTGATTGCTCTAGCTAGGACTTCCAACACTATGTTGAACAGGAGGGGTGAGAGTGAGCAGCCTTGTCTTTTTCTGGTTTTCAGAGGAAATGGTTCCAGTTTCTGTCCATTTAGCAGCATGTTGGCTGTGGGTTTATCATAGATGACTCTTACTATTTTGAAGTATGTTGCATATATGCCTAGGTATTCAAGGGTTTTTATCAAGAAGGGATGCTGGATTTTATCAAATGCTTTTTCTGCATCTAATGATCTAATCATGTGGTTGTTTTTATATCTGTTGATGTATTTAATTACATTTATGATCTTATGGATGTTGAACCAGTCCTGCATTCCAGGGACAAAGCCTACTTGGTTATGGTAGATGATTTTTGAGACGTGTGGTTGGATCTGATTTGCTAGAAACTTATTGAGAATTTTGCATCTATGTTCATCAGGGATATTGGCCTACAGTTCTCTTTTTTTTGTTGTATCTTTACCCAGTTTGGATATCAATGTGATGCTAGCTTCAAAGATGATTTGGGGAGAATCATCTGTCTTCTCTATTGCCTGGAATACTTTCAATAGGATATCAGCTCCTCCTTGTATGTTTTGCAGAATTCCACTGGAAAGCCAGGGCTTTTTTTCGTAGGTAGTTTTCTTTTGATTCATCAATTTAGGGTCTCAATTTCTTCTTGTTTCAACCTTGGGATGTTGTGTGATGTCAGAAAGTCCTCCATTCATTTGGGTTTTTGAGTTCATTTCCATTGTAATGTGATTTTTGATATATGTATACATTGTGAAATGATTACCACAATCAAGCTCATTAACACATTCATCACATCACATGATTATCTCTGTGTGTGTGGAATGAAAACGTTTAAGACTGATTCTCAGCAAATTTCAAGTATACAATGCGGTATTACTAATTATTGTCACGATTCTGTACATTAGATCTCTAGAGACTCTTTATCTTGCCTAAATGAAACTTTGTATACTTTGACCAATATCTTCCCATTTTTCAACCCCTGCATCCCTTTTAAATTGATTTAAATAACAAACTTTTAATATAAATCTATCCAAATAACATGTCTATTTATTTAATAGCTTATTAGCTCAGAAAACATTCTATCTTTAAAATATGCCATCTTGTATGTATTGTTTTTGCACAGAAATCTGCAAAAATTTAGTCATGAAATTGATTGGTATAATAAATAATTGATATAATAATTGTTATATTACTTTTTGAAATATGCTCCAATTAATTCCCATTTCTTTTCCTAGTTCTGACACCATAGGTCTTGGATATTTGACATATATACAGATTATATTACTGTTTAAATAATTTAAGTAAGTTACCTAGAAATGTTTATTTAGACAGCTAACAACAAAAAAGAATTTCTTGATTTGCACTTTAAATTTAAATTTTCTGTGCACTCAATTACTGTAATAGTTATGCCATTAATAAATTCATATTTATTAATGTCAAGTAACAAATAAGTTTTATAAGTTTAAAGGTCAGCTACTTACTGTTATTCTGTAGAAGACACTTTCACTACTATTGGATATTCTGGTTGGGAAGAAAAATAAAATTTGTGCATAACTAAAGACTAGTATCACATCTGTTTTTCAACAACTAAGGAGGTGGTATTTAACTGTACACTCAGATCATTAACCTAAAACAATGCTTCAGATTCAAGTAACTCAATTCTAGTTTTACATCTCACAGACAATGATAAAAAGTTCAAAGGTAGTACAATTTAAGAACTGACTACTTCTGTGTTGTTGCTTCTATAAACGCTTATAAGTAGGTTGACTCGTCTTGGCTATTAGCATAATGGCAATAAAAATTCTGCATATCACACCTACACAACACAAATTTCCAGAAGAAGAAAAGAGTTGCCTCATTTTGTGTCCCTTTCTAATAGCCTGGGTGGGATCTCATGTTTCCTTTGGGAGAACTATATAGCACAGGCTCATTCTTAAATCAGTCATTGACAGGGAACAGGTAACTACCCCTTTTGTCTTTAACAAGTCAAATCATACTCTTTGAGAGTGGGTAAGCAATACAGTTTGAAGTACATGACATATTGGAGGATATTAGATATTTACACAGAAATCAGTCCGTTTTTGCTTAGAAAGCAGTGAGTAGAGTGTGTTGAGTGATTAGTCAAGAATTATCAGTTACAACCAGCATTTATTTACTCATTATTTTTTTGTGTGGAGGACCTACTATGTACTATTTTAAGTACTCTAAATGAGGCAGTGCATGAATGCATACCAAAGGGCCCAACATCAGCAGGATCAAGAAAGACTTTCTATAAGCAGCATTACCTTGACTGAGACATGACTTTTCAGTAGGAGTTAAAGGACCATAGAGTTGATAAAGAATGCTCTAGACATAAAAAACGCAATGAGGAAGAGGATTTTGCCAACTCTGACATTAATTCATTTAATTAGTAAAAATATCTATTCAGTGTCTGCTGTGTGCCAGGTCAGATTCTGTTCTTGAAATTAGAGCCCCTACCCTTTTGAAATTTACAGTAGGAGAAAAAAGTCATCAGATAAACGTAAAGTAATACAATATCAACTAGTAACAAGTGCCATGAAGAAGTAGGCAAAAAGCCAAAGAGTGATGAGAGGTGGCACTTTACATCTATGCTTCTCAAGTATTAATGTGCATACAGATCACCTGAGGATATTACTGAAATGTAGGTTTTGATTCCATTGCTCCAAGATAAGGCCTGTGATTCGTTACTTCTAGTAAGCTCTTGAGTTATGTCAATACTACTAGCTCATAAACCCCAATTTGAGTTGTGAGACTTTTAGGTGAGATGTGGCTAGAAATCTGAGTGAAATAAAAGATGTGCTCTTGTGGGTGTAGAAAATTCCACAAGAGAGGGTTTAATGCAAAGACTCAAAATGGAAACTGATTCAGGAGGTCAGTATAGCTGGACACAGCAAATGAAGGGGGAAAGTAGTAAATGAAGTCTCAGGAGTCTCTAGGAGTAAGATCATAAAGATTTTGGATGACTCTTAACGTGATGAAATGTCCTTGCAGAATGAAGGGCATATTAGTCAGAGTTCTCCAGAGAAATAGAATCAATAGAATACATGTATGTGTGTGTGCATGTGTATGTGGAGAGGGGTGGGAGCAGGGAAGGGTAGAGAGGGAGGGAGGGAGGGAGAGAGAGAGAAAGAGAGAGAGAGAGAGAGAGAGAGAGAGAGAGAGAGAGAGAGAAATTGATTTAAAGGTTAATCTCATTTTAAAAAATAACTTCACAGCAACATTCAGACATATTTAATCAATTTTCTGGTTACTGTGGCATAGCCAACTTGACATAAAATTGACCATCACAAAGGGCATGTAGATACATTATCTGATTGTAGTATCGCCAGTCAGTAAATTTTACTTGCATCTATAATATAGATGGGTCAAACTATATATCTTCTAATGTCTATGTCATTTAAAACCCCATAATTCTATGTTTTCCCTATCAGATAATCTCTTGGACTATGTACAGATGAAACAAAATTCTAGTTAGGAATCACATTGATGCCCACTGTCGTTCTAAATGTTCATTTGATGTTTTCTGTTAGTTTGTTTGACCAGTAGACCAGTGACATTAGGTTTGACACTGTGAAAACTAACTTGCCTCAGCATTGCAGAGGCAAGGAAGTAAACGATTTTGCTCTCATGTATAGTAAGATTGAAAAACATGCTTCATTGCAAGTCTTAACTTGATTCTCACTGCAATCTATCCTAATGGGACTTTCTAAATTGTTATAAATTTTTTTTTATGGCATGGGCCAAAATGCTGGGTAATTTCAGAAAGAAAGACCTAATGTATTTTGTCACATCAAAAATCATCCTAAATCCGGGCCATTGCCTTGCCAAACTCTGGTGTGGCCATGTGAGCTTTAACCTATGGTTGTAGCCATGCTTCCTGACTTAAGCCCCCTCCCCCACCTTGGGGAGGGGAATCTTCTCTCTCTTCTCTTTCTCTCTCTAATTTACTTTTAAATAAACTATATTTTTTTTAATCTAAAAAAATCATACTAAATCCTAACACTTATTCAAACATTTGAAAATCTTACCATCCACTACTAGTCTCTAAAAATGTTAATTTCCTTTTAAGGACGCAGGCAGTGACCCCCCGCCCCCTCAGGAGGGAGTTTTCATGATACACCACTCATTAGATTTGGTGATCATTTGCTATTGCACTGAATCTTAAAATGAGTTGTCATATACTGTGTTCTGCATGTGATTGATTTTTTCTGGAATATCTTTTGGGACATTTAATTAACTCCTGACAGCGAATTTATTTGTGTGTAACTGTTGCTCTGAAATCTATTTTAATCATTATGTAGTCTCTTGTTTCTGAAATGTTGCTACCATTTGTTCATGTCTGCACCCTATTGCATTCATTCTCAATACCAATTATCTTATTGAATCAAGGAAGAAAAACAGCATTACTTCACTGTAAATCCATTGTTGAGCTTAACGAAAAGAATATAATTAAAAGTTGAGGTCTTTTTTTCTTTTCTTTTTTTTTAAATGAGGCTGACTATCTTTTTCAGTCCAATTAGCCTATGAGACAAATTGTTAATTTCAGCTTAATAATCTTATTTTACTAAGTTTGAAAAAAGTATTTGATTTTCTAACTTCCTGTTATAGTCTTGCTCCCTGTGGAGAAGGAAATAGCAACTATTTCGCGGAGAATAAAGACTCACAGAGAGAAACAAGTGTGAGTGACAACATTGTGGAAAAAGCACGAGTTGGTCCAATAGCATTAAACTCTGCAGGAGGAAGAGTAGTTCCTGAAAAACAAATGTGTTTAGATTCTTTAGTGGAGAACTTTAGTCTTTGTACCATGAACTTCTTGGAAATAATTTTAGCTGAATTTTTCAATTATAAAATACTACATGTTCATTGGAAGACGAAACAAAAGTTTAAAATTCCCCAGGGATTTTTTCAGGAACTTTACCTAATTAATATAACTTCCTTTTCCTACAACCCTTGGGAGTATCTAAAATAAAAATATTAATAAGGTTATTTAATTTTAAAAATACAAAATAGTCTTGCATCAAAGACTAAAAATGCAGTTTTTATGGAACCTGAGAGGTCCTGGGTCCAAACTATTAAATATTCATCTTTTTATCGACAGTCATGGAAACCTGTTTCTTCCTTATGCTAATTTGTGGAAAATTGGGAAGTAATTGCTCCCTCTGCTCAGAACCCAGAGTTTCTTTATTGTTCCAGAATATCACTCCTAGTTCTGACTTTAAAATCTTCTAAAACCTAAATTGGACTTATTTTTCCCCCAGGATACAGCAAAGAAGGAGTGGCTTATTTTCTTGGTTTCTCTTTTTTCTGTATAGGGGAACATTTAATTGATTTCTGGAAGTTAAGCGATGACATGATTCTCATAATTTTTATAGCTTTTACTTTAGTCTTGAAAATAATTTTTCATATATTGCTAGTATTTTCCTGGTGATTTTTATGGAGTGTTGGTAGTAAATTTTTCTGTGTGTTTGTCTATTGACATATTAGCCTGAAGTGCTCTATTTGGAAAGTTTTTCAGTTTTGTCCTAGTCCATTTGTGCTGCTATAAAGAAATACCTGAGACTGGGTACTTTATAAAGAAAATAGACTTATTTGGTTTAAGGTTCTGCAGACTCTGCAAGAAGAATGATGTCTGAATCTGCATGTGGTGAAGGCCTCAGATCACTTCCACTTATAACATTAGTAGAAGGGGAGCAGGCATGAAATGGTGAGAAAAAAAAAGTATGCGTGAGAGAGAGAGAGAGAGAAAGAGAGAGAAAAGAAGAACAAGAAGAAGAAGAGGAGGAGGAGGAGGAGGAGGAGGAAGAAGAGGAAGAAGAGAAGGAAGGTGCCAGGTTCTTTTTAACAATTAGTTATCATGGAAACTAATAGAGCAAGTACTCACTCATTAGCAAGGACAGCACCAATCTGTTCATGAGAGATCTGCCCTCATTACTCAGACACCTCTCATTAGGCCCCACCTCCAACATTGGGGATAACATTTTAAAGTGAGATTTGGAGGGGCCAAATATCCAAACTATATCAAATTTGGAAGAAGCATTCAATCATATCATTTAGAATTAACAGTCATGCAAAAGAGAGGACAAATGAACACTGAAGCTAGCAGAATTTTGATAGAACATAATTTAATTAAAGAAACTGCGTTGTGTTTATTCATTCTCCCAGACTGTAAATGCATTATTTTATTTTGAACTTTAATTTTAGAAAGCATTTTGGAAAACGGAAAAGCTTATAGGGATTAACGTTGCTTTTAAGTACAAAGAATCATTTCAGTTTCTAATGATACAACCCCTATATTAAGTTTATATCCTGACTCTTCCATTTCAAGTTATATAGGACATTAATGAGACTACTCAACCAGTTATTTTCAGTTTCCTCATAAGTGAAAGATACTATTAGTATGTGTATTATAAGATTGTTGTGAGAATGAAATGAAATAATTTATGTAAGATTGTAAGATCATTTGAACATAAGTACTGGCACTTAATAAGTTCTCAATAAATGTTGTCACATTACTATTTTTAGTATCATTTTCAGGTAAATGCTGACCTAATAATGAACTATGTCCCTATGACAAACCAGGAAGAAACAGAGAAAAAAATGATAGTAATAAACTAAATAGAAAGAAGATGAAGGAACAGAAGTATGTGGGCAAGCTCTAATGAGATTATCATGTTATACAGAGGGAGAGGGAAATGGCAGGCAATTATATACACTAAATTTTTTTTTAAAGTTCTAACAATTCATATGCAAAGTTAAATGGTTCCAAATTAATCTATGTTACCAAGAAAGAACAAATTGAATTTCATAGAGAATTGTGTAACATAGTACTGACTTTTTTTTCCCTATTCCCTCTCAACTTTATTTAAGGCCTTTTCTGTCAATAAATGGCATGCAACACCAATTGCCCCAATTATGCTCTTTTGAAGGTGCATTTTTAAGGGCAGAAAGACTATCCATATGAAAGGAATTTAAATAAAATAAACTTTTATCTTTTCAGGGAGTAATAACTAGAAACACAAAAACATTACCTCAGTACCAGAAGGGGAAAAATAACACTCTTTAAAATGAGGAGATGCTTGCAATACTCTGAAATATTACAGCTGATATTTCACTTGAGATAAAATGCAAATGAAAACAGAAGCTCTCCATATGAAACAATGAGACATCAGGCCCGTCCTGCCAAGGGTTCATATAATGCATTGCCCAAAAGGCAGGGAGGTATTCTGGACTACTTTAATCCTCTACTCCTTAGTTGTTAATGTCATTGAAAATACATAATCTTTCAGCAACATATTCTCCATCCTTTTTAAGAAAATTTTATGATGTAATTTATAATTGCCATGAATAAATTGACTATTTTAAAATAATGTGCTACATATAAGTTTCTACTATATACATTTAATCTGATTGTCTGTAACTTCTTTACATGAGAAGTCATCTTTTCCAATGACTCATCTGGCACTGTCTAACTATCCACAACACATCTACCATGAATGCACAGTGTTCAGTCTTTATCAGATACTCCCCAAACATTTTTCACAGATCCCTGGAAATATACACATGTCCCACAAACATGCCTAGTTGGTGCTTGTATTCTCTTGCTCCTTACCTCCTTTTGAGGGTCCTCTGATGACTGACTTTTATCAGATTATAACTATTTCTCTTTTTTCAACACTTCAATCACAAGTACTGCTCACATCAGGCTGTAACGTTGAACTCATTTTTCTTTCTCCTAGATGGCTTAGGGAAACTTAAGTAACTTAAAATTCACAAAGAAACTGTTCTAAGCCAACAGCCAAAGAAGTAAACTTTGTTGAGAGGAGAAAAAAGGGATCTGGGAGTTCCAAGGAGACAGAGTTTACACTATAAATAATAGAGCAGGAAAGAATGCAGAATTTGATTTCAGAATAGTTTTCATGCCACTCAGGAAAAAGATAAAATTTCAACTAGTTGGTAAATGAGATTTTATGGAATTATATGCTGCTGGAACCCTCGAGAAAGTCATAGTTCCTACTCTTTCTATAGACTTCAGCCTGGGAAAAGTGGGAAAGTCAACAAGCACACAAAAGTGAAAACGCAAGAATAACAAGGGTTTGCAAGGACTCGTGCCCCATAAAATTGAAATACAAAAACAAAAAACCAACTTCTAGATCAAACATGGTGCCCTTGGCTTTAGATTACCCCATAACCAAGAAGTCTAAAGCATTGTTACTTAAATGTGGTCCACTCAGCAACCTACATGAACTGTGATTTTGTTTTGTTTTGTTTTTTTAACTAGTTCACCATTAGAATGTGTTAGAATATAAATCAATGCATTGATTTACTTATGGAATAAGTCTTACTATATGATAAAGTAACACAGTGAACTAAGTATTGTACTTAATTTACATTCTGGCACAAACATTAAATTATTTTAAAAATTTGACAAAAAAATAAGCAAAGGCTTGTTGTAACAGATATTAAACTAGGCATAAATCCATCATGATAAAAACAGTATAATACTGACATAAGAATAAGTAAATAGATCTATGGAAAACAATGAGAACATATAACCAGATCCATATATAATAGGAACTTAATTAAAGTAGCATTGTGGATAATTGTGGGAAAATATGTAATTCATTTTGTTTCGATCATTAACTGTCAATTTTGGTGGGAAAAAAGATGTTAGCTCTATTTTTCACCTCATAATAAAAAGTAAATTCCATTTAAAACAAAGAACCAAATTTTTTTCAATGACGATATAAGGAATTAAAACAAGCAAATAAGTAGCAAACAAATGCATCATGTACTACATAACAGCATTTTGCTCAAAGATAGAACACATGTATGATAGTGATTCCATAAGATTATAATCCTGCATTTTTACTGTACCTTTTCTATGTTTAGATGTGTTTAGATACATCAATACTTACAAAATGTGTTACAATTGACTACAGCATTTCGTAGAGTAACATGCTGTACAGGTTTGTATCCTAGGAACAAGAGGGCGCATTATACAGCCTAAGTTTGTAGTAGGGCTATACCACCTGGGTTTATACAAGTACACTCTGTAATGTTCACAGAATGACAAAATCACCTAAGAATGCATTTCTCAGAATGTATCCCCATTGTTAAGTTGTGTGTGACTTTGGATTAAAACAAATAAAAAACAGAAATTAAAAAGTGTTGGTGAGGATGTGGAGAAACTGGAACTCTCAAATATTGCTGGTGAGAATGAAAACTAATATAGCCACTATGGAAAACAGTATAGATTATCATATAATCCGGAAATTTTACTTCTAGGTATACAGTTGAACCTTGAACATGGAGGTGAGGGGTAGGAGCACTGACTTCTGCTCATTGAAAGCCTGCATATAACTCCTGACTCCCCACATTTAACTCTTGAATAGAAGTCTTAATGATAATAATGGGCACCTTACTGATAATAGTTTACATGCATGTTGTATGTTATATGTATTGTATACTGTATTCTTACAATAAAGTAAGTTTAGTACATATATGTACTATCTATTAAGTGGAAGTGAATTATCATAAAACGCTCATGTTCGTCATCTCAGAGAGCCTGAGGAAGAAAGAGAAAGGGAGGGGTTGATCTTGCTTGCTGTCTCAGAGTTAGCAGAGACAGAAAAGATAGAGGAACTGGAAGGGGAGGCATAAGACTGAATGAATCAGTGTGATATTTACTGGAAAAAAATCTGCATTTAAGCAAATGCAAGCAGTTCAAACCCATGTTATTCAAAAGTCAACTTTGTGTGTAAAATAATTGAAAGCAGGGGCATGACAGATATTTTCACCCCAATGTTCACAGAAGCATTATTTATGAAATACAAAAGGCTGTAACAACCTAAATGTCCTTTGAGAGATGAATAGATAAACAAAATATGCTATAATCCATACAATGGACTACGATTTAGCATTTAAAATGAAATGAAATTCTAATACATGCTTCAACATAAACGAACATTGAAAACATTATGCTAGCTGGGCTCGGTGGCTCAGCCTGTAATCCCGCTCCTTTGGGAGGCTGAGGTGAGTGGATTGCCTGAGCCCACGGGTTCGAGACCTGCCTGGGCAGCGAGACCTCATCTCTACAATAAATAAAAAAAATCAGCCGGGCGTGGTAGCGCATGCCTGTAATTCCGGCTACTCGGAAGTCTGAGGCGGAAGGATCGCTGGAGCCAAGCAGGTGAGGCTGCGGTGGCCGGGAGTGGCCACTGCACTCCAGTCTGGGCGACAGAGTGAAACTCCAACTCAAAAAAAAAAAAAAAAAGAAAAAGAAAACATTATGCTAAGTGAAATAAGCCAGCACAGAAAACAAATATTGTCTGATTCTACTTATATAAGTTACCTAGAATAGTTAAATTCACAGAGGCAGAAAATAAAATAGTTATTGCCAGGGGTTGAGTAAGAGAATAATGACAAGTTATTGTTTAATGAGTACGGAGTTTTAGTTTGGGATGATGAAAACATTGTGCAGAAGAATAGCAATGATTGTTGCACAATGAATGTGCTTAATGCCACTGAATTGTGTACTAAAAAAATTGTTTGAATGATAAACTTCATGTTATGTATATTTGACCACATTAAAAAAGAAAGAAAACACAAGAATAAAGCTTTTAAAAAGTGAAAAAAATCCTACCAGTGAAAACGCAAACCTAGAATTCACAACACAGTGGTTTTATTCAAGTTGTCGAGTGTATCAATAGTTTTTTTCCCTGTTCTACGCTAAGTAGCATGCAATTGCATGGATGTACCACAATTTGCTCATATGCCTGTTGAAGTACATTTGGAGTATTTGCAGTATGCATGATTATGATAGAGCTGCTACAAAATTCACGTAAACATGAATGTCTCAGAGAGAGAGTTCTGAGACATATGTGAGACATATGGTAGGCATCCGTCTGCCTTGCACGTCGTCACAGAAGCCATTTGGACAAGGCTTAAGTGTAGCTAATCTAAGTTTTAGTAAAATGCTCTGAGATACTCCCAGAACATGAGAGCACAGGAGGCTTTGAAGAGCAGCTACAAGGACATTTTCCACCTAACTCCCTATCTTCCAAGCAGGCTGCTAGGAGACAGTTGCTCATGACCGTCTGGGCTTTGGACGAGGTATGAGGCTTTGTCTTACTCTCCTTTGGATACAATGCAAAGTATAAAACTGCTTACCTACAATATGAAATTGAATCCTTAGCAAGAGATTACTCCCATCACTAATGTTACATCATCACATGGTTTAGCTCCTTTTGTTTCAGTATCATGTGTGAAATAAGGGACATGGGGAGGTGTCATTTTTGCCTATTTTCTTTTGCTAAGTAACGCACTGTCGGAATCTAACAGGAGCTTGTTATTTTGTTTTACCAGTCAAATGTGTCAGGCTTTGATTGCTAGGACTTTGGATTCTTTCCATTTTTTTGCAATTATGAGTAGAGCTTCTGTGTATATTTATGTACATATTTTTGTGTGAACATAAATATCAACTTTTCTAAAGTAAATCTCCAGGAGTAGGACTGCTGAGGCATATGATCAGTGTAAACAAGAAACTGCCCACTGGCAACGTAGAGAGATTTCATCAGCCCTTGGTTGCCACCATAAATTTTTTAATTGGGTTGTTTGTTTTCTTTGTATTGCATTTTGAGAGCTCTTTATATATTCTGTATAGAAGTCCTGTGTCAGACTTGTGGTTTGAAAAGAATCTCTCCAATTTTGAAGTTTGTATTTTTATTCTCCCATCAGTGTCTTTTGAAAACAAAAAGTTTTATATTTTAACATTTTATTGAAATCTAATTCATCTTTTTTTCAATTGATTGTTTTTTTGATATCATTTCCAATAACTCTTTGCCTAACACTAGCTCATGATAGTTTTATTTTATTTTTTTTAAGTTCCATGGGTTTCCATTTCATATTTAGGTCATAATCTTTTTAGAGTTAAATTTTGGATCAAGCTTGAGGTTTAGGTCTGGCTGTCCAATTTTTTCATTATTTGTTAAAAAGATGATCTTTTTCCCTTCTATTTCATTGTTTTACCAAAAATCAATTGGCCACATATTTCTGATTCTTTTCTAGTTTATTGATATGTCCATTCCTTTACCAATACCACATTGCCTTTAATACAGTAACTTAAAATAAATCTTAAAATTAGGTAGTGTGATTTCTCCAACTTGATTTTTTTTTTCAGAAACCTGTTAGCTATTATAATGTGCTTGAATTTCCATATAATTTTCTAATAGGCTTGTCTTTATTTATAAAGTCCTGCTGGAATTTTGTCTGGAAACGTAAATCTAAAGATACATTTGGTGAAAACCGACATCTTTACTATGTTAAGTCTTTCAATCCATGAACATAGTATGTCTCTCCATTTATTTTGGTCTTCTTTGATATCCTTCACCAACATGTTGTTTTCTGTATACAAATCAGGACATATTTGATTAAACTTATACCAAATTTTTGAGGTATTATTAATGGTATTGCTTTTTAAAATTTCAGTTTATAGTTATATATTTATATTTTGCAGAAATATAAATATGTATGTGTATATATCTTGTATCCTGTGACCTTGCTGCATTCAATTTTGATTTAGAAATCTTTTGTGAATCCCTTGATATTTTCTGTGTACACAATTGTGACTTGTGAATAGGGACAGCTATACTTATAAATTTTCATTTTTTTGTTCTTTTTTAAGTTCTTATTGTAATAGTTGGAACTTCTAGCACAAGGTTGAATATAGGAAATTAGAGTGGACATACTAACTTTGTTCCCAACCTCAGGAGAAAAACACACATTTTTTCATCATTAGGTATGATGTTAGTTATAGGTTTTTCATAGCTGTTCTTCATCAGATTGAGGAATTTTTGTATTATTCTTACTTTGCTGAGTTTTAAAATCATAAATGGATACTGAATATTACCATATTCCTTTTCTGAAGAATGGAGATTATTTCATTTTTCCTTAGACTATTAATGCAGTAGACTTTATTTATGCTTAAATATTGAACTAGCCTTGTACTTTGGAATAAATCCCATTTGATTGTGGTATATTATGCACACATATATACATATTAATATATGATGCATGTGGTAATATTTTAAAGGATGTTTGAATCTTGTCTACAAAGGATACTACTGTCTTTATTTTGTTTCTCCTCCTTTCTTCCTCCTGCTCCTCCTCCTCCTTCATTTTTACACTAACTTTGGCTGTGATAAACCTTATAAAATGAACTGGGAAGCATCACTCCTCTTCTATTTTTCTGGCAGAGATTTTGTAGAATTAGTATTATATCTAAATGTTTAGTGGAAACCAACAATGACATCATCATCAACTATAACATTTTTAATGGATTTAAATTATACATTCAAGTTATTAGTTTTAAAAGCATTCAGAGTATATATTTCTTCGTAATTGAATTTTATTAATTTGTATTTTATTAATTTGAATTTTATTAATTTGTAATGATTGTATCACAATCATTTCACTTAAGAAGTAAAATTTTTGGCCATAAAATTACTATAGTTTTCTCTCATCATCTTCTTAATGCTCATGGTTCTTTAGTGATCTGCATTTCATGCATAATATTGTAATCTGAGTTTCTTCTTTTTTCTTTGACAGTCTTGCTAGAGCTCTATTAATCATATTGATATTTAAAAGATCTCTTGGTTTTATTGCTGCAGTCATAAGTTATCACAGTCTCAGTGTTTTAAAACAATATTCATATATTATCTTACAGATCTGTAATATAGAAATCCAACATCAGTTATACTGGATTAAAATTGAGATCTCAGCAGGACTATGTTTCCTTCTAGACACTGTAAGAAAAGTCTGTTTTCTGGGCTTTTCTATCTAAAACTCCCCTGCATCCTTTGGCTCCTGGTTCCCTTCTTTCATCATCAAAGTTAACAATAGTAGATTGACTACTTTTTACATCTCACCACTTTGACCTCCTCTTTTGGCTCCTTCTTTCACTTGTGATTACGTGTCCACCCAGATAATTCAGGATAATCCAGGACATCTCAAGGTCCTTAACTCAATCACATCTGCAAAACCCCTTTTGCCATGTAAGGTAACATATTCATAGATTCTGAGTATTACAACGTGGGCATCTTTGGAACAATTACAGTATTCTAAATGTTTTGAATATTACATTAAGAGGCTTTGTTTACCTCCTATGGAGAAGGTTTATATGTTTCTTTTAGCAGGTAATCCACCTGCTTAGGTTTAGTCCACAAGTTCCGTTTAGCATTGTATTATCTGTGCTGCCAATGTCAATTCAATTTTTAGTTTTTGCTCTGCTAATCAGAGATAGCCCATGTTTCTGTTACCTAGTGGTTAGTCTCAGACCTGACAGGTTGCCTATCCGTTATTTTAGTTATGGTGATTAGGCTCAGATCCACTTAAGCATAATTTGGAGTTGAAGCCAGGCCTTCACAATCAATGTTCAGGGTTGTTTTTCCCAGCACTTTCCTCTTTCCTATTTCTGATGGTTCACTGGACAGTTCTCCAGTCATCAGTCTGGGGCTTTGGATCTGCTAAAGATTTCCACAACTGGGGCCAAGCAGCAGAAAGACACAGAGAAATAAAGGCAGTGTAGATTCACCCCACCTTCTTGGGTCATAGATCTACTAGTCATTGCTAAGTTTCAGGTTACATTGACAAAGAGTCCAGTAGAAAAATACAGTGTGCAACAGGGTATAGATGGACTATGAATAGGATATAAAGAATACCAATTGCATGTAAATATACAAATATTAAATTTCTCTATACTACTGAGTTTCAAAATAAAAATGTAGGAAAATACAGATATCCTACAAAAAAGCAAAAGTAGTGAGATACTGGTTTTCATCATTAATTTGGCAAAAAGTTAAAGACTCATTATTCAACTTGGAATAAAAGATATTTGTGTTTGCTATTGGTTGGGTATTAACTTACTGTGGGAATTAGCAAAAACTTTTTCTGAGAACAATTTGGCAGACTCTATCAAAATTAAAAATGGGCTTATCCGGCATTTCTGCTCTTCAGAATCTATGCTATAAAAATATTTTCACATATGGACAAGGATGTATATTCTATGGTAATAATTATAGTGAAATGGAATTAAAATATCCATAGAAAAAGATTTAAATAGTTATGATTCAGCTACATTATAGGTTTTTATACTCATTAAAAGGAAGTAAAGCAGACCTAAAGGACTTGGTTTTGTTAGATACTTAGGCAGTAGGAATTAGCATTTGCTTTATGTTGTTGTGAAATGATTGAAACTTTTGGGATTAGCTAAGAGCTAAATTTTTTATATTTTAATTTTTGAGTAAATTTTTATAAAAATGGAATTATATATCTAAGAGTCCAAGAAATCAGTCTTTTCTTAAAGTCTTAAGGAAATATTTAAAACTATACACACACCACACACACACACACACACACACACACACATACACACACACACACACACACACACACACACATTATTTTGTTGATTGTCCTTATGTTTTACACTTGATTAACAAATTGCCTCTGAATCTAGGCCATTTTATATGGTATTTGAAAATATTGTTCCTCTCCTAGTTTGTGTTTTATTGTCTTCTAAACCAGATGTATTTTATTTCTGTCCTGTATTACATTCCTTGTTTTGTTTCACTCTCTGTGCCCTGGTTTTCCTCCTCCATAAAATGGGAATGACAATAATAATATTTGCCTCTCTGTACTGTTTTGATGATTATATGAAATGATACATTCGAACATAAAAATTGTCTGGCATGTAGTAAATGATTGCTAAAGATTTGCCATAGTTACTTACATGATTATCTTGTCTTAACTCACATATCTACTTGCTATTATGGCAACTATTGATTACATCTGCTTAATGACTATCACATGCAAGGAAATCTACTAAATACTATGAGTGTAAATTTGAGTGTATTTGTGTGTGTGTCTCTGTGTGTGTGTGTGTGTAGTACTGAATCCTTTTAAAAACTGTAGATAATATCTACTCTATTGTTTCATTTTTGTTTGTTTGTTTGTTTGTTTTTGAGTTGGAGTCTCACTCTTTCACCCAGGCTGGAATGCAGTGGTATGCTCACAACTACCACAGCCTTGACCTGCTGGACCCAGGTGATCCTTCTGTCTCAGCCTTCCAAGTAGCTGGAACTATGCATGCCACTATGCCAGATTAAATTTTTTATTTATTGTAGGGATGAGGTCTTGCCAAGTTGTCTAGACTGAGTCTCTGGACTCAGGCATTCCTTTTGCCTTAGCTTCTCAAAATGCTGGGACTATAGACCTGAGCTACTACACCTAGCCTAAGTTCCATTTATTTAGAAGGAAACTGAGATACAGAGAAAACAAATGACCAGCCCATGATCACATTTTTTGCAAATGAAAAAATGGAAAAAGTTTTTCTAGTCTTGTTTTACTTTATCTTCAAAAAAGCTTGACTTGAGACATCGAGAGGAAATTGTGATGGAAGTAATTGGGTTAATTGGAAATCTATACAAATCTGTTTCAGAGAACTTTATTTAAAAAAGAAGTAATAATTAATTTTGAGCAAGGTAACTTCTCTAGTTTTTAAGGAAATAAGGCAGCGTTTTAAATATTACTACAACAAGTGTCTAAACCTAGCTTATTCTTTTTATTGTTATTCCCTCTTTGTGAGGTGATACCAGCAGAAAAAGATTTTTCTTTTAAGTGTAAATATTCTAAGAAACATTTTATTACCTATTGTAAAATGCAATTGCTTGCTATATTTTATGATGTTCCCTGATATCATCCTTATTTATTCATTCACTGTGAAATAAATATCCACCACTTTATTTCTGAAAAAGTTGAAATGTAAAATGCTTGTTGTTTTGCTATGTGGTGGTCCCTTAACATTAATAGAGTAAAGTGAGGTCTAAAACTTTACCATATTATACAAGAAATACAGGACAAAAGAATTGATCTTTATAAAGATTAGATTCACTTTCAACTTATAGGTTGTTTATCCAAGCTATATTTACATTAGTACTCCAAAGTGTTTTTACTTTTTGAAAAACATACCAAAAGTCTTCAGCATGTGCATAAGTATAACTGCAAAATATAAAGTGAGAAAATAAATTTAAATTGTATGCATTTCTAAAAATGGTTTATCCTTTTAAGATGTGTAGCTGACTTTTTAAAATTTTTATTTTACAGTTATCTGGGGTAAGTGAGGCTGTTAGCTGTTTTCATTATTTTTTGAACTTCAGAATGAAACTTGAAAGTGATAAAAACTTTCACTTTCTGGTGGTTAATTTTTTGAAAAGTGTATATATACCTGTGTGTGTGTGTGTGTGTGTGTGTGTGTGTGTGTGTGTGTGAGAGAGAGAGAGAGAGAGAGAGAGAGAGAGAGAGACAAACAATTACCATAAAAAATGAGTGTGAATTTAGACTGAGATCTATCATGGAGAATAAGATAATTTAATTTTATTCCCCAGTAGAAAATCTGATAATCAAGGTCAATAATATCTTCTATTCATAATGAAACCCATTTATGAAGTTAGGCTTTTTTAGTATTTTAGTGTCATTGTCACTTCAGGTTTGTGTACCTTCATGTAAAAGAGGATAAAAGAAATGCATGCATTCTTGCTGCAAAAAATGACTGATTATATCCTTTATTATATGGTATTATTTTAAAATATTTTAAAACATATATTGCCAAACTCTGAGTCATTAGATGATTTTTCTAAAATGATGATGTTCTCTGGAATCTAGATTTTTCTGGATGAGTGCCCTTTGGTAATGCAATAGTTACTACCTTTCGCAGAAGGTTATAATTTATAGAAGCCAAAAAAATCATAGACTTTCCTGGAATTGAAAAGCTTTAAAAAGGCATTCATTTAAAATCTTTTACTTAGCATTATTTATTAAGCTAAAATTAACTATAAAAAAGCACTTTTTACTTTAATTGTTGAAATGTCAAAAATCAAGCAATTGAAAAACAAAATGCCAATTTGTTTCATATAATTTTTACCACACTATAATGTCTGCAGTTAAGGGCCCAGCACAGTGTCTGTGATATTCCATATGTTTGATCCCTCATTCCTCTCCTCTCTTGCTTCTTTATTGGTTGGTATTTACATACACTGCAGATTTCAAATTAACACCAAGATAGACCAAAAACTATACAATGCGGTTTTCACTGAATTTTTCTGTGATTTGTGGATGCAACCATTTAATGTTGATGCATGTACACTCAGTACCTTTAATCTCCTCTAATTTATTTCTTTCATCTCTCATTTTACTTGTCATTTTTTCCTCATCTTATTCTATATTTCCATTTTATTAGGCATCTATTTTCTAGGATTTTTACATTTGCTTTGGGGTATCAGTATTTCCCCATTACTTTCTCCTGACTAAAATTTCTAATTCTAAATTTTTTTTAATGTCTACTAGTACATCTTTCACACAAAGAAAGAATTATGTGGATTTACTTCTAGCTCTCCTCAACTGATTGCCGTGGGCTCTGTGAAATCTGAAGAATATAAAAGCAGATTCAATGAGAGTACATCAAAAGATCATTAAAAAGCTTAGTTGTCTTTCATTCTTAGTTTGTTGAGGACACAGGAGAATGAGGATAATGAAGGACAAGGATATTTTTTTCTATTCACCAATTCAATTTGTTTTTGTGCAAACAATGTGATAAAAACACTTGCTTTTTTCGTGAGTGAATGTTTCATGTCATAATCTATTAGATAGAATTTAGCCTTTGGGTTCATGAAATAAAATATCAGGTTATTTGAATTGCCACTAAATACTTTTATGGTTACTTTAATTGAGAAGATTTTGTATAAGCTTTATTTAGAAAGATTGTGAATAAAAACTTTGAAAGAACTTCAGTAAAAATAAAAACAAACCTAACCCAGATAATACTTCTATCCCTTGGTATTCATGGGGGTTGAATCCAGGACCCATTGCAGATATCACTATCCATGGATGCTAAAGTCCCTTGTATAAAATGGTGTAGTATTTCCATACAACCGATACACATCTTCTTGTATACTTTATCTCTCAACTACTTATAATGCCTCATACAACTTAAATTTTATGTAAATGGTTGTTGTACTTTATTGTTTAGGAAATAATGAAAAGGAAAAAAGTCTGTACGTGTTCAGCACAGAGGAAATCATATACTTTTTTGGTTTTTAAAATATTTTTGTTCCATGGTTGGTTGATTTCATGGATGCAGAATTCCGAGGACACAAAGGGCAACTGCATAGATTTTTCAAACTCTGTACTATTAATATTTTACGTAGTCTTAAATAGTTTCAGTATAAATATTATGAAAAGATGGATAAAGTAAATACTCTTTTTCCTGCCAAGTATTTCCATTTTGGATAGCAGTGAACAAATATAAACCTCTTTCTCTTATATATTGCTTTACAAAAGATCTCTAGAGATCAGAAGTCCTGCCTGACATATAATTTGGTAAATATATGACAATGAACCTACCCTCTACATGCATTGGATTGCTTTCCAATTGAATTGCTGAATGTGATGATTCTCAACTGCATGCGTATTGAAACTTTGCATACAATATTTTTATATTCTGGAAAAATATCAGAATTTTTTTCTATAACATACAATGGATAGATCTGTAAGAGGGTAAACAAAAAAAATTAAATTAAAGATTAGGGTTTCTAAAAGCAATCTGTTCTTTACAAATGTTTGCATTATGTAATTCACACAAATAACTGGAGTTGGAGGAGTTTTTAATTATTTAATCTCAGAATTGCAGAGCAATGTTTAGAACTCTTGTTTAAAAAATACTACTTCTTTGCAAAGCTAGTTTAAAATGAATTGAGAATATAGCTATTAATTTGCATAGCTAAGTTTGAGTAAATGACCTTACTTTTCCTTTTCTCCAGAATAATCTCTGTCTATCCTTTAGATTTTGACTTAAGCATTATTTCTTCAGGGAAGTAACTTCACAGAATTGAACAGGTCAATCTGTCATGACATTTTTATCTTTCCTTTCTAGCAATTGACACATTATAATTTTACTCTATTCTATATTAGACAGTAAGCTCCATGAGAAAAGGAACCATTAACATGTATTAATCACTGTATTTTGAGTGCCTGCCTTGGTGCCAGTGAACTACATAGTAGCATTCATTTATAGTTATTAAGGAATGAAGAAAATACAATAAAATTTTGTTACAAAAATTCCATTGTTAACATTTATACAGAAGAATCTACTTATAGTAACAATCATATTTGGAGGAAACACATATTAACAAATATTTATATAGCACTAATTATTATCTAGATCTTACTCTAGACCTTTTACTTATATCTAGTCAATATATAAATGAGAACATAATACAGAGGAAAGTTCAGTAACTCACTTATGTCATGGAGCTAGTTAGATAAGGGTGACCCACTATTTAAACCTAGATAAGCTGGCACCACACTATATACTATTAACCACTACACTACTCTTGTATCAAAATATTTGGGAAAGGTAGAACATAGTTATGAAGATTACCTAAAAATTGGTCTTTTTAATCACCAAAAGAGTTAGAAGCCAGAGGAAAAAGTTGATAGATATTATTTAGTCAGCATTTAAAACTTGATATAAGCAAGATAATATAAACATTAAGAAATAGGCAAGCTACAGACTTGAAGAAAATACTTACAATAGGCTCAGTGATTGAAGTGTTTAGACTTTATATACAAAATATGTACAAAAATCAACGTAAAACACTAGAAAAAAAGTCAGATATGAATAGATAACCAATAAATTAAGAAATGCCCTTGCATATAAATAAACAAATATACTCAACTTTACCACTAAAAAAATATTAAATTATAAAGATATCTTTTTTTGTGGAAGTCACATTGAGTGCAGATTGAGTCATATTAATTTCACCTTCAAATATCTAATTACTACATGATATATGGCCAATAATGTTTATTGAAATAGTGTTTTAATAGCCCAAACTGGCAAGAATATAAATGCTATCAGTATGAGAAATTGATAACAAAGTATGGTTCTGAGAGATTAAGAAGCTTGCCTGAGGTTATATAGATTGTAATATTCAATTATCCTTTCATATGACTTTATATGAATAAAATAAAGAGGCTTTGAAAATCAGTAAGAAGAATATTAATTCTTCTTTCAGTTCTAATATAGATTTTCTTTGACATATTGACCTAGCTTCTATTTCTATAAATCTGTGATTTGAATTTTTTATTAATATTTTATAAACAAGTCTTATTTATGTTCTAATAGTTCTTCATAACTCAGTGTAACATATTAACCTGATGAACTCCTTTATTATTGAGATGAAAATTAATCTTCTATTTGGTAATTTTTATTTTTTCCTCCAGTGACCTAATTTAAACCATTTATATACTTTATATCTATGATAGCCCATAATGCTGTATCTACTGAGTAATGTACATGGCTATATAAAAAGTTATTTTACCATTTCTTATTTGCTTTGTTTTTATTTTATTAATTATTCTATTTATTGTAAGAAATTCCTGAGATTCTAAATCATAGAATCTGAAAACCAAAGTCTACAGAAATATGCATACCCTAGTCACTATATCACATTCATAAAAATAACTACACTCTACAAATTTCGTGATTAAAATTGAAATTATTTACTTTGTATATAGTAGCTTATCAGCTTTTTCTGTTCTTCGTGCAATCACTGTTTTAATGATGGAAATACTATTCTCATTTAATAAAAAAGATCTTAGGAACACTCATCTGTAATCTCACTATGCAAGTAAAAACAGTACTGTTCAACACAATTTATTGTATTTTCTGTATGAAGTATTTTTCTACAAGTATTTTTTCTTTTAAAGTTATATTTAGATTACAGCCATTATATTAAAAATGTGTGCCACTCTTTTATTGATATAATATTTGTATACTAGAAGTATTTTTTTCACATTGTATTTTAGTTATTTTCTTCTGATTGAATAGTTTAGCTTTGGATACAATTTGGTTTTACAAAAATTACTTTAAAGTTTTTGTGCTATACCATTAACTGGATAAATTATATTTTCCTCAAATGTTTACTGTTCAAAATTGAATTTATTCCAATTATTATACATGGTGCTTCAAAAAAAGTGTTTCTTAATATTTAGGATTATTTCATGGACTCCAATAAATAAGTATGCTAGATCAAAAGATCAACTCTTCCAGACTTTGATACATTCCAATAACTTGAAATTGGACTAGTTTTTTCACACTCTTGCCCTAACTGGACATTACCAGTTTGAACACTATTTTTATACATTTCACAGATTAAAGCAATGATCTTTAATTGTTACATAAATTAAGATTTTTAAGTGACTAGTGACATTGACTATTTTCCCACATATTTAAAATTTGTTTTTTTGCTCTTGAGATTTCCTTTCTTTATACTTTGGTTATTTATCTACAAGCTCTTTTATAAAAAATAATGTGTTTATATTTATTTTTATTTGCTACAAATATTTTCTCTAATTAGCTGTTAGGTTTTGATCACACTTTTCTTTCTTTTTTTTTTTTTTTTTTTTGAGTTGGAGTCTCACCCTGTCACTCAGACTGGAGTGCAGTGACCGCTCCCGGCCACCGCAGCCTCGACCTGCTGTGCTCTGACGATCCTTCCGCCTCAACCTTCCGAGTAGCTGGAACTACAGGCGCACGCTACCATGCCCAGCTAATTTTTTGATTTATTGTGGAGATGAGGTCTCGCCAAGTTGCCCAGGTGGGTCTCGAACCCGCGGGCTCAGGCAATTCACTCACCTCAGCCTCCCAAAGCGTGGGATTACAGGCTGAGCCACCGAGCCCAGCTCACACATTTCTAACATGCAAGAATTTTAGTGTTTTTAGTGTGTAAATTATTCTTACTTTTTAAACTTAGATATTTACATAGTTGATATTATAGCAACTATTTAGTTATTTAAAATATTTTCTGACTTTTTAAAATATCCAACTCAGTTTTGTTGGTATTTTTTATGGTGTCATGTAAGTGTGAAGGTAAACAAAGTATTTTTCCTTGTAATTACTAATTTTCTGCCAGGTGCAATGGCTTATGCCTATAATCCCATCACTTTGGGAGGTAGAGGTGGGAGGACTGCCTGAGTCCAGGGGTTTAAGACCAGCCTGAGCAACCTGGCGAGACCTTGTCTCTACAATAAATAAAATAATTAGATGGGCATGGTGGCACGTGCCTGTAGTTCCAGCTACTTAGATGGTTGAGGCAGAGGAATCACCTGATCCCAGCAGGTCGAGGTTGTGGTGGCTATGAGTGTGCCACTGCACTCTAACCTGGGCAACAGAGTGAGATTCTGACTAAAAAAGACCCAAACTAATTTTCCTAAAACCATTCTTTGGGGGAAAAAATGTTCTATTTTATTAGTTTTAACTGATTTATGTTTATTAAAATTTTTTCTATAGCAAGATTACTTGCCTGGCTAAGTATTTATTTACTCTATTTTTATTTTGCTATTGATAAATAGCAATTAATTCTGAAAATATTTTAGTTTTCTTATCCCTCAAAATAGCACACATTTCCCCCAGATCTTCCTTAGCTATTACCATTTTAGCCTGTTATTTTTTTTCCAGATAAGAAAATGGAGCTTGATAAATTTACTATGGGTTTGAGTATTGGACAGACTGTCTAAATCCAGTTTTGTTATTGGCCTATTGTTAGCCTATTGAGTTAAATCTTTTGTGTTGTGGTTGGCCTATTGACTTGAGGGCAGGATCCATCTTTAATACTTTTGTTGCTCAATCTATGTCATTACATACAAGAAAAGAAGCTGAAAAATAAGTAGATATCACAATAAGGCATGGTATGGTCACTTATTTTCAGATTAATTGTTAGGAATATCTAATGTTATATGAAGGTCTAGAAAGATTACTTTTTGCTAAAAAGTGATATCTAATTTTATAATTTATAACATGCTCTTCTGATATGTTATCTAATGCAATTCAAAACAGCATGTTAGAACAGGACCATAATCTCCACATTTTCTATGAGAGAATTGGAACTCAGGTTAAAGGACTTATTATTATCATTAGTTTTAGGTTATTTCCCCTAGTTATTCAGACATTAAATATATATCTATTAGTTTAAAATAAACAGTGTTTTGGTTTCTGTAATAAAGATGCCTATGAAGTTACCAAGCAAAATATAATATTGAGCAAGAAAATCACAGAACCCATGAAAAACATGTATCTGTAGTCAAAGAACTTAATGTTTGAGCATGACACACTCCTGACATTAAAAATGCATATAATGCTTTTAGTATTTCACACAAATTCTTCTTATCCAACATGAACTATGGCCAGAGTGAAATTGTTAGAAAATGCCATTTGATGAAATACATTACTTATTATACTTTCCAAATTATATAGCTGAGAATTTATGGTAGCTCTTAGAAAAAAAAAAGTATAGACAAGGGTGCTTATGTGATTTCTACAATTGGTCCCATGTTATTTCCTAATTCCACAGGTGTGATCCTAGAGATAATGTTTTATCTCAAGGGGAGAAAAGTCTTCCTTTAAAAGATAACAATTAACATTTAAATAAAATTCAATTATTCATGTCATTCACTATTTACCTAAGGATACATTAAAAGAGAAATTAAATCAGCCAAAGAGGATTTAAAGGATTTTTCTTATATGAGACTCCTTTGGAAAGCTTAAGACTCCCCTTTCTTATGCTTGCAGCATTACTATGGATTAATTTATGTTAAGATTTATAGCATTGAGGCCTTATGAAGCTAGAATTACTTAAGGTTATACTTCAATTGACACAACTTTTTGTCATTAAATTCTAGTGTATGGCCAGACATATTTTAAATGAGCCAAAGTGGACTTAGAAAATAAGAAAAAATTCAGAGCATTCAGAATTACAAAAGTATATTGTTCCATTATTAAGACATCTGCTGAAATGGTTTACTGTTGCTCTGTTTCTGTTTACAATGGTAAAAAATGCAGTAATTGCCTTCATGTTTCCAAATTGCCAGTAGAAAAGTGGGTATATTTCCTCTAGTTAGATAAACACATTATATGTATTGCAAAAAAAGCCTATTTATTCAAGCAACAAATCTTTACTGAGTGTCTACTGTATAAAAGTTCAAAGTGGCAACATAAAGATTAATGAGATAGTTTCAGCCCTATGGAAATTTGGAGATAGGCAAGTACAAAATGCAAATACAATTAAAGGAATATAAGCCAAGTTGGTACTGTAAATTTGTATTGAAAACGCAACAAATGTGAAGACTGGATAAAGGAAGGTGGTATATATACACCATGGAATACTATACAGCCAAGATAATAGAGTGAAATCATGTCCTTTGCAGCATCATGGATGGAGTTGGAGATCATCATCCTAAATGAACTAACTCAGAAACAGAAAACCAAAGACCACATGGTCTCACTTATATGTGAGAACTAAATGGATGCAAAGATGGAAATAATAGACACTGGGGACACCAATAAGGAAGAAAGACAGCCAGGGTAGTCAGGGTTCAGAAAATGCCTATTGGGTAAAATGTTCTCTCTCTAGGGTATGAACCACCTGAGACCCAATCCCCACCGCTGGACAATATGTCCTTGTAACAAACATGCACTATACCCAGTGAATGTAAAATAAAAATTTTTTCTAAAAGAAGAAAATTATATCTGTGCACAAAAAATACAATAAAAGATTAAAATAAAATGATATGCAGCAAGGATAAAAACAAAGATAATTACCTTTGTACATCAGAAACTAAAAAGAAACACATGAGCAGAGAGGAAACTAACACCAAGAACAGGATGAGTTTCAGAATGAGATTTTACTTCTTTTTACCCCTAGAATTCAGTTTTCTTAGTTATGGAGGGAAATTGAAGCAAAGCACACAGTATGCAACTGAAGGGTATAGCTACAGTTTTTTTAATCCCATAATCCTGGATAGAAAAACAAACATTATTAATAAAAGTCTAGATTAACAAATGAACCTTTGAGAGAACAACACTAAAAAAGTTTTAACATTTTTAAAAAAAATCAATAGACACATTGAATTTAATGAATTTATAAATAAATTAAAAATTAATTTAAATGTAATGAAACAATATCACAGAGTGTTAGTGACTTGAGTGACAGACATGAGAGATTCATGAAGAATGCAGCACAAATAGGTAAAACAGATTTAAAATGTGAAGGGAAAATAAATGGTATGGAGAAGAGATTGTGCAAGTCTAACGCATATCTCACAGGAGTCCCACAGAGAATAAGTATTTTTAAAAAGGCAGAAGACATATGGCTGAAAATTTTATGTAACTGAAGAGTGAGAAGTCCAACTAAGGGCCAAACAGAATAAATAAACACAATTCTTATCTGGTCACATCATGAAAAAGCCAAAAGAATTTAATGGTAAGACATCATTTTAAGTGCTCCCAGAAAAGAAAATAGGTTGTTTACATAGAAAAAACAAAATGACATTAGACTTCTTAACAGTAAAGCAATTAAAAGGACTGATGGCTTATAAGTTTTATATTAAATTAACTGTCAACCTAGAATTTTATCTGTTGCTAAATGATCCTTTAATGTGAAGGAAAATTAGAGACATTTTCAAATAGTCAAACACTAAGAGAAATTTACAATCCACAGATGTTTACTAAGTATGCTTTGCAGCAAGATAAGTAAATGGACACAAAGCATAGTAACCAAAACATTTTTTAAATGTTTTGGCAAATATATTTAATTACTGGCTCTAAATAAAATTATACTTTTTGGGAGTTCTGATAAGTTGGCATAGGTGGGACTGTGAGATTCTCCAAAAGTGAGTTCCCAAAAAGACACTTACTTTCCTTCCCTCATCCCTCTGCCCACCACCAGCCACACCAGTCCAAGGTCTGGAGACTCTCGATCCCACATTAGGCTGGCTATTGTGGCCCCTTGGCTGCTGCTGCTCCACCGGGCCTGGGCCCCAGCTGAGTGGAGATCACAGGTCCTTCCCTGACTACAATGTCTTAGCTGGCCCCAAGTCACCAGCCACTGCCTGTGGAGGCCCTTGGATACCGCCTTGTGGAGATCTGGGTTCCCTTGCTGTTACAATGATCCACCCAGCACTCAGCTGCTGCCAGCTTCCTTCCTGACTGGGTGCCTAGCCCAGTGGCCTGGTGCTCACTCCTCAGAGTTTCAGCTCCTGCCCAGCCCTATTTTAAGCTGCCATCCCCCAGGTAGGCTCTAGGCACCTGCCCCTCAGAGATACCAGCTCCACTCCTGGTTGAAGTGCCTTGTGCAGGACCCAAAGCCACTGTCACCACTCACCACCCCTGCCAGAACTCCAGTCCCTGCTCTGGCTGAGGCACCCAGCCTGGGACCCCATGGTTGTAGAAGGGAACAGTATATCTTAAGGAGGTTCTGATCAGCTACTCTCAGCTATCAGCTCCAGAAGAGGGAATTCCCAGTTCCATCCTCCACCCAAGGCTGCTGGTGGCACAACAGATCCAGCGCCCAGCTGTGTTGCTGATCCCCAGTGCCTGACATGGGAGACACACCACTATAGCCTGTCATAGTGGATCACCCATGGACCCGGAGGAGTGCGGAGAAAGGACAGGTGGAGAGAAAGGATTCGTGAAAGAGGAGCTGCCCACTTCAGCCATTTTCCAGGCAGAGATTCGCATTCCCCACCCATCTACGAGAAGCCTCCACCTTGGTTTCTAAGGTAACATCTCTAAACAGGGGACAAAAGGCCCTCCCCTACACTAAATCAGATACAGGCAACTGAGCCCTGTGGCAGACCTCTCAGCCAGCAAGCCAAGGGAACCAACCCAAGCTTGGAGTACATCTTTCTGCCTGCAAGGGAAGCAAAGGGGAGAGGCTAGAGATCAAAGCTGAAGAGACTTTAGACACTCAGGAAAGATTCCAGAGCTAATCTGGTTTCTTATTTTGATTTTTGATTCTATTGTTTTGACCGTTTGTTTTGCTCACTTTTGTTTGCTTTTTGATTTAGACTACCTGTCTGTGTTGGGAAAAAATGCATCAAAAGGCATGCTTTTATTGGACTGTCTGTGTGATTATCGGTATGCTTTAGGGAATTTTGTTTCTATGTCTGTTTTTTCCACTCTTTTCTGGCCTTGTGTCTCTTTTTAATTCATTAGTTGGTATGTATGTCTGGTTTCCCTCTCACTCTTCTCTCTCTCTAACTTTCTCTTGACCCCTCTTCTTCCATTATTTTCCTTTTTTGTACCTCCTTTTGTTCCAAGGAGCAAATTTAAACCCCACTGCATGAACAGATTGTAAGGCAGTGGGAAATGGGTTCCAGTGTGCCCATACACCTGTTGGTGGATACTGGGATCTGCAGATAGATTCTGAATCACAGCTTCCCCCTCAATTAAACCTCAAAACTGCAAAAAGTACAGCCCCCAAACCACGATCCAGCCTCAAAAATGAACAAAGTCAGAGAACCCTCATAAGGAAGAACAGGAGATTGAAAAAAAGAGGTAAAAGCAACCCCACCTTCCCTGAAAAACAGAATTAAAGAAGGGGAGGGAAAGGAGTAGAGAGAAAAATCTGCACAAATGAAGAAAAACCAAAAGGAGAATATGGGTCTCTCCCAGACCCCTGGGAGGTCAGACACTGAGAAAACTGACTTCAGAATGCAAACAATGAAGAGCCCCCAGAATGACTGGTCTCAAGCTACAAACCTAGATATCAAGACATTAATGAAGAGATTAAAAAGAATTGAGGAGAGACAAGAAGAAATTAGGAAGGAGTTGATAACTGAGATAACAGTAGAAAAGAATACTGTGAATGAAATAAATAACAAACTGATAAGCATGGAAAGCAGAATTAGCCAGGCAGAAGAAAGAATCTCAGAGTTTGAGGACAAAAATATAGAACTAACTCAAACTGTCAAAAACATAGAAAAGAAGCTTAAAAAGATAGAACAAAACCTTCAAGAGATGAGCGATTACTTCAAGAGACCAAACCTAAGAGTAATTGGCCTTCCTAAGGCAAAGAGAGACAGAAACCACACTGGAACAAACTTTCCATGAGATTATGCAAGAAAACTTCCCTTATCTAATCAGTGATGCAAAAATTCAACGCAAGAGATTCAGAGAACCCCTGCAAGACAACAGATGAGAAGACCAACTCCCAGACACGTAATAATTCACCTAAACAAAGTAAGTATAAAAGAAAAAATCCAAAGGCAGCAAGAGAAAAAGGCCAGATCACCTACCATGGAAGACCAATTAGAATAGCAGCAGATTTATCTACAGACACTCTGCAGGCTAGGGAGCTTGGAGCCCTACTTCAAAGTCCTGAAAGATAAACAATTTCAACCAAGAATAACCTACCCAGTCAAGTTAAGCTTCATCAGAGAGGGAGAATTAAAATCTTTCCCAGATATCCAATCCCTAAGAACTTATGCTGTCACCAGACCACCTCTACATGAAACACTTAAGAAAGTACCAAACACAGAAGAAAAGGAAAAAAGAACAACGTTCTTCACAAGAGTACAGGAAGAAGAATAAAATACACATGAACCAACCCCCAAACCAAAAGAAAGACCAAAAAAAAAAAAAAAAAAAAAAAAACAAGTGGAAGAACAACAACTCTATAAGAACTCTGTGATTGGGATAAACTCTCACGTTTCAAAAATTAGCCTGAATGTGAATGGACTAAATGGACCACTGAAAAGACATAGAATGGCAAAATGAATAAAATATCACCAGGCAACAATATACTGCCTTCAAGAGACCCATCTTACTAAAAAGGACATGTACAGACTCAAAGTAAGAGGATGGGAAACAAATTTTCAGGTGAATGGAACACAAAAGAAAGGAGGAGTCGCGATCCTAATTTCAGACAAAATACCATTTAAGCTATCAAAAATTAAAAAAGATACAGAGGGCCACTGCATAATGATAAAAAGTTCACTCCATCAACAAGAAATATGTATTCTAAACATATATGCACCCAACATAGGAGCGCCAACTATCATAAAGCAGCTTCTAGGAAAACTAAAGAAAGATATTGACTGTAGCACCATCATAACTGGGCACTTTAATACCCCACTCACAGCCCTAGACAGATCATCAGGACAAAAAATCAACAATGAGATCCGGAACCTCAATGTGACTCTTGACCAAATGGACTTTATTGATACCTACATAACACTCCACTCAACGACCACAGAATATACATTCTACTCATCACGGCATGGAACATATTCTAAGATCAACCACATACTTGGCCATAAATCAAGTATACACAAATTTCAAAAAATTGAAATTTTTTCATGCACTTTCTCAGACCACTGTGGAATAAAAATAAATATCAACACCAACAAGTTTCCCCCAAACCCACAAAGACATGGACACTAAATCGCATGGTGCTTAACAACTCCTGGGTCAATGATGAGATCAAAACAGAGATTAAAAGATACCTGGAAACAAATGAAAATGAAGAAACATCTTAACAAAATCTCTGGGACTCCATGGAAGCTGTCGTAAGAGAGGAATTCATATCTCTACAAACGCACATGAAGAAAATGGAAGGATCACAAATTAACAGCCTAATAAGTCACCTAAGGAAGCTGGAAAAGCAAGACCACCAAAACCCTAACTTCAGCAGAAGAATCCAGATCACCAAAACAAAAGCCCAAATCCGGGACATAGAAGACAAAAAGATAATACAAAAAATTAATGAAATAAAAAGCTCTTTCTTTCAAAAGATAGACAAGATCAATGATCCCCTAGCTAGACTGACCAAGAAAAAGAGAGAAAAAACCCAAATAAGCACAATCAGAAACACAAAAGATGAAGTCACATCTGACCCTGAAGAAATGCAAAAGATCATTAGAGACTACTATGTACACTTGTATGGAAACAAACTTGAAAACCTTAGGGAAATGGAAGACTTTCTGACATCACACAACCTGCCTAGGTTGAAACAAGAAGAAATCGAGACCCTAAATAGACCAATAACAATCAAGGAAATTGACTATGTTATAAGAAAACTTCCTACAAAAAAACCCCCTGGACCAGATGCCTTTCCAGCAGAATTCTATAAGACGTTTAAGGAGGAGCTGATACCAATCCTACTGAAAGCATTCCAGGTGCTTGAGAAAGATGGAACCCTCCCCAAATCATTTCATGAAGCTAAAATCACATTGATACCCAAGCCAGGTAAAGACCCAACAAAGAAAGAGGACTACAGGCCAATATCTTTGATTAACATAGATGCCAAAATTTTCAACAAGATCCTAGCAAACCGGATTCAACAACACATCTCAAAAATCATCCATCATGACCAAGTAGGCTTCATGCCTGGGACATAAGCCTGGTTCAACATTCACAAGACAATAAATGCAATTAAATAGATCAACAGACGTCACAACAAAAACCACATGATTATATCATTAGATGCAGAAAAAGCTTTTGATAAAATCCAGCACCCCTTCTTGATAAAAACCCTCGAACATCTAGGCATACAGGGAACATACCTCAAAGTAGTAAAAGCCATCTACGAGAAACCCACAGCCAGCATACTCCTAAACGGACAAAAATTGGAACCATTTCCCCTGAAAACTGGAACAAGACAAGGATGCCCACTCTCTCCCCTCCTGTTCAATGTAGTATTGGAAGTCCTGGCTAGAGCAATCAGAAGAGAGAGGGCAATCAGGGGTATCCAAATAGGAAAAGAGGAAGTCAAGTTATCTCTCTTTACAAATGACATGATTGTGTACCTTGAAAACCCAAGAGAATCTGTCAAAAGCCTCCTTGCACTGATAAAGGACTTTGGCAAAGTCTCAGGATACAAAATAAATGTACAAAAGACAATCGCATTTCTTTACAGCAATAATAAACAAACAGAAACCCAAATAAAAAGCACAATCCCATTCACAATAGCCACACAAAAAAATGAAATGCCTCAGCATCTTCCTATCCAGAGATGTGAAAGACCTTTACAATGAAAACTACAAAACACTGCTCAAAGAAATAAAAGATGACACAAACAAGTGGAAAAATATCCCATGCTCATGGATTGGAAGAATCAACATTGTGAAGATGTCCATCTTACCTAAGGCAATCTACAGATTTAATGCAATACCCATCAAATTACTACCAACCTTCTCAGAGCTAGATAAAACAATACAGGAATTCATATGGAAATGTAAACAACCAAGAATAGCCAGAACAGTCCTCAGCAAAAAAAAAAAAAAAAAAAAAAAAAGCAGGAGATATCACATTAGCAGACTTCAAACTTTACTATAAAGCTACAACAATCAAAACAGCTTGGTATTGGTACAGAAACAGGCATATAGACTAATGGAATAGAATTGAGATTCCAGAAGCAAAACCTCAATTTCTCAACCAACTCATCTTTGACAAAGCCTCTACCACCTACTACTGGGGAGAGAAGAACCTATTCAATAAATGGTGCTGGGAAAACTGACCACATGCAGAAGATTGAAACAGGACCCCTATCTATCCCCATGCACAAAAATTAACTCAAAATGGATTAGAGACCTAAATGTAAAACCTCAAACCATAAGAACCTTAGAAAATGCAGGACACACCCTTATGGAAATTGGAACTGGCATCCAATTCCTGAACAAAACTTGAAATGCACGGGCCATAAGAGACAAGATAGACAATGGGACCTCATTAAACTGACAAGCTTCTGCAAAGCCAAAGAAACCATCAAGAGAGCAGGGAGACAGCCCACAGGCTGGGAAAAAGTATTTGCCAACTCAATGTCTGACAAAGGCCTAACATCTTGGATCTACAAGGAACTCAAACGTGCTGAAAAGAAAAAAACAAACAACCCCATTACAAAGTGGGCAAAAGATATGTACAGACACTTCTCAAAAGAAGACATACAAGCGGCCAACAGACACATGAAGAAATGTTTAACCTCATTAATCATCAGGGAGATGCAAATAAAAACCACACTGAGATACCACTAACCCCAGTCAGAATGGCAATTATCAATAACTCAAAAAATAACAGTTGCTGGAGAGGGTGTGGTGAAAAGGGAACACTTCTACACTGTTGGTGGGAGTGTAAACTAGTGCAACCTCTGTGGAAAGCAGTGTGGTGATTACTAAAAGCTCTAAATATCGACCTCCCATATGACCCCGCAATCCCCCTCCTGGGAATATACCCTAAAGAACTCAAATCACTCTATAAAAAAGATACCTGCACACGTATGTTTATTGCAGCATTGCTCACAATAGCAAGAACCTGAAACCAACCATGCTGTCCATCAAAAGAGGACTGGATTAAAAAAATGTGGTACATATACACGATGGAATACTACCCTGCCATAAAAAAGAACAAAATCATGTATTTCGCAGCAATCTGGATGGAACTAGAGTTTATAATACTGAGTGATCTCTCACAGAAACAAAGATCTGAGTATTATATGTTCTCACTCATTATTGGACCTTGAACATCTATCGTAATACTATAAGAAAAGGATTGAAAGTGTCAGGAAACTATGGGGGAGGGCAGGGAGGGGAAGGGAGGTGGATTAACGGTAGTCAATATCTATCTGGTGACGGGGGACACCCCTTATCAACAACGGTGTCTGAACGATGCATATTTGTATACCTAACCCTTAACTGTACTCCACAATTTTAAAATAAAAATATGTTTAATCAAAAAAACAATGAAAATTATACTTTTTTTTCAAAAACAGATTAAAGTGAAAAACACCTTAGCAGTGTAAGTAAAACTGAATATATGTGTACTCTATGACCTAGTGATTCTATTCCTAGGTATATACACAAAATAAATACATGTATATGGTCACCAAAAATACACATACTTGTCAAAAGTTGGAAATAGAGCTAATTTGAAAATGATCATAATGGAGCAAGTCTCCAGCATGTTTGGATCTTCTGTGACCCTGTACGTTTCTACAGTGCTTATCAGAACAGTTTTAAAACAGTTTGAGACTTTGTCCTGCTCCATCCAGGGCAAAGTTATAGACATTTTATACAACTATTAAAAAAAAAGATCATAATAGCTCTAAGCAGTCAATATTTATCAATAGTTGAGTTAATAAGTAAACTGCCATGCGTTTATATAATGGAGTACTACAAAACAATGAATATGAACAAAACACCATTCACATAATATAGATTATTCTCACAAACATAATGTTGAATAAAAAAGTCAAAAAATGTACATTATGAATGATTAAATAATATAACGTACAAAATGCCAATAAAGGAAAATCTATGCTGGTAAAAGTCAGAATGTGGTCACCCTTAGGGAAGAATCACTGAGTCCAGAGGGAAACACAAGGGGTTTTGGGGGGGAGATGGCAATGTTCCATGTTCTTAATCTGGGTGCTGCTTACAAGTGTGTCTTTGGTTTGTGAAGATACATAAAGCAGTACAGCTATGAGATACATTTTATTTATGCACATTATATACCTTATACTTCACTAAAGTATATATATGTGTATATATACATATATATACACACACTATATCTGTAGATAGATAAAACTGAAATTCTTAAAAATGTGATTAAAAAGGAGAAGTTTCAGTGAGTACTTTATATTTGCTAAGGTTCTTGTCTTGGTAGATAGGTGGAAGTTACTAAAATGCAATATCTGACAGTAATTATGTATGTTTGAGTATGTGTACAGTTTGCTCTGTGCATTAAAAATGTAAGGGTAAACATTAAAAGACTAGAAATCCTTTTTAGAGCTTCTCAATTAATACCAAAAAAAAAAAAAAGAAAGGAAGAATATGCAAAAAATGACTCAAGGAAAGAAGAAAAATAAAGAAATGAAATAACAAGTAAAATCACACCAAGCAGAAAAGCAAAATAAGACCATTGAAATCAGTCCAAATATTTTCAATAATAACTGAAAATTGATTAATATTTTCTAATAAAATACCAAAATTATTATATTTGATGTAAAAAATAACTAACCACTACTCATAAGGATAATACCTTCAAAAAGAAGACAGAAAAATTAAATATTGATATGTCATGGAAATACTAAAACTTGTGTCAAAATATTGATTTTAGATGAAAAATTAAGGAAAAAATATTTATAGGAATTTTTTAAAAGAACAACACATTATTATAAAAAGAAAAATCCACACAGAATATAACATTCAATAATTTGTAGTCAACTTTCAGAATTAAACAAAATAAACCAAGTCATAGGGAGAAATAGGTTAGTTCAAACACATGATGGGATATTTTAATACATTTCTATCAGAAATTGAAAGCTCCAATAGAAAAAATCTTTTAAAAGAACAAATGAGATTTGAACAAGCCATCTCAAATGCTTAATACTCCCTGTAGCAAAGAATAAACCTTTTCAAATACACATGAAGTGTTATGAAAGTTGATATAAATATAACTATGCTGTTGACATGTATGATATATAATACATTGTATGTTAGATATAGACGTATTGTGTAGCAAAGAAAATCTCATCTAGTTTCAAAACATCAGTTTATTTTAAACTATGGATCTCAGTACAGTATGATTAAATTAGATATCAGCAATAAAATGCAGAATATATGTTTGAAAATGAAGTAATTAAGCCGGGCTCGGTGACTCAGCCTGTAATCCCGTGCCTTTGGGAGGCTGAGGTGAGTGAATTGCCTGAGCCCGCGGGTTCGAAACCCGCCTGGGCAGCGAGACCTCATCACTATAATAAATCAAAAAATCAGCCGGGCGTGGTAGCGCGCGCCTGTAATTCCGGCTACTCAGAAGGCTGAGGCGGAAGGATCACCGGAGCCCAGCAGGTTGAGGCTGCGGTGGCCGGGAGCGGCCATTGCACTCCAGTCTGGGCGACTGAGTGAGACTCCAACTCAAAAAAAAAAAAAAAAAAGAAAAAGAAAATGAAGTAATTTATTCCTTAATATCTAACACATTAAAGAGGAACTTATAATGGAAAAGAAGAAATATAGAAACAATGAGAATTCATTTTATAACCTGTAGAATGCATGTAAATCTATAATAGCTGTAGAAGTTATGATGTTAAGCTTATAATTTAAAATTAAAGAAAAAGGGAAAAAGTTATTTAAACATTTATTTCTGGAACTGTAAAAAACAATGAAGTTAAACTGGAAAAAGTAGAAGAATTAAAACATTTAAAAGTAGAGAAGAACTTAATAGAAAATAAAAGTATTTAGAGTATTTAAAGCTGGTTCTTCGAAAATTTAGCTCTTGCAGGACTGAATAAAATGTTTTATTAAAAATACAGGGAATACTTAACTGCAAAGGAAAATCATACTGCAAATAAAGTATAAATATATTTTGAGAATGGAATGAAAACTTTAAGGAATTCAGCTTCAATACATTGGAAAATTTAGACGAAATGGGCATTTCTCATGCAATAAAGTGTAACTCCTAAAACATGCTGGATCAAAATAGAAAATGTGAGTAAGTTGGCAAATGTTCAAGACATTGACTGGTAGTAGCCAAATACTAACTCTTCCCTCTCTGCCCCTGGCAAAAGACACTAGACCTGGATGTTTTCCCCAAGCAAATTCTACTAGACATTCAAGGAACAGATTACTCCAAACTTTTATAAATTGTTCAAAGTCTAAATATAGATGTAAATCGACATGATTAATTTTTTAGCATAATTTTAGCATCCATAGCATTTAGGAAGAGAAAAATAAAATTAGAATACAATTTCACATATAAACATATATGTAGTATAAAATCCCCAAAAGGTTAAAGCAAATCTAATCTGGCAGCTTATTTTAAAGTTTAAACTTTTAAAAACATCTTAACAAAGTAGGAGAGTTGGACGGGTAGATACAAAACTACAACCAGGTGTAGTGGTGATTGATGAATTATGAAGGGATAATAGCTCCTTTAAGCTACTCTTGGCTTAGCAAACTTTTTTTGTTAAAGGAATTCATCTTTTTGAAATTACAACAGCAAGTCGGTGACCAGATTAAGTGACTTGGAGAAAACCAAAGAAATGTGCAGTGATAAAAAACAACCATAGCATTATCTGAAACCAATTCATTCTACACATGCATATCAGAAGAGAAAGTTGACACAATTCACTGTAAAAGGGCCTGTCAACATTAGAAAAACAGCTTCTTTTGAAAGGAATTTTATTTTTTTAAAAAAGCAAAAAGAACAGCAATGATATACTTGAAATAGGCCACAATAATAAAGACAATATTCATATTCTTTCTTTAGAGACTGATTAGGCTTTAATTTGAGAATTACATAAACTCCTATATAAAAAGATATAGAGAAACTGGAGAGATCATTGAGGAATAAAATATAGAAAATGTATTCATTGAGGCATCCTTAAGAAACTAGGCCTATTTAATTTAGTGAGAGTTAATGGTGGAATATTAATAAATATTTTAAAGTGTTCTTGCCAGTTTCATTTTGAGCAATTTGTGATCAACATTAAAAATATAACTGCTGCAAAAGTCATCTGCTGTAACCAAAGCAGAATAAACTATTTACATAAGAACTTTGACGACTATAAAATAAAGAATATATCTGTGTAATATTTACCTATAAAGATAAGTTGAGACGTGTCAATATTAAATGGTTAGTTTATAGACTGCATGAAGTCAGGACTCCAGAAGCTGAAGGCATTTTATTTGAAAAAATATAGTTTGGGCAACCCCCTTGGGTACCCTCTGACTGTGGGAACTTTTCTGTATTCTCAATAAATCCTGCTTTCTCACAAAAAAAAAAAAAAAAAAGAAAGAAAGAAAGAAAAAGAAAAAAATATAGTTCATGCCCCCACTTACTTGGAACCAGCAGGATTCATTTCAACTTTTGCAATTCTGAATTCATGTTCTCTTGCATACATATCACAATTATTTTGAAGGCATTATAAATTTTATTTATTTATTTATTTTTTGAGTTGGAGTCTCACTCTTGTTGCCCAGGCTGGAGTGCGGTGGCACACTCCCGGCCACCACAGCCTCAGCCTGCTGAGCTCAGGTGATCCCTCCATCTCAGCCGTCCAAGTAACTGGAACTTCAGATGCGTGCTACCACGCCTGGCCTATTTTTGATTTATTGTAGAGACAAGGTCTCATCACGTTGTCCAGGTTGCTCTCGAACCTGCAATCCTCTTGCCTCGGCCTCCCAAAGTGCTGGGATTATAGGCTTGAGCCACTGCTCCCGGCCTAAAGCATTATAATTTTTAAAACCCATTTTTATAAATACATACTATTTTACACATTTATGGGGTACATATGATATTTAGGTACATGTGTAGTGTGTGTTGATCAAGTTAAGCTATTTGAGGTCTCTATCATATTTAGTATTTATCATTTCTATGTGTTGAGAACGATTCCAGTCCTCTTTTCTAGTTACTTTGAAATATAGAGTAGGTTGTTGTAAACCACAGTCACTCTGCTGTCAAACAATATAATTTATACCGTTTATGAATTTGTATGTTTGTACCTGTTAACCTACCTCTCTTCATCCTCCTCTCCCATTCACCCGGCCACCCACTGTTCCCAGAGCTAGTATCCATCATTCTTCTCTCTACCTTAAGCAGATCAAATTTTTTAAAATTTTCACATATGAGTGAGATTGTGAGATACTTGTCTTCCTGAGCCTGGCTTATTTCACTACATGTAATGGCCTCCAGTTCCATCCATGTTGCTGCAGGGGACAGAATTCCATTCCTTTTATGCCTGAATAGTATTTTGTTGTGTATATATATCGTACATTTTTTTCATCTTTTCATCTGTTGATGGATGAACATCTGTTTGTTGCTGTGAATAGTACTGTGATAAACATGTGAGTGCATGTATCCTGTTGATATAGTGATTTCTTTTTCTTTGCAAAGATATGCAGTAGTGGGATTGCTGGATTGCACAGTAATTCTATTTTTTGTTTTATGAGAAATCTCCATACTGTTGTTGATAGTGGTTGTACTACTTTACATTCCAACCAATGGTATATGAGTGTTCCCTTTTCTCTGTATCCTCACCAGTGTTTGTTATATTTTTGTCTTTTAAGTAATAGCCATTCAAACTGGGGCAAGATGATATTCTATTGTGGTTTTGATTTGCATTTCCCTGATGATTAGTAGTGTTGAGCATTTTTTCACGTACCTCATGTACCTGTTGGCCATTTGTATGTCTTCTTTGTGAATTGTCTACTATGTTCTTTGCCCACTTTTTAATGATGTTTTAAAAAATTGTTGAGTTGTTCCTTACATATACTGCATTTTAGTCTCTTGTTAGATGAATAGTTTATAAACACATTTTTTCCACTTAACATATTGTTTCTTCACTCTATAGATAATTTCTTTTGTTATGTAGAAGATTTTTAGTTCAATATAGCTCCATTTGTCTATATTTTGTTTTAGTTGTCTGTATTTTTGAGATTTTAGCCATAAAATTTTTGCCTAGACCAATATCCTGACAAGTTTTCCGTATGTTTTCTTCTAGGATTTTAATAGTTTCAGGTCTTACATTTATGTCTTTAATTCATCTTGAGTCAATTTTCTGTACATGGTGAGAGACAGGGATGTAGTTTTATTTTTCTACATATGTATATCCAATTTTTTCAGCACCAATTTTTGAAGTCTTTTCTTTCCCCTATACATGTACTTGGTATCTTTGTTGAAAATCAATTGGCTGTAAATATATGAATTTATTTCTGTATTATTAAATTCTGTTCCATTGATCTATGTGTCTAATTTTATAACAGTACCATGCTGTTTTTGTTACTGTGGCTTGTAATATAATTTGAAATCAGGCAGTGGAATGTCTTCAGGTTTTTCTCAAGATTTCCTTGGGTATTCTGGCTGTTTGTTTTTTTTTCTGCATACACATTTTAGGAAATTTTTTTCTTTTTCTGTGAAAAATGACATTGTTATTTTGATAGGGTTTTTAAAAATAGGGATTGCACTGAATTTTTAGATTGTTTGTGCCTTATAATCATTTAAAATATATTAATTCTTACAATCTGTTAGCATGGGATGTCTTTTATCTCCTTGGTTAAATTTATCCTAGTTTTTTTTGATATATATACATATATATGTATATATATCAATATATATATGTATATATATCATATATATGTATATATTTGATATATATACATATATACATATATATGTGTGTATATATATATCAATATATATAGATATATATATTTGTATATATACAAATATATATATATTTGATATATATACATATATGTATATATGCTATTTTATTTTTATTATTGATGTATGATCGTGTAACTGATTTTTATGTTAATTTTATATCTTGCAATTTTACTGAATGTATTTATCAGCTCTAAGAGTTTTTGATGACTTTACTAAATATAAGATCATGCTATCTGCAGAAAGAGCTGATTTGACTCTCCTTTCCAATTTGGATAGAACTTCCAGTACTCTGTTTAATAGGAGTGGTATAAGTGAACATCATTGTCTTATTCCAGTTCTTAGAGGAAAGGGTTTCAACTTTTTCTCACTCAGAATGACACTAATTGGGGGTTTGTCACATATGGCTTTTATTACTTTTAGATATGTTCCTTCTATGCCTCATTTGTTGAGGTTTTTTATCATAAAAGAATGGTGACTTTTATCAAATGCTTTTGATGCATTTGTTGAGGCAATCATGTGTTTTGTGTCACTGATTCTCTATGTGTTGTACCACATTTATTGATTCACATATTTTGAACCATCTTGGTATCCTTGATATCAAACCAACTTGATAATGGTATATTATGATTTTGATGTGATTTTGAATTTGACTTGTGAGTTTAGTGGGTGGGGGCTGTGTTTTTTCTTTTTTGGGGGGGAATTTTTGCATGTATGTTCATTAGAAACATTGGCCTGCTGTTTTCTCTTTTTTATTGTGTCTTTGTCTGGTTTTGGTATCAGGGCAATGCTAGCTTCATGAAGCAAGTTAAGAAGTCCTTCCCCTTTAATAGTTTAAGGGGGATAGTATTAGTTTTTCTTTATATGTTTGGTAGAATTCATCAGTGAATCCATCCGGTTCTGGGCTTTTCTTTGTTGGGAGACTTTATTTCTGACTCAATCTCACGACTCATTATTGGTCTATTCAGGTTTTCAATTTCTCCTTGATTCAATTTTTGTAGATTGTACATGTACCTAGGAATTTTTCCATTTCCTCTAAGTTTTTCAGTTTGTCAGAGTATAGCTGTTCATAAAAGTCTCTGATGATATTTTGTATTCCTGTGTTACTAGTTGTAATGTCCCCGTTTTCATTTCTGATTTTATTTGGGTCTCTTCTCTTCTTTGTAAGTATAACAAGCAGTTTATTAATTTTGTTTGTTTTTGAAGAATCAACTTTCCATTTCACTAACCCTTTATATATATACTATATATAATATATATATTAGTCTCTGTTTTGTTTAGTTCTAATCTTTATTGCTCTAATCTTTATTATGTCTTTCCTTCTGATAATTTCTGGGTTGGTTTGTTCTTGTTTTTCTAGTTCTTTGAGATACATTGTTAGATTGTTTACTTGAAATCTTTCCACTTTTTTGATATAGGCATTTACTGCTATAAACTCTTTTAGTATTGCTTTTGCTGTATATACCACAGGTTTCGGTGTGTCACTTCTTCGATTTTCATTTGTTTCCATTTTTTCTCTTCATTTCTTCATTGACACCATTGTCATTTAGGAGTATGTTATTTAATTTCATTGTATTTATATAGTTTCTAAAGTTTCTTTTGGTATTGATTTCTAGTTTTATTCCATTAGTCTGAGAAGGTACTTAATATGATTTTAGTTATTTAAAATAAAATTGTTTAGACTTATTTTGTGGCCTAATATATGGACTGCCCTGGTGAATGTTCCATATGCTTGTGAGAAGAATGCGTATTCTGCAGCTGTTTGATAAAATGTTTTGTAAATGCATTGTAGGTTTATTTGGTCCTAAGTCCAGTTTATATTAATGTTTCTTTGTTGATTTTCTTTTTTAGATAATCTGTCTGATGCTGAGAGTGACTTGTTGAAGTCCTCCACTATTATTGTATTAGAGTCTGTCTTTCTTTTTAGATCCAGTAATAGACATTTTATGAATCTGGGTTTTTCAGTATGCGGTGCATATATATTTCAAATTGTTATTTCTTGTTCACAGATTGTTCTCTTTATCGCTATATAATAAACTTCTTGTCCTTGTTTACTATTTTTTGCTTAAAATCCATTTATGTGATTTAATTATACCTTCATCTGCTCACTTTTGGTTTCTATTTGCTTGGAATATCATTTTTTAATTTTTGTCTATTTTTTTTCCACTGGTAAATCACTTTCCTTTTAGGCAGAATATAGTTGGATCATGTTTTTTGTTTAATCCATTCTGTCAGTGTATGTCTTTAAGTGGAAAATTTAGTCCATTTACACAAGGTTATTATTTCTATATGAGTCATATCATTCACTGTTTCACAGTCATTTTATATATTCTTTGTCTTTCTTTTTCTCTTATTGATTGTCATGTGTTTTATGGATATCTGTAGTGGAACTATTTGATTCTGTTCTCTTTCTCATTTATGTTTGCTTTGCCTTTGAATTTTATTCTTTGGTGTGTTTTCATGCTGGTAAATGTCCTTTTACTTTAAGGTTAGAACTCCTTTGAACTTTTTTTTTTTAGGGCAGGTCTAGTGGTAAATTCTCTTAGCTTTTATTTGTCTGGGAAAGACTTTACTTCTCCTACAATTATAAAGGATAATTTTACTGCACACAGTTTCCTTGATAGCAGTTTTTGTTGTGGTGGTTGTTGTTTTTCTTTCAATATATTAAATATATTATTCCATTCTTTTCTGATCTGTAAGGTTTCTGCAGAGATATCTGGTATGTAACCCATGGGGATTCCTTTATAAATCACCAGATGCTTTTCTCTTGCTGTTTTTAGAATTCTCCCTTTACCTGTATGATGACCACTTGTATCCTTAATCCTGAATTGTACTGAAGATCTTTAAAATAAATAAATAATCTCTCTTTGTCAATGATTTAGACATTTGACTATAATATGCCATGGAGATGATCTTTTTGCATTGTATTTTTTTGGGGATCACTAGGACTCCTTTCTCTGGTTGTCTATATCTCTGGCTAGACTTTAAAAAATCCCATCTATTATTTCATTGAATATGTTTTAAACACTTTTATTCTCCCTTCACCTCCTGGGATACCAATAAAATGTATATTTGGTCACTGCATGGTGTCCTATTTCACAAAAGCTACGTTCACTGTATTTTATTTTTTATTTTTTTATTTTTGTCTGACTGAGTTATTTTAGAAGACCTCTCTTCAAGTTTTGAAATTTTTTCTTCAACTTTATTTAGTCTATTTTTGAAGTTTCAAATGTACTTTGTACTTTATTCAATGAATTCTTCAGTTTTAGAATTTCTGATTGGTTCTTTTATATGTATTTATATATGGCTTTGATAAATTTATCATTTATATACTGAATTATTTTTCTGGTTTCTGTTTTTGTTTTTTTCAATCCTTTTATATCCCACTGAACTTCTTTGGAATCTATAATTTGCAATTTTTCTAGGACTTCATGAATTTCTTTTTGACTAGATATGGTTTTGTAGAATTATGGTGTTCCTTTAGAGTTGTCATATTTTCTTGCTTTTCCATGTTCCCGTGTTTTTTTGTGTCCTTATGTTGATATCTGAACATCTGGCTTATCAGTTGCTTCTTCCAGGTTTTTGAATTTGCTTTCATAAGGGAAGATTTTTTACTAAGCAGAAATCTATGGTGTTGGTTGGGTAGCTCACCTTAGCTTAGATTCTGGTTTGGTGCATTCACATAGTTTCTGTGTGATTTGTTTTAGTTTTTGGTTTTTTTGGCTGTCAACAGCATCAGTGGTATCTAATATGTCTTTGTTGGCTTAGGAAGGCTGTGGTGTAAGTTTGCTGGTTACTGGGATACCAGGTGGGCCCATCCTTGGGCCCTAGTGTGGCAGCAATGGGCTGAGAGAGCCTGTGCTTGGGTCACAGAGGGACATCTACTGGCATCAGTGTTAGCAGGTTCAGATTGGTCAGTTTTGGTGTCTTCAGGTGGCTTACTCAAATGCCAATATGGGCAGCTATGGACCAGGCAGGTGGGCTGGTGTTTGGATCCCTGGGCAACCAGTTTTGTACAGGCAATGGCACACCCACCCTCTGGGTCCCTAGCAGTGTTTTCTGGTGTTGGTGGTGACTGCAGTGGGCTGGACAGGTCAGTCTCTAGGTCTGCCAGTGAAGTGTGCACATAAATGCCAGTTGTGGTAGCTGCAGCCAGGTGGGTAGGGTCGAACTCAGGTCTCCAGGAAGAGTGTTCCTGTGCCAACAATGATGGACTAGGCTCAGCATACGGTAAGGGGAAAAACTGGGCTGGGCTGGCTTGTCCTCAGCACCACCCCCATGATGGGGTATGCAAGTACTGACTGCACTGGTGCTCTGCCACTGTGAATGGGGGTTGTGGTACTGCCTTCAGTGTAAACAACCTAGGCTGGCAGGTGGGGAACATGTGTGCCCTTTGCCTCTTAGCCCTGATAGAACTCATGATTCAGCCCGAGGTGTAGAAGTCTGTAGCTGCTCATTCCTGAACCCCAGGCGCAGCATCCATCACCTCCTTTGTACCTCAGCCCCAGTGCTGCTGGACTTCAGAGCAGTGTGCAAACTGTTGGGGGCAGAGATCTAGAATCGTGCAGTTTGGACCTCAGTCCTAAAGGTGACAGACTGCCCCTTAGTTGTGCCGTACCTTGAGTATGGTGGCCCATGGTCACTCATGCATAATCCCTGGAGGATGCAGCCTGTGCGACTCTTGCACATCGACCTCAGCACCCCCATTGAACTCCAAGACTGAGCATAGTCTGTTTGGGGCAGAGTTCTAAAATGATGCCTTGCTGTAGTTGCTTAGGTCTCGGGGAATGTGAAGGACCCAGTGCAAGCTTCTCCTTAGGACAGGGCCGTGGTTCAATCACCTGGCAACTTCCTATGTTAGTTTCAGGGTCTGATGGTGTTGAGAGGCTCTCCCAAGACCAGGACTATAGGAGTCCATGGTGAGAATGTAGACTATGGAGAGTCTTTCTCTCTCTCTCACTTACTCTTTTTTGGCATTGAGGAGTCTCTGTTGTTTCTCAACCAATCCCGGCTGAGCAGGCTGCCCTTCTTCCTTTTCTTTCCTTGCTTTATGCATTGCCTGTCACTTTTCTGTTGAATTTCAGTGTTCTCTCTTGGGTGATCTATTTGAAGGATGATTATCTACTCAATAATTTTATTCTTCCTAGTGGAGAAGCAAGTATGAAATCCCCCTACTCAGCCATCTTGAAGTCTCCTAAGTTACTCATTTCAAATTCCATTTTTTAACTAAACTGCCTGACCAGAGCATTCGTTTTGAACAAATATATATGTATGTGTGTGTATATATATATGTGTGTGTATATATATATATATATATAAATATATATATCAATTAATAAGCAAAAAAAGGAAAATGTTTAAGAAAATAAAAGAATTACTAATTTTTATTTTATATTTTTGAGGAAAGAAGGAATAGACTGATTATATCAAATAATAGTATTTAGCTGTGAAGATTTAATGCATGGGAAATGTCTTCTCGTGCTCTTTTCTGTATCTCCCATTTCATATTTTAAAATTCCTTTTTGGCAGATAAAGTGGTACCTATTGTTGACTGTAGATATCTGGACACGGGAAATTGTGATCAGACATAAATCTCTCAGGGAAAGACCTTGTGTTCTCTCTGTTATTATGAATCGGCACTCTCTGTTATGGGACACCCAGGAACTGACATTTATGTCTAACCTTCTAGATAATGGATTTACATGGCTGTTTAATCTTTTAAGGAAATATGAAGACTCCTGAGATTGCATTTCTATGCCTTTGTAAATCATACATTAATGGTATCAAGATACAAGAAAATGTCTTTTCAAGTTCTATTGCTTGCACCAGTTGGATAATTAATAGTTAATACCATGTTAACATTATTTGTGTTATAAAAGAGACAAAATATTTAAAAAACTAATTCCTATTGTTTTAAAGCCAATTTGAGTCTGTATAAAATTGGGGGAAAATTTAGAATATTTTTTGAAATTATAGTGGTTGTCTAGCAATGCAAGACTGTTTTTCTTTTTACTGAGTGTGGAAATAAACTATATAACCTTCCAGTGCAGGGCTTTTCAAACTTGAATGTGATAAAAGTCACCTGAGAATCTTTTTAACAATATAGATCTAATCCAGTAAATCCGGGGTGGGAACTGAGATTCTGCATATATAACAACCACTCTCGTAATGCTGGTCCACAGCAAGAATGGAGGGTAAAGATTTGTAATGTAGGCTCCATAGATATGTGCCAAGATTCATGTAAACTATATCAAACTATAGACAATGTGTCTGTGTGTCTGTGCATTTTCAAGAGTGAATACTCATACATTTTGTATATTTTCAAGACCGAGTCACTTACTACTCTGAAGTATTTGTTAGCATTTCCTTAGTATGCTTCTTGTACTGGTATTCTTGTGGTATAATCATTGAAAAGTTTGGAAATGATATATGTTATCTCTCTTATGGATATTTAAAATGAATATAATGTGTTAATTACTTTAGAGGACTCTAGTTATTATACTTAATTAACTTTCTTTAACCTAAGCATCTGTTAAACTATTTAGTGATGGAATTATTTTTTTTCCAGATTTTACCAAATAATGTTCCATGAGCAATAAAATAAGATACTGGCTTGCATTAAATAAAAATTAGTATCTAGATCTCTGATTTCCCTTCAACTACTTTTTTAGCTGTCTTTCTGTGTGATACCTTCATTGAGTTGATCTGTCTAATACCCTGGCCTCTCAATCACATGGTCTCTTCATTTTAATATTTTTCTTCAGCCTTGTTTTAGCCAGCCATTCCTATAGACATGATTACAAATAAATTTGCCTCCTCCAAAATTTGTATTTTAAGATCCCATTCTCTGGCCACCACTTACTATCTTCCTGACTATGCATTCTCTAACCTTTTATGGCAATTAGTTTTTATCTTATTGGAGCAACCTGTGCATGTTTTTCACCCCTTATGTCTTTGTTTCCTGCCTTAGCTTAGATTTTATGTTCTATCACTATAATTACTCTTTTACTTAGACCCACAATTTTTTCCATAGAAAGTACTTTGGCAAAAGCTATGCCATCTTTCACATGGTGGCTACAGTCAGTGACTGGTTAAGGTGGGGACAGATCATCTCCTTGCCTCAGGTTGGGAGAATCCTTCCTAGCTCCAGAGCTTCTCAGAGTATCATTTGAGGGCTCAGGGTCAGCTTCTCCTTTTACACAGTCTGCCTCCTTCATTTCCATTTAGGTATGTCTCCTGGGAGAGCTCTGCATGTAGTTCTTTCATGTAAGAATCTGTTTCCAAGAATCAATCTACGATATACCCTATGTAAAACTGCAACTTCATATTTGTCTGTCATTATTTACCTGGTTTTATTTCTTTACGGTATTTATCACCATCCCTATCTACTTCGTGTTTTGGGTTTTTTTTTTTTTTTTAACATGTCTGTGTTTATTACGGTGCTCTACACAATCAGAGAAACTTCTCTAGTAACAAACTATAGAAATGATCCCTGAAAGTATAGTCTTTGGGGGTTGTTTTTATGTCATTTTATTTAATAGAATGTAGGCTTACTTGGTTAAAAGCTTTGTCTTTTTTGTTCTGTATTGTGTCTCAAGCACCCAAATTATTCTTATTTAATGGTAAACATTGTACATATTTTTCAATGAATTTGTGAATTTTGTGTTTATTTAAAAAAATCACTCCAGGGTAATTATCATGTGCATAGTTACGATGTTGAAAATATTTTTTAAATACTTGTATAATAAGTATTGTAATGATAGAAATTTAATTTACTGATAACTATTAGAGTTTTGATGTTGATATACCAGAAGGGAAAAATAAAAGGAAAACACAAAATCAAAATAAGTTAAGGAAGTATTCTCAATAACTTTGTTATAATAAACATTTAGAAAACATTAGTCCTGTGAGTACCTCACTTTATATTATTTTGCTTAATATTCTAATCTATATTTTAAGAACTAATGATTTTACTCTAGAGTTGAAGAAGAATTTGTGAACAGATGACATATCATTTGATTGAAAATCTAAAAATCTTAGGCAAGCTAATATATTTTTCTTAATTTTCAAACACTGCTTGCAAATAGGACATTTTATTTGCAAACTGACAGAAGAAGAAATGGAAGCTGAGAGAAGCTCACTATTCACAGAAAGTTACATATCTTATAAATCAGAAAATTCAAATTAATCTAATCATAGCCTTGGCAGTTACAAACAATGCCATCATGAGTGATTCACCTCACCCTCAGACCTCTATACTCACATATAAATGAAAGGGCTAATTGTTTAAGAGTCTCACTAGTTCTATATGTTCACTAATGGAGTAGACTTTGGGAAGCACAGTCTTTTAAGGTCAACATCTGGACAAGAAAAAATCTCAGAAACACAATCTTCGATGGCACAAGTAGTGTGTCTCTGGCAGACAGAACCTGGTGTCTAGAAATGGAAGTAGGCAACAGATAGGAAGACAGGGTCCTGTCAGGGATTATCAATGATAATTCTAGAAGGCAGGGGAAACCTAGTGACAGGGAACCAAGATACAGGTAATATAAGGAGAGGCAGAGGAACAGGCCAGCAGGAGAGCCTATCAGGACTTAGAATGCTCTAATATCAAGGACTGAGGATAAGAGTGAACCCCATTCTGTAGGAACAGTTGTACAAAAAAAGGCAAGGGGCCAAGTCATAGAAGCCTCGTTTGCCAATACTAGGGCCTAACATCAGAGTGGAACTAGCATACTCTTGATTTGGTACTGGATTGCAAAGGTAATCAAATAAAAGTTTGTTTGTTTGTTTGTTTTAGTTTTCCTGGAGCTAGGCTTAAATAGGCACCTAAAGTATGTTGGAACATGCTTTAGGAGGAGAGTTGCAACACACTTTAGGAAAAGAGTGATCCTATGTGAAGAACAGGCAGGTCTGGGTTCTTGACTCCATCTGAAAGGTAATTATGTTCACCAAGATTTCTTCCCAAGGCCAAGGTTGACCCTTTTATCCTTTTGATCTGATTCTTTAGGCAGAGCCATTCTTAAATGTATTATTTAGTTGCTTATAAACCTTTCCTCAGTGGTCTTTTCACAGCCTTTTGTGATTAAAGCATTCACTTTAGAAAGCCTTTTTAAGATATAAATGTATTTATCTGTATGGTTATTGTCTGTATTTAGCACAGATTACTTGATGAGAGTAACAGAGCAAGCTGGAACATTGAAACATGGAAAACATAACTGGTAGAGAGAGAGAAGTGGGAAACTCTAGTTTTCCCACTTCTGAATATGCTTCCTGAGTATGGTGCTTCCTGAGTATGGAAGTTTTCCAGGGAAGAGCAGGTGGTATCAGAGCACTCTAAAAGGGCTTCCTTAGGATAAGATAAAGAATACGTGAAGTTCTCTGATTGTACTTCTCTAATTTTATATAATCAGGGCCTTGGTTTTATTTATTTGTGTACTTGTTTATTTATTTATTTATTTTAAAGATGGGTATAATTCTGGGTTAGGTATATGAGATGTGGTTTAAATTTCTAGGTAGTGATGTAACTATTGCAATTTTGTTTACATTATCAATTTTCAGTCTTGTTTTGCTGTTTGATTCAAAAACCAAACTTCTCCTTAGTAAATTTAACTGAAATAGAACAACCTATTGTATAGTTAAGGTCTCATTGCTATCAGAATATATATTTCTTGATTTTCAAATTACATTCCACAAAAATCAAACTTGAAAATAGATTTCATATTTATCACACTGCACCAGTATGTTCAGCTATAGATATTTTATTGTTATTATATTATCTCTCCTGGATTCCCCACAATAACTACTAAACCAAGAAGAATCCTAAGCTCATCCCTAGCTTTTTTACAAAAATATTTTTCTATGGTGGTTAGAAATTTCTGTGTGGAATTTATATTGAAAAAGGATGAGATGAGGCGAAATGAACATTCAAGAGGCATATTAGGTCAAAAGCATAAAGCAAAATTAGGCCAGCATAAATACTCAAATCCCCCCAAAATTCTCTTTGACCTCTTCTCATTACTCAGACTTTTCCAGGGATTTCCCATTTGAATCCACCCTCATTAACCATGTATTTAGAGATAAGTTAACTATTTTGTACATAAGAGATACCTATAATACCCAGAAAACATCAATAGACATGGACTTGATAGAATAATAATTAGGCTGTTAGGATAGTTTCAGAAATTTCATAACTTTTTAGGTACAATGTATCTATAAGCAAAAATAAAATGTCAATGCTTTCTGGGGTTATTTTTTGTATTCAAGCTCAACTTAAGTGTCAGAAGTCTCAAGAAAGTGAGAGATGTGTACTTGTGGTCTGCTTGTATAGATAAGAAGTAGTATGAAGAACTCTCCAGTTGAAAAATGTCTTTTCATTCCAGTCTGTAAATTATATATTCATTTTCAGCTAGGTTACTACCTACTGTTCTTTTAAAATGTTTAATGTACCCATTAGACATTTGAATTACAGTCATTGACATTTTAGTTTGAATTTCTTTAATCCAAACGTTGATTGCCAGGGTCATTTTCACTAAAGAGTGAGAGTATTATTGAAAGAATAAATGAGGAATTGGAGGAATATTTATATATCAAGAAGACCTTTATGGCCAACAGAGATAGGATACTCTGTATAGCTTAAGACTAAAGAACATTTGGTGTCTGAAAGAAGGAACATTAGAAAATGAGATACAGATAGAAGGATACTGAAGAAAATCTCTGTCCACTTTACAATTTTTACCTGACCCTATGTGCCAAGAAGAATGATCTGGGTGCCTTCTGTGTCATGTGAGAAAACCTTCAGTTTGTGACTAAAATATGACATATACTTTATCAAGATAAATGGTTGAAGAAAGTATAGTTTTGCATTTGATGGGGAAAAAAGCCATCATTTGAAAAATGACAATTGTGCACAAAATGAAGATTTAAAAAGTACAGTCAGCCCTCCAGCACCCAGATCATTCTTGGCACATAGGGTCAGGTAAAAACTGTAAGGTGGACAGAGATTTTCTTCAGTTTCCACATCCATGCATTCAACCAAATGCAATCCAAAAATATTTGGAAAAATAAATTCTGCAAATTTCCAAAAAAGCAAAACTTGAATGTTCATGTGCATCAAGTACCATGTTGAATTCATGCTAATGAAGTGATAGGTAAGCATTGTATTAGGTATTATAAGTAATCTAGAGATAACAATGTATGTAGGAGGATGTGTGTAGGTTATATGCAAATACTATACCATTTTATATCAGGGTCTTGAGCATCTTCAGATTTTGATATCCATGGGGGTCCTAGGACCAATTCTCTACAGATACAAAGGGACCACTGTAATTTGACAGTGTTAGAATAGAACTGTAAATAAGTGAAAGCATTTAAAAATTACTACATTAGCCTTTAGCTTCAAATTAATATATGACATATCAAAATCTCAGTTAATTAAAGAACTAAGAGAGAGAAGGGATATTTAAAAATTTGAAGTAATCTAAGTAACAGCAGTGTTCAAAACATCATAAAAATTAGTTTTATTATTATCAGTACTAGGTAGTTCTCCTATCGCACGTGATATTGTATAACAGAAGGGCCATCTACTTGATATGTACATAGGCTGCTTTAAAAATGGAGTGGTGAAGTAGCAGTAAATGTCACTAAAATATGGTTTTTTAGATGTGGTTTGGGTACAGTTGAGGGTATGTAATAAAAATGATGAATTGACTCAAATCTTCCTTTCCTGTTTTCTTTCCTTTAAACACAGTTATTTAAATTCCCTATATAGTTAGAATACATGCACTTTTAAGAAAGCAGAATGCTGAAAGTAATTGGGTATTTCCCACTACCACATAAATCTGCTGGTTGGTGTTTGGTATTCTTGGAAAGTCAGACAATAGGCATTTATTTCTATCAGAGGAGACTTCAAAAGAGAAAATTCACATTGTTTTTAAAACAGAGAAAATTAGTAAATTCTACATAAATAAAATCCTTTGAAAGAAAATTTTTATTCAGAAATCTTTTAAAACTTAAAGCAAAACAGATCAACACTTTTGCTATAATGAAGATTATGGTTGTTTCACTAGACAGTCACAGAAAATGTATCTATAGCATTATTCATAATGGCATAATTATACTAGAGTAGCAGCATCAAGAAGTGGTTTAGAATAAAAGCTCTTGAGTTGAAATTTTTGAGTTCGATTCTAACTCTACCACTTAATATTGGTGTTTGAACTTGGAACAGGTTACTTGATTACTGTTTGCCTCTGTATCTTTGATAGGAAGAAGATAATAATGCTAATTATATCTTTGTGTTCTTGGAAGATTAAAGGCAATACATACAAATGCTCAAGAACAGTTTATTATGATTAAAATGGCTTTTCCTCATACAGTTTCAAGGTTTAAAGCTCAGGCAATTGATACAGAAAGCAAATTCACATACATTTTGAATTATTTTCTGGAACATTGGAAACCCAGACAATAAGAAAGCTTAGAAAACAAGTATATTGAACAGGGAAAGCCTTTCAGTAGACATAAAAGCCCCACAATATTTTTTATTAGATTTTCATTCATCATGGTGGTGATGGAGAGTGCCTAAAAATTAAGAGATGAAAGTGTGAAGAGTCTCAATCATCACCTCTGATCACACTAATGTATTATGACTCTGACTGTTCTTAAATGGCAGTCCTCAAAAAAGAACACGTGAATCCTCTTTGGAAGTCAGGAGGATGCATGTAGTTGGAAAACATTCCTCAAAATTACTCTGATGTTTTCAGACTCTTAAAATTGTGAGTAGCTGACATTCAACAGTGTTATTTTCTTTGTGGAAAGATGGGATTGCTGATAGCACTTTTGGAGAAATTTGTCTTCCCTCCTCAATCCATAATGTTTAAAAAATGTCTCCTTCCACTGTCGAGTAAAACCTAAAGAATTAAAGTGTATGCTAAGGCAAAGAAGTCAGTCTGAAAGAATTCTGCTTTCAATATATGACTAATACAGCTTTGCTGGTCAGTGTGGCTGAGAGGAAATGATGTGTCAAATCCTGCCACAACCTCTGATATTGATATTCACTGATATTCTGATGAAGAGAATAGAGCTAAAGCAAAGTATGAAACCAGGAGATTTAGTTTGAAGTCTGTTTTAAGAGGAAGGTTGCCAAGGAAAACCACAACCTTGCAAGCCAGTGTAGCACAAGACAGAAATGTTGGACATCTGAATCAAGTAAATTATAACATACAACTCAAATGTGAAATGCAGCAAGAGAATAGGAAATGCAGACAGTAGTGTTATTAAAAGAAAATCTCCAAGAAAATGTTCAGGAGAGGCTGGGCGCAATGGCTCAAGCCTGTAATCCCAGCACTTTGGGAGGTCGAGTAGAGAGGATTACCTGAGTCAGGGGCTTGAAACCAGCCTGGGCAACATGGTGAGACCTCGTCTCTACAATAAATCAACAAAGAAAGAAGAAAGAAAGAGAAGAGAGAGAGAGAGAGAGAGAGAGAGAGAGAGAGAAGAAAGAGAAGAGAAAAGAAAGAAAGAGAAAGAAAGAAAGAAAGAAAGAAAGAAAGAAAGAAAGAAAGAAAGAAAGAAAGAAAGAAAGAAAGAAAGAAAGAAAACAGAGAATTTATTGTTGTGTTGGAAAAGTATAGGCTTCCTGCATTACTCATATATAAACAGAACAGTATACACAAATGGAAGTAAAAAGCAATGAATAGGAGTCACAACATAACTAGTTATGTAATGATTCTTATGGCTGGAAAGACAATATCATTCCCTTAAAAAAGAAAAATAAAAAGGTAGCAAGCACTTGCAGTTAGATGCACTGTTTAAAATTATCCATTACATGTTTTTTTCCTTAAATAATTATTATTTAAAATTGAAATAATAACAACATGATTTACCTAGTATATATTATGTGCCAGACATCAGCTAATCATTTAATATAAATTACCTAATTTAACACCACAACCATAGGTTTTTGTGTCAAACATTATATCACAAAGTTTGACTAGGGCTAAGTTAGACCTGTGTAGCAAGGAATGCAGCCATGGTTATTTGACTCCTTAAACATGTTTGGTTCCCATCAATGTATTGAAGACAGAGCCCCCCGCTTTGTTGTCTGTTATAGCAATGTTAAACCCTAATTAGTGGTAGCATGAAACAGGTCCTTTAGACAGTTGCTTAACTCTTCTGTATCTTTTCCTACTAATAAGAAAAAGGTAAATGTTTACACAATCCCACCAAACTCATGCTGGCCTTAGGGTATCACACCTACTTCCCCTCACCACTCTCCTCTTCCTCACTTTAAAATGTTCTGCCTCTAGTTTCATAGACCTAAAGTATCTTCTCTAACCATTTTATGTAAATGCATTTATAAATTGTGCTCTAAAATAAATGTTTGGCAATACGTTGTTACTTTCAGATTTGTTATTTAATTTCATATCTTTTTCTCCCAATGGACTTTAAGCTCAAGACTGTCAGGACTTTTAAAAAATATTGTTACTGTTTACCTTGAAACTAGCAAAGTGTCCAGCACATATTAGAGACCCAAGAAATATATGCCAGGTGTATAAATAAAGCAGAGTACACAATACCCATCTTGCAAATCAAGTTTCTATTAATTGTTAACATATGAACAAACAACATAATCTGCAAAATAATTAACAGAATAAAAATGTGAGAAAAATGCTAATGTACAAAGTTTGCTCATTGTAACAACTTTTATTGGGTGCTTACTATATTCCTGACACTCTTTTTAGCAGTGTTGATTTAACAGATGGAGAAAACAAACTGTTTTCCCTCAAGAAGTTCACAGTCTAGCAGGGAGATACATGGGTAAAGAGAAAGATGAGCAGCAGCACGTTAACAATCTCTCTGTATCTAGTTAATACTTTTGATAGTCAAAATGCAAATAATTGAATTTAACACAGTCTCTTTAATATTATACACCTGGTCGGTTAGTGATTACTTTCTTATGTTTCCTGAATTACCAATGACATAAAATATAGCATAAATTAATAACAGCCATTATATTTATCAAATCAATTTATGAGTTACTTCACATTTCATGTGAGATGAAATAAGTTATTATCTTGCTTAGCAGTATTTTAATCACTTCTTCAAATGTACTCACAATCTGAATGAACTTATAATATGGACACTGAGTATTTTCCATTTTGAGTGTTTTAACCTCATTACTGGGATTTAGAAATGTGTGTATAATAATACTTTTAAAAATTAGGTAAGTGAATAGATTGGTTGAGTTATTCTATTTATTGTTTAAAAATAAAAGAAATTGAATTATTTAACAATGGGACCAACTTGCAAAAGTAGAATCAAAATATAACAATAAATAGTATTTGCATGCATACTAGGTGGCCAGGTAGTATACATTTTTTGTATATTCTTTTGTAATTTTTACAACAGTCTCAGAGACTGTAAATCTTATTAACTGCATTTTATTAATGAAGAAACAAAAGTTATGGTTAATACTTTAGCAAAGGTTATAGAACTAATAAATAGCAAAACCCAAACTAGAATCCAGGATTCTGACAATAAGGCCCCCAAACTTATCTACATTTTAATGCCTCTATCTTATTTCTGCTCTCTATTCTGACATATCTTATGGTCTTTTCAGAATAATAGTAATCCTTGACTTCTGATTCAGAATACTCCCAGAAGTTCTCGAACAGTGGGTAGCAGTCATTTCTATGTTGGGTGGTCTATTGTTATGCCACACCCAATTACACAAGTGAGAAATATTCATCGACAGAGAAGTCAAAGAGTGCCTTGAGTTTAAATGAAGCTACCTTTAAATAAGCATCTGGAGTTGAAAATTCAACAATAAACTAGAATGTATCTATCTAGCTATCTGTTGAAAAATTGGATAAGTAAAATGAGTCATCTCAAAGAACAGAAGGAATAAGAAGATTTCTTAATGAGAAGAGTCTATATTATAGCTGGGAAGAGAGAAATGAAACTATCAGAGATTCTGTGCCCAGATTACCTATAAAGTCAATGACATCCAGTTATAAGGATCTACAAGGGAGAGAGTTGGAAGTGGAGCTACAGACTATAAATGCATGTATGTACATATAACTATATATGGTATGTTTGTATGTACATCTATGTATGTATGTATATGGCACTTTTTTCATACATGCCAATATTTACTATTGATGGCTTAGAAAGTTTACTGTAGGAAAATTGATTTCAACTCCCATTAAACCCTTCAGTCAATAACCTTTCTGTAGTATACAACCTCTAAAACCATTCGTTGAGGAAAAAGAGCTTGACAAAGAGAATTATTTAAGTTACATGGAGAACAAATAATACAAATTACTAATTGGGGCGGGGGAAAAGAAAAAATTTACTAATTATCTTATGACCTAATGGATCATAGTTCTCTTTTCCTTTGGCTACCAGAAAGTATAATGACAAAACTGTGGGATATTAATAGTAATTCTGTTCAAAGTTATGGTTGGTTTATTTGTAGTCTTCTTTTCTGTTTTTCATATTTTCTTTGTAGACATGTTTACTTTTTTCATATTTTTCTATAAGCCTCTTAGCTCCATGATTATTCTTATAAGTATTAAGTCTGATAGGCAATAAAAAGCATATTATATATATGCACTCATATATGTCTATGTAAATGTGCATATGTGTATGTCTTTAGGATTTCAATTTGTTAAAAAGTGTGTAAATTATTATGTTTAGGAGTTCATTTTCAAAGCTTGCTGTTTGAACAAAGATATTATTTTGACATAAACAAGTGGTGTAAACTTAGGTTTGTTGGAACAGAGAAGTGGCATTGTTAATATCAGGCAACATGTATTCTTTCTTGGAACCTGGCAGCAATTATAAAAATTAACTTTTGAAGTACCGAAAGTACATCATATAAGTCAACTATGGAGAAAGCAGCCTCATTAGGACATGATTAAAATCACCACATACAGCTGTATTCATCGAAAGTGTGATGATATTAGGCACAGATAGCATTTTCTTTAGATGACAGAATAGATCTGTGGTATAGCAGGATAAGGAACAAAGAAATTCTGCATTTTGGCTTGATATTCTGTGATGGCAGATGACATATTAAGTATGAGAAAAATAGTCTAGTTCTTATTTAAGACCTTTAATGTTATTTAAAAATGTGTGGCAACCTCACTTTTTCACACATTTACCGCTTGAGAAATTATGATGTAGTGTGGAGTACCATATGTTAGAATTTACTTACTCTTGTCAAAGTCGAGCATTGTGTTTATCATTTGGGCTATAATATTTTACACTTCCTATGGGGTTTTTCTAATAAAATAATATGGATTTAAATGATCAGTTTTTTTCTTAAAATATTGGAAATTCACTAGAGTGGAAGACACAAGAAGCAGCCAGATGCAGGAAAGGAAAATAAATCAGAGCCCATGGCTATACAACATTGAGAAAATATTCACAGACAATTTTGACTCAGGTGTTTGGTATAGATAATACTATAAGAAAATAAAGCTTATGCCAACATTCTGAAATTATATGAGGAAAGCAAGGGTGATTATAGCCCCTCAAAGTATTATTGTACAGCTAACCTTAAGCAACAGAGCAGACCTGTAACGCTAAAAATAGGCAGTGAAATAAAGACTATACATACCAGTGAAAATTATTGTTTGCAGTTCAACAGACGTGATTGGGAAAAGAAATAAAATGGAAAAGGCAATGAAATAAAAACTAAAGAAAAAGGAAATCAGACCAGATGTTGTGAATCTGTTTTTCATGCAGAGATGCTTAAATGCAAGGAATGGCCTAGGCAAGATTGCTGAGATAATAACACTGAATTTGTTTAATATGGTTTGATTAGATGGTCTGATAGTGGAGGTTTAGAACTAAAAGTAGATTAAGCCACATTAACTGGGTTGTTTGCATTTTAAAAATAAATTTCATATCTTTATTCAATATATTGAGTTGAATAAAAGAGAAGATGGTAATTCATCTGCTTTTTATTTAGTCTTAACATTAAAAAAATGTTTCGTTCCATGTTTTCATTCATCTTTTCAATAGCTTACTTCTCATTACTATCAGCAGTTTTTGCTGTCATGTTACCTTTCTTCCTAATTTTTTTTTTTTTTTTTTGAGTCGGAGTCTCACTCTGTCGCCCAGACTGGAGTGCAGTGGCCGCTCCCGGCCACCGCAGCCTCGCCTGCTGGGCTCCGGCAATCCTTCCGCCTTAGCCTTCCAAGTAGCCAGAATTACAGGCGTGCGCTACCACGCCCGGCTGATTTTTTGATTTATTGTAGAGATGAGGTGTCGCTGCCCAGGCGGGTCTCGAACCCGCGGGTTCAGGCAATCCACTCACCTCAGCCTCCCAAAGGCACGGGATTACAGGCTGAGCCACCGAGCCCGGCTTCTTCCTAATTTTTTATCACTGGCCTCATTATAGTACTTTCACTAGCTCTCCTACCATTGTTAGGGTCCGAGTAACAATCGGTTGCTAACCCTCAACACCAAAAAACCAAGAGGCAGGGCACTGGGCAAAATAAGTTTGTTTCTGAACTTGAATCCAGGGAGCAGACCCGGACTCCTGGTCTTTCTAAAATGGTTCTGCTCACCCTTCAAGTTTTTTTTTTTTTTTTCCTTCTCTGAGTTGGAGTCTCACTCCCTTGCCCAGGCTGGAGTGCAGTGGCATAATCACGGCCACCCCAGTGTCTACCTGCTGGGCTCTGGTGATCCTTCTGCCTCAGCTTTCCAAGTAACTGGAACAACAGGCACTCACTACCACGCCTGTCTAATTTTTTTTATTTATTGTAGAGATGAGGTCTCCCCAAATTGCCTGGGCTGTTATCAAAGCCGTGGGCTCAGGCATGGCTTTAGACCTTCCAAAGTGCTGAGATTACAGTGCTTTGAGATTGAACCACCATGCCTGGCCACCCTTCAAGTTTTATAGTCCTCTTTTATAAGTTCAGGGTAGTTGGTATGTATACATGACTACATGACTGGCCGAGTATTGTATAGAGTTTAAGTTACAGCTGCATTTTGTCAATAATGGTATTTATGGTCCGCATTTCCTAGCATTGATTACCAGAGATATCTCACAGCTTCTCATCAGTAACACCCAGTAGAAAGCTCTAATCAAGTTTACCATAGAGTGAAGGGAGTTAACCAGGCCTAAGACATCATATATTACTACATGTTGTTATACACAAAATTCATATAAATCCAAGACTTAGATTACATTGATACAAAACTTATACAAATCATAAGACTTACGATTGATTGCCTTGATACTATAATATATTATTTAAACCTGTGACTACTAAGAAAAGGGAGTAAATGGGAGTTTACTTCTCTCAGTTAATTGGACACAGTCTGCAGGATGCAAGGAAATTAAGGATTCTTTGAAGTTACTTATCTGGAGTGCACAAGAGATAAGAGGAAGTGCTCTTTTTGTTTACTCTCAGGAATGTGGGTACATACAAGCCCACTGGAACACTTGCTGTGCCCTTCTCTAGGGGTTGTGGCAATATAGACAGACAACTGTGAGTCTCCATGTCATTGAGATTCTTATTATATGGACATTTGCTCCTTGTGCAATTGTCTTTCCTTATGTTTGAGTCTTGGCAAAAATTTCTTCTAAATGCAATACCTTGTAGATAGATTACATTGGTACCATACAATCATTGTAACTGTTGGACACATGACTGCTCTTCATGCCAAATTCACTTTAGAAGTTTCTGTATGAGGCAAAAATTTGTTCTTAAGCACAGATTTAGAAAATAAAAGGACTTTTTTTAGTCTTTAATAAGTAGTTTTTACACTTTCATGCCTCTCTTTCCTAAATCTGGTCTAAAATAAACTAAGATGTTCATACAAAAGGTCACAAATTGTATTTTTGCAAGTTGTGAAAAAACATCTAAAAATAATGAAAATGGGCAAAGCAACAAAGACAATATACAATAAAGAAACTATTTAATAAAATAATATTGGTAAATTTGTTATATAACATAAAATTCTCTTAATAAAATACCTTTCATGTAAATATCACTCTAGCAATGACTCCCATAGTAAATCAGTGACTTGTCTCCAAACTATCAATAGCTGTTGACATCAGTGCCTATTTAACATATACTTATCATTTTGATAGGAAAATGACCCATCCCTACTCCAATCATCCAGGAACTTGTACATATGTAAACTTTTAAAAATTATTTCAACAAAGACCAAGACATACACATTGTAATCAATCTGATCTTAATGGGCCAACTCAGAATACATAGTGCAATGTTGTACAAATATAGAAAGAGGAAGTAAGTTATTGGAAAAGGAAGTGTTCTAGCATCACTTACCCATGTACATTATGACACATCATATTCTTTTAAGTCATTTGTTTAGGTGCTTATTTTTTATTAGATTGGGTTATTTTAAAGTAAAGACAGTGAGTTATTTATCTTGACATTACATCTCACAAAATATCTAGTGGTGGGTTCTCTGTAAATTCTCATGAATGAGTTAATACCATTGTTCAATAAACAGTATATTGACTGAATTAATTATGTAATGTAGCTTGAATATGTAAGTCCTCATTGAATTAAAAGTCAGTTTATAATTACTATCATTTTGCAGGCAGGAAGAGAGGGAAGAAAAACAAATAAGGTCGGCATTAGTAGTACATATACTTCAGCAATGTATAGTTGTTAATAAATAGTAGTTTGTTTAGTTCCCTAAATCCTACCTATAGAGGTTCTCTGTTAATAACAGTTGCTAATTAAGTATAGAGCATAATTTTAATTAGTAATCATTAAAATAGTAATGCATATGTATTACTGCATAAAACATTTTATGGAAAATATATAAATGTTTTAAAAATAGAAATTGTTCATTACGTTACTATTGAAAACTACAATTAGGAGTTTGGAAATTTCATTCTTTTTCTGAAAAGATATTTAGTTATACAGTATATTGTAGACAAACAAATATATATATACACTATGTATGATTTTTAAACAAAAGGTCCTGTTTTGATAGACATATATCCTGATTTTTTAAATTAAAATGGTCTCATAAGCATCTTTTTAGGAAATTTAATTATTTAATATGTTTTACATTGGTTGTAACATTTTATTAAAGGAGTTTATTTATGTTCACCATTGGGTAGTTTTCTTTATAAAATAAATTCATTGTGAGTGTTATTTCAACCAGTAACTGTGGTTTAAAGGTTATTATGACATGAATCCATAAACCTATGTATGGGTGGGAAGGTATCTTTGTTAAAAGGAAAAGAGTTTCTCTAAGAGAGATAATTTGGGAACTGTCATTTCCTGACCTAACTTCACCAATAAACAGAAAAATGATCTAATTTCTCTAGAATGCTTAGTAGTTATTCCAGTGATTTGTTGTGATGCAATGACTGAATTGCTCATAACATTTCTGTATCTGCCACAAACTGAATCCAGTTACAAGGTGTAAATACATATCAACTTAAGATGTCATCTTCATGTAAATGCTCAAGTTATAATTGAGATGAAAACCTTTAAAATCATTCTCTTGAAATTCTAACCTATGACAATTTTACTCAGTGATTTCAATACTTTTAAAAGTAAAGTTTAGTAAACAACCTTGTTGATTATTTCTGCCTGATTATATCATACTTGCTAGGGAAAAAACTGGTTAAAAAATAATCAAAAGGGACTTTTATTATTCCTCATTTAATATTTGCGTAAATCTAATTTATTCAATAAGATTTGGGTCCAGTTATGTTTTCCGAGTTAAATTATAAAATCAAATAATAGTATGTAAATACACAGGGTATTGAGAAACAAAGAACTCTTAAGAGAAAAATTACCACAAAGTTCTAAGGAAGATTTTCTAAGGGTCCTACTCATAGTTATCCTGTAACCTCCAAACTAGATCCCAATTTCATCAGCATTGGTAATTTCCCTATGGCATATATCCACTAATGGTTTTGTTCTTTTTGTTAGTCTTTTTTTTCCCATGTGGAGAGAGACCATATTTTGAAGGTAATCAAAATAATTAACATTATACTTAATAGTCTGGGGGGGAAAGAACCAAAGAAAAGTAAAATTTACCAGGTAATAGACAAGTCATTTATTTTTAATTTTATCTGCACATTTGTACTTTATGTACCCTGCTTCTTAGGGTTTCTGTTCTGTTCTATGTGTCAGATATCTCTGGGAGATTATTTTAAGCAGTGACCAGATTTGTATCTCTGTGCTCACAAGTGTAGATTTCATAATTGAACTTCCAAATTGTTCTGTATTTTGAACCATGAAAAAAGACTAGCACTCAATTGAATACTGACTGTTTTTTACAAGAGTATCCAACAACGGGGGCTTCTAACATTAGCATCCAATGTGCAGGAACTGAATGGTTTTATTGCATGATACAGGAGAATTGCTCACTACTGTCTGTTCCTGCTGACAGTCCTGATGTTCAATTTGGCAATATCCTCAGAGCTTATTTGTTTGTTTGTTTGTTTTTAACCCAGTGCTTTGTTATTAGAAGTTAATAGGTTTTTGGTCTATGGGAGAGGAAGCAATGGGACAATTAATGTGAAAAAGCTGTGTTGGAGGAGTCAATGCGAAAAGAGTATAGTCAGAATGAGAATGCCTAAGGTTTGTTTTACGTTCTCTATTTGTTTATTGTGTCATGATAAGGGTGGCATAAAATGTAATAACCTAGACTTTAGCTCCTACACCAGAATAGCTAAGTAGCTGAGGCATTAAATTTCATTTGTTAATTTATTATTCTATGGACGTCTTCCCTGTGATGTCTCTAGAATACTTTAAGTTCCCTCCAGCTGGGCTAGTTCTATACAGTTGCAAAATATTGACTTTACTAGAGCACTTTCCATGTGAGCTTTACAGAATTAAAATTATCCTTCTAAAAATGCAGAGAAGATATGTTATATCCAATTAAAATTAGTGTGAAACTTATAATGCATTCAGCTATATATTATAATAGTATGAACAATGCATTGCATCATTTCTATAAAATTTAGAAAATACTCTAAGCCTACAAATTTCCCTTCCTGTCATACATTTAGAATAACTGAATGATATAATTACAGAATCACCACATCTTAAGATCAGATGAGACTTCAGCATTAATAGAACCTTAGCAGGTTGGACAGACTTTGATTCCGAGTTATTACTGGATTACTGGAACTTTGTGAATTTTGGAAAGATACTTATTTGTGCAAAGCCTCAAATTCTCTTCAACTATAAAAATGAAATGTAACAGACCTATCTCTTGGAATTATAACAGGAATTAAAATAAGTAATACGTATATGTTGCCTAGCACAATGTCTGGAAAAAAAACAGGCACCCAAAAAGTATTTAAAAACTTGAAAAAGTCAGTCAACAACTGGAAGATGTTACTGTGTGAAGTTTAGAAGATTTAAGGAATAATAGCACCAAACATTTTAAGTTATATGCTTAGAAAAGTTGAAATATGCTCAAAATTCCTACCTGATTAATTGTAGACATCTGGAAATAATGTGCATTACTGGGCACATAGGATTAAACATTTCACTATCTATTTCATTTCTAAAATTATATTTCAATTTGAGAAGTGAAATAGAGTGCTTATTTGAGGTTTAAATTATACTTGACACTAAATATAGGATGTTAGAAGAATCTCTTTTTTTTATTATTGATGAGCCAATATTGATATATTATTATTAACCAAATTCTACAGTTTACATTATTAGGGTTTAACTCTGTTTTGTAAATTCTCTGGGTTTTGACAAATGTGTATCGATATGTATTCACCATTATACTATTCCACAGAATAGTTTTACTGTTATATTATGAAAATCTCCTATGCTGTGCCTATTCATTTCACCCTTCTTATCCTAGAGTTCCTGACAACTGCTGGTCTTATTAATTGTCTCTAGAGCTTTGCCTTTTTCCAGAATATCAGATAATTGCAATCATACAGTATGTAACCTTTTCAGTTAAACTTCTTTCATTAGAAGTATGCATTTAAGTTTCCTTCATGTTTTTCCTTGGGTTGATAGCTCATTTCTTTTTATACATTCCATTGTCCATTATTTATCTGTTCACCTACAGAAGGACATTTTGGTTGCTTTCAAGTTTTGACAGTTGTCAATTAAACTGCTATAAATATTCATATACGGATTTTGTGTGGATTTAATTTTTAAGTTTGGTTTGGTAAATTCTGAGGAGTAAGGATGCTGGATTATATAGTAAGAGTATTTTTGATTTTTTAAGAAAGTACTAAATTGTCTTCCAAAGTGTACCATTTTGTCTTCTCTTTGGCAATAAACGAGAGTTCCTATTGCTTCACACTTTCATCAAGAAGTGGTATTGTCAGTGTTTTAAATTTTAGTCATTCTAATAGGTGTGCAGTGTGTTACTTTGATTTGATTTTCCACAGATAACTATGTGAAGCATCTTTTCATATGCTTAGTTGTCATCTGTATATCTTCTTTGGTGAACTGTCTTCTCAGAGCATTTGCTCCTTTTTTAATTGAGTTTTTGTTTTCTTATTTTTTAATTTTAAAAATTACTTTCTTTGATACCAATTCTTCATCAGCTACATGTTTGCAAATATCTTCCATTTTGTGGCTTATCTCTTGTCTCTTTAACAATCTTTGGCAGAGCAGAAGCTTTAAATTTTTATGAGTCCAACGTAGGAAATTTTACTCATTAATTAATTTTTGGTGTTGTATTTATTTATTTTATTTTTTATTTTTTGAGTTGGAGTCTCACTCTGTCGCCCCAGACTGGAGTGCAGTGGCCGCTTCCAGCCACCGCAGCCTCGACCTGCTGGGCTCCGGCGATCCTTCCGCCTCAGCCTTCCAAGTAGCTGGAATTACGGGCATGCACTACCACGCCCGGCTGATTTTTTTTTTTTTTTTTATTGTAGAGATGAGGTCTCGCTGCCCAGGCGGGTCTCGAACCCGCGGGCTCAGGCAATCCACTCACCTCAGCCTTCCAAAGGCGTGGGATTACAGGCTGAGCCACCGAACCCGGCGGTGTTGTATTTTAAAAGTTCTTGTCAAACCCAAGATTACCTAGATTTCTTTCCTCTGTTATCTTATAGAAGCTTTACAGTTCTGCATTTTAAATGTATGTCTATTATTTAACATATAATTTTTATTTTGCATATTTTTCCCCTGGATAGAACCATACCGAAAAATTAGTAGCTTCTAAGTCAAAGCATACAGTCTACTAATCCTTTTCTAAATTTGAAAGCATGACTTTTACAAATTTAAAGTGAGCATTTGTCAAAAATTTATTTTAGAGAGCCACTAAGATGATAAAGCGTGTTTAAAGAAGATTGGATAAAGAAAGAATGGCTCAATAAAATTTCTCATTTAGGAAAAAAACAACTGGCTAATATCATACAGAATGATAAGACTATAACCTTAATGATTATAATTTCTACAAAAAAAATCATTCTCTTCTCCACCATATACAAATGTTATTAAATTACTATGTGATAAGACTTTTTTACATGGCCATCCATTTTAAAAATTAAATAAGCATCAATTCATATAGAGTTGTAAAATATCTCAATCAACACTAATGGCAAGTGGAACAAAGGTATAGTATGTATTCCTGGAGAATTAAATATTTGCCAAGTGGGTCTAATTTGTTATGTCTGCCAAGGAGGACATTGAAAGGACAAGCAATAGTCTATTTGACTATTTTCAAGCTCTTGATAAATTTCTCAGCAACTTCACAAAGGAAGTTGTTAAGACTTATGACTTATGAAATACTGAAAGAAATATGAAGGCTTCAATGTCTTTGTGTGTGTGTGTGTGTGTGTGTGTGTGTGTGTGTGTGTGTGTGTGTGTGTGTGTCTCTATCGAATTGTGTGTGCATGAGCACTACAGAGTGCCTAAAAGTATAGTTGATAAGTAGTTTGGGAATATCAATATTAGGCTTTATATTTCTTTTGATTATTGTCAACGGAAGATCAGATAAATGCAAGCTGTATGAAAGCTCAAAAAAGCATAAACAGCTGGTAATGAAAAGAAATTGGGCAAAATTTTGTGACTAAGTTTAACAAAATTTTATTAAAGTTATAAAATAGCTATAATTTGACTATCATGTTTTGGGAAGAATAAAAGATAATTAACTAAAAATTGGTTTTCCGCCTTTACTAGATTGTAATCTCTTTGCAGACAGGGACTATTCTTTATTTTTTATGTTATCTACAGTTTCTAGCATATAGTAAGACTTCCGTTGAAAAGAGGAGATAGAGGAAAGGATTTAGAATATGGAAAAGAAATGAGGAATCTATTACATTTTATATTTAGCAATATAGTACACATACTCATTCTTTTTGTGGTATTACTTTCTTAAATATTTATGTGGGTTATTGGTTAATTTGGAAACCAATCATTATGATTAAATTCTAGCCAAACAGAAATCTTGACCATCTTTAAGAAGATATATACCCAAAAATTAACCTACATACTAATACATTTCACTTTGCTTTTTAATTTCACATATGTTTGGTCAAGGTAAAAGAAAAATGATTGTATTTTTATTTTTGTTTATTGAACATTTGTGTAGTTGCCTTTGTCATGGTTTTAAATTTACTTAGCTAGGTATGCAAAAATGGAAACTTGTGTTCTTATAATTAAACTTAGCTTAACTCTGAGCATATATACACTGGGTAGCTAAACTTAATCTTGTCAATTTAGAAAATTCAATCTATTTTGGATTATAACTCAGTTTCTATAGACAAAAATAGTTAATATTCTTTTTCTTCTCTTTTTCTTCCATTCTCCTCAGAATCTTTGACTTATGTATTAAGATTTCAGGGGAAGAAACTGTTGATGGTGTATTATTTCTGGGTTGATGGATTACAGTATAAACTTTCTTTCCCTTCAGGATTTGCCATTGATGTAGTCAAAGTTGAGCTTTGGGAGTTAAAAAACAAAACTCTCAACAAAATCTGACTTTTGCAAATAAAATGTACTTGTACGTATAGTCTACTCCTGGACTATAGATGTATAACATTCTACATTGGAGGTAAAAAGCCAATAATGTAACCTTTTCTTCTCACTGAATTTTGTCTGTTTTCTACTTTCTCTGGAGCAACATATTTGACCTTAAATTCTGCCTTTAATTGCTGAAACTGAAGAGTTAAGAAACAATTATAATTTTTTTAAAAGTGTACTTCAAAACATATGTGCTATACTTGCTTGAGTGATTGAAGAAGGTAATCAGAAAAGTTTATAACAAATGAAGTACCTTTTAGTCAAAGATCAATTATTTTATTATCCTATATATGACTGTTTTCCAATATAATAGAAGTCATCCTTTGCTTCTCAAGATGGCCATAAAATAATTGATAGAAATTGCTAGTTATTCAACAATTCTTTGCTAACATTAATGCACATCAGCATTTGCACTAATACCAGAACCTTCCACCCCTCACTGTAAATCCAATGTTAAGCTGATACTCTTAAGGTGTTAAAGTAAATCTTCCCTGTGTGGCAGTCCTTTAAAACATAATATTCTAAATGTGCTTATTTCCTTAATCTCTTCTCTTTCTTTTAAAAATCATTTTTTAAATGATACAATTGTGGAGACCAAGTGTATCTACAGTCCAGAAAAAATTAATTGGAGTGGAGGGGAGCTCCTAATGGCTTTGCTGTGTCTAATGAGAAAACCCATTCCATCAGCAAAGTCTTAAGAGATACAACAGTAGGAAGTTTGATAAGAAGTATTCGGTGGCTTTTTACATTTCCTAAGGGTTTAAGATCTCTAGACGTAAAAACTCAAGCCATTCCTGAAACTTAAACTCATCTGAAATGTTAATAACAAAGAAATAATAATTTTAAAGAAATTAGTTTAACGATTCATTATCGTGCATATGTGGGAGGTGCCCATCATTTTGACTTTCTTTTTCTGGCATACTATGTTCAGAGTTTCATGCAAATAGTTGTTTCTAGCATTCTGTGAAACATTCAGGGTAATGGGAAGGTTTCACAATAATAGAAAATTAGCAAATCTTTTAAAAGACTTTTGTGCTATCTTTACTCTTAGTAATTCCAAAGATTACTTAGGCAACACCTCCAACATTCTTTTTATAGTTGCCTTGGATTAAGTCTAGTTAAATACTTCTTGCCACTTATTTCACTTATTATTTTTTCATATCATATATGTTCACGTGGAACTTTTGTTTTCATATCTGACTTTGCCATTATAGTTCTTCAACAAGATTTAACACCATGGCTTCTGACAGCATTATTTAATTGCAAGCAATAACCACATAATCTTCTGTAAAGCCAAACAAAAAAGAATCAGAAAAATTCTTGCTGTATTTTTATTCTGTGTTTTAAATAATAAAATAAATCTGTGGGCATCTAGATCATTATTCTGTAGAAGAGCTGACCATTCAATTCGTTGTTAGTGAATAGTCTGCATATTTTCTCCTGTGCAAAATTCACTAGGAAAAATAATAGTTTGTGGCAGCTATAGTTTCATTTTTAATTAAACAGAAATTACAGAGTTTATTATGTAATTAATCTTCCAAGAATGAGCATTGTTTTTCTTCCCTAAATATTTTTTCACTTTTGTAAGACTAAGCAAAAATAGCTCTGCAATCTAAAATTAAACACTTTTAGTGACTACAGATTTAAACAATCATTGTATACATATATGTTGTGTTTGTTTAAAAAAAACCTTACCAATGTACTTAGGAAATAACAATTTCTTAATGTGTCATTAAAATGCATGTCTGTGGACTTTTAAAAGAAAAATGAAGATCATTATGCCCTCTAAACTGAAACTTGCACTTTTGTTTTAGGGGAATATGATAGTGATTATACATATGTGTTTTCTGGTGAAATGGGACCATGCTTTGAATTTATTTTTGGCCTTAATGATACATTAATAACTGAATACTACCAATTAGATTAGTGAATTTATAATGAAGCTTTTCAGTGTTTAACCTTTTCATGTAAATGACCTTAGTGTCCTTAATATGGGTTAAATCTATCACATTTCAGGCCACAGAAATGTGTCTACTACTTATGCTCATGATTTAGATAAAATCATTTTCTGCTCCTAAGTGTGTCTTATAGGAGAGTTTCATTTATTCATGCAACAAACATTCTTATTAGCCTAATGAGCACCAAGTATTATAGCAGGTACTATATATAACACTTCAAAAGTAAGATACAAGTTCTGCCTTCAGATATATTTCACATTCTTCTTGAGAGACAGTTTTATATGTATGCAATTAAAGCACAGGAAGAAGCTCTAATGAAAGCATATAAACAATTTAGGAATCCCAAACATCATGGAACTAAGGTGATCTTGTAGGGAATGAGGTCAGCATGTATTTCCTGGGGAAGGAACATTTGACTGGTTTCTTGAAAGAATAGTAGGAGTTGAATAAGCAGACCAAAGGGGATACAGTGTGTAGGTCAAGGTTCTAAGATGTCCACAGGACAGAGGCATGGAAGCACAAGGAGGATTTTAGAAATCATAAAATACACATAAGTGAAGCATCAAGAGCCTACAGAAGAATGATAGAGGTCTGGTCTAAAAAGGACAACAGGAACCATATACTATGGTAGTTTGATTTTATTTTCTAAACTTTAAGAGAAAAGTGTGACTCTGTAAGGAAACTGATGAATGATTATCCTCTCTAGCTTACACACAGTCAACACATATACACATGCAAACTGAGAAACAGAAAGGGAGAGAAGAGAGGAGGGGAGGGGAGGGGCAGGGAGGGAAGAAGACAGAGACAGAGACAGAAAGAGAAAGAAAGAGAGACAGAGAGAGAATGATATGTTCTGGAATTACTGAGATCTTTTTGTTATAATTGTTTTCTGTGTGTGCTTTTAAGAAATAGTCTTTAAAGATATTGGATGAAGAGTCATGTGACAAAGCTAGAAGCCAAAACACTAATTCTTTTTAGCATTCTTTTAATTTATCAGAAATACCATTGCCCCATTGCCCATGTTTGTTGATATTCCATGTATCTGCTTATCTTCCCTCATTAGTTGTATCTAGAAATGTTAATCATTTTATAGAGAAAATATCATTGTGCTATGTCAAAAACTCCCTGCTATCTTCATGCTCTGATCATGTAAAGAGGGAGAAGAGGAGATCAGAAAACACTCTTCAGAGTAGACAACTTTCTCTGGGATTCATTTGCTTCAAATCAATCTTTTAAAAGTCTTACATACACATACACACACACAGGTGTTTTCACAGACCTTGTAAGGTTGCAGCTTTACAATATAAAAAATTGTATTTTTTTACATTTTTATTACTTATTAATTTACAACTTTTCTATAATGTGCTAAGTCTCATTGTAATTCATTGAACATTAGTCAAATGGACTCCAAAGTTTCATTTTTTAATATATTTAATAAAGGAGGGTGTTTTTGCAAAGTTTTACAATCCATATAATATTGTTTTATTCAGAATGCAGCATTCCATCATTATTTTATTTTCATTTTAATCTATAAATTGTCTTCAATTTTCACCTATATGTCACTTTAAACTCTAATCTACCAGAACTAGAATCTAGGATAGTATGTGATAAATGAAAGTTGCCCTTAAAAATGTAAAAGTTTGCATTTCATGAGTTTGCCAATAAAGAATAAAAGGACATAAGCAAAATATGCCTCTAATTTTTCTTCTTAATTCTCAGTGTCCTTCACTTCCAATGTGCACTGTATTTGAAGTCAGAGTAACATAATTATAATTATAATATGCTAAATTTATGTGATTTTAAAACACAAATGCACATAAACTAATTTGATTTGTTTACTTACAGAAAGTCATATCCTGGAAGATGTAAACAAGTGTATCATAGCCTTAAGAGACCAGGATGCTGATAATTTGGACCGCGCTGCCGGTGCTATCAGAGGCCGGGCAGCAAGAGTTGCTCACATTGTCATGGGTGAAATGGACAGCTATGAGCCAGGGGCTTACACTGAAGGTGTAATGAGAAATGTCAACTTCCTTACAAGTACTGGTAAGTCTTAGTGCCCTATAGCAGCTGCACCATTTCTGATACTTGAATCTGCAGAGCTATCAAATATTCATATATATGGAAAAGAGATCTCAATCTGTGTTGCTTATTTTGACTTACATTGCTATACTATCTGATCAGTGCTTGCATACTGTGGTTATGTGATTTGGAATTTATCTCTGAGAAGTAAATTTCATTGATGAAAAGAGGTCTTTTATTAATGCATGCATTATATAAATTACCCACATGCCTTAACCACTTTTGAATGTTTATTAATTCCAGAACTGTTAGGATATATAATTAGGCCAATATGGTATTAAGTATCTAATAATCTTGAAACCCTGTTTTAACTACATCATTGGTACCACCAGGTTTTTGTTGACATTACTTAAACACAGCATATTTGTCCTGTTTCCAAAGAAATGCTCTCTACCTTTTTCTGTAGTCTGTTTACAAAACAACATTTTCTTCTTGCACATAATCTTCTTTGATTGCATAAGAAATATAGAGCCAGGATTTTATTTTGGCTGCAACATCCAAGTTAATATTTTCTAAACTTTGCCAGTAAATAGTTAGTTTTTGAATCACTCAGGAAAATAGCATTCTTATTTTTAACACTATTGCTAACATTTCTCCAAGAAACTTACAGAAGTGTCTGAATTCATGTGGGTTCACAGTGAGGACAGTCAAACATTTTTCTGAGTCATATTGGCAGGACTCCCTCCTATGAAAACCCTCTGAATCTGTGAAATCTTCAGGTTGAATTTTTTTTTTTCACTATTGCCTCTTAACACTACAGTGGTGGTGCATCGGTGATTACTAAAATATTTGAAATTCCATAATTAAGTCATCGATCCTAAAGAATCATTTTTATGTTATGCATATGGAATATTAAGTTTGATATGTACATTGTTCAACAAAAGAAGTAGAAGGGACAATAATAAGTGATTTTTTTTTGAAATTTTGTTTTGTTTTCTTTTATATTGAAGCTATTTCTTGAAATTAATTAATTAGGAGAAATATGCCAACAGCTGAATAATCTTCACAAGAGACTGGTTCTGAAGAGCTATGCCACAAGGCAAGCTTTGCAAGATTTTCAGGGAATTGATGATTAGTTTTGTTGTTTTCCTAGCAAGTTGATACAGAAAAATCATTGATAAATCTTGGCACATAGTTTTCTCATTATCTCTTTAAAATATTTCTAAAACAATGAAACACTAAAAATGTTCTAAGGAAACATGGAGGATGTACAACTGCAACTGTTGATATTAAACTTATAATTCTATACCTATACCTCAAAGTCATTGGTGTCAACAAGGCACATAGTAACTGCTATCCAATGAGCTGTAGTAGTATATTTACTTGCTTAAAAAGATAATTGTGTCATGGTAGTTCAGTATCTCTTCCCTAAAGTAGATGTAAGCACTACTTTCTTGTTGGTCAAATCAAGCACAGAATTATCTGTGTTCCTGATTTTTTTTATGCTTTTGGAAAATGGAATGTGAATAAAATAATGCATCAGGAATTCTTTCTTTAGTCAAATAAAAATTTCCTACAGGAAACTGAGTGGGTAAAACCTACCGGGAATCCTGTATCTTGCTTCTGCCTTAGTTTTGTGATCATATTAGTGAAATTTTGTGAACATTCTCTTTGTGATCATGTCTATATGAGGTACCAGGTTTACAAATTTGTACTCCATAGGTTTTATGCCTATGAGATATAAAGAGTTCATATCTGCCATATTCAAAGAAAAAAGTGTAAGTGAAATTCTAAAGTGCTCAGAATGTGAATTGTGTAATGCAAACACTATTTACAATCAACCTGAAATCAGAAATAACAAAACAAAATGTTTATACATTTAATTACAAGTTTGTTAATACCTCTATGATTGACTTTCCCAGATAACTAACCAATATGGCTCCATTGTCACAATCAGAAGAGAAATAATTTCCTTTATCTTTTTATTAGTTATATGTAATGTTAATTTAAATTTTTCAGTAATTTATGTCCTGTATCTCAAATATAATGAATGTAGAATCCTGGGTTATCCTTTATAAATAGCAGCTTAGTAGTAATATAACAATATAGTTTCTGACTTTTCCAATTTTATCATTTTAGTTTTTCAGATTTTTTTGGTGTATCTTTGGAAAAAAGCTTCTCATTTTTATTTATGTCTAATTTCAAACTTTTCTCCAAACAGTTTTCTTAAAATTTATCAAAAACATGTGTTAATAAAGGAAATTCTGAACAATCAGCTAGATGAAAAGGCTAATTAGATCAGTTTGATTCTAACCAAAGCAGAAAAATATGAGCATTTTCTCTCCCATATAGATATGGTCTATGAAAAAGACTCAACAACTTCTACCAATTCTACAATTCCAACAATTAACTAATAGGAGATGTTCATCTTTGTTCATATCTTCTTCATATCTTGAACTTATTATTTATAAATAATTATCAAATTAAATAATTAGAAATGTCATATTTTGTGTTATAAAGCTTTAATAGTTCAGATTTTAGCAAGTGAATGGTAATGTTTGTGGACTGTTTTTCTCTTTCTTTTATACAGTCCTCAGGTCTTAACCCTGCCTCCTGAAAATAACTTAATGAGGAGCTACTGTGAATTGTTTTTATTACCCAGAGAATTCTTTATCTTTGCAAAATTTGCCTTCACTGTATTGTCATCAGTGATGAAACCTAAGCCATACTTATCTAAAGCACAAAGAATGTGTTTAGAACATAACACCTTTGGTTTTAATCTGGCTTTGCAGCTCATTAGCACATTTTCAAGATTTGATGATTTTCTTTTTTTTGAGTTGGAGTCTCACTCTGTCGTCCAGACTGGAGTGCAGTGGCTGCTTCCAGCCACCGCAGCCTCGCCTGCTGGGCTCCGGCAATCCTTCCGCTTCCGCCTTCCGAGTAGCTGGAATTACAGGCATGCGCTACCACGCCCGGCTGATTTTTTGATTTATTATAGAGATGAGGTCTCGCTGCCCAGGCGGGTCTCGAACCCGCGGGCTCAGGCAATCCACTCACCTCAGCCTCCCAAAGGCACGGGATTACAGGTTGAGCCACTGAGCCCAGCTGATGATTTTCTAAGTGTTTGCTCAGCATTAAGAAACAGAGTTGCCCTAATATATTTCAGGTATTAATTATTCACAAATCCTAGCATTTGATTTTGTGTAAAATGTACTCAACATCTGGAATGCTGCATTTCACTCAGACAGAAGAATAATATTGTAATCTTCAGGTGAAGTTAATCACTCTACCCCCATTCTTCTCTGTTACTAAGTTCCTCCTTCTATCCGAAATTCTTGATAGGGAAGAAAAAATATATTGGCATTTTTGATAAAAACCTTTTGGACTGCAATATGAAGATTCATAAGTTATACTCTTTGCAGAGGTCTGCTCCCACCGGGTGTGGGATTTCCTGAAGGAGAGACGAATAGGCAGAAGAAGGAACTTACGATGAAAATAATAATATACTTGGACACCTGCTTGCAGGCCAGAGACCCGCAGGACAGATGACATTTAATGTTAGCTAATAGAAGGCTTTCATACCATTTGTAAAGGGGCAAGACAAAGAAAAGTCCTTCATGTACATATCCTTTAAAAGTTACCACCATCTAGCGGTCTTAGAAACAAGCCAAGAACACTATCTGCTAAATGATAGTTTTAGTCCAAAGTCCTGAATTACAGTCCTTGAAGTATCTCAAGAAAGTTTCCAAGTGCACATTTCTCCATGTATCAGGAGTTTTCTGTCTGGGTCTTCTATGGCCTTCAAAGCTTCATAATCGCCTCTCTTGTTCAGGTGTCTTCGTTACTTTTCTCTTATCCTGCAGTGTTTATTTCTAAAGAAAACTCAAAAGAAGCTTTTAGTGATGTTTCCCAGGCCCCCAAGGTTACTTTCTGTATTTAGTTAATTTATCATAAAAGTATCCAATTAGTATATTACGAATTCAGTGAAAACCCACTTTATGAACGTTAACTTAAAATTTTAACTATTGAATTAAGTAAAAACCTTAACGATTAATCTTCATCCTAACTCTGTGAAAACAGTTGTTATAAATCATCTACATAACTCCTAGATAAGTGTTAGAACTTATAATGAATTCATAATGAACTTACTATAAACTTGTGCTTCTAAAAAACCTTATGTCTAAACACTAAACTACATAATTCTAAATCAAATGAGTGAATGTACTTATATCATTTTTACTCAAGCAATATCTAGTAACTTATAACCAAGTGAAAGAAAGCATTCTTGATGTGCTTCAGAGTTTAACCCTTGCATATGTTAGAAAAGGCCAAACGGTATAGTAGGAAATGGAAAAATGAACCATGACATTTCCAGGTTAGCTGTGACTACTTCACATAGACATGCCATTTTCTTCTTCCACGACTGCACAGAATTCTTCAGCCATACTAATAGCAAAGACGGAAGACAGAAGGGCCTCAGCTGCCCAGACTCACTCTGTGGCCGGGGGTCCTCAGCGCACCTAGACTTTGTCAATCAGGCAGGCCTCCAAGGCTGGCTCCCAACAACTCTTAACATCAACTTCAGTTCTTTCATACTAGGTTGGGGATAAACCTAAACCAGGTAGACTGACACAAGATATTTTTGCGTGATTTATGAACTCTATCAAAGTCAGAAATTAGCAGGTCCAGAACTATCTGTTGCAAACCTCCAAACCCCACCTGGTTTTACTATCAGCCAAGCTCATGGACCAAAAAAGAACAGGCACAAAAATGAACCTGACCGAGACATCCTGGTGGCATCCACTGTTGGCAACTGGCAGTAACGCCAAATAAAATTTCATTTATCAAGTACCTGATGAGGTCCAAACTGGAAAGTGTGTACCCAGAATTCCCTTCTTCTTAGAATGGACAAAAGCAATAGAGTTACTTTTTTTTTTTTTCTCAAAGGCAAAAGAGATAGTTAAAAAAATCCTGAGTCAGCCGGGGTTGGTGGCTCAGCCTGTAATCCTGCACCTTTGGGAGGCTGAGATGAGTGGATTGCCTGAGCCCGTGGGTTCGAGACCTGCCAGGGAACTTGGCGAGACCTCATCTCTACAATAAATCAAAAACTAGCCGGGTGTGGTAGCGTGCGCCTGTAGTTCCAGCTCCTTGGAAGGCTAAGGCAGAAGGATCTCCGGAGCCCAGCAGGTCGAGGCTGCGGTGGCCGGGAGTGGCCACTGCACTCCAGTCTGGGTGACAGAGTGAGACTCCAACTCAAAAAAAAAAAAAAAATCTTGAGTCAACAAATATTTCTAAAATTGTATTGTAGCTTTTTTAGATCGGTTTAAATGGCAGATAAACTTTTAAGCTGCATTTCATTTAAGATTAGCTTCAAAGCCGGGTTCGGTGGCTCAGCCTGTAATCCCGCGCCTTTGGGAGGCTGAGGTGAGTGAATTGCCTGAGCCTGCGGGTTCGAGACCTGCCTGGGCAGCGAGACCTCATCTCTACAATAAATCAAAAAAAATCAGCCGGGCGTGGTAGCGCATGCCTGTAATTCTGGCTACTCGGAAGGCTGAGGTGGAAGAATCGCTGGAGCCCAGCAGGTCGAGGCTGCGGTGGCCGGGAGTGGCCACTGCACTCCAGTCTGGGCGACCGAGTGAGACTCCAACTCAAAAACAAAAAAAAAGATTAGCTTCAAATCCTTTAAAAGCAGTCAGCAGCCCCATCAGTTTCCTTTCATTTAATATATTTTACATATATACCCTGAATTCTGCAGCTTGATTAAAACATGCTACTTTCTTTATGTTGTATCTTTGTTCCACAACCTTAATAGCTGTCCTTCTCATTTTGAATATCCTTACTCCTTGTTTCTCACATCAAATTCTATCCATCTTTCAAGAAAAAGTTTTTATCCCTGTCCTTTAGAAACCTCTGGTAAGAGTGAATAATTTCTGTTCTCACATACTATAACTCTTAAGGGGCATGCCACTCAATTACATCATTCCAGACAAGTATATGCTGTTGATGAACTCTCCAGATATACAGAGAGTGCCAACAAAAGTATATACACATTTTAAGAAAGGAAAAAACTGTATTAAAATTGTAATGCTCAATATATGCTGATAACAAATGGTGAATACAAATCATCTTTGACTTCTACAGTTACAATAAGTGCTCAAAATGGTTACCATTGGTGTCCAGACAATTCTGATTATGGCGTACTACTGCTTGAGCAATGTTGACCAAAGTGTCCACTTGTATCGCCATGCATGCTGTTTCAATTTCTTCCCAAAATACTGCCAGTGTAGCCGGTTTTCTATGGTACACCACATTCATTAAGGTCCCCCATAAGTAGAAGGCAAGGGGTGCTAAGTTAGGAGAACATGGGGGAAACTTAACCATAATGTTCTATTCAGTTAAACTGTGTTTCATTAGACCAAACCATTTTCCTCACAAACTCTTCATCCTCTTATACCATGTTTTGGAACCACTCACAATACCGCACCCTTTGATCGGCATCATCTTCATTCATTGCATGTAATAATCTTGGGAGGAAATTTTTTATTTTGCTGTTTTAAGAATGTGTCATATGCTTGTTTTGCTAACTCCTGTCTCATGTGCACATTGTTTGGTAGACTTCTGTGGTAAGCATGTAAACTGTTCCAACAACATAGCAGAATAAGCAGGATTTATTACTGTGTGAGGCCTCCCAGATCTTCTGTTGTGCACATCACACACAGTACCATGCTTCTCAAACTGATCGTGAATGCATGCAATTGGGCATGTTGGAGGTTCTGTTACATACTCATACTTCCATTGTGGTTGTACTTCTACAACGTTCTCAAATTTCAAATACCACTTCAAAATGCAAAATGGCCTCATGCTCTTCAAACAATTGTGCTTCCACCATTTTCTTTCACTGTCCTACTTGTCGCAAGATGATGTTAATATTCACTTGATTAACACCATCTTTTGAGCAAACACCATACTACACATTGTACAATAATTCAATTCAACTTTGAAAAGTAATACAGAGATAACATCTCTTAAAATGTGAATATATTTTTGGCACCCCCAGGGCTTATATTAAAATGGCATCTCTCTCAAAATAGATTATAAGCTACCAAAGGAAAAGACACTGTAGTATTTCTTTTTGTGTCTTTTTCAGAATCTACCATTGCATCTTGTGTTCAATTAAAAACAAAACCTCTTGGATTGAGCCTCTATAGTTTTGTTAATTCTAATCCTGCAGTTGGAATGAATGCCTTTTCTTCACTACCACCCTCTCAAAATATAATTGTTCTTCAACACTTTCACAAATGCTACTACCTATGCAAAGGAACTTCTGATTCCTTTTCAGTTGGAATTAATTTCCCCATTATCTGTATTACTATGAGTTTGTCCTTTCATGTTTATTTCACTTTTCACTTTGCCCTGTATCATAATCAGCCATTTACATACAAGTTTTTCCTACTAGATTGCAATGCCCTTAAATGGCAGACACCACGCTTTATTTATTTTTATCTTTTCCAATGGCATCAACACACAGTAGAAGTGCCCAATGATCATGATCAAGTCCTTTTTCAAACTTTAAAAGTAAATTTTACAAAAAGATTATGCAATGATGCAGTCTAATATAATAAGCAAGAGAATAAATTGTCATCCCAATTCAGAAAAAAAAAAATCAAAGTCTCAAAAGAAGTGAACTATGTCAAAGACTGGGGCAGGATAAAGATGAAGGAATTGATTCATTACTGTTCAGAGTTAGATATTAGCCACTTCCAGAAAACTTGGGGTCAGATTTTTTAAAGGTTCTTCAGCAAGATTTTGAAAAAGAGATCATGAATTTAGTGTATTCAATTACTTACAAGAACCATCATTGAACTATAACTTTTGAAAGTTTCCACTGAATCTCGTTTCACTAATGCTTCCAGCAAATCACTGTAAGGGGTAGCAGCCATGCCTTCATATGAAGAAACCATTGTGGGCAAACTTCCTCCCCTAGTAGCAGTCTGAGATAGGTTTCCAAATTATGTACTTTCTCTTTTTTTAGGGTGCGGCCAGGAGGCTTCAGCTTTAATCTGACACTTTTTTTATTTTTGTTTTTTTTTGAGTTGGAGTCTCACTCTGTCGCCCAGACTGGAGTGCAGTGGCCGCTCCCGGCCACCGCAGCCTTGACCCGCTGGGCTCCGGCGATCCTTCCGCCTCAGCCTTTCAAGTAGCCGGAATTACAGGCGTGCGCTACCACGTCCGGCTGATTTTTTGATTTATTGTAGAGATGAGGTCTCGCTGCCCAGGCGGGTCTCGAACCCTTGGGCTCAGGCAATCCACTCGCCTCTTTTTAACAGGGTTAGTCAGAGCATTGATGAGAGTCTTCTGTCTGCTGGTCACGTGGCTAATCTGGATTACCAAGTGTCTTCATGTCAATGATTCCAAAGTTGGAAGTTAAATAACAATTAAGTCTCTCTAAAGAAAAATAAAAACCCGTGACTTAGGAAGTTCTTCTGTTCCCACCAAGTGTGGGATCCTGGGTAACATTGTCTGAAGAAAGCAGTTACTAGAACTTCCGAGTGGAGAGCCTGTTTTCTGTCTGAGGTTGACTGGCGTTAAATAGGATTCATATCCATTTAGGGAACTGAAGATACTTCTTATCTTGCCGTTTTAAGAAAATGCAAATACAAACTTGTCAAAAAAAGAAAGTGCTATAGAAACTGAAATTTCCTATATGCACTTTGTGATGCAAAAGCTTTTCTAACCTTTTTGATATGGCGCATAGCATAATCTAAAATGTCACTCTTGGTAATAGTCTTACTAACAAAAAAGAATACATTCTGACACATTGGCAAAAATTTTATTGTCAAAAGAGGACATAATTTAAAGGGCTTAGGAGTGGATTTAAGAGAATCATAAAGTGGGGCTGAAACATTGCCGTAACTGGAAAATGTAAAATATGTAACTTTGAGGTGAATGCTAAATGAAGGATGGATTAAGAATAAGGGAGATGAATTGGCATGATCTAAAATAAAGAGAGAATTGGAGAATAGGAACCTGCTGTGAGGTTGTTCATCAGTGCAAGGATGCTCTGAGGTCTTATATATTTTTTTTAACTCTTGAACTCCTGGAACCAGTCTCAGATGCATCTTCTCCCGGGCAAGTAAGACACTGTCTGGAAAAAATAGGTCACACTTTCGTTCTGATCCCAATTTTGCCTACTTGTATAAAATGACTAATTCAGATTTACTCTATGATCCTTAACATGGCGACAGCAATCGGAAGAAAAATAATTTATATTTAAAAGGATTAGGCATGAAGTATTTGTTTTGGGTCTGGTTACAAACAACCGAAAATAACAATGGCTAAATTAAGCACAAAAACAAACACAGGAAGGCTAAAGAACAAGAAGAGAAAACTGGCAGCAACACTGCATATAGAAACCACAGTTAAATTCAACCCAAAAAACAGCTGTTTGAGGTGCCATTCCAGCTCCCTCAGAATATTTAATGACACAATGGCATCATAACATTATGACACTGAACCCCACAGGTGAGATATTTATTTGTTACCACATTCCAGGTACTTTTACTACTAGAATAATCCTAAAATATCCTTGCTTTTGCCCCACTTGCCTTGATCTAAGCTTCCTGAGCAGAAACGTTGTGTTAGAAGCGTGTAAATCATGTGCCCGCCCTTGGTTGTCAGTTTACAAAGGGGGCAAGAACCTGGCCTGGGAGCTACTGTGGAGACAGTGATCTGCCTCAGACCGACTCTCACACTAACAGATCCCCCAGCATAGGAAGGGGCTTTGGAGTCTCTAAGCACAGGGAAAAGTTAGAGGTGATAAGAGGCAAGAAAGGGTGATTATTAACAGGGGAGTACAATGACACAGAAAAGGGAAATTGAGTATTGATTTTACTAATTTGATTGGTCACCCTGGGGCAATGGGACCTCCTCTATGCGTACCACCTAATCAGGAATATTGCACTTCAGCAGCTTGTTACTAACCCATTTATTTTCGATGTTTTATGAAACATTTAAAGGAAGCATAAAACAGAACATGCTTTATTCCTGGTAGATATATTAGGCAAAGCACAACTATACCCGATATAGTTTGGGTATTTGTCCCCTTCAAACCTCATGTTGAAATTTGATCTCCAATGTTGGAGGTAGGGGCTAGTGGGAAGTGTTTGAGTCACGTCATAGGAGTAGATTCTTCATGAATGGCTTGGTTCTATTTTCACAGTGATGAGTGAGTTCTAGCTTGATTAGTTCACACAAGAGCTGGATGTTTAAAGGAGGCTGGCATCTCTCTTGCTACCTTTCTTGCCACGTGACACACCTGCTTCCCTCCATCTTCAGCTATGATTAAAAGCTTTCTGAGGCCCTCACCAGGGGCAGATGTCAGTGCCGTGCTTCTTGACAGCCTGCAGGACTGTGAACCAAGTAAACCTCTTATATTTATAAATTCCCCAGCCTCAGGTGTTCCTTTGGAGCAATACAAAACTGATTAACACAATACCACACTCTAAGTCTAGGTACATTATATATTCCAGGGAAGATGTGTCTTAGCAGACTATAGGATGTGAATATGATACTATTGCCAAGATTAAAGTGGCTTAATAGAATAATGTTTGTTTTACTGCATCTATAAAACATAAAGGAGTCTATGAAGGTTTTTGAAAAAGGAGGAAAGTGTATCCTTCAGCGATATACTGAAGAAGCTCCAGTTTCTTCTTTTTTTCTGTATTTAACTACAATTATAAAATATTAACAGGCCTGTATCCTATTATTTTTCAAATATAGAGTGATACTGTATTGAACGCTATCATTTTGTTTTAAATCCAAAGGGATGAGGACTTTGACTTCATTTTAAGAATGCTAAGTACTAGACATTATTTGTAACAGCATAGACTAGTTCCTTCTAAAATTACAGTGTTTGCACAGCCACTGGGGAAAAGAGAAGTGGCTGTTCAAGGCCAGAGGGGAGCAGAGGTTCTGGAATGTCAAGCAGTCTTATTTCCTTCCCAGTTACACTGAGAGCTAAGGGGATCAATATCTTAACACCCTTCTAACTCACTAACACATACCAGTATGCCTCAGCAGGTTGTTAGGAGCTTTGGGCTACATAGCTGCCTACTGGGTAATCCAACAATTAAGTTTCTTTGTAAAAGAATCACTATAAAATGTTTTATAAACTGTAACTTAGCATATGTTTTTTAAAATGTTGACAATATCTGGCAGAAGTCTTCTTCCTTTTACTTCATCTTAAAAATCAGATTTATGAAACTAACGAAATAACTCCCTTCGGTTGTTACAAGTATCTATTTCATGCATTAATAGTCCTCAGCTGCAAAGATAGTTAAGTTTACTTTTTTTAGAGATCTTTATATATAGTCTGGAAAGTCTGGTCATATATTTATTTATGTGAACTGGTAAAAGATTTATATATACTCATCTGTAAAATTAAATTTGAGGTTCAAGGTCACTGAGGCTAGAGAATAAACTGAGGTGGTATGTTCCTTAGTTTTTCTTTCCTCTGGCTTTGGAGAGAACATAAACCATGTGAAGTCGAGTGTATAAATCAGATTGCATTTCCCTTGGCGGTGTAATTGGTGCAGACAACAAAACTCAATTGGCAATGGTTTTTAGCCATCTCATCCCTAGCCTCTTCTTTACAATTATGTTTTTCATGCCAATTTGTATGGAGTTCTTTGAATGTAGTCAGGGTTGGGTGTGTATAGCCACAATAGATACAGAGGGTGCCAAAAATGTACACACCATTAAAATTGTAATACTCAATATATGCCTGCCTGTCACATGGTGATACTAGCATTCATTTAATTAATGCCATCTTCTGAGTGAGCATCATACTACACATTTCTACCATAATCAATTCAACTTTGAAAAGTAATACATAGATAACATCTCTTAAAGGGTGTATACATTTTTTGGCACCCCTGGTATATTTGTATTGCCACACTTTCAGCATAAGAGCAAGTTTAGTAAGTGAAGAATTAAACATTTGAGGTGAATGTTATCTATATATCTGTTACCAAAATAAGATATATTACATTATACTATCAGACATCATGAAAATGAAAGCAAGTTCTGAAAGGGCATATCATTGCTAAGAGAAAAATAAACTGGCAGACCAACATTTGCAAATGGCATTACCTACTAGCTTTATTAATAGATGATAATAAGCCGGGTGCAGTGGCTCACGCCAATAATATCAGCACTTTGGGAGGCAGAGGAGAGAGAATTGCCTGAGTCCAGGAATTTGAGGCCAGTCTGGGCAACTTGGCAAGACTTTGTCTCTACAATAAATAAATAAATAAATAGCTGGGGGTGGTGGCATGCACCTGTGGTTCCAGTTACTGAGGTAAGTTCCACTTACTCAGGAAAGGCTGAGGTGGAAGGATCACCTGAGCCCAGCCACTACACTCCAGCCTGGGCGACAGAGTGAGACTCCTACTCAAAAAAAAAAAAAGTTAATATTTTCTTCAGTGAAGTCAATAAATTGTCATGAATGAATGACTTGAAGATTATTTACCTCCCTTTCACTTGGGAAAATTATAAACATAGTAGATATCTCAGGATCTTCAATGAAGAAAGGAAATATTAACTGAAGGTGGGAAGGATATTTTAAATGATAGCCATAGTTGGAAGAACAATACTGGGAGCAGAACAAGAAGGTATTGGTTAGGTGTTCAGCTAACCAGCTCAGGGAGATAGAGGTAGTTCAAAAATAAAATAAAATAAAATAAAATATAATAAAAGAGCCAAGGAGATTTTAGGCAACCAGAAATCTCTGCCAACCAGGTGCCATGCTGATTTCTTCTGGCATATATTTTTACTTCACAAATCAAATTTTCTAGCTCATAGTAATTTACAACTCCTCTTTCATCAATTACAAAAGAAAGTATTACTGCCTAACAATGCCACACAGCAGGCTAAGGAGCTGGGAAGAGATTTCTTCTTCTGAAATGTATTAGTAACCCAGTGGTATCTTGGAAAATGTAATATATTCTGGTGATCATCCACCATTTAATTTTACTGTCTGCCAAAATCTGTAGCAGTTAAAGTTAAGTGAACAATTTATATTATAAAATTTCTCTGCTGATATAGAGATTTTTAAAGGTATCATTTATTATAAACACTGTTGACAGTATTTCTATAAGATTCCAGATATTTCAAAGTCTAGTGTTGATTGTAGGTTATAGTGATTTAAGAAAGGTTACTTCATGTCTCAAAATTCTTATATAACTAGAAAGAGGAGTTAAAGCCTGGATATTGATTCAAAAAAATATTTTTGAGGAAAGAAGCAATAAATAAAAATATTGTACTTATCTTTCCATCTTTCATACCTTATTTATTTATTCTTCTTTTACCTAATACTTCTGTACACAAAAGGGAATAATGGCAAATGTATGACTATTGCATCATCATAGAAAAAAATTCAGAAGATAGAAAGCAGCTGGAAACATGCAGATAGATTAAAGAGAGCATAAAAAGCTTCAATCTAAAATATGCAAGAAGGAGCATGCTGAGGGTCCGTGGGTCCCTCCTAAGCTGATATTAGACTTAGATCAGCAACCCTGAATTCTGCAAAGCAATGAAGCAATGACTTCACGTTCCATGAGAAAATTAACATGAACCTAGATTGCTATATTCATCCAAATTACATGGCAAAATAAAAATCTTTGTGTATGCATAAGAGCTCAGAAAAATTTTAACTTGCACAGTCCCTTTTTGAGAAACGACTTGAAAATGTGCTCAAACAAAATAAGTGATAAAAAATATATATAGTAAGACATGGAACGTGGAAATAGTGAATCTAAGAGATGTAATGAAAAAAAAATGACAGGATAGCAGATGTCTAGCAGGTCTAAAAAGCAATTGATCCAAATTAGAACACAAAGTCAAAGGGCTCCTGACTTTGAAGAAGATGAATTCTGAAAGGAGTCTGGAAAATGAATTGGAAAAGCAGAATCACTAAATCAGTCTTATGATAAAGAAAGCAATTCAATATCCTAGCTAAAAGATGTTAATATACCAGTGCCCACCCAGCAGGCACAGAATATCAGGAACCTAACTACATGACCCTAAAACTTTAAAACTCTGATAACTTTGTTGTCAGCTAATGCTTATGTTTTTAATTTTTTCATGATCTAGTGTCTTAGTCCAGGCTGTTATAACCAATTACTGTAGACTAAGTCGCTTGAACAACAGAATTCTATTTCTCACAGTTTCTGGAGGCTGAAAGTCCCAGTGTGCCAGCATGGTCAGGATCTGGTGAAGGTCCTCTTTTTGGCTAGCACAGCTTCATTTTTGCTATCTTCACATGACAAAGAGCAGAAAGAGAGGAAGCAAGTTTCTTATATCTCTTCTTATAAGGACACTAATCCCATCATGAGTGCTCCATCCTTGTGATGTGATTACCTTTCTTTTTTTTTTTTTTTTTTTTTTGAGTTGGAGTCTCACTCTGTCACCCAGACTGGAGTGCAGTGGCCGCTCCCGGCCACCGCAGCCTCGACCTGCTGGGCTCCTGCAATCCCTCCGCCTCAGCCTTCCGAGTACCCGGAACTACAGGCATGCGCTACCACACCCGGTTGACTTTTTGATTTATTGTAGAGATGAGGTCTCACTGCCCAGGCGGATCTCAAACCCGCGGGCTCAGGCAATCCACTCACCTCAGCCTCCCAAAGGTGCAGGATTACAGGCTGAACTACCGAGCCTGGCAGGTGATTACCTTTCAAAGCCCTATCTCCGAATACCATTATGTTGGGTCATAGGGTTTTAACATATGAATTTGGTGGAGGGGGGTTGGGAGCACAAATATTCAGTCTATAGCAGCAGTCCTCAACATTTTTGGCATCAGGTATCACTTTTGTGAAGGACAGTTTTTCCATGGATTGAGATGGGGGAAGGTTTCAGGATGATTGAAGCACATAGCATGCATTGTGTACTTTATTTCTATTATTATTACATTGTAATATATAATAAAATAATTATACAATTCACCATTAAAAAAGGGAGGCATGGACAGAGTGGTAAATAAACCAATGGGCGGGCCACACATGGGATAAAATAAGTGTCAGATTCTAACTTAAAGCCTGCCACCAGATGCATCTGTACAACTGAAGTACATCAACTCACTTGCCACTAACTGATAGAGTTTTATTTATTTATTTTTTTAGTGTGCATGTAAATCACTCGTCATGAAATGGACAAACGAATAGGATTTTGATATGAGTCTGCAAGCAATTTATTTATTATGATCTCTGTGCAGTCAAACCTCACTGCTAATGTTAATCTGAATTGCAGCAACTACCCAGCGCAAGCATTACTGCCTCAGCTCCACCTCAGATCATCAAGCATTAGATTCTCCCACAACCTAGATCCCTTGCATGTGCAGTTCACAATAGCGTTTACACCCCTACGAGAATCTAATGCCACCAATGATCTGACAGCACATGGAGCTCAGGCAGTAATGTGAGCAATGGGGAGTAGCTGTAAATACAGATGGAGTTTTGCTTGCTCCCTTGCCGCTCACCTCCTGCTGTGTGGCCCCATTCCCAACAGGACACAGAACAATCCCCACTGTGTCCATAGCATCTAGGTTTATCAGTTTCTGTCCTTCAACTTAAAGCCATTACTGAAGAGAAAACATTAAAAAAACTCAGATTATAAGCATCATAGGATATAGCAAAGGATAACTTTTGCCTGATCTTTGGCATCTTAATTCTATTTTTGAAGCATATGGCTATTGCACATGCTTAAGAAATTAAATGGCAGAGGAAGCCATGCATTTTATACAAAAAAGTAGTGAGAGACTAAGTTATCTGATCTGAGTTTGTAGTGAAGGCATTTATTTAAATATTTTTCCTTTTTTCAGAAACAGTCCCTGTTTTAACAAGATAATTAAAACGAGATCAAGAATATGTAATTAATACATAGAATCTTTTAAGTGACAGAGGTCAATTTAATTAAACACAAAAAGCAAATTTGAGAGTATCTCTATAAATGAAACCTTTTCATTTAAAATAAATAAACATTTGATATAACTCAGAGCAAAGATATTTGAGGGATTCTTTAGAGCTTTCAATTTGTCAATAACCTTTCAATAACTTCATATATCTTTTGTGATACTTCTTGATAAATATTGATTTGAGCAAGACCAGTGATTTCTAACTTTTTTTAATAGCTCCATGTTATCATGTAAATATTTTCTGATATAACAAAATGTAATAAACTTACCCAAAAGAATACACCCGATGCAATGAAGGTGCACCATTTAAAACTTTATTAAAGGAAGAAACAGAAGGATGGAAGTGGAACATAAAGGTTGATGATAGAAAAGACTACCCCCATCTCAGAAATAATGGTTGGTTTAAAATATTATACCTTAAAAACAGGTTTCCAAGATGTGTCCTTATTCTCCTTAGAAAACATGTATCTGTCCAAAAAATCCAATATACTCTGCTTTTAGATTGGCCCCACATTTTAAAATTGAATTTGGGGAAAAAAATTTTAAATTCAATTGTCATATTCAACTACTTCTGAGTTTTTGTTCAATAATGAGCAACATATATTTCCCACAGAAAAATCTGAAGGCTACACTTCAAATGATTGCCCCTTCTATAATGAAGGCATACAAGTGATTAGCTATAAAAGAACCTTCTATTCATAGCTTCCCTCTTTCCCTGGCAGGAGCAGGAAACCCCTATTTTCAATATACAGTTATTGAATAATGTAAAACTATAATATAGAGTGAGGAATAATTGACCAAGAGTTTTTAAAAAACATTTTCATGTCACATATAGGTATAGTACTTAAAAAGTCTTCAAATTCTGAGCAAATTATGTGCAGTAAGATGATTGACAGTGGTATGCAATTAAGTCACAAATCAGAAATCACTTTAACAAACTGCACTGAACTACATTAATGCAACCACTGTACCTACCAAATAATGAATGAAGAAAAAAAAAAAGAACTGAGACATAATTCTTCCTCTCTGGGAGAATAAATACACTGGGGGAATGATAATTTTGAACCCTTAGTATGAAACAGTATAGAGACATGCACAGTATCTCCTAATTGATGCTATTATCTGGGAATGATAAAATCTAGTAATTAGGATACTCAGATTGTAGACAATTGGAAAAACTACTGTGGCACAAAATATTTAAGAAACCAACTAATAAGTTGGTTAATCAGCTCTATAACAAAATTATAAGTGACCCTTCCTTCCTGGTATTCCTGGATACACTCCTTATATTCTTAGATAGTTATTGGGCCTACTTTGGGTATCACCAGATTTTCTAATGCATCATTATAAGATGAGAGGTTTATCAATTCATAATTCCTATTCTCAACCAATCCCCATTCACTCACCCTTATCTCCATCCATAATTGAAAGAATAGGACTTCAGTCTCTGAAAATAATTGCTGTGCTTCTTTTTCTGTTCCTTCTTTACTACCTCCTATCTGTCAACATTTATCTATAAGGAACCTGTAAAACTGTCTCCAGCTTCTAAGCCTACAAGTGCCTGAATGTTATCCCCTCTACTACTTTAGGGCCAGAATATAATGAAAGATTAACCTTGCTTTACTTGTTTTTTAGTCAAAATGTATTTGGTATTTACTCACTGTGAGTATAGCATTAAGCTGAGTGCTGAAAAGTGGAGCATGATCCAAATCTTCCAGGTGTTTAGCCGTGCTTGAGGAAATATTAAATAGTAGGATTATTTTATGAGACATGGCAGGAATACATTAAGGGGGAAAAATGAATAATACAAAAAAGGAATAGGTTAGAAAATAATGAAACTGTAAGTCATATAAGTTGTGTATGTCAGAGAAGACCACATAGAGGATGGAAGGACAAAAATAGCACCCTAAACATTATTTGAATTAAATAGGAAAGTACATCCTTGCTGGAAAGTATGTCAAAATACTTGTATTACATTATAATGCAATTAGAGATAATTAAAATTATACTGAGCATAATTTAATCTTGTTTTGATTGAGAAGGCACTTCAGGTTCTTGTAATGTTTCAAGATCATCCTTAGGGTATTGTGTCCTTGAAAGAAAAATGAATAAAAAGGCAAGTTGATTTTCCTAACAAGTCAGGTAGCTTATGTTGCCAATAAGTTGTAAATAAGATTGCATAGCTGGTGGCATCAGCCCCAGTTAAAAATGAAGTAAATATACTTCTCCCTAACTCTCCTGCCAATGACAACCACAGCTTTGGACACATATACATAAGGCAAATTTTGGAGGACTCTGCCAAGTAAATAACAGAAGACTGAAGAAGAAATCAGAACTTGAAGAACAACCCTACACAATGATAGGCTCCCTGTACTCCCTCTTTTTCCCCCATATTTTCTGGCTGAGACTCTTGGGCAACCTGAATCTGGGAACTGTGCACCAAACACAGACACAAAAGCTCCAAGAAAACCTCGCTTTCTCAGGCCTGAGGACAGATAAATGAAGATAATATGGGATGAAACTCTTTTAACTCTCCCAATCCTATGAGAGACAAGTTCACATCTAAGGTAGTGGTGGGAGCAGTTCCCCTACTGACTGAACAGGAGAAAAGAGAAAATAAAAATTACCAGTATCAGTAATGAAAAGTTATATAACTACAGAACCACAGGCATTAAAAGGATCATAATAAAATACTACAAACAAAATACTACATTTTATTTATAATAACAAAATACTACTATAAATTCTATGAACATACACTTGATAAGATAGATGAAAAAGACCAATTTCTAGATGAACACAAACATTTAAATCTCATGAACGAATAATAACAAGTGTTGGGGAAGATGTGGAGAAGAAACTCAAATCTTCATCCACTGTTGGCAGAAATGTAATATAGCTTCTTTGGAAAATAGTTTGACAGTGTCAAACAGTTAAACACATGGGCTACTATATGATTCAGCAATTTAAATCCTAAGTAATTACCTAAGAGAAATAAAAACATATGTCCATACAAAAATTGATCCATGAATGCTCATAGCAACATTAATAATAGCCCAATGATGAATGAATAAATAAAATGTGGTATATCTATACACTGAAATACAACTGACAATAAAAAACAATGAAGTACTGATATATACTATAGAACAGATGAGCCTTAATAACACTATACTGCATGAAAGAAGTTGGTCAAACACTACATATTGTATGATCCCATTAATATGAAATGTTATTTCATAGCAGATGATAATAAGCAAATATATAAGCAGAGAAAGTAGAATAGTAGATCACCCTAGGGAGACTAGGGGTATTTGTGAGTGATGGCAAAGGGGTGTGGGGCTTCTTTTCAAGGTAATGAAAATATTTTGAAATTGATTATGATGATATTGCACAACTTTGTGAATGTACTAAAACACAATGAATTAATTGTGCACCTTAAGTGGATAACTTTCATAGTATGGGCATTATGTCTTAATAAAGTTGTTGGCAAAAAGTCACCAAAGAAAATAGAGACATATTGAATGCCATGTGTCTATTAAATAAATTGCATTTATAGTTTCAAAATTTTCAACAAATAAAACTCCAGACCTGAATTATTTCCCTAGTAAATTTTACCAAACAGTAAAAATTTAAGATAAAAAGTAACATTAAGTGTATTTCCAAAAAAATAAAAAAGATGGGATACTTCTCAACTCATTTTATTAGGACAGTAATACCTCAGTGATCAAACTGAACAAAGACAGCACAAGAAAAACAATCCAAAAAACTACAGACTAATATCTCTCATGAATCTACAAAAAAATTAGGAAATCTAATCCAGCAATATATCAAAGCAATTAACTGTACAACCAAGTACAATTATCCTAAGGATCCAAGGGCAGTTAAAAATTTGAAAATTAATCATTATAACTCACTGTATTAACTGACTAAAAAAGGAAAAATTAGATGATTATATCAAGGATACAGATAAAAGCATTAAACAAAGTCTAAATTTCATTCATAATAAAAATTCTCTATATATTAGAGAGAAAGGGACTCTCCCAATTTGACAAAGGATATCAGCAAAAAATCTGTAACTAAGATCATACTTAATAGTAAAAGAATGAATGATTTCCTCCTAATATCAGTAAGAAGACAAGAATAGTTATTACACTACTTCTATTTTACACTGTATTAAAATACAATTATTACATTGTGTGGCAAGAGAAAGAAAGAAAAGGCAAGTAGTTTCGGAAAGAAAAGGCAAGTAGTTTTGAAAAGAAAAAAAAAAACTTTTCCCTGTGTAGATGGCATGATTATGGGTTACAAAGATCAGCAGTACTTTTACAGACTAGCAGTGAACAATGGGAAACCAAAAGTATAAAGAGTAACAGTTACCAACCTCCAAAAATTGAAATACTTAAGTATGTATATTTAAAAGTGTTACATCTATATGCTGCAAACTACAGAAAATGAGTCAAAGAATTTAAAGAAGACCTAAATTAATGGAGTGACACATCATATTCAATTACTAGGAGACTCAATATAGTTGTTAATTCGTCCTAAATTAACCTATGAATTTATTACAATCCCAGTCAAAATCCTAGCAGAATTTTTTCTAGCTATAGACAAGCTGATCCTAACATTTATATGAGAAGACAAAGGAACCAAAATAGACAAAATTATTAGAAAATGAAGAATAAAGAAGCTACACTGTACCTGATGTTGAGACTTACAGTAAAACTATATAATTGAGAGTGATATTTACAGAAAGGGTAGCCATGGAGATCAGTGAGATAATTTAGAAAGTCCAAAAATCAAGCAATTCTTGAAAAAAATGCAAAAAGAATTCAATAGAGAAAGGATAGCCTTTTAGACAAATGTCTGTAGCTGTCTTTCCAGTAATTCCAGTTTTGGATGTATAACTGTAGATTATGATGATGCTTTGAATTCCAGTACACTAGGACTAACATTGTTAGACACATGGTTTCTATTTCAGTGTTTTTCTGGTCAACAAATATTTATTGAGCACCTATTATGTGTCAGGCACTATCTTGGATGCTGAGATGCTATTATGTGCAAGTATGTATCCTTAAGAAAAACATAGTCAGTTTGGAGAGGAGAATCAGCCCATGGCGATTATACAGACTAATGAGTATCTATAATACTTTTTAAAAAAGGAATCTGATAACATTGAGGAATTTTCAGAGTATATTTCTATGGACAAAAAGGACACAGAGATAGAGAAGCATATATAATATTTTGTAAAGATCTAATTGGCTCCTCTTAAAATCGATATTTCTTATTGGAATCTTATTGGAATAGGATCCAGAATGACTTCTCAAAATACATGAAGTATAAACCTAAATAAAAAGAGGCTGAGGATGTTACCCAAGTGAAGAGGATGGAAAAAAGAGGAGGAATTTTCAATGACCCGCTTACTCTAAAATACAGACTCTTAACTCTCTTTAGATATTTTGCTGCAAATATTTAAAATTCAGATGACCTGCCTTCAAACTCAAGTTCAAAGAGTTATCCTAATTCAGATTTTCAACTAGGTAGTTCAGAACAATGTGTTTTGTGAGGCACAAAAAAGCAGGACTGGATATCTTACTGTTGTTTCAGGAACCAAAGGAGCCAATGCTACAGTTTCTTTTCTAGACACTAATGGGGAAGGAAATCTTTTTTTTTTAACTGTTCAGATAATTTTTACTAATGCCATATATACTCCTATGTAGATGATTATTTTTCTTCATTATTCACATTTTTACACCTTTTAAAAAAAGTTCTTTTTTACTTTTTTCCCACTTGGACAGCAAAACAAAACAAAAGGACTCCTCAATTGTTCTTTGAAACTTCGTTTTCATCTCCTGAGATTTACCACAGTGATTCTTTTCCCCTGTTAAAAAAACTATCTCTGAGTTGATTCATCTCTAGTTCTTCCTTCCTGACTCCTTTTTTTCTGCATCAACCCCGAAAATCCAGAGGGAAACAAAGTGAAACAAATAGGCTATCTTAACTTTGCTTGGTTACTCCCCTGGCAGGATGAGTGGGTAGACTGACCAGATGTCTGTCCTAATTTATGTGGATATCTTTACTTCCATGTTCTTTTCTGCTTGGCAGAAAAACACGTCACACTAGTTCATTTTCTTGAGGTTCTCCCTCAGGCAAAAGCTACAACTTGATTCTCTGGGTATGAAAAGTACAAAAACAAGACAATATTTTATTTTTGTGCATACCAACAGATGTCTGCCTCAACACAGTGAACTGTGCAACCAACAAGCTAAGAAAAAATTAAAAACAGCCTTTTAAGCATATATAATTGAACCTACTGAATTTAAAATTGTGCCCATTTTTGTGAGCCCTGACACAGTCACTGGTTTTATAATGAAAATGAATCTGGTACCATAGCAATAACAATTAGGAAAGAACCAATCTCTCTCTTCCCTAAAACTATTTTTTTTTCAAACATTGAAAATACTTTTTTAAAGGAATCTGTAATAACACTGAGAAATTTTCAGAATATATTACTATGGACAAAAAGTAGGACCCAGAAATAAAGCAGCATATACAATATTTTGTAAAGATATAATTGGCTCCTTTTAAAATCAATATTTGTTTTTAATGAAATGTATCATACATGAAAACTACACAGTGATAATAAAATACCAGTGGCGCAGCTTAAGAAATAGGATTTCCTTCATTTTTTGAAGCCTCCTTAGTGCTTCTTCACCGTATCCTCTTCCTGCTAAACCATCCTATCCCTCCGGGAGAAGCCATTGCGGTTTTTTTCTGTGTTGTTGATCATTTTTTTCTTTCAAAAATGTATTTATTTGCTAGATATAAATAGAGTCTATAACAAAATTCAGCTCAGCTGTAGATTTTGTGAGATTTACAAAATGGAATCATTCTGTACTTTTTACATGACCTGCTTCTCACTTGTCAATTCATCCCTGGCTTCACAGCTATAATAGTTCAATGGAACCTTGAGAAGTGAGTCTTTGTGCCAGTTAGGGGAATTTCATGACAAAATGCTTGACCACATTTAATGACACGATTCATTATACGGCTCTTTTTGTCACCGATAATTTTGTTCTTTCCCTGCTTCGTATCAGTCACAAAGACATCTAAGTAGGAAGGCAATCAGGGTTTTTATTCTGTAGCCAAAGAACGGAGACGGGGAGCTCACACTCCCCAAGGTACCTCCTTTCTAGGCAGTGATAGGTATGAGATCTAAAGAGTTGGATGACTGGAGGGGAAGGTAAGCATGTACCTGATGGAGTTCCAGGTGAACAGGAGCAGTTCATGAACATGCTTCTTCGTACATGCAAGTACACAAAATGGCGGCAATCTTCTCCTAGGGGATGGGTTTTTATAATGATAATAAGCAAACGGTAACTGGAGGTCTCTTGCTCAGGTCTGCACCTGTTCTGCGCCGGTCTGGAACTCCTCTGGTATCCCGCAAGGGATCAGGTGGCTATTTGTGGCACCCAGGCCATGTCGTTTCTTTAAGCTGCTGGGCCTTTAGATAAACAGACTAATAAAAATAAATGTCACACTTTTCCAACTGTTCAGTCAGGGCCACCCTGGTGGCGTTTTCGAAAACTCCGAAGTATGCAATGTTGTTGGGCTAGATGGGTTTGGGTGAGTTCAAGGACCCAATCTCAGTGCGGTGCTGAGAACTACTGTTTTCCTCCATCATTCACTCTATTTGTTGCATTGCTTTCTAGTGCTAGTCTTCTTCTTTTTATTTGCATGAGTACATCTATCTTCCTTGAAGATTTGGTTCATTCCGATATCTCGCAATGTGTCCTACACATGTTTGTCTATGCTTTGAGCATAATTATTTATTGTATACTCCCCACCCTTGCCACAAAAAGGCTCCACCTTGTAAATCAGTCTGTGAAATTACAAGGAGGGAGGATAGCCTTTAAAATCCCAAACCATATATATCTGAGTCATCATTCTGACTCAGCTAGAACCTTGTTATCTACTAAATATAATGGAATATCCCTTTTATTTGACTCTTTCTTGCTTCTTGAAATTCTACTCTTGAAATCTAATTAAATGTCATCTGTTTTTGGAATCCTTCTTAATTAAATCAGCTTGAAATCCTCCATCTCTTTAGTGCTTCTCCTTCTCATTTTGGTATACAATACTTCCTTCATGATGCTTATAAAATTATTGTTAAATAATAATAATTAAAAATTATTAAATCTATTATCACCTCCTAAACAGTAAAAATAAGATTGGAATCCTCTTACAACTGATGTGCTTAATGGCATATGCTAGATAGTTACTAAATACTTGCTAATATGAATTAAATTTGTGTTATTTGTACTATAAAACAATTTAGATTTTCAGATCTCTTTTTGTACAAAATGATATATGAGAGATCTTTAAGATTGTAGTCCATAACATTTCTGAAAGGTTATATTAGGAAAATTTTTTAAAAATTCACAAACCTATTTAGGATATATCTTATAAACTGACTCAACTGAAAATCATCTTGGCATTCCCACAGCAAATCCTCCATGCCACTAAATATGGCAGCATAGAATTTTATATATTGTTTGCAATTACCTGCAATGTCCTCATGTTTTTAACCATGCACTTATGGCATATCATAAATCTAACTTAGGAGTTGAGTTTTACGACATATGATTGCAGAGAAATTAGGAATCTTAAGCAGTCCTGAAGGACTATAAGATGTTATTACTCAATTTTTAACATTTACTTAGAGATATTTTTTTGAAAAATGGTTACTATTTAAAAGCAAGGACACAGGAATCAGATTGTCTGCATTCAAATCTCAACCCTTCTTTACCTTACTACTCAAGTTACTTAACTTCTCTCAGCCCCAGTCTGATCATCTGAAAAATTAGAGGAAATAAGAATACCAAATCTCATGGGTTGTTGCAATAACCTTATATTTATTGAATGCAACAGCAGAGGCATTGGCACATAGTAAATTCTTTATACACAATAATTAATACTAGAGAAATCATGATTATCATATCCTTAGGGAGATTAATTTTCAGATGTGTTCCCTGAAGCAGAGTGAAATGTAGAAGCATGGCCAACTGAATTCTGCCATAAATGGGAAATGAGATTGTTGAATCTGTGTGTAACATTATAAACAATTTGTTTTTTGTTTGGTGTTTTGTATTGATCTATACAAAGAATTTGACACAATATATTAATTCATATTTACTATGAAAATCGCTAAATAATCACTGTTTACTATTGAGTTATCAGAGGATTGTTATTTAAAGACTATTTGGTATTTAATGAAGCCCTTGGATATTTCTCACAAGATCTTGAGGAGTTTTTGTGTGGATAGACAAGGCATTGTTTTCACTTAGAATACACTAAGTAAAACCTCAAAAGGGGATGATGTGTAAATAGTGTAAAATTCAGGATACTCGAAGACCAAACACATTTCGCCAACTTGTGTGTCGTATGTAAATAAACCATTCAGCTACTGAAATCTCTTCAGATGACATTGATTTGCTCATTTGTTGTCCCCTCCTCGGAAATTTCTCCAGACATTTTTTTTTTCAATAGCCTTGTTCCATTTTCCATCTTTTTTCAATAAAATGTGGATATATCTTTAGCTATTTTTTTTTTCGGCCCTGCTTTTTGAGTCATCTTCTATTCATTGAGTCCAGAGACAGAAAATATTTCCTGTCCTTATCCAGATAAATCTGTTCAACACTCTATTTTTGATGGGAAGAGGAGACATTTAAGTTTTGCCTTTTGTTTGTGGACAAATGCTAAGAAGTTTAATCCAAGTTCCTCTTTCTCAGAGCAAATAAAATGCTTCTACTATTTGCCTAGGCAATGACAGCAAAAAGATTGTGAGCTCCCTTCCCTTTCTCTTCCCTAAATCTTTCCTCCAAGGTTCTTGCCTCCATGTGTGGTTCTGTGGATCTTTCAGTGAACCACCAAAAATGTTCACAGAAGAGCCAATTAAGACACTTTGAAGTATTTCACAAAAGAGGATATTGCAGTTACTTGGACAACACATTCTGAACAAAATTCCCAATTTATGCCTGCTATCTAGGGCAATTTATACTCAAATCCCAGAATAATCCTTAATGCTGAACGTTACAACTTTATACCACCAATGTCTTACATTGCTGTAGTGGAGGAAATGTGTGGCTTCCTGGAGAGCTGAAAATATTAGTAATTGTCCATTCATTTGTCTTTCTTTGGCACTGTAAATTGGCTCTAAGGAGGACTACAAGATCAAAGCCATTGATGGAATTACTGAAAGGCTCTGTGTGTGATATTCTGAAGAATAAATTAAAGAGTGTTTTATATTTGCTTTGGTTAGTTTTGATTACACCATTTCATTGTTAATGTGCATTAGCAAAATGTACTTATAGGACCATAAAACCACCTTATTTGAAAATTCCTTGATGCTTTTTAGTAGTGAAAAAATAATTAGAAATTTATTGTAGGGGAAAAAAAAACTTGTTCTTGCATATGTGACACTCTCTAGCCTTTAATCCCTGTGAGTATTTTCCCTATGGAAATGGTTTCTTTCTTTCTTTCTTTCTTTCTTTCTTTCTTTCTTTCTTTCTTTCTTTCTTTCTTTCTTTCTTTTCTTTCTTTCTTTCTTTCTTTCTTTCTTTCTTTCTTTCTTCTTCTTTCTTTCCTTCTTTCCTTCTTTCCTTCTTTCTTTCTTTCTTTCTTTCTTTCTTTCTTTCTTTCTTTCTTTCTTTCTTTCTTTCCTTCTTTCTCTCTCTCTCTCTCATCAGGAAGTGAATGATGTCAGAAGAAAAAAGATAATTTTAAAGATTATTTTGGTAATGCATTTTCTTGAGATTGCAACTTTTGCATAACAGAAGTTAGTACGGTTGTGGAATTTGTGAATGGCTTTGGAAGAAACAATTTGCCTTTTCTTTGTCTCCATGAGTCACTATCTGATAAACTCTCTCTTTTTCTCCAGGTATATTTGTTATCTACTGCTGCCTAACAATATTTCAATAAAGTTATCAGCCTAAAACAGTACCCATTTATTAATTCATGGTTATTGTGGATCAGAAGTCCAGGCATAGCTTAATTGGGTCCTCTACTTAGAGCCTTACAAAGCAATGAAAGTGTCATACAGGGCTGTGGACTCCTTTGGGGCTCTCCTGAGGACGAATTCTCTTTCAGGCTTTTTCAAGTTGTTGGTAGAATTCAATGGTGTAGGAATGTCGAGGGCTTTGGTTTCTTCTTTGCTATTTGGCCAAGGCCATTACCAACTTCTAGAGGCTGCCCACAGTTCTTGCTATGTAATTTCTCCAACACAGTTTGCTCGTCATCTCAAATGCCCACAAGGAAGAGAGACTTCAGCATGACAAGAACTACAATTTTATGTAACATAATTGAATAATCATGAGCATGAAAACACATATATCTCATCAACTTTGCCATTTTCTATTGCTTAGAAACAAGTCACAGTTCCTGCTCAAACTCAAGACTGAGGGGATCATGGTGACTATCTTAACAGTCAGCCTGACATACCAGAGAAATACAATAAAATGCATACCTAAGCCATAATCCCTTGGTACAAGGGGATTTTGTTGTTTGAGCAGCCTGCAGGTGATCTAATCATGAAAAATAGTAGGATGATTGTAGACTCATGGAATATTTTATTTAAATCAGATTCTGGTAGATATATCATGTAATCAACAAGTGAACGCTTGTAGAGTAATTCCTACAGACTATAATAACTTAGGAGGCGAGTTTGTTTCTAACTAGCTTCTTCTCCTTATGAAAAATAGTTTGTTTCTATATTATATAGGAACTTAAAAGTAAACTCCGATTCTTTCTCAATTCAAAACCAGAGTTTACTATTATCTTAGGTTGACCCAAATGGAAATGACTGATACTCAACTTCTGCGACCTACAAAAAAATTCATATGGTTCAACCTGACACTTCCCACATATTTTGTTCTCTGCATTCCAGGAAGAATGTTAAATTGTAGATACATTATCACATTTAATCTTCACAAAAATAGTATACATAACATGGAATAGTATGCATTGTATAGATGAGGAAATTGAATCCCAGTGGGATTATGTGATTTGACTAAATTTACACTGGTAAATAGCTAATTGAATGATAGGGTCAATAGTGAAATACAAATCTGCTATCCACAGCCTGTTTTCTTAGCCACTATGTTAGGGTTGATTAAAAAAATGGATTAATTAATTTTACCATTACATTTTATCTAAGATGAAGTTGTTGTGCTTTAGTTTTACAATAAGCACTGAAGACATGAGGAGCAAAAGTTTACCAGTCAGTATTGCTTACTAAGTCTGCTGTCAGTCTGTTATTCATTTTTTGGTATTCTTGGTACTTTAAAGATTTTTTATTTTGGTCGTTGATGTTCTGCAGTTTCACCAAGATGTCTCCAAATGTGGATTTGTTTTAATTTAGACTGCTTTTGGAGGTATATATATTGCCTCCTGTCTGCAAACTTATGTCTCTAACAAATTTCGGGGCATTCTCAGAATTTTCTATTCAAATATTTCATTTATTTATTTTTCTCCATTTTCTCCTCCTGAGCATCTGATAGCATACTTGATGAATTTTCTCATTTTATCCACCACATTCTTTTTTTTTTTTTTTTTGAGTTGGAGTCTCACTCTGTCGCCCAGACTGGAGTGCAGTGACCGCTCCCGGCCACCGCAGCCTCGACCTGCTGGGCTCCAGCAATCCTTTCGCCTCAGTCTTACGAGTAGCCGGAATTACAGGCATGTGCTACCATGCACGGCTGATTTTTTTATTTATTGTAGAGATGAGGTCTTGCCAAGTTGCCCAGGTGGGTCTCAAACCCACGGACTCAGGCAATCCACTCACCTCAGCCTCCGAAAGCGCGGGATTACAGGCTGGGCCACTGAGCCTGGCTATCCACCACATTCTTAATTCAGGTTTATGTATTTCTAAGACTTTGTTTTCTCTGTACTGCAAGCCAGATAATTTCTGCAGACAACTTTTCCAATTTACGAATCCTCTATTCAGTTGTGTATAATATAATGATTAATCCACTTATTGGCTTTGTTATTTTAACTCACACACATAATTTTTTTTTTATTTTTAGATATTTAATTAGATTCTTGCTGTTTGACTTTTAATAAGACAGAAAACTTCCTCGGACTTCACTCTTCACATTTATAAAATAGAAATGTCAAAATTGTTCCTATCTCAGGTAATTGTTAGAGAATTAAATCACTTAATGTATTTAAAGCTCTTATATAGGTCTTGGCCCATAGTAGATGCCAGATAGATAGATATAAGTAGATTTCTACTATTTATTACATTTGTCTGATGATTATTTTGTTTGCTTATTTTGTTATTTCTCATTTCTATCTCTATCTTTGGACAAAGAAAAAAGATACTGTATCAAGTGGTTTCAGTACATCAAATCCTTGAGGATTTAAATCTGATATGTGTTGTTCATGGCTTCTCATGGGCATTTTTTTTTTTTAGAGAAGATCTGTATTTGCCTTTATAGATCGCAGACCGCATTGACCCTATTCCAGGGTTCCCAAGTATAATCTGAATTCTTGCTTTCATCTCCTCTGTTTTCTTATTACTTCGGTCTCAATACACATTCACAGTGCTAATATGGTCATGTCCCCACAAAAGCACTGTTGTCTTTCACAGTTGACTACAACTCGTTCTCCCTCCTATTCCCTTCAGTGAGTTTTCTGATTCACTGAGTCCAAAAAATGTGATAAAAATAATGTTTTATGTAAGTTATTAGGTAGAGACCAAGTTATTCCAATTGTCTACTCTACCATACAACTGTAAGTAAAAATCTCTAATCTAGTCACTATTGGTCATACAAAAGTTATGCTGTGAGAGCAGTTAACAACAATTTTTAAGTGTTATAAATATAATTGCTATCCAATTTAATTTGCTACACTGTAACAAATTGGAGGGTGTTTTCCTCATTCTTTCTATTATGAGAATGGAGGCTATGGTTTTAAACTAAATAGTCGTTAATATATTATTTTAGATATTGAATATTTTAATGTGATTCAGAAGATTTTTTTTAAAATTTGCATGCAGCTTATTATTATAAAAAGGGCTTCTCAGTAATTAGTGTTGCTATTTTATGAAGAAGAATTCAACCAAATGGTGCTTTTCAAAGTGAAATCATGTTCTTTTTTAAAAAAAATTTATTTTAGATTCAGGGGGTACACATGTATTTGTTACATGAACATATTGTGTGGTGGTTGGGATTGGGTCGCAGGTGGCCCATTCCCCTGTGAGTGCATATTATGCCCCGTAATTAGTTTCTGAACCCTAGCCTCCCCCCGCCACTTATGTTTCTCAGTGTCTATTATTTCCATCATTGTGATCATTTATCTCCCTCATATGAGTGAGAACATGCGGTGTTTGATTTTCTATTTCTGTGTCAGTTTACTTAGGTTGATGATCTCTAGCTCTTTCCATGTTGCTGCAAAGAACATGATTTCATTGTGTTTTTACAACTGTGTAGTATTCCATGGTGTATATATGTAACATTTTCGTGATCCACTGATCAGTTGATGGGCATTTAGGTTGATTCCACATCTTTGCAATTGTGAATTGTGCTGTGATGAACATGCAGGTATAGATGTCTTTGTTGTATAATGACATCTGTTCCTTAGGGAATCCCACTCCCAGCAATCACATCTTCATTTTCTAAGACTGTACCAAATCCTAAAATTTCTAGCTTCTTTGAGTCAATTTATTTAAAGAAAAAAATATTTTTAACCTTTCCATGGAGACTGGAAAATGGTTTCAAACTGTCATAGAAAAAGTAATTCTTTCAGTATAAAATGGTAGAATAATGACATCAAGGAGCACAGCCCATCAGGCATGAATACTTCCTAATTTAACCCTGGCTATCAAAGTCAATATGGAAATGAACATTTTTTATCTTTGAAAGCTTTGTTTAAATATTTTCAGAGGAAGCATGGCTTAAATATATTTTTTTATTTTATTTTTATTTTATTTTTTTTTTTGAGTTGATGTCTCACTCGGTCGCTCAGACTGGAGTGTAGTGGCCGCTCCTGGCTACTGCAGCCTCGACCTGCTGGGCTCCGGCGATCCTTCCGTCTCAGACTTCCGAGTAGCCGGAATTACAGGAATGTGCTACTACGCCCAGCTGATTTTTTGATTTATTGTAGAGATGAGGTCTCGCTGCCCAGGCGGGTCTCGAACCCGCGGGCTCAGGCAATCCACTCACCTCAGCCTCCCAAAGGCGCGGGATTACAGGTTGAGCCACCGAGCCCAGCTAAATATATTTTTTTAAATGATACGCTACATTTTTCAGAAACCATTTACAATTTCCACTGTAGTGGGCCAAATTTCCTCTAAACTGTATTCTAGCCTTTATTGTTTCTCCTGGCATTTTGCTTTTGTTCCCATACATATTGTTATTTAGCAACAATATTATTGTAACAGCAGCTTTGGTGTTGGGAATGCCAGCAAAAATTACATTCCTGAAAATATAAAGATGATGCCATATTTTTTTAAAAGTTACTAGAAATGTTATCACTTGGTCCTGCTCTTCTCCTTCAGTGATCTCACTCTCCTTCTCTATTTTGAAATTAGCCTGTGACTTAGCATTAAAATGCTTCTAAGACAAGTCTTATTATTTAATTAAATAGTTAGCGAAGGACTAGAATTTTTTTTACACCTCTAGTTTCCACAGAAGAAACATTTTTTGTTGTTGTTCTATATTCGTGACCAAGAAAGCATTCATGTTTATAATTGGATACACGGGAATTCCCGAACCAGGAAAGACAGAATGTGAGAAGACTGTGGTCATAACAACTGACTTTCTAAATAGATGCCTCTATTGTCAGCACCATTGGTCATATTGTCTGATGGATATTTTCTTCTATATAAATAATAAATGTTTAAAAAAGAGACTTTTGGGGTTTAGAAATATAGAGAAGACTTTAGATGATGAGTATAGTGATGGTTACTTTCTGTTTATTTAAGTAAATAGTGGCAGCAGTTTTAATTTTGGATTTCTTAAATTTGTCTCAGAAAAATAAACTAAGATCAGTTTTGTAGAGACATCATGGAGAGTAAAAATCACAAAATTGGAAGATTGAGAGAGTTTGTGCTTTTAATATTTAAATTGACAAATAATAATTGTGTATATTCCTGGGGTACAAAGTAATGTTTTGATATATATAATACATAGTGAGATGATACGAGTAATTAGCACACCCTTCATCTCCAATATTTATCATTTCTTGTTGTTGGTAACATTCAACATTCTTCTTCTAGCTATCTGCAGCTATATAATATTTTTAACTCTAGTTATCCCATAGTGCTATAGAATACCAGAACTTATTTCTCCCCTCTAGCTGGAATTATATATCCTTTACCAAATCTCTCCCTATCTCTCTACTCCTTCCGGCCTCTAGTATCCTGTATTCTACTTTTCACTTTTATGAGATCAACTTTTTTGTAGTTTCTATGTATGGGTGAGAACACACAGTCTTTAACTTTCTGTTCCTGGCTTATTTCACTTAACATAATGTCCTCTAGTTCCATTCGTGTTGCCACAAATGACAGAAATTAATTCCTTTTTTATGGTTGAATAGGATTTCATTGTATATACACACTGCATTTTTAACCATTCATCTGTTTTTGGACACCTAGTTTGATTCCCTATCTTGGCCATTGTGCATAGTGCTGCAATAAACATGAGGGTGCAGATGTCTTCTCAATATACTGATTTCCTTTTCTTTGGATAAATTCCCAGTAGTGGGATTGCTGAATCATATTTGTAGCTTTTTGAGGAACCTTCCTACTGTTGTCCATAGTGGTTGTACTAGTTTACATGCCACCAACAATGTATAGAGTTTCCTTGTCTTTGCACTGAGAGGGCTGATCTTCACTTTAAGCTCTGCCAGGGATTGATTTTGTCTTTCTGATCATCATTATTCTTAAGTGTAAAATGGTGACCTCAGGGTAGATTTGTTGTGAGAATTAAGTAAAATAATGTAATGAAAAGATTCTTACTGCACGTTGTATATTGCTGTTTTCAATCAGCAAATAATCCAAAAATTTCTTTATATATAGTGAATATAATAAAGCAAAAATGGCATCTAAAAATTATTTAAAATTGAGGAATAAATCCAGAATTTTGAAGAAATAATAAAGATCCTGTGATGTAACTTTTATCATAACAGTTTCTAAAGCAGTCCATTTTTTTGATGAATAAATCAAGGAATTAATAAATTATATGACCAATAATTGCAATATAGAACCAATTTCTTTCCTTGAATATAGATGTTTACAATAAATTGTTAATTTGGAGAAACTTTTCTTTATTAACAATAATAGTAAACAACAAATATTTCATACATTTTATGCAACATTATTTGCTAAAATGTTATTGAATGTGTAGAAGAGTAATATTTTCTTACATAGAAAATATTCTCTGTCCTTCCCATTTCTACATTGACAAGATATTTGAACCATCTGGAGATTTCATACGTTAAAAAATGTGATTTTAAATGCTAGTGTTTATAAATATGCACAATTTTTAAATTAATGAATAAATGTATTTTTCATCTGCTCAATTACTTATTCATTTGCTTTTCTTTATTAAGTTTTTTTTTTTTTTTTTTTTTTGAGTTGGAGTCTCACTCTGTCGCCCAGACTGGAGTGCAGTGGCCGCTTCCGGCCACCGCAGCCTCGACCTGCTGGGCTCCGGCGATCCTTCCGCCTCAGCCTTCCGAGTAGCCGGAATTACAGGCGCGCGCTACCACGCCCGGCTGATTTTTTGATTTATTGTAGAGATGAGGTCTCCCTGCCCAGATGGGTCTCGAACCCGCGGGCTCAGGCAATCCACTCACCTCAGCCTCCCAAAGGCGCGGAATTACAGGCTGAGCCACCAAGCCCGGCTCTTTGTTAAGTTTTTGATCAGTGCTAGGCATTTTGCTGGGCTTTGGGGAAACAGTGATGATGACATGATCCTGGCCTTTGAAGCTAGTACATTTTATCAATTTAGTCAAGAAACTTCACTAGGCACTATATGCTCAGTACAGTTTAGACTATTAAAGTTTATTACAAGACCAAAGTATAGTTTTCTAGGACTTAGATGAAGCCTACCACATATGCCTAAGAATCAGAAAAATTGAATTTGAATCTTGACTTTGTTCTTGAAGTCTATCATCTTAGGTAAGTTACAAACCATTCTTGTATATCAAGCTCATTATTTGTTAAATAATTTGTTTTCAAAAATCATATCTAGATAGATAGATAGATCGATAGATAGATGCCTACTACATGAAGGTGGCATGAGTATTAATCTTCCCGCTACGGTTTCTGAAGACTTTCTATTCTATTTCCATATGTTTTCCCCTCTGAAGATAATACCTAGAGAATCATACCAACAATGGAAAATAGCTCCCTGACCAACACATGGACTCAGTGACCATTCTCAAACTTCCCTCAAATTAAGCTCATTTAACTATGCATCATTGCAAAAACAAGTATGAAAAGGTAAAAGCAAAAGTAATGATACATTTTAATGCTTGTGTGTTTACATCTGTTTTCTTAGATTTTATTCTGTGACTCAATTAGGAAGATAACCCCAAACAATTATGCATAAAGAGAAATCTAGAAATGCAATTTACTACATTCATTATTTCTGCCAACTTTAGTAATAACTACTGATGAGCCACACATTTAAGATATACAGCCTAGGAGGCATATGTGTATCCAATTAGTCCTATTTCTTCCTAGAACTAACAATACTCTTTTATTTGTCGCTTTAATAGCTTAATTTTGCTGATGCTATAATTTGAAATGAGCTTAGTCAATGTAGCCTCTGACACCCAAAGATACCAGGTTTTGCTTTCACTGAATTTATTTTCAAGTCCCTTATTATCTCAAGTTACAGCATGGCAGAGAGATGACTTTATTTGCATTTAGTAAACTTTCAAAATGTGTGCAGTTTTGATAGCTTATAATTTGCTAGAACAAGCACATAAAGAAATTTGATGGTTGCTAAGGTGTTTATGGTTTACTAAAAGGAGATTGGTTTTATCATCTTGTGTCATCCTGTTTTAACTCATCAATTAACATGTTTGAGTCTCAGGAAAATGTCTGACAATCACCATGAAAGTTGGTAGGAGTCTGGGTTGATCATACTTAACAGCATTTAATGTGTAACCACTTCCCAATTTATAAAGATATTTGGAACCTGTTTCAATTCCAAAGGTACATTTTTAAAACCTGATTCTAGTTAGCATTACCTCCAAAATCCTATTAAAAATACATTGTAAGGAAGAAGGCATAATGTATTAGAATCAATCCTGTACATTGAGTCTGCAGGCCTGGGTTCAAATTCTAACTCGAATAAAAATAACATTACCTTTGGCTAACATTCACCTTTGTTGTTCCACATTTTATTCATACATTAAAAAGAGGTAAGAATACCTTATCTGTGTATCTCAGTATTACTGTAAACATTAAATAAAATAATATTTGAAATTTCTAATCAAATGAAAAATATATTATTTGAAAACTATTTCTAATATTCTTTCATGTTTCAATATAGCAATAACCATATTACTACAATTGCTTGATAATTGTTAAATAGAATTAGTAGTAATGAATCTTGTTAGAGTAGAATTATGTAGTTAGTATAGGCCCTTGCCTTCAAACATAGTAATATTTAAAACAAATACAGAAAATTTCTAAGCATATGTGCGACCGATAACATCTGTCCAGTGGAATACAGTAAGGCAAACAAACAGTTCTAACATCTCTAAAATTAGAGGATACGTTTTAGAATATAGTCTTTGGTATATTGCCTAAGGAATTAGCTGTGTCTCCTTTACCTCTCTGTCCCCAACTCTCTATTTCTCTCTCTCTCTCTTATATTTTAGTTGAGTCTTCTCTCTGTCAGTAAGAGTGGAATGCAGTGGCTCGATCATGGCTCACTGTAGCCTTGACCTCCCAAGCTCAGGCAATCCTAACTCAGCCTCTTGAGTAGCTGGGACTACAGGTGTGTGCCACCATGCCTGGATAATTTTTTGACTTTTTGTAGAGATGAGGTCCCTCTACATTGCTTAGGTTGGTCTCAAACTCCTGGGCTCAAGTAGTCCTGCCTCCTCAGCCTCCTGAAGTGCTGAGATTATAGGTGTCAGCTACCACACCTGACCTATTTTCAACTTATCTCTGGAACTAGATAGATGTGTATTTCTTATCTGCATTGGAAAAATTCTGTAGTAGAATCAAAACTTTATATAATAAATGTGACTTTTTGAATGCTATTAATACTGGGATTTGAAGAAACAGATTTAACAACTCATAACTCAAGAAAGCTAGTCAGGCAAAGGAAGCTGAGTTTCTTGAGTATGTGATAACAGATAATAGATGACAATTTAGGCATGCAGTTAGGGTCAAACAAGACCCACAAATACAATACTATACTGTATTATGAATATGTAGCAGGTATACACAATCATGGGCATTATTGGTAAATGTGTTACTGACCACAGGTTCTTAGACTCTCATGTAATAGAAATTGACTTGAAGTCAAATAGATTCCCAGACAAGGCTTTACTGGGACTTGTACAAGAGAGACAGCTCAGGAAGAAGAGTTCTCTGGCTGGCTCTCCAAAGGGGATATTCTGGGACATTTTATTAGATAAGGGAGGAGGTGAAATATACTGTCAAAGAAAAGGTATTAAGAAGGGGTCTTAACCATGAAATTGTAGAGTAGATGTATACTTCATATGCCATGTGTACAAAAAATGGCAGATAATACCCACCTGGGTTGGAGATTTTAGTATTATAATAAAAGCAAGGGTTATAATTGGACACTCTCTGATCCTTGTGTACACTGTGAAAGGGGCATGCAGGAAGCCATTGTCCCAAGAAGATTTATGGTGAAACATTGCTTATCTTTAGGTTTTTCCTTTTTCTTTTTTCTTTTTTGAGTTGGAATCTCACTCTGTCGCCCAGACTGGAGTGCAGTGGCCGCTCCCGGCCACCGCAGCCTCGACCTGCTGGGCTCCGGCGATCCTTCCGCCTCAGCCTTCCAAGTAGCCGGAATTACAGGCATGCGCTACCACGCCCGGCTGATTTTTTTGTTGTTGTTTATTGTTGAGATGAGGTCTTGCTGCCCAGGCGGGTCTGGAACCCGCGGGCTCAGGCAATCCACTCACCTCAGCCTCCCAAAGGCGCGGGATTACAGGCTGAGCCACCAAGCCCGGCTATCTTAAGGTTTTTCAAAGTTTTGGTCTGTAGGATGATTCCATCTAGAGTGTTATGAAGTCTAGTGGTTAAAGTATGTGAGGGGGGCTGAGTCCTATCCCTGCTTTGTCTCAAGTATAATATTAATTATGAAATCAAGTGTATACTCAGCATGAGGGATGTCTGCAAGACTCCAGCCATTGGGCAATATTTCAAAGATGAGATCTTGGGGATTCTAGTAAAACAGATTCAGCCAAAACCTGGTGTCGCGAGTAGGAGAGCCACCCAAGCAATCTGGTGCCAAAGGAAAAAAGTTACTGATGTGAAGTACAAAGTGATGCCTTAATTTCAGGGGTAAACCAGAAGTCAGTTACTAGAATTAGCACAAGGCCAGAGCTAGATTATCTACAAAATCAAATTGATTCTGTCCTTTTGAGCATTGGTTTTTTAAAATTTCTTTTTCACTAGAGAAAGGATAGGAATTGGGACATTAGACTGAAGTCAAGTAGCTGGAAGGTGTCTGTGGCACTATCTGTAGAGGTAAAAGGAATTACAAGGCTAGGAAACCAAGTAGGATATGAGATTCAACCCTGGATGAACTTTCAAAATCTTTCTTTTACTGTCTTCATCTCTATTTAGCTTATAATTGTTTCTTTCCCTTTCCCAAATTTTTATCTTAATCTTGTCAAAGTAGGAAATCAAAACTGATAAACTTAATATCTCTCCTTAGTCTATAAAAGATTTCCAAGTTTTAATAATCATTTTTATGTATATAATACAGAAATTAAAGATTGGTTTAAATGTTTATTCATGTAAGTGCCATTTTTTCTCTTTTTTACTTTGGAGTAAGTGATTTAAAAAGTCTTATTCTCTTAATAGTTAACTTAATTAAATCTGTTTTATTCTTATCTCTTATTGACTTTCCTGTGTCACTTCTCAATTAATAACAAAGATTAACTTTAGATAATCCCTTACCATGTGTTACTCACTATATTTAAGAATGCACATGTTTCATATGTGTTAGCTACATTTAAGTCTCTCAAAAAAATACATAGATTTTTGTTGGTAGATCTAGGTGCTAATATTGTCTTTTTTCCAGATGAAAATACTGAACACAATCTCAGTAGTTAATGCTAACATTAACTTAATTACATAATAATTCACTATGTAAATAGAGTTATTAACTTATATCATTAAAGAATATAGTTAATTTTCAATTTTTCTGTTGTAAATAGTGACAAGAATTTACTTATTGAATTATTTTCTGCATAACTTTTTTTCAGGAGTTAAGTCTTTTTTTTCCCCTAAGGACATTGGGAAAATGCCATATAAATCCTTGAATTATATGACATTGGGAAAATGTCACATAAATCCTTGAATTAAGAGAAATGAAAGTTTAGAAATTATTTCTATTCTCACATTGCTTTAGACAAAGACTGTTTCAATCTGCCTAGTCCCAATTTTTTTTTTTTTTTTTTTGAGTTGGAGTCTCACTCAGTCGCCCAGACTGGAGTGCAGTGGCCGCTCCTGGCCACTGCAGCCTCGACCTGCTGGGCTCCGACGATCCTTCCACCTCAGCCTTCCAAGTAGCCGGAATTATAGGCATGCACTACCACGCACGGCTGATTTTTTGATTTATTGTAGAGATGAGGTCTCGCTGCCCAGGCGGGTCTGGAACCCGCGGGCTCAGGCAATCCACTCACCTCAGCCTCCCAAAGGCATGGGATTACAGGCTGAGCCACCGAGCCGGCTAGTCCCAATTTACCTTAAGAATTTTTAAATACCAATATCAACTTGCCTCCCTGATCTTTGCCTTATCTTTCCTTGCTCTTTTCTGTTTAGGTTTTCCTTCCTATCTTTATTTGGTATTGATAATATTCTTTTATTGCCTCACTCATCTATATGAAGATTTCAATCACTAAGTTTGTATCTTTTTCTTTGCTATGACTTCGCTAGGTTAATATTTCTTTACTATATGTCCCTTCAGTATTTTATGAAAGGAAATTTTTCCAAATAGATGTTAGTAATTCCATGTACCATTCTTTACATCTTTATTGGGGAATAATGTATATATCATATTTATCCATTTCAAGAACACAAGTCAATGATACTTAGTTTATTTGTTGAGTGATGCGACTCTCATCAAAAATTAGTTTTAGGGGATTTCATGACACAGTAAAATCTTTAATGTATATTTACTGTTAATCTTTGTTCTTACCCCCAGCCCCAGGCAACCACTTATCTACTTTTGGACAGTTTAAATTTGTCTTTTTCTGACATTTTATATGAATGGAATTATGAAATATATAGTTCTTTGTGACTGTCTTCTCTCACTTAGCAATATTTTTGTTTTGTTTTGTTTTGTTTTTTGAGTTGGAGTCTCACTCTGTCGCCCAGACTGGAGTGCAGTGGCCGCTCCCAGCCACCGCTGCCTCACCTGCTGGGCTCCAGCGATCCTTCCGCCTCAGCCTTATGAGTAGCCGGAATTACAGGCATGCGCTACCACGCCCGGCTGATTTTTTGACTTATTGTAGAGATGAGGTCTCGCTGCCCAGGCGGGTCTCGAACCCGCGGACTCAGGCAATCCACTCATCTCAGCCTCCCAAAGGCGCAGGATTACAGGCTGAGCCACCGAGTCCGGCTAGCAATATGTTTTTAAAGTTCATCCATGCTATTGCATGTATCAGAACTGCATTTCTTTTGGTGGCTGAATAATATTCCATTGTGCAGATATACCACATTTTAATACCCATTCAGTTAATGGGCATTTGGAGTTGTTTCTGCTTTTAGGCTATATGAATAATTCTGTTATCTACATTTATCTACAAGTTTTTCGCATGAACATATACTTAATCTGTCTTAGTTATATAATTAAGAGTGAAATTGCTGGATCATATAGTCACTCATGTACAGCTGCTTGAGGAACTGAAAAACCTTTTCAAAGTGGCTGTACCATTTTATATACCCACCTGCAATGTATAAAGTTTCTTTGCCTTCATTTTTTATTGTCTCGGATATTTATTATTGCCATTCTAGTTGGTATGAAATCATTTCTCATTAGTGTTTTAATTTATATTTTCTTTTCTGTTTTTTTTGAGTTGGAGTCTCACTCCATCACCCAGGCTGCGGTGCAGTTGTACGCTCATGGTCACCCCAGCATCACCCTGCTGGCCTCCAGCAATCCCTCCACCTCAGCCTTCCAAGTAGCCAGAACTACAGTTATGTGCTACCACACCCGGCTAGTTTTTTATTTTTTTACCTTAGAGATGAGGTCTCACCAAGTTGTCTAGGCTGCTCTCGAACCCGTGGTCTCAGGCAATCCCCTTATCCCGGCTTCCCAATGTGCTGAGATTACAGGCTTGTTACACCACACCTGGCCTTAATTTACATTTTCTAAATGACTTTTAGTGTTATCTTTTCATGTGCTCAAGTTTTTAAATCTGTCTTGAGGTTGAGTAGTGCACCGACTTAGAATCTGAAGTTTGGCTTTAGTCAGACCTAGTTCAAAGCCCACTGCTTCTTTTTACCACCTCTTGGTGAACACCCTGACCATCCTGTGCCACAAATTTCTCTCCCATAAAAAGAGAAGAGCAATATCTGGCTCATAGTGATGCGGAGGATTAAATGATATAATGTGTAAAAAGTGACTAACTGATCGAACAAATTCAATACATGGTAGTTATTATTATTAGTTAGTGTATTTGTATTTATCCTTTTGAGAAATGCTTAAAAGCAATGATTCTTAGACTGTTTGGTTTCAGGTACTTTTTATACTTTTTAAAATAATTGAATACTATAAAAAGCTTTTGTTATATGGATTAGATTTATTGATATTTGTTGTATTAGCTATTAAGCCTGATTTAAAATTTTTATTTACAAATAATCTTTGAAATAACTATAATAAGCCCACTAAAAGCTAACATAAACATTTTTATGGAGAATATACATTTTCAGAAAAAACAATTTTGTGAAAAGAGTGTTTTTCTTTTTGTACATTTTGCAAATCTATTTCATATTTGGCCCAATAGAAGACATCTGGATTCTCATATCTGCTTCTGCAGTCAATCTGTTGCATTAGCCTTTCATGTAGCCTCTGGGGGGGAAAACACAGTTAGCTCACAAGAGAATAAGACTGAAAAAGGCTAAAAGGTCTTAGTATTATTATGAAAAGAGTTCAATTTTGCAGATCATCTGATGGGCTCTCAAGGCTTCTCAGAAGCCCTGGACCATACTCTGAGAACTTTTGCTATAACAGTTATGAAAGAATTTTTTGGTCTAATTAATTAGATTATATTCAGCACTATGCTCAATGTAAGTAATTTTAGGCTTATTTTTGAAAAACTTAATCCATTATTTGAAAGGAAGTATAAGTGGAATTTTTGAAATATTAGAAAAAAATCATCAAATTATAAAAAACAATTGTAGAATAAACAATATTACAAAAATAATATGTAAAGAAAGACTATTGTGGGCATCTGGGAAATATTTGTGAGATGTTGATGAGAAATGTCTTAAACTATACAATGATTTCTGGAGGATAGAGACTGTGTTTAATAGATTCTTCTTTTTAAATAAGCAAAGATCCCAAAGTTATTATTGAATGACTAGACAAATAAAAGGTGGTTACATTTTGGATAATCAAATTAGGTAAGGAGAAAGCATGTGTTCACTGGTCTTCCATATTTTGTGATCAACCAATGAATTGGATGTTTTTATTTTGGGGACTTGGAATCAAGTCCTGTCTAACCAGGTGTGCAATAGTCATTTGATGATAAAGACCAAGTTCCAGAATATAATATGAGAGTTTCAGATGAAAAACATCATGAGGAATAACTTATATAGTATATGTCCTAGTAATTCAGTAATTTATTTTAAAGTCAAATGGTTTGGGCTTAATGACACACAGGATGTTATATAAAGTAAATAAAATTATGACTGGAAAATGGATTAAGCTTGTCAACTAGAGGCAGCTAGAGTGTGTTTATCTACAAAGTAAACCAAGATAGAGAGAGTTTCCTTGGTGCCCAGAAAGGAATGGGTGTGGCAGCATGTCCCATTCATCAAAGAAGTGATAATAACCACATAGTGCAATGCGGGGGGCCAGCCCCTGCAAAGAGATTTAGAGGGTCCCTGGGAGGTGTGGTGGTGTCAGTGATTATTCTAGAGAAATAAAGAGAAAGAAAGAGACCAGGTGGTGGGGGGGAGAAAGAAAGAGACTGGACTCTGTCTAGTGCAAAAGCCGTTTAATGGGATGAACCATAAGCCTTTTATCCTAAAGTTTCACAGGTTAAATCACAAGACTTCCACATGAACACAAAGTCAGGTGGGTCAGGGGCATCCCCCACTTATCAGGTGTTTCCTCAGGCATGAGGAAGAATAATCCCAATTAAATCACAAAACTTTTACATAAAAATAAAGCCAGGTGAATGAGGGACATCCCCCACCCACCAGGTGTTTCCTCAAGCGTGAGGAAGGAGAATCCCAAAATTATCTCACTGTTCCTCATGCTTGGTTAATATTCCTCAAAAGCAATACAACAATCATAATATTCTAATAATAACTTTTAAAACTTATTCATACACAACACCTACTGACCAACTTAAATCCCAATCCCTTTCTATTTTATGCTAATTCTAGCTACACTATAGAAACTCTTAATTATAGCCCAAACCAGTTCCTAAGGAATGTGGCCCAGCCCAAATTTTGTGCTGGGCTGTTTCTAGTAACTCTAGATAATTAACTATATTATTAAGATTGAAACAGCACTTTATATGTATATACTAATTCTACAAATATACTTTTAAATCTTATAAAGAAGCTTGTACCATATTAAAGGCTCTCAAATGTGACCTGAGTTTGAATTATGTTAAGTTTAAAACCAAAACCGCAGTCTGTGAGAAATGGGAACAATGGACTCCTAAAGTAAGCCACACCTGTCGTACTCTCAGAGCTTCATGCTTAGAACATCAAAGTCCCTGCTAGTGGGACATGCCAAACAGCAAAGAAGGGAAGAGGGACTGGGCCATCAACTCCTGAACTCATCCTAGTGGTCTCAGGGTCCGCAGCCTGCCTGGATCCCTAATGCTCAGGTGGGCCTCCTTGGCTGGCTCCCAACAGTGCAAAGAAGAGAAATATCAGTAACCCTGTGCTGGAACTGTCCAGAATGTCAACTGAATTATAGAACAGACCACAGGCAGTCTCCAGACACAGTGGGAAAGGTGAGTGAGGGGAATTCAGGAATTCCGTGCTCCTGCCATGGACAAGAAGGGCCCTCTGAGCCTTGTGAGAAGCCAGTTCCTCATGGGAAGCTGCTTTACCCACATCCATGTTCTGCCAAAACCCACATAGAGTGATGGAGAGGGAAAAAAAAAAAAAGCCCTGAGCAGCTCCAGCTGCCATATCCCAGTAACTCAGCCTTTGGTAGAGACTGCTTTCTAGCCAACCCCAAGGAAAAACTCCACAGTGGCAAAGAGTTCCTTCCTGGGTTGGGCTGTGGCAAGACCACCTGAGGCCCTGAAGCCAGCTACAATTTGATATTCGAAAGGCAGACTACCTGAGGCTAAGGTGGGAGAGCTGTGGGGGAAACATTCTTCTAGTAATCTTTCATTCCCAAAAGAAACTCTTTTGTTCATCCTCTCCCAACAGCATTACCCCAGTGGCCAGGGTCACTCTCTCAATCCCTACTGGGATAGCCAAAAATACACATTTTGGGAAATTGAGCTCTTTTCTGCCAAACTACCCTCAAAGGCTCAAAGCAGACAGAGAACTTGTGTAATCCCCACAGCCCCAACCCTGTCTAAGTTGGCTGGACTCCTCCTTGGAGCAGAACAGACAAAGCAAAAAAGCCCACAGCCACCATGGTTGCTGGATCTCTCTTGTAAGCCCCACCTCCTGGCCAGAGGTCAACATCACAGCTTATCACATCTGATATAATACCTTAGCTTTGGAAAAGGTCATGTCTAACATCACTATCCAAGCCAACCTGACCACTCAGGATGCCTTGAGCTTGTGCAGATACACACTGCAGGACTTTCAAAGCTGGTAATTGAGAAAACTCATCACATCAAAGCTATATATAACCAAGGGAACCCTATACTGTCTTCATCAATCCCCTGACAACCTCAATTAAGAAGAAATAGTGTAACCAAACGAGATGGAACCAGAACAATGTTTCTCACAATACTGAGACAGGAGATAGCTAGAGAAAGGCTAGGCAGACTGAGGTCCTCTGGTAGCAATGTAACGAACTCCCCCAGGCCTCTCAGGCTCAGCATTGGTAAACAGGCTCCCTGTGAGCCTAAAGCTAGAGCTTAAGTACTAGCTGGGATGGAAAAGCAAACAATCAGCTAACCATTTGGCTCCTATCTCCTGATGATTGGTCCTTAGTACTGATCAATCAGAACAGCTAAATGCAGACCCATCGGTTCACAGCTAGTGCTAGCCAATCGGCTTGGATTTAGGGCTATAAAAGAACCAGGTTTTGACTCCAGAGGCAGTCAACTCCTTAGGGTCCTTTCCCACTGTGGAAGCTTTTCTGTCTTCAATAAATCCTGCTATCTCACTTTCCGGCTGTTCGTGTCCCTCATTCTTCCTGGGCATGAGACAAGAACCTCGACTCTGAAGAGCTGCAACATGAAGAGCTACAGAACATCACTGGAGCCAAAAAGCCATACACCCCAGAGATTGACAGAGGCCACTGAACCAGGAGATCTGCCAGGAGAAGGTGAGATTCTGAAGCTGAGACATTCCGGTGGCTAGGCTTGCCAGCCCAACGAACCAGCAACATTCTCAGGGCTTGGCTTGCCAACCAATTAGAGCTAATGCCTAATGCTTGCCAACCCATTAGAGCTACCAACCCCTCCAGACTACCCTCTATGGGACTTGGCTGACTAACCCATTGAACTGACACTCTCAGAGCCCAGGCTGACCTGAAAACTCCACATCAATATGGAACAACAGATAAAAAGCATCCTCAAAAGACCACACTAACTCTTCAGCAAGAGACTCTAACCAAAATGAAATCTTTGAAATTCCAGAGACAGAATTCAGAAGGTTGATTATAAAATTGCTCAGTGAGATTCAAAATAAAGTTAAAAACCAGCATAAAGAAGTTAAAAAAAAAGGGGCATAAAATAAAAAATTCTCTAAAGAGATAGACATTTAAAAAAAATTTAGAGAAGTATAAAATGCAGTGCAAAGTTTTCACAATAGACTAGATCAAGTAGAAGACATGATCTCAGAACTTGAAGACAAGGATTTCAAGTTAACCCAATCAGACAACAAAAAATATAGAAAAAAAAGGAATCAAGAAAACAAATAAAAGTCTCCAAGAAATGTGGTATTATGTAAAATGTTCAAAACTAAGAATCATAGGTGTTCCTGTTCGAGGAAGAAATTCCTTGAGCTTGCCAGGGATCTAAACATGAAGACACAAGAAGCTTAAAGAAACCCTAGATGATTCATACAAAGAGGTCCTCCCAAGGCATATAGTCATCAGATTATGCAAAGTTAATATGGGAGGAAAAAAAATTAAGAGCAGCAAAACAAAACCTTCAAATAATTTACAAAGGTAAACCCATCAGACTAACAGCAGACTTTTCAGAAGAAAGCCTACAAGCTAGAAGGCATTGGAGCCAAACTTCAATCTCCTCAAACAGAATAAAAATCAGTCAAGGATCTTGTACCCTGCAAAACTAAGTTTCATAAATGAAGGAGAAATGAAGTCTTTCTCAGAAAAACAAACACTAAGAGAATGTGTCACCACTAGATCGGCATTATGAAAAATATTCAAAGGAATTCTAAATGCTGGACAAAAGGGTGAAATGCACCAGTAGAAAAACATTGGAAATCATAAAGTTCACTAGGTTTATAAAACACTAACACTATAGAGAAAATAAATAAATACATGCATACATACATAAAGCAACCAGATAACAACCAGCATTATGAATGGAATAATACCTTTCATATCATTATTAACCTGGAATGTAAATAGTCTCAGTGCCCCACTAAAAAGATAGACACTGGCAGAATGGACTCAAAAAGCACAAATAAAATAACTGCTACCTTTAAGAGACCTACTAAGCACACAAAGACTCCTATGGACTCAAGGTAGAGGAGTGAAAAAAATATTCTATGCAAATGACAACAAAAATAAGGAGGAGTAGCCATTCTCATATCAAATAAAACCAAAAAACTTTAAATTAACAACATTAAAAAAATCCTGACCAAAATGGTTATTACATTATGATAAAGATATCAATCCAACAAGAAGACATAAAAATTTTAAATATATATACACCTAACACCGGACCTCCCAGTTTTATAAAACAAATTCTACTAGACCTAAAAAAAGAGAAAGACAGCAATACAATAATGGTGGGAGACTTCAACACTCCTCTGACAGCAATAGACAGATCATCAAGGCAGAAAGGCAACGTAGAAACATTGGAGTTAAACTAGAGCAACTGGAAGAACAGACATCTACAGAACATACATTTTTCCCATCAGCACATGGAACATTCTCCAAGACAGAAAACATGACAGACCACAAATCAAATCTCAATAAATTCAATTGAAATTATATCAAGAAACTTCTCAGACCAACAGTGGAATAAAACTAGAAATTAAGTCCAAGAAGATCTCATTAAACCAAACACAAACATGGAACTTAAGTAATCTGCTCCAGAATAATCCTTGGGTGAATAATGAAATCATGATGAAAATTAGAAAATTTCTTGAAATGAATAAAAACAGAAACAAGTTATCAAGACCTCAGGGACACGGCCAAAACTGTCCTCAGAGAAAAACTTACAATGCTTAAGGCCTACATTAATAGAAAGATTACATATTGCCAATCTAATGTCACACTTCAAGGAACTAGAAAAACATGAACAGACCAAATCCAAACCAAGGAGAGGAAAAGAATTATCAAATGTTAGAGCAGAACCAAATGAAATTGAAATAAAAATTACAAAGAATCAGCTGTGAACAGTGGCCCATGCCTGTAATTGTACCACTTTGGGATGGTGAGATGAGAGGATTGCCAGAGTCCAAGGTTTCAAGATCAGCTTGGGCAACTTGGTAAGACTTCATCTCTACAATAAATAAATAAATAAGCCAAGCATGATGACGTGCACCTGTATTTTTGACTACTCGAAAGGCTGAGAAGGAAGGATCACCTGAGCCCAGCAGATAAAGGCTATGGTGACTTGATTGTGCCACTGCACTCCAGTCTAGATGACAGAGTGAAATCCAACTCAAAATCAAACAAAAAACAATGAAACAAAAAGTTGTAAAGACAAATAACACTCATAAACTATTAGCTAGATTAATTCTTAAAAAAGAGAGATAACTCAAATTAACTCAATCAGAAGTGAAAATGGAGACATTACAGCTGATATAATGGAAATTCAAAAAATCATTTGAGACTATTGTGAAAACCTCTATGCAAAACAAACTAGACAAGAGAAAATCAGTAAATTACTGGAAACATAAAATCTCTCAACCTTGAATCAGTAAGAAATAGAAACCCAGAACAGATCAAAATCTCTCAACAAAAAAAAAATCCAAGACCTGATGGACTTACAGTCAATTCTACTAGACTTTCAAAGAAGAACTGGTACCAATTTTACTGAACCTATTACATAATATCAAAGAGGAAGGGATTCTCTCTAACTCATTCTACAAAGCCAGCATCATTCTGATACAAAAGATGGGAAAAGACACATCAGAAAAAAAAAGAAAGAAAAGAAAACTATAGACCAATATCCCTTATGAAGAATGTAGACTTGAAAATCCTCAACAAAATATAGCAAACTGATTCAACAACACATTAAAAATATAATCCATCACAATCAAATGGGTTTTATCCTGGGGATGCAAGGATTATTTAACATACACAAGTCAATAAATGTGGATCCACCACAGTAACAGAATTAAAAACAAAAATCATATAATTATTTCAATAGATGTAAAAAAAGTATTTGATAAAATGCAGCATTTATTTATGATAAAAAACCTTCAGCAAAATAGGCATAGAGGGAACATTCCTCAAAATAATAAAAACCATATACAACAAACCAATTGCCAATATCCTACTGATTGGAGAAAAGTTGAATGCATACTTCCTCAAAACTGGAATAAGGCAAGTATTCTAACTTTCACCACTCCTATTCAACATGTTACTAGAAGTCCTAGCTAGAGCTATTAGGCACACACACAAAAATCCAGATTAGAAAGGAAGAAATAGAAATATCTCTGTACTCCAATAATATGATCTTATGCCTAGAGAATCTTAAAGATTCTTCCAAAAAGCTCCAGGATTTGGTAAATGGATTCAGTAAAGTTTTAGGATATAAAATCAACACACACACGGTCAGAAGTACTTCTATACATCAATAGTGACAAAACTGAAAATCAAATCTAGAACTTAAATCTATTTACAAAAAGCTAAAATGCCTAGGAATATGTTCAACCATGGAGATGAAAGATCTCTAAAGGGATAACTACAGAACACTGATGAAAGAAATTGTAAAGGACAAAAACAAATGAAGAAACATCCCACACTCATAGATGGGAAGAATCAACATTGCCAAAAATGTTCGTATTACCCATTAATCTACAGATATAACTCAATACCTATCAAACTACCAACATCATTTTTCACAGAATTAGAATAAACAATCCTAAAAGCCATATGGAACCAAAAAAGAGCCAGAACAGTCAAAGCAATTTTAAGCAAAAAGATCAATGCTAAAGATATCATATTACCCGATTTCAAATTTTGCTATAAGACTGCAGTAACCAAAACAAGATGGTACTGGTACAAGAGCAGACACATGGACCAATGGAACAGAATAGAGAATCCAGAGATAAACCCAAATAGCTACAACCACCTTAACTTTGACAAAGTAGACAAAGACATATACTGGAGAAAGTTATCCTATTCAACAAATGGTGCTGGGAAAATTAGATACATGCAGAAAAATGAAACTTTTTTCCTATTCTCCCCATATATAAAAATTAACTCAAGATGTATTAAAGACTCAAACAAACCAGCAAGAAAATAAATGGCCCTGTTAAAATAAGGGCAAATTACATGAACAGACATTTCTCAAAAGAAGATATACATATGACCAAAAATATATTTTTTAAAAGTCCAGTGTCTCTCATCATCATGGAAATGCAAATTAAAACCACAGTGAGCTACCACTTTATACCAGTCAGATTGACCATTATATAAAAATTGAAAAACAATAGATGCTGGCATGGATGCAGTGAAAAGGGATCACTTGGTAGAAGTGTAAATTAGTATAGCCTCTATGGAAATAACTAAGGAAATTTCTCAAATAACTAGAAGTGGATCTACCATTTGATCCAGCAATCCCAATACTAGGTATCTACACAAAGGAAGAGAGGTCATTATATAAAAAAGACACGAGCACTCACATGGTCATTACAGCACAATTCACAATTGCAAAGATGCAGAATCCAGCTAAATGCCCATCACTTGATCAGTGGATAATGAAAATGTGATACACACACACACACACACACACACACACACACACACACACACTATGGAATACTATTCAGTTGTCAAAAAAAATGAAATAATGTCTTTTGAAGCAATTTGCATGGAATTGGAGAACATCATCCTAAGTGAACTGACTCAGGAACAGAAAACCAAACACCACATGTTCTCACTTATAAGTGGGAGCTAAACTAAGGATCTGCAAAGGCATAGAGAATAGTATATTGGGCATTGGAGACTCAGAAAAGGGAGGGGAATAAGTGTGGAGGGATGAAAAATCACCTATCCAGTACAATGTACACAGGTGGAAGTGGTGGGTACACTTAAAGTCCAGGCTTCTTTGCCACTATGCAATGCAACCATGTAACTAAAAACTATTTGTACTCTCTAAAGCTATTCAAAAAAAGTTTCTTTAAAATTAATTTTTGAAGCTAAAAACATGGGAAACTTTCCAAGCATATTTGATATAACTCTATTTCTTTGATAAAAAATAAAGTATTAATTATTTTTTGTCTAGATAGGCATGAAGCACATTCACTCATTCACTCACTTGTCCATTCTTTCATTTATATGCTGACACATGGTAGTGTTTTAGTAGTAGATTTCTTTTGTCCTCTGAAATATGGTCGAGCTCTAGACTTTCTACAGGGAGAACTAAAGACTAGTCATATGCACAGGGTAGTACCACATATATTCTGTTATAGACTGTGATGGCTAATTTTATGTGTCCCCTTGAATAGGCAGATGAAATTTTGCAAATTTCTAGGTGTGTCTGTGAGGATGTTTCTGGATGATATTAGCATGTAAGTCAGTGAACTTGGTATGGTAGATTATTCCATCCTCCTGTCCCCCATCCCATGTGATTGGGCAGTTAGTTGAGTTCTGGAATAGAATAAAAGACAGAGGAGGAAGCAGAAATTTACCCCTATTTTGCCTGCCTCGCTGCTTGAGCTGGAACATCTTATGTCATTTTCTCTGTCCTCTGACTGGGATTTACATCATTGGCTTCCCTTGATTCTCAGACCTTCAGATTCAGACTAAATTATACCACCAGTTTTCCTGGGTCTCCAGCTTGCCAAGGGCCAACTGTGGCCTTCTTAGCTTCTATAATTTCATGAGCCACACCTTATATTGGTTCTTTCTCTGGTGATCCCTGAGTAATACACAGACCTTTGTAAAATGAATCATAACATTTCAGAAAAGAAATCCTGTGATCATCAAGAAAAACTTCTCTATAGAGAATAATTCTGAGCTTCATTGGTTATGGAAGGAAAAGGGAAACTTTTCCTGGTAAATAAGGAGTTAAATTAACAGAGATTCAGAATGACTTGCAATGGTAGAGAAGCACAATAACATCCCATCTAGGTACCTTTCTGTATACTCAGGTCTCTTGTCTTTACTGACACTTGACACTGTTTACACTAGGAACATTTAAATATGATGGATTCCTGGGTTTGAATCTCACATCTTATACTTACTAGCTTTAAAATTTGGGAACATGATCTTAGCCCTGGTTTGTCAATTATAAAATGGTAATAATAAGTTTTGTTATAAGAAGTAAATATAATACACTGAAAGCTGTCAGCCCAGTGTCTATCCCCTAGCAGACCTATGATTGCTGTCATTATTGATCCTTACCCCCCAGACACCTATCTTCTGACAGTGATCACACTAAAAATAATATTAGCATGGTGCAATGCCTATATTAAAAGAACGGTCAACTGAGAAGGCAATCTTGGATTCCTATAACTGACATTCACTTACTGGAAGTAATTTCCTTTTCCATATTTCAAGGTATCTTTCCTGAGCAAGTGACTGGCATTTCTCTCATAAAATGATCAATAGTAAGAAACAAATAGGAATAGCAGATCAAAATTATAAAACATTGAAAATGCTTTCAGACAGAAAATCTTAGTTATAAAACTGGGTGACATAATAAAATAAAAACTTAGTGCTTATAAATTGATGCATAAAATGTAAAATATGACCAATTATTACTGATAAACAGTTAAGAAAATTTGTTTAAAAGCTAATCTCAATTTTCATATTCTCTTTCTAAACATCAAAAAGCACACAGAAAAAATTTTAAAACATTTATCCTTGGGCCGTAAGAGTTGGATTGGAAGATTTTTAAAGAGAGAGAATAAAATTAGAATATTTTCAAGGGAAAATTGATATAGTGAAAGAGTTGAGTCTAGAATGCAAAATTTGAACTAGAATCATAAAGAAATATATGCCATATGTCAGGGTTACCCCTCAATAGCATTTCTAAATTCTTTAGTTTTTTAACAACCTTAATGTATCTATTTTAGCATGGTTAGTAATAAACAGTTGCAAGCTCAGGATCCCTTTACATGTTCCAAAAATATTTTTTGACACAAAATGAGAATAGGAAATAAATTGTCCTATCAAGTTTAGGGTTTGTAATAAATGCTGTTTTCCTACTGTGAAGAACATCAGTTCCTTATGTAACACAATTATTCACTGTGTATGTAGAAAATTGATAGCGGGAACATTCCTATTTGTCACATTCACAATTGCCGGCTTTTAAACTTTTAATTTCTAACTGTTACTTTGCAATCAAATTTAGTGTTGTGGCTTTGAAATAAATGCTAGGTCACATTTAGTTAGTTGGATTTTGACACTGTTTTCCAAGAGGCAAGAGGTGACTGAAGTTCCTGAGGACCTAAAAATAGTTCTGAAACAGAAGTGTGCACCCTAGGGGCATGATTATCTTTGTGAGCATGCAATTGTATTTTCAACACAATTAGCTGCCTAACTGTGTGACTAAACTTTTCGATGTATTTGCACATATAAGTAATTATGACAGAATTAAAATCTGAAGAGTTCTCTGCCTACTTTGTTTGTTCTTGTGAATAGAAATCAAAGTATATATTGAACATAATTCTATTTTGTAAACTCATTCATTGAATGAATAAAATGTTAAAGGACCTTTTTTGATGTATTTCTTGCCCCCCAAAAAGGAATATAAAGAGACTATGAGTAGCCGGGCTCAGTGACTCAGCCTGTAATCCCGCGCCTTTGGGAGGCTGAGGTGAGTGGATTGCCTGAGCCCGCGGGTTCGAGACCCGCCTGGGCAGCGAGACCTCATCTCTACAATAAATCAAAAAATCAGCCGGCCGTGGTAGCACATGCCTGTAATTCCGGCTACTCGGAAGGCTGAGGCGGAAGGATTGCCGGATCCCAGCAGGCGAGGCTGCGGTGGCCGGGAGCGGCCACGGCACTCCAGTCTGGGTGACCAAGTGAGACTCTAACTCAAAAAAAAAAAAAAAAAGAGACTATGAGTAAACATAAAAGAGCTTGCAACAATCTACTAGCACCATTTCTGGTCTAATCTCCCCCTTCTGACAATACATATATGAATTTAGAGTGCATCTCTTAATATATATTTAGAAATATAAATTAATTTAGAGTGCACTAATTAGTGGCCATTATAGTTCATCTTCATTTGTAGTTCCAGTGTGTGTTTTCTACCCTTCAATATATTGTTTTCCTACACATTTAAGCAGCATTTTATTTACATTCACTTTTCATGTGACTCGTACTTTATATTCCTGTATTTTACTGTAACCCCAACTCTAAACACAACATGTAATACACGCTTTTGTTGCTCTTTAGACATGAATTTGCCCTTTAGACCAATCCTATAGATGGAGGCCAAGTTGTAAGGTATTTACAAGCACTACCTGTGACAAATGTCAAGCTAGCCTCACTTGCCGTATGTAAAACTCCTGTTGGTTATTTAGATGAAGAATGTACATAAGGGATGATGAGTGCATTGTAAGAAAACAGGGAGGTATAGCAGATAGATCAAGTATTCATTTCTTTCATTTTACACATTCTTGCTCTTTGAAACGTTCGCCTCTAAATGTCAAAAGTGTATTTTCAATTGTTCTATATTTCATTGTAAAGATCTTGTACCTCAGTGTAGTCATTCACATCTTACTATTACTTTTTAAGTTATAAAGGCTACTCCATATTTTTGTTAGTTGGATTGAGCTTGTTCCTTTTAAAAAATTCTGACTCAGTTCTCTGAAGTTTGAGTCAATTATTTTAAACAATATAGACATTTAAAAGTGAGTAATTTTTTTTCAAACATCTTTTAAGAGTGGCTCTTTTCATGCATGGTTAAGTTTGTTTTTGTCTGCTAAATCCCTTTGCGCCATTGAAATAAGCATTTTAATTCAGCAATCTGAAAATCTTCAATAATAAACACGGCTTTGCCCTTTTGCTCTCCCAACCTGTTTGGCTCTTATTTTTAAAAGTGAGCACATAACTATCTCAGATGATTGTCAGTCTAGGTTTAATGACCTCTAGTAGCAGGACCCCACTTAGAGCTCCTTAGTTGTTCTTGTGGCTAAACAGCCTCAGTCAAGAAGTCATTCCTTACAACTTGTTGACTTGTTTGACACTAAACTCATTGCATTTAGATTTGCTTGCAGGGAAGCTGTAGAACAGATGAGGGTCTTCCTGAGGATAACCATTCATTGTCTTCAGTGTAAGCAGTTATTGAGAAATCCATTGTTTTTCTGCAGAAAAGATATGAACAATTCAATTTTATTCTTGTTTCCTATTTGCTACCCTTCAAAATGACAGAATCATTTCTATCATTCAAAGTTTTCATGTAGAAGGTGGTCTGTATATTTTTGATGTTTCTCTTTCCTCTACCTTTTAACATACAGAAAACCAACTGTAAATACTAAACACAACCAAGAGGCAGGTAGCTGAGAGACTACAGTCATTCCTGATTATTGTATCTGTAGTCCTGGTTTATTCCGATTTTAACGTTTGTTGTATGGTCCCAATAGACTGAAAGGATAGAGATTTCCAAAATTTTTTCTCTGTATAGGTCTCTCCTCTCTGTCAGTGCCTCCTAAGACCAGCCACTTCACCTCCTCCAAATTTGACCTCTATCCACAGCTGAGCAAGATTGCCAGGCTCTGTTTGGGTTTATTCTTCCTGTGGCTTGGTCCAGAAAGTGTCTCCAATATTTTATTGTAAAATTATGATAGCTCTGTATTTTTGACTTAATTATAATTACTGCCATGGCTCAGATGTTAGAGTGGGTGTATTCATTCAGTTGTGCTTAGTTCTACCTTAGTTCCTTTGAAATCTTCATATCTAGTTTAAGAATGATGATTAATTAAAGCAAGCTGAAGCCCAACAGTATGCATTTGGTTAGATGGTGGCTTCTCAGAGCATTTTGTCATCACAATGGACATACAAATATCAAGTTTAAAAAGATCTTGATAGGGTGTAACATGGGGTCAATATACTCCATGATCAGCCATTTTAACATTGCCTAGATCTGTCATGTTTCTCTAACAGTTCACTTTACCTTCTAATCACTGGCCAAGGACAGAAAACTAGTTTCTCAGACATAGCTATTGATAGTTGCTTTACAATCCCCTCTCCAGCTTGTTTTGTAAACAACTTAACCTAATCAGCTCTTCATGATCTTCAGGACACAGATCCCATCAACATGGCAACTGTCATGTGACTAGCACACCTATCTGCCTACTGCCCATCACTTGACATCAGTACTTGTGCGTACCTCCCTGCCATGATGATGTGGAGCAGGCCTCCACCCAATAACCTTAAGGACCTTCCACATCAAAGGGAAAGTACAAAAAGGATTAGACTTCAAGTAGCCAGTGGCCATTGCTTTCCTAAGCGGTGTTCTGACCATGTAGCTCCTTGTGCCATGGTCACCATGTTTCCTAGTCCCGGCCCCCTCCCCTACCTTGGGGATGTGAATCTCTTCTCTCTCTCTCTCTCTAATTTACCTTTTAAATATACTATATTTTCCAATCTAACTTCTGTGCAATTCTTTGCAACTTTCATGTGACACCTGATCATCCAACCCCACCCTGGCAGGTTTGACCAAACAGATCTTAAATACAACACTTCACAATTAAGCACATTTTGTTTAATTTCTATAATAGATATGAGTGTGGCAGTTTAATTTATTGAGAAATTCATTAATTTGTATTTTGTTCTTACTGCTATTGGAATCATGTTTACTTCCTCTATCGTGAAAAATAAAATGCATAGATAATTTTAAAAAGGAACGCAGTAGAGGTCTCTTCCCTTGAAAGATTTGTGCTACAGATTTAAAGCAGAAGTTATCAAGCACCCAGAAGTCCATTAAGTCTTGGCTTTTCTTTGTTCAAGTTTAGGCTTATTTAGGGGAATTATGATTGGTTTTGCTGGCAGGAGATGGGAGTGTCTGGATTTTTAGGAAAGTAGCTAAGGATTTTGAGGGCTCATATGTAACTGACTCAAGGTCGTTGAGAGCTTAAGTTTGAAAAGCAACTTTCTGTTCCTTCACAATTCCCTGGGAAGTGGTGTACCTAGAGAGATGGGATATTAAATATCATGTTTGGCCTCCACCAAGGCAACATCTTTTGGCAAAAATCTCTTTTCTTAAGGTTGACACTTAAGTGGAGCTGGCAATGTACAGATTCAGCAAAATTCTGGTTCTTCCTAAATGTCCAGAACTGAGGTACTCCTTCCGGTAGATTTTTTTCCCCTCAGAATTTTTCTTTCCTTTTCCCCCCAAGGCTTTATGTAGTCTTTTCTTCTCTGCATTTACAGCTCAGTCAAAGATTCTAGGAAATTTTTATGGAGATTTCTGGGATTCTTTTTCTGCATAGCTCCCTCCTCACTGATATACTGCCCTACAAATTCCAGCAAACTCACTTCCTCCAGCTGAACTTTGATCTCTGTCTTTTCCGCTAAGTGTGATTGGCATGCCCTGCTTGGATTTCCTCTGCCTGTTTCTAAATCTGGAAAGTGCCTTCAGGCAGTAATCCAGGGCGACTGTAGGACACTCCTTGTCTGTTCCACTCCTCACTGAAAATACAGTCCTGTGGTAATTGTTTTCCAATACCTGCAAACAGCTGTTTCACATATTTTCAAGTTTTCTAACAGTTTGTGACTGCAAGGTTGGTCTACTACAAATTATTCTCGAAGCCAGAAGCAGAAGAGTGATATTTTAAAAATAGATATAAATGTGTGATTCCTCTGCTTCGAACTCCTCAATGACTTTCCACAGCACTTAGGAAAAAATTAGAAATTTTTCATGAGGCCTGTTCTGGGTGTGTTCTGGGCCTTGTCTACCAACAGAGCTTTGTCTCAGACATTTACATTTTCACACACCAGCCTATTAATTCTCACTCTGTTTTAGTGTTCAAGAGCTCTGTGCATATTCCCAAATCAAGACCTTCACAACTCCAACTTGAATATAATCCAACTTGTTCATGTATTTGCTCCTGAACTATTTAATTACAGACAAAAGTGCAAGGTCACACACATCATAGCCTGGTCACCAGGACATTTTTATAGCATATGCACACTTCTTTTAATTCAGAATAAAGTATATTATTTGGAACTTATTAGCAATGAACAGAGGCTAAAATATGAATAATTTTTAAAAGTTTATTGTGAACATGAAGTACTTTGACAATAGAAAATATGCTTTGAATGTGTAAAACTGTGATGGTATATCTATGATTATAAAAAGAATAGTATTTTTAAATTTAAATCTTGTCATTTAAGTACTTATAAAATAATATTCACTGCAATTTTCAAAAACATTATGTGAAACTACGTATATAGTAAAAGAAAACATTAAGAAGATGTAAATAGAATTATTGATGATAACATGAATAATTCTACATCAGGCTGAGGTTTATATCAGTTTCACTTTCTGATTTTATCAAAATTTCACTTCAATTACATTGTTAAGTTACTTTTTAGAATTCCCACCAAGATCAACCCTCTTCCACCGTTGACCTTTAAGTAGCAACAGTCCTCTAAGATATAAATCTGACTCTAATTATTTTTTATTCAGTAACTTAATAAAATAAACAATCCTGACCCCAATAGAAACATGACTATTCCTAAACTGTCTTTTGCAGAAAGTTTTTCTATCATATAAGTAATTTTTTCATATCTCATTTTTTTTTAACCTCATCAACAAAGACAGTCCAACAAAATTAAAATAATTGATTAGCTTAGTAGAATCTGAACTTGGGCCACCATGTAAAACAACTCTAAGGATCACTATTCATATCCTAATCTATGGGAATGAGGCCCCCTAAAGTGGTACAGAACATAGCCTGGCTGGCTGTTTATGTTGGGCCTTGGTCTAAAAACAAAGCAATTGTATTTGGAGGAGTTATTTAATTGCATTTATTTTATTTGTACAAATTTAGGGGGAGCACGTGCAATTTTGTTACATGCATAGATTGTGTAGGGGGTCAAGTCAGGGCTTTAGGGTATCTATCACTTGAATAATGTACATTGTACCCATTAACTAATTTCTCATAATCCATCCCTCTCTTACTTTTTTTACCTTTCTGAGTCTTTGTTGTCTATCATTCTACTCTCTAGGTCTGTGAATACATATTTTTATAACCCGCATATGAGTAGAACATATGATATTTTATTTTCTGTGCCTGACTTACTACATTTAACATTATGATCTCCATTTTATCCGTGTTCCTGTGAAATACATGATTTCATTCTTTTTTGAGTCTGAAGGGCATTTCATTGTGTATATATATATATATATCACATTTTCTTTTTCCATTCATCCACTGATGGACATTTAGGTTGATTCCATATCATGAATAGTGTTGTGATAAACATATGAGTGCAGGTATCTTTTTGATACATTGATTTTTTTTCCTTTGGGTAGATACCTGGTAATGGGATTTCGATCTCCATACCATAGTAGTGGCTTCACTAATTTACTTTTCCACCAACAATGTATAAGCATTCCCTTTTCCCTGCATCTTAACCAATGTCTGTCATTTTTTAAAACTTTTTTATAATAGCTATTGTGAGTGGAATAAATTGTTATCTCATTGTGGTTTTAATTTGCATTTCTCTGATGATTAGTGATGATGAGCATTTTTAATATATCAATTGGCCGGCTGTATGACTTCCTTTGAAAAATGTCTATTCATGTCCTTTGCCCACTTTTAAATGGGATTGTTTTTTGTTATTGTAGAGTTCGTTTTATATTTAGATATTAGTCTCCTGGTGGATGGACAGTTTGCAAATATTTTCTCCCATTCTACAGGTTGTCTCTTTACTCTATTGATTATTTCTTTTGTTGTGTAGAAGGTGTTAGTTTGATAAAATCTCATTCATCTATTTTTTTGTTGTTGCCTGTGCTTTTGTGCCTTTATTCACGAATTATTTGCCTAGAACAATAACTACAAAAGTTGTCTCTAGGTTTTCTTCTAGTATTCTTATAGTTTCAAACCTTACATTTAAGTCTTTAATCCATTTGAGCTGACTTTTGTATATGATGAAAAGTAGGAATCCAGTTTCATTGTTCTGCATATGGCAATCCAGTTTTCCTGGTACCATTTATTGAAGAGTGTGTGTTTCCCCAGTGTATACTCTCACTGGCTTTATCAAGATCAATTGGTTATAAATTTGTGGATTTATTTCTGGGTGCTTTATTTTTTCCACTGATCTATGTATCTATTCTTTTTTTTATAATCAATATTTTTTATTATGATATTGTGGGGTACAGTTAAGGGTTAGGTATACAAATATGCTTAGTTCAGGCACCCTTGTTGATAAGAGATGTCTCCCCGTCCCCAGACAGATATTTACTACCATTAATCCCATCTCCCTTCTCATTCCCCCCCATAGTTTCCCACCACTCTCAGTCATTTTCTTAAGGTATTTCGTTGGATGGTCAATGTCCACTATATGAGTAAGAATATGTGATACTCATCTTTGTTTCTGTGAGAGGTCACTCAGTATTATGAACTCTAGTTCCATCCAGGTTGCTGCAAAATTCATGATTTTGTTCTTTTTTATGACTGCATAGTATTCCATCGTGTATATGTACCACATTTTTTAATTCAGTCCTCTTTTGATGGACAGCATGGTTGCTTCCATGTTCTTGCTATTGTGAACAATGCTGCGATAAACATACGTGTGAAGGTATCTTTTTATACAGTGATTTGAGTTCTTCAGGGTATATTCCAGTAGGGGTATTGCAGGGTCATAGGGGAGGTTGATATTTAGAGCTTTTAGGAATTGCCACACTGCTTTCCACAGAAGTTGCACTAGTTTCCACTCCCACCAACAGTGTAGAAGTGTTTCCTTTTTGCCACACCCTCTCCAGCGACTGTTATTTTTTGAGTTATTAATAATTGTCATTCTGACTGGAGTTAGGTGGTATCTCAGTGTGGTTTTGATTTGCATCTCCCTGATGATTAGTGAGGGTGAACATTTCTTCATGTGTCTGTTGGCTGCTCCGATGTCTTCCTTTGAGACGTGTCTGTTCATATCTTTTGCACATTTTATAATGGGGTTGTTTGTTTTTTTCTTTTCAGCACGTTTGAGTTCCTTGTAGATCCAAGATGTTAGGCTTTGTCAGACCTAGAGTTGGCAAAACATTTTTCCCAGTCTGTAGGCTGTCTGCCTGCTCTCTTGATGGTTTCTTTGGCTTTGCAGAAACTTGTCAGTTTTATGAAGTCCCACTTGTCTATCTTGTCTCTCATGGCCTGTGAGTTTCGGGTTATTTTCAGGATTTGGATGCCAGTTCCAATTTCCATGAAGGTTCTTTGGTTTGAGGTTTTACATTTAGGTCTCTGATCCATTTAGAGTTAATTTTTGTGTATGGGGATAGATAGGGATCCTGTTTCAATCTTCTGCATGTGGTCATCCAGTTTTCCCAGCACCATTAGGCTTTGTCGAAGATGAGTTGGTTGAGAAATTGAGGTTTTGCTTCTGGAATCTCAATTCTGTTCCATTGGGCTATATGCTTTTTCCTTTACAAATACCAAGCTGTTTTGATTATTGTAGCTTTACAGTAAAGTTTGAAGTCTGGTAATGTGATACCACCTGCTTTCTTTTTTTTTTTTTTTTTTTTGCTGAGGATTGTTCTGGCTATTCTTGGTCTTTTGTGTTTCCATATGAATTCCTGTGTCGTTTTTTCTAGGTCTGAGAAGAATATTGCTGGTAATTTGATGGGTATCGCGTTAAATCTGTAGATTACCTTAGGTAGAACGAACATCTTTACAATGTTGATTCTTCCAATTCATGAGCATGGGATATTTTTCCACTTGTTCATGTCATCTTTGATTTCTTGAGTAGTGTTTTGTAGTTTTCATTTTAAAGGTCTTTCACATTTCTGGTTAGGAAGATGCCAAGGTATTTCATTTTTTTTTGTGGCTATTGTGAATGGAATTGTGGTTTTTATTTGGTTTCTGTTCGTTTATTTTTGGTGTAAAGAAATTTGATTGTCTTTTTCACATTTATTTTATATCCTGAGACTTTGCTAAAGGCCTTTATCAGTGTAAGGAAGTTTTTGACAGAGTCTCTTGGGTTTTCAAGATACACAATCATGTCATCTGTAAAGAGAGATAATTTGACTTCCTCTTTTCCTGTTTGGATACCCCTGATTGCCTTCTCTTCTCTGATTGCTCTAGTCAGGACTTCCAATACTATATTGAACAGGAGGGGTGAGAGTGGGCATCCTTGTCTTGTTTTCAAGGGACATGGTTCCAATTTTTGTCCGTTTAGGAGGATGCTGGCTGTGGGTTTCTTGTAGATGGCTTTTACTATTTTGAGATATGTTCCCCATATGCCTAGATGTTTGAGGGTTTTTATCAAGAAAGGGTGCTGGATTTTAACAAAAGCTTTTTCTGCATCTATTGATATAATCATGTGGTTTTTGTTTTGACATCTTTTGATGTATTTAATTACATTTATCATTTTACAAATGTTGAACCAACCTTGCATCCTGGGGATGAAGCCTACTTGGTCATGATGGATGCTTTTTAAGATGTGTTGTTGAATCCAGTTTGCTAGGATCTTGTTGAGAATTTTAGCATCTATGTTCATCAATGATATTGGCCTGTAGTTCTCCTTCTTTGTTGAGTCTTTACTTGGCTTGGGTATCAATGTGATGTTAGCTTCGTAAAATGATTTGGGAAGAGTTCCATCTTTCTCAAACACCTGGAATACCTTCAGTAGGATTAGTATCAGTTCCTCTTTAAATGTCTTGTAGAATTCTGCTGGAAAGCCATCTGGTCCAGGGCTTTTTTTGGTAGGTAGTTTTCTTATTACATAGTCAATTTCCTTGAATGTTATCGGTCTATTTAGGGTCTCAATTTCTTCTTGTTTCAACCTAGGCAGGTTGTGCAATGACAGAATGTCCTCCGTTTCCTTAAGGTTTTTAAGTTTGTTTCCATACAAGTGTACATAGTAGTCTCTAATGATCTTTTGTATTTCTTCAGGGTCAGATGTGACTTCACCTTTTGTGTTTCTGATTGTGCTTATTTGGGTTTTTTCTCTCTTTTTCTTGGTCAGTCTAGCTAGGGGACCATCGATCTTGTTTATCCTTTCGAAGAACCAGATTTTTGTTTTATTGATTTTGTTGTATTATCTTTTTGTCTTCTATGTCCTGGATTTGGGCTTTTATTTTGGTGATCTGGATTCTTCTGCTGAAATTAGGGTTTTTGTGGTCTTGCTTTTCCAGCTTCCTTAGGTGGCTTATTAAGTTGTTCATTTGTGATCCTTCCATTTTCTTCATGTGCGTTTGTAGGGATATAAATTCCCCTCTTACTATAGCTTTCATGGCATCCCAGAGATTTTGGTAAGGTGTTTCTTCATTTTCATGTGTTTCTAGGTATCTTTTGATCTCTGTTTTGACCCAGGAGTTGTTTAGCATCATGCTGTTTAGTGTCCATGTCTTTGTGGGTTTTGGGGGGACATTGTTGGTGTTAATGTTTATTTTTATTCCACTGTGGTCCAAGAAGGAGCATGGTAAAATTTCGGTCCTTTTAAACTTCCTTATGCTTGATTTATGGCCAAGTATGTGGTTGGTCTTAGAGTACGTTCCATGCGGTGATGAGTAGAATGTGTATTTTGTGATCTTTGGATGGAGTGTTCTGTAGGTATCAATTGAGTCCATTTGGTCAAGAGTCACATTGATGTTCTGGATCTCATTGGAGATTTTTTGTCCTGATGATCTGTCTAGGGTTGTGAGTGGGTATTAAAGTACCCAGTTATGATGGTGGTAGAGTCAGTATCTTTCTTTAGTTTTCCTAGAAGCTGCTTTTTGTAAGTTGGTGCTCCTATGTTGGGTGCATATATGTTTAGGATAGATATTTCTTGTTGATGGAGTGAACCTTTTATCATTATGTAGTGGCCTTCTGTATCTTTTTTAATTTTTGATAGCTTAAATGGTATTTTGTGTGAAATTAGGATCACGACTCCTCCTCTCTTTTGTGTTCCATTTTCCTGAAAATTTGTTTCCCTTCCTCTTACTTTGAGTCTGTGCGTGTCCTTTCTAGTGAGATGGGTCTCTTGAAGGCAGTATATTGTTGCCTGGTGATATTTTATCCATTTTGCCATTCTGTGTCTTTTCAGTGGTGCATTCACATTCAGGCTAATTATTGAAATGTAAGAGTTCATTCCTATCATTGAGTTCTTATAGAGTTGTTGTTCTTCCACTTGTTTTTTTGTCTTTCTTTTGGTTTTGGGGTTGGTTTATGTGTATTTTATTCTTTTTCCTGTACTCTTGTGAAGAGCGTTGTTCTTTTTTCCTTTTCTTCTGTGTTTAGTACTTTCTTAAGTGTTTCATGTAGAGGTGGTCTGGTGGCAGCATAATTTCTTAGGGATTGGATATCTGGGAAAGATTTTAATTCTCCCTCACTGATGAAGCTTAACTTGGCTGGGTAGGTTATTCTTGGTTGAAATTGTTTATCTTTTAGGACTTTGAAGATAGGGCTCCAAGCTCTCCTAGCCTGCAGGGTTTCTGTAGATAAATCTGCTGCTATTCTAGTTGGTCTTCCATGGTAGGTTATCTGACCTTTTTCTCTTGCTGCCTATAGGATTTTTTCTTTTATACTTACTTTGTTTAGGCAAATTATTATGTGTCTGGAAGTTGGTCTACTCATTTGTTGTCTTGCAGGTGTTCTCTGAATCTCTTGTGTTTGAATTTTTGCATCACTGATTAGATAAGGGAAGTTTTCTTGAATAATTTCATGGAAAGTTTGTTCCAGTGTGGTCTCTGTCTCTCTTTCTGCCTCAGGAAGGCCAATTACTCTTAGGTTCGGTCTCTTGAAGTAATCGCTCATCTCTTGAAGGTTTTGTTCTGTCTTTTTAAGCTTGTTTTCTGTGTTTTTAACAGTTTGGGTTAGTTCTATATTTTGGTCCTCAAGCTCTGAGATTCTTTCTTCTGCTTGGCTAATTCTGCTTTCAATGCTTATCAGTTTGTTATTTATTTCATTCACAGTATTCTTTATTACTTTTATCTCAGTTATCAGCTCCTTCCTAGTTTCTTCTTTTGTCTCTCCTCAATTCTTTTTAATCCTCCATTAATGTCTTGATATCCAGGTTTGTAGTTTGAGACCAGTCATTCTAGGGGCTGTTCATTGTTTGCATTCCAAATTCAGTTTTCTCAGTGTCTGCCCTCCCAGGGTCTGGGAGATACCCATATTCTTCTTTTGGTTTTTCTTCATTTGTGTAGATTTTTCTTTCTCTCCCCCTTTCCCTACCCTTCTTTAATTCTGTTTTTCAGGGAAGGTGGGGTTGCTTTTGCTTCACTTGTGCAATCTCCTGTTCTTCCTTATGAGGGTCCTCCAGCTTTGTTCACTTTTGTCATTGGAGTGTGGGCTGTGGGCTCTACTTTTTGCAGTTTTGAGGTTTAATTGAGGGGGATGCTGTGATTCAGAATCTATATGCTGATTCCAGCATCCACAAACAGGTGTATGAGCACACTGGAACCTATTTCCTACTGCCTTACAATCTGTCTGCGCAGCGGGATGCAGGTTTGGTCCCTGGAACAAAAGGAGGTACAAAAGAGGAAAATAATGGAGGAATTGGGGGGTCAATTGGAAGTTAGAAAGAGAGAAGTGTGAGAGGGAAAACAGACATACATACAAACTAACAGATGAAAAAGAGACACAAGGCCAGAGAGAAGTGAAAAAAAAAACAAAACAAACACACAAGCAAAATTCCCTAAAGAGTACTGGTAGCAGCTGGGCTCAGTGGCTCAGCCTGTAATCCCAGTGCTTTGGGATACCGTGGTGAGTGGATTGCCTGAGCCCGTGGGTTTGAGACCCACCTGGGCAACTTGGTGAGACCTCATCTCTACAATAAGTCAAAAATTAGCCAGGCGTGGTAGTGTGTGCCTGTAGTTCCAGCTACTTGGAAGGCTGGTGGAAGGATCGCCAGAGCCCAGCAGGTCGAGACTGCAGTGGCCGGGAGCGGCCACTGCACTCCAGTCTGGGCAACAGAGTGAGACTCCAACTCAGAAAAAAAAAAATACTGGTAGCTACAGAAAGACAGACCAATAAAATCATGCATTTGATTCGTTTTCCCTATTTTCCCTAACACAAACAGATAGTGTAAGTCAAAAGGCTAACAAAAGTGAGCAAAATAAACAGTCAAAATGATAAAATCAAAAGTCAAAATAAGAAATCAGACTAGCTCTGGAATCTTTCCTGAGTTCTAAAGTCTCTTCAGTTCTGATCTCCAGCCTCTCCCCTTTGCTTTCATTGCAGGCAGCTAGATTTACTCACATCTTGGGTTTGTTCTTTTAACCTGCTGCCTGGGAGGTGGTGACACTTAGCTGCCTGGGTCTGATTCAGCGTAGGGGAGGGGATTTGTCTACTGTTTAGTGATGTTACCTTAGGAACCCGAAGTGGAGACTGCTCATAGGTGGGCAGGACAATGCAAATCTCTGCCTGGAGAATGGCCAAGGTGGCAGCTCCTCGTTTGCAGATCCTTTCTCTTTGCCCAGGTTTTTATCATGTCCCTGGGTGTTCCACTATGATGGGCTGTGGTGGCATGCGAGGCACAGGGGATCAGCTGCACAGCTGGCCACTGGACCCAGGTTGCCACCAGCAGGCTGGGGTGGAGGAGGGAGTCGGGAGTTCCCTACTCTGTAGCTGAGAGCCTCCGATCAGCTCCTCCTTAAGATATGCTGTTTCCTTACATGAGCATGGGGTCGTGTGCTGGGTGCCTCAGCCAGGGTGCCTCAGCCAGGGTGGGCCCAGAGCTCCAGAGCTCCAAAGCTCCACAGGGCAGGTGGTGAGTGGCAAGAGTGGCCCTGGGCCCCTCACAGGGTACTTCAGCCAGAAATGGAACTGGTATCTTTGAGGGGCAGGCGCCCAGAGCCTCCCTGGGTGACCGGCAGCTTGATGCTAGGTGCTGGGTGAGATGATGTAACCAGGGAGAGAGCTGAGACCTGAGACTCCCACGTGGGTGGGAGTCACATATAGTGGAGCAGCAGCAGCTGAGGGCCACAATATCCGGCCCCGCAGTGGTACCAAGGGTCCCCGGGCCTCAGGCAGGTGCGGCTGGTGGTGGGCAGGGGGGTGGGCGAAGAAAAGTAAGAGTTTTGCCGGAACTCCATATGTATCTATTCTTATTACTATGCTATTTTGGTTACTGTAACTTTGTAATATAATTTAAAGTTAGGTAACGTGATGCCTTCAGCTTTGTTCTTTTTGCTCATGATTGCTTTGTGTATTTGGGTTCTTTTTGGTAGTGAATGAATCTTAGATTTTTTTTTCTAATTTTGTGAAAAATTATGTTGGCATTTTTACAGGAATTACATTGAATTTGTAGATTTCTATGAGAAGTATGGTCATTTTAAAACATTAACTTTTCTAATACACTTTCATGGGATGTTTTTCCATTTGTGCCATCTACAATATCTTTCATCAATGTTTTATACCTTTCCTTTTAAAGATTTAACCTCCTGGTTAAATTTATTTCTACATATTTAATTTATTTTTTTGGTAAGTATCATAAATGGGATTGCTTTCTTGATTTCCTTCTTAGCTAGATTGTTATTATTGGTGTAAGAAATGCTACTGACTTTGTATGTTAATCTTGTATCTTGTAACTTTACTGAATTTATTTATCCAATCTTAAGAATTTTGGGTGGCATCTTTTGGTTTTTTTAGATATAAGATCATATCATAGCACAGGGATAATGTGACTTCTTCTTTTCCAATTTGGATGCCTTTTATTTCTTTATCTTACCTGAATCCTCTGACTAGGGTTTCCAATACTATATTGAATAGGAATGGTAAACATGAGCATCCTTATCTTGTTCCAGTTCTTAGGGAGAATGCTTTCAACTTTACCCCTTTCATTATGACATAAGTTGAAGGTCTGTAATATGCAGTCTTTATGATTTTGAGGTATGCTCCCTTGATGTCTATTTTGTTGAGGGTTTTTATCATGTAGGGATGCTGAATTTTATCAGATGCTTTTTCTATGTGTATTGAGAGGGTCGTATTTTTTTTTTGTTCTTGCTTCTGTTTATACTATGTACCACATTTATTAATTATTTATTTGTGTATTCAAATCATCCTTGTGTCCCTAGTATAAAACCCACTTCATTATGCATTTATTATCTTTTTGGTGCTATGGATTTTGGGTTGCTAGCATTTTTGTTGATAATTATTAAATCTTTATTCATCAGGGATATTGGTTATAGTTTCCTTTTTTTGTGTATGTGTGTCTTATCTGATTTTGGTATTAGGGTGATGCAGGTCTCATAGGATATGTTAGGGAGAATTCCCTCCTTCTCAGTTTTTCAGAGCGGTTTTAAGATGATCAGTATTACTTATTTTTATGTTTGGTAAAATTTGATTGTAAAACCATTTAGTCCCAAACTTTTCTTTTTGGGAAGATTTTTAAATATTGATTCAACACTGCTACTCATTATTAGTCTGTTCAAGTTTTCCATCTTGAAAGGTTACGTGTTTCCAGTAATTGCATTCTTTATGTCATAATAATAAATTATAAACATGATTATTTAAGGCCAAAAGTTTGGAAGATGATGATGATAGCACATTTATTTGCACAAACGAATGTTTTTTTCAGCCACTTTGTCTAAATATAGCAGTTTATATTAAAAGCTTAATTTTGTATTATTGTTCTTTATTTCTGTCTGTTCACTCCTTTGTTCACATTTGACAATAGTTTCTCTTTTTTATGGTGTTAAAAAAATCTTTAAAATGCAGGTTGAAAGTTTTTTACAGAAGACATGGAATACCACAAATAAATGAAAAGTGTATTTTTTTAGATCATGAACAGAATGTCTCAGGTTAGGAGAGGGAAGAGGGAACCAAGACCTTCACCAGAGTCTTAGAGATGTATAGAGAGCCAACCTGTGAATATCTTGTGTTGCTCAGGGCGGCTAGTGGCCAAGGCTTGTAGAGATAATCTAAAAGACCAGGAACTCACAATGTCAAGGCAAGGATTCATAAGATTCATATTCAATTTACATTGGCTGAATGCCTATTTTGTTTCAGATGGTATGCTTATGGTTAGTTACACACTAATATATAATACCTGAACATTATTTAAAGCCAAGATATCCATCAAAAGGTGAAATGTGCCAACAGGCTAGAGGGAGAGAAAATTAGAACCAAGCAGGCAAGAAAAAGAAGTACATGAAATCAATAAAGTAAGTCAAAGGCAAAGATCACAGCTAAAGGGAGGCTTGGAGTAGTTAAAATTGCAATGCAAAGCCAGGAGGAGGACAGATAGCTGTGACTTACTAGTAGAAGAAATCTTTATAATGAAGATGATAGTGATCAGAATGGTCACAATGGTGGTTGCTAATGTTTACATATCAGGTGTTAGACCAGGCATTTTATATGCATTGTTGCATTAAACCTCACAACAACCCCACAATGTAGGTATAATGCAGATTTGATAATGAGTCAAAATGCCAACTTTGTTATTGATAGTTTAAAGAATGTAATGAATGCTATGAATCAATCAATCTATGAATGGTCTTCTTAAGTAGATTTCTGTCAGTATTAAATTCACCCAACCTACCTCAGTTATCGGCAAACATTCTACTCATACCTAAGAAAGAAGACAAAATTGGTGGTGTGTGTTCATACTCTTATCTTGGCCTTACAAATAGATACATACTCTCTTCCTTTGAAGAATGAGTGAAACACATGGAGGTTTTTTTGTTGCTGTAGTTGTTGCAAATTTCATTTGAATGCTGGTAATTGACATTCTAAATAGTGATTTAAACAATGCAATAATTTCATTTTTCTCAAATAAGAAAAATTTTGACAAAATTTGAGAAAAATTTTGGCATCAAAATATCAGGATAAAACAACAGGGGGTGTTGTGATTTTGGGGGACTTTCCCTAGAAGCTAAAACATGGCTGCTTAAATAGTCATGTTCATATTCCGGATATTGAAAGGTAAAAGGCAAAAGGCAAAATGTTGAAGCAACTTCAGTCTATCCTCACATCCCACCTCCTACCTCATACAAGGAGCTTTTCCAAATTCCTACCCAATGATTTTTGCATACATCTTATTGGCCAATGTCACACAGTCATCTCCAGTTGTAAATTAGGCTGGTCATGTAGATTTTAGCTGGGGATATTGCTTCCCTAAGTTTTTGGGAGTCTGTTAATGTACACTAAATATTGCATCAGTAAGTAACCCTATGGAGAATGTTACTCCATAAATATCCCTTCTCACTGTGAAGTTCCCTTATAAAAACACATATAAAGGAGAATGAAACTCCAAAATGATTGTAATTTCCATGTTATAATTGTGATATCCAAGGCTCAGAAAGCTAAATAACTTAAGTTCACACATCTGAAAAGTGGATTTATCTTCAAAACTAAAACTGACATTTATTTATTTATTTATTTATTTATTTAGGGGATCGGAGTCTCACTCTGTTCCCCAGGCTAGTTAGTGCACAGTGACACAATCCACAACCTCAACTTGTTGAGCTCAGATGATCCTTCCAACTCCTTCTTCCTAGTAGCTGGAACTCCAGGAGTGTGCCACCACACTGGACTAAGTCTTGCTATGTTGTTGAGGCTAATCTTGAACTCCTGGACTTAGTCAATCCTTTCACCTTGGCCTACCACAGAGCTGGGATTACAGGCATGAGCCACTGCTCCTGCCTATAACTGACTCATTTAATAACTCAATTTCTTAAGCATTTGCTAGCTCCTTTCTTTTTCTCAGGAGTAACTTAAGAGCTTGCAGTGCATGGAAAATGCTCTTAAATTAGTAGGAAAGGGTACAGTTTCAAAAAATAGCTCAACCATCAAGGTGCAGCGATATGAAGTCAAAATACTATTGTGGCTCAGAGAAGTTTTATGATAAAAGGTTCCTAAAATATGTTCCTAGATTGTATGCATCAGAATCATTTTGCCAAATACCTGGGGATGAAACCTGGTAATTTCATTATAAAAAAGCTCCCAAAAGCATTCACATAATAAAACTTGAGAATATCTTGAAGAAGGTGTGATTACTTTCATCTAAGCACAGAAGACTTCTTGATAGAGCTGGGGATACTGTGTTTAAGTTAGCTGCTGGAGAACAGGGGAGACTTAGAAACATGGCAATGAAATTTCACATGGAAGGCATGAATTTTAGTAATAGCATTGATGAGGAATAACATGTGCCTATTAATATTAGAGAGAAACCTCACAGTGTACAGAGTGCTGGGAGCAATCAGATTAAAACAAGAGGAGACCAGAGTAATTGGTTTCTTTTTATCACAGTGGCAGAATACAAATAAACACAGGTACACTGGTTGCAAAGACCCTCACATAGGTGGAAAGATTGTCATTGACATCTAGGAACATAGGGAATACATTATATTTAGAGGAAGATGTCACTCATCCAAATTAGCACACCATACATATATACACACACACAAACATACACACACACACACACACACACACACACACACATAAATTTTTATGTATGTATTTATGCCACCACACCTGCAAATGATTCAGCTGATACTCAGCTGATTCTACTAACTATTCCTAGGTGACTTGGTTGATCTAGTGGCAAAGGGCAAGATAAAGACCCTGATATCCCACTGGGTCAGCTGCAAAAGAAGCTTCATTGGCAAAATAAATAAGGGCCTCCATGGGGTGTTGGAGGGGCACAGGTTAGTTTAAAATTTTCCAAGGAAAGTTTTCAACTATTATATTTCACAATACTTTCTATCTCTTTTGCATTTCTCTTAGTCTTTGATCCATGTCGTTGCTGGCATGTACTTTATTTAATAAATATAAAACTTTATGGAATAAAGAATCTATAATTGAATTCAATTCAATACCACTCTTATTGCATTATTTGATGAAAATTGTTGGGAGCTTTCAGAGATCATTTTCATAACCCTGACAGATAGAAAATTTAAATGTTCTTTCTTACAAAACACCTCAGAAATAAATCACTATGTATTCCTTAACTGTTCATGTCGTTGACATTAAACTACATGAACTTGAGAAATTAAAAAGGTACTTAACAATGGTTACAAGTATTTCTACAAAAACTATATTAAGCCGGGCTCGGTGGCTCAGTCTGTAATCCCGCACCTTTGGGAGGCTGAGGTGAGTGGATTGCCTGAACCCATGGGTTCGAGACCCGCCTGGGCAGAGAGACCTCATCTCTACAATAAATAAAAAAAAAAATCAGCCGGGCATGGTAGCGCATACCTGTAATTCCAGCTACTTGGAAGGCTGAGACGGAAGGATTGCCGGAGCCCAGCAGGTCTAGGCTGCAGTGGCTGGGAGCGGCCACTGCATTCCAGTCTGGGCGACGGAGTGAGACTCCAACTCAAAAAAAAAAAAAAAAAAACCTAAAAAAAAAAAACTATATTATAAACATTATAAACAAGCTGAAATGAACTAAGGATTAGGTGGAAATGGCAAAACTTGACTAACCATAGATCTAGTTTGAGAAAAAATATTAAGTTATTCAAAGTCATACACTGGACATCAGATACTGAACTATTGAGTCCTCTTAGAATCATCATCCTTTGCTCTTTATTTTAGTGTATTTAACACAGCCTTTTCAAACTCGAAATCTTATGTATGAATTTTATTTCATTGTTAACTGATTAGACTATATTGATAAAATTTCACTTATATTTAAGTGTGACTGACTAAAAGAAATAAAATTTTATTCTGAGTATAATGCAAAACTGAACTGATTTGGTTTCGAATATGTGTGCATTTTGTGAAGTTTTCCCTATCTCATGACTGCTTTTACAATCAGTAATTATACTGCTACTTAATTCTGTTTAAATGAATGCTTTGTCTGTTTTATTTTGTGGTCCACCAGTTCAAGAGAAAACTGCAGGTTTGGCATTCCAGATAACAGGCAAATTTGTATTAACTATTTTAAAAACATTTATCTGTTGACTGGATAGTTGAAGTTTGAAATGAATATTAGAAGTTAAATACATCAGATCCTTGAATAACATCATTTCATTCAACTTGTTTTGTTATAATGTTGATGAGGAAAAGTAATTGATTTCTGCTGGGGTCTGAGTGGAATTTGCAGTCTTTCAATTAGTCATCACAGATTTTCTCCTGGTTTTCCAGTTTCCTCTACATCCCAAAGATGTGCTTGTTGGTAATTTTGTGTCTACATTTTTCTCAGTCGAACTGTGTGTGTGTGTGTGTGTGTGTGTGTGTGTGTGTGAGTGCACCCTGCTTGTGATGGAATGGCAGTCTGTCCATGGCTGGCTCTCGCCTTGCACCTGAGCTGCCCTAGAGAGCATCTGCCCCGTGACTCTGAGCCGCGATAAGTGAATTGGAAAATGAATGAGTAGTTACAAATTGTTGTAAAATAAAAATTTGTAAAGCATTTGGTAATCATACAAATGCACTGCAATAAATAATGCTGTGTGAAAGCGCTTAGTCTACTCTGTGTGGTCAGACATGCACTACTTACAATTTTAACTTTGCAAGCATTTATTCCTAGGTTTAGCTCATCACCACTGCTATGACTTTCATTCACTGATTTACTGAAAATCAGCTAAATAATGATCTTACTTGTTTTTGTTAGTTTTTCTTAAAGGTATGTATACTCACATTTATCTCAATGTTTTATATTAGAAGTCTTTTTTTTAATTTAAAAATGTGTTATTGTCTTTGTAGCCAGAAATATGTCATAGGAATTTGACTCTTGTTTATATCAATTAGCCTGTGGTCAAACTGGTTTCATTATACGTTGTTTTGCTTAAAGTCACAGTTTCCAAGAACATATTGATGATGTTAAGTGAAGACTTATGGTAGGTTGTGATGTTAAGATGAAAATTAAAGTGTGACACTTTAAAATATTTTCAAATACTGGTTTAGGAATAGTATCATTTATTTACCTTCATGTTTTAGATTTTTATCATGTTTTTGGGAATATGAACTTCAGCTTTTCCAATACTTCAAAGAATAAACTTGTAACCTTTGTTTTAAGGACAAAGTATTACAGAACAATTTCTCTTGAGGTCAGAATCTTAGTTAACAAGAAATTCATAACATGTTGCCTTTTATCTGTCTTACTTTTCTCTGTAACATCTGATCTGAGAAATAAGCAGGTTGATAATAAACTTTGTGATATAAATCTGAAATACCAGAATGAATTAGCAAGTGTATATAAACATAAATAGAGTTATTATCAAATACAGTTACGTTGTAGCTTGAGTGTTCAAGCCATAGCACTCAAATACACACACATATGCACATGCACAAGAACAGAAAGACTTTTGGAGCCATTTAGCTCTGGGTTAGTTCAAACACAGAGTCCTTTAACACTTATCATTCAACTCTTTTGAAGCTTTTGTTATTTATAAAATGGGTATAAGACCTGCCTTGCATGGTTGTTGCAGAAATTAGATGTAGGATCTATAATTCTGGCCAATATTTTGCACCTAGTATCAGTCAGCTGTTATTAACAGTGAAATGAGACCAGGATAGAGGATAACATTCTTTAGGTAGTTACCAGAGATCGTCTTACAAAACTCATTTAGTAAAAATCAATTGTAGCCAAGGAGAGAATATACTTATTTTTAATGGAGGAAAAAAACTGAAGCAGTAACTATCTTCAGTAAAATTTGTCAATAAATCACCATGGTGTACTATTATCCTTGAAAATTTTGACCTTTCCCTTCTTCAGTTGTTTTCATAACTTCTTGGAGATAAAAATATAGTCCAGGATAAAGTGTTAAGGTACATATTACACATTATAAGTGTCTCCCTAAAAACTGTCACCCTTCTTCTATTTTAGAGGGGCTTTTTCCCCCACAAATAGACATATAGCAAGAGCAAATGTTTAATTATGATATGATTTTTAAAAAACTGGACTTTTATCATTTTTTCTTGTGCTTTTTTAATCCAAGAGATGTCAGAATTGATTTGGAATTTATGTATTAATATTATTTTCAATTCTGAAAAAGTAAAACTGTTTGAACCCTAAATTATTTTGTACAGTTAATTATTCTTGAGATTTTTTTGGTCTGTGAAGAAGTTTGATCCTAATTATTCTATTCAATCAATAATATCTCAACTTTTATAAGATAGTAAAGCTCCGAGAAGTTTAAAAACTTATTGAAGATCCCATATTCTAACTGGAGAAAATCGAGCTCTTCTCCAAAGTATATTTGATTTTAGAGTTTTCTCTGCCATACTTCAAGATCTTGTCCTTGAGAGTAGAGAAGAGTATAATAATCAGGAAATGGTCATCAGTCTGAGAATAGTCCCACAGATTTTTTTCTTCACATATCATATTTTCAAAATTTAAACTTAATTTTTACTACCTAAAATTAGAAAGAGTTCACATAAAACTATAATATCTAGCTTTTTTTTCTTTTATTAAAGGACATTTGGCAACACTGGGCCTTATTCCACCAGAGCATTGTCACCCAGGAATTAGCTGAAGTTGGGGTGGAGCTTCCTGTTTTATGTGATAGATACTTTTCTCTCCCTGGGCCAGCATCACTCACTCATGCTATCTGTGAGTGAACACGGAAAGGACATGTGAGATATGATTGAAAAGAGGCCCCCAACTGGAAGTTTCCTGTGAGTGGTGAAGGCTAAACAGGTTGCATAGACTTGTAGTCCTACGTATGCACCTGTGGAGGAATGAGTGGATGGATGGATGGATGAATGGATAAATAGATATGTTTTTGCTTTAATTCCTCTTTAGACCTGAAGTTTCTGTGACAGAAAGGATGAGACAGTTTGTACAAGTCTCACGCTCAGGAACTAAAATGGAGAAAAGAAAAAAGAGAGCCTCTAATTTTTACCAAATTATTCCTTGTAGATAAGGGAAATATTTGATTATTATCTTGCTGACCCATGTTTGCTTTCTTGCAGTGATTAGAGAAGTGAGGAGATTAAGATGTAATTATTGAGAGATAAGCAACCTCTGAATCAGGCTTTTGTGCTTTAAGCTTGCATTCATCCACCTATATGTTGAGTGCTTTTATATCAATATCACAGCAAGTGTTGGAGACATGTAGCATGGTCCAAGGCTTGGGAGAAAGACAAGTAAAAGATAATTAATCAAGTGAGTAAGTCATTACTCATACAAAGTGTTGTAGGGATTGTGTTGTACAAAGTGCTGGTTAGAGAAGGCCTCTCAGAGGTGATGACATGTAAGATGACAGTTAAGAGAAGAATCCAGACACTGAACTAGTTGAGAAAAGAGAACTCTTCAGTAGAAGGGTCAACAAATGCAGTATCCTTGAAACCACAGGGTTTTATTTACCATTTTTAGAACCTGAAAACAAGGTTAATGTAATTGCAGCATACTTGAGTAAAAGAAAGATGGCAGTGGCAGAGTGGACTGGCCAAGGAGAAGAGTTTGGTAAATTCATGGGAAACTTTCCATTTAATTGTCCCTCAAACCCTATGAAACAGGAGCAAATCTTAGACTTAAAAGTCACCTGGATATATTATTTAATAACTGTCTATTCTTGGCACTGATTTTAATCTTATTTGAACTTTAAAGATATTGATACCCACATCATAGAACTTTTTGTCGGAATTAAGTGGAACATGCTATGCAGAGTTCTATGACAATGTCCAGCCCATAGTAAAAGCTTTATAACTGACAGTTTTGTTTGTTTGTATTTATGTTAAAGATGTGGGGTACAATTCAGGATTAGGTAGATAAGAGGTCATCATACAGGTAAGTTTGGGCCTCCCTTTGGACCCTGCTTTGCCTTGTTTGAGATTATGTTCCTTTATTGATGTTATGTGTACCTTGATTCCCCACCCCTGGCAGCATTCCACTACGGCCAAACCCTTTCTAGTAATACTGTGATAAACGTTCAGGGTCTGCTTTTGAGTGAGAACAAGAGGAACTCAGCTTTTTGTTTCTGTGATAGATCACTGAGTATGATAGACTCTAAATACATCCAAGTTGCTGCAGAGTTCATAATTTAATCCTTCTTTATGGCTGTGTAGTAGTCCATCATGTATATGCACCACTTTTTTTATCCAGTTCACTTTTGACAGGCAACATGGTTGGTTCCAGGTTTTTGCTATTGTGAATAATGCTGCAATAAACATGAATGTACAGGCATCTTTTTATAGAATGATTTGAGTTTCTCTGGGTATATTCTCAGAAGGGGAAATGCTGGGTTGTATGGAAGTTCGATTTTCAGATCTTTTAGGAATTACCACACTTTTTTCCACAGAGGTTGTATTAGTTTACAGTCCCACCAACGTGTAGAAGTGTTCCCTTTTCCCTGCATCTTCTCCAGCATTTGTTGTTTTTTGAGTTACAGATGTTGGCCATCCTGACTGGAGTTAGGTGGTATCTCAGTGTGGTTTTAATTCACATTTATTTGATGATTAATGAGGCTGAGCATTTTTTCGTGTATCCGTTGGCTGCTCATATGTCTTCTTTTGATAAACGTCTATTCCCTTTTTAGTAGAACTGGGTTTTTTTGTTTGTTTGTTTTTATTTTTTCCTTTTGTCATGTTTGAGTTCCTTGTAGATCCTGGATGTTAGATCTTTGTCAGATTTACAACTGGCAAATATTTTTTTCTCATTCTATGGGCTGTCTTCCCTCTCTCTTGATGGTTTCTTGTGCTTTAGAGAAGCTTGTCAGTTTGATGAGGTCCCACTTTATCTTATCTCCTATGGCATGGGCATTTGATCAGGAATTTTTTGCCTATTCTAATTTGAATAAGGGTGTTTCTTGTGTTTTCTAAGAGTTTGAGGTTTTACATTCAGGTCTTTGATCCATTTAGAGTTGATTTTTGTATATGGTGATAGGTAGGAGTCTTGTTTCAAACTTTTGCCTGTGATCAGCCAGTTTTCCCAGCACCACTTATTGAATAAGTTCTCCACTCCCCAGTGGTTATTGGTGCAGGCTGTGTAGAAGATGAGTTGGTTGAGAAACTGAGGTTTTGCTTTTGGAATCTCTCTCCTGTTCCATTGGTCTATGTGCTTGTTCTTATACCAATACCAGGCTGTTTTGATTATTGTAGCCTTATAGTAAAGTTTTAAGTCTGGAAGTGTGATATCTCCCCCTTTTGTTTCTTATGCTGAGAATTGTTTTGGCTATTTGTGGTCTTTTATGTTTCCATATGAATTTCTGTTTTGTTGTTTCCTGGTCTGAGAAGCATGATGATGGTAATTTTTTTTTTGAGTTGGAGTCTCACTCTGTCACCCAGACTGGAGTGCAGTGGCTGCTCCCGGCCACCTCAGCCTCGACCTGCTGGGCTCCAGCGATCCTTCCGCCTCAGCCTTCCAAGTAGCCAGACCTACAGGCATGTGCTACCACGCCCGGCTGATTTTTTGATTTATTGTAGAGATGAGGTCTTGCTGCTCAGGCGGGTCTCGAACCCGCGGGCTCAGGCAATCCACTCACCTCAGCCTCCCAAAGGCGCGGGATTACAGGCTGAGCCACCGAGCCCGGCTGATGATGATAATTTAATGGGTATTGTATTGAAACTGTAGATTGCCTTTGGTAGGATGAACATCTTAACACTTGATTCTTTCAATCCATGAGCATGGAATATTTACTCATTTGTTTGTGTCTTTTTGGATTTCTTTGAGCAATGTTTTGTAGTTTTATTGTAAAGGACTTTCACTTCTCTGGTTAGGAAGATACCGAGGTATTTATTTTTTTTTTTTTTCTTTTCTTTTCTTTCTTTTTTTTTTTTTGGTGGTTTTCAAATAAGACACATATTATTTCAAATAAGTCAGGGGAAAGGTGCCTTCTCCATTTTCTCAACCTAGGCTCTCTTTCTCTTCCTTCATCTGATAATCGTGAAGTTATCATTTGTGTGATTTTATTTTAGAGTCCATCATGGTCAAAGTCTATCTCTAAGAATTTCAGAAAGCATTGTATCTAGCTTCCTCTTCACCTCTTCCCACTTGTAATATCAGTTCTTTTTCTTTCCTTCCTATGTCTAGCAATTGTTGTTGGTTCAAAGGATCTGCAGTCTGTGGGCTCAGAGTTTCTGAAGTTTTGAATCCTCTGGTTTTTAGTACAACTTTCATATACATTCCCCTCTCCCCAACATATTTATACCCCCCCCCACATTTCTAGCTTGGGATAGAAATCATGAAGCATCTAAAAATGCTGCTCAAAAATTTCTGATAAAGGTTGTTTGAAGGTAGGGTAGGCATGTACCTTGTTGTTACTTTAGACCTAACTACATGGTGAGATAAGAAATTTCAAGATACAGAACTTCTGCCTTTTACAGAATGGGACTGGGAGGTAAAAAAAGGAGACCAACCATACAAGCAAGTGAATCAGAATAGTACATCATGAATATTAAGCAGACATTTTATGGATCCTGGAGAACTGAGAAATGAGAAAAATAAATTTCAATTAATTAGATTGGAAGTAATTATAATTATGACTATTACTAAAATGGCTTGCATATGGGCTAACTATTATATATACAAAATTTCTCAGGCATGCTCTTAATGGTGATATGTAGCAGCTTCGTTTAGTTATAAATTGTACATAATTACAACAGTAAAATATATTTAGCTATGCCTCAACTTCTGTTGCTCAAGTAGCAAGACATTTACCAAAAACTAAAATTTAGAAGATAAGACATGGCTTTTAAAAACTCTTCCCATACATCTAAATAAGCCATAGGAGATAGAAGAAGTTCAAAGCCAGGACTCTGAAATTTCACATGAGAGTAACTATTGAGGAACAAAGTGAAAAATTATTTTCCCATGTTACTTCTCCAAGAGTCCCATGGATGTAGTGGCCCCATGTAGAAATGTTCACTTTCTGAGTCTACTACTGAAACTTATGACCTTACTGTATGCCTAATCCATAGCTGTATGTCACAGTGCAGGTTGATTATACATCAAACACAGAGTGGAGTTCTGCTAGAGCTTTCAAGTCAAGGCCCTGTCACTGCTTTAAGTGAAATAAAGTACTATGCTACTGTTAGGATGCATTCCTGTGGTCTTTGGGGTCACTGGAATGTTCTATGTAAGAGAGAGGCTTAGCCTAGAAAGAGGGTTGCTGCAGATAGTTCTCACTGATTCTTTTTTTTAATAATTTATTATATTTTATTTTATTTTAAAAATGTGGGGTACAAATGAGGGTTAGACACATTCATGGCCATCATGCAGGTGAAGTGTGGGTACCCTTATTGATGTTATATGCCCCCCCAGCAGTGTCCCACTACTGTGAATCCTTTTCTTACAGTATTATGATAAATGTTCAGGGCCCACTTATAAGTGAGTATCTGTGATACTCAGATCTTTGTTTCTGTAATAAATCACTGAGTATTATAAACTCTAATTCCATCCAGGTGGTTGCAAAGTTCATAGTTTTGTTTTTCTTTATGGCTGCATAATATTCCATTGTATAGATGTTCTTTATCCAGTCCACTTTCATGGGCAGCATGTTGGTTCCAGATTTTTGCTATCGTAAATAATGCTGCAATAAACATAAGTGTGCAGGCACTGACTGCTAAGTCCTAAAGATGAGGGGTTTCATGACAAAGGCTTCAGAAGCTCAGTGGTTCAGGTTTGTCTTATACTTAGATGTGATTCTCTCTGACTCTCTTTATGCCACTTTTAGTAGTGCAACTTGCCGTGGAAGAAAAGTGTTTAAAACCTACAATGACAAAAAGAGCAACAAACTCTTTGATGTTTGTCATTCTTTTAACCAGACAATTTTGAAGGTGGCTATCTATGTGTTTAGGTTCTCAAATCCTAACTAGTGACACGTTATACAAGACTGGTAGAGCATCCATCTTCTTGCATCTGTGCATGAAGTATTCTGCATAAGGTGGGCATGTATTTACTTGATTCTAGTGATTCTGGGATATACTGTGCCTACACTCGGATAGGATGTGGCGCATCACTGCATTTGGCATGAAAATCTAGGAAAAAGTGAATGAATTCTTCTTCCACAAAGAGAGTTATATATAAACTAATATTATTTTCCAACGAGAATGTGGCCTAGAATAATAGTGAATAAATATTTGATTTTCATATTACCCTCTTCAGGTCATTTTAGAAACTGAATTTAACATAGCACAGATTTCCAGGGAATCCGTGCCAAATTTAAAGAAATTTGATAGAATATACCCAGTTTCTCAGATAAATTTTCACTCATTATTGTACAAAGAAAGGCAATTTATAGAAATAGTTTAGGGTACAGAGATGGATGTGGTGGGGGTACTGAACTAAATTTAGAGTTAGAAGATCTTGTCTTAATGATATTTGGGAACTCAATCTTTGTGGACTTCAGATTTCTTCTCTTCTGTTAAAGGTGACTGGTACCTCTGTGCCTAAATCACAAAATTGTACTAACAATGTATGTATTTTCTAGACTAGACAAAAAAACCCTACAAACATGTTATTAGAAGGGTCTGTGTGTGTGTGTTGTTGTTGTTGTCGTTCTTATACATGCAAATATTTTATTTTTTATTTATTTATTTATTTTTTGAGTTGGAGTCTCACTCGGTCGCCCAGACCGGAGTGCAGTGGCCACTCCCGGCCACCGCAGCCTCGCCTGCTGGGCTCCAGCAATCCTTCCGCCTCAGCCTTCCGAGTTGCCAGAATTACAGGCACACACTACCACGCCCAGCTGATTTTTTGATTGATTGTAGAGATGAGGTCTCCTTGCCCAGGCGGGTCTCATACCCGGGCTCAGGCAATCCACTCACCTCAGCCTCCCAAAGGCGCGGGATTACAGGCTGAGCCACCGAGCCCGGCTCATGCAAATATTTCAAACACTGAGATAAACTTTTGATGGAAACTGATGAAGAATTTCAAATATGAAGAAAGCATAGTTCTTGGTCTCATTTTTTTAAACCAAGAAATATGCATAAACTTAGACATAAAGAGAATTAAAATTCCTTCTAAAATGCCTGCCTTAGCATATTTATACAAATTGATCTTTTGTGGTTCTCCTGAAGTAGACAAGTGATAACCATTTTACTCTTGGTAAATGTAAGATTTTGTACAGAGATTTCTCTTTCAGTTACTTGAAAGTATGGGCCAAGTAGAAGACATATAAAGGGCTGAAATATAATATTAAGCTATTCTGGTTAACTTTTAGATAACTTGCCATTTCCCTTGAGTAGAGTAAGTAGCAGGAATTAGGGAAGAGCATATGTCGACTTCCAATTAAGAAGCCAAAGTATTCTGATGAACTTCAAGCCACCCTGATTAATTTTATTTTAGAGCTTGGAAATATATATAGTAAAATCTGTGATTGTTTAAAGTGAAAGCAAACTAGTCTTGCCACGGGTTAGCCAAGGAAATTGTCTTCATTGACATAATTTGCTTTTAAAAAGATTTGATGGAAAAGTTTTAACACAAAATGAAAAAAAATAGTGATGGTTTGATACATATGTATATATATAAAATGTAAATGGTAGTATTTTATACTATTACGGAAAAATAAAAAATGTTAAGATTCATAATTGTTTATAAAGAATTGTCCAATTTCTGTTTTGAGTTTTTAAATTGCTATTTTTTCTTTTCTTTTCTTTTCTTTTCTTTTGAGTTGGAGTCTCACTCTGTCGCCCAGACTGGAGTGCAGTGGCCGCTCCCGGCCACCGCAGCCTCAACCTACTGGGCTCCGGCGATCCTTCCGCCTCAGCCTTCCAAGTAGCTGGAACTACAGGGGTGCGCTACCATGCCTGGCTGATTTTTTGATTTATTGTAGAGATGAGGTCTCGCTGCCCAGGAGGGTCTCGAACCCGCGGGCTCAGGCAATCCACTCACCTCAGCCTCCCAAAGGCGCGGGATTACAGGCTGAGCCACAGAGCCTGGCTTATTTTTTCAATTATTATTGGCTAAAATGATATCCTATTTCAGGAATAAATACCCCCTAATCAAAGTTTTTGAAATAAAGTCACTTGAAGTATTTGAGTCAGTGATATACCCATTTTTAAACCTTAAACAGGAGTGAATTCTGTTTTTAAGAGTTTTAATATTTATTGCTTTGAATTTACTGAATGACTTTTAACTTTAGGAAAATACTAGATTTTCAGAATAAAGAGAACAAGCTAAACCAAATGTAAACTATGATTATATCACATGACATGTATTAGTTTGCAAAAATAACTAGAGCAAAAAGCACTGACCTTCAGGGTCTGACCATTTTTTCTTGTACCCTATAAGTATACTCATAAAACACCTGATGGCGCCTCAAATTTTAATTTGCAAGAAAATTCAGTTTTATAGCAAGATGACTAAATCGTAAAAATTCTGCCACCTACAGTATAAACAAAGATATGATTTAGACATTGTGCTTTAATGAAAATCCTTCTCAAATGAGATTTTGGTTGTGCAAATTAGAGTGACAGCATGGCAACCCTATTACCCTCTCTTCCAGGTGTGCCTCAGGCACTAGTGCCCACTCCGGAGAACATTGAACCCTGCAGAGAGTGACTGCTTAATGGAGCTGAGCGCAGCCTGCATTTCTTGCCACATTTGACAAGGAAGTTCAGTCTCAGCTTGTAAACCTTATTTAGGAAACTAATGTTCTCCATTTGTGTATTTGCAAAGGATATGCTTCAGGCAATGTCACAAAATGCATTCTCAGAAAATAAACTAAAAATGAAACTTAGGTCTTTTGATCAATATTGCAATACCTTTGATTTTTATGATCTTCCTAACAAGTGTCACAGTTTGCACATGGGAATCCACAATAAACTTCATTTATTTTTATCCTGAATCAAATTAAAATATGAGTTTTATCCATTGAAAAAAAACACAGCTAATGAGAAGATAGTAAATCAGAATGTACGATATCAAGTGTCATCTCTGAATAAACAAGAAGGGTTAAGCATGGTTGGAGCCACTTATATATTTTAAGATGAAGTTACAATATCACATAAAACATTTGCAAAATCATTACTTAAAATAGGCTTTTCTACATGTGGAACAAGCCTAATTTTTAAATTTCCACATTTAAAATAGTTAATTTCACATACACAAATGGTATATAACATGTTTCAGATAGTGTAACAATAAAAAATGAATTCTTTAAGTTCTTCATTCTTAAGAATTTTTATTTTACATTATAAGCAAGTGCATACTTCAACATGTACTCCTTTATGAATATATAAGATCACATGTAAAATATTTATTATCATGACCATTTAACATATTGGAAGAAGGTCATATGTTAACAGAAACTTCTTCCTTCCTATTCTGCCCTATATAACCTCAAACCCGTTTCTTCATAAATAAATTGAAACTGCTATCAGTATTTATTTATTTTAATTTTTTATTTTGAAGATGTGGGGTACAATTCAGGGTTATGTATACAAATGTTCATTATGCAGGTACCTTTGTTGATGAGGTATGCCCCCACTTCCCCTGGTGTCAATCCCATCCCCCACCCCCGGCAGTTTCCAAATACTGCCAATCTCTTCCTTATAGTATCATGATATTTGTGCAAGGTCAGCTTATGAGTGAGAACACGTAGTACTCAGTTCTTTGTTTCTGTGATAGATCACTCAGTATTATAGACTCTTAGTCCATCCAAGTTGCTGCAAAGTTCATAATTTTGTCCTGCTTTATAGCTGTGCAATATTCCATCGTGTATATGTACCACACTTTCTTTTTATCCTGTCCTCTTTTGATGGGCAGCACAGTTGGTTCCATCTTTTTGCTATTGTAAATAATGCTGCAATAAACCTGCATATACTGATATCTTTTTTCATAGAGTGATTTGAGTACCTCTGGGTATATTCCCAGTAAAGGGAATTAACAGTATTTAAATCAGAAGGGTGTTGTGAGGATTAAATGAATTAATACATGAAAAATATTCACAGTCATGCCTGGCACATACAGGCTCAGTAGCTGTTAACTAGTAATATTTTGTTTTAGTAATTTGGGGTCCAGAAATAAATATGTTAGACATTAATTAAGATTTTTTTCAGCCACATTTTAAGCTCATTGTTTAACTTTCTTACCTTTGGAAGTTCAGTTTTTTTTTCTTCTAGTGAGTGCTGTTCAAAGGTACTTTTGTATGAGGAACTTTCACACATATAACTAGTCTTTAATTCTTCTTCTTCTTCTTCTTTTTTTTTGAGTTGGAGTCTCACTCTGTCACCCATATCACCTAGACTGGAGTGCAGTGGCCGCAGCACTCGACCTGCTCGGCTCCGGCGATCCTTCCGCCTCAGACTTCCAAATAGCCGGAATTACAGGCATGCGCTACCACGCCCGGCTGATTTTTTGATTTATTGTAGAGATGAGGTCTTGCTGCCCAGGTGGGTCTCGAACCCGCAGGCTCAGGCAATCCATTCACCTCAGCCTCCCAAAGGCGTGGGATTAGAGGCTGAGACACCGAGCCCGGCTAATTCTTCTTTTTTATATACTGCACTATAATCCTTTGAACCAAATTTTTTTATCGAACAAGAAAAGTCAGGCAAGTACACATTTTTTGCAAAGTATAAATACTTGATGGTCGTTATGGTGAAATTATTTATAGAACTGTCTTTCTATTTTACCCTTGCATATGTCAGTAGGAAATCATAGAGTTTTATACTTTAAATCTTGTTTTATTATTAAGTGGAGGCAGTATGAAGCAGTATGGCTTAGTAGGAAAACAATAGATTAGGTACAGCCATAAATTCTAATTTTGGCACCATCACCGATTCACTAAGCCCTTCTGTGCTGTAGCATAAAGTGCATTATTGAAGAACACCGGTGCTCAAGCTATCATTTGGTTTTCTATATTGGCGGTAACCAGAAGACACTATAGATTGGTGGCAGTTAAAAAAATAAAATAAAAAAAGACTCAGAACAGGGAGGGACCTTAATGACTATCTATTTAAACTGCCTGTTTTCAGATGAGGAGGCTGAGACTCAGGAAAGCTACATTTACTGAAGGTCAACTAAATTAAATAATACAAAGTCCAGGTGGCTGATGGTCAGTTTTGTGGTTAGACCGCTATGTGTGGAACACAGGGGAAAAAGTCAGTCAAGTATCTGGCTGGATACTGTTATCTATGTATAATTTTAAAATATGGACTTTTTCTAACCCTCTAGATATGTAACTATTTGTATTATTTTTTGGAATGTGGGATTATGTGACAACCTAAGTGTAGTTATAATAAGTGGCATTGAGAAAGATACATTTAGTTGGATCAGAATAAAAAGAAACACTGTGTGACTTTGAGTACTATTTACTCAACATTCTTGCTGAGATTTGAGATCTATAGTTCAAAACAGCTGTGTGGAATTGATAAGTGAGGAAAAGTGCAATGGACAGGGAAAAGAATTTACCTTTACTTAATACATAACTATGTCTCCATCATTGTACCAAGTGCTTTATATAAATTGTCTCTTTTAAAGAGGATGGCAATCCATTGAATTAGCAGCATCAGTGTCAGAGTTGTCATTGACAACTGCTCTATAACCTCAGATGAATATTTTAACGTACTCGGGCCTTGGGTTCCTTGTTTATAAAACAGTAGTTACTGACTACTTCATGAATTAGAAGACTTCAACTATGAAAGCGTCTAGAAAAGTGTAAGTTGACTAGATTACTTGCATACTCTCTGTCTATAGCTGCTGTGGAAAAGAAGAAGACATGGCCCCTTTGGCTTTTAGAGTGAAATACAGGCACTATCTCCCAATAAAATATCCATGGAGAAGAAAGGGTGATTTCCTGAAAGAAAATACAGGGCTGAAAGAAAGGGTGATAGATACTGGACAAGCAAAATGTAATAGCCAACATAACTACCTTATCCCATCTTTAACTATGCATGTTTTAAGGTATAGATGTCTATGTATAATGCACATATAGATGCACAGTACAATGTATAGAATACATTGCTAAGTAATGGGTCAGCTTCTTTATGAATATTTCATTATTTTTTCCTAATAAACTTAGCTTTTCTACAACATTTGTTTGAAACTAGGGCTAACTTTATCACTTCTAAATTCATTGTATCTCCTTAATAACTCATCTAAAATATGGTCTATCATCAAAATGAAAGTTTGTTAAAAGATTTACCTGCAGGTGTCTGCTATTTCATCAACTACCTGTGTTTTGCAGAGGTAGAAACCAGACATCTCTTCTAACACATTTTGAAGGCTGGGGTTTCTCATTGCCACTGCTACTTTAGTGATTTCTGCTGTGGTTACTTACAAAGACATAGAACTAGATAGGAAAAAATAGTCTAACTGAGTTAATTAAATACACAGTTTATTAAAAATCATGGAGATTGGTGAAAATGAAAATTTACTGGGAGATGGAAGACCCTGTTTTACTCTGACTAAATTTTGAAAGCCAAAGTAAATACTCCTGTTACACTCATTTGCTTTCAGAGTCTACATATCCACCCGCTGGCTCCATTCTTGCAAGCTAGACATAGGTGCCCAGTCAATGGCCTGAGCATGGCTAGAGGTTGGAGGAGAACCACAATGCCTTTCCCACATAAATCTGGGATTCTCCTTTGCACTAAGTGGCTATTTGGAAACTTGTCTCTTATTTCCCCATTTCCTAAAACTTATCAGCAGGAAATGGTGAAAGATTTTAAGAGAAAAAAGACATTGTTGATTCTTGGAGATTTTTCAAGATAATCAAATCAGATTTAGAATGATGTCCTCCCTAAGTGAGTATTGGTTGTCACCTCTGAGCTTTCTGTCCCTATGTGAGCTGTAGTGATGGAGCTTTCTATCCTAAAAGTTGACATTGAAATAATGATACTTTAAGAAAATCAATATTCACTTGGTGAAACAATTAGTAAGGAAACCTAATAATATCTGCCCCAAATAATGCTGCATGGGTTATATCCCTTGTTTTTCTCATAAGATTATTTTGAATTTCAGAGGTTTCGCAAATGTCTGTATTATAAAATAATTCTTAAGGTACAACCATAAGATGAAATCTGTCACTTCTTAAATTCCTTTCTTCAAGGTATTGTGGTCATTAGACAAACACTTAGGTTAGAATTAATTACAATATTATTCACTAGTTAACTGTCCTTTTAATTATTACCCTTACAGGAATACATAATTGCTTCAATCTCCTTTTCTTTTTTAAAGTCATGGAAGTAAATCCTTGGGGCCCAATAAGAACTTTTTTAGTTTTCTTGATATATTTCATTAATCCTAACTCATGAGATTATAGAGCCTTAATTTTTTCTTCTCATGTTGAATCCCATCCTAAAAACAGCAAATATATAAAAATAAATGTTATTTTATTAAGTCTAAATTCTTGTTTGCAACTGCCAAATCAGAAGGATGTCATATATGCCTCATTATTGACTGATGTTATGTTATCCAAATATCCTGCTCTTAAATTGCTACTATTATTATCTGCATTATCTCTTGATAAATATTATTTTATTCTATTCTATTTTAATTTTTTAAGTTTTAAAACAAAGCTTATTAGAGAAAGAAGAGGAGAAAGATAGAGAGACATGCCAGAGCTGACATGGGTGAAAGAACTCCCCCCCCAATAAATACTTTTTAAAAGTACTTTAAATATGTGATCTCCATTTGAAGTTCAAAGGGCACTATTATATTGGACCTGTAACTCAACTCTATCCAAATGTGTTTAAGTTAAATACAAAATGCCAGATATTTGGTTTTCCTTTTACTCCTTGCTGCTAGTAATGATCATGACTCCCATTTCTGGATGGTAAGATATAAAGATAAGCTATTGAGAATTTTCCCCTCCCAGATAGAAAGAGGGAAATATTGAAAACTACTCCCTGCTTCCTCCCTTCCTGTTTTTGGTGATATGTAGCCATGAAGCTTAGCTCCAGTAGCCATCTTGCAGCCAAGTAGCAATAAACCTGAGGACAAAAGTAAACATAGTGAATCTATAGAATGAGCATAGGAAAAGAGCCTGGATCTTTGTGGATTTTTTGGGCTGCTGAATCCACAGTGATTGTTTAACTCTGTGATGATTATATAGAACAATAAGAAGCATCTCTTTTGAAAGCCACCTTTATTTGGGTAATGTTTTCTAAGAACTGAAAGCATCTTAATTTGGAGGAAGAGCATATTTGAGACTCTTAATACATATGAGTTGGAGAGTATGAGAGGAAAATATTGCAGACGACTGGAAAGTTTCTCTAAGCAGAGGGAGTAAAGACAGGATAATTTTGGTACAGATGTAAAATGTATCTTTTAATATATAACTTCCCTTTTTAAAATATATATGATTAAGTATATTCTAAACCTGATTTTCAATATGTTTCTTTCCAAGTGTATGGTTCCCTCATTTTCCCATAAATTATTTAAAATTATTATTTTGTTTTAAGAATGACTCTAAAGGAATGAATCTGTTTTCCTCCCTAATGTGTATTTAGGAATGGATTCCCTTCATCCCCTATGTCTACTGACATTCTTCTCCTTCTAGTAAGTTTACACATAAATTAAAAGAATCTATCTATTCAGAGATTACATTTTATTCATGCTTTCAGTTCAGTGAAATTATGTTACATTTTCTTAGCTTTGTTCAGAACAAATAAAATGGAGAGTGTCAATTTCCAAAAGAAAGTAGACAACAAAATAAAAAGCAGTCACTAGTATTTTGGCATGGATTTTCAGTGGAGCAAGAACAACATGCTTGATGCTCTGTTTTCAATTTAATGCATCTGCCTTTTTTGATATTGCTCCCTGAGTAGTTCTACTTATTTACCTGTTATTTGTGTTTGCTAACCAAGCTTTCAAAACCTTTTGGCTTGTGACTTTTTTAAAGTTAAGACGAAGTATGACACTTGACCAGCATTTTGTAAAATGTCATATTTATTGAGGTAGGATCTCCTTAAAATCAATACAGATAATCCTGTCTTGGCTTATAAGCATAATACAATTCCCTTTTTGTTTCCAAAATCAATCAGTGGCCATGGCATGATCAGTATATGTATATATATACACACACACACACATGTGTGTGTGTGTCATTTCAACCTTAGCTATTTTTTAAACACATTTAGGGATAAACAAAAAATGTGATGACCATTTTAAAAGAGATCTTGCTGTGCATATCTAGTACTAGGAAAAGGAGACAGAAATCTCATGCTTTTGTTTAGAAGACTTCATAGTCATTTTAACATGGTGATGAATCAGAAAATGACATTCCTTTATGGTTATAATCAATTTGAATAACAGCTAAGGAATACAATAGAAATCATATAGCTTTACCTTTATTCCATAAAAGTCGTGAACTATCCTGACAGGGTAATTTCATCTACTTGCCTTTTCTTATAAATCTTTAAAAATCTGTTTTAATAATGAACTAATTTTTCTACCACATAAACCAAATATACTCTTAGTGGATTTGGGACTTACCTCTATCCAGAATTGTGTGTATTCATTTCATTATGGTTGAAGTACAAAACAAAATGGAAAAAAAAAATCAGCATTGATTTTGATTATGTTTAAACCATTCAACATAGATATATCTCACTTCATTATTAACTACAAAAGTTAGATATACACCCCCCATATTAAGAAAACCTTTTTAAAAAACATCAAAAGTATAAAATGTTATTGCCACCTCCAAAATGTTTTCTACTAAAGCAAGAGACATAAGAGATAATACAAATTCACCATGTTCCGTATTACCACTTCCTCAGATGACTGGGACTTTTGCCTGACAGAAAGTGGGACAATTATCTTGTCCTTTGTGTTCAGAGATGATGTGCTGACAGGTTATTTCCTGAGCAATAACTGAGATATGTGACCTGCTGTCCTTGCCAGGAGAGAGCCTATTTTGTGATTGAGAACCGCAGTCACCGAGAAAAGAGCTTGACATTTGTGGCCTTGTAGCCTTTGGGTCAGCAGAGCCTGTTTTTATTCCTTCTGCCTGGTATGGTATCCTGGCTTCTGTCACGTCCCAGCATTATATGCTGACACTGTCTTGTTGCAAATAATCTCTGAAGACATTTCCTCTGTCCCAGCCCCCTAGACACGCAATCACCAATCACATCCTATAATCACAACCTTTCAATTCTGGTGCTACTTTCCCCATCTTCTTATCAGTGAAATACAGTGAACTAGCTCAGGAACAGGAAACCAAACACTACATGTTCTCACTTAAAAGTGGGAGCTAAACTAAAGATATGCAAAGACTTAGAGAATGGTATAATGGAAACTGGAGACTCAGAAGGGAGAGGGGAGGAAGAGGTAGAGGAACAAAAGTTCACCTATCGGGTACAGTGTGCACAGGTGGAAGTGGTGGGTACATTTAAAACCCCAAACGAAACTACTTATACCCCCACAGCTATTGAAATAAACAAATGAAATTATTTTTTAATTATTTTAATTATTTAATTATCTTTTAAAAAGAAATAGAGTGAGCTCTATTCTGAATGAAGATGGGATCTCAGTTACTAAGCTCTCTTTGCTGGACAGTTGATTCTGCTGTACTTGCCTGTAGACTACTAAACCAATATTGTGCATTTCTTAACCTATTCTTAGAATGTTTGAGTAGGATATTGCTCTTACAATGCATTAGATAAATGCAGTTTCACTAAGAATGCTGAAAAAGCCAGGAAGGAGTCTTAGTTTGATGAACCTTTATTAATAACAATAATGTCAATAAATACTTCCATCTTACATTTGAACAGGAATTTTTATTTCCACAGTACAGATATTCCCATAATATAACAAGTAGTTCACCAAAAGGATGAAGCCTCTCTTGTCCTAAAATTCTGTGAAATGCTGTTAACAGAGGTACATTTAATTATGACTACCAAGCTCCGCTTTGAAACTGCAAGGAAATTAGCAAAATATCAAGCGTGTATACCTTAATTTAAAATTTTAACTGCTTGTTCTCCTGATTGTCCTAGCTTCCTCTCTACTTAATCGCACCACTTTGGCTATTTCCACTTCCACATATTTTCTTCAGAACGAATATTTTCTTCAAACTTCTTTGATTTTGCCTATTGCTATGATTCTAAATGCCATCTTAAACTCAACATGAATAGACTCATAAGACTCATATTCTCCCACTGAGACCTCCTTTCTTTTTGGCTTCTTTGTTACTGATAATAGTCACCCCATCCCACCTTTCTACTAGGTATCATGATTAATCAATACCTTAGTCATCTTGAAGTTATTCTTTTCTATTACTTCATGCATTTAATCAGTAATAGTCTTGAAGTCTCTTTCTCAATACCAAATATCCCAACCTTTTTATTCCCCCCTGCCAACATCCTCATTCAAATCTTTATGAGCTCTTTTCTTCTGGTCTCCTTTAACAATCTCCTAAATTGTTTTCCTGTTTCAGCTGTGCAAACTACTTTGTATGCAACTTCTATATTAACTATGTAAAATGATGATTTCCACACTATCTTTTTAGTATTACAGTATTTTATTCCAGTGAAATGGAACCCAAATAAAACAAATGAAAACAGAGCCACTTTCTTTGTAGCAGGGATTAAGTGTGGGAACTCACACTACTTCCATTCAGGCTTCTCTTTACCCTACCTCTCCCCTCTCTACCCATAGCGCTTCTTGAAACACTGTCATGAGAAGCACAGTTGAAAACTACTGCTTAAGTATCTTAGACAAATTAATTCTGACCAAATGATCAAACTGTATTTCAAACATGCTGCAAGAAATAGGCTTTAGAAAAAGCAAATTTAAATATTTCTTCTTGATAAAGATGACTCACTAAAAAACAGAAGACTAGATAATAATTATTAGATTATATACAACTATACCAAAAATTCTGGTTAACAATCCTCAGGCTCTTGGCATAATGGTTAGTTGAGGCAATTCTTATTTATTAGAAGAGATCATAATCTTATGTAATTCTATCAGAAACGTGCTCTTGTTTTTTCTTATGAGGAATGCTGATTACTTCCCAGAAAAGGTAATGAATTACATTGTACACTAATTGTTATCCTAGATCACGTAAGGTATGATTTATTTTCTCACTATTGGTCATATTAGAATCGAACTGGAAATTTCTAAAGGCTATTAATTATTTACCAAATTAAGAACAGATTCTTTGGCTTAGAGTTTGCATCGCAATATAGTATAATCTCTAACTTTTAGCCTTTTTTTTCTATTTTACTACATTGATAGATATTATAATCTAAATTCTAGTTTTTCTAATTTTAATGGCTCTGAAGGCTTATATGCTTTTCTATAGCAGTTGTCTTATTCGGCCTTGTATTTTACAGACAATGGGAAATACAGGCAAATATATAACAAATGATTTATTGAGATTACATTAGAGTACATGATTAAAACTTACATTCATGGCCACCATTAGTTATGTACTTGTTTTATCTTCAAAGAGATTGTTAACCTTTCAAAAGTAGACTTTATAAGACAAAACTTCATTTTTAGAAGCATTTTTGTGGTCTATCTTTTACTAGCTGTATAATTCTAAGATTAATACTTAATCTGACTGAACCTTGGTTTTACCATTAAAATAGAGATAATTATGCATGCCAATAAGTAAATATCTATTGAAATACATTTTTGCTTCAGAATATATATATATATACACATAAAGTCAATACCCAGAAGGAAAGAGGGAAATGGTCTAATAAATGAGATCCTATCTCCTATCATGGCATCTCTGGGCATCTCTAGGCTTCTTGAGGACAATAGGCATTTAGGCATCGTGATGAGGTCCTCTGAGGAGAAAGACAAAGACAGATCTAAGATTATTAGAATTTTAAAAAACCAAAATTGCTTATATATACTTTTTCTCTTTATGTTTCCAGGCAGCCTCATGATGATTTGGAGAATTCCAGAGGTAGAAATAATAAAATGACACATGAGAGGCTTTTAGTGCCACAAATAAAAGATATTCAGAGCATTTTTGCTGACCCACGGAGTTGGTGTTAGCTTTGGGTATTTTGGGTTTTATCCTAATTAATCCTCTTAACTTCAGAGCTTTGTCCATCAGTAATATACTAAATGTACTGTGTGTGCACTATAGAAGCAAAGTCAAGAATTGCAGTGGCAGAGCTTTAGTGAATAGGAACAGAATAAGTTTGAAGACTGAACTTTTCCGTTTAGCAAGAACTAAACGAAATGCACTTCAACTGATTCAATAATTCCTTTGACTTTAACTGATGGTAAAGTTAGTAGGTACATTATTTTAAAAGAACATTTATTATGAATTCTAGCTGTAAAATTGGGCAACTTATGAAGTACTTTCTCAGTCTAAGGGTACATGGAACTAGGATCAGAGAATTATTAGAGCTAAAAAGGCATATTCACTCAATGCCCAATTACTGAGCAACTACTATGGGCCTGAAACTTAATTGGGAGGCCACATCAGTAGGGCTTAGTGATTGATCAATTGAATATGGAGAGTGGGAGATATATGAGGAGAGACAGGAGTAAATTTGGCAGGATAAACTGATACCAGACTTTTACAGATACAGATATTTATCTACAAATAATTTGTGCACATGTGTTTTCTAAATATTCTGCCTTTATGAAACATCAAATAGGGTGACAAATAATTCTAATAATAAATAAAATTTTCTCTTTAATATAATGTGGTACTAGCACAGAGAATACTAACCCAGTCTAAATATCTGAGAACAGCATTACCTTTCTACAGTCTGGATATCTGAACAAATTCTTGGTTCTTTTAGCAACAATGTCAGTAATGAGTGTTGGGGCCCCAACCAATTATATCTGCTACAAATGATTTTCAAAGTGTAATCTCTGGTCCAGTAGCATTCACATCAGTTGAAAACTTGTTAAAATTCAAATTCTTCTGTTGCACTTTAGAGGTATTAAACTAGGAACTCTGTGGGTGGGGCTTAGTCATCTGTGTTTTTAATGGGCCTTCCTGGTGGTTCTGATGCCTGGTGAAGTTGGACAACCACTGAGTTAAAATAAAATTTACTGAGGAAAGAATTTACTATTTGATCAGGTATACAGCATTGTAAAACTCCAGAGAAAACGCACTGCATATAAAATGCAATGAGGGAAGTGACCCTCAGGAAGTTTGATGACAATCCTTGACATAACATCACCACACATTACTGCCTTCACATGTGTAAAGCACTAGCAAAATTACCGGAACTGGGTAATTAATCAAATGCTTGTCTTCTTTTATCTCAGAACTATCAGATATTATGGTGGTTGCTTGCATATAGGTTATTGCATTATATAATCCTGATCTGAGGCTTTCTACAAGTCACTTTTATTTTCACAAGGAAATATCAATTTACCCCATCAACACTTAGTACCTAAAATAAATGGAAATTCTTTTGCCTGACAACCATGTATGAACATCTTTCAAGAAGTAACTCACTGTTGACATCAATTTCAAATAACTGGTGATTCACTCCTGTCAAAAGTTATGTTGAGATCATTCATTCATTCATCCTTCAAATTTCTCTCTAGAATCAAAATGTTTAAATCCTATTTTCTGTGTCTTACCATACAAGACAAGTGCAAAACAAAACTCTAGTACTTTGACTTTCTGTGGAAGGTGATCTGATATTGTATAAAAGAAATAGTCTTATGAAAATGCTTTTGTATCTTCTTAACACTATTTATAAAGACCATTTGTTCATTTTATTTAATACCTAGTGTTATAAATTCATAAGTGATACATTCATTATTCTCAGCATACAATGTTGAGGAGGAAGTCTCTTCCCAAGTCTATCCTGAGAAAAATTTCTAAGTTTTAGTAGATAATATGAACCATATAGTTCATTGCTTCATTTTTGCAGGGATTGCAAATGATTGATTTTTTAACTTAATTGCTGAATGTTAAGTCTAGGATTTTTAATGTAGCTTTTAATGTTTGCTTCTGCTCCTCAGTTTTGATCATGTGACTCCTGTTCCTCTTGCCTTGCTTTAAAAGCTTATTGTATACCTGCCTCTTTTTTTTTTTTAAGCTGCTATGAATTCTTTTTTTTTTGGAAGTAGAAGAGTTATAAAAATAAATCTCTACTTCACTCATTCACACATAATAACATCTATGCATCTATCCACCTACCTTTTCTTCCAACTACCTTTCCTTTCTTTTACTCATCCACCCAGCCATCCAAACATCTACCTATCCTCCCAACTAGCCATTTATTTTTCTCCAATGTCTTTAGGCTTGTAACCAAATATAGCCAAAGAAAATGACACAAGGCTTGCATTGTGAATAAACTTATGGTTTCAGAGAGTCTCTATGCTAAAACAGAAAAAATAGACTAACTTTTCATTTTACAGAAGAGAACTTCGACTCCTTTTTTTCTTCGACTTTTCTTAATCCTGGTTGACACAGATTCACAAAATTTCTGGATTTCTATGACTTAAAAATTTTTAACATAGTTATAAATCTTCATTTTTCTCCAGCAGACTTGTTTAAATAGTGTTTATAAGCCAACTTACGGAAATGCAGCTTTATAAAGAAAAGGAAAAAAAAACTAGGAGGTAAATATTTATAAAAGAAGTTATATCAGTTACCTTAAATAGTGAACTTCTCTCCTGTATTTAAAATAGGAGTTTCCTTCATTCATTCATCAAATATTAGTAAAAGAAATAATTCAGTACACCAGGCTCTTGCAGTAAAGAATTTTACAATTTTTATCTAACCTTCCAGAAAAATAGGTATTGCATGAATTACACATATATTTAAACCATATAAATTTTGGCTCCCTGAAGTGTTAAGATATTGGTTATAATACCAGCAGAATTCAAGATAAATGAATGTCAGATACAAGAAAAATGAATTTGTTCTTTAAAAAAATCTCAATCTTGTACCCCTGCATATGGGAAGCTCTTATGTACCATGGAAAATCCAGCTAACATAGTGAAATTAAAATCACTATTATCAGTGAGATTGAGTTAGTAATCTTCACTGTAATATTACTCATTACAAATAGCTAAACATTTTGTTACAATAAAGGTGACAAGTTGGAACTGAAATTCCAGACATTCTTAACATATATTGCAAATAGTACAATTTTATCAGATATAGGATACCATAACTTTCAATGAATTAACAAAATTAATATGGCAAAGATAGACTCTATCATTTCTCAAAGCACAAAGAAAAATATTTTTATCTTGTTTAGATAGTCATTTATTTTTGTACTAATGAGCATGTATGTTGGCCAACAAAGCTGATGATGGTATCATTAAATATAATGTGATATACAATTTTATGATAGATAATCCAAGACATTTTTGTGTGCCAGAGGGTTTTTTCAATAGTTTATAACTCATATCCGTGAGATACATATAGAACCAGAAATAATACCAATATCACTCTTCCAGCATCTTAAACCACTGCCTCACAAAGAGCACATGTTCCACAAATATTTGAAATAGTGCTGTCCAGTAGAACTTTTTGTGATGTTAGAACTGAGCTATATCTATCCTGTCCAATATGGCAGCCACGTGTGGTCACCTAGAGTGATTAAGGAAATACATTTTTAATTGTATTTAAATTATAGTGTTTGAATGTAAAATCAAATAGCGACAATTATCTAGTGGCCACCGTACTGAACAACACAGCTTTAACAAGTAGTAAAAATGGAGCAACTCACTAGTACACACCTTGAAAATTCAAAATATATGTGTTTGTTCATTTATTGCCATTTGTATTTGGTTTAAATTTTTCTACCCCCAGCTTCTTCCCCCTTGCTGGTTCAATTTTATTATTCTTTTTGGAGCTGTAGAATCTTAACATGTTTACAAATGTCAAAAATATAGAAAAACATTTCTCAGTGACTAATCTTTCATCTCATATACCTTCTACCTTACACTTACCATTTTTTGTCAAAGGTTCCCAACTCCTGGGCTATAGACCACTACTGGTCCATGACCTGTTAGGAACCTGGCTGCAGAGCAGGAGATGAGCTGTGGGTGAGCAAAGTTCTGTTTCCTGTCAGATCAGTGGTGGCATTAGATTCTCATAGGAGCATGAACCCTATTGTGAACTGCCTGTGTAAGGAATCTAGATTGTGCACTCCTTATGAGAATCTAATGCCTGATGATCTGATGTGGAGCTGAGGCAGTGATGCTAGCACTGGGGAGTGGTTGTAAATATAGATTCATATTAGCAGTGAGATTTGACTGCATATCTCCACCAACCCTCCCCATCCATGGAAAAATAATCTTCCACAAAAGCAGTCCCTGATGCCAGAAAAGTTGGGAACTGCTGTTGTAGATAATTGGTTTTTTATTCCTTTGTTTATCCCTGAGGTGAGTTTTTAAAAACATGTATAAAAATAAGCTGATTATGATGTGCTTATTTTTCCTTTATTCTCATACAAACATAATATATACCTATATATAAAATTATGAGTTCAAACTGACATCAATTCAACTCAATCCCAAAGGGTTCTTTGTCTTACCCCATTCCATGATAGTACTTCCCTGCATTCATAGTAAGAACCTAGGCTCTCAAAAACATGCACATGTTTACTTATTATCTCAATACCCTCTGGGTATTTCTTATGCTGCTTTTCTGACTGCATTATTTGCTCAATTCCATGTTTCGACCTTTTGGATTCACCTCTTATTTAAAAGTATATCTGTCAAGTATCTTTCTAATAGAGAGTTCTTAGACATTAAACATTCTGTGTACTTGAATGTCTGAAATCTTACCATTCATTTAACTGATGGATTGGTTAGGTATTGAATTCCAAGTTTAAAATATTTTTTTTCTTAAAATTTGAAGGCATTAGTTTGTCATTTTCCCTTTAGTATCCAGCATTGCTCATAAAAACGTCTGATGCCAATCTGATTTTAATATTTTATAGATAGTCTTTTATTTCTTGAAGATTTAGTTCTTCTCTTTATCCTCGGTGCCTCACAATGTTTTGTGTATATGTCTCAGGGTGGTTATGTTTGCATCCAAACAGTGTGGTTATGGACACAGGCTCTGAGTCTTAGTGCCTGAGTTTGAATTCTTACTGTGGTACTTACTGTTTTTCTGAGGAAACAAAGGTGACCTGACAGAGTTTATGCTTTTTTTTTTTTTTTGAGTTGGAGTCTCACTCTGTCGCCCAGACTGGAGTGCAGTGGCTGCTTCCGGCCACCGCAGCCTCGACCTGCTGGGCTCCGGCGATCCTTCCGCCTCAGCCTTCCGAGTAGCCGGAATTACAGGCATGCGCTACCACGCCCAGCTGATTTTTTTATTTTTATTTTTATTGTAGAGATGAGGTCTCGCTGCCCAGGCGGGTCTCGAACCCGCGGGCTCAGGCAATCCACTCACCTCAGCCTCCCAAAGGCGCGGGATTACAGGCTAAGCCACCGAGCCCGGCTGAGTTTATGCTTTTAAGAACTCTCTGTCAGGGAATTAGAAGTGACCCATTACAAGAAAACATATACAATACTTTTAGAAACTTAGGAGTCTTAACAAATGTATGTCTGAAGTGTTAGCATGTCCAAGAGATAGGACTATCTAATATAGCTGGAGGCATGAATTGGGTAGTGATCAGAGAAAGTTTCACAGAGGAACTGACATTTAAACTGAATCTGATTTAATCTTTACAAATTGCATATATGTATTAAATTATCTTTTTTTAACTTTAAAATTTTTTATTTTAAAATTGTGAGTATAATTCAGAGTTAGGTATACAAATATTCATTACGCATGTACCCTTGGTGATGGGGTGTGCCCCCTTTCCCCAGGAAGATTCCCACTACTGCCAATCCCACCTCCCCACCCCTCCACGCCCCCACAGTTTCCCACGACTGTCAATTCTTTTCTTATAGTGTTACAATAGTTGTTCAAGGTCCACTTATGAGTGAGAACATGTGATACACAGTTCTTTGTTTCTGTGAAAGATCACTCAGTATTATAGACTCTAAATCCATCCACGTTGAGCCAGGCTCGGTGGCTCAGCCTGTAATCCTGCGCCTTTGGGAGGCTGAGGTGAGGGATTGCTGAGCCCGCGGGTTCGAGACCCTCCTGGGCAGCAAGACCTCATCTCTACAATAAATCAAAAAATCAGCCGGTTGTGGTAGCGCATGCCTGTAATTCCGGCTACTCAGAAGGCTGAGGTGGAAGGATCGCCAGAGCCCAGCAAGTCGAGGCTGAGGTGGCCAGGAGCGACCACTGCACTCCAGTCTGGGCAACAGAGTGAGACTCCAACTCAAAAAAAAAAAAAAAACCATCCACATTGCTGTGAAGTTCATGATTTTGTTCTTCTTTATGGCTGTGTAATATTCCACTGTGTATATGTACCACATTTTTAAATTCAGTCTTCTTTTGATGGGCGGCACAGTTGGTTCCATGTTCTTGTTATTGTGAATAATGCTGCAATAAACATACTTGTGCAGGTATATTTTTTATAGAGTGATTTGAGTTCTTCCAGAAATATTCCCAGTATGGGGATAGCGGGGACATATGGAAGGTCAATATTTAGTACTTTTAGGAATCACCACACTGATTTCCACAGAAGCTGTAGTAGTTTACACTCCCACAAACAGTGTAGAAGTGTTCCCTTTTCACCACATCCTCTCCAGCATCTGTTGTTTTTTGAGTTATTGATGATGGCCGTTCTGATTGGAGTTAGGTGGTATCTCAGTGTAGTTTTAATTTGCATTTCCTTGATGACTAATGAGGCTGAACATTTTTCATGTATCTCTTGACTGCTCGTATATATTCTTTTGAGAACTATCTATTCATATCTTTTGTCCACTTTGTAATGGGACTATTTGTTTTTTTCTTTTCAGCACATTTGAGTTCCTTACAGACCCTAGATGTTAGACCTCTGTCAGACACAGAGTTGGCAAATACTTTTCCCCAGTCTGTGGGCTGTCTCCCTGCTCTCGTTATGGTGTCAATGGCTGTGCAGAAGCTTGTCGGTGTGATGAGGTTCTACTTGTCTATCGTATTTCTTCTGGCATGGGCACTTGGGGTTTTGATACAGGAATTGGCTGCCAGTTCCAATTTCCATAAGGGAGTCTCCCGCATTTTCTAAGGTTCTAATAGTGGGAGGTTTTATGTTTAGGTCTTTGATCCATTTAAAGTTGAGTTTTGTGTACGGAGATAGGTAGGGGTCCTGTTTCAATCTTCTGCATGTGGTCAGCCAGTTTTCTCAGCACCATTTACTGACTAGGTTCTCCTCTCCCCAGCGGTTGGTGATGGAGGTTTTGTGTAAGATGAGTTGGTTACGAAATTGAGGTTTTTATTCTGGACTCTCAATTCTATTCCATTGGCCTATATGCCTGTTCTTATACCAATACTAGGCTGTTTTGATTGTTGTAGCTTTATAATAAAGTTTCATCCTTAGGAGTGTGATGCATCCTGCTTTTTTTTTTTTTTTTTTTTTTCTGATTGTTTTGGCTATTCGTGGTCATTTATGTTTCCATATGAATTCCTGTATTGTTGTTTCTGGGACTGATAAGGATGTTGCTGGTAATTTGATGAGTATTGTGTTAAAGTTGTAGATTGTCTTAGGTAGAATGGACATCTTAACAATGTTGATTCTTTCAACACATGAGAGCATGGAATATTTTTCCACTTGTTTGTGTCATCTTTGATTTCTTTGTGCAGTGTTTTGTAGTTTTCATTGTAATGGTCTTTCATGTCTCTGGTTAAGAAGATGCCAAGGTATTTCATTTTTTTCCTGGCTATTGTGAATGGAATTATGCTTTTTATTTGAGTTTCTGTTTATTATTGATGTATAGAAATGTGATTGTCTTTTGCACATTTATTGTATACCCTGAGACTTTGCCAAAGTCCTTTATCAGTGCAAGGAGGTTTTTGACAGATCCTCTTGGGTTTTCAAGGTATAGAATCATGTCGCCTGCAAAGAGAGATAGCTTGATTTCCTCTTTTCCTATTTGGATACATCTATCAACTTTTCTTCTTTGATTGTTCTAGCTAGGACTTCCAAAACTGTTGAACGGGAGGGGTGATAGTAGGCATCCTTGTCTTGTTCCAGTTTTCAGAGGAAATGGTTCCAATTTCTGTCTGTTTAGCAGTATTCTGGCTGTGGGTTTCTCATAGATGACTCTTACTATTTTGAGGTATATTCCATCTATGCCTAGATGTCTGAAGTTTTTTATCAAGAAATAGTGCTGGATTTTATCAAAAGCTTTTCCTACACCTAATGATATAATCGTGTGGTTTTGTTTTTATGTCTATCGATGTATTTATTTACGTTTATGGTGTTACGAATGTTGAACCAGCCTTGCATCCTGGGGATGAAGCCTACTTGATCTTGTTGATAATCTTGTGGATTATCTTGTGGATAATCTTTGATATGCATTGTTGAATCCGGTTTGCTAGGATCTTGTTGAGAATTTTAGCATCTATGTTCATCAAGGATATTGGCCTGTAGTTCTCTTTCTTTGTTGGGTCTTTACCTGGCTTGGGTATCAGTCTGATGTTAGCTTCATAAAATGATTTGGGGAGAGTTCCATCTTTCTCAATTGTGTGGATACTTTCAATAGAGTTGGTATCAGTTCCTCCTTGTATGTTTTGTAGAATTCTGCTGGAAAACCATCTGGTCCAGGGATTTTTTTTTTTTTTTTTTTTGCTGGTAGTTTTCTTATGACATAGTCAATTTCCTGGATTGTTATTAGTCTATTTAAGGTCTTGATTTCTTCTTGTTTCAACCTGGGGAGGTTGTGTGATATCAGAAAGTTCTCCACTTCCTTTAGGTTTTCAAGTTTGTTTCTATACAAGTGTACATAGTAGTCTATGATAATATATTGTGTTTCTCCAGGGTCAATTGTGACATCAACTTTTCTGTTTCATATTGTGTTTATTTGGGCTTTTTCTTGATCAGTCTGACTAGGGGACCATCAATCTTGTTTATCCTTTCAATGGCTCAACTTTTTGTTTCATTGATTTTTTTTTTGTATTATCTTTTTGTCTTCTATGTTCTGAATTTGGGCTTATATTTTGTGATCTGGATTCTTTGGCTGAAGTTAGGGTTTTGGTGGTCTTGCATTTCTAGCTTCCTTAGGTGACTTGTTAGGCTGTTAACTTGTGATCTTTCTATTTTCTTCATGGGTGTTTGTAGAGATATGAATTCCCCTCTTACTAGTGCTTTCATGGATGGAGTGTTCTTCATTTTCATTTGTTTCAAAGTATCTTTTAATCTCTGTTTTGATTTCCATGTTGACCCAGTAGTTGCTTAGCATCATGATGTTTAGTGTCCATGCCTTTGTGGGTTTTGGGGGAACATTGTTGGTGTCAATATTTATTTTTATTCCACTGTGGTCTGAGAAGGTACGTGGCAAAATTTCAATTTTATGAAATTTGTTTATGCTTGATTTATGACCAAGGATGTAGTCAATCTTAGAGTATGTTCCATGTGGTGATGAGTAGAATTTATATTCTGTAGTTGTTGGATGGAGTGTTCTGTAGGTATCAATTAAGTCCATTTGATCAAGAGTTACATTGATTCCGGATCTCCTTGCTGATTTTTTGTACTGATGATCTGTCTAGGGTTGTGAGTGGGGTATTAAAGTCCCTAGCTATGATAGTGGTAGAATCAATATTTTATTTAAGTTTTCCTAAAAACTGCTTTATGAACATTGGTGTTCCTATGTTAGGTGCATATATGTTTAGGATGGATATTTCTTGTTGATGGATTGAACCTTTTATCATTATATATTGTCCTTCTATATCTTTTTAAATTTTTGATAAATTAAAAGGTATTTTGTCTGAAATTAAGATTACAACTTCTGCTTTCTTTTGTGTTCCATTCACCTGAAATTTTGCTTCTTATCCTCTAACTTTGAGTCTGGGAGTGTTCTTTCTGGTGAGATGAGTCTCTTAGAGACAATGTATTGTTGCCTCATGATATTTAATCCATTTTTCCATTCTGTGTCTTTTTATCGGTGCATTTAGTGCATTCACATTCAGGCTAATTATTGAAATGTGAGAGTTTATCCCTGTCATGAGGTTCTTATAGAGTTGCTGTTGTTCCTGTTTGTTTGTTGTCTTTCTTTTGGTTTTTTAGGGTTGATTTGTGTGTGTTTTCAATCTTTTTCCTGCATTCTTGTGAAGAACGTTGTCATTCTTTTTTTGTTTTCTCTTTCTTCTGTGTGTAATACTTTCTTAAGTGTTTCTTGTAGAGCTGGCCTAGGGGCAGTGTAAGTTCTTAGGGATTGAATGCATGGGAAAGACTTAAGTTTCCCTCACTGATGAAGCTTAGCTTGGCTGGGTAGGTTATTCTTGGTTGAAATTGTTTATCTTTGAGAACTTTGAAGATTTGGCTCCAAGCTCTCCTAAACTTATGTGTTGTTGTAGACAAATCTGGTGCTATTCTAATTGGTCTTCCCTGGTAGGTAGTCTGACCTTTTTCTCTTGTTGCCTTTAGGATTTTTTTCTTTTATACCTACTTTGTTTAGGCAAATTACTATGAGTCTAGGAGTTGATCTTCTCATTTGTTGTTTTGTAGGCGTTCTCTGAATCTTTTGTGTTTTAATGGTCACATCACTGAAGAGATGAGGGAAGTTTTCTTAAGTAATTACATGGAATGTTTGTTCCAGGATGGTCTCTGTCTCTCTTTCTGTCTCAGGAAGCTCAATTACTCTTAGGTTCGGCCTCTTGAAATAATTGCTCATCTCTTGAAGGTTTTGCTCTGTCTTTTTAAGCTTCTTTTTATGTTTTTTTACAGTTTGGGTGAGTTCTATATTTTGGTCCTCAAGCTCTGAGATTCTTTCTTTTGCTTGGCTAATTCTGTTTTCCATGCTTATCAGTTTGTTATTTGTTTCATTCACTGTATTCTTTACTGCTGTAATCTCAGTTCTCAACTCCTTCCTATTTTATTCTTGTCTTTCCTCAATTCTATTTATTCTCTCTATTAATGTCTTGATATCTAGGTTTGTAGTTTGAGACCAGTCATTCTGGGGGGGTCTTCATTGTTTGCATTCCAAAGTCTGTTTTCTCAGTGTGTGACCTCCTAGGAGTCTGTGTGAGACCCATATTCTTCTTTTGGTTTTTCTTCATTTGTGTAGCTTCCCCCCAACACACTTTTTTTTCCTCTTCTTTAATTCTTTTGTTCAGGGACGACAGGGTTACTTTTATTTCTGTTTGCTCAATTTCCTAGTCTTCCTTGTGTATATCCTCTGGCTTTGTTCAATTCTGAAGCTGGACTGTGGGTTGGGGGCTGTACTTTTTGCAGTTTTGAGATTGAACTGAGGGGGTAACTGTGATTCAAAATCAATCTGCAGATCCCAGTATCCACTGAAAAGTGTATGGGCACCCTGAAACCTATTTCCCACTGCCTTCCAATCTGTCAATGCAGTGGCAGTATAAGTTTGCTCCCTGAAAGAAAAATGAGATAAGAAAAAAGAAAAGAATGGGAAAAGGAAGGGGGGGGCAAGAGGAAGATGAAGAGAGAGTAGAGTAAGAAGGAGAACAGACAGAAGTACCGAATAACAAATGAAAACAGACACAAAGAGAGAAAAGAGTTAAAAAAACTAAAACTTACAATCATACAAACATGCAAACCAACAACAACCTCCCTATTGATGTACTTTTCCCATACACAAACAGGAAGTCTAAAGAAAAAAATCAGTAAAATAATAGAAACAAAGCAAGTATGAAAACATTATCAAAAACAGAAAGAAAGAGAACAAGTACTAAAATAAAAAAACAAACAAAAATGAGCAAAACAAAAAGATAAAAAATAAAAATAAAAAATAAAAACAAGAATCCAAACTTGCTCTGAGGTCATTCCTATAAATCTGACATCCTTTCAGCTCTGATCTCTAGCTTTCAGCACAGGCTGATAGTGTTGCTCACAGTTTGGTTCAGGTGCACCAAACCTACTGTGGAAGGAGGATGGATCAGATCTGGACTCACTCAGCTTGCTGCCTGTCAATTCTGTCATCAGATCTGACCTGTCTGTGTCTGATCCAGCATGGGGGAGGGGCTTCTGTCTCTCTCAGTTTGATGAGATTAACTTATTCCCAAGTTGGAGGCTGAGCAGAGCTGGGCAGAGCTGGGCAGGGCAATGCAGTTCTCTGCCTGCTTCTGGGACAGAGAAAATGACTGTGGTTGGCATTTCTTCACCAGTCATGGTGCTCCTCTCCAGCCCTCCTTGACCTTCTCTCTCCACTGATCAGATCTAGGGCTCCAGCTGATTTGCTATAACAGGTGATGGTGTGGGCCAGGCAACAGGCAATGAGAATCAGCTGGATTTAGCAGGCTCTTCTCAAGAGAGTCCTGCAAACAGCAGATGATCTTGCATGCCCGTGACTCAAATCTCAGGGTGGTGGGAGCATGTAATCACCTTCAGAGGAGGGCCCTGGGTGCATGAACCTGAGTCTCCCCTCCAACAGACTTTTACTCTCCCACCAGCACATGCCTACTCAAGTAGAGTGTCTTTGTGGATACTTGCTTTTGCAGAGACTCTCACAATTCCACCTGTCCAGTTGCCATCTTGTTTGAACCCCTTAAATTATCATTTGTACTCCGAAAATACATACATCTATATTGCATCAATTAAAAATAAAATATAAAACAGAAACTGAATCTAAAGGATGGGTAGAAAGTTACCAGGTAGATGGGGTTGAAAAATAGCTCTACTCAGATATATAATCATAGACAACTGGGCAAAGAGAGTTAACATTTGTAAAGCTAGGATCAACTCTGTTGTCACCCAAGGAATCCCCAGCACTATGTGAAAGATCAGCTTCAACAGCATAGGTCAAAGAAAGATATATTTCTCCTATTAAATGCTCTCCCATTCTATACACTGCAGCATCTTTAAAGATTTCTTTATTCTAGACTTCTTTCCCTGATTCTATGGTACAAGATATCCCCTGCACAATGAATTACACTTTGGTTGTTCTACAGACCTTGTTATTATTTTGTCTTTTTATTTTTCTTACACGTTTTCCCTGTTGTTTTTCTTTTCTTTTCTTTTCTTTTTGAGTTGGAGTCTCACTCTGTCACCCAGACTGGAGTGCTGTGGCCACTCCCAGCCACTGCAGCATTGACCTGCAGAGCTCCAGTGATCCTTCCACCTCAACCTTCCAAGTAGCTGGAACTACAGGTGTGTGCTACCATGCCCAACTAATTTTGGATTTATTGTAAAGATGAGGTCTTGCCAAGTTGTCCAGGCGGGTCTCGAACCCGTGGGCTCAGGCAATCCACTCACCTCAGTCTCCCAAGACGTGGAATTACAGGCTGAGCCACCAAGCCTGGCTTGTTGTTTTTCTTTATTGTAGTAACTGGATAGATTAAGAAATGACTTTGAGCAACAGATGGGATGGTGGGTGATTCTAAAAGAAGAAAATTTAACAGCCCAAACTCAAGAAAGAAAGAGAGTAGATAAAAGATCAAAGCAGTTTATGCCCTTAATCAGCAGAATCCAGAACCCTGACAGAGACCTTAAAAGGGAGAGGAGAGTGTACTCTCCAGAAAAGTTAAGGTGAAATAGATGAAATGTGCCTAATATTATGGAGACTATAGTATAACTAGATTAGTTTATATTCTTAGGCATTTTGATAGGGGTATAAGTTATTCCAGCCACTATCCATCAAAAGACATGAATGTTCTTTTTACTAGTTCTATGTACTAGGATGTTCATAGCAGCAGTGTATACAATAGTCCCAAATTGGAAATTATTCAAATGTCTATCACACACAGAATGGGTAAATAAAATGTAGTACAATGACATACTGTACAGGGATGAGAATGGGACAAATCACCTAAGTTTAATGTTGAGTGAAGCTTGATACCAAAGAGTATATACAATATGATTCCATGTACAAAACAGTTGCACAAACTATTTCCAAAACATAGTAGTTCATTGCATGAACTTCTAAGGATTCTCTTAAAAGTTACTGTTCTCTTAGCATAGCAATTATTCACAGTGAAACAAATTATCGCAAAACTTAGTAGCTTTAAAAAGCAGACATTTATTATCTTTCAAATTTCTGGGAGTCAGGAATGGAAGAGTGGTTTAACTGGGTGGTTCTGACTCAAGGTCCCTATGACCTTGCAGTCAAGATGTCACCTGAGGCTGCCGTCATCTGTAGGCTTGAGTGGAGCTAGAAGACCCACTTCAAACTCACTCACATGGGTGTTAGCCTGAGGTTTCATAGTCTAGCGAGCTGTTGGCTAGCACACTCAGTTTCTTGCCATGTGGGCCTCCTCTCCATAGGGTTTTTTACAATATAACCACTAAAGTTTCTAGAGCAAGCAATATGAGGAGGATGGAGAGGATGTAAACTAGACAGAGTGGGAAAGGAGGAGGGAGAGGGAGAAAACATGAGAGAGAGGGAAGAGGGAAGGGAGGGAGAATGGAGGGGAGAGAAGGGAGAGAGAGAGAGAGAATATCTGTAATCTGCAATGTCTTTTTAAGTTTACTGTGGGAAGTAACATACCATCACTTCTGCTACATTTGATTGGGCACACAGATCTGGAAAATGTGAGAAAGGTGTACTCCGATAAGAATATCAGGAGACTGGTGTCATTGAGGGCAGGATGAGGGCAGGATCTCACACTTACTAAAGGTTTAAACTGATAGATTTTTGAGTAGTCTGATTGTATAGGAAAGTATTGATAATTTAAATATTTAATAATTCTTACTGAAAATCAAAAAAATAACTCACTTTTTAAAGAGAGGCGATATATTAACCCCATTAAAACAAAGTAGTACATAAAAGAACAAAAGTCATCACAGAACATTACTTGGTCCAGATCCAGACTTAAATATCTAAATAATCATTTTTATTTAACCAATTATTGTAATATAAACATTAAAAAATGATGTGAGAAAAAATATGAAGGAGGTAAATATATTGAAAAGTCATTTGATAAGCCTCTAAAATATTTAAATCATGAATATTCTTTATTAATATTAATATATTATTTAGGCATATGAAGATCTTTTTCAAAAAATAAGTTCCAGGGAAAATAGATAAGTTTCTAAGTCACTGGAGAGACCTAAAGGTGGATGCTCAGATTAATTAAATGATTAGAATTTCTTATGTAGAAAACTCCTCTGCCAGAGGAAAAAAAAACAATCAGCTTCATGAAGCTATATCTCAAAGTCCTTTCTGTAATCTTATTTTTTACTTTTTGGAGATATCCCAAATGCTTGAAATATAAAGTATAGTATAACAGAGAGGTCAAAAATGTTTCTTTTGTTAAACATGTAACCATGTGATATGTCATAAAAGATTAGAGTCAGTACTTTGGGACATATCATTTGAAAATGGTGAAATTCACACTAATCATTAATATGACCTACAATCTGTAAGTTACCAAACACATTACTGATATTGGCTCCCTGAATATTAAATAAATATGAATCACAATAATCAGAGTTTGTTAAATAAATGAAAAAAAGAAGGGTATTAAAAAGTATTTATAGAAGTCATTCATGTGTTTAATTGCACTTTCCACTATTACTAATTTCTTCCTAGTTACTTAACATAACATAAAAAATGATGACTTAGTATGTGTGAACTTTCAAAGGCAATTTTTTTTTACCATTAGTAATTTTCAAAGATAATAGTAAAATTAGAAATATTTAAATCTGGGTTTATTAATAATAGAAAAGTTTGGTGAAATCATTTTAGATCATTACGTATAATGAATCTGAATTTTTTTCTGAAATATTTAATTCAAAAATTACATACCCTCACTTACTTTCAAAAACATATGATAAATTTAGCAAGCGTTAAAAAGAAATAACATGCTTTTGGGTTAATAACAAAGAAAGGTTCAAGTCTTAGGAGAATTTGATTCTATAGGTCTGTTAATATCATTGTCAGAAAATTAACCTGAATTCCCCCAGGAGCACAGCAATTCAGAAGCCCCAAGGACTGTACTTACCAAAAAGAGACAGAGTAGTTTTAGGGTTCAGAGAGCAGACTTTGTAGCTCACCAGCTCATCACTTATTAAATGTGTGACCTCAGTTTCCTCATCAGAAAATCAGGATAGTAATTGTTCCTGCCTCACATGAGTGAGAACTCAGTGAATGTTAGCTATTATTCTGTATATTCTGAATAGAGTCAATAAAGAAAGTATAGACTTCAAAAGAGTTCAGAACTCATTTAGAATTTGACAGTATAAAATAGACAAGATACTTTGTTTGAAGTCGACAATATATTGACCCAAAAGCTAACTTTGTTTAATAAACCTACACTCCAAATTTCAGAACAGCTTATCCTACTTAGCATTTCAATGGATTTTAATGGATTTGTTTAAGGCATCCCACTTTTCAATCAATGATTGTATAGCATGGCTGTGTATTATGTATAAACCTCATTTTCTTGAAACCTAAGTAGATTATGGAATAAAGATAGGTTTGTCAATTTGTTAGTCCTTCCAAATTACCATTAACTGGCTACTTAATTATACTCATTTTGTATTTTCTTGAAAGCATTAAAAAATTTTAGTTCTAGTTTGATCCAAGCAACCATCTGTCCATAGTATGAGTAAAACACATCCACAGCTGATGCTTAAGCTAATGAAATAAGAAATGCATTACATATCAGCTTTAAATAGTTCATTTATGCTGTTAGAGTAAGAAAATAGTAGTTTTCAACTATACTTCAGAAATTAGACATTTGTTTCTAACATATTTTATTTTAATTGCAGCTAATATTAATTTATTGTTAAAAGGCACTTACAGAAGTTAAAATGAAACCCTGTTGCAGTAATGAAAAGGTTGTGTTGTAATTTTCTTAAAATACCCTAAATCTTTTTCACGTTATTCTCATGGCAGCAAAAACGACCTTTGAATAACTTTAAGTTTTTCCTTTTTTGCCACAATCTACATATAAAGATGATGGGATTAGTTTCAATAATGCAAGTTGAAGGTATTAATAAAGAGAATTAAAACACTACTGTATTGTACACTTTGGTATATGAGGAAAATCAATTTTTAGTGGGGAGTGTTAAAAATAAAGTTTTGTGAGCAACAGTTACCTGCAAGTTTTGAAACCACATTTATTTTACTTATCTATGTCTTTAGAGTTAATAGAGAATGTCACAGAATTTAGAAGCCACTTTGTCCTGTTCTTTAGAGTGGTAGTTTTGGTGGATAGTATGGTGTTCACCCCTAGAACCTAAAGGAAACATGAAACAACTGGGTATGTTGTGTGTGTGTGTGTGTGTGTGTGTGTTTGTGTGTGTGTGTGTGTGTGTGTGTATCTATAGATAGATATATAGATACATATCTGTATCTATATCTCTATCTATCTATCTATGTATCTATCTATCTATTTTTTTTAGTCAGAGTCTTGTCTGTCGCCCAGGCTGGAGTGCAGGGGCATGCTCACAGCTACCACAGCCTTGACCTGCTGGGCTTAGGTGATCCTTCTGCTCCACCTTCCAAGTAGCTGGAAATACAGGCATGCAACCACATCCGGCTAATTTTTTGGATTTAATGTACAAATGAAGTCTTGCCCAGTTGCCCAGGCTTATCTTGAACCCCTGGGCTCAGGCAATCCTCTCACATCCACCTCCCAAAGTGTGGGGATTACAGACTTGAGCCACCACGCCCAGCAATTGGATACATTTTCTTAGGAGTTCCCTTTCTTTCAACATCACAAAAAGAAAAGATTAGCTCATTGAACATGTTTGAATATTTCAATAAACCTGCATAAATATATTTTTGTAGCTTTGCAAATGTGAGCAAAGCCTAAATCACATTGAAATGCAAACTGAACATGGTGCATTATATCTTTATCATACTTTTGTCTGGCTTTTAAATATTATATTCATTTAATCACTCAATTCATTCAATCATTTGTCTACTACAGGCCAGCTTAGGTGTTTAGGGTACAATCGAAAAATTTTCAAGGAACATTGAAAAGGTATAAACATCATATTGACTCAATTTGTCATAAAATAACTTATTAAATGTCTACTGTGTGGTGGATACTATTGTAATTAATGCTAAGAGCAGGTTTCATTAATAAGATTATATTTTAAATGAATCTAAAGGATGTGCAGAACTTAGTCATTGGAAGAAGTAGGATATGGACTCACATCGGAGACGATGATGACAAGAGGCAGTGAGCTAAAAATTCGCAATGGATTTGGGGCATATTTATGTATTAGAGTAGATTGTTCTTAGTGAGTATTTGAATATAGCAGGTAAAGAGTAAAAAGTCAAAGAAGAAACCTGGGTTTTTTCATGGATGACTGGGCACCACAGTAGAGTACAGAAGAGGAAATTGAGGTTTTTCTCAATGCTGTGTTTTGATTTAGATACAGCAAGTTTGAGGTTCTACGAAATATTCAGATATAATTTTACAATTGCCAGTTGAATAACAGTTAGAAATTCAGGAAAAATGTCTACATTACAGATATTCTTTGAGAGTCACATCCATATAAAAGGGAATTGTGATTTAGGACTGTCTCTGCTAGGCAAAGTGGTGTGAGTTTGCTTCCCATGGACTTTGTTATCCCATTCACTAAAAGTGAGACAGTGATTGAGGGAATTTCACTATAGAGTATTATTATCCAATAGAAGTTTTTGTTATCCCAGAGGTTTCTGTGATGATAGCCATATATCTACTGTTCAAAATGGTAGTCACTATCTATATGGTCTGTTAAGCATTTGAAATGGGATACTTGTGACTGAGAAACTTAATTTTAAATTTCATTTAATGTCAATGGATTTAGTTTTTAATAGTCAATTTGGACAGTGTGTTTGAAGAACAGATGGAGGAAGGAACACAGTGGATAATTGTGGCAGGTATTGGATAAGATGACAAATGATTATATGGTGCCTGACTTGATAAAGACAAAAATGATAGAGAGGAGAAAAACAATCTTTGAAAACATTTCTAGAAAAATGCCTTTCCTTGTCTTTTATTCCTTTTACTTTTCAGAGATCCAAGATAATCCTGTTAAAATTTTTGTATCTCTATATCTTAAAAATAATTAAAATTCATCAATCATTTGTTTAAAAATACAATTCTACATCTTGTGAAAACTATATAGAAACCCAAAAGTACAAAGAGAATAATCTTCTCTTTCTTATTTATTTTAACAGTAATTCCTGAGTTTGTAACACAAGTGAATGTCGCCTTGGAAGCTTTAAGTAAGAACTCGTTGAATGTGTTTGATGATAATCAATTTGTGGATATCTCAAAGAAGATCTATGATACAATTCATGATATCAGATGTTCAGTCATGATGATTCGGGTAAGTTTGTTTCACCTTCCATTGAATTATTGCAAACTCTTCACCATCTGGAATGCCTGGAATGATCGCAAGAAATATTTATATTTATGCTGTAATGCCAATGTTGAAATCCATTAAAACTTTAGAAGTTCATATGTATCCCCAAAGTCAGATCTACTGTCACAAACTACACTTTTACTCACAGATTTGGCTATAACTTACACAAATGAGCACATTTAACTGCCTCATGTGCAAAAATGATAGGATTTGTTGTGCGCAGGATTGGTTGAGATGTCTCTTAGCATGATTAGGAGCCAGAGAAAAACACATAAAGTAATTTGCCTTCTTTTTTTTAACAACAACAAAAAAAGGATCTTTCTTATCACGGTAGTGGAATTGATAGGAAAATATGTTGAAACAAGGTATTTCGATGGTCAAACCCTCTCATCTTCGATCATAAAATTATATTGTTCTGCAAGAAATGTCACTTGGAGCTGCCAGGAACAAAAAACACTTCAGCTGTCTATTGAGTTGTCTATTTGGTGAAATACATGCCACCTTCTCAGGGATGTGAGTATACCATTTGTTGTGGGCACATTGCATATACAGAGACCAGATTTTTTTTAAAAGGGACAAGATTTCACTCTATTGCCTAGGCAGGAGTGCAGTGGCCCAATCATAGTTCACTGTAACCTCAAACTCCTGAGCTCAAGTGATCCTTTCACCTTGGATTTCCAAAGCTCTAAGATTACAGGCATGAGCCACTAAGCCTGGCCCAGGATTGTTTTTATTCAAATATTAATATAAAATATCCTTTTAAATGTTACTAAAAAAAAGTAAGTATTTTTGGAAAATGTGTATGCAAAGATATGAAGATATCTTATTTTAGAGAGGTTAAGCTGCAGACCCCAAGGTAAGAATTTGTGTTATCAATCGTATATTTAAAAGACAGAGAGATAAAGCATGTCAGAGAGGGGAAAAAACCAATAAGGTATAATTATGACTCACTGCAGGTAAATGGGGTTTGCTCCTGCTGGTGAACTCTGGGAGGTACTATAGAATGTACCTCAGCATTTCAGAATTATCTCATCTCAGATGAACAAAATCTGGAGATTTATTCACCTATTCATCTTTGGTTAAAGGTTACCCTCAGAGGTGTTATCTAAGCCTCATGCTCAGGGCCAGTCAAGCTCTTATGGCCAGAGAAAGCAATTCTCAGGCAGGGTGGGAGGTGTTTGCAGTAGAAAAAGTCAGTGAAACTGGTGAGTGTAATTTTAAGCATGAGTAGAATTCAATTTTAAAACCTCTAGATTCAACTGTTAGTAAGACTGTAAGATGAACATAGAAGTGTCAAGAATATATGGGTACAGCATTGATAGTTCTTGATAGGCCTGAATATCATAGTCTATACTGAACAGCCATAAAAATGGAATTATTTGTGGACCCTGTAAAGAAAAGTGCCGACAGATATTAGGGAACCTGGCAGAGTATACAGATGCCATGGAACAGATTGTGAGATAAAGGCTAGAGGTGTCAAGATATGGGATCCAGTAATTTGGAGCTTGGATAAACCTGAAAGCAAACCAATTATGCACATCAGAGAGAAACCCCAGGATGTACTTGTGAGCCACTAACAGGTATTTGTTCATATGTGATTAGAGACTGTTGTCCTGTACCAATGCTATGTCTAAAAGCAAGAACCTTTACCAACTTTCTTGTTCTTGCAAATTTTTTATGCCTTACTTGTGTGGACTAGTGGATTAGTAATAACCCAGACTGGGAAGATAGGTTCATCCAGGAGATAAAAGTGTGAAGATACATAAACTTCAGGAAATAGTCTTGTCAGAATGAAACCCCTAAATTATCCTTATCCTTGAGTGAATATTTGAGACATAAGCCAGTGAAATAGCGTAGGGAAATGAGGGTGGAGAATGCATTTTTTTTTCTTACAAAAAACTATCTGGAAATGAAAAAAATAAAAAAAAACTTATATCCTCTCCCAGTTAGAAGTTGCAGTATTTTCAAATGTCCTTGTTATAATGATAGCTTACTTATAGAAATCACATTATCTTGCCATTATTTCTACATATTTCTCAAATATAGCAGTCCTCTGTAGGGAAGGATAACAATTGTAATTATTAACAGCCTTTGAGAGCAGTAATTTCCCCCATAGTCATATCTTTTTCAAGACAAATATTTCCATTTCTGTTAACTTTTACTCACAGGAATAATTTAGTATTTTCTGTTCTTCACTAGTCTTAATTTAATTTTCAACAAACTTCTCAAATGAGTCTATCCAAAAACATATTCTAGCTAGGGTCTGTCCAATGTCAAATAAAGTGGAAGACTTGTTTTTATATGGTATTTATACTGATACAGCTAACTTCTGTTAGCCTGTTTTTTCCACCTTAAACACCATGATTAATAGACAGAGGATGACTTTGACTTTTTTTTTTATGCTGTTGTTGCTTGTGCATTCATTCTTCCTGTTGATTTGATGTGCTTATTCTTGGTCCTAAATCCTAATCCTATTACACTTCATTGTGTTTTAAAATTACTCTTCTTGTAATTTATCAGGTTGCTTTCCAATTTGGTTTGTGATGTACCAAGTTAGCATCAATTAGAAACATGAGCTGTAGAGTCTTAGTTCCTTCAATTAAATTACTAATAAAATGTTAAATTATTCCATGTTCTGGTCTTCAAGTTCTGAGATTTTTTCTTCAGCTAGATTAATTCTGTTTTCCATGCTTGTCATCTTGTTATTTCCTGGATGAGATTTTTTTATTGCCAAAATCTCTGTTACAAGTTCTTTCAGTGTTGCATCTTGTCTTTCTTGATTCTTATTCACTCTTTCCATTCAATTCCTAATCCCTGCTATATTCTGGAGCCAGCCAGTTGTTGATGACTTCCATTGTTTGGGCACCAAGGTCTGGTTTTTCAGGAGTTTTGTCTTTGGTACACTTGAAATTGCTTGAGGTCTTCCTTTGGTTTTTCCTTATTTGTGATAGATCTCTTGTTTTTTCTCTTGAGTTCTGCTATTCAGTGTCAGTGGGAGAGGCCTTCCCTTCTGATGTTTGCTTAGTCCTCTATTCTTCCTTGATCCAGGATCTGGATTTGTTTTATTTTGAAATAGGATGGTGGAAGGGAAGCTTTGCTGTCTCTTGTAGTTTTTGAAATTTGAATAAACTAAGGGCTGGAGTGCTAGGATTCAGAAACTACTTGCAAATTACAATGTTCATTTATTGTTGTATGTGTTCCTTGAGACCCACTCCCTACCACCACTCTGTATGATGATACAAAGCAAAAACCAATGCAAAAAACAACTGAACACTCACACATAAGACATATACACACGCACCCCAAAACAAACTGGAATAACAAGGTGAAACAAAACAAACAACAACAGCAACAACAAAAAACCAAGAAAACTAAATGCATACACACATGCCTAGCATAAAGTGAATAGAGAAGAAAAACAGAAAGACTGGAGGAAAAGAAAAACACAAGTGGAATTCAGGTTGAACCCTCACACATATATTGACACACACTTTAAACTATAAAAAATGAAAATAAAAAAAACACAGAAGAACAAAAGAGCAAAAACAAAACAACAACAAAATTGAAAGATGAACATTCAGTCATTCACATACACACATAAACAGAAAATGATAAATAAAAGAAGAAACAGAAAAAGAAAAGAAAAAATATTTGGGGGGAACAGATCAAATCCTCACATACACATTCATGCACATAAGAAAAATATTTTTAAAATAGTTGAACTAACAAAGAAACATTCAAAATTTTTAAAATTGAAAATTAAAAAAAAAACCTCTTGTGGCAGGCTCTGTAAGTTCCTCTAAGCAGGTCTCTCCTGCAGAGCCACCCCTTTCACTCTCTCCTCAGGGAATGAAGCAGGGAAGGAGGAGGGGCAGTGGAGGTGAGCAGGGCTACAGTCCTCCCCTCCCACTCTCTTATGGTCAGTGAGATCTCCTCCAGTGGGGAGGAACGGGATTGTCTCTTCCCCAGGTATGTACTCACGGGGGGGTGCCCCAGCCAGGCCTATCCTGGAATGGAGTTCTCCTATTGTGACTGACATCCAGGCTCCACCTGGGTTTGTCCCCCTCAGTCATGTCCTGGCTGTATGAGTCTGACATTCAGAGGATTGCTGGGGAGGAGGGGGTTTGGGTCAGACCCAGACTCATCACTAATCTCTTTGGAGTTCTTCCTCATCCTTTTCTGACCACATCCTTTGACCTGCAGCTGGATCAGAGAAGGGGGTGGGGTGCCTGGAACTTAGGACTCCTCAGTCCCTCCAAAGTTTGTGCTTTCAGGATATTCCCTCTGGATCACGATCAATCCCTAGTAGTTGATCCACCAGTCTCAGAGATCGGGTCTGTTTTCTGTGGTGAGTGAGTTGGAGCACTTTCCTGCCCCACCTTCAAGATGGCAGTGGGGTGCCTCTCTTGTCCTCTTCGGTGGGACTTTGCCTCTGGACTCCCTCTGCAGGCCCTGCTGGCCAGTGCCCTGCCAGGCTCTGAAGTGGTGAGGTAAGGTCAGGAGCCGGCAGTCTTTGTCTTGCTACATCAGTGAAGGAGAGCCTGGCACGATATTTTCTGCCTGCTGTTTTTGTCTGTTTAAAAATAAAATAATGGCACTGGCTTCTGCGACCTGGGAAGAACCAGGGACAAAGCAGAGAAGCTGTAGCACTCGCTGTTGCACCAGGGGCCTGGTCTCTTGCTCAGGAACCCCCACTTAGACAGTCTCTCCCAGCATTTTCTTCCCAGGGAGGGTTTGTTGATTAAAAAAGAAAGAAAGAAAAGAAAAAGAAAATGATACTCGGCTTCTGCATCCCAGGATAGGTTAGGGTCCAAGTCCAGCAGTTGTGGCACCAGCCACTGCACCAGGAGAGCCCTGGCTGCCAGCTCCCAAGCCCTCACTCAGCCACTCACACATACACAAAATTTTCCATACACTCACTCACACAGGGAATCACATTGTCTGACTGGCTTGACCGCCATCCTCCCAACCTCTCCAATCCTTATTTCTTTATCCCCTAAAATGTTAAATTATGTCGGTCCTTCATCTGACTGTATTCCCCGCTAAATAGCTCCAGTTGAGACATGTGTGCTAAAAAATCTTTAGAACTGATGCTCCATGGAATGGAGACCATGTCTAAAACACATGATTTGAAATAATGTTACTTTTTTTTTAGCTTTGAATTCGATTTTTTTTCTTTAAATAAACTTTGTGTTAAAAAATGTAAAACAAATAAAAACACAACTGCTATACTTAAATTGATGGAGAAGAGGCTGGAGGGCAATTATCTCTGTCTCCAGTTCTCTAGGCAGCCTCTGGTAGAATCTCCATATAACTTCTACAGGGCATCCTTGGAGAATGATCCCTAAACTTCTGGACTTAAATGCCAACCAGAATAAAGGATAAAAATGGAAGTCTAATTCAGGTTCAAATAAATGAAAGTCTATCTCTTTTGTTTTTTTGTTAAAGATTGTCCCTTATTCATAGAAAATAATAAAATTGATCTGGTATAATCCTTTTCTTTGCAAGGTCATATTTAATGCTGACAAATACTTTGGCCTTAGAACTACAAAACATTTGATATGTTCTTCAAGTTATCTAAAAAGTGTCAAAATTAAGGTAATAGGTTTACGATTATGCAAATTCAGGGAGGGATATACCAGGATCTTGAGGATGTTTGTGAGTGTTACAGAAACCTGTCCTAAGTCTGAGTTTTCTTGAGTGTTCTTCAATACCCTTGAAACAATGAAATACTAACTTAAGATTAGAACCTGGTATTTTATAAATTGTTTTACAAAAATATATCTTTACTTTTTACTTTGATCAATTATTATGTAAGCATTTGTTCTGATTATTTTATTTTATTATTTTATTTTAAAGATGTGGGGTACAATCTAAGATTAGGTAGATAAGTGGTCATCATACAGGTAAAAAGTTTTAAGATAAATACTGTGACATTTAGTATTGCCATCACCACTAAATTCAGTGTGTGGACAAATGATATTGCCAAATCTCATACTTCACAACTTGCAACCTAAGGGTTACTAAATATTTTTATAGGTTTGGTGTTTAATATTTATGAGTACATTTTACAGTTATTAAGAGTCTATATACTATAATGGAGTTAAAACCAAAGCAAGAAAAAAAATCTCACTTAACCTCAGTTTCCTCCTTTGCAATATATACTTGGTATTAAACTTACTACAGAATATTTTTATGCTGACAAAATGAGCTAATAGAAATGAAATGCTTAATAAATAGTAGTCTATTGCAAGAAGATAGCTACTACTATCTTCACATAGAATTAGTGCATATTAGTACAACTGAAGCAGCTTATTCTTTTCATATATGATGAAAAATGTTCACCATAGAAACTATAGAAATATGCTTGCGGAGTGACATGAATCAAAAACTAAAGAGCTACTTGAAATGCAAAATCCTAAATAAAGAATATGTCCTTTTTCAAGATAATGTTTATATAGGAGGCTAACTATGTTTTTATTTTTATTTTTTTGAGTTGGAGTCTCACTTTGTCACCCAGGCTGGAGTGTGTACGGTCACTGCAGTCTCAACCTGCTGGGCTCTGGTGATCCTTTTGCCTCAGCCTTCAAAGTAGCTGGAACTACAGGTGTGCTCTATCATGTCCAGCTAAGTTTTTTATTGTAGAGATGAGGTCTTGCCAAGTTGTCCAGACTGTTCTCAAGCCTATGGACTCAGGTAATCCCCTTACCTTGACTTCTCAGAGTGCTGGAATTACAGACTTGAGCCACCGTGCCCAGTCAATATCTGTTTATTAACATCAGTATCTAAATTATAGATTATTTAATGCAAACTGTGTTTTTGAAACCCATGTTCATTTTGGCTAGTATTATAATTCTGCATATCATTTTTATTAGCCTCTGAAAACATGAACGGAGGACCGAACTCCCAATGTTCATCTTTTTTGGTAAAAAGTATTTAACCATAAAGAAAAAATGTTAAAAAGGTAACTTAATTGATTTGTGTGTGTGTGAGAGAGAGAGAGAGAAACTGAGAGACAGCCATGAGTGACCAGCAATGATGTATTCTCAAAAAGATTAATATGATCCAGGTAAAACTAATCCTGTAGCAGATATTCAGAATGTAGACTTCACATATTTTGTTCGTGAATTTTCATATGTGTCTTATCAAAAGCACAGAGAGACTTTCCATAGTCAAACATGATAATGTTCAGGGCCATCACTCAAGTTTAAAATGTCTGTGTTAGTTTTCTAACATTATATATAAGGGACCAGAAACATATTTTGAATAGCTGACGTGATGAAAGTTAGCTTTGAGGAAACAAAGAAAAATTTAAAAAGTTAAAAACATTTACATGGTTCAGTTTACATGAACCCTTTTACATGAATTATTTATATGGCTTTTAGAATTAGAACACAGTTTAATATACAACTTCAGCTTATATGGACAGAAAATCTCTTTGTGTCTAATTTGATTGTATCTACAGAAATGGATAGATTCATGGCATTCTTTGGAACTATATATAGATCTCTTAATTGATACTATATGCACTATTGTGATTTGTCTAACCTTTTTTCATTGTCCTCCATAATATTTTTTCTTTGTGGCCTCACAGACATCTTTTCTTTATATGACTTCTGGACTGAGCTGTCTGAAGGTTCACACTCAAATTACTAAAAGAAAAATTTTAATTGTTCATTAACTGATGTAGAATGTTACCATATGCAATTAGAATTCTCTGGAATTAAGTTTGGAAATAGAGAAATAGTGAAAGAATACTGTGTAAAATCAAAAGATTTGGGCTTATATTGTTACTTTGTGTCATTAGTTTGTACATTGTAGAAGAAAATTGAATTCCTACTTGTGTCATTGTACTTAAAAATGAATGCCTAAACATTGTTTCCTAATATCAGGAGCAAAGTGAGACTGTCCATGCTCCAATGCAATGCAGATTAATTAAGACATGTACAATAGAGAAATCCAATGAAACAAAGTATATATTTCTATGTAGTAGCAACTAACAATTGGGAAATACCATCTTTTTAAAAGTAAAAAATATTACAGCATCAAAAATTATAAAATAAACTTATTAATAATTTTTTTTTTGAGTTGGAGTATCACTCTGTCACCCAGACTGGAGTACAGTGGCATGCTCCTGGTCACCACAGTCTCGACCTGCTGGGATCCAGCAATCCTTCCACTTCAGCCTTCCAAGTAGCCAGAACTACAGGCCCGTGCTACCGCGCCCAGCTAATTTGAGTTGACTTGAACCCACGGGCTCAGGCAATCCACTCACCTCGGCCTCCCAAAGTGCTGGGATTACAGACTGAGCCACCGAGCCCGGCCCACTTATTAATAATTTAACAAAATAAATACAAGATTATATACTCTGAAATGTACAAAGGAATATTGATAAAAATTAAAAAGATGCAAATATATGAAGAGATTGATAATATACCTGTATTTAGAGACTCAGTATTACGATGTCAGTTATCCCCAAATTGATATATAGATTCACTAATGTCCCAAACAAATTCCCAGCAGACTCTTATATGAAAGCTGATAATTTAAGATGGTTACATGAGTGTATACATTTGCTAAAACTCATCAAAGTGTAGATTTAAAATTGTATGTAAATTATATGTCAGTAATGTTGATTTAAAAAATAACTCAATAGCCAAAGATTTAAGTTTAATTAATGTCCTACTACACTGTCCTAATTAGAGATAATTAGAAAGAAAAACTTGCATGGATTATTGAAAATGCTGAAATTTCAAAAATTATAACATTAATAACTTTCTACTTTATAACTTTGCCAACTATTTCTAATGTTTGGGTGCTCTTTTACTGATTTTTATTTCTCATGTTTGTGAATCATTATGCATCATCTTAAATCAGGAGTTAGCAAATGATGGCCTGCGGGCCAAATTCATTCCACCATATGTTTTGTATGGTCTGAAGGCTAAAAATGGTTTAACATTCTTAAACGGTTAAAAAAAAATAAAAAGAAGAGTAAGATTTTCTGACCTACAAAAAATATATGAAATTCTAATTTGAGTGTCCATAAATAAATTTTACAGAGATACAATCACAGCCATTGGTTTATATCTATGGCTCTCTGTGCTTACAATGGCAAGGCTGAGGAGTTGTGACAGAGACTATAACTGTTCACAAAGCCTAAAACATTTACTATCTGGCTGTTTATGAAAAAAGTTAACTGATCATCATATTAGAGATTTTGTTTTAGCCCTTTACCAAAATCTTCACTGGTTTCTCCAAGAATACAACCCCTGCATTATTTTCCTTTGTAAATCTTATCTTCCAAAAAATTTGAATATTAGAATGGTCTTTTCTTTCAAGTTCCTTGAATCATGTGACCACCAAGAATGACTTTGCTGACCCTTCTTGTTCATATTCTAGGGTCCCAGGCTCCGTTCTCTACTCATCTCCATTTGTCTTTTCACCCTGATGACTTCCATTCTTCTAAGTGTTCTAATTTTCTTGCCCACCCCCCTTTTATGTGTGAATCAAACTCTTTGTTATTTTGTTTCCAAATTTTACATTGATGCTCTGATGCTTTGCGAGTAAAGTTCTTTAATTACAGTAACCCCTTTCACCAAAAGCTTTAAAAAAATTTGTATTTTCCTTTTAGTATTTTGCATCATTTGTTCAGCAGGTAAAATTAAATTTTAGCCTATGCTTTGATTGTTATGCATTTTTAATTTCAATTTTTGAAGCATCCAGAATGTCAGAATTCATAACTTTGTTCTCTCATTTAATTTTTCATTTTTGGTTTTAGGTTACAGAGCAGTAGTCCCTGTTATCTGTGGATTTGTTTTTCATGGTTTGAGTTATCTGTGGTTAACTGCAGTCGGAAAGTAGTAAATAGATAATTCCATCAATAAACAATTTATAAATTTTAAATTGTTCACCATTCTGAGTGGTGTGATAAAATCTCATACTGTTCTGCTTTCTCCTACCTGGATGCACATCATTGCTTTGTCCAGCAGATCCATGCTACTTATGCTCCTGTGAGTCACTTAGCAGTTTTGGTTTTCAGGTTGACTGCCAATGTATCACAGTGCTTGTTTTCAATCATCCTTATTTTACTTAATAATGATCCCAAAACACAAAAGTAGTGATGCTCACAATGTGGATATTCCAATAAAAAGCCATAAAATCATATGCTGATGTTGCTAAGATCTATGGAGGGAATTAATCTGTGAAGTTGTGAAGAAGGAAAAAGAAATGTGTGCTAATTCTGCTGTTGCACCTCCAATTGCAAACGTTATGACCCCACCACGTGAAAAGTGCTTAGCTAAGGTGGAAAAGGCATTAAATGTGAATGGAAATGCATTCTGATAGAAGGCAATTGGGTTTAGTACTATCCGAGGTTTTAGGCATCCACTGAAGTTCTTGGTACATATCTTTATGGATAAAGAAGAACTATGGTAGCAATAATTTTGTCCTAAGATTATTGGGATTGCAAATAAGTTTTCATCAAATAAGTATTTCCTAAGTGCGTTTTAAAATGCAATTATTTAGGTCACCCTAAATATTTGTTTGGTTTGCATAGGACAGTGTTGGATTTTATCTCCTTTTACACTCAGAAGTGTCCAATTTGGATGATAAATTGTTTTGCTCACTCCAGTTTCTGGGTCCTGACTGTATCACTTGAGGCCCCATGATACATCACCTCTACCCACTGGGTGACAGTCCATAGTGCTTGGTACTAATGATCATAGTTTTCTGTCAAGCGAGTTTTCCAACCCCAGGTAACACTTTCTCTCCATAGCCCTTACTGCTTTCAAATGTTATTATCTTCTCTTCATACTTTGCAGATCCTTTGTTGACTGTGGAGAATCTATTCAGGTGCCATTTCAAATTTATTTAATGTACAAAGACTTCAGAGCTTTTCATTATTCAGTGTTAAGCAGATTTCCCAAATATACCTTAGTCACTCTACTCTTTACCCTCACAGGAGTCTTGACATGGAGTACCAGTTAAAACAGTTTGTCCTTTTTGGAAGTGGTATGACTCTTTTTTAGTGTCGGGACTGGCTTGTAAAGAAGCCAGCTACTCGTGGGTTTCCTAAGGGGAACTTAATAAAAGGTTGATACAAAAGTAGTCGTAGCTTTATATGCAAATTTAAATCAAACCCTGGTGCAAAGAATCCTGTAGTGGAGTTCTTGCTGTTTCCTCTGAAAACAAAGTGTGAGGTAAGGAAACCTTGAGCCTCCTGCTGTCACTGGTCAGCAAGAAGTCTTATGCTCTCAGCACAATTAATAACCTTCCTCATGTGTATCCCATTAGAAGAGACTTTTGACTAAGGGTACAGAGGTGACTAGAAAAAAATAGTCATTGAGAAACATGTTGGTTAAGCTACAAAAGCAGCACTAGTCAGTGATCTCAGTTGCTCACGCTGGGAGAAAGATGTTCAGCTTGAAGTTGTTCTGGGAAGTGCTCTTTCACCAAAGGGTCAATGCCACTGGACTTGCAGGAGAGTCCATGGTCCAAAAGGACTTTGAAGCAGACTATCCCTGCATTCAGAGAACTCTACACATGTGCAGCTCAGAGCTTTTGACTCAAAGTAGCTGAATATAAGGAGCCAAACATTTCTCTTTGAAAATGCTTTCTGGTGTTCAGGCGAAATGGCTAGTATTGTGAATAGAAGGATAATATGGAGATAACGCTTACCTGAGGAATCTTAAAGGATTCTTTTTTGGTTTTGATAAGGTAATTCTAAATGGTGTATTAATTATTATAAAAAATGTGCATTGTAGTTAAATAAGTTAAATGCATATAAAAAATCTAATATGTTTTTATTATTTGGGGACAAAAACTTTTTTCTGTTCTAAAAATTCTTAAAGCATGCTAATCTCTTATTTTAAATAAAAAGTTTGGCTGCGTGTCTACATTTTAAAAACATATTTTAGAGAGTTAAATAAGCCTTCCAGAGGAAAAAATAAAAAATATAATATATGAAATGATGCCTTCTAGAAAACAGTTTTCATGTAGCTAATAGAGATAGGAATATTGGGAATTTTATATTCCCAGTATCCATAAAGTAAATGATGGAGTTTCAAAAGGAGAAATATTCCAGACTCTAATAACAACAGGTCACTAAGTGAATTAAGACACTTGAGGTCATACGCTGACAAGGGAAGTCACAGGATGATAATCAGTATCTTTAGGCACCTAAATGCCTAAAGAATATTTTCTATTACCACAGGTGAATGAAACAGCTCATGGTTTTACACCATGGGAGCCTTTAGACTTCACTGACTTCCCTTTGTTCCTGGGCCAGGTACAAACACATAAATTCCAAGAATCACTTTTGGGGTAATTTGTTGAAGAGCACTTATCCTCCAAATCTCCCCTACTCCCTCAGATTTAGACCCATTGGCCTGCTGGCTGTGCCTCCAATTCCCCAGACATGCCCAAGCTTCTGACATCTGTCCACCTCCCAACAGTCTCTCCAATACGATGCTTTTTTTTCCCCCAAGCATTCGCACAGGAGGTCTTTTCAAGTCTGTTTCATCATTGCCTTACCCAACATCCTACACAGATACTATATAGGGCTAGAGCCAAATATAGCATCTTCCACCTCAGCCACTCTCTATTTTCTTATTCAAGTTTATGTTTACATAGTGTTTGTGCTGACAATAGACATATTATATGTTTGTTCTTTTATTTATCTGTTGTCTTTCTCCCCACTAAGAATATAGGTTATATAAAAGAAAGAATTCTTAGATCTTTAAAACAAAATCAGATACTAGAGCATTTTACAATTAAATAAAGTGGTTGATTTCCTTTCCAAGTCTGACATTTTCCTAAAATATAATCACTGGACCTCAAGGAATTAAGAGCAAGAAAAAGTAATATGACTTTTTAATATTTTAGATTACAAAAATGATAGACAATAAAAACTACCTTGAAATACACTTTCTCAATGAATTAAAATTGGCTTGATCCTTGATTTGAGATAATTTTAAGAGTTCCAAGGATTTTTACTAAGCATTGTATTTTGTGGTTACTAATGCGATCATGAATGCATAGTGCGTGTCTATATTGATGGCATTCATCTCAGTAGAAGCTTCTGTAAAGTTGGATCTATGTGGTTGCTTTAAAAGTCCTTCATTTCACCTTGTACAGATGACAAGATTGTACTTTAAAAATGATGACAATTGTAGGACAGCCCTGATGAGACTTCTTGATTGTATGCATTAGAAGCTGGGTTGTGGAAGAAAGAAAGGCCCTTAAACATAGAGTTTGTGGAATTTGCCGGAGTGTATTTTATGCTCATTATCCTCCATTATCAGTCCCTTGGTGTTATAAGCTCTAAAAAGTCACAAAATTATCAAATTTAATGATTAAAATGTGTTTTATACTGTCTTATGTTGTAGTGTTTGGAACAGAAATCAGAAATTTAATTAAAATCATAAAATATAGAAAGATACCATAACAAAAATTATTTGTAGTCTTAAAAAATGGCTGTAAAATATATTTTAACCATTTCATAGTGGGCTATTTATTAAAAATGTAATATTATAATAAAAATAGGAATTTTTATATATCTTCTATTGTCATTAAAATTAGTGGTTTGGGAATAAATTAAGGATTCCTGTTTACCAAAAATTTACATTGACTGTACATTTGCAAATGAATAACCTCTTCAGTAGATTTTTCTAATTTAACTCTTAGAGTACAACTTTATTTTAGGTTTGTCTCCCAGTGCTCCATCTGTAAATAAATTCCCCTTTGAAATATTTGTGGGACCCTGAGTAAATCATGTGGCTTCAACTTCAGATTTGCATTTGTAAAATGGGGATAACAAAGGTACCTACAAAATATGGTTCATCAAAGTTTAAAGGGGTCAATACATGCAAAGAATTCAGCAATCTTTCTAGCCCATTGTAAATGTTCAGTGACTATCAGTACTTATATTAGTCAGAGTAGCAAATGATAGTTGCTATAACACAACCCCCAAATCTCAGGATCTTATTTCAGGATCTTAACTTTATTGTCTTACATTGGTCTGATGCCAGCCCATTTTCCTGGGTAGGTCTCTACCAGGTAATGATTCAGCGATTCAGGATCTTCCAGTCTTTGAAGCTGCCATCTGTTTAAGGGATCCTTCACTGGCACTGTAGAAAGGGAAGCAAGGGCAGATGACTAAACAGGAAGTTTGATGACCAGATCTTAATATGGCATACTTTCCTTTACATTTATTAGCCAAAATCTAGCCAAAATTAGTCAAAAGGACCCTGCTAGTAAAACCCCCTCTTCCTGTGTGTCTAAGTGAATATAGAAGAAATGGGACTGATGAATACATAACTGTACCTTGTCACACACTTTTTTATTGCTGTGCAACAAATTACCCTAGACTTAGTGTCATAAAGCAACCATCTATTTTTCACGCTCACAGATTCTATGGGTTAGGAATTCAGAAAGGACAAGGCTTGTTCTTGTACACGCCTGATATCTAGGCTGAAGACTACAAGACTGAGGAATTCTACATGTAGCTTTTACATGGCTTGGTTTTCTCACAGCATGACAACCTCTGGATACCTGGGCATTTTGCATGGCATTACTAGGATTCAAGAAGAAGTGTTATGGTTAAAAAAGCACACTCAGCCGGGCTCCGTGGCTCAGCCTGTAATCCCGCGCCTTTGGGAGGCTGAGGCGAGTGGACTGTCTGAGCCCGCGGGTTCGAGACCCGCCTGGGCAACTTGGCAAGACCTCATGTCTACGATAAATCAAAAATTAACCGGGCGTGGTAGCGCGCGCCTGTAGTTCCAGCTACTTGGAAGGCTGAGGCAGAAGGATCGCTGGAGCCCAGCAGGTCGAGGGTGCGGTGCCCAAGAGCGGCCACTGCACTCCAGTCGGGGCGACAGAGTGAGACTCCAACTCAAAAAATAAAAAAAAGCACATCCTAAATTGTCTTTTCTAACCTAACAATGGAAATCATATAGTGTCACTTCTTATAATCTCTTGGTTATAAGCAAGTCAATAGCCTCCTAGATTCAAGGGGAGGAGACATGAGCTCTACCTCCAAATGGAAGGAGTATAAAGGTTAAAAGGAGCTTGGGGGATGGGAGGGAATATTGTACCCATCTTTGAAAAACACAATCTACTTCATTTTTATTATCACACTTTTATTATAATTATCATTTTTATAATAATAATTATATAAACTGATTTATTTTGTATATAAGTCAAGTTAAACAGCTTTGTTTGTTAAGTAATAAAATAAACCAATAGGAAGAGTATTAAACCACTGTAAATAACCATTTGAATGACAAGTAAAGATTTGGGAGGTCTGATTAATCAAATATTTTAGTTAATAGAATATTAAATTGCCACATTTTAATGCCTTTTATAAATGTATACATTGCCTATTTAAGATATTAATTTATACACATTTTTATAATCTCCTCTAAATAATTTCACTGAAATATTAATAACTAGAAATTATAAAACAGAATAAAAGTTTTGAGAAGGTTATGTAGAATACAAAATCATCATAAACCTATGAAACATAAAATGAAAAAGCCATCATATAAGGGAATAATTTTCTATCCTCTATGGGTTACAGTCAACCACCTGAAAAACGACTGATTACCTTCTATCTTTCAAGCACTGTGCTAGATTTTAAGAATACAAACAGGAGTGAGCCTTGATCCTTGCTCTCAAGTAACTAGCATTACCATAGAGTAAAGAAATACATAGACAAGTGACTGGAATATATTGTGATAAGTAATATAATGGAAACACGTAGAATAATTTTTGAAAATATAAAGGCTGTAAACTCTGCCACAGAGAAAATTATGCAAAGATGTAGCCGTTGGCTGACATTTGAGTCAGGCTTTGATGAATGAGTAGAAGTTGTGTAGTTGAAATTGTGGTTCAGTCATTTGCAAGGAGGTAAAGGCATAATTAGAGAACTGCAATTAGGCCAGGATGCCTGGACCCTAGTGTACAGCTGGAGAAAGAGTGGAAAGGTAAGCCAGATCCAGATTCTTAAAATTCTTTATTCCATGTCAAAGAGATATGACCTTGCCTAATGGCAAGAACAAGATTACTAGGCTTGATGTGGAGTTTTCAGATTTCATCCTGTATGGTTGGGGTTGGAGCATAACCTTTCTCCCTCCTTCCACAAACACGCACCTTAATCTGCCTAATATTGGAAAAATTAGGTTATTTTAGAAAAAGAGAAGGGAGTGATTGGGTAGACAACAAACACTCTCTTACAATATTTTCACTATTAAAAGATGACAGGAATTGTAATCAAATACTAATTATACTGTTTATGCCTCACTAAATATATTGATCAAGTGTAATTTTCAGTGATTGCTCTTCCTTAGAATATTAAACGTCTTTAAAAGGGACTTTTAGAGGACTGATAAAGGTAACATTACTAAAGATAATAATAATAATGATATTAAAAGTGAAGATTGTATTTGAAACAAGCATTTTTGTATTTGTAATGAGCTGAAGCCAAGCATATGCCAAAAATATTTCTAACTGTTTAACTGTCTCTGAGGAGATTTGAGATTTAGGAAATCAGACTGGCAGTCAGGCATGTTCACCACTAGAGCAGCCAAGGTGAAGGGATTGAAGTCTGTCTTGCCAGCTTCAGGGACTCATTGAGTTTGTTCCAGAGTATAACATGTCACTGATTACAGAGGATTTTGGTGTTAAATTGATGGAAGAAATTGCTAATCAAAATGCGAGTGGGAGATATAAATGCAAAAACATATGAATTCACCTATCAATGCACAGATAATCATTTACTTCTTCAGATGCCTTGTTTATTAAATCCGAAGTTTTCCATGTAGCTTCAAAAGAACTACATCAATCAGAGAAGGCTGAAAGCCAATGTGTTACGCTGTGATGAGCATTGGATTAGAAATCAGAAGACCTTGATCCTGGGCTCACCTATATTCTGTAGTAGCTGTGAGGTCCTGGTTTTCTCTCTTTGACACAGTGTTATGTGGTACCCTTTCTTCTTTCCTTTCTTCATTCCTTCCTTCATTTTTTCTTTTCCTCTTCCCTTAATCTCTTCCTCCCTCCCATCTTCACTTTCTCCCTCCCTCTTTTTTTTCTTTCTTTTTCTTTTATCCACCACTCAATGAATTCTCTTTTCTATTCATTTATTTTGATAAGTTTTTACTGAGTACCAATAAATCTCTCAAACACTTAGCCATATAAAAATAAATAGGATAGGTAAGATCTCTATTTTCATGGAATTTAGAGACAGAGAGTAAGCAATTAAAGAAAGATATAGACAAGGTAGTTATGATAGATGTGAAGGAAACAGGATGATATAGTGGGGAAAAAAGTTGGCATAGAGATAACATAACTTTAAGTATAGTTGTTCGAGAAAACCTCTCTGAAGAGATCAGTTTTGTGTTAGTTAATAAGAATAAGAATGAGGCAGCAATTTTAGGAGAGGAATATTCCAGGCAGAGTAGAGTAATTGCAGGGATGCCAAGGCTGCGGAATGCTTGTTAAACCTAAAGAATAGGAACGAGGCACTGTTTCTAAAACATAGCGAATTGGGGAGGGAAGCAACATGAGTTTAGAGAGGTAGACAGAGGATAAGTTGTTTTAGCCTTGTCTGACAGGTTAACTGATTTAAATTTTGTTACAAAGTATTTATAACTATTCAGATATCTTTAACAACTGAGGGACATGATCCCATTTGCAGTTCTAAAAAATCTCTCTCTTGGTTTTGTTAAATATTGACTTTCCAAAAGACCTCCAAAAAATGTGTTAATCAAACAAAACTAAAACTAAGACATGGTGCAGTAAAGGAGAAAACCATCCTGACAGAGTCACAGAGTCTCAGTGGTGTCCCAAAATGGGGAAATTAGAGAGGGTTCTCAATAACATTATAAAGCCTGTGCTGAGTGATTTTAAAGTATGTCTTGCAAGGTAGTTAACTGGTAGGGATGTAACAGTATAGTAAATTTGTATGGGTGGACACAATTAATTGAAGGTCTGGCAGTGAGCTTATTAGTCTCGATAATTGATTTGTTTATCTCAGTTTTTTCTTTCAGAAGCAGGTATTTGCTTGAAGAGGCAGCTAAGATTTTTTTTTTTTACTTGCTCTTAGTATTGTTAGCACAGGAACAGGAGAGTCTAACTCACCCCATGATTGTTTAACACAGAGATAAGGAATGATATTGTTTTCAGTTCTCACTATTCCATGAAAAATATATTGTTGGAGATGGAGGCTGGGCAAAAGTCGATGTGGATGTAGGGATGCTAGATATGAGTCTGTTGTAGTTGTTCAGGCAATAGATAATGTTGACAGTGTCTGTCCAACATGGTAGTTACATGTGGCTATTGAGCATGTGAAATTTGGATAGTGTGAAATAAGATGTGCCACGTAAATGTAAAACAACACATTTTGAAAACTTACTGAGAAAAAATAATATAAAATATCTCATTTGAGTGGGGAGACCCCCAAAAACCTGGATTTTATTGCCAAAAAAGTTATTTATGCTTACATGTTTAAATTGGATTCACCATGAAAGTACTTACCACTTGATGCAATGCACATATTAACATGACTTTTTCACTTCTCAAAACAGTTTTTTGATTCATCAATTTTAACACCTTTTAGTGCTTCTGTCTTTTTTATTCCAACAAAACATTTCCCTTTGAGGACTTTTTCCCCTCGGGGAAACAAAAAAACCAGTTGCTCTGGGGAAGATCGGGTGAATAGCAAGTATGGAGCATGGAGGTCATGCCATTTTGGGTCAAAAGCTGCTGAATGCTCAGCACGATATGGGCAGGTGGTTCGTGTAAATCACCCATCATGAAATGGGCAAGCATGTTGAAAGAATCTCAAAAAAATATTCACTGAAGCCAAGTACAACCTCTCACAACAACACTTGTTGGTACACCAATGCTGATGAGTTCTTAGAACAGTTACCTAGTAAAGAAAGCCTGTACTACAAGGGGCCCACCCTCCAAAAAATAATTCCAATTTTTTGTTCCCTCACTCATATATATTTTATATTTTACATGTCAAATTGTTGCCAAGAATATATTTAAGCAAATACCTAAAATATTTGAGATAAAATGTCTAAAATATTATCAATTTAACATGTAAAAGGTTTTTTTAAATGTTGTTATTAACAAATTAAGATAACATATATTGCATATTTATATTTACTTTGGAAAGTACTGGACTAAAGAGTTGACATTAGCAAGAACCTGGAAACAGCCATGCTGCCCTTCAAAAGAGGATTGGATTAAAAAAATGTGGTACATATACACGATAGAATACTACGCAGCCATAAAAAAGAACAAAATCATGCATTTCGCAGCAACCCGGATGGAACTAGAGTCTATAATACTGAGTGACCTCTCACAGAAACAAAGATCCGAGTATCACATGTTCTCACTCATGTAATGGACCTTAAACATCCAATGCAATACTATAAGAAAATGACTGACAGTACTGGGAAACTATGTGGGGGGGAGGGAGATGGGATTAACAGTAGCAAATATCTGTCTGGGAATGGGGAAACACCCCATATCAACAGGGTGCCTGAATGAAATGCAATTTTATACCTAACCCTTAACTGTACCCCACAACTTCATAATAAAAAAAAAAGAAAAAAAATAAAATTAATCATACTTCTTGGAAAAAAAAAAGGTAGATAAATTTGAAATTTATTTTGGAGAAAAAATTGACTTAAATTGCTGGGACTGATATGGGTTAAAGGAAACTGAGAAATAAATATAATGTTTAGGTTTCTTGTTTTGAGCCATTTTGTGGGTGCAAAAGTAACTTAAAGAACTCAACATAGGAGACTTGAAGGAATTAGTTTAGGGTACAAGTTTAATTCTATTAGTGGGATCATTAGATATTAAATTTGCTCATTTTGTAGTTATGCTGTATATACGGATCACTGGATACATGATTTTGGAACTTGGAGCATAAATTTTGCCTATGATAGAATTTGGTTTTCTATAGGTTGTAATCACATGTAGACAGGGTATATTAAAGCAGAAAATATGATATTTGAGCAAACACATGTACAATTCATGTTGAGGAATAGGAGTAGCTAACGAAAGAAATTGACAAGACTTAATTAAAAAGATAGAAAGAAAACCAAGAGACTGCTGTCTGAGAAACAAGAGTATTTCAATTCTGTAAAATATTGCTTAGAGGACTATAAAGGTAAGAAGAAAATATGTTCATTGCGTTTGGGGACATGGATGATTAAATAGGTCACGCATACTTAGATATTCAGTTCATTGGTGTCTGGGTTTCCTGCAATTGATGACTAAGAATGTAGCTGGTCAAAAGAGCTTAATATCCCAATTTCAAGTTGAGAAAACTACCAGCCTGTGGGGACCAACACCCTTCCACAGGCTGAGATCTACCTAGAGGATTTGGGAAAGGGAGAGAGAGGGCATTAGATTCTTTTGAAATATGCAGTGTTTAGAGAGGTTATATTGCTCTCTCTTTACCTTCTGGATGGCCCTTTGGGTCACTGTATGTTGTCCTCACACTGTAATGGAGGAAAACAAAAGATACGCTGACAATGACTAACCCTAACCCTAGCCCTAATTTTTATAAAGTGAATTGTTTATACATTTTGTATAAAGTCATACAATTGTAAACATTACATACAGGCTTTTGGTAAGCACTTCTAAGCTGTTAATGACTAATGACTCTGTGTGTGTCTCAAATCTAGCTAAGTCTTTTTTGTTGAAAAATGCTATTTTCATGAGGAAGGCTTCTTCTTTCTTATGTCCTTATGACTATCTACCTAGAGTCACTAGTCTTTGCTTATGTATTTTCTGAAAGAATTGTCTTTAGACACAGTCTTCATCTATTGATTTCTTTGGGAAGATTTGCTTTGCTCCAATATTCTCTGCAAAATGCTGCCCCCTATTCTGTTTCTTAACCCCATGACAGCTTTTGCCTGACTCTTTCAGATCTTTCTTTAATGTGAACACAGCTTTACCTGTGTTTCCTCTTCCAGCAATGTATCTACTATCATAGTTTTCTTATTATAGATTCAATGAGAACAGCAGTCTCAAAACACTTTTTAGAAGACAATGGGACTTCCTGCCTGTGTCAGAGCTGAAACCTGATTCACCCACTGTCTACACAGAGACATTATCTATGCAATGCTGATGCACATTCCAGCACCTCAATCTTTCCCTCTATGTCCAATATATGATAGGCTACAAAACTAGTTTGTCAAAAATATGTTTGTCAAAAATAATAATGATAAGTATTAGTTTAATAAACATATTTTAAAAAGTGTTCTGGCAGGACGCGGTACCTCAAGCCTGTAATCCCAGGACTTTGGAAGGCGGAGGTGAGGTGATTGCCTGAGCACACGGATTGGAGAACAGCCTGGGCAACGTGGTGAGACCTCATCTCTACAATAAATCAAAAGATTAGCTGGGTGTGGCAGCGCGCCCCTGTAGTTCCAGCTACTTAGAAAACTGAGCGGGAAGGATCGCCCGAGCCCAGCAGGTCGAGGTTACTATGGCCGTGAGCGTGCCACTGCACTCCAGCCTGGGCGATGGAGTGAGACTCCAACTCAAAAAAAAAAAAAGTGTTTTTATCTGAGCACACACGGTCCATGCATCCTGCCTGCTGGCGGTCCTACAACTTTTGTTCCAGGCAAGACAGGCAGCACGCGCCATTGAGTATACCCTGTGCCCCTCGCCAAACTAGACCAGGAGATGGAGATGCTGGACCTCTTCGTCGAAGAAAATCCTGAGCCAGTTGCGAGGCCCCTACTGGGCCCCACGGCTGGGACCCTGTTCCGCGAAGGAGATATCCTCACTGAGGGCGGTTCGGGGTCAAATCCCTCTACTTCCCTTGCCCCACGCCCTCTTTGCCTTCAGCTCGGAACCCATGGGCTTCATGGGGACCGCTGACCCCCAACCCTCCCAATGACCAGCCCTGGACTAACAAACATCCAGATCTGTTGCCCTGCAGCTGCTCCTACAAACTTCCCCATTGGAGGCCATCACTGCAGGCGTGGACCATAAGAAGCTAGGCTGCCAGCTCTTTAGAGTCCCCAGTCCCTGCCAAGGCTCAACATGAGAAAGCATTGAGCTGCCTCCACTGCCGCAGACAGTTCACAATGACCTGGAAACCGCTGCACCATGTGGGATAGAACCATCTACCAGACCGAATCAGAGTCACCAGGGCCCCCGCTGCTGGGTCTGGCCAAGGTGACCGCGGCCCTGTCGCCGTGGTAGAGCCAGCAGCCAAAAGCCCGGTGGGAGCAGCCTCACCGCCCAGAGCCCCACCTGGCTGGCCTGTGTGCAAGAAGACCCTCAGTTCCTTCAGCAATCGCAAAGTGCACATGCAATCGCACACAGGTGAGCAGCTCTATGCCTGCGACTATTGTCCCTACGCCTGCTCCAAAGCAATCACGCTCAACTGCCACACCACTGCTGCCCAGAAATCTAGCTAGGAGCAGGCCTCTGCGGCCCCTCCAGAGCTAGCTTCCCCTGTCGCCACACAACCATACCCTCCCGTGCAGCGGAGGTGAGGGGGCTGGAACCACTGCTGTGACAGTCACTCAGGAACCTGGGATGTGTGGCAGTGGGGCTCAAGCGGTTTCTGCCGGGGACGGTTGGGAAGTTGTCGCCAACGGACAGATAATTGACCCTGCAGACAGCCAGAAGACGTCCCACAAGAAGATGCCCAAGTCAGCGGGCAAGAGCTGTGGGCCCAGGGGCAGCTGTGAGTTCTGCAGGAAACATTTTACCAACAACACTAACCTGGCAGTGCACGGGAGCTCACACACAAGCCTTACACCAGCAAGCTCTGTTTCTACACTGTGTCCAGGGCAGCAAGTTGAAAGGCCTCGGCCACCTACCCCCACCCCCCGCCCGGGCACCTGGCAGCACCCACTTTGAGTGTCCCCACTACTGTGTGCCCTCGTTCTGTGCACCACCCTGGACAAACAACTGCAGCAGAAGCACCTGAAGTGGGTGGGAAGGTCTAAGCACAGGGATGCCCTCCCTGCTGTCCCTGGTGCTGCTGTCAACACCTTTGTTGACCTCTTGTCTTTCCTCCCTTCTGCAAGTAATTTGTCCCTTCTCCTATATACACATACACATACAAAAATAATAAAGTAAAATAGCATTTTTATTATAAAAATAATACATTCTTGTTATAACAAATTAAGCAATACAGGACAGGTTGTAGTAAAAATTTAAGCCCAACTACTCCTGCCTCTCTAGCTCATATTTTTTTTCTTCTAGGGCTAATTCTTTTTTTTTTTTGAGTTGGAGTCCCATTCTGTCGCCCAGACTGGAGTGCAGCGGCACACTCCCAGCCACTGTTGCCTCAACCTGCTGGGCTTCCGCAATCCTTCTGCCTCAGCCTTCTAAGTAGCTGGAACTACAGGAGTGCACCACCATACCCATCTAATTTTTTGTAGAGACGAGGTCTCACTGTGTTGCCCAGGCTGGTCTTGAACCCCTGAGCTCAGGCAATCCTCTCGCCTTGGCCTCCTAAAGTGATGGGATTACAGGCCGAGCCACCAAGTCTAGCCTAGGGCTAATTCTTTATAGTAATTTTTAATGTATCCTTTCAGGTTGTTTTTACATAAATTGTAACACATACACCTTTTATATATGTATTATCTTTTGGTTTTTTTTGCACAAATAAGACAATTCTATGGCTGTTATTATGAAACTTGATTTGATGTTTATAATTTCACAATAAGCCACCCATGCATTGGATTCTCTTAGTTACAACCCCAAATAAAAGTCAGTAGGGACCCAAACCACCTGCTGGTGGCATAGTTCATTTTTGTAAGCTTTTCTTGTAGGTGGGCAAAGCATGAAAGAAGAAAGGGGGAAAGGTAGTTACAGGAAGCACACCAGGAAAAATAAAAATAAATAGGCATTTTCAGCCTTAGGTTGAAATATGTGGAAAGCTAACATAATGTCACTAGTGGAACACTGTGTTGCTGCAAACGTTGAATCATAAAACATGACATAATAGAGGTGAGTTGAGCAAAGAAATCACATAGCTCATAATCCTTAGCAGCCTCTAAGGCCTTTAGAAGTGAAGTGAGTTACCTAAATCCATATATAGCTAAGGAGTGTCAAAGTCAGGGTTAGGCCGGGCTCGGTGGCTCAGTGGCTCAGCCTGTAATCCCACGCCTTGGGAGGCTGAGGTGAATGGATTACCTGAGCCCGCGGGTTCGCCACCTGTCTGGGGAACTTGGCGAGACCTCATCTCTACAATAAATCGAAAATCAGCCAGGTGTGGTAGCTCGCACCTCGTAATTCCAGCTACTCGGAAGGCTGAGGCGGAAGGATCACCAGAGCCCAGCAGTCGAGGTTGCGGTGGCCAGGAGCAGCCACTGCACTCCAGTCTGGGCAACAGAGTGAGACTCTAACTCAAAAAAAAAAAAAGTCAGATTTTAGTTCTCTTGACTCCAAATTTAGTGTATTTTTGATGTTACCATAGCCATAGGTTCACACTAAGAAAAGCCAAGCAAAACATATTGCATTAATTAATTACAATTGTAATGTATTGTGCTTAATATAACATACTGTGTTAATTAAATGCAGCTTTTAAAATATCACTCAAAGAACTGCACTTGAAATCATTGGCTAAGAACAGGAACACAACTTAAAGACTAGAGAAAGGGACAAGTGACAAGTAGCTTGGAGGGAAGATCAAACTAGCTTCTATATAAGAAAAGATGAGGTAGGAAGATCAAGTGAAATAATTTAAATATATTGAATTTACTTAAGAAGTGAAGCAAAGAGAAAATGCCCTTCAGTTTAAAATAAAATTCCCAACAGAAACTGAGAAGATCAAGTAGAGGTAAAAGTTATACCCTTGAGCTGCTGATAATGAAATCTAGCCTGAGGAAAGGAAGTTTTGTTGAGAGATCACTACCTGACAGGGACTTTACGTACATTCTCTCATTTCACCCTCAAAGCAATCCTTCAGGAAAGGATTTGGAAAACCATTTTATTGACAGGAAGGGTAAAAAATTACTTAAATTATTCTCCCAAAGTCACTCTGATAGACAGCGTTCCAACAGGGTGAAGACTCAGGCACTTCTGTCTGGCTCCGAAGCCCTGTCTTCATTGCTACACATAGGACCTTTATTGATCATGAAGGTAAAAATGATCTCTGTTAGATCTAGGGTTCCTGGATATGGAAGTGTGGGAGATTAATTTTAGTATATCTGAGCCATCCTTAAAAATGTGAAAACATAATGAAATTATGAAGAAGATAAGATTTTAAAAAGAATGATTTGTTAGGCATTTCATATTCTTTTACAAGAATTCTCTATGTATAAACTTCCTGTCATTTACCTGTTCTGTTTTTCTCTGCCCTAACTCTGTTTAAAGCTTGAAGAAATTTGAGTAGGTAACAAGTAAGGAAATAATAGTGTAGGGACCACAAGAAAAACTTCAGCTTTGCCCTCTGAAGTTTTACGGAAAAATCAACTGATAAAGACAAATTAATTTAAGAAAAGGCATATACATGCATTAATGTTCACACAGGAAGAATCACAGAGTAATTATCCACTCCCTAGCAGGGTACAGAAGCTTATATGCCATCTCAGGATTATAGAAAGAATAGGTTCTTGCATGGGAGGAACATGAGGAGTTAATTCTGTTGAGGGACATTCAATAATTAGGGAGAATAAATGAACCAGCGAATAGAGAATAAGTTCTCTTTGGAATTTGAGTAATCCTGAGAGATAGCTATTGTCTTGTGAAATGGTCTATCCAAGCTTTGTTGCATTTTTAGTCTTCTCTTTGTAAATTATTTATTGATCTATATTTTAGAGACAATGTCTCCCTCTTTTGCCCAGACTGGAGTGCAGTGATGTGATCACGATTCACTGCAGCCTCCAACTCCTGGGCTCAAGCAATTCTTTCACCTCAACCTTCCAAGTAGCTGGGACTACAGGCCCAAGCCACTATGCCAGGCTATGGTCCTCTTTTCTTAATAGGTAATGAGATAACTGGAAGGTGAAGAAGAAAACAATTATTCTTCTTGGTGGGTCCAGACTTTAGGCAGATAAAGGAACTTCAGAGAACAACTTCATCCCATGCTTTGGGAGAGACTGTGGGGGAAGGGAAAGGTCAGAGAGACCTTGAGGCTTCTTCAGTTGGGAACGTCAAACCATATTTTGGGGTATCGGCTTTTGAACTTCAGCAATAACCAAGGAAACAAGTCAAGACTGAAAAGCTGCTTCTTCTTAAGCTTTCTACTTGCAGGTCAGTTCTTTTACTTATACTTTCTGATTTTGCAGGTTGGTAAATAGATATAGAAACTTGGAGTCAACTTGAATAAAAACAGACTGCGTTATAGGGCTTGTTTATTTTCCCACAACCCTGCCAATATTTTATACAAATATGAAAGTGCTTTGCAGTCAGTTAGGCCTCTTCTGCTTCTACCAATGCCAGTTTGAATGAATAGTCCTCTTTAAAAACAAATCTTTTGTTTGTTTGTTTGTTTTTTGAATCAAAGTCTTATTCTGTCACCCAGGCAGGAGTGCAGTGGCAGGTTCACAGCTTACCACAGCCTCAACCTCCTGGGGTCAGGCGATCCTTCCATCTTAGCCTCCCAAGTAGCTGGGACTACATCCCATTAATTAAAAAAAAAATTGGAGTTGAGGTCTCACTATGTTGCCTAGGCTGTTCCAGAACTCCTAGGGTCAAGCAATCTTCCCATCTCAGCCTTCCAAAGTGCTAAGATTATAGGTACAAGTCACCACACTACTCCTCCCCCCAAAAAAGTTTTAAAGCTAAAGCTATTGATTTGAAAGAGCAGGGCTTTTTGACAGTAAAGAAAGGATTTCTGAAACACAAATGCTCAATTTTGAAAAATGGATATAAAATTTATTAATAAATAGATTGAAGAGAGGTTAGAAGAAGAGCCGACTATCTCAATCCTTCAGGGATCGAGATATTTAGTAGTATTGTCCATCTTGGGAGGTCAAAAGAAAAAAGGAAGTCTGAGAGACCAGGCCATCCTGGACCATATGGGGAAAGCAGAGAAGGTATCTGAGGTTCCCTAGTCTCTTTCAAGATGAACACCTTTAGCAGCCAATGCCAAGGAACTAAGTGGGAGGACAGAGCCTACAGCAACAGAATGTCTATCATCATTTGAGTGAGAATTGTACCTATGCTGAAAACCTTCTTTTGTCCTCATACAACTGTCAGAGATTGTTGTCCACTTGTCCCTGGATTATGCACAAGGGATTCTCTGGTATCTCTAGATTTCATTTGTCCTAGTTGGAACTACCAAAAGGCAAAGTTCCTTTCTTGTGACTCAAGATACTTAATAACACATGCCATCCAAAAAACAGATAAGCAAACAAAACATTTTTAAAAACCCACACACAGAGACACTTTGGATATTCCCCGGAAAGCAAAACTATTGTGAAAGAAAAGCTTCATAGCACCAGTACCATGGTGGGGGACAAAATTTAACCTGTTTGTGGTGCCTGCTTCTGCTGAGCTAGATAAGTGAACTCTGCCAAAATTTCAATAAGATATACTTTAAGAGGGTGCTCGATGGTTCCTGAGTTCTCACTGTCTACTTAACTTCTATCTAAGCTTAGAATTGGACAGTGTCGGTACATGGAGATAGAATTATTGCAGAGGGATTCCAGTGGCCATAAAGAAGCTTGTGGCAGACTTAGATAAGTCTTTAAATCTTAACTACGTCATATGAGCAAGGCTTGCTGAATACTAACATGGGTTACAAAAGGAGAGAATAGGTGACAAAACAAGGAGAGGCCTGCAGAAGCCTTTGAAGAGATGCATTGTTTTTCTGCATCTGTTTGACCATTACACAGAATATTAATGTGCACTTGCTCTTTGTGGTAATGATAGGGGTGTTGACATGGTTGATCAAAATTGTGCTACCAGCTATGATGCAATGATGATGGATTGCATCTGTCAGGATAGCCAGTTAGAAAATTCTCCAACAAATGTCAAAGGGAATAATACAACATAGACTTGACGCCAGATAATAATCTAGATTTAGAGAAGACATGTTGCTCTTTAGACAGTAGAATAAAACATATATTCTAAAACTGAGTAGAAATGATGGTAAAGAACATTCTGGGTGCAATCCACTAATCACCCTCCCTCATGCCCTTCACCTGAGACTTTGGCAAATCATGTAAAGTCTTTGTATTTTCAGCTAGAAAATGCATGCCTTTTTATTTCCCCAAAAGGTTGTTTTCAGATTAAATAGCAGTAATGGACAGGGAAATAATTTAAAACACAAATGCAAATTTAAGGAAATATTAGTTGTTGGAGCCAGAAACTTGGCAACCATCTTCTGATAGTCCCTTTTCAAATTATTCACCAAGTCCTGCCACCTCTGGACACTCAGTCATTTTGTTTTTCTGCTGGGCCCTCTACCTTTCCCACTACCCCTCCCCTTTTATTCTTTTCTTTATTTTATTTTATTTTATTTTGAGACGGAGTCTTACACTGTTGCCCAGGCTGGAGTGCAGAGGCATACTCACGGCAGCACCCCCAGTGTTGACCTGATGGACTTAGGCGATCCTTCGATCCTTCCCCCTCAGCCTTCCAAGTAGCCAGAACTACAGGTGCATGCTACCACACCTGGTTATTTTTTGACTTATTGTAGAGACAGGGTCTCGCCAAGTTGCCCGGGCTGTTCTCAAACCCGCGGACTCATCCAATCCACTCACCTTGGCCTCCTAAGGTTCTGGGGTTACAGGCTGAGCCACCGAGCCAGGCCCCAATTTTTTTTCATGCTTGGTTATCTGCTTGGATGTCACTTCCTTTTGTAAGACTTTTCTTGACCCAACTTATGAATTAGGTATTCCTTCTATATATTCACATAGGACCACCTACATGCCAGTCATAACATTGATTACAATGTTTATCATAATTTCTGTTAGAATTTAAGCTCTAGTAAATACCAAGACTATGACTTCAAATCTTTCTGTTTTATTATATCATCATAATAAATACTTAGCATCTAGTTTTTGACTGAGCATATGAATAAATGTTTTCTTCTGAGATTAAAAATTAGAAATAGTTATTATTAAAAATGATTAAAAGTAATTTTTAAAACTAGGAATTGATTAAAATATTTTAATATTTGATGTCCAGGGTAAATAAACTTTAAAATATTTTCTCAGGTTTAGAGGTTGGATTTTATACTTTACTTAACAATTATACAAAGATTTGAGCAATGCAAATAAATACAGTGATTTTTTTCTCACAAACATTACATTATTTTCAAGTTTTCCCTTAATATATAAAACTTGACCTGTCACACACAGAAAAATGACTTTGTGAGGTTAAATTGATAGTTTTATATTTCATAGACTCTTCTAACCTGTAGTTAAGAGTATGAACTCCAGATCAAACTGCTTGGAGTTTAAATCCTGATTTCACTAATTAATAGTTGTGTTATATTAGGCAAGTTGCTTAATCTCTCTGTAAATGTTTCCTCATTTGCGAAATGGGGATGATAAATCTCCCACTGAGGAGTAAATGCTCCAATGCATATTAAACTCTTGGAACTATGGCACATAGTAAATGCTTAATAAATAGTTATTAGCTTATTATTACTTGAGCAATGTTGATATTTCCAATTCTGAGCTATCAGTTATATTAGAGTATAATATATAATAGCATTTCTTGTATTCTAAAACTGCTTTGATATGCTAGATGTCACAAAACATTTTGATATGGCTATTGAGCCATATTGCTATTGGTGTTTTCTTGTTTAGCTTCAGTTTACCATTGTGGGAATATCGGTATTTCTGGATTACAAGAGCTTGGCTCAATGGATTTTACTCTACTATAATGACTTTGTAGAAAGGTCAATATATTTAGATGCCAATTTACCCTTAATTCATCTATAAAAATGCAACTCTAATATAATTTTTAAAAAGGAATTTTTGGAAAGTGACAAATTTACTAAAATTCCTTCCTAGCAAAGCAAACCCACCAAACATCTCAAAAATTTTAGAAAATAAAGAATATAAGGGATATTGTCAAGTATCAGATATTTAAAGAACTTCATAGGCACAGTATTAATCATCTGGAATTGCTTTATGAACATAAAGACTGATCAGTGAAATAAGTGAGATGCCCATGAAAGAGACCCTAATAAATGAATGTTGTAGGAAAGGCCATACAAGGTGACTGCAACTACAGTTCTCTGTATAGAGCTCCTCTTTGTGCCTGACATTTTCACAGTTCCATTCTGCAGGATTCCTGATGGACCACTGTGTTTAATTTCACATGTCTGTGCAAGTCTAGCCATGGAAGAGCAGGGATCACCTCTCATCCAACGTCAATCACTACAATGCTCAATGGTCTACATGTTAAACCAGTATGAAAGGTCTAGACCATCCAGTACTGATATTCTCTGTCATGCATGATAATTGACCAATTCTGTCTTTCCTCTTTTGGGGGAAACGTCACATAGAAATTGCGATAAAGCTAGAAGACAAAAAGAAGAAAAGTAGTAGTAAAGTGACATTATTAATTTGAAAAAACTAGAAATAAGCAGAAATCAATTCTTGAAAGCATTTATAATGACAAGAGAAGAAGAAACAATAGAAGCATAGAAAGAGAGTAGTTGAGTAACTGTATATTGATTGGGTAGCAATAGATACCTGCTGGTAAGGTAATGATAAAACAGCAAGTTATTAGAGCTGAAATATATCCAGATGCTTAGGAAACTTTCCACCTGCCATTTTGAATCCAATATATACCACTATTATGCCCTTAAGAATATTTTGATTACAAGATTGGGAACCAATTTGGAGGCTGTGTCCTGTCTACACTGTATCCTGTAATTTCCAGTAACGAGGCTCTTTGCTGTGCTACTGTGGGGTATTGTGAGAATATGGCATATTAAGTTTCTGAAAGTATACAGAGAAATTTTAAAGAATTAACTAGTAATTTTAAACACTGAAATCATTCTCTTAGGAAAATGCAGAGTTCTAGAATTGAACAACCTGAAGAAATATTAATATATTTGCAGGCAGTGGAAATAGACTGATGCAATATTAATAGCATCAAACTGGATTAAAGAAAATACATTTACAGTGATCACTTGTATTGGTTTTTGAAAAAAATTAGACAAAATTAATAAAAAGAAGTTTGAGATTGGTGTAAAATTTTGGCAATAGAGAATCCTGAGGGCAATAGAAAATCTAAAAGTAATTGTTCATTATTTTCTCATAGACAGGCTCAACTATAAATCAAAGAGATTAGTTCTTATAAGTCTACTTCATGATGAATTTTATATATTATGAATTATTAATTTTTGTGAGTTGATCTGAGTTTGAGGAACTCCTCATTTTTCTTAATCTCTGCAAAAGCTTTTCATTTTTACTTGTAAAGCAACCCATGGGTCACTTCTTGCAAAAGATTGGTTTTGCCTTTATTTGTATTTGAAATCCTTATATTGCCACTTCCTCAATTTTGTTGCATTTCACCCTAACTTAACAACATTTTCTTAATCACAGCATTAACAAATTATATGTAATATCAACCTATATTCTTTGGTTACTTAAAAGGTCATTTTTGATATTGCCTGCATCAGGGGTCTTCAACTCTGGGACCATGGACCAGTGCTAGTCCATATCCTGTTAGGAACTGGACCACACAGCAGGAGGAAAGCAGCAGGTGAGTGAGGGAAACCTCATCTGTATTTACAGCTGTTCCCCATTACTGGTATTACCTCCTGCGCTCTCCTTGCTGTGAGACCAGCATCGGCATTAGATTCTCATTGAATCAAAGCTTATTGTGAACTGCACATGTAAGGGATCTTGGTTGCATGTTCCTTATGAGACTCTAACCCCTGATGATCTGAGGTGGAGCTGAGGCGGTGATGCTGTGCTGGGAAGTGGCTGCAAATAGAGATTAACACTAACAGTGTGGTTTGACTGCACAGAGACCATAATAAATCAATTGCTTGACTCATATCAAGACCCTATCAGTGAGTGGCAAGTGAGTTGATGTTATACTTCATCTGGTGACAGGCTTTAAGTCAGAATTCGACATTTATTTTAGTTCACGCGCTGCCCATCCATTATTTTATTTATCACTTCCATCCACACCTCTTTATTTTATGGTGAGTTGTATAATTATTTCATTATATAATACAATGTACTAATAATAGAAATAAAGTGCACAATAATTGTTATGTACTTGAATCATCCCAAATCCATCCTTCATCCCCAGTCCATGAAAAACTTGTCTTCTGGCAGAGCTCAGTGGTTCAGCCTGTAATCCCAGTGCTTTGGGAGGCCGAGATGAGTGGATTGCCTTGGCCCGCGGGTTTGAGACCTGCCTGGGCAACTTGGTGAGACCTCATCTCTACAATAAATAAAAAATTAGCTGGGCGTGGTAGCGCGCACCTGTAGTTCCAGTTACTTGGAAGGCTGAGGTGGAGGGATCGCTGGAGCCCAGCAGGTCGAGGCTGCAGTGAACGGGATAGAGTGAGACTCCAACTCAAAAAAAAGAAAAAGGAAAAACTTGTCTTCCATGAAACCGGTCTTTGATGCCAAAAAAATTGGTGACCACTGGCCTAGATTATTTTTATCACAGTTCTTTGTTTCATATTTCATATTTACCACTAGGCAACATATTTATTTACTCAGTATTCATCCTTTGGTTCTTGATATCTGTCTTATTTATTGTAAAAGACTATTATCTTCATTTTTAGCTTTATGCTTTTAGCCAGCACTTTCAATTATTGCTCCTTTTCGAACTTCCCAGTATTTAGAGATATTAGGTTTCTGAGTTTCCTCCCAATCTCTATTTTTGAAACTTTATTTTTTGTTAGAAAATAAGGTTTAACAAAGAGCATCTGTTCCTTTAATTTTGTAGTACTATAGTGCATCTGGCAACCCAGTAGGCTATCTATTTGGTTCTTACAGGGATCTGTAGGTATTATAAAGACTATTTTTGTTTTGTCTATATAGTATACATTCAAAAGCCTAAACATATGAATGATGCAGTGCTTAAGGTTGAGATATTTGTGTTTTATAAGCAGAAAAGTCAAATGTGATGATTTCAAATGAGCCACTTGTGTAAGTTGATGCTGATATCAGAATTGTCATTTGCATTTCCTGATTCTCTTTTACTTCATTTAAAATGTTAATGATTCATTTCCATAGCTCTCTACTTTCAGAATCCTGGAGTTCTCTAAGAAAATAGAAAGGCAGAAAGTGGCAATTATAATAATCCAGACTTTTCTATTAAGCAGACTCCAATACAAAAATGAACTAATGTGCAAGTTAGTATTTTAATAAAAATACACAAATATAGATTATATGTGTGGGCAATGCATTTGCATTTGTTAACATTTGGGGATATCTATACCTATGTGTATAGATATAGTTAATTTGCCATACTCTATTATCCTTGTTTCTACTTTAATACTTATAGTCTCTTTTCTTAGACTAGTGGGCCAAGAAATTAAACTGAACATATTGGGCAAAAGTTATGTATAGGATTTTGCATCAAGAAGAAAATGACCAACTTAATAGTGAAGTAGTCTAGAAACATATGCTGCAGCAACATATCTTGTGGCAAAAATGTACATAATTGAAAGAGAATATAAAAAGAAAAAATAAACAAACCAGTATCAATGCCACCTGAAAGTCACAAGAAAAATGCTTAAAATGTTTGACATAAAGCAAGTATGAAACATGTTCACCTCAAAGGTTAATTTCTGAGTAAACTGTGAAAGTCTGCTGATATTATAATTATAGCCGCAGTTTATTTCTAAATGATGATAAACTACTTTTGTTGTTATTGTTGAGTGTAAATCTATTAGGTTTTTTTCAACATAGATTGTGAAAGAGACCATCAAATGACAATTGTAATATTAATTCTTTTCAAAAGTGAACAGTGTACCCACTGATCTTAACAGTAAAATGTTCCAGAGTGAGAAGTAAGATAGGACATGATAGTGTCTTACTTTTTCTTAACCCCAAAGTTAAGGAAATAAAAAATAAAGAGTTGACACAGAAGGAAAGTATATTTTATATTTTAGAATTATAATATAATTAGTTGATGGAGAAAACTACCATCTTTTCAGCAATCTTTTTTTGTTTGTTTTTTGTTTTTTGGCTTTTTGAGTTGGAGTCTCACTCTGTCGCCCAGACTGGAGTGCAGTGGCCGCTCCCGGCCACCGCAGCCTCGACCTGCTGGGCTCCGGCGATCCTTCCGCCTCAGCCTTCCAAGTAGCTGGAATTACAGGTGTGCGCTACCACTCCCGGCTAATTTTTTGATTTATTGTAGAGATGAGGTCTCAGCAAGTTGCCCAGGCGGGTCTCGAACCCGCGGACTCAGGCAATCCACTCACCTCAGCCTCCCAAGGCGTGGGATTACAGGCTGAGCCACCGAGCCCCGCTAACAATCTTTTACAGTTATAATTTTTGTTTCTTTTTCTTTACCATTGGTTAGCTCTTGGACTATGTTAGACACCTTTGATAGATGCTCTTGTGGAACCCCGTATCAAGCTTATCATTGCACTGTCATTAAAATTTACTGTTGATTTTCTACCATTTCTATTAAATGGTAACATCCTTATGATTGGGGGACCATATTTATCTTAGTCACCAGTGTATTACTGACATCTAGCACTGTATTTTTCACATTAGAAAATGCAAAATGCTTATGTCAGGATGACTTAAGACAATTTTTAAAATTATGCCAACAGGCCAGGTATGGTGGCTCATGTCTGCACTTCCAGAATTTTTGGAGGCTGAGGCAGGAGGACTGCTTAAGTCCAGGAGTTCGAGACCAACCTGAGCAACGTAACAAGACCTTGTCATTACAGAAAAATAAAAAAATTAGTCAGGCATGGTGGTGCACACCTGTAGTTTCAGCTACTCAGGAGGCTGAGGCAGAAGAATTGCGTGAGCCTGGGTAGTTGAGGCTGCAGTAAGCCCTGTTTGTGCCTCTAAACCCCAGACTGGGCAACAGAGTGAGACCTCAACTAAAAAAAAAAAAAAAAAAAGTTATGCCAATAGTGCATATTTATAATTAAAACATTAGAAATGACAGAAAAAATGAGAATAAAATTATTAGTAGTCTCATTACCCAGAGATGATTGCATGCTCTTTCAGATGATTTCTATGCAGATATAGGAAAATGTATATGTACTTCTAAATTTATTAGTATTCCAAAGTAGAATCAGATTATACATATTATTCTCTAATCTGTTTTTAGTCCCATTAAAGCCCACCACGTAAAGTCTCATTTATTGCTGCTCTCTAGTCTCAACTGTTTTAATAGATCTCACACATATCATGAAGACAATTTTTCTTTGACTATCAATACAACTGCTTCTAGAATCTGATGGGACAAGAAACAACAGTTCAAAATGTATACATATTTTTGTAACAACTGGATAATTTCAAATAACTACCTTACTGAATATCTATTCTTCTCATAAAATAAATATTTCTAAATCACCTATAAAATGATACTTCAACATGATTAAATAATTGCTATCACCTTCAGCTTGAATTGTGGGTTCTTGCTCACTCCTGATCCCTTCTTTCAGACTTGAGTTATTTCACATCAGTAACCTAATATCCCCCATGCTCAACCCCAACAAGATCTAACAAAGCAGGGCCTGGACATTTAAATTTTGTAGTTTTACTTTCCCAGTGAAAGGAATACAAAGCAAAAAACTAGAAGGTGAACATACTTTATATTTCAGAGTTGTAATAAAATGTGATTAATTGATAGGTAAAAACTATTTAACTATGGGCCTTTTATTTCAAGTACTATAAACTAGAAAATTTTAAATGAAATATTTTGTATGTTGACAAAGTCATAACTGTTAAGACAATTTGGAAAGAAAAATTATTTTGTGTACTATAATACATGATTTGATTTGAAAAGGCATAGAATGAATTCACTATCTTAGATGAAACTTTGGATAATAGAATTTGGGAAAATAACTCATTGAAATAAATTATAAGCCTACTGAACCACAATGTCAAGAATCAAAGCATCACAATTTGAACTTTGTATGATTGTTTTAAAATTAAATTAATACAAGATGTGAATAAAGCTCTTCAATTTAATAAATTTAATAAATTGTCGATACTTTGAAAAGAAGGGACCATAAAACTCTTAAAAATATTGTATTCCATTTCTGTAGTTTGGAATGATTCTTGGGTACTCCTAAAAGACAACTCCTGAATCACCAGTATGTTAGGTCATTATTGCAATCATACTACATACTCACAGTTTTCTTTAATCACAAAATTCCATTGTTGACCTGGTATTTTTTAAAAAGTATGATGCAAATGTTGAAGGTCAATAATTCCTTCAAGTTGCTAAGAAAGAATTGTATTAAAGAATTAGCATTTCATTTTATGTAAGATACAATAAAATACGCAAGCTATATCACATGAAGTCATTGTTTGACCATAACAATTATGATTTTTAACTCTTCAAAATGCAATAATTCCCTTAAACTGTGAAGTAGCAAGTCACAGAATGCTATAAGAAGATTCAGTAGGCACAAATCTTTGCTCATATCGTATGTCATTATTCTACTGGTGGGTAGAAAGAAAGACTTCCTGCCAATTCTGGCCTCTCATACACACATTCTATGGCTTGGTATAAAATCTTTTCTTTTTTAATAATCGTGGAAATAGACTTAGGTATTTGAGGTTCTTATCAACTATATGCAACTAGTGTGTATGAGAAAATAAACTTTCAAAATTAATAGCTGAACAAGTCCTAAATGAACATAAGCATGTTAGAAAGATAAATCTGGACAAATATTTTTTCTTTGTATCTCCTGTGTGCTTTTTCTCTGAAAACTTTCATGGAGTGGATGAGAATGGGAAACTATTTCAGAAAAAAATTAAGATCATTACTGATGATTTTACATTTTTATTGAAAATTGTTAATAGTTCTGATTTTAGATTTCCCAAAATTGACATAGATTTATAAGGACTGCCAGGTGACGTTCCTCTAAGAGAGAAGAAACTATGCCTCCTCACTCAAGCCCACAAAAATATCTTACAGATTAAATATTACCAAATAGATAATTATAGAAGCTCCAAAATATATTAGATCTGTCTACTTCATTAGAACAAAACTAGACTCAAGAGTAGATTTCCCAAGAATTAATATGCTTGTTAAATATTTGTAGCTTGTTATTTTTGTGTTAGATTGGTCTAATTCTGTAAGACTTACTTTTCTAGGAAAAAAGATATAAATAATTAGGAAGGCAGTTTTAGTAGTAAGAAAACTTGTGTTCAGTTTTAACTTCTCTGTCTTTGAGCTTTTCTAAGCCTCATTTTCTCCACATGTTCCACTACATTTCAATTTATACTTTTTCCTAATTTATAGAGAATAGGGAAAAGTAAATAAAAATACACATCTTTTTGTCTTCTTCTCAAATGAAACGCAAGCATCCCATAATGCCATAGAATGACATTATTTTCCAAAACCATAGATGGGAAATATTTGTGTATTAAAAGTACTGATATGAGTTAAGCAGACAATGGGAAAAAAACCTTTTTAGTCAAACATGCATGACAAAATAGGATAAATGGGCAATTTATTCAGTCTTAAAGAATATTATTTGGATCTGATGTATGATAATAAATGATCATTAAAATTAAACATAATCTGAAATCTTCCTAAATCTGACCCTACATTTATCAGATTAGTAAATTTATTCATTTTGATCATAACTATCTGAATATTTTTCTTTCACTCTTTACTTATTGTGTATATCCATGATGATTTGTGTTCTTGTTTGTTTGCTTCCAATTTAACAAAAAAAGTAACCAAACTACTTGGTATATGTAAGAAAATCACTGTACATTCACTTAAAATTGATTGACTATTCATTAGAAGGTGAAACTGATCCAAGAAAGAAAACTGAGTAGTTTTTCAATATAACTGGGTTATGATTATATACGGTTATTTTTAAAAATAATAATAAAATAATTATTTTATATATCAACATAAATTATCTTATAGATCTATATTAGTATTATGTCTAATATATAATATTAGCATTTAGTATAAATAAAATAAATTTAATTATGAATATATAGTTTTTCGTATCATTAATACTACTTCTAAAACCTAAAAATTGGATAACAAAACTTTAAAAACTGAAATGAGGAAGCATAGTTTGGGCCGGGCTCCACGACTCAACTTGTAATCCCAGCACTTTGGGAGACTGAGACAAGTAGATTGCCTGAGCCCGGGGGTTCGAGACCAGCCTGGGCTACTTGGCGAGACCCTGTCTCTACAGTAAATCAAAACTTAACTGGGCACAGTAGTGCACGCCTGTAGTTCCAGCTACTTGAAAGGCTGAGGTGGAAGATCACCAGAGCCCAGAAGGTTGATGCTGGGGTGACCATGAGTGTGCTACTGCACTCCACCCTGGGTGATGGAGACTCAAACTCAAAAAAACAAAAAGCATAGTTTGATATATTGTGTGCTTGTTATTTCTTACTATTTAACAAATTGCCACATAATTTGGTTGTTTAAAACAACAATATTTATTATCTCTGATTTTCTGTGTGTCTGAAATCTGGATGTAGCTAAAGGTTCCCATAGCTAAAGATCTGTCACAAAACTTAATCAAACTGTCAGCTGGTACTGCAGTCTGTCTGTGGGTTCGCTAGGGAGGGTCTGCTTCCAAGTTTACATGGTCAATGGCAGGATTAAGTTCTTCTTGGTCTGTTAGATTGCCTGTAGAATAGAAACTACCTTCAGTTCTTTGTCATGTGTATTGCTCCAAAAACCAACTCACAACATGGCAGATGGCTTTATTGGCAGGAAGCAAGTGAGAGGGTGAGAGAGAGAGCATGTGAGGAAGACAAAAATTAGTCTTTTAGAACCTAATCTTGAAAATGTTATCTCTCACTATTCTATTCACCAGAAGCAAGTCTATAGCTCCAGCCTACACTTAATAGAAGGGAGTTGCATATAGTTGTCAGTACTAGGAGGTAAGGATCATTGGGGGCCATTTTAGGAGTGGATTAACAAATACTGCAAATAACAGTTTACCCTCATGGTATTTTTTGCCAACCTCAAGAATGTAAGTCACTATTTAAGGAATATGTGTTTCACTTAAGCAAACTCAATCAAGTACTCTACACAATTTTACAAAAAATTAGATATTTCACATCAAAGGAACTACAGATCATATATATATGGGGAGCATAGCAAAAGGGATCAGTGTTAATCAATTATCCTTCACAAGCACGTCTTGAGTTCTACAATATTTTTCAGACATGCATGTGTTTGTCTATATGTGTATATGTGTTTGTGTTTAACTCTGTAGGGAACACAGGAATCCTACTATTTAGTAAGGGAAGATGGCTTCTTATTGAAGAATCATATCTGATTTATAACCAAATATGTATTTCTTTGGACTATTAATTTGGTAAACATTTTATTGACGTGTAACATACATATAAAAAGTATGAAATAAAAAATATGCATTTTTACGACTTTAAACAAAGTTAAAACACTCATGAAACCACTGTTGAATCAAGAAATCAAGAAGAGAATATTATCAATATCCCAAAACATACCTCATGTGCCTACCCAGTCATTAACCTCTTAAAAAGTAACCATTATTCTCTACCACCGTTATTCTCTACTACCTGTTTTTAAAATTTTTCTATAAATAGAATTCAGAACAGATGTACATTTTTACAACTGGCTTATTTTATTCAAAATGGTTTGTAATGTTGAACTGTGACATTTTGTTTAGCTAAAATTCATTCATTGTAATTATTTGAAAAATATTCTACATTTATTTTATTTTATTTTTTAAAAAAATTTTATTATAAAGATGTGGGGTACAATTCAGGCCTAGGTATATAAACATTGATCATGCAGGTACCCTTGTTGATGAGGTGTCCCCCTTCCTCCCTTAGCAGTTTCCCTCAAATGCCAATCCCACCCTTACCCCCCGACAGCTCCATTACTGCCAATTGCTTTCCTATAGCATTATAATTGTTCAAGGTCCTCTTATGAGTGAGAACGTATGGAATGCTGCTCTTTGTTTCTGTGATAAATCACTGAGTATGATCAACTCCAAAACCAACCAGGTTGCTGCAGAGTCCATATATTTGTCCTTTTTATTGCTGCATGATATTCCATTGTGTATATGTACCACATTTTTTTTTAACCCAGTTCAGCTTTGATGGGCAACGTGGTTGGTTCCATGTTTTTGCTATTGTGAATAGAGCTGTAATAAACATATGTGTGCAGGTATCTTCTTTGTAGAATAATTTTAGTTCCTCTGGGTATATTCACAATAGGGAAATTGCTGGGTCATATGGAAGGTCAATTTCCAGTTCTTTCAGAAATCGCCACACTGTTTTCCAAAGAGGTTGTACCAGTTTGCATTCCCACCAGCAGAGTAGAAGTGTTCCTTTTTCTCCACATCACCTACAGCATCTGTTTTTTTTTTTTTTTTTTTTATTAATGATGGCCATTCTTACAGGAATTAGGTGGTATCTCCTTGTGGCTTTGATTTGCATTTCTCTGGATGATAAGTGAGGCTGAGCACTTTCATGTGTCTGTTGGCTGCCCATATATCTTTATTTGAGAAGTGTCTATTCATGACTTTTGCCCACTTTTTAAAGAGGCTTTTTGTTTTTTTCCCTTCGGTGCGTTTGAGTTCTTTGTAGGTCCTAGACGTTAGGCCTTTATCAGATATACAGTTGACAAATATTTTTTCCCATTCTGTGGGCTGTCTCCCTGCTCTCTTAATGGTTTCTTTTGTTTTGCAGAAGCTCATTAATTTGATGAGGTCCCACTTGTCTTATTTCTTAAGGTATTGGCCTTTAAGGTTCTGAATAGGAATTGGTTCCCAGTTCCAATTTCCATAAGGGTGTCTCCTGCATTTTCTAAGATTCTTATAGTTTGAGGTTTTAAGTTTAGGTCTTTGATCCATTTAGAGTTAATTTTTGTGTATGGTGATAGGTAGGGGTCCTGTTTCAATCTTCTACATGTGGTCAGTCAGTTTTCCCAGCACCATTTACTTAATAGGTTCTCCTCTCCCCAGTGGTTATTGTGGGAGGCTTTGTCAAAGATGAGTTGGTTGAGGAATTGAGGCTTTGCTTCCAGAATCTCTATCTTGTTCCATTGGTCTATGTGCCTGTTTTTGTACCAATATCAGGCTGTTTTGATTACTGTAGCCTTATAGTAAAGTTTGAAGTCTGGAAGTGTGATACCTTCTGCTTTGTTTCTCCTGCTAAGGATTGTTTTGACTATTCATGGTCGTTTATGTTTCCATATGAATTTCTGTATTGTCATTTCCAGGTATGAGAAGAATGGTGATGATAACTTAATGGGTATTGAGTCTGTAGATTGCCTTTGGTAGGATGGACATCTTGACAATGTTGATTCTTGCTATCCATGAGCATGGAATATGTTTTCCATTTGTTTGTGTCTTCTTGGATTTCTTTGAGCAATGTTTTGTAATTTCATTGTAAAGGTCTTTCACTTCTCTGGTTAGGAAGATGCTGAGGTATTTCATTTTTTTTGTGGCTATTGTGAATGGGATTATGCTTTGTATTTGGGTCTCTGCCTGCTTTTTGTTGGTGTATAGGAATGCAACTGTCTTTTGCATATTTGTACCCAGAGACTTTGCCAAAGCCTTTTATCAGTGCAAGCAGGTTTTTGACAGATTCTCTTGGATTTTCAAGGTATAGGATCATATCATCAGCAAAGAGAGATAACTTGTCTTCCTCTTTTCCTATTTGGATACCCCTGATTTCCTCCTCTTGTCTGATTGCCTAGGCTAGGACGTTCAACACAATATTGAACAAGAGAGGTCAGATTGGGTAGCCTTGTCTTGTTCCAGTTTTCAGGGGAAATTTTTCTAGTTTCTGTCCATGTAGCAATATGTTAGCTGTGGGTTTGTCATAGATGTCACTTACTATTTTGAGGTATGTTCCTTCTATACCTAAGTGTTTGAGGGTTTTTTATCAAGAAGGGATGCTGTATTTTATCAAAAGCTTTTTCTGCATCTAATGAGATAATCATGTGGTTCTTGTTTTTTACATCTGTTGATGTATTTAATGACATTTATGGTCTTGCGAATGTTGAACCAGCTCTGTATCTGGGGATGAAGCCTACTTGGTCATGGTGGATGATTTTTGAGATGTGTTTTTAGATCCCATTTGCTAGAATCTTTTTGAGGATTTTTGCATCTATGTTCATAAGGTATATTGCCTGTAGTTCTCTTTCTTTGTTACATCATTACCTGGTTTGGGTATCAGTGTAATATTAGCTTCATAAAATGATTTGGGGAGAATTCCATCTTTCTCAATTGCCTGGAATACTTTCAATAGGATTGGTATCATCTCCTCCTTGTACGTTTTGTAGAATTCTGCTAAAAAGCCATCCAGTCCAAGGCTTTTTTTGTAGGTAGTTTTCTTATGACAGAGTCAATTTCCTGGGTTGTTATTGGTCTATTTAGTGTCTCAATGTCTTCTTGTTTCAACTTAGGTAGGTTGTGTGATGTCAGAAAGTCCTCCATTTCATCTAGGTTATCAAATTTGTTTCCATATAGGTGTACCTAGTAATCTCTGATAATCCTTTGTATTTTGCGGGGGTCCGTTGTGATTTGATCTTTTGTGTTTCTGATTGTGTTTATTTGGGCTTTTTCTTTCTTTTTCTTGGTCATTCTGATTAGGGGCCCATCAATCTTGTTAATTCTTTCAAAGAATTAGCTTTTTGTTTTGTTAATGTTTTCTGTGATATTTTTGTCTTCTATATCCTGTATTTGGGCTCTTATTTTTGTGATTTGGATTCTTCTGCTAAAGTTGGAGTTTTGGTGGTCTTCTCTTTCCAGCTCCCTTTGGTGATTTATTAGGCTCTCCACTTGTGATCTTTCCATTTTCTTGATATGTGCTTGTAGAGATGTGAATTCCCCTCTTAGAACTGATTTTATGGCATCCCAGAGGTTTTGGTAGGATGTTTCTTCATTTTTATTTGTTTCTAGGAATTTTCAATTTCATCTTTGATTTCAGTATTGACCCAGTCGTTGTGCAGCATCATGCTCTTTAGTGTCCATGTCTTTGTGGGCTTTGGGGAATTTTGTTGGTGTTGATTTTTTTTTTATTCCACTGTGATCGAAAAGGTGCTGGCAAGATTTCAATCTTACGAAATTTGTTTATGTTTGATTTATGGCCACTGATGTGGTTGATCTTGGGTGTACGTTCCATGTGGTGATGAGTAGAATGTATATTCTGTGGTCATTGGGTGGAATGTTCTGTAGGTATCAATTAAGTCCATTTGTTCAAGAGTCTTATTGAGGTTCTGGGTCTCCTTGTTGATTTTTTGTCTTCATGGTTTGTCTAGGGTTGTGAGTGGGGTATTAAAGTCCCAAGCTATGATAGTGATGGAGTCAATCTCTTTTTTAAGTTTGCCTAGAAGCTGCTTTATGAACATTGCTGCTCCTATGTTAGGTGCATATATGTTTAGGATGGATATTTCCTGTTGATGGGTTGAAACTTTTATCATTATATAGTGATCTTCTTCATCTTTTTTGATTTTTGATAGCTTAAAGGGTATTTTGTCTGAGATTAAGATTGCAACTTCAGCTTTCTTTTGTTTCCATTCGCCTGAAATTTTGTTTCCCATCCTTTTACTTTGAGTCTGTGAGTGTCCTTTCTGGTGAGATGACTCTCTTGGAGACAATATATTGTTGCCGTATGATATTTTATCCATTTTGCCATTCTATGTCTTTTCAGTGGTGCATGTAGACCATTCACATTCAGGATAATTATTGAAATGTGAGGGTTTATCTTTGTCATGATGTTCTTATAGAGTTGTTGTTGTACTTGTTTGTTGTCTTTCTTTTGGTTTTTTGGATTGGTTTGTGTGTGTTTTCAATCTTTTTCCGGTACTCTTGTGAAGAACTAATTGTTGTTCTTTTCCCCTTTTCTTCTGTGTTTAATACTTTCTTAAGAGCTTCTTGTAGGGGTGGTCTGGAAGCATCATAAGTTCTTAGGGATTGGATGTCTGGGTAAGATTTCAATTCTACCTCATTGATGAAGCTTATCTTGGCTGGGTAGGTTATTCTTGGTTTCAATTGTTTATCTTTGAGAACTTTGAATATTGGAATCCAAGCTCTCCTAGACTAAAATGTTTCTGTAGATAAATCTGCTGCTATTCTGATTGGTCTTCCTTGGTAGGTAGTCTGACCTTTTTCTCTTGCTGCTTTTAGGATTTTTTTCTTTCATACGTACTTTGTTCAGGTGGATTATTATGTGCCTGAGAGTTGGTCTTCTAATTTGTTGTCTTGCTGGGGTTCTCTGAATCTCTTGTGTTTGAATTTTCACATCATTGATGAAGTGAGGGAAATTTTCTTGAATAATTTCATGGAATATTTGTTCTAGGGTGGTCTCTGTCTCTCTTTCTGCCTCCGGAAGTTCAATTACTCTTAGGTATGTTCTCTTGAAGTAATCGCTCATCTCTTGAAGGTTTTGTTCTGTCTTTTAAAGCTTCTTTTCTATGTTTTTGACAGTTTGGTTTAGTTCTATATTTTGGTCTTCAAGTTCTGAGATTCTGTCTTCTGCTTGGTTAATTCTGCTTTCCATGCTTATTAGTTTGTTATTTATTTCAATCATAGTATTTTTTACTGCTGTTATCTCAGTTATCAACTCCTTCCTATTTTCCTCTTGTCTCTCCTTCATTCTTTTTATTCTATCTATTAATGTCTTGGGTTTATAGTATGTGACCAGTCATTCTGGGGGTTCTTCATTGTTTGCATTCCAAAGTCTATTTTCTCAATATGTGATCTCCCAGGGGTCTGTGTGAGACCTATATTTTTCTTTTGATTTTTCTTCATTTATGTAAATATTCCTCCCACTTTTTCCTTTTTTTCCCCCTCTGTCTTCTTTAAATCTGTTGTTCAGGGGTGGTGGGGCTGCTTTTACTTCTGTTTGCTCAATCTCCTATTCTTCTTTATGTGAATCCTCTGGCTTTGTCTGATTCTGAAGCTGGACTATAGATTGGGGGTTATACCTTTTGCAGTTTTGAGATTTATTTGTGGGGGAAGCTGTGATTCAAATTTATCTGCAGATCCCAGTATTCACTGACAGGTGTATGGATACACCAGATCCCGCTTCCCACTGCCTTGTAATCTGTTCAAGTGGGAGTATAGGTTTGTTCTCTGAAAGTAAAATGATGTAAGAAAAGGGAAAGAAATGGAACAGGGAGGGGGGATTGGATGGTGGAGAGAGAGGAGAGTAAGAGGGAAAACAGACAAAGGTACCCGCTAATAAATGAAATAGACCTGAAGACCTATAAGAGTAAGAGAAAACAAAAACAAAAACAAACAAACAACAACAACAAAACAGTGACAACAACAAACAAACTAGGACATACAATCATACTGACACAAGTTGACCAACCGCCTTATGATATACTATTCCCTTACACAAACATGAGGTCTTAGATCCCAAGTTGGAGGTTGGGCAGAGCTGGGTGGGTGAGGCACTGCAGATCTCTAACTGGTCACAGGGCTCCAGATGATCTCAGGTTCTACTGCAGCTGGGTTCAGCTGGGGGAGGCAGAGTGCAAGACAGCTGGATGCTGTAGGTCAGCATGTCACATGTGGCTTGTGCCTCATTTTCTTTCTTTGTTCTTAGGTCCCAAGCTGGAGGCTGCACAGAGCTGGGTGGAGTTCATGGGGCAATGCAGGTCTCTGGCTGGTCTCAATTTCCAGCTGTTCTCTGGTCCCGCTGTGGTCAGGGATGAGTTGGGGGAGGTGGAATGAGAGACTGCCAGGCATTGCTGGTCAGCTTAGAGTGCAGGGTGTCTAGGGGTGGGGAGGTGCAGCTGACAAGTGAGCCTGGAGTTGTACTGGAAGGGAGCCGCTGGTCTCCCTGGGTGGTGGAGACTTGGGTCGGGGCTGGGCACTGCAGCCAGGGAGGGAGCCTGGAGTTCCATGGGTGGCAGTGACTTGGGGCAGGGTGGGCCGCTTCAGTCAGGGAGGGGGCCGGAGCTCCAAGAGGTGGACACTGAGGGCCTCCACGGGCACGCGGCAGTGACTTGAGGTGGGGCTGGGTACTTCAGCCTGGGAGGGGGCCCGAGGCTCGGAGGGGAGGGAGCCAAGGGCCTCCATAGGCAGTGGTGACTTGGGACCGGGTAGGGCACTTCAGCCATGGAGGGGGCCCAGAGTTCCAAGGGGTGGGTGCTGAGGGCCTCCACGGGTGTGGCCGCTTGAGGCGTGGCTGGGTGGTTCTGCCAGGGAGAGGGCCTGGAGCTCTGAGAGGTGGGCACCGAGGTCCTCCGTGGGTGGTGGCAGCTTTGGGCTGGGCGGGGTTCTTTAGTCAAGGATGGAGCCCATATCTCTGAGGGGCGGGTCCTGAAGGGACCTCCGTGCGTGGTGGCGGCTTGAGGCGGGGCTGGGTGCTTCAGCCAGGGAGGGGTCCAGTAGCGGCTGGATGCCGGGCAGAGCAGTGCAGCCAATAAGGGAACCCAGAGCTCCACAAGGCGGGAGCCAAGGGCCTTCGCGAGCAGCGGAGGTTTGGCACTGGGTGAGGCAGTGTAGCTGGGGAGGGAGCTGGGAGCTCCATGCGGTGGGGGGCCCGAGACCACCTGGGGCGGAACAGCAGCAGTGGGGGCCACAGTAGCAAGGCGGTGCGTGGGACCGAGGACCTCCAGGCCTTGGACCCGTGTGGCTGGCCAGGGACGGGATGGGGAAAGCAAGAGTCTTTATGGGAACTCACTTTTGCAGAGATTCTCATGGTCCCACCTGTGCCATCGCCATCTTACCGGAGCCATACTGTATTTGAAAACAATCAAATATTCTAAAATTTTGACAATTACTAATATTGTTGCCATGAATATTCTTGTACACATATTTTAACACACACATACATATTTAGTTTCACAAAGGAATGGAATTCCTAAACCAAGTATAATATAGTTAGGTTTAGAAACTACTGCAAGTTTTCAGTTTTATATCAGTTTTATACTCATCAGAAATGTCGTAGAGTTGCTTTTTAAGTTGGTTGCCATTTTAGCCAACATTCAATAGTATCAGTCTTTTTAATTTTAGTCAACCCAGTCTATATATATAATGATAGTGTACTGTGATATGTATTTTCTAGATGAGTGTGGAAGTTGAGAGCCTTTTCATATGTTTGTTGACCATGGGAATTTCCTATTTTGTAATTTACCTATTTAAGACCTTTATCCATTTATTAAATGAGCTGCCTGATTTCTCAAATTGATTTCTAAGACTTATGTGTTCTAGATGTTAGCCATTGGCTTGACAAATGTAATTTGAATATCTTCATCCTCTCTGTATCTTGTTGTTAACCTAATAGCTTATTTTAGAAAAATAATTTTTATTTTAATAAAACCAGTAAAACAATTGGACTTTCTCTTTGTGGTTAGTGATTTTGGTGTCTTTCTTAAGAAATAATTGTCAGCTTCAGGGTGAAGATGATACTGCATAAAAGCTTTACTGTTTTTCCTCTCATATTTAGATGTACCATCTACCATCAATTTTGGGAAGATATTGTGTGAGATAAAGGTTAAGATACAATTTTTCCCTGTGTGGATATTCTATAAACATAGTAACAATTATTCAAATAAATCATCCTTTTCCACTTTACTTCTAAGTCAACTTTGCATAAACCAAGTGAATGTATATATGTCAATCTATTTCTGTTTCTGGATTCTGGAATCTTTTTTTTTCTTTCTTAATTTCATGATGTATCTGTCCTTGCACTAGTAAAAATGCATATCTTCTTTCTTTGTTCTTCCTATTCAATATTATCTTGGCTATCTTTTGCTTTTTTATTTTCACCTTAAAATTTAGAATCATTTTTACAAATTTCCACAGAAAAATTCTATGCTTTGTACGTGCATTGTATTGAATCTATTAACTAACTTGAAGAAAATTGACATCTTTACAATACTGAATATTCAAATACACAAGCTTGGTAAATTTCATTAGTTTTCTATTGATGTATAACAAATTACCACAAATGTATCAACTCAAAACAAAACAAATTTAATATCTCACAATTTTCATAGGTTAGTAGTCTGGGTGCATATTAGCAGTAGTTTTTCCTCAGGGTCTAACTAAGCTGAAATCAAGGCATTGTCCGGGAATGCTGTCTGTCTTTTAAGGAAAGTCATCACTCTCTTTAGAATTTAATTCTGAAAACCTCAAATATATGTGATTAGCACCCATTATAAGTTGTATTCTCTTTGATATCCCTGGATCCATATCTTCTGTTTAGATGGTGAAACAAAGTTTTCTGTTTATTTTTTTTATTTTTTTTTTTCAATAATCAATATTTTTTTATTATGATATTGTGGGGTACAGTTAAGGGTTAGGTATACAAATACATTTCATTCAGGCACCCTATTGATTAGAGGTGCTTCCCCATCCCCAGACAGATATTTGCTTGTTAATCCCATCTCCCTCCCCCCGCCATAGTTTCCCACTACTGTCAGTCATTTTCTTGTAGTATTAGATTGGATGTTCAAGGTCCATTATATGAGTGAAAACATGTGATACTTGGATCTTTGTTTCTGTGAGAGGTCACTCAGTATTATAGAATCTAGTTCCATCGAGGTGGCTGCGAAATTCATGATTTTGTTCTTTTTTATGGCTGCGTAGTATTCCATCGTGTATATGTACCACATTTTTCTAATCCAATCCTCTTTTGATAGGCAGCATGGTTGCTTCCAGGTTCTTGCTATTGTGAACAATGTGGCGATAAACATACGTGTGCAGGTGTCTTTTTTGTAGAGTGATTTGTGTTCTTCCAGATGTATTCCCATTAGGGGGATTGCGGGGTCGTATGGGAGGTAGATATTTAGAGCTTTTAGGAATCGCCACACTGCTTTCCACAGAGGTTGTACTAGTTTACACTCCCACCAACAGTGCAGAAGTATTCCCTTTTCTCCACACCCTCTCCAGTAGCTGTTATTTTTTGAGTTGTTGATAATTGCCATTCTGACTGGAGTTAGGTGGCATCTCAGTGTGGTTTTGATTTGCATCTCCCTGATGATTGGTGAAATTGAACATTTCTTCATATGTCTGTTGGCTGTTCAGATGTCTTCCTTTGTGAAGTGTCTGTTCATGTCTTTTGCTCATTTTATAATGGGGTTGTTTGTTTTTTTCTTTTCAGCACATTTGAGTTCCTTGTAGAACAAAGATGTTAAGCCTTTGTTTGACCTGGTGTTGGCAAATAATTTTTCCCAGTCTGTAGGCTGTCTCCCTGATCTCTTGATGGTTTTTTGGCTTTGCAGAAGCTTGTCAGTTTAATAAGGTCCCACTTGTCTATCCTCTGTCTTATGACCTGTGGGTTTTGGGTTTTGTTCAGGAATTGGAGGCCAGTTCCGATTTCCATGAGGGTATGTCCTTCATTTTCTAAGGTTCTTATGGTTTGAGGTTTTACATTTAGGTCTCTGATCCATTTGGAGTTAACCTTTGTGCATGGGGATAGGTAGAGGTCCTGTTTCAATCTTCTGCATGTGGTCAGCCAGTTTTCCCAGCACCATTTACTGAATAGGTTCTCCTCTCCCCACCGGTAGGTGGTGGGGGCTTTGTCGAAGATGAGTTGGTTGAGAAATTGAGGTTTTGCTTCTGGAATCTCAATTCTATTCCATTGATCTATATGTCTATTCCTGTACCAATACCAAGCTGTTTTGATGATTGTAGCTTTATAGTAGAGTTTGAAGTCTAGATGTTGAAACATAATTTATCCCTTAGGAGTGATAGTATAGCATGAAAACAGTTTATTCAGGGGGTACTAATTTGATCTTGTGAAATCTGAGAGTAAGTAGGAGGAGTAGAGAGAGAATGGGAATTTCATCAGATAATTGTGAAACTGTCAGCTTTCTCATTGTTGGTATTCTTACAAATAGTGCAGAATCATGCATTTATCTGTAGATAATTGGATAATTGCTACTAGATTTGCAATAGCTTTGTAACTAACTTCTCTGGTTAAAAGGGAGAATAATATCAAGTAACTTTATTAATTTAAAATATACACCTATTCCCAGACATTTTATTTTGTTTGCTCTTTACTGAAATGAATGTGCCGACTAACCCCATTAGAATCAGAAACCAAGAAGTCAAACTCCTGTTGTCTCAGGTTACATTCTTTTTTTCTTTTTTTTTTTTTGAGTTGGAGTCTCACTCTGTTGCCAAGACTGGAGTGCAGTGGCCGCTCCCGGCCACCGCAGCCTCGACCTGCTGGGCTCCAGCGATCCTTCCGCCTCAGCCTTCCGAGTAGCCGGAATTACAGGCATGCACTACCATGCCCAGCTGATTTTTTTGATTTATTGTGGAGATGAGGTCTCGCTGCCCAGGCGGGTCTCAAACCCGCGGGCTCAGGCAATCCACTCACCTCAGCCTCCCAAAGGCGCGGGATTACAGGCTGAGCCACCGAGCCCGGCTCAGGTTACATTCTTAAGCCTTCATATTTTGGGAGGATTTCCTTCCCCCTTGTCTCATAAAATGTTTCAGAGGGATGATTGCTAGATATTTGAATAGTTCAAATGACCTTATCAAAAAGAAGGAAAGTACTTTATGATTCAGGAAATCATACACATTTTTTCTACTGTAAAATATTTATATATAAAAAGACTTAAAATGAGATTAAGGATAGAGAAACTTGACATTATCAAGATGGCTGACTACAAGTGTTCATGTTTTTTAGAAAGAAAAACCCAAACAAAAAATAACCACATGTTGGATAGGGTATCTAGGGAAGAAAACTGGAATTCAGCAAAGAAGTGACAAAGACCCTCTCTGAGGCATGGATACTAGGGATGGCTACCTATATAGGGAAGCAAAGTGCCCAGGATTGGCTCAGAGTCAAGAAGGACTTCCCACTGCAGGAAAAAAAGGTAACTGAGAGATCCCCAGAAGTCTATATTCCCACTATGAATATTCACAGTCTTAGCAAGAAGAGGGGCCCTCAACCCTTTCAGACACTGAGCCAATTAAAGAAAGCTGCCTGGAATCTACATGACTATTTTGTCCCAGAAAGAAAATTCACACCTGGTCCTCCCCACTACCCCAGGACCCAAGCTGCCTCAACAAATAACCATTTTGAGAAAAGAGCCACCACCAGAGTATATCCTGCCCTGGGGTCTGATACAGCCTACACTTCCACATTCCTAGTGCCCTGCTAACCTCCCACCCTATCCACCATGCAGAGAGCTGCAGCATTTTGACACCAGATGGACCAGTAGTACAGCTGTGACTCAGCACCTGAGCCTATGCAGTACCTTATAATCCACCACCAGCCCTAAACCCTCCAAAAACAATGTGATTATGCACATGTGCAAACATCCTTGGAGTTTAAGGACTAGCCTTTCTGGTGCCCCTGTCCCCAACAAAACTGCCATAGCTTCCATAAAAAATTACAGCTAAGCCACTGAGGCACTTGCAGATATTGATGGCATTATTTACAGCTAAATAAATCATAAGAAGTCTTCACTACAGCACTCACTCATTACCAAAACCAAAATACCCTATCCAACTTACACTATGGGAAGCATCTACAGGAAATAGGTTGTTTTTTTTTTCCTATGAAAGCTACTTTATAAAACTTGAAGAAGCAACTTCTCTACCAGATATGCAGACATTAATATAGGGACAGCAAGCCGGGCTCGGTGACTCAGCCTGTAATCCTGCTCCTTTGGGAGGCTGAGGTGAGCGTATTGCCTGAGCCCGCGGGTTCGAGACCTGCCTGGGCAACTTGGCGAGATCTCATCTCTACAATAAATCAAAAATTAGCCGGGTGTGGTAGCGCATGCCTGTAGTTCCAGCTACTTGGAAGGCTGAGGCGGAAGGATCGCCGGAGCCCACCAGGTCGAGGCTGTGGTGGCCGGGAGCGGCCACTGCACTCCAGTCTGGGCAACAGAGTGAGACTCCAACTCAAAAAAAAAGTAGGGACAGCAAAAACATGCCAAAATAAGGAAACATGACATTGTCAAAGGAACGTGCAGTAACAGACCTCAAAGAAAAATAACCCTCTAGTAGCAGACCCTAAAGAAGAGGAGATCTATGAAATGCTAGGGGAAAAAAACCTCAAAATAATGATCTCAAAAAAAAAAGCAAACCAACCAGACAATTCAACAAAATTAAAAAAATTATAGTCTAAAAAAGAAATTAACAGGAGATAGTAATTGTAAAAACAAACCAAGCAAATCTTAGAAATGAAACTTTCAGTAAGTGAAATGTAAAATACAACTGAGAACTTCTACAATATACTAGTTCAACAAGAACACAATATTTCTGAACTTGAAGACAGGTCTTTTGATATAACCCAGTGAGAAACAAAGGAAAGGGAAAGATAAAGGGAGAGAGACAGCAAGTGAGTAAGAGAGAAAGAAGAAGGAAGAGAAAGAAGAGAGAATAAAGAAAATCTACAGGATATACGGGACACCATTAAGCAAATATTCATATTATAGAAGGAGAAAAGTTGAGAAAGGACAAAGAAACCCATTTACTAAAATAATAACTGAAAACTTCCCAAGTCTTAAAAGAGATATGGGCATCCAGATCCAAGAAACTTAACAATTTCCAAATAGAGTCAATCCAAAGTGGTCCCCTCTTGGGCACATTATAGTGAAATTTTCAAAAGTCAAGTAAAAAGAAATAATCTAAAAGCAGCAAGAGAAAAGAAAGGATCAAGTCACTTATAAAGGAATACTAATCAGGCTAACAGAAGATTTTTCAGCAGAAAATTTACAAACCAGGAAAGAATGAGACAATATCTTCAAAGAGCTGGAAAAACATAGCAGTAACAAATATTATATCTAGAAAAGCTATTTTTTCCAGAAGTAAAGAAGAAATAAAGACTTCCCCAGACCAGCAAAATCTGAGGGAATTTATCACACTAGTCTAGCCAGCCACACATGAAATACTTAAAGGAATCCAACATCTAGAAGTGAAAGGACGATACCTGCCATTATGAAAATATGTGAAAGTGTAAAACTCATTAGTAAAGCATATATTTAAATATAAAGAAAGAAGTAAAATATTCTCACTAGAGAAGACCACTACACTGCAAAAAATTTAAATAAGAGGGGGAGAAAAAACTAGATATACAAAACAACCAAAAAACAAAATTACAGCAGAAAGTTCTCACCTATCAATAGCAATCATGAATGTAAATGGCTTAAATTACCAAATTAAAAGATTTGCTGACTGTCTGAATGAAAACAAAGTCACAAACAAGCAAACAAACAAAAATGACCCAACTATATGCCACCTACAAGAAACATACATCACCTGTAAACATATGTATAGACTGAAAGTGAAGGGATGGAAAAAAAAATACTCCTCACAGAAAGAAACCAAAAGATGAGAAGAAGTAGCTATATTTATATTAGATAAAATAAGTTAAAAAGCATAAAAAGAGACAAAGAAAATAAGTATACAATAATAACAGGGTCAATTTATCAATGGGATATAATAATTGTAAATATATATGCACCCAACACCATAGCTCACAAATACATAAAGCTTTCAAGTTATCAATTAGTCAATAAAAAATTGAGAAGAAAATAAAAACAAATTTCTTGAAATAAGTGAAAATAGAAACACAACATACAAAAACTTCTACAGCTAAAGCAGTAGGTAGATGCAAGTATATAGTAATAAACACATACATCACACAAAGTAGAAAGATTTCAAATAATCTAATGATGCACCTTAGGAAACTAGTAAAGTATGAACAAATCAAATCCAACTTAGTAGATAGAAATAATGAAGGTCAGAGCAAAAATAAACAAAAATGACACTAACAAATACAAAAGTTGGTTTAATAAAACAAGAAGTTGGTTTATTGGAAAGATAAACAAAATTGAACAGTAGCAAGAAGAACTACGACAAAAGGAGAGAAGACCCAAATAAATAAAGTTAGAAACCAAAATGCAGATATTATAACTGATACCACAGAAATACAAAAGATCTAAGAGACTGTTATGAACAACTATGTGTCAACAGGTTAGAAATCCTTGAGGAAATGAATAAATGTCTGAATGCATATAACCTACCAAGACCAACCAGAAACAAATAGAAAAACTTCACCAGAACAACAATGAATTTGGTGATTAAATCAGTAACAAAATTTCTCCCAATATCAACAGCAAAAGCCTAGGCAGATGGCTTCACTACTGGATTCTACCAAGCTTTCTTTCTTAATCTCATGACAGATTAACAAATTTTTAAAGAAGAATAAAAAACATTTTTCAAACTATTCCAAGATATTAGAGGAAGGAATTCTTTCTCACTCTTTCTATGAGGTCAACAATACCTTGATGCCAAAACAAGACAAGGACACAACTAAAAAAGAAAACTACAGACTTATATCCAAGATGAACATATATGTAATCATCCCCAACAAAATACCAGCAAACAAAATTCAACAGCACATCAGAAGGATTATACAGCATGAACAAGTGGCATTTTTTTCCCCCAAGAATTCAAGGATGGGTCAGCATATGCAAATCAATAAATATGGTATAACAGATCAACAGAATTAAGAACGATACCTCACAACTCTAAAATAAATAAAAGAAAGAAGAATAAAGGACAAAAACCCTACAATAATCTCAATAGAGGCAGAAAAATATTTGATAAAATTCACCATTTCCTTATTCCTCTCTACCCAAAAATTAACAAATTAGGTAAAGAAGAAATGTATCTCAACACAATAAAGGTTATATATGGCAAACCAACAACTGCCATCATACCAAATATGAAAAACTGAAATCTTTTTCTCTAAGAACTGGGAGAAGACAACAATGTCCACTTTTACCACTCTTATATAACATAGTACTGGAAATCTTAGCCAGAATAATTAGGCAAAAGAAATAAATAAAATCAGCTTGGTGGAGTAGTACATTCCTATAGTCCCAACTACTTAAGAGGCTGGGCCAGGAGCATAACTTGAGCTCAGGGGTTCTAAACCAGCCTAGGATACAAAGCAAGACCTGATCTCTAAGGAAAAAAATGTGCATCTAAATTGAAGAAGAAGAAATCAGATTGTCTCTTTTTGTATATGATGTGATCCTATATAGAGAAAAACCTAAAGATTTCATCAATAAAATTCTTAGAACTGATAAATATTCAGGGTACTTCAACAAATAAAAGTCAGCAGAGTTTGTATGCATCAATAATGAATTTATGAGAAAAAATCAAGTAAACAATCTCATTTACAGTAGCTGAAAATAAATAAATAAATAATCTGAGAATAAGTACAACCAAGAAGGTTAAAGTTATCTACAATGAATACTACAAAACATTGATGGAAGAAAATAAACGAACACAAATAAAATGGAAAGCCATCCCATATTCATGGATTGAAAGAATTATTATTGTAATAATGACCATACAACCCAAAGGAGTCTACAGATTCAATGAAATCCTTATCCAAATACCTATATCATTCTTCACAGGGAAAAAAAAGAGTTCTGCAATTTGTTTGGAACCAAAAGTGACCCAAAAATAACAAAGCAAAAATAACAAAGCTTGAGACATCACAATGCCTAACTCCAAAATGTACTGCAAAGCTATAGTAACCAGCATACAGCTGGCATAAAAAACAAAAACAAAAAATAAAACAAAAACAACACACACACACACACACACACACACACACACACACACACACACACACACACACATTGATCAATGGAACAAAATAGAGATCCTAGAAATAAGTCCACAAATTTATAGCTAATTGATTTTTGACAAAATGCCACAAACATACATTAGGAAAACAACAGCCTCTTTAATAAATGTTTATCTGGATATCTGTATGTACAGAAGCTTTTGGTTTGATTTAATCCATTTATCTATTTTTGTTTTGTTTTATTTTTGTAGCCTGTGCTTATCTGTGTCTGTAGTAGAATGGATATCTGTATGTAGAAGAATTAAACTAGACCTTTCTCTCTCACCACATGCAAAAATCAACTTCAAGTGGGTTGATGACTTAAATATAAGCCCAGAACTATAGAACTACTAGAAGAAAACAAGAAAAACTGCTCAGGATATTTGCCTGGGCAACAGGTTTTGCATAAGACTTCAAAAACCCAGGCTATGAAAGCAAAAGATAGATAAGTGGGTTATATAAAGCCAAAAAGCTTCTGTATAGAAAAGGAAATAATTAACAGAATAAAGACACAACTTGTAGAATGGGAGAAAATATTTGCAGACTATTCATTCAACAAGGGACTAATATTTAGAACTCAAACAGCTCAACACACACACACACACACACACACACACACACACAAATAATCCCTTCCAAAAAATATGAGCAAAAGATCTGACAGATATTTCTCAAAAGAATATGTGACCAACAAGTATACTTTAAAATGTTCAGTGTCACTACTCATCAGAGAATTACAAATTAAAACCACAAGAGTTATCATCTTACTCCAGTTAGAATGGTTACTATCAAAAAGACAAAAAATGAAAAAGCTGTCAAGGATGTGGGGAAAAGGGAACTCTCATACACTATTGGTGGGAATGTAAATTAAACCATAACATAATATACAAACAGTATAAGGTGTCCTCTAAGAGCTAAAAGCATAAATACCATATGATCCAGCAAGTGCACTACTACTGGGTATTTATCCCAAGGAAAGAAAATTGGTATATCAAAAAGATATCTGCACCTCCATTACAGCACTATTCACAACAAGCAAGACATGGACTCAACCTACATGTTCACCACCAGATGATGGATAAAGACAATGTGGCATTGATATATATATACATATATAGTGTAAATAATTATATGTAATATTATTTATTGTTTTATGTACATATAATGGAATAAAAATAATAAAAACCTTTCATTCCTGGCAACATGTATGAGGACATTATGTTATGTTATGTGAGATAAGTCAAATATAGAAAGGCAAGTGCCACATGCTCTCACTTGTATGTGGGAGCTTAAAAAAAAGTTTAGCCCTTAGAAGTGGAGAGTAGAGAATTGTGGTTTTTAGAAGCTGCATCATGTAGGAGGGAGGCAAGGATAGGGAGAGGTTTGTTAATGAAAACAAAACCATACCTAGACAGGTGGAATAAGTTCTAGTGTTCTATAGCACTGGAGAGTGACTTTAGTTATAAATTATTTATTGAATATTTTTGAATAGCTAGAAGAGAGGATTTTAAATGTTTCTAACACAAAGAAATAATAAATGTTTGAAGTGATAAAAATATAAATTCCACTGTTTAGTGATAACATATTGTATATATCTATTAAAATATTATTCTATACCACATAAATATGTAGAATTATTATATGTCAATTAAAAATGAAAAAAGAAAATAATGAGATTGGACTCAGAAAATAAAGAAAAGCACAATTATGAACTAAATTGAAACTGTTTTTGAAAAAATGTAAGTTCTGTAAATTACATTGTATGGGCATCATTTAATTGCTACATAATAGTTTTCTTATAAAGAACATTCTCATGCTTTTATGTTTAGCTCATATTTTAGAAAAGTCACCTCCTCCCTTCTTGAATTAGACATTTCTTTAGGACTTAATGGAAGCCTATCAGCTAATGTATAGATAAAGTTCTTAATCTTCTTCTTAATTATATTATTGAAGTAAACTGGGCAGATGAGAGTTGCATCAGTGTTTGACTGTAATCGAAACCAATCTCGAAAAATTGAAAAAGAAAATTTTTAGCTTAAAAGCAAATATTTTAGTGTAAAATTTTTTATATTCCACATTGTTATCATGACAAATAATGGAATGCTATATGACATTTCAAAATACTAAGCTTTCTGGGGGAAGCATTTTCTACTAATTGACACAACCTGGGATAGTGGGAAACCATGAAATATAAAATGTTTCAGGCATGAGTTTTAATCTCCACTGGATAAATCTGTTGAAATGAACACTTCCCACTTGTGTTAGTCAGAGTTCTCCAGAGAAATAGAACCAGTAGTGGGTTGTTTATATATATAAACATATATATATATATGAAGATGTATTGTGAGAAATTGGCTCACATGAGAGTTGGTGGTATAAATCAGTCAGAATGGTCGATGGCATACATCCTGCTCTGAGAGCTAGAGAAGATGGGATGAGAAAGCCTAGCTTAAGCAGTTAAGTAGGAAAAAGGAAGTGAATTTCTCCTCCCTCTCCCTTTCGTTCCTTTCAAGCCCTCAAAGAATTGGATGATGCCCGCAGAGAGGGTAATCAACATAACAGAGACCACCAATTCAAATGCTAACCTCTCACAGACACAACCAGAAATAATGTTCAATCTGGGCACCCTATGGACAGTCTAGTTGACACATAAAACAACAATTATACAAATAAATATTAATGTGATGTTATTGGGCGCATGTGCCCAGCTAATAATATATTAGGTAATATATTTGTAAACCTCTGTTTTCTTATCTGCATAATAAATAAAATGGTAAATGTTTACAGTTGCTTATTGGCAATTCCAAAATCCTTAAACAAACAAACTCCTCTGAAAAACAAGCTACTCTTGTAAATCATCTGGTGGTAAAGCTTTTGCAAATGAGATGAAGTTATTGGTAGTCTTTTTAAAAATCTTATTTAGTGTGAATAATCGTAACTTTTGCTGCTGAACCACTAATGTAGTGGAAAAGAAAGAAATGCTTAGTTTTCTAAAATCCAAAAGAATGTAAATTCCATGACACATTTTGTTCCAAAGCGTTTATTTTTAAAAATGTATACATGTACTAACTTTTCATAAGTAACACAATATGCCTAGAACCTAGTATACACAGTTTAAAAGCTGATTTCCTTTTTGCTACTGGGTATTATTCTTTAGACATTTAGATTTTTATTTCTTACTTATTTTCTCTGGTCTACATTGACATTGATTTTTCCTAATGTTCAGAAATAGTACAAACAAAATATTGTACAAAAGATTAAATTCAGAATTGTTTTTAAAGACCGGCTTAAGGAAATTATAGATATTTTGTCAATGTTTTTGTTTGTTTTGTGTCCTAGTGCTGAAAGCAGAAATGATAACATGTGCACATGAGCTCTGAAATCCAACATCTAGTTACTCACATTTTAAATACTAAATCATATGAATAAAATACAGTTAGGACAATTATTACAAAATAAGTTTAAAAAATGAACATTTACTTAATAGAATCTCCTCTCCCCAGTGGTTGGTGAAGGCTTTGTCGAAGATGAGTTGGTTGAAAAATTGAGGTTTTGCTTCCAGAATCTCTATCCTGTTCCATTGGTCCATATGCCTATTCTTGAACCAATACCAGGCTGTTTTTATTATTGTAGCCTTATCCTAAAGTTTAAAGTCTGGAATTGTGATACCTCTCCCTTCGTTTCTTTTGCTAAGGAATGTTTTGGCTGTTCATGGTCGTTTATGTTTCCATATGAATTTCTGCATTGTCATTTCCAGATCTGAGAAGAATGATGTTAGCAATTTTATGGGTATTGTGTTGAATCTATAGATTGCCTTTGGTAGGATGCACATCTTAACAATGTTGCTTCTTCCTATCCATGAGCATGTAATATTTTTCCATTTGTTTTGTCTTCTTGTATTTCTTTGAGCAGTGCTTTGTAGTTTTCATTGTAAAAGTCGTTCACTCCTCTGGTTAGAAAGATGCCAAAGAATTTCTTTTCTTTTTTTTTTTTTTGGTGGCTATTGTGAATGGGATCGTGCTTTTTATTTGGTTCTCCACCTGCTTGTTGTTGGTATATAAGAATGCAACTGTCTTTTGCACATTTATTTTGTACCCCAAGACTTTGCCAAAGTCTTTTATCAGTGAAAGCAGGTTTTTGACAGATTCTCTTAGGTTTTTGAGATATAGGGTTATATTGTGAGCAAGGAGGGATAACTTAACTTCCTCTTTTACTATTTGGATACCCCTGATTTCCTTCTTTTGTCTAATTCCTCTAGTTAGGACTTCCAACAGAATGTTGAACAAGAGGGATGGGAGTGAGCAACCTTGTCATAACCATAATACTATAAGAAAGGGATTGGCAGTAACTGGACACTGCCAGGGTGTGTGTGTGTGTGTGTGTGTGTGTGTGTGTGTGTGTGTGTGTGTGTGTGTGCATGTGCATGCATGCGCGTGCGTGTGGTGGGGGGAGCACAACATCAATAAGAGTACCTGATCTCAAACCAGGCAAAGTGGGGACTAAAAAGGGAGGTCTAAACTTTACCTGTACGATGACCACTTGTATGCCTACTCCTGAATTGTACCCTATATCTTTAAAATACATTTTAAGTAATTAAAAAATAGAAAATAGGAGTAAATAGAAGATACTTCTACAACCAAAAGTATACCTTTTTGCTAATCTGCTAGAAAGCCTAGTTTATAGATTAAATAAATAATATCTACATTTTAGGAGTTTTCTTTGTGAAAATTATAAAATTTTGGAAATTTTTAAACAATTACTTGAAAACATTATTCTTGAATAAGCATTGATGTTTAGCTCCAATAAAAAAAGAAAGAAAAATTGAACATTTAACCAGACATAGTGGCTCACACCTTTAATCTCAGCACTTAGGGTGACCAAGGTTGGAAGATTGCTTGAGGCCAGGAGTTTGACACCAGCCTAGGCAACGTAGAGAGTCCTAATTGCTACAAAAAATAAAATAAAAAATAAGCTGGCTGTGATGGCATGCGTCTATAGTCCCAGCTACTCAGGGGACTGAGGCAGAAGGATCACCTGAGCCTAGGAGGTCAAGGCTGCAGTGATCCATGATCTTGCCATTGCATCTCAGTATGAGCAACAGAGTGAGACCCCCAAAATTATGCCAATCGTGTATATTTATGATTGAAACACTGGAAATGACATAAAAATAAGAATAAAGTTATTAGTAGTCTCATTACTCAGAAATGATTACATGCTCTTTCAGATGTTTTCTATGAAAATGTATGCATACTTCTAAATTTATTAGTATTCCAAAGTAGAATTAGAGTATACATATTATTCTCTAATCTGTTTTTACTCCCATTAACGCCCACCACCCAAGGCCTCATTTATTGTTGCTCTTTATTTTATTTTTTATTTTTTGAGTTGGAGTCTCACTCTGTCACCCAGACTGGAGTGCAGTGGCCACTCCCGGCCACCGCAGCCTCCACCTGCTGGGCTCCGGCGATCCTTCCGCCTCAGCCTTCCAAGTAGCTGGAACCACAGGCATGTGCTACCACGCCCGGCTAATTTTTGATTTATTGTAGAGATGCGGTCTCGTCAAGTTGCCCAGGTGGGTCTCGAACCCACGGGCTCAGGCAATCCACTCATCTTGGCCTCCCAAAGTGCTGGGATTACAGTTGAGCCACCGAGCCTGGCCGCTCTTTAATCTCAACTGTTTTAGCTATAGATCTCACCGTTATCATGAAGGTAATCTTTCTTTGGCTATCTATACAACTGCTTTTAGAACCTGAAGGGGCAAGAAATACATATATTTTGTAACAACCAGATAATTTTAAATAACTATGTTATCTATCTATATTTCTCATAAAATAGATATTTTTAATCATCTATAAAATGATTCTTTTAAATCATGAAATCCATTGCTACACCCTTAGTTTGGTTTGTGGGTTTTTGCGCACTCCAGATCCCTTCTTTCAGACTTGAGGCACATTGCTGACCTAATATTCCCCACCTCCAACACCAACTCCAACAAGATCTAAGGAAGCAGGAATCAAGCATTAACATTTCACAGCTTTTACTTCCCCACTGCACTCAGAGGGATACCTTAACTCAAAAAAAAAAAAAAACCCATTATAAAATGGGAAAAAATATGAACAGACACTTCACAAAGAAGACAAACAAGCAGCCAACAGACCCATGAAGAAATGCTCAACCTCACTAATCATCAGGGAGATGCAAATCAAAACCACACTGAGATACCACCTAACTCCAGTCAGAACGGCAATTATCAATAACTCAAAAAATAACAGTTGTTGGAGAGGGTGTGGCGAAAAGGGAACACTTCTACACTGTTTGTGGGCATGTAAACTAGTGCAACCTCTGTGTAAAGCAACGTGGCGATTCCTAAAAGCTCTAAACATCAACCTCCCATATGACCCTGTAATCCCCTTACTGGGAATATACCCTGAAGAACTTAAATCACTCTATAAAAAAGATACCTGCACACCAATGTTTATCGCAGCATTGTTCACAACAGCAAGAACATGGAAGCAACCATGCTGTCCATCAAAAGAGGACTGGATTAAAAAAATGTGGTACATATACACGATAGAATACTATGCAGCCATAAAAAAAGAACAAAATCATGAATTTCGCAACAACCTGGATGGAACTAGAGGCTATAATACTGAGTGACCTCTCACAGAAACAAAGATCTGACTATCACATGTTCTCACTCATATAGTGGACCTTGATCATCCAACGCACTACCATAAGAAAATGACTGACAGTGGTGGGAAACTATTGGGGGGGCGAGGGGGGATGGGACTAATGGTAGTAAAACATCTGTCTGGGGATGGGGAGACACCTGTTATCAACAAGGGGGCCTGAATGAAGCATATGTGTATGCTTTAATGTATTTAAGCCAGAAGTCTCTAGCCTTAAGGCAAATACCAAAATGCAAATTAATTATTATAAAGCATTGTGATTTGATTATAAATATAAGGTCTTTGTAAAATTGTACTTGATTGACAAAACTGTAGCATATACACACACTAAACATGACGATAATCTCCCCTACCACCTGTGGCCTGTTACATTACCTTGTTGATATTTGCTTTGAACTGAAGCTTCTAAAATTCAGCTGACTATCATTCACTCATTCATTTAGTTCTTTTGTTAGTTATAGAATTATGTGTTCAATGTTCTGGAAACAACTAAAAAGTTGTATTTAGTTGAATGGGTAACACTGAGAGATTTAACTGTACCCCACAACATCATAATAAAAATATTGATTAAAAAAAAAAAAAAACAACATTTAACCAGTTGAACTTTATCTAGAAGAGATTAGCCATATAGAAAAGAGTGGGTTTTATTTTGAGGTTGCTGCTATATGAACATCCATAACATTTTAAGTCACTCTTTCTTCCCTCCATTCCTCCCTCCCTGTCTCTCTCCCTCCTCCCTTCCTCCCTCCCTTCCTTCATTCTTGCTTCCATTCTTCTCTATTCTCTTTTCTTTCTCTCTCCCTCCCTCCTCCTCTCTTTCCTCCCTCTCTACCCCCACCTCTCTCTCTCTCTCTCTTTCTTCTGTTTTCCCTTTCTTTCCCACTCTCTTCCTTTATTTTCCTTTTCTTCCTGCTCTACTTCCTTCTTTCCAAGTCAACTTAATACACAGTGAGCACTGAATGATTTTTAAATAAATGAATAAACACATGGTTGAAAAAATAACTAAATAATAGAATCATTTGGGGTCTACAGTCAAAATGACAATGTTTGAATTTTAAAAATTGAAGCTAAGAGTCCAGATATATAAGTAGCTATGCAAGAAATGAGGAGACATTCTGAATGAACAAAGGCCCGTTCTAAATTTATCAAGTACAGAGTAGTTATGACTTCTGGTTTTATGCTGTTTAGAAGTAGGGTGTTATTTCCATAAGATTATTCAGAAACATAAATTTTAAAAAAATCATATAGAAGTGAAAGTAAAATCAAAGAAGATGAGAGGAAACAAACCAAGAGAAAAAGACTAAACAACTGATGTGTGTCATGGAAAGGTAGAGACAGCTATTTTGTAGCACATCTTTCAAGACTCTGAAGAGCATACCCATAATCAATATATTTTATGTCATCAAGAGAACCAATTTTAACTAAAATAATAAAAGTCCAATGACCCATTGATTGGGCAATAATCTAAGTCATAAAAAATTCAAGGCTCTTTTCAGTAATTGTATTTAAGCCAGAAGTCTCTAGCCTTAAGGCAAATACCAAAATGCAAATTAATTATTATAAAGCATTGTGATTTGATTATAAATACAAGGTCTTTGTAAAATTGTACTTGATTGACAAAACTGTAGCATATACACACACTAAACATGACGATAATCTCCCCTACCACCTGTGGCCTGTTACATTACCTTGTTGATATTTGCTTTGAACTGAAGCTTCTAAAATCCAGCTGACTATCATTCACTCATTCATTTAGTTGTTTTGTTAGTTATAGAATTATGTGTTCAATGTTCTGGAAACAACTAAAAAGTTGTATTTAGTTGAATGGGTAACACTGAGAGATTTAGTAAGAGTAATATTGAATTTAGAGTGTGTTAAATCAGAGATGGAATTTTAGAGACCAGTTCACAGCCTGTGATGGGGCAGAGGAAAGTTCTCTAGTTGTTAAGATCTCAGTGTAGTTAACATGTTCTTTAGATTTAAAGATTAAGAAGCTCATTTTTTTTTTTCCTGGAGCATCCAGACATCCACATTTGATCAGGATTATGTTAGCTGGTTTCTACTAACATGGTCACAAGACACTTAAGTCAAAATCAGAATGTTTATTTATTATTTTGGTCACAAATGCCAAGTAGCTTTGAAACTAATATCAGGTAATGAACTTGGCCCCCTCTAGGAAAATTTGTATGTTGATCGTATTAATATAGGCTATCATTAGAATGCCGCTTCGTGAATGAATCACAACCAGATGAATTGGTTGGATGATCTTGTGTCACAATTCAATGCAATTCCTGATGGAGTGAAACACTGGCCAAGTAAATTCATATTACTTAGAGTATATTCTCAAAGAGGATAAATTTCAGTATGTTAGAGATGTGTTCTATAAGTTAAAATACAATCTAGTATGCCTTTCTGAGACAACATTCTGAGCATCGTAGCTGTGTTTAAAATCACATTTTTATAGAAAATGTAAGTTATTTCTGAATCAGTTAAATCTTATCCATGTTTCTCTGTTTGCAAATACATTTGTTTATTTATTTTATAGAGATGGGGGTCTCACTATGCAACCCAGGCTGGTCTCAATCTCCTGGGCTCAAGCAATCCTCTCACCTCAGCCTCCCAAAGCACTGAGATCACAGGTGTGATCACTGCTCAACCAATACCTTTACTCTTAAGTCTTATTAACCACTGTAGTAGTTTTCTATTACTGCATAACAAATTATTTTAGGGCTCAATAGCCTGAAGTATATCATTTATTATCTCCAAAATTTCTGTGCATCTAGAATGCTAGAGTGGCTTACCTGGATGATTTTATCTCAAGCTGTCTCACGAGATTTCAATTAAGGTGTTGACTAAAGCTGCAGTAAAAATAAATAAATAAATAAAAATAAATAAATAAATAAATAAAGACTTGACTGGGACTTACGGATCTGATTCTAAGATTGCTCATGTGCCTGGATTCAGCTTTTCACCATGTGAGATAGCATGGTTTTCCTTGTGATGTACAGTACTATTACTTCAGCCATATTCTAATGATCACACAGACCACTCCTGCAACAACATGAGAGGCACCCTCACAAGCATGTGAGTACCAGGATTTAAGGATCATTGGAAGCCATCTTGGGATTTGGCTGACACATTTTGCCCTCTATCCCTTGATGCTGTATATCCCTCCTACATTCAAAATACATTAACCTCTCCCAAAGCCCCCCAAAGACTCATCCTATTACAGCATCAGCTCATGATCTAAAATCTCATCATATGAATCTGACCCAGGTATGATAGGTTTCTTGGGTGCTGCTTTATAGGTAAAGCTTCTCCAGTACTATTCATCTTGATTCACAGACCTGTAAACTAAAGAGATCAGTTATCTGCTCTTACATACCCAACATATGAAGGTGAGACAGGCATATGATAACCACTATGGATGTTTCTTTTTTTTTTTTTTTTTAGTAAAAAAATGGAAGTTACACAGTATTATTTTTTATTCCAGGAGGGTTTTAATTCAGCCAGAAAACATTGGGGGTTTCTTGATTAGGACTCTCCTTCATCTGTTCACGAGCTGTTCATAGAAGTCAAAACTCTAGTGCGTTCAAGGCACTTTAAGACATCTCTAGTACTCTTTTCAAATTCCTTACAGTTTATTCAGCTCCATCCATTAGCTGGTTCCACAGCTACCCTCACATTTTAAGTTTTTATTTTAGCAGCCCTGCGCTTCTGTCAAAATATGTGACTGTTATTTATAGTTGAGTAACATAGTACACAAAACTTAGCTTCTTAAGGAATCCAGAAGTGTCTTAGCTAGTTGAGTTTGGTTTAGGATTTCTTAAAAGGTTACGGTTGAAGTATTAGCCAGAGTTGTAGTCTCCGAAGATTTAACCGGGGATGGAGGATTTACTTCCAAGTTCACTCATGCGGTTTCCACAGCTTTGGTTTTTACAGCTGATCTTCTCTTACAGGACTTCTCACAACATGACCTCCCCCAGAACACATGAAGAGAAAGAGAGAGAGAGATAAAATAATACAGAAGTGAAAGCCACAGTCTTTTACAACCTAATATTGGAAGTAGATACCACCACTTCTGTCTTAATCCATTGATGACACATTCTAATCTCAGTAAATGTGGAGGGAATTATACAAAGTTGTATCATGAGAAGGCATGGAAATATTGAAGGCTGCCTATCACAGCTAGCATGTGTGCTGTTTATTCAAAATTAGAAAGTACTAAAGTAAAGTGGTAAAGACACAACTCCTGTTCCGTAAAAAAACCCGGCAGTTTCTTAACAGAAATTAAATATGAGATTACCATATGACCCAGCAATCATGTTCCTGGGCATTTATTCCAGAACAATGAAAATTTATATTTGCACAAAAACATGACATGATTGTTCATAGCAACTTTAATTGTTACAGTCAAAAGCTGGAAACAATAAAAATGCCCTTAAACATGTAATGGTTAAACAACTCTGATTTATCCATACCATAGAATAATACTCACCAATAAAAAGGAACAAACATGATACATGAAGCAGTCTGAGTGGATCTTAAAGGCATGGCATTATAGTAAGCGGAAAAAAGCCAATATCAAGAAGTCACATAATGTGCTCTATATGTATAGCATTCGTGGAAAATAAAAAAATAAAATAGACTGGAGAACAAATGAGTGGTTTCCAGGGTTTAGAAATGGTTGTGGGAGAGAGTAGGTATGACTATAGAAGGGCAGTATGAGGGAGAACTTTGTGGTAAAGAATAGTTTTACATCTTGGCTGTAACGGTGGTTACATGAACCTAAACACAAGATAAAGTGATATGAAATAGACAAACAAACCGGGCTCGGTGGCTCAGCCTGTAATCCCGCGCCTTTGGGAGGCTGAGGTGAGTGGATTGCCTGAGCCCGCGGGTTCGAGACCCGCCTGGGCAGCGAGACCTCATCTCTACAATAAATCAAAAAATCAGCCGGGCGTGGTAGCGTGCGCCTGTAATTCCGGCTACTCGGAAGGGTGAGGCGGAAGGATCACCGGAGCCCAGCAGGTCGAGGCTGCAGTGGCCAGGAGCAGCCACTGCACTCCAGTCTGGGCGACAGAGTGAGACTCCAACTCAAAAAAAAAAAAAAAAAAAAGAAATAGACAAACATTGCACTAATGACAGTTTTCTGATGATGATATTTATTATAGTTATGTACCATGGAGTCACTGGAAGAAACTAGGTGGAGAGAACAGGTTCCTTCTCTGTACTATCTTGCAACTTCTTGTGAATATATAGTTATTTAAAAATAAAAAGAATTTTAAAAAACATGGCTTTTCACATCAGACAGACTGTGTTCAAATTCCAACAGTGTAGCTGTGAATGCATTGCTATATTAGTTTTCTAAAATTCCAGTTAATTTGTTAGGGTGCTTCTTTGTGGAAAACAAACAAACAGATACACAACCTTTTATGCTGAGACTGGTAAGAAAATAACTGGAAGTAAAAGCAAAGGAACCTTGAGTGTCTGTCTTCCTTCACTTTCTACTTCTGAAATCTGTACAAAAAGTGGGTGGGGAGGTAGTGTAGGAGAGGCAGATGGAGAGAGTGAAGTCCTTCCAGAATTTAATTGTCAATTTTTACTGACATTGTCAAGTCATCATTTGTGCTGCTTTCACCTTGAAGTGGAATTCTTGAAAACTTTATTTTCTTTCTTGGGTGTAACCAAGACATAACTTTTAATACTTATCCAAATATTGACTCTTGCTGATATTCATTGTTCCCATCCCTCCCCTTCATGGTTCCTATTTAGTATTATTAATAATTTCATTGTGTCTTATTTTAATGTTATAGTTTTCTTTCAAATCATTTTTAGCAGCCCATCTGTACACCACCATCTTAGATATGTGTATAAAGAGTTACTACATATATTTATATTTATAAATTTTAATTAATGACAACACTTCCAACTTTGGGTGTTCTAATATTGATTTACAATCCAGTGCTGCCATTTCCAGAACTCCTAGAGGTGGAGTCATTGATGTTTACATGTGTGAGAGAAGAATGATTCCCAGAAGTGGGTACTTTACTCACAATAAGAGCAAGCTCTTAAGTAATTGGTTTCCACTTATGCAAAGTGGAAATTATAATATCTAATTTAAAAATTGCTAAGGGAATCAATGGAGATAATGAATGTAAAGGGCCCAGCACATTGCTTGGGTTGGCTCAAACGTTGAATGAATCACTATTCAATATGACAGCATCTATTTCTTCCTCTGCTTCTGTTTTTCTTCAGATTTGTTCATTCACATTCTACTTCTTGCACTGCCTCATGGTGACATCCAGTGTCCACAACTGAGCCATATTTTTCCAAGTATTCTCACCTCTCATTGCATACAATCACCCCTGTCATTTCTTGTTCATTACTCTGTGCACATCAAATTCCACTGAGGACTGAAGTCAAATTAGAAAGAGGTCTTTCTTCCCTTATTTTTTTTTTACAAGTATTGCTTTATATTCCACAGTAACAGAAATATAATTTATTTATATATACAGAAATATGTATTATATATTTAATATTATATATCTAAATATAAATATATTTATGGAGAACCTATATAATTCTGTATATAAAGAAATTATATATATACATATACAGAAATTATATTTATATGTACAGAATATATATGTATGTTTGTGTATATGTGTGTGTATGTATATATATAATATGTGTGTGTGTGTATACACAAATCATTTCTTGATTAAACCCTCAAAGTTGGGTATATAAATATGTGAGAGTTTAATCAAGATGTGTCCTTTTTTCCTAAGACACATGAGTCATGAGTCTATAGGGAATTGAGTTGGGAGCTACTTAGAGGGAAATAATCTCATTCTACCTAGAATCTCCTCTGCCCTCAGACAGTCAGCCTGTGTTTCTGAGTAGGGATCATGTGCCTCACTTTTTTTTTCACTTAGACTTTTCTAGGAAGTTGCGCAGTTCCTCTAGCAAATAGACGTTTTGTACTAAGGGAACAAGGCTAATATTTCCATTACAAAATCAGAAGGAAGAATTATTTTCTTTCTCATTTTGTGTTCAGAATATCTACTAACTAAATACAATATATATATTTTCTTCTTCTCTTTCCTGAAATACCTGCATTATAATTCATATAATAGGAAATCAGAAACAACCCTGACCAAAGAACTGTTATCAGACAAGAGGCAACCTATACTTCTAGGAGAAATGAAGAATAAATTTTCTTGAACTCTCCAGGTAGCCTATAAAGAGAGAGAGAGAGGCAGAGTGATAGAGAGAGAGAGAGAGAGAGAGAGAGAGAGAGAGAGGAGAGAGGAGCCAAAAAAAGTATACACATTTTATGAAAGGAAAAAGCTGTATTAAAATTGTAATGCTCAATACATACCAATAACAAAAAGATGAATATAAGTTATGTTTGACTCCAAGAGGTGCTCAAAGTGGTTACCATCAGCATCCAGACACTTCTGATTATGATGAACTAAACAGTAATATCTAGATAACATCTCTTAAAATATGTATACATTTTTGGCACTCCAGTATATATATTTCATATATATATAAAATTTAATATGGCAATTTGATTCCTATATGTTATAACAATATAGTAAAATACACTTAACTAAAATTTTGTCTTTATTGTCGTTTCAAAAATTATATGCTGTTTCTCCATTTTATAAGTTGAGTAAAGATTTAACCTCCTGCTTGCAGATACACAAATATTTTTATGAAGAAAAAACAAGCACAACTTAAGCAGGCGTGACTGCATGCTGCAGATTTCAGCAGGCACCTTTTCTTTTGTTTAGTATGGAATGGTAATGTTACCCTGAAGACAGTCAAGAAGGTGGAATTGTTGCTACCTCTGTGTTTGGCAAGCTGCCAATATCCTTGGCAATGGAGTCTGCTAAACCTTTTTTCCTATCACTTTTTCTCATGTAGACTGCTGAATACAATGCCTAGAAACACAATCCTTTCAAAATTACACAATGTCCAATGCTCTTTACAATGTTTTTTGGCTGCTTTCAACTAAGTCCCCAATTTCTGCTGATTTCCTATTTTAAATGACTCTTTTAAAACAGTTTCTTGAATTCCACTTTCATGAAGCAGTTCTGAAGGGGGGAAACATTTTCCCCCTAAGAAATTTTGGTATGGCTAGGGGTCAAAGTAGAAAATTTACTTTGCAAAGCAGTAGCCTTTTTTCTTATATATTAAACTCATGAATGTGAATTAGAAATGTAGTCACTTTTTTTTCCTTTAAAAGTGTCCTACAGTTGTAGGCACTTGAAAATACTGTGAATTAAAAGGTTTGGGAGTCTCAAATTAGTTCACGGTCTGTGATGGCTAAGTCTGGAACTGATATGGGAGGCCGAGGTAGGTTAATGCCACTGGTACTGGCAAGGCAGTTTCAACATTTCTTCTCATCAGCTTAGCTTATGCCCCATTAAAAGATAATAATGAAAATATATTGGAGATCATCTGCTTATATCTATTGAAGTACGAGTACAATGTTATATCTGCTCCCTGACATAGAAAGAATGTAGCTTAGTTAGTAATTCATCTAGCTAGTGTGACACATGAATTAACTATTATTTGCTTTTTGAATTTTTTTAAGCTGCAATGCTATATTCAGATGTGCCAAAGCAAATAAAAAAATTCAGAACACTAAATGAGTTATAAAAACTTATGAGAAATTTTTTCTATATTCATCTTCAAATATGAGGATATGTAACATTGTAATAAGTAGTTTTTGTCTATTTAAAGATAATCTAAATATTCTATAAAGTCCCAAGTAGAAAATTCAGTAAAACATATTTTTAATTCAAAGCAAAACAACTTTAATTGAAAAATTTGGAGAAAGAATATAATAAATGATACTTTTATAGGTCTTAATTGTAACAATGTGTACAATATAAAGGACATTTCTTATTGTTAGCTATCTCTTAATTTTCTTACGTGGGAATGCTATGTTTAAGCTATATAAACACATAATGCAAGTACCAAATTAAAATTCTTCACAATAGTACACCATTGAAAGCTTAGTTTGCAATGTCTTTGGTTGTTTCCTCTTCAAAGACATCAAAAAGAAAGATTAAGCAGACACACAACTCCAACATATAAAAGTAATTCAAAATATTTACTAGCCAAAATAGTAAGAAATGTAATTAAAAATAAAACTTCTAGGGATACTAAATATTTTTTTTAATTAACAATAGCATAGTATCCTGAACATTCAGATGTTTTGTAAGAAATGGAGAGACTTTTAAATTCCTATATCCCACATGTATAAAAGGATGTTAAATGTGATACTAGATTGAGGTGTTAAGAAACAATATCTGTTGTAATGCAAAGGAAATATTGGACATTATGCAGAACTTACAAAGGTAATAGTTGGTTAAACAATTCTTGAGCCACATACTCACATTTATAGAGAAGAGAGAGCTGAGATAGGAAAAGGATTTTTGAAGAAAAACATTGAAGACTTCCTTTGTTGGGTCCTTCTGACTGCAACTCTGCTGTGGAGTTGGCTGTTTTTTCCAGTTCCCATCATCATGGATTCCAGGGGTAAACCTCTCGCCTCTTACCACCAGAAATTCTTTACCCAGCATGTTGCCTTCTTGTATCAGACTGCTTTAAAATGTTTCCATATTGGCACTCCTACTGCAAATATTAAGGCTGCCTTCTGGAATTCAAACTCTTTCAACATCCCGATGAGAGGGTTATTATGAGACTCAAACACAGGATTGTGCTCTGCAGCCACTGGCCTCCTTAGCTTTTTCAGACATGAGGTGGGCTTCAGGTCAACATATCCCCAACAGCAGGTAACTCATCCCAGCTCTTTTTGTACTTGCAGAGAAGACTTGATTTGGGGTCAGGTGACTGTCTCAATCCCATTAATTCCTTTTAGTGGAAAGGATATATCCACAGCACAGCTTTTTCTAAAATAATCTATTCAAAATGCTGCCCATATCCACTTCTCCCATATCTGGAGCCCTTTAGAGCTTTGGTATGAAGTAGGTTGAAGTGTTACATTACTCATTTTTAGTAATTCAATTTTTATATTCTGCATGAGGTCTAGCACCTCCTTTGGAACTCAGTACCCATTATATGTTCACACCTTGGCCAAAACTTCAATTTTTAAAATTCCTCTCGATGCTGTCTTTTTCTGTGTTAACGGTGTTACTGTTGCGGCTGTACTGCTGCTTGGAAACATTCTGGGAAGGAAGCCAGCTTCAAATTTACATTGGTTATAAATCAGGCAATTCATTAATGGTACAGCATGACCAAATGTTCCCAAAACGTTGCTTCCCTGAGAGTTACCACTTAGTCCTATAGATGCCCCCAGAGAGCTCTCTGTTTATGGGAAGTGTTGTTTCTACAATGCAAAATCTGAGAACATTTCAGAGTGTGTAAGCCACCCCAAAATTGTGGCTTTCTGGGGTACAAGGTAGTCTGGGTCCTAGAGAGATGTTATAAATAATTCTATCATTTTCAATGAGATCATGTTTTAAACACAAGTGTAGACCATGTGTGAATTGTTTTGTGAACCTTATACGACTGTTATTTTCTTCTTGTTGTTTACCCCAACTGCATAGTGAAGAATTTTATGTATGTTCAGCATACACTGGTAACTGTCTAACATTATTTAAAAAAAACATATTGTGCTATTTTATTTAGTGAAGTTTTAAGTGGTACGTTAATGCAAATCTAAACCTCATTCTAAGTAAGAGTGTACCCAAATGTATTCATTAATGTAAGCTAAAAGATATAATTACTGGCCACCAGAAAACAACATTAACATCATTGCAAACATCAATTGAAAAAATAAACAGTGGATTTGCTCTGGAATTGTAAAGTTGGCCTTACTCTAAATAATTTTTCTCTCTTTGCTAACCCTAAAATATTATGTAATAACTTGAGCTTTTTTTTCTTTGTCAGGATAAAAAAGCAGTACTCCCTTATTTCTCAATATAAGAGACCTTGACTCAATTGAAGTGAGATTTAGAGTAAGGCAAGACTCTGAATCTGATGCTTTTATTATTTTGTTTGCCTTGCTAAAAATTTATAGGAAGGAGTTCTAGTATTATGGCCATTTTTCCCCCTATATTGGCTGTGTGTTGAGATCATGTTTCCTGGCATAACTGAGCTTCTTTTTCCTGGCATAGCAAAATCTTTCTTCCCATATATAATATAGTTTGATTTCAGCACTTAAAAGTTTCTTACAATATTTATTCTTATTTTGCTTCAATTGGTTTGTTATATAATACCATTACTTTAAATAAGCAATTAAACATTAATTTAGTACACCTTGGATATTATGTGCTAGGTACTTTTCTTACAAATCAGTACCAAGTAATATATTTTGTTGTGCTTTTAAGATCAGAGAGCCAGAAAGGAGTACCAAGTTAGAGTAAAGCTTTCCTAACTACTACATTTTCCTGTCTTAGTTCTCTCTCTATCTTTGTCTCTGTTTCTCTTACTTTTGCATATAAGTTGCTTGGAGAACAGACTGAAATGTTTAATGTTAAATAATCTCGAAAATTCACAAAAATCTACTGCTACATATGCATATTTTAACCAAGTGTGAAAAGCACATACAAAGGTTTCCCTAAGTCCATCTGGCTTTCTGTCCTATTTCCCAAATTTATTTCTAAGCAGAACCTAGCTTATTACTATACAATATGGAAATATGGAAAATAGGCTTATCCCTGACTCCTCTATTTTTTATGTCTTTCAAAACATATTGTCTTCCAAGAACCATGTAGCCTCTTATTGCATATTTTTCTTTAGTTTGTTTATTACATCCACTTTTCTACACTGACATCCTTACTGTTGCCCAAACACACCAGCTATGATTCTGCCTTAGGGCTTTCGAACTAGCTTTCCTCTTTTGGGACAATATTCTGTCTCAAGATGTACGCATTAATCTCTTACTCATCTCCTGCTACTCTTTTCCAAATGTCACCTTAACAGTGAGATGTATCTTAGGTTCCCTATTTAAAAGTATAACTAGCTGGGCACAGTGGTTCACACCTGTAATCTAAATGCTTTGGAAGGCATAGGCAGGAAGAAAGGCTGAAGTCAAAAGTTTGAGTCTAGTTTGGGCAACAGAGCAAGGCCTCATCTCTACCCACCTCCAAAAGAAAAATTAACTAGGAGCCAGGGTATGTGTCTGTAGTCCTAGCTAGTTGGGAGGCTGAAGCAGAAGGATTGCTCAAGCCCAGGAATTCAAGGTTACAGTGGACAATGATGTGCCACTGCACTCCAGCCTAGGCAACAGAGTGAGAGATTCTGCTGCAGAAGACAAAAATACTAATAGTAAAATAAAATTATGGCTGACCCCCATTTTGCTCTCTCCATTCTTCTTACCTTGCTATAATTTTGTATCACTTACTTATTCATTTAATTGTTTATCTTTCCCCTCACTAGAGTGGAAGCTTTAAGATAGTAGGAATTTGTGTCTGTTTTGTTTTAGCATTGATGTATCTTAGAAGAGTACTTGGCATAAAATAGACTCTTTACATATTTGTTGAATGAATAAATGTATGACTCATAGCAGAAATTATGTTATTAATTTAACTGGAAACTATTTTATTTATTGATGGATTCAGAGCTTCCAAATGGCAGTTTAGATGCAGCCATCTAGTTAGATGATGGGGGTGATGTTGGAGAACTTTTTAAAAATACGTATTTACATAAAAAATGCTATGTATATACACTATGTTTTATACTCATCTTACTTAGATTGAGTATTTTTACAGTGGTTTTGTGGGAGGCACTGGGGGACACTGAAGTAGAGGGGACTGAACTTACCCACTCCAGTGTTTTCTATGCATTTATTTTTCTGGTACTGGGAGGGGAGAAATCTTCATGTCATTAATGTTATTTAAAAATTTTATTTATTTATTTATTTTTATAGAGACTGGATGGTGTTTATGTGAGAATGTGGAGTGGGTGTTGTATATGGGAGGATAAACGCGATGATAATATTTCATTTTGTATTTGAAAAGATGTTTATGTGTACTGTAAACATAATAGAAGGCCATAAAATGTTACTTTTCAATGTAAGCGGACTCTACTATCTACTGATTTATAGACGTTTTATATACATCTCTTCTTTTGAAGTTCCTTCAAGTGTGTCCTAGGTTTATTTTCTTAAACCACTCTGGGAAGGCTTTTTTTCTTTTTTTAATCTGTTTGCTGAAGATGATAACAGCACACAGTGATGTGTGTGTAGAAGCTACACAGTACTATACAGCTGTTGTTTATTTTAATTATTACTACTTAGTTGTAATTGTATTATGATATAGTTAAGCTTTACCATGTTATTTATGGTCTAGGAAACTATCAGTCTAGGAATACTGCTAGAAGTTTAATATCATTTGAGGTTGCCCTGTCTCTTTGTAATCTATTTCTTGCAAATATGTAGAGTGAAAGACATTGGCAGGTTTAGAATTCTTTCATTTTTCTTTCCCATGTTTGAGTAGCTACAGAATTACTAAGTCCTATACAATCTCTCTCTCTATCTGTCTACCTATTTCTTTCTCTAGAGATGAGAAACCAAGATCATTAGCCATTTTTCACCTTTGCCTGAGCCTCATCTATTGCCTAGGAATCTTGAAACTATAAGTGAGTTGGGAAATTGAGCACTGATAAAAATGTTTTTTGGTATTCTTCCTCCACATTTTCTCATTAAACATAATAGAGAAGTTCACTGATGCTGACAGAGTAGTTGATTGTGCCTGGAAGAAGTATTGCAGTGGCAAGTACAAATTAGATCATCCTGGACTACTTTGTGTTTTGCTGTTTCAGCTGCTATGAATGACTACAGCAAAATATGTTTTTATTAATGTGAATAAATAAATCAGGTAGAAAATTACTTTTAAAATAGTAGTTTGGGCATTGAAACACCATTTCAATTCAAATGAGCACAACAGAATGACAAGATCCACACCAGTCGTGGTCTCTTTAAAATTTGAATGTACATATTTAAAAAGCAGTTATTATATTTACAAGTTATCAGTACCTCTGTCATAATTAGCTTCAAAACGTAAAAGCAATACTTTTAAAACATTGGAATTGCTATTTGGGAAGATAGATACTTAAATTGATGGCATGTCTAAAAGATGGGCTTATTTCGGGGTTAGGAATAACATGAGAGAACAGAATATGACTAAAACAAAAGACTGTTTAATGGCTATGTAGGTATCTCAAACATGGGAGAAACATACACTGTATATTTTAAATAATGTTTTTTCTTTGGGAAAAAGAAACACTTCTTTCTTTGGTTGCGTGAAGGAAGGGTATCAACCCCATATAGCAAAATATCTCTTCCTAGAAGGAACCACACTCATGTTTTGTTTCATAAAATGTGATGGATTAAGTTTTCATCTTTATCTAGTCTTTTATTTACTTTTTTTTTTTTTTTTGAGTTGGAGTCTCACTCAGTCGCTCAGACTGGAGTGCAGTGGCCGCTCCTGGCCACCGCAGCCTCGACCTGCTGGGCTCTGGCGATCCTTCCGCCTCAGCCTTCCAAGTAGCTGGAACTACAGGCATGCGCTACCACGCCCAGCTAGTTTTTGATTTGTTGTAGAGATGAGGTCTCACCTGCCCAGGCGGGTCTCGAACCTGTGGGCTCAGGCAATCCACTCACCTCAGCCTCCCAAAAGCGCGGGATTACAGGCTGAGCCACCGAGCCTGGCTCTTTATCTAGTCTTATAAGCTTTCTCTTTTAAGGTGAATTGTGTAAAATAGGATTATTTGCACCCATCAAATTATGATCAGTTCTGAGAACGTACATGACAACTGAATATACATGCACATCCTTTCATCTGCCAAGAGACTGCCTTTAGAAAGTATTAGAATTATCACTGTATAATTTTGTTTTAATAATTGTATTCAAATGTTTGGAAGAAACAGAATGAATATAAATTTTGGTTAGACAGTAGTTAAAATCCTAAGCTGTTGAAGTGAGCAGACCTTTGTCAGTCAGATTCTACCCCTTAGTACTTGTAAGAGAATAGTTAGATTTTGAGGCATGCCCATAAATAGGAAACAACACAACACATAAGCCAATTTTTCATTTTACAAAGAAAAGTTTCTATTGTTTAATTGTTCAGTTTAATAATAAAGTCTTTCAAAGGTATAGATAAGATAGTCAAATCTCTGCAAATTAGTATATTAAATATATATTTATGACAAAATTATATAAAGCCAATTACCTGGTCTCTGCTCACATTTCATAAGACACATTTCTTTGCATTATTAATTTGTATCTTGAGACCTCAATAGCTTTACCATCTTTGAATCCTCTAAAATAATTTTCCTGAGGATATCATTCTGTTTGAAATACCCAAGTTTATGAATCTATGGATGATATTATCATTGGAAAATTTATTTCACAAGTATCCTATGAAGTTAGGCCATTTCCATTTATCATTTAATGGTTACAAGATGGCCACTTACTTTGATAAGGTGATTTTCAAAAATATTTACTTTAAATTATATCCAATAGATAGTAATTATGAGATAATATACTCAGGAATAGTTAATAAATTGGCGTTACATTTGTTTGCTTTTCTTAAAAACTCAACTAGGTGATCTCTATAATTAGCTCAAACTAGAATTGATTGAATCTTTCCTAAGCATGGTGATCAAAATAAAATAGTTGAGAGCACACCTGGTAAAAAGACCAAATTTCTCTTCTCTAAGTAATACTTATGTAACTAAAGTCTTTCTCTTATAGTTGAGTATATACATTCAATTTTTGTGTTTTCTGTTTTTTTCTTTTTTGCCAGATTAGGAGGTAATTATATTACTGATTTTTCTGAAAAGTAAAAAGGTTTAAATGAACATAAGTGGCTAGTTTAGTTCCTTGTACATAATTAGAACTTGGCACATGGCAAATAAATGGTGACCCTTTGTATTTATAAAAATAATTACCAATTATACATATATTTAATATTAATTTTTAAAAGGTTTGTTAAAAGATGTGCATATAAATAATGCACCCACACATAATTATAGGTCATCTAGATAAATGTATCATTTTATATCCATTAACAAATTAGAGCTCCATGAATTATAAAAATTAAAAAATGATAATTCTTGTGTGCATGAACTAACATATAGTTGTCATTTTAAAGTTTTGTTTCAAATGTATTTATAAGGAAAATGTGCCTATAACCATTTTCTTATTTCTGATTTATGTGTCATAAATGTATAGATTTTGTCCTACTCCTAATCTTGCATGCACAATGGTGGGTCATAGTTTTCACAAAACTTAGATTCTAGAAATCTATGACTAAGTTAAGAGTTGAAAACTTGTGATATGTTTAGTTGTAGAATCAAAATGTTCAAACTCCCAGAATAGTTTTCTAAAATCTGCTCAATCCACATTATCAAAATAGTATATGTGGGTATAATGAAAAATTATAAAATAAAATACAGTAAATTATCACTTAACATCAATAGTTTCTTGAAAACTGTGACATTAAGTGAAATGCATACAGCAGGACCTCAAAAATGTTATTTCATTCAATGCTGTTCTGTTATAATGTTGATGAAGAAACAAAATTGGTGTCATATATGTGTTTCACTTAAAGTTACAGTTTCCAAGAACCTATGGAAGAAGTTAGGTGAAGATGTACTGTACTAAAGAAATTAAATACAAAAGAATAGTAAATATATATCTATGTTCAAAACTATGCCCGAAAAAAAAATCAGGCTTAGTTAGTGAACAGAAAAGTAGAAAACAGAAAATGTTTTGAACATTCTAAAGCAGACTTTTTCAGTATGTCTGTCAACTTGAGATATTGATGAATTTGATTTTTTTTTTTTTTTTTTGGAGAAAGCAGGATTTATTGAGAGGACAGAAAAGTTCCCACAGTGGGAGGTGACCCAAAGGGGTTGCCCAATGAATTTGATTTTTAAGACAAATTTCATGTCAAAATTTATTACTCTTTTCTTTATTGATATTGATAGATACTTAGCTCAATCTTGTGAGTTGGTATAATAATAAGGCACAATTCTTAATTTCTGCCATTAACTATACTATAATTTATGCCTTGAATTACATATGTGTTTCTTTCTTGGTCAAATGTTTATTGGGCTTCTACTCTGTGTCCTGGCACATGCCCAGGCACTTGAATAAGCATTAATAACTCCAGCAGGAATAAACTACAGTCTCTACACTCACATAATTCAGACTAATAGTAGGAGACTGACATTTAAGTTGATAAATTCCATAGTCTTAAAAGTGCTATATTAGAAGCATGAATCGATGGTAGTGTAAGGGAAGGAGTGATCACCTAGGGTTTACTAAGGATACTAGCCATAGATGCCAGGAAGTAGTATTCATTACTATGTTGAGATATACATCTGGAGATGAAGCCTGGGGCAGAATACTAGAGGACATTTATACCATGGCAAGACTTTGTAAGGCTTATATTATAGGTGAATCAGAACTATTGAAAGATTTGAATCAGGAAAGCACTCTTATAGCAATGTGAACTTTAGTTCTTTAATCTGTAAAATGAAGGACATTTACATGATTATTTCTTATCTTTTCTTGTTTCAAAATTTTGTGATGTATCAACCTAACTGGGTCATTGTTTTGTCAAACAATAAGGGGAGGGGGCAGGGAGAGAAACTGAATGAGAAATTTTTGTGTGCTGACTGCTTACATGAACTACCAGATAGTATTGTCTACCAAAGAAAACTTGACTGCTACTTTGAATAATCTACATGCGGAGAGATGTAGCAATGTGAGTAGTTCATTTTCACTTTTTAATTCAAAATAACTATTTGACAAGAACCTACATTTTGTGAAAAATCTCTTACTGAGCTTTCAAAGTGTGATGATGGTATTTGCTTTTTACTAATTCTTGGTAGTTTTATTAAAAAACAGAGGTGAAAATGAGTCTGTAAGTTGATCATACTTTCAAACTTTGACTTAGATTCACAGTTTTAGATGCCAAAGATAGAGTAGTAAATGTAAAATATGGTCCCTACTAGAATTTATAGTCTTGGTGGGTGGTATAAAAATGGTATAAAAATGGACAACAGTAATTAAATATGAACATAAATAACATTCACCAGTTAAGTCTTTACAGGATGACTAAATTTAGCAAATAAAAATAGAAAACCTCAATTTACATTTGAATTTTAGACAATAAATAATTACACTAAAGCACATAATAAAATTATTTGTCAATTGTCTGAAATTCAGTTTAACTGTGCATACTGTATTTTGCCTGGAAACCCTACATGTTTATACTTTTTTAATGGGTTAAAAAGATAGTAATTTTAGATACTGATTTTTTCTTTTACTTTTTAATTTTCTCTTTTCTTTGAGAGAAAATAGTTACATACAAAAAAATGTTCATAGTTAGACATCTTTCTTTGATGATGTTTTAACATTTGAGGTCAAGCCTACTTTATAAAAATGGTCCTCATGTTTTTTCCCCTAAGGTTATTCTATGATATTCCCATGATTAGTGCTTTGTTTCATAAGAGTGAGACTGATCCCTGCATTACCCAGGACCTCTTGAAAACTCAGAAAAATTATTTCAGCAAATTTGGGCCTATCACTGATCAGAAACATTTTCTTGTTATGTACTCTAGGACATAGTAGCATTTTAAAGCATTATCTGTTGCTGTTGGTTTATACTCACAATCCTGCTGACTTTATGATTGAAATTCTTTTTATCTTTATACTGTTTTCTAAATGATATTGACTCAGATTATTTACAAATTTAGCTTATGTACCTGATTCTGTTTTGTATTCTGAGGCATCTTATTCATCTTTTAGAGGGTGGCAATGATGCTTGTTTCTCTGAATCTTCCATTGGAAAACAGTGGTGGAGTTGGATCTGTATGGTTGATCCTGGTCTAAACTTTAAACTTTTGCTTGTAATTTTGTGTGATTTGTCTCATGAGGAGTAGCCTGGACCTCAATGGTAGAAACTAGTAGAGGCTTTTTCTCTTCATATCTATAGCTCTTGACCATGCATTGTGCAAAAGAACCCCACACTAAATAGAAGTAATCTTGTCAAATTAGAGTCATAAGAGAAAATCTAAAAACTAATATATATTATTAATAATCATATTACCAATGATTAATGGTAATTAATTGACACCTACCTCAAAAGAACTTAAAATTTCTTTTAGAAATTTTAAAAAATTAAAATTTAAATTTTTAATTTTTTAAAAAATTTAGAAATAAGACTAGGGATTATACCTTTGAGAATGCTCACAAAAGAAGATGACAGTAAAGAAAAAAGGTGATACAACAGAAGAACCAGAGTTTCATAAAAAAAAAAAAAAATTGCAAGATAACTGGTACAAAAAATAAAAAAAGATAATATATCAATGTTTAACCAAAAATTAAGCAAAATTTAATCCCCTAATCTGACAGAAATAAAAATTTATATTTTAAGGAGTAAGGGGAGATGGTATAGAAGTATAAAATACAATTTAGGATGTTTGAAATAAAAAAAAAGAGAGGATATTTAAATGTTAAGCAATAATTTGTTTAAAGTTTTGAAGTAAGTACGATAGTTTTTGTTGATTAAAAGATGACATGATATAGCTATATGATCTGTAGGAAGCCTAGAAGAAAAGGCAAGCATGCCTTGGGACTGTAGGATATACATATTCTAATGCAGAGAAATATGGGTGTTACAGTGACAAATATTTTAAAATATGGAGCAAGTAGATGAAAACATTAACACCAAATGACTGAAGTCTTCTAGTAACATCTGCTTTAGAGACAAAAAGGTAGTATTTTGGCTTATGGAGAGAATTGGATATAGGTCTTATGGAGAATTCACCAGAAAACAATATAACACGAATACAGGAATAAAGGAATACCAATTGCTAGTGAAAATCTAGTTAAAATTAGGTATCAAAATTTATAACAGGGCAGTTCTTCTGCTTTTTGCCAATAACATTGACAGTAACCAAAAGGCCAAGTGTGGTAGCTCACGCCTGTAATCCCAGCACTTCAGGAGGCCGAAGTGAGGTAAGATGATTGTTTGAGCCCAGGAGTTTGAGAGCAGCGTAGGCAACAAAGCAAGACCTCATCTTGACAAAAATTAAAAATCTTAGGGCGGCATGGTGACACGTGCCTGTACTCCCAGCTACTCACAAAGCTGAGGCAGGAGGATTACTTGAGCCCAAGACTATGAGGTTGCAGTGAGCTGTGATAGTGCCACTGCACTCTAGCCTATGTGACAGAGAGAGACTCTGACTCAAAAACAAAAGAAAATAAGCAAACAAAGAAGAAACCATAACCAAAAAGGTAGTAGAAATGATGATTCATGATCAGAGATTAGCAACCCTGGGAAAATTGGAAATGGTGATAGTGACAGGGAAGCCATAAACCCTTATATAATAAACTGTTAGTGAAGGTAGTAATGATACAGCTAATTGAATCTTTTTTTTTTTTCTTTTTTGAGTTTAAGTCTCACTCTGTTGCCCAGGCTGGAGTGCAGTGGCATGCTCACCGCCAATGCAGCCTTGACCTGCTGGGCTCAGGTAATCCTTCTGCCATAGCTGGAACTACATGCATGCACTACCATGCCCGGTTTACTTTTTGATTTATTGTAGAAACAGGGTATTACCAAGTTGCCCAGGCTGGTCTTGAACCCCTGAGTACAGGCAATACTCTCGCCTCGGCCTTCCAAAGTGCTGGGATTACAGGTTTAAGCAACCGTGCCCAGCCTCTAAACTGAATCTTAATCTAGTGGGTGAGAAAAGTGTAGTCAGATTTAAACTAGAAGAGTAAATGATGCAGAGATATTGATAATTTAATGAGAATGGGATTGATGTCACCTAAGAATTCATAAATTTTGAAGATCAAGAAATACCAGGTGATGAGTTGTATATTAGGAAAAACTCTAGTGATGTAGTAAATGAGCTAAAGAAATGGAGTTTTAAGGTGTCATATGAGTTGACAACTCTGGTTTCGACAGTGTTGTAACTGGAAAAAAAAATTTAATCTAAGTGCTGGAGTCATGAGGAAGATAGGCTGATTTGGATTTTTTAATCAGTATTTGTAGGTGGAATATTTTCTAAAAACTGCAACCTAAAGCAATTTGCCTTATAGCAAAATATTGCCTAAGCTCTAGCTATTAAGTTAAGATTTTATGTGCTGAGTAATGTTTAATACAACAAGATTTCAATAAAATACTATAACCACAGGGATGTGATTCATATGCATATTTCAGAAATAGGAGGATTGAACAGAAATATAAAAGGACTGCCCATGGTCATAAATTAGAAATTACATCAAGTAAATTTTATTGGATACATTTGCAATGCAATTCTGAAGAGAAGTCCAGTCATTGTGATACTCTCATCCATATTTTATTCTGAACTTCATCATAGAGCTTAAATCATCATTCCAAAACAGGCTGGTGCAGTATTTATTCAAAGTGCTTCAGCACATTTAATAGCTTCATTCCTATCTTGAAATGTCCATTTCCTTTGCAAGAACTGGTGGTCAGGTGATCACTCAGATTATTTTACTTTTGTTCATGCTTCAGAAACTGTTCATTCTGTTGACCTTGGTTGTCCCTTTTCTTCTCATTGTATTCTTGCATTTCTGCCCTTCCTTACTGGATTTGATGTGAAACACTGTCCCATGAAACAACCCTCAGCTCATTGCTTAGAAACAGTCCTGGGCTAAATCTCTCCAAGACAATATATAAATATGTGTGCAGGTATGTATGTGTGCATGTGTGTGTGATTCTGAGCAGGTCTCCGTCCTTCACAATTTGTAGAAAGGAATATTTATTTATTTATTTGAGTCAGGGTCCCACTCTGTTGCCCAGGCTGGAGTGCAGTTACACAATCATGGTTTACTACACCCTCCACCTTCTGGGGGCAGATGATCCTTCTGCTTCAACCCCTGGAGTAGCTGGAACTACAGGCATACACCACCATGCCCAGCTAATTTTTTTTTTTTTTTTTTTTTGGTCAAGATGAGGTCTTGCTATGTTGCCCAGGCTGGTCTCAAGTGATCCTCTTGGCCTTAAGTGATCCTCCCACTTCAGCCCTCCCAAAGTGCTAGGATTATAGGGGTGAAGGGGTGAGCCATTGCACCGGGCTGAGGAGTTTAAAATAAGTCTGTAATTTGTGTGTGTGTGTGTGTGTGTGTGTGTGTGTGTGTGTGTGTGCGCGCGCTACTTTCTGTTTATTTGATGGTTCATGGGAATTTACTTAAAAAGATAACTAATTAATCTGAAGTGTAGTGAGACTATATGTCTGTTATGTCTTTTAACTTTTAAGTCTTAAAATGTAAGTATAATAAAATTCAAAGACCATATGTAGTACTGAGGGTTTTTTTGGTTTTGACTCATTAAAATGTTAGTTAGCTTAAGGACAGTTTAACAGGTCTACACAAATGGATTCCCTTTGTATGGTTAAAAACAACAACAACAACAACAACAACAGCAAAATAAAATAAAAGTCAGCGACCAGAAAGGAAATATATTAATTTGGGTAGCTGTTATTTTTTGATAGTAAGTTGAAGATAATATAACATGTTATATTATAGTGTTTTTAATAGGGTGATCTTTGAATTTTTAATTTAAAACTGTTGCTGTTTTCACTAACATCCTGCTAGCTGATTTAGTGAGAGTAGCTGGGATCAACTTTGAATACAGCCTCCTATGAAAAGGAAAGGAAAGGATGTAGTACCAACTTCTAAATTCAGACTGGAAAATGAAGTAGGGAGTCATGTTAATAGCAAGAAACATTATTCACATGATAGAAACAACCCTTTAGCAAAAAAGGAAAGCTTGTGTTGGGCAGGATAAAAAGAAGGTTTGATCTTCAAGTGCTGGCTACTCATACTTATTCCTAGAGCAGTAGAAAAACTACTTTCTATCATCTTAATTATCTAGAAGCCCAGCTGAATGAAGATACATTTTTTTCAAAATCTTCAAAAGGAAGAATAAGACCCAGCAATACTACATGCCCTCACTAAAGCGATGAAGACAATGCAACAATCATGAGTCAAATGTTGCATAAAACTTTGAAATGTATATACAGAACATTGTATTTTTGATGAATAATTTTTATTTGATTAAGATCTCCTTTCATTTCATATTTGCTAAGTCCTTTTTGTTGTTAATGAATGTTGAATTTTATTAAATACTTTTAAGAAGATACATTTTTCTTTAATTTATAGATAATAAAATTTGACATATTATCTGATATTGAATAATCTTATATTCATGGGAACATTATTATTATTCAAACTCTAGCAGATTCAGTTTGCTAGTAGTATTTTATTTAATATTTTTGCTGTGTACATAAGTGATTTTCACCTATGATTTTATTTTCTTGTTTTCTTCTTGTCTGGTTTTGCTACCAGGATTATACCAATTCACCAAATAAATCCAGTAGATTAGTCTTATAGTCAATCTTCCATGAAAGAATTTGTAAAAATAAAGATTGTCTTGTTTATAGCTATAGATGATATGCAGATTAAACTTTGCTCTTTCTCCAGCACTAAGAATGCTTTGAAAAAATATATAAACACATGAGAAAAGAACTCAGCAAAAAAAAAAAGGTTGCCTTGGATGAAAGATGACAAGTTTTGGAATATTGAAAAATGGTTGAGTGATTCCTAAATAGAGAGAAATAAACTGAAATTTAATTATCTTTGGAGAGAGAAGCAGAAAACGAGATTGTAAAATTTGCTTTGTCAATCCTCATAAGGATTTAGAAATTAGACATACAGCTAGTTCCTATCTGAAAATCTAAGGAGGAAGCTTCAATTCTTAACCTTATTTTTCTCCTTCTACAAAAGAAGAGAAAAGAAAAACAAAAAAAATTCAAAAGAGAAAAAAACTATTACGCTTGCTTTTTGTTTACCTTTGTCTCATTAAAGTTATTTTCCCTCTATATTTCCCTCATATATTATTTCTTCTTGTCATCTCAGAATGAAATTTTTAATCTTTCAAACTGGTAAACATAGGTGTTTCGCTGTCTCCTTGAGTTGGAGGCTTGTAAGAAGTTCTTAGGAAGAACAGTATACCACAGAATTGCAGGTTTGTATGAGTCTTGCATTTTATTTTCCATAATTCTTGAATCTGAAGTAGAATTAAAATTCTTTGACTTTTTTGATAATTTTTCCTTAAGGCTATTTCTCTTAGCTTTCTTTGGACTCTTGGTCTCTAGGGAGATAGAAATCTCATGTCTTGTCCACATGTTGATTTATATTACAAAGTAATGGGAACATTTTATACATTAATAAAGTATATGTTTTTGTAGGTGATTATTCTCATTGGGAAAATGAAAGTATAGTTTGTCTTGAAAAACTGTAAATGTCTGGCAACACAGGGCAAGATGCTTACACGGTAGCAGTTTCCTAGAATTGGGTAACAGCATGCACTTTTGCTTCAGTTTCTACCACTCCTTATACTAATATTTTGATCACCGGTGATGAGTGTAGGTGTAATTTGTCCTGCCTAATATACGAGGCTGAATTCATGAGCCCGCTCTGATTTACTCAGCTTCACCTCTCTATTGGGCTCCTCTGGTCACTAGCTCATGGAGGATCCTGGTTGCTGCTGCCTACCACCACAGCTATATCTGCCTCTGATTCTAACACTACTGTATTACTTGGCCACAGCAAGGGTGAGTAATGGGCTTCCTGGTGTGGCTTCCATTGCTCCTTTCTGTCTGGCAGAAGCTAAAACAGCTCTGGCCATCAACCTAATCAGATTTAAAGAGGCTCTGAATCCCTCTCTTATTTGTAGTTTCATGTAAAGTGTCTTTCAACAAGGCATGAGATATGGTTTCCCCAGAAGCCACCCAAGGGGCCAGGTGATACAACCTGGAAATGAGGGAGTTAATTTCAGAGTTAATGCAAATGGGAATTAGTGAGGGACAGGAGAAGTCTGATAAGCAAATAAATTTCATTCCTTCCTTCCTCTGATATACAGAGGCATGGAGGCCCTGGATGGCTTCCCTGATGATGTCCTCTGTGGTCAAGCAACCAAGGGGATCTATGCGTGAGCTTGTGGCCAGCTTTAGTAAAGCACCACCTTGACTTTACCTTACTTTATATGACTCTCTTTCCTCCCTTTGTGCTTGCTGTTTTGGGATTTCATCTCACAATAAAATCTTAGCTTTGCCTAGGACTCTTTTCTAGGGAACCTGGCCTTGGATTCCTAGTTTTCATTAATGTTATGTTGCTGGTGTGTACAGACTTCCAAATTTTTGAGCTTTGTTCTCTATTTTTTTCTTAAACTTTCTTTCACTTGTTTTTGGTTGTCATTTTCTAATATATTATATATATCTTTAAAATTTGGAAACTGAATACACCATATTGTAAAAATAATCACATATAATATTTTTGTAAATATTATATGATTTTCTTTTATTAGTTTAACTTTGAAGCATTTAGAATTCTTCTGCTCATAAATATTCTTGTTAAAGACACCCAATGGATCTGTGTGTGTGTGTGTGTGTGTGTGTGTGTGTGTGTGTGTGTGTGTGTGTATAGATAGGAGATGATTATAGATAGATATTTTTACACACCAATGACAGTGCTTTAAAACTAATTTCTAGTTCATTACTGTGGCAATGGCTAACATGTGTTCACCCAGCAGGATTTCTTTTTTTCAGAATCTGTTAACATTCTGTATATATGTTCATCTCGCCATTAAAAATAGATCTTTTGCCTAAGGCAACATATGTAATAAAAATTAGTGGAGATATTTATAGTGTTCCATTACTCTTACCTTGCCTTAAACAGCACAGAGACTTACTTCTGTTGACAGCTTTCCATAGCAAAAAAGGAAATATTTAAATAAAATGCATTCAAAGACTTGCCCAAGTTTGCTCTCCCATGTGGAAACTCCTGGATCATCTGGTTTGCTTTTGCTGCAGCTCCTGGTATATTACTGGCATTGAGTAAATGTGACTATACTGATAACTGAGACAGGGTTATACACATATCTTCTAAAACTTTTTGATCACAACAATACAACTGAATTAATATAAGTGATATTCATTTTAATAATAATATTTATATCATCCATGATATCAGAGAGTACTCACAATTTTAGCTAAATAATCATTTTGCCATTTTTTCTTTTCTTCTCTATTTACTCATTTATTTGCCACCAGTGGTATGTGATACAGCAGCTCCAAGATTTCATTTCAGATATATCTGACTGATGAAAAAGTCTTAATGAATCTGTTTTCAGCAGGGTTATCTATAGAGAAAATAAAGGGTCCTCTTCAAAAAAAAAAGAGAAAACTTTTGAGATCTTTTCTCTAAATCTCAGTGATATCTAATTGCTGTAAACCTGTAGACTCTGTTTGTCAGTGGCCAAGATGACCCAGCTCCTTTGAGTTTTATTAGAGATGTTCCATCTAAACTAAACATTTATATACTCGTCTACCTAAATTATTTCATGTCATTTTTAAAATATGAATGCAGACACAGCATTAAGAGAGAGGTCTTTGGTTGTACGTCATATAGCAAATTAAACTATTTTTAGTTCTAGAACAAAGTCCATCCTTTTAAATTAATTGGATAACAAAATATACTGAGGAATTCTTTTCACCTCAGGGAAAAGGCAGAATAGATAGAGCTTGATTTTCAAAATAAATTTATTTAATCTGGTCCTCTCAATGCTGGTCTAGTATAGGTTATAGGCTTCAGTTATAGGGCTTCAGTTGGTGAATAATGAGGTGCTGTGGAGAACCATGTCACATGGACCATTGTAGAAGGACAAAGAACAGAATGTGGGTGCACTGCAAATCTGAGAAAATAAACATACTTGGTATTTGTTACTTTTCATATGTCTGTTTCAAATTCTTGGCACATGTAAATTCCATTTGATGGTAAGCTTGCTTATATTTTAAATCCATCCATTTGAGCATATCAAATATTTACTGGAAAAATTCAGCATAATAATTTTATTGAGATATTTCACTAATATGAATTATGCCTTTTAAAAAGTATCTCCCATGTCATACATGCAGTGGCCTCCTGATCCATTGCTCATGCTTTAAGACCATTGTCTGCATTCACATTATCGAGTTTTGAAAATCCCTCTGGTTGTTCCATAAGCATACTGTTTCCAGAACATGCCATATTTAAATTTACATCATTTTTCTTTCTCCCTGAAAGAAGACATAATGGATTTTATTATAATTATATTCACAGACTGCCCAGTTGCTATTTGGCTGTGTATGGACAATATATTTTTGAGTATTAAAGACTTAGCCTTGCAGCACTTCTGTGGCCATAATTCTTATTGATTTCATGAGTATTATGCCCTCACAAGAGCTGTGAGATGGATTATTAGCAAACAGGATAGTCCAGTATATGTTGCCATGCTTTTTGGAAAAAGATCTGCCTGAATTGTGCTTACATATAGGAAAAAATGACACCAAGCAACAGGAATAAAGATAACTGAAGGAATCACTAATATATAATTATGTTAGGAAGCCTTTATCAGGTTCATGTCTGATTTTAGACAAGATAGCATTATTTTTTAAGGATACTTTCTGAGGTGATAACTCCTTCAAAGGATGTAACTAACTGAGTTTGAGGTTTGCTTATTTATATGGCTTCTTCCCCTTAAGTCTTCACACCAACTTTTGCTATAGCTGCCAGTGTCCACATTTTTGCTAAATCCAATGGATAATTTTTAGTGTTTGCCTCTATGATTTCTTCTTAGACCTTCCATTCCTTTTGTAATAGATCATTCCCGTTTCTGTGAATCACAGTCTTATAGTTTTTTATTCAAATCATTCTACTTTTCAGACTCCATTGCAGCAGCATCCTTCTCTGGCCAACTTCTTTCCCTGACCAGAATAAACTTAAAGTTTATTCTCTGAGCTAGATTATACTTGATAACATGCCTGCAAATAAATGTATTAATATGCGCTAGGGAAAAGTAAAAATGTTTTAGGCCGTGGGTATAGAAATTGCAGATAACATAAAGTGAAGGAAAAAGTGTATCTTTAAAAAATAACGACAGACTAATTAGGCTGAAGTTTAAAGAGAAAGGTAATGAAGCTAGAAATGAGGGTAAAGGTCAGATCCTTCAGGGTTTTTGAAGCACATGTTAAGCACTCTAGTATTTATCTTTAAAATACTGAGAAAAAATGTATAATTTATTTGGATGTGGTATTTATACGTTATACTAACTACTAAGAGTAATATTATGAACCTGTGGTCTTCACTTACCAGCTTTCTTACCTAGTTAAAACCACTGGAATATAAAAAAACACAAGTTAAAACTTTGGGATGCTTTTATCAAGACTCTTTCTCTTCTATAGCACCCAAATATTTGCTGAACGTGTACATATTGCACAAAACACCTACCTCTACTGTAAACTGTTTTCTATATGCAATCAACCCCTAAAATGATGAGAGTATGCATGTATGTATAGGGTGTACTTCTGCTGAGAAAAACAGGTGGAAATTATTTCTAAAAGGAAGAGTCATCTCAGAACCTTACCACTCTGGGTTTATTACTGTTCAGGCCTGTCTTAAGTTTGTTTATAATTGCTGTAACAAAAATACCAAAGACTGTAATTTATAAATAAAATAAAATAAATTCATTTCTCACAGTTTTAGAGGTTGGGAAGCTTAATATAAAGGTGCTGGCATCTGGTAAGGGCCTGTTTGCTGTGCCATCCCATGGCAGAAGGCAAGAAAGTGAGAGGATAGAGAATGAATTTGCCTTTATAACAAATCCACTTTCATGGTAAGGAACCCGCTTCTTCAATAATTATATTAATTCATTCATGAGGGCTTTGATCCTTACTTCTTAAAAGTTTCGCCTTTCAACACTATTGCATTTGGAATTAAGTTTCTAACACATGAACATTGGAGATAGTCTGTTCCAAAAAGAGAGAGATATTCAATAGCTAGAATATAAGCCATAGATCCAAGATCAGGAAATAATACACTAATATCTCAGAATCTGAGAATCTAGGCTAAGACAGGAATAGAGAAATACATGGGTGCTATAACATTAAAAAGAATAAGTCATAAAGCTTACTTTGAGACACAAATGTGAGGAAGGGCCAATCTTTGAGCAGTATTGTACAACAAAGGCTGCTGGTAATGGAGGAAGAATAACTTTGGGGCTATAAAAAATAATTTCTATATTTTTGCATGATTTGGAGTTTTTGGACAAAGAAACATGGTAATTAAGTTAAAGGACAAACTTTGGAAGTTAAAGGATAATAACATAGTGAGAGGCAATCTGAAGAGATTTACCTCCCTGAGGCATATGTTTACATTTCAAAGAGCAATGATATCCAGGACCATGGAGACATTTCAAGAGTTGTACAACCAAAGATTCTTGCCTTGTTTTTCTCATGAAAACACTTATTTCTGTTCCAAAATATAAGAAGCCAAGGACTTAGAACTTCTCAAAGAGAATTTATTTATATTACAGAGCAAAGGTTTTTCTACTTCTATCAAAAAGACAGGGGACTCTCTCTCTCTCTCTATATATATACTCTCAAATCTATAACCTCTGGGTTCCTCCTCTGTAGTGACAAAACACACCTTGTAAAATCCTATCTACCTCTTATCACATTACATCCAGAAGGTTTAATATTCTGACTCTATTCAGAAATCTCATTGTTTACTTTCAGTATAACCTAAATAATCTTGGACGTTAAAAACTTATCAATGACCATCTCGATCAGGAATACAATTGCCAATAGTCTTATGGGGTATACTTTCTTCTTTGTTTTCATCCTCCTTTTTTTTTTTTGTAGAGATATGCCTAGGCTGGTCTCAAACTTCTGAGCTCAAGCAATCCTCCTACCTCAGCCTCCCAAAGTGCTGATATTATAGACGTGAGCCACCATGTCCAATCCTTGTTGGGAATACTATCTGAAGATCTTTTGCTAGGGGATTGTTGCAGTTTAAACTTAGACTGTGAAAGTAGAAGTCCCTTGTTATTCAGAAACAAGCTGGTAAGCAGGATCTTAAGGTTTAACTTGATTTACTCACTCAAGGTTTAACTTGATTTACTCATCCAATCTTCTTTGTTTGGGGCCATTTAGAGACAATGATGGGCCGGTTAATTTAAGTATGTTATTCTAGTCAGAGCCCTCCATATCCTTTGAAAGAGGTTACAGGATTAGAAGATGTGAAAAGAGATCATAAGTGATAGGACACTAGAAACAAAACGAACATAAGGGAACAAAGAAGGAAAGAATAGATTAGAACTCATGTTTTGCTGATACCGAAAGGAAATTTAGCTTATGTGCTTTCTTTGCACACAGGCAAATGACTCATCAAAGATTTCTCATAAACCACATTTGTGTGAGGAGAAAAGCTATCAGGAAATATACTGCTAAACAAAAACCAACATCTCTGATATGAGATTGTGTATAGTACAAAGGGATCTCTCAACTGTTTAGTAAACAGATTAATTATGTAGTCCACCCAGTCTGTAAAGCCTCCAGACTGATGTCCACAGCACCCTACAGTCGAAAGAAGCAGAGCAATCTCAGGTCTGAAGACTATACTTCCATATGACACACATTTTAGTTTCTGTCAGTTGAATTATATGTCTAGTAGGAATCAACACTGTTCCCCCAGATAAAGAATTCTGATTGATAGTTTCTTGTGTTTTTTCCCCTAGTGCTTTGACTATGTCATCCCACTGTCTTTCTGCCTCTATAGTTTCTGATGAGAAATTGGCTATTAATCTTATCAAAAATTCCTCATGTATTATGAATTAGTCTGCTACTGATTTCAGTTTACTGACATGTTGGCTTTCAACAGTTTGGTTATAATGTTTCTCAGTGTATGTCTTTTTAAACTTATCTTACTTGGAATTTGTTGAGCTTCTTATATTTGCAGTTTCATATATTTTATCAAATTTGGGGAGTTTTTGGTCATTCCTTCTTTAAAAATTATTTCTGTTCTTTTTTTCTTCTTTCTTTGTTGGACTCCCATTTTGAGTAGGTCGGTGCACTCTATTCAGTAAAAACATCCTATAAAAATGAGGGAAAAATTTAAGACATGACCAGAAAAAAAAAATCTTAGAGAATTAGACCTTCCCATTTGAAATATTAAAGGGAATTCTGCAGGCTAAAATTAAAGAATTCTTGATATTAACACAAATTCATGTAAAAAATAAGGAGCATGATAAAGATAACTCTATAACACAATATAAAAGACAGCATAAATATATTTTTATTTGTAATTCTTTTTCCTACTATGTAATTTAAAAAACAAGTGCAAAAGCAATAATCCTAAATCTTTATTTTCAAATCTATAATAATTAAAACAGCATGGTACTGGCACTAAACAAACAAACAAACAAACAACAACAACAAAAAGAAATATCCACCAATGGGACAGATTAGAAAGCTCAGAAAGAAACCTAAGCATATATGGTCAATTAATTTTCAGCAATGACATCAAGAAGACAGTCGGTTAATGATATTTTCTTCAATAAATGGTGTTGGGAAAACTAAATATCCACATTTGAAAGAATGAAATTAGACTTTTATCGCTTGCACAAAAATCAACTCAAAAAGGATTAAATATCTAAACACAAAACTGTAACTGAAAAACTCCTAGAAGAAAATGGGAAAAGCTTCTTGGTCTTGGCAATGATTTTTTGGATATAATACTGAAAGCACAAGCAATAAAAACAAAAATGAGCAAGTAGGACTACATCACAGCAAATAGTCAACAACAAAAAAAGTAGCAGATGGATTGGGAGAAAATATTTGTGAACCATATATAACAAAGGATTAATATCCAAAATATATAGGAAATTATACAATGCAATAGCAATAAAAATGAATAACCTGATTTAAAAATGAGCAAAAGACCTGAGCAGACATTTCTTCAAAGAAGACATAAAATGTCCAGTAGTTATGTGAAAAGGTACACAAACTCATGGATCAACTCATCTTTACAGAAATAAAAATCAAAACCACAAGAAGATATTGCTTCACACTTCAAGAAAAAATTCATGGTCTCAAACTCCTGGGCTAAGAAGATCCTTTCACCACAGTCGCCTGAGTATCTGGTATTACAGGCATATACCACTACACCAGGCTAATTTTTAGAATTTTTTTTTTTCTGTAGTGATGGAGTCTCACTATATGTTGTCACCACTAGTCTCAAATCCTGGGCTCAAGCTGTCCTCTTGCCTCAGTCTTCCAAATTGCTGGGATTAGAGGGCAAGCCACCATAGCCAGACTACTTCACACTTGTTAAACTAGCTTTTATTGTAGACTAGTACAACCTCTTTGGAAGACAGTGTGGCAATTTCTGAAAGAACTAGAAACTGACCTTCCATATAGTGGAATAGTAATTCCACTATTGGGAATATACCCAAAGGAACTCAAATCATTCTACAAAAGATACCTGCACACGTTTGTTTGTTGCAGCTCTATTCACAATAGTAAAAACATGGAAATAACCGTGTTGCCCATCGAAGCTGGATTGGATAAAAAAAATGTGGTACATATACACAATGGAATATTATGCAGCCATAAGGAAGGACAAATATATGGACTTTGCAGCAAATTGGATGGATTTGGAGTCGATCATACTCAGTGATTTATCACAGAAACAAAGAACTGAGTTCCATATGTTCTCACTCATACGATGACCTTAAACAATTATAATGCTATAAGAAAGTGATTGGCAGTAGTGGAAAACTATCAGGGGAAGGGGGGATGGGACTGGCAGTTGAGGGAAACTGCTAGGGAGGGAGGGGCGTACCTCATCAACAAGGGTACCTGCATGATCAATGTTTGTATACCTAATCCTGAATTGTACCCCACACCTTTACAATAAATAAATAAGTAAATAAATAAATAAATAAATAAATAAATAAAAATAAAATAACTCTGAAACTTAAAAAAAAAAAAAGATAACCAATGTTGGTTAGGCAACGAGCAAAAGGAGAAACACTTGTACATTCTTAGTGGGAATGTAGATTGCTGTAGCCCCTGAGAAAAAAACAATATGGAGGTTCCTAAAGAAATTAAAAATAGAACAACCATATGACTCAGCAATTTCGAAGTCACAACCTTCTAAAGATATCTATACTCCCATGTGTATTTACAATAGCCATGATATGGAAATAACTGATGTATTGATCAATGAATCAAATGAGTGAAGACATTTTGATAAATATACAAAATTGATTCTTAGTCTTAAAAAAAAGAAAAGAAATTCTTGCCATTTGCAACAACATCAATAAATCTAGAAAATATTATGCTAAGTGAAATAATCTAGACCCATAGGCACATAAAGACAAATATCTGCCATCTGATTTCACTGATGTCAAAATTTTTTTAAAATCACATACAAAGAAACATAATGGTGGTTTCTAGGGTTGGGAGTGGGGGAGTGTGACGAGATAGGTCAAAGAGTATTAAGTTATGTAGGATAAACAAGTCTAGAGATGAAATGTGCAACATGAGGATGATATGCAGTATATTTAGTTAATTTTCACAAAAGTATGTTGGTGCACTTGATGGTGTTGCATAGGTTTCTGAGGCAGTCTGTTTAATTTATTTTTTTAAATTTCTGTTCTCAGACTAAATACTCTCAGTTTATCCATCTTCAAGTTTGCTTATCATTTTTTCTCTCAACTAAAATCTGATTGGGGACAACTCTCGCTCATTTTTTCCTCTAGTGATAGTACATCTTACCTCCAAAATTTCTAGTTGATTACTTTTTATATTTTCTCTCTTCATTTCTAATTTTTATTTGATAAAACTCATTCCCATGCTTTTTTAATTTAAAGAATAAGAAAGTTAAATGTATAGGCTTCCTCAGTGACGGTGATGGACCTTCATCTCATGATTTTTTGTTGAAAACTGAATTTTTAAATAATTTGAATTTGGTAATTCTTTCTCCTTCCTTCTCCCCATAAATTGCTTTTTTTGCTCTTTGCTGTTGATGTTACTGCTGTTTGTTTAATGACTTTCCTGAATTAATTCTGTAAGATTGGTATTGTTTTTATGTGTGGGCACTGAACTTCTTTATTGGTAGCTTATTAGTCAGCTAATAGATTGAGAGAGATTTACTTAAATGCCTGGAACCAATATGTCTCCTAGCTTTTGCTAAAGGGCTTGGGATGCATGTTGTGACACACCTTCAATTCTCAGGCAGGCTGTTTACAGCTCCACCTTTGTCCTCACTAGCTGCTTGCACAGAACTTCAATAACTTGAGAACATGAGTATGGTATTTTAGTTTCTCAGAATTATAGATTTTCAAATCCATTGTGAACCACTTGTATTACTGAAATATTTTGCTTAATTTTAAGAACTGTTAAAAAGTTGAATTTGACCATTTTTGCCAGTGTTCTTGTTTCCTTTATGGAAGAGAGGATTTTTGAAATTCCTTATTCCACCATTACTGATACCAACAACTACACCAAATTTTTACAGTCTCCATTCCTAATTAACTTTGTTTGCATGAGAAGTTAATAGAAAATGATTCAAATGTTTCTCCTTGACTGAAGAAAACCATTCTCAACAATTACCCGAATTCAGATAATTTTCTTTAAATTATATCTCAAAGTGTGTGAGAGTCTTTGAATCTTTAATCCATGAACTATTGATATTTCTTATGTAAGTGCAGGGGAAATTTTAATTTAATTCAATTGAAATTTTTTTGCATCAAGTATTTAAGATAATGATGAAGATTTTCTTTAAGCATACACATCTTAAGCATACTTATTTTAATTTTTCCTTAAGATTTAAGTTACAATACTGACCAGACATCATGAGTGAATTTTTTCCAGTTAAATTATTGCTCTAAATTCATAAGTTTTGCAACATGCATATATGTTTTATCTTTTAATTGACTTACGCATATATGTATGTGCATACATTGCATATAAGCACATTCATATTGCCATTACACTTTATTTAGGTTCTAGTAAATAACATCTAGATAAGACATGTTTTTAAAAATCCAAAACTACTTTTTCAAAAATCTGTAAAATATTACTCATATATAGTTTTTTCTTGTTTAGCTTGTAAACTTTTTCTTTATTAAATAAGAGATGTTATTTCTTTATTAAATAGTAGAGTGCAACATTTGATTTCAGTTACTTCTGTAAAACTGAAAACATAGAACTCAAGGACTTTGGAATTTATTAGATTCAATAATGTGCTAAAATTTTTGGCAAAGTTGATATAGAACAACAAGCTTCTTTGTAAATAAAAGCATATTATTGAAATCTTGGGATTTTTCATACAAATTTATGATGAGAAACTTTAAACCATTTTTGGCATTTAAGGTACAATATAATATGTAGATTTTTGCAAATGCTTATTTGTTTTTATGAATGTATTTACCCTTTTGAACTGCTCATTTCAATATTATATTGCTTTATTTATCTGCAGAACAAATACTATTCTTTTAAGCATTTGTTTTCAAGTACTCTGACTACTATTAAGTGAACACAGTTATATTTGTACAGTCAACAATCTGCCATGAACTTTTATTTAATATTATTCTATTATAGATTACTGTTGTCTCTATGGCATTTTTCATCATTCCAATGTGTCTACTAATTGTGTGATTTCAAAAGTGATGTGTTTTCACAATCGCCAACAAAAAAAAAAAAGAAAAAAAAAAAGACCATGGCATTCACCTAACCAGAGAAGTGAAAAACCTTACAATAAGAATATCAAAATGCTGATCAAATAAATCAAGGATAACACAAACAAATGGAAAAACATTCCACGATCATGGATTAGAAGAATTGATATTGTCAAGATGTCCATCTACCCAGGGCAATCTGAAGATTTAGTGCAATATCTATTAAATTATCGACATAATTTTTCTCAGACCTGGAAACGACAATACAGAAATTCATAATGGAAACAAAAAAAGAACACAAATAGCCAAAACAATGCTCAGGAATAAAGCTGTAGCTATCATACTTCTAGACTTTAAACTTTATTACAAGGCGATAGTAATCAAAGGCATATGCACATAAACCTTTAGAAGAGGACAGAAATTCCGGGAACAAAAACAGGATCTTTCAACCAACTCATTTTTGACAAAGCCACCAATAACAAGCACTGGGGAAAGGAGACCATATTTAGCAAATGGTGCTGGGAAAACTTGCTGACCTCATGCAGAAGAATGAAACTGGACCCCTACCTCTCACCATATACAAGAATCAACTCAAAATGGATCAAATACCTAAATGTAAAAGCTCAAACTATAAGAATCCTAGAAGAAACCATAGAAAACACTCCTATGCACATTTGGAGTAGGCAATGAAGTCTTGACCAAGTCTTCAAAAACAAGTGCCATAAAAGCTACGATAGACAAGTAGGACCTCAACAAACTGAAAAACTTTTGCACAGCAAAAGAAACCATCAAGATAGTAAAAAGACAGCCCACAGAATGAGAAAAAAAAATTGTAAATTATGCATCTGACAAAGGTATAACATCCAGGATCTGCAAGGAACGCAAACAAAGTGAAATGAAACAAAAACAAACAACCCCATTAAAAAGTGGGCAAAGGACGTGAACAGATACTTCACAAAAGATGACATATAAGCAGCCAACAGACACATAAAAAACTGCTCAGCCTCACTAATCATCAGAGAAATGCAAATCAAAACTACAATAAGATCACCTTAATCTGGTAAGGATGGCTATTATTAATGAGTCAAAAAACAACAGATGCTGGTGTGAGTGTGGAGGAAAGGGAACAATTGTATACTATTGGTGGGAGTTCAAGCATGTGGCAATTCCTGAAATAACTAAAAATTGATATTCTATACGATCCAGCAATCCCTCTTCTGGGAATATTTCCAAAGAAACATGAATCATTCTATAAAAAAGACATCTGCACACCTGTGTTTATTGCCATACTATTCACAATAGCAAAAACATGGAACCAACCCTGTGGCCCATAAAAAGTGAACTGGAGCCTGAGCCCGCGGGTTCGAGACCTGCCTGGGCAACTTGGTGAGACCTCGTCTCTACAATAAATCAAAAAATTAGCCGGGCGTGGTAGCGCGCGCCTGTAGTTCCGGCTGCTTGGAAGGCTGAGGCTAAGGACCGCCGGAGCCCAGCAGGTCGAGGATGCGGTGGCCGGGAGCAGCCACTGCACTCCAGTCTGAGCGACAGAGTGAGACTCCAACTCAAAAAAAAAAAAAAAAAAAAAGTGAACTGGAAAAAGAAAATCTTAAGATGTCTTAAGATACACGATGGAGTATTATGCAGTCATAAAGAACAAAATCATGGACTTCACAGCAAACTGAATAGAGTGGGAGACATTAATACTAGGTAAACGTTTGCAGGAACAAAGAAATAAGTACCCCACATTCTCACTCATGAGTAGACCCTGAGCATTAGTCACACTAGCACAAGGGAAGGATCAGCAGGTGCTGACCCCTGGTGGAAAGGCATGAAACAATAAAAGAGTACTCGGTCCACTGTAGGGGGGGGGTAGGGCAAGTTGGTAGCCCAAACTTCACCTGCATGCAGCCTACTTATGTAATGAATCCTCACTTGTACCCCACATCTCTATAATAAAATAAAAAATTTTAACAGCTCTTTTTCTTTTTACTTACCTACATTTTTATTGCAATGTCAAAACTTCTTTGATTAATTATTTCTAGCTTAATAATCAACTAATTTAGAAGATTCAATGGGAAGGATAGGAGAGGTTCTATGTGTTGTACCCAATCAAGAACTTTCTCTGAGTGGTAGTCACACAGTCATGTAGGGCATAACAATAATTACTGCATTCAACAAGTTTATAGAAAATAGTCTTCAAGTATATGTTCCAGAACAGTCTAATTCATGGCAAAACGGTGTTGTTCTCACATAAGATTTCTCTGCATACAAAAATTAAAAGTTAAGAGATGTATAAAGATGCATCTGGGGGTTTAGTGGTGAGCACTACTCATAATAACAGTCATGTAGTTGTATTAAAGAAGAAAAACTTTGGGACAAAATTCATTAGTAATAATAAAGAATACAAATAAAGAGAGTCAGTATATAATGATGAGAGGTTTGATTTGACAGGAAATATGACTACTTATTTTTAATTGATTTTTTAAAATATTGTTTATTTTAATGAAGCTGGTACATTTAAATTCCATTTAAAACCCATATCCTAAACCAAAAAGTACACATAAAATAAAAAAAAAGTGTTCTGTTGTACATACTTCTGCATGAATAACTTTATTAGTTGCTAATGAAAATTAGAACTTTTCTGGGATATTCTGAGTATATATATATATATGTGTGTGTGTGTATGTGTATTTAAAAATATATACATATATATATTTTTAACCTTAAGATGTCTTTTCTTCAGTGAAACCATATTTGGTGTTAGTTATTACTTCCACCTTATCTGTCATCTTGACTCCAAACTATTATTCCTCTTCTTTGGGTCCAGAACCTCAACTTTTAAAAGTAGCCTCAAGTTAAGGATAAGTTATTTTTTTCACAGTTCAGTTCTCTGAAAAATGTCCATCTGCCATGACAGTCATAGTCCAAGAGTTAAATAGTCACATGTTAGAACTTCAGGGCATTTGGAAAGTTATTATGAACACTTGAATTCATCGATCTTATTTATCACCACAAACCTAAATGCACAGTCCTGGAAAAAATGTGTGTACACATCTAATTTTTTTTTTTTTTTTGAGTTGGAGTCTCACTCTGTCACCCAGGCTGGAGTGCAGTGGCCGCTCCTGGCCACCGCAGCCTCGGCCTGCCAGGCTCCGGTGATCCTTCCGCCTCAACTCTTCCAAGTAGCTGGAACTACAGGCGCGTGCTACCACACCCGTCTCATTTTGATTTATTGTAGACATGAGGTCTGGCCAAGTTGCCCAGGTGGGTCTCGAACCCTCGGGCTCAGGCAATCCACTCACCTCAGCCTCCCAAAGGCGCGGGATTACAGGCTGAGCCACTGAGCCCGGCTCACATCTAATTTTTGAAAGGGAAAGGCCAATATGAAGGGGACTGAGGCTTGATCACCAAATTCAGCACAATGAAAACAAACAATAATGAATAATGTACACCAGAATTCAAGTTACCAGATGGTTTAATTTTGTCTTGAATACCACATTACAAAAGAACTATTTTAAAAAATAAAAAAATGATTGATGGGAAAAGGAAAAAAGAATATCTAAACTGCTGAATGCTCCCGTTTGTTCCTGATAAACTTTAATCACATCTACTTCCTCCATTCGAATTCTTTTGGAGTATGATTATCAGCAGTTCTCTGACCTTCAAAGAGAAACCTGAGTCAATCCATTGCAAGTCCCCTTCTTTGATAGTATGATTCTTTGAGTTTCTTGAGATGTGTTGTCATTTTCACTTTGAAGTGAATCTCACTGCTATCCTATCCAATAACGTTGAGTTTAATGTATTCTCTTCCCCTTTTATCCTCTAAGTCCTCAGCTGGAGGTTTTCCCTCCTGGTCAGGCATGGTGACGGTGGCTTTACTGGAAGTCTCTGCACAGCAGCAGTCTCAGGCATGCAGAACTTCACTCCAGCGTTTACAAATTGGTCTCCCATCCCCATAGCACAGCACTATGGCCAAAATATAATAATTTTATATTTGTAATGGTGACACAACATTGACTCAACATACACAAAAAAAGTATTGAAAGAATTAAATGATTAAGACACTATCACATTGTTCCAAGTAAATAATCTAAAAAAAATAGAGTTCAGAAATAGACTTTCATATGTATGGAAACTTAACTCATAAGATAGAGTCAACATTGCAAAAAAATAGGAAAAGATAAACCTCTCAATAAATGATGCTGGAAAAATTGGTTATTTGCATCAAAAAGGAATTATTTCCCTATCTTAGAAGATATACAACACTTAAATCCAGATTAAATAGCAGTTTTAGGATAATATATAGAAAATTTCTATATTACCTTGAGGTAGGGAAAGTTTAGTAAACAAGATACAAAATTATATGCTAAAAGGAAAATATAGGTAAGATTCACTACACTCAAATTAAAAATTACTTTTATAAAAAACCTCATACCTAGAGGAAAAGACTTGTCATAAAATTATTTGTAACATTTAATCAACAAAGGGCTAGTATATAGAATGTATTAAACACACACACACACACACACACACACACACACACACACACACACACACATCCCTTCAATTCCATAAGGCAAAATGATAAATTCAGAGGGGGCTGGGAAGAAGCAAAAAATTGAAATAGGCTTTTCATAGAAGATGAAGCATAAATGGTTGTTAATGACAGAAAAAAATAGTATCAAAAACCACAAAAGATTCCATTTGTTTTTAATTAAATAAAAAAGTCACAATATCACGTGTTTTTCAACCATACTGAAAAACAAAACAAACCAACATTTAGGCCCACTCTAGAGAAACTGTTGCCCTTGTAAATCAGGGGACATGTACAAGAACATTCACAGAAACATTACTCAGCAAAAATCAGCGTCACACCCAACCTAAGTGCCCTCTAGCAATTGAATGTTTAAACCAGTCACTTTCAAAATACTCTCCATTTGATGTAATACACCTATCAAGATGCTTTTTCCACTGCTCAAAATAGTTTTTGAGCTAGTCAATTTTGATTTTGATGCCTTTTAGTATTTCTGCCTTTTTTTGTTTCACCTCTTCCACATGGGCAAAATGTTTCTCTTCGAGAACTGTTTTCATGCAGGCAAACAAAAACAAGTCACTTGAGGTGAGACTGGGTGAATATGGAGGGTGGAGCACAAGGCTTATGTTGTTTTTGGTCAGAAACTGCTGAACACTGAGTGCAATATGGGCAGGTGTGCTCGTAAAATCACCCAACATGAAATGGACAAACACATTGAATCTCCAAAAAACATTCACTGAAGCTGAGCGAAGCCTCTCACAACAACACTAGCTGGTACACTGATGCCACTGGGTTTCTAAAACACTTACCTAGCAGGGGAAGCCTGTGCTACAAGGGTCTCACCCTCCAAAAAAGAATTCTGGTATATTTTGGGACTCCTCATAGGTTGTTGTTTATTGACAACAAACTATAACAGTTAAAAGGCATAAATTAATAAACTACACTTATATTCAGTAGCATCAATGTTAAATATAAAAACAAGCCTTCAAATGATATATACAGTTTTGCTCCTTTTGTATAAAGTTACACCTTCAGGATTGGATGGATTTTGCTGAATGGGTTAGGAGAAATGAGCATCTCAAACAGTTGAAGACAATGAACAAAACAACAAATATGTTATACACTACATGGAAACAAATGGGCATGGCTGTGTCTATTGAACTTTTATTTACAATAAAAGTTTATTTACAAAGAGGATGGAGGTCTGGATTTGGCCCTTGAGTTATTATGCCTAACATAGACTATTTGTTTTGTGCTTTTATTTTTTTCTACCTCTAAGTATTTTTCTTCTAGTTAACATCGTAGTCATTTTGTGGCTTTGGAAAACAAATCACCTTTCCTAATGGATTCCTTCCTTTCTATTCAAGGAAATTGTGTAAAAAGCCAATGGTGATAGTGAGCGCTCTGCAGGGTGAGGCTTCTGGAGCCACACTCCATAGTGAGGGCTCGTTTTATTATGATGTGGTTTAAAGAAAATTCGCATTTAACGTTATGTTCATCTTCATGACTATGGCTCAGAATAAATCTCTGACACATAATAGAATAACAAAGAAATTTAAATAAATAGAGACCATAGTTTTCAATTTTGAGACTAACTTTGCCACACCACAAGTGTGAATATTTGCTTTCATTTAAGAGTTTTAAATTATTTCTTTTAAAATAGCACTTTTTTTTCCTGTGGCATAAGATCCTGGGAGTTTGGCCATGTTATTAGAAAGTAACAGTCTGAGTGGAAAAAGAAACGTCCACACACTGGGATGCTGTATTCCAAAGAAGAGTGGGTCTTGGCATAATCAGTCAGGAATCACATGAGATATTCCTGTTTGGCATAATGTCTGAGGAATCACATGAGATATTTCTGTTTGTATTCATTAGCAAGTGTATGAACATTCATATCTTAAACTGGAGATTATTCATGACTTTGAGGCTTCCATAGTTGATTGTAAAATATTACACATATGAATTAAAAATAAATATGAACCCACAAGTCGAGGATCGAGCAGTTAGGAGATATTGTTTTTCGATTTTGTTATTTTGCTACTTGCTAGGATGTCAACACCATAGAGTATGGGTTTGTGAATGATCAGGGAACATTTTTACACAATATTTTCAATTACAAAATTGCCTGTATTTCTGGTTAGAACAATGTGATGCCATCCTGCTATTTCAAACAATAATAAGCCTGAGGGAAAATTAACTTGATGCAACAATAATGAAAACCACTTCTAATTGTTATTGGATTTAAAATATTATTTATTTAAATGACTTTACTATAACTGATTAAAATATCAAAGAATTATAAGCTGGAGGTAGGTTTAATCTCTTTTTAAACATACAAACAAAAAACTGCCAAATAAATTTTAAAAAAACAATTGTAATGTTAAAATGTGAATATTATACATTAGTCTGATGAACTTAGTAAATACTTCGCAGAGTATATTCAGTGTACTTCCTAGGCATTGTGCAAATGTTATTTTCAGTTACGTGAATAAGCTTATTAAAGATATTGGGGCTTTAAGAAATATAAGCTTTTAGGTTACTACTGTGGAAGAAACGGGGAGCAGCATTAAAATTATGCCAGGGGAATGAGTGCCAAAGGCCTAGTATTATTTGTCCTTCTATTAACAAATAACTAAAAACAACAACAATAAGGAAGCCCCAAAAGTTTTTATATCATTTGAAGTTGAGCAATATCATATTTTTATATTTTAGAGTTCAAATCTGAACTGTGCTTGTTTTGCTTAATAACTATTGATTCTGTGTATTGACAGCACACATCTAAGTACTGAAGAAAATTTTATTTTATTGTTTACATTAAGAAAGAGAAAAGATAAACATGTGACTGAAGTAAAAGATAATGAGGTAAAAACAATTTAACACAACAGTTACTTTATTTTAAATTCAGTGAAAGTTTATGAATATAAATTTTTTTTTTTGAAGTCCACACAAATGAGAAACACTTGTTTTTAATTTTGTACACATAGTGTTTTAAATCAGCATACTTATCTTTAGGTAATCCCTGAATAAACAGTTTTTCTACATCAGTCAAATCATTTTTCTTGTTTATACTTGTACCAGAAATGGGCCATTTGGATGACCTAGTGTTTTCAAATGGTGTTTAATTTATGATTATGGCTTGTATTTATTTAAGAGGCCACTAGATGGCAGGCCTAGCACTAAACAGAATTTAAGCACAAAGTAAATACTGCAAGTAACTTGAATCACACAGCAATGTTTTATTTCAAGCCCAGCTTAGTCTCTCAGTCAAACACTGTATAGTTTTGAGGAGGCATGACAATGAAGGCAACTTAACATTTTTACATTTATTTAAGGTTGAATAGTTTACAAACATATTACTTCTCAGTCTTACAATACTAATCAGTCTTTTCAGACTGATAAGCACTGCCATATTGCAGATGAAAACATGGGTTTCCCAGGGCATATGGCAAAGGTTATTTCTTTAGCGAACTGCAAGGAGACAACTTTGAAGAATTTTGTTTGAGGGCTCCAGAATTTAATGACATTACTGTTTGAGATGTATTCTGGGATAACTATTGGTTTTGTATCTGATATATATTTTCTGCGTATGCCCTGTACCTTTATGCTTCCAAGAGAAGTTCAACCCCTCTAGGAGCCTGCAGAATCAATTAGAACTACAAAACCATTTCCTCCTCAATGATGCTGACCTCTAACTTCTTTATTTTCTCTTGCCCCTTGGATTCTGGATCAGAATTATCTTTATCCAGTTCCCTTCCATTTCATCTTTTGTATTCACTAAAACCTTCTGTCACCATCGCTTAAATTGCCTCTTGATTTCAGATGTTGAGCACAGGGCTCCAGCTCATTTTCAGCTTTTGAAAATAGGCCAGCAGTTTTCTAAAGAACTAACAGTGATCTTTTGCAAAAATTAGAAGCATGTGTATGTGCATGTGCACACACACTCTTCGAGCCAAGCAAAAGCAAGCTGAAATGATTCCCAATGATGCTTTTACTTAATTGTCAGCATAAAGGCATAATACGCTGCCGTTAGGTCAGAATCTCAAAGGTTCAGAACTAACACTTTTAAGTTTTGAAAGCAAATTTAAGTTTTGGTAAATTTTAATGGATTATGACACCAAGGATGGAAAAAGTAAGGCAGGCATCCCCTTTATTCAACCCATCCTCTTTAGTCAAATTACAAGTTTATACTTTAGCCATAAAATACCCTGACCACAGGTTAAAATTTTTCATAGTAGACATTGAATTTAAAAGTTGCCTTTCATACATAGAATCTTCTATTAATGTGAACAGTGAGGTGTGTCAATATCTAAAAGATATTTTTGATTACAACAGTATTGTATTTCCTCTTCCTTATTACCAAAACGATATAAGATCATTATAGAAAAACTAAAAATGAATAATAGACTAAAAGTCCCAAACCTAGAAAAGCATTCCTTTTAGAATTTGCAATTTATTTATTAGTCATTTATGTTAAAATTGACCTATTTATTTTTAGATAACTGTAGATTAACATAGATTCAGAAAAAACAATGTGAGGATATCTCATGTGCCTCCTTACCTGGCTTCTCTCAATGATAACATCTTACAAAACTATAGCACAATATGACAACCGGGATGCTGACACTGATACATACAGTCAAGATACAGAACATTTCTACCACCATAAACATGCCTTCTGTTGGCTGTTTATAGCCACACATACTCCCTTCCAACTCCAACCCTTTCTTAATCAGCGGCAATCAACAACCTGTTCTCTACCTTTAAAATATTGCCGTTTCAAGATTGTTACATAATTGGAACCATACAGTATGAAGCCTTTTGAAATTGGCTTATTTCACTCCGCATAAATCTCCAGGGATTTATCCAGGTTCTTGCTTCTATCAATAGTTTAGTCTTTTTAATTGCCAAGTGAGATTCCGTGGTATGGATGTGCCACACTCTGTTTACTCATTCATCCACGGAAGTGCATCAGGATGTCTTTCTGTTTGGGACTATTATGAATTAAGCTGCTATACACATTTATATACAGGTGGCTTTTAATTTCACTGGAATAAATTCCCAGGAAGGCAATTACTGGCTCACATAGTATTGCATGTTTAGATTTTTTGTTTGTTTTGGGAAAAAAACCCATAAAATTGTGGCTCATTTTTACATTAACCTAACAGTGCCCTTCATAGAGTAATATATTTTAATTTGGATGAAATCCAATTTATCAGTTTTTCCTTTTATAAAGTGCACTTTTGATGTGAAGTTTAAGAATTCTTAAGGTAGCCGGGCTCAGTGGCTCAGCCTGTAATCTCGCGCCTTTGGGAGGCTGAGGTGAGTGGATGGTCTGAGCCCGCGGGTTTGAGACCCACCTGGGCAGGCAAGACCTCATCTCTACAATAAATCAAAAAAATTAGCCGGGCGTGGTAGTGCGCGCCTGTAGTTCCAGCTACTTGGAAGACTGAGGTGGAAGGATCGCCAGAGCCCAGCAGGTCGAGGCTGCGGTGGCCGGGAGTAGCCATTGCACTTCAGTCTGGGTGACAGTGAGACTCCAACTCAAAAAAAAAAAAAAAAAAAGAATTCTTAAGGTGTGTGTGCATATATGTGTGTGTGCTCCTTCCTTCCAAGATTTTGATTGTATGTTGTACTTAATAAGAGTAATAAAGAAATGTGTCTAATCCATCTTGCTAGCAGAAGTCCTGATCATTTATTTGTATTTTACAAAAGGAAAACTAATGTATATTTAGTTTTCCAAGTATGCTTAACGAGAAAAAAATGATAAAAGAATTCAAAGTTACATACAAATGCAAAGAGAGTTTATAAAATAAAATTGTAGAATCTTTGCATTAATATTTCCAGTATTATATAATTAAAAATAAAAGTACTAGCTAGACATAAAAATTACTTAATTGAAATATACCTGCCTTAAACTATGTTTTTATCAATAATCAAATTTAATACAGTCTAAGAAATTAATAATTGAAAATGTTTCTGTCCTTATTTTACAAGTAGTTGGAATGTTTAAATTATACATTGCTTTTTGAATTACCCATCTATGTTTTAAAGACTCTTTTTATCAAAATGACCTACTTCTGACTAGATCATTGATAAATCATATTTAAAATATGTATGTAGGTAGTCAGTAGACATAATACATATCATTTTAAAAGTTCACTTATATTTTGGTATGTTAGCATAAAATAAGTACTGCATTTTATAACTAGAATGGTAACATTTTGCAGTCTAGGACTAGCAACATGTTGCAAAGCTCATTTTGAAAAAAATCATTAAAATAATCACTTTTTATTATTTAGCTAGAATTCAAAAAGAGAAATTGTATTGATGCTCTTTTCTCCCCAAATTGTGATATTTTCTTCCCTGAAAAAATAGATTCCTACTAAAATATAGTGTTATTCTTAAAACAACCAAATTTAAAAAGATTCTGGTGGGTTTTAGATATATGTTTCTTTTTTTTTTTTCTGAGCATAGTGAATCAAAATTTATTCTTAATTTAAAAAATATATTTTCTCATTGTTGTCCCTAACCTTAAATAATTCAGGACATTTGGAAAATTCTGTATTGATTTATTTTTCTTCAATTTATGTAAATAGATTTTTTTAAATACGTTTGTATTTCAGTCAAAATAAAGAGGTCAGGAAAAGTTTGATAACCTTTAGAGTTTTCTGATGCACTTCCCAAAAGCATTCAATTTAAGCAGTAACTGGTTAGATTTAGGTTGTGGGTAGGTGCATATTTATTCTGCGTTGTGAGTTTTACACAGATTCAAGACTTTGGAGAATTATAAGTTACTGTCTGATCTCTTCTTTGCTCAGTTCTCTAAGTTCAAGGGTTACTTTTAAGTAAGAACAACTATTTTTTTTCATAAGAAACTATTTACAGTTTCTGAAGACTCCAATGATTTAAAAATATTTCACATACATAAGGTCAGAAGAGGGTTTATGTAAACCTCTGCCTTAGTCCATTTGGGATGCTATAACAAAAATAACATAAACTGGGCAGCTTATAAACAACAAAAATTTATTTCTCATGTTCTGAAGACTGAAACGTTCAAGATCAAAGCAGATTTGATGTCTCATGAGGTTCTGCTTTCTGATTATTACACGGCACTCTAGCTGTGTTTTCACATGCTGACTAGCTCTCTGGGACCTCTTTTGATAGGGGTACTAATACCATTCATGAGAGTTCTGCCCTCATGACCTTATCACCTCCCAAAGTCTTCATTTCCTAACACTTGGGGGTTAGGCTTCTGACATATGAATTCGAGGATGCAAGCATTGTGAATATTACATATATTTTTAGACTTTCAGAGAATTATGTTACAGTCTGGTTTTTCCTTTGCTTTGTTCTCTAAGTTCAAGAGTTCCTTAGGGTAAGAACACATTTTATTATAAGAAACTATTTACAGGCAGCCCCTTTGGGTCCCCTCCCACTGTGAGAGCTTCTCTGTCCTCTCAATAAATCCTGCTTCCTCACCAAAAAAAGAAAGAAAGAAACTATTTACAGTTTCTGAAGACTTCAGTGATTTAAAAATATTTCATATATGAGGGAGGACTTCCAAAAAACTGGAATTATCTTTTGGAGAACAGATCCGCTATAGTACAGGCTACCCCTACTAGGTAAGTATTCTAGGAACCCATTGGCATCAGTGTACCAGCTGCCGTTGTTGTGAGAGGCTATGTTCAGCTTCAGTGAATTTTTTTTTTTTTTTAGATTCTTTGAACTCATTTGCGCATCTCATGACACCTGGTATATGAGTGCACCTGCCTACACTGCGCTGTTTAGCAATTTTTGACCCAAAACAGCATGTATCCTGTGTCCCACTCTCCCTATTCACCTGATCTCACTCTGATTTTTTTTTTTTTTTTGGTTCCCCTGATGAAAAACGTCTTCAAAGGGAAATGTTTTGCTCATATGGAAGAGGTGAAACAGAAAAATGACAGTTACTAAAAAGCATCAAAATTGACAAATTCGAAAACTGTTTTCAGCAGTGGAAAAAGTTCTCAATCGATTGGTGTATTGTATCAAACAGATAGTACTTTGAAGATGGATGAAACATGTACTAATAAATATATAATTTTAAATTCAAATTTTGGGGGGTAACCCCTCGTAAATAAGGTGAAAACAGGGTGTATGGAAGCCTCCATTTGTGTAAGTAATTGTTTTCAGAAGCATTATCATTTATCCTTGCCTTTACATTCAGACCATTAACTGACGTAGTTCCTTGAGAATTCTTTTTCTTCTTCATCTAATTGTATCTATACTGTTTCACAAGCACACGTGTGTACACACGTGCATTCCCCCCCCCACACACACACAGCTACTGAGCTTGTTTTAAAGTCAATGCTATGGCCACAATGTAACAGCTCTGCAGATTTCTTTACAATTATAATGATTATCACCAATTAAGTTTCCTGAAGTTCAGAAAATGAAACTGTTCACATTTTATGATTAATCTCCAGCTGACTGAGATAGAAAAAAAATCGCCTAATTAGAAAAGTTGAATGGAACTCCAAAGAATTCTTGAGTCATCCCTATGTTAGATTATTGTTGAGTTGTCAGCATAGATAAATTTAAAAGTCTGTTTTCTTTTGGGGTCAGTGTCATCACAGGTTTAACCCATGGACATTCTTTTCATTACTAGGTACTTCCATAAGCAATTTCTGAATAATGGCATTTTTTGTGGTCCTTCAAATAAATATTGCTAATGAATCCCCAGTGTTACCATCAGGCTAACAGCCAGCACCTGGAAGACAAGTTAGAGAATAGAAAGATTAGCCAACTATAACTAGATGGTCTCCATTCTGACTGGTTAGGTCGGGAGAATTCAGATGTACAAAATCCTGTTCATTCACAACATTCTTCTCTCATCAATAGCAGGTTTCCCTGTAGATCTCTCAAGTTCCTTCTCTTTGTTATTTTTGTTAGCTGTTCTGATATGTCATTGACTCTGACTTTTGTAGGTAACTACACTGTAGTCCATCCAGGTCTACCTATTCAGTGTTTGATGATATACCTGTTTTCTTTCTTTCTTTCTTTCTTTTAGTAGTTAGCATCTTTATTTAATTTTTTTTAACTTTTTTAATTTTAAAGATGTGGGGTACAATTCAAGGTTAGATATACAAATGTTCATTATGCAGGTATCTTTGTTGATGAGGTGTGCCTCCCCTTCCCAGGCAGATTCCTACTACTGCCAATCCTGCTTCCCCGCCCACCTCCCAGCAGTTTCCCACTACTGCCAATCTTTTTCTTATAGTATTACAATAATGGTTCAAGGTCCACTTATGAGAGAGGACATGTGCTACTCAGTTGTTTCTGTGAAAGACCACTCAGTATTATAAACTCAGTCCATCAAGGTTGCTGTGAAGTTGATGATTTTGTTTTTCTTTATGACTGTGTAATATTCCATCATGTATATGTACCACATTTTTTTTATCCAGTCCTCTTTTGATGGACAGCACAGTTGGCTCCATGTTCTTGCTACTGTGAACAATGCTGCGATAAACATACGAGTGCAGGTATCTTTTTTATAGAGTGGTTTGAGTTCTTCTGGGCATATTCCCAGTAGGGTGATTGTGGAGTCGTATAGAAGGTTGATTTTTAGATCGTTTAGGAATCCCCATACTGTTTTCCACAGAGGCTGTACTAGTTTACACGCCCCCCAACAGTGTAGAAGTGTTCCCTTTTTGCCACATCCTCTTCAGCATCTGTTGTTTTTTGAGTTATTGATGATAGCCATACTGAATGGAGTTGGGTGTTATCTCAGTGTAGTTTTAATTTTAATTTCTTTGATGACTAGTGAGGCTGAGTATTTTTTAAAATGTATCGGTTAGCTGCTCATATGACTTCTTTTGAGAAGTTCTTTTGAGAACTGTCTGTTCATATCTTTTTCCCACTTTGCAATGGGGCTGTTTGTTTTTTTTCTTTTTGGCACATTTGAGTTCCTTATAGATCCTAGATGTTAGGCCTTTGTCAGATATAGGATTGGCAGATATTTTTTCCCAGTCTGTGGGCTGTCTCCTCACTCCCTTGATGGTTTCTTTGACTTTGCAGAAGCTTGTCAGTTTGATGAGATCCCACTTGTCTAGATTCTCTCTTATGGCATGGGCACTTGAGGTTTTGATTGGTTGCCCATTCCAACTTCCATAAGTGTGTCTCCTGAGTTTTCTAAAGTTCTTATGGTTTGATGTTTTACATTTAGGTCTTTGATTCACTTAGAGTTGATTTTTGTGTATGGTGATAGGTAGGGATCTTGTTTTAATCTTCTGCATGTGATCAGCCAGTTTTCCCAGCACCATTTACTAAATAGGTTTTCCTCTCCCCAGTCATTGGTAGTAGAGGCTTTGGAAAGATGAGTTGGTTGAGAAATTGAGGTTTTGCTTCTGGAGTCTCTATCTTGTTCCATTGGTCTATATGCCTGTTATTGTACCAATACCAGGCTATTTTTTTTTTTTTTTTTTTTTTTTTTTTTGAGTTGGAGTCTCACTCTGTCGCCCAGACTGGAGTGCAGTGGCCGCTCCCGGCCACCGCAGCCTCACCTGCTGGGCTCCGGCGATCCTTCCGCCTCAGCCTTCCGAGTAGCCGGAATTACAGGCATGCGCTACCACGCCCGGCTGATTTTTTGATTTATTGTAGAGATGAGGTCTTGCTGCCCAGGCGGGTCTCGAACCCGCGGGCTCAGGCAATCCACTCACCTCAGCCTCCCAAAGGCGCGGGATTACAGGCTGAGCCACCGAGCCCGGCTTCAGGCTATCTTGATTATTGTAGCTTTATAATAGAGTTTAAAGTCTGGGAGTGTGATACCTCCTGCTTTGTTTTTTTGTTTGTTTGCTGAGGATTGTTTTGGCGAGTCGTGGTCATTTATGTTTCCATATGAATTTCTGTATTGTTTCCAGTTCTGAGAAGAATGCTGCTGGTAATGTAATGGGTATTGCGTTAAATCTGTAGATTGCCTTGGGTAGGACGGACATCTTAAAAATGCTGATTCTTCCAATCCATGAGCATGGAATATTTTGTCATTTGTTTGTGTCAGATTTGATTTCTTTAAGCAGTGTTTTGTAGTTTTCATTGTAAAGTATACTTGTTTTCTTAATGAATGTCCCTATACTGCATTCACTTTATCTTAACTTGACCAATTTTCCTTGCCATGGTTAATGTAAATTATTCATTTGTACTCATAGCCTACCTCTTTCTTATTGTACTCTGCTTATTATTCTCCTTCGGTTATGGAGGAAAGAGGTATGTTAACTCCTTGTGTGAAGTTATAGAAGGATGGTATGAGTTAAGTCACAGCTTCAGCTGTGGGATGTGTGTGTGTGTGTGTGTGTGTGTGTGTGTGTGTGTGTGTGTGTGTTGTATGTTGACTCTTTGGGACCTGGATGACAGTTTCCACATAGTGTTGAAGCATGTATCTTCTAGCACAGGGAATGGACGCTGGTACATGATGAGGTCTTGGTGAAAGTGAAATCCTTTACCTCACATTTACATATATTTTATTTGATTCAGTGTTCTTGACCAAGCATTATCACAGCTTGTTTGTGTAACTTTAGGCAAACCACTTCAGTTCACAGTTTGAATTTCTCATTTGTTAAATAAGAATGCTACAAAGTTCGTATTTTATATTAGGATTACATTGAAGAACAAAAGAGAAAACTTACATGAATGTACGTTTTAATCTATAAAGCACTATATAAGTATAATTATCTTCTATTATACATAAGGATTGATTCCTAGATCCTCCATATACAAAAATTCATCCATATTCAAGTCTTTTAGTTGGCCCTGAAGAACCCATGCATTGAAAAATCAGAGCTATCAGCTGGTTTCTCAACATGCAAGTGCCATATTTTCAATTGCCTTTTGATTGAAAAAAAATCCATATACACATGGACCCACACACTTCAAACTCATGTTCTTCAAGTCAATTGTATATTAATTTAATTAAAATTGTGAAAGTATATATATAATTGTACCTACCTTCTTTGAATGCCTACTATATACTACATGCATGGCTTGTGTTTTGTGTATAATGTTAGTCTTGGTTGGGCACAGTGGCTCAGCCTGTAATCCCAGCACTTTGGGAGACCAAAGCGAGAGGATTGCCTGAACCTGAGAGGACTGCCTGAACAAGACCAGCCTGGGGAACTTGGTGATACCTTGTCTCTACAATAAATCAAAAAGTTAGCTGGGCATGGTGGCGTTTGTCTGTAGTTCCAGCTACTTAGAAAAATGACAGCCAGGCTCGGTGGCTCAGCCTGTAATCCCACGCCTTTGGGAGGCTGAGGTGAGTGGATTGCCTGAGCCGATGGGTTCGAGACCCGCCTGGGTGGCGAGACCTCATCTCTACAATAAACCAAAAAATCAGCCAGGCGTGGTAGCGCATGCCTGTAATTCCGGCTACTTGGAAGGCTGAGGCGAAGGATCGCGGAGCCCAGCAGGCGAGGCTGCGGTGGCCGGGAGCGGCCACTGCACTCCAGTCTGGACGACAGAGTGAGACTCCAACTCAAAAAAAAAAAAAAAAATGACGTGGAAGGATTGCCTAAACCCAGCAGGTCAAGGCTGCGGTGGCCTTGAGCGTGCCACTGCACTCCAGCCTAGACAATGGAGACTCCAACCCCTGCCAGAAAAAATATTAGTCTTGATAATAATTATATATGTGTATATATTAAAACATTTCAATATGTAAAAATGCATAATTATATTATAAAGAAATATTTTAAAATTCATAATAGTTTTATCTGTAGGTAGAAGTGTTTTCTTTCTTCTATTTTAAAATTTTCTAAAATTTTCCCAAAATCTCTCTAAATAGTAGGTTTGCACCATCTAATGTAATACACAAGAACTTGGGCTCTGGATTCACACTTCCTTGAACTGAAATTCTGGTTTGTCTTTTTCTAACTGTGTAGCCTTGGGGAAGTTATGTAACCTTGCTATTCCTCAGTTTGGTTATCTAAACAATGAATATCATAAAATATATCACAAGACTTTAATGAATTGAATAGAGTAATGTACTTAAAGCATTAAGTAGAGTGCCTAGTTTGGAGAGATGAAGGGCACTATTTTGTTGTGTGTAGGAACATAGATTTTCTAGTTAGACTACCTGGCTTCTAATCTTGACATCTTTATTTACCAGTGAGCAAGTTGCTTAAAATATTTGTTCCTAAGTTTCTGTTCTTTGTTGTCTCTTCCACTCTTATAAGAGCTCTTGAAACATAGTAGGTGCTTAATAAATACTGAATGCATGAATAAGTTGTAGCAGTGATAATGATTTAAATATTAAATTAAAAATGTGCACCCAATATCTCCTATTCCTAAACTCATTCATTACCACATTTGCTCATTTAGTATACCTGAAACACTCTTGGATGCCACTCAATATCTTTTGTTACATTAGATACTAAATCTCCCATTTGAATTCTTGTTGATCACCTAGAGCTTTTGACATTGCTAGATATGTTCTTCTTCATTCAACTCTCTTGTCAATTGGCTTCTATATCTTTGTTGTTTGTTGGTTTTTCCCTAAATATTTATATTCTATTTTTTCTGCTTCTGGCCCCTTATTTTTTCCTGAATGCATACGCAGATGTTGCCTCAGATTCTACAATTCAGTTATCACTGTAAATGAAGTGTATCATCCCTATTCATTCAGTAAGACACTACTAATAGATTAGAATGTTTGTGAAAAGATGCTTGTGCTTTTTTCATAAAATTCCCTTTGCTTCTCTTTGCCCCACAATCACCTCTGAATTTCCTCTGTCCTTTGTGTAGTATTCTCTCTTAAGATGCTTATCTCAGACTCCAGTGGACCATGTGTATGCTTTATACTCTTCTTCTAAATTGTATTTATTTGAAGAGCTGTTATTTTGTCTTATTTATCTTGACATCCTCCAAAACAGCTATTATAATGTCTTGTTCAAATTAGGTGCCAAATAGTTGTTATTGTTATCACAAGCTTGTTTATGTGTTTGTTTTGAACAAGTCATCTAATTAAAGTTATGAATTCCTTTAGAGTTCATGGTTTAGATATGGATATGACGGCAATCAGGCTACAATACTAGGTTCCATGATTCATCCCATTTATGACTTTGGAGTCACTTCCTTCTTCTCTACTCTGTGAATTTTTCTGAAGTTGATTGATTGATAAAGCAAGTCTTTCTGCCGGGTGTAGTAGATCTTGACGGTGATCCCGACACTTTGGGAGGTGAAAGCTAGGGGACTGCCTGAACCCAGGGATTTGAGAACAGCTTGGGAAACTTGGCAAGATCTCATGTCTACAATAAATCAAAACATTAGCCAGGTGTGGTGGCGCACGCCTGTGGTTCAGGCTACTTGGAAGGCTGAGATGGAAGGATTGCCTGAGCCCAGCAGTGGCAGTGAGCATGACACTGCACTCCGACGTGGGCAACAGAGTGAACCTCTAACTCAAAAGTAAAACTAAGCAAAACAAAAACCAGATCTTTCTTTTCCCCCAAAATATAATCACTTTAGCATAGATATTATGTTAAAAAATGCCTTGGATTTTTCTCTCAAATAATGGCTGACAGAATTAAAGAATCATAACAAAAATGGCTGAAATGTGGAATATTCAAGAAAAAATATACACACAGAATATAGATGAAATAAAAATAGGAATATTAAGGCCAAAATTAATAAAAACAATTATATGAGATAATGTAAAACATGTCCCATCATTCAAGTTCCCCAAATGCCAACATTTATAGGACAAGAGTTAATTGAGCCAAATATGAAATTAAACTGGGAAATTATACATTTACTGCAGAAAAACCAAACAAAGGCTTTGTTAAATTAATGAAGTGATTATTTCATACTCTTGTACTTTGTACCAAATATAGGGACTCCAAATGTATTTTTAATTCATTTTTTTCATAATTGTTAAAAAAATGGTGAGCTTTTTGCTGCTCTCCTCTGTTTGGTCATATATTTAAACTTTCAGGAAGCATACAGCATTAATCATGTAAATTAGCTTTTTATCTCATAAGGGATGCATATAATCAGGTCAACAAAAGACAAGAAAAGTACTGTGGAGAAAAGAGCACATACTGCTAATGTATTTTATCAATAAGGGAGCTTTCTTTGCCACCTGATTTTGCCACTCTTTGCCACCTGATTTTGCTCCTATTTCCATTAGTAAAATCCATATGAAATATTAGAGGATGCTATAGGTATTGACACTGATAATTGAAGTTAAGTCTCTAATATGAAAATGTTTCAAGCTACCCAGCAGCATTGATGATATAGTTTTAATTTTTATGTTCCCTCATGATTTCATGGTTTAATTGTACTGCGTGCAATTAAATTTTCATTATATCTAGGACCTGCCATTCTTCATCACACCACCTGTAAAATCATAGCTAATTTCAAGTTTCAGCTAATTCAGTCATTAGCGTGTTTCTTTCTTACTAGTTTTCTTCCATACTAGTCTAGTCTAAACCTGGATGAGGCTAACCAAAGGATAGTTCTTTCAGAAGCAGTTTCAACCAAATTACTGTAATAACATATGCTTCAGATCCTTGGAATATGCACATTTAATTTATGTCATGTTTCTCAGATTAAAAATTTTTGTTTGTTTTTAAATAATTGTTAGCATGGCTTTCAAAGACCTACATAATATAGTTCCCGTTGTTCTAATTTTCTTTCAGGTCCTTTTGATTTACACTTCTCTCGGTTTTTTTCACATTGCGTTCCTTCTGCTAAAAGGTTCCTGCCCTCACTCCTTTCTAATTTTCTGCCCTTAATATTCACAAACATAATATCACAAACATTCTTCTTTTCAATGATTTTGTTTTAATACAATTACTTAGTCAATTAAACTTCCTATTTAACACATCTTTTAAAAGGATTCCTTTGTACTTAATGGTACATTAAACCCCTGTGATCTCTAAGCCAGATGGAAAGATTTCACAGTCTCACGGGAAGCTTAATATTTTGCTGTCGCATTTGTAAGCTATTCAGTTTTTCTGACTAATCTTACAGATTTGAATCATATTATTTAGTAATCCAGCATATAAAATAATTTTTTCCCATTAACCTTTTTTTTAACAATAATAATCATTGGAAGAAAGATGGAATCTCCTGCTTTATTTAATTTATTTTTGTACAGGCATAGCTCATTTTATTGTGCTTTGCTTTATTGTGCTTCAAGGATACTTTATTTACTTTTACTTTATTTTATTGCAAAGATGTGGGTACAAGTTAAGGTTAGGTATATATGTAATCTACAGGTATATATGTAATCTACATGCAGGTGAAGTTTGGGCCTCCAACTGGTCCTTACTTCCCCTGATTTAGGATGCAAGCTTGACAAATGTGCATTGTACAATACAAAGACTCAGAAACATTTGAATAGGGCTTAGATTCTGACTTTATTATCAGTTATTTTACCTTTGTGTTGTCACATGCCTCCCCACTCCCTTTCTCCTCTGGCATTGTCCCGTGACAGCCAATCCCTCCCTGTGCTATTGTAATCAATGGTCCCCCTTATGAGTAAGAACATGTGGTATTTGATTCTTTGTTTCTGTGATAGATCAGTAACTATGATTGTCTCAAACTCCATCCAATTTGTTGTGAAGTTTATGATTTTGTCTTCCTTTATGACTGTGTAATATTCCATCGTGTATATGTATGTACCACATTTTCTTTATCCAGTCGACTTTCAATGGAAAGTAGATTTGGTTCCATGTTTTTGCTATTGTGAGTAGCGTGGCAATAAATATGCATGTGCAGATGTAATTTTTTTGTAGAATGATTTGTGTTCCTCCAGATATATTCCCAGAACTGGGATTGCTGGGTCATATGAAAGATCATTAAATCAAAACCTTGTTGGAATTAATCTCTCTTCTCTTTTGTGACACACTCTTATGTCCCTTTCTCTTGGTTCATTGTATTTTTTTCCTAAGGGACACATGACTTTTTGTTTGTGAAAGGCATAATAAATGCTACCATACTTTATATAAGCAAATTAAATTCCTTTAAGTCTAAATTGCTTTGCCTGACTCTCAGGTTTCCTTTATAAAGTGACATCACCGTTTTCTTCATACCGTCCTAACTCCTATTGTGTCACTGAAGGTCCATTCCTCCCACCAAACCCAAGCTTCCCAAAACGCCTCTTACCATTATATAAACTTTATCCACAGCTATTTACATTTTATGTATCCCTTACATAAAAGGAGACAGTTAAAATTTTTCTTTTTCTTCCATGATGCTAACTATGATCACACTTTCTTTCATTTACCCCTTCACTTTAATTCCCTCTTAACTTCATTTGAGTTTTACAGTTAATTGTGAAGAATTTACTAGTTTGTAAATTCTTTCATGATTTGGTCATGCCTCCTACACTATGAAGATGGAAACTTCACAAATGTGTATTGTACAATGTAAAGACTCAAACATCTGAACTCGGCTTAGATTCTAACTCTATAGTTACCAGTTATTTTACCTTGCAGAAGCTACTTAACCTCTCTGAACCTTTTTCTAAAAACAATATATATATATATATATTTGAGTTGGAGTCTCATTCTGTCGCCCAGAATGAGACCGCTCCCGGCCACTGCAGCCTCGACCTGCTGGGCTCTGGCGATGCTTCTGCCTCAGCCTTCCAAGTAGCCGGAATTACAGGCATGCGCTACCATGCCCGGCTGATTTTTTGATTTATTGTAGAGATGAGGTCTCGCTGCCCAGGCGGGTCTCGAACCTGCGGGCTCAGGCAATCCACTCACCTCAGCCTCCCAAAGACGCGGGATTACAGGCTGAGACACCGAGCCCGGCTTATTTATATATATATGTGTGTGTGTGTATATATATATAATAAAGAAGATACTTTTTTGAAGGTTTTGTTTGAATTTCAAATGGAACATTTTCTTAAAAAGCATTTTTAAAGATATATTTTATTGTATATGTTTAAGTTATATAACATGATGTTTTTAGACACACATATATAATAAAATGGTTGCTATAATGAAACAAATGAACATCTATAGTATCTTTTGCTTTATAAATAAATGCTGCCATATATTTGATTTTTTCCTCTATCCTATATATGAGTTTTTGAAAAGACTGAAATTGTGACTTTTTGGGTTTTTTAAAATGATCATCAACCAATACCACGTAAATAACATGTATTTTTTATTTGGGGTATTATATTCTGTATTTGATCTTGACTAATATACCAAGCATCATACAGGAACAGATAATTTTTTTCTTTTTTTCCTTTTTTTGAATAACAACTTAGAAACTATCCCTGATTTGAATGTGACCTACAGACTATTTATTCAAAAATAGCAAATCACTTTTGTCTCTCTCTAAAATGATGCAATTTCATATCAATCAGACCAGTGTTGGAAGGTCGAATGTAAGTTATGTTTCAGTACGACAAATTTGATTGATTGGCATTATAATAAGAATCTCTCTTGTGATTAAAATCATTCTAAAATAAAGACTTAAATTCCCCACATAACACAAACAAATTTTTATCCATTATATCTTTTGTTCTATAATGAAAAGCCATTTATTAGGAATCTCAGTCTTTTTCTTAGCCCAGGTTGGAATTATTTGACTTAATTCTCAGACAATCTCTGTCCACATTGTTGTTAATTTGGCTCTCACATCTGTGAATCTGAGAGAGAGAAAAAGACCACTAAGAAAAGCACTGTTATTTCCAATTCTGTGGAAACTCTGTTTAGCTCTTCTTAGATACTCTCCTATTCTTGAATGCCTATTCCATTGTGGCCAGGAAAATAGGATAATTTGGCAACCTATGACCTATATTCCCAATAGCACAATATAGTCAGAGGAGAATTTGACCAAGAGTACAAATGCAGAACAAAGCAGAATATGTCTACTATTCCCAATAATTCCCATCAAAAATTGGAGACAAATAGTTATTATTAATAGGGTAGCTAGCTGGCTAATAGTTGCTACATGTTATATTTGGATTCTTAATTTTAAAGTTAAATGAAAATAAAATATGATTGGCTTGAAAATTATATTAAAGTTATTTAATTTTTGGTGACAAATTTTGCAGGGTCTTGCCTCTCTAATAGCTATAAATATAAAAACAGTAGACATCTGGGCTATATAACATTGGCATGCTTTCAAGCAGCATTTCTAAAAGCCACTAATATATGGGCCCTCTGAAAGGAAATACTTTTTATACTCTCTCCCATGTGACTTTGTTTGTATTATGGTGTTACTCAAATACATAGCAACACAAAAATGACACAGCAAAACTTCTATAGAACTTGCAATGTCTCAGCCTGTTTTAAGAGCTGTATTAAATGGAAACACATTTAATCTGATAAGCACCTTCTTACTTTGAATGCTACTATTGCATATTACAAATGAAAATACTGAGAAAGAGAGAAGTCAAATAACTTGAACAAGTTCATGCAGCTAGTGATTGTCAGTCTGTTTTTGGAATCCATATTCTTAAGCAATCTGCAATACTGCCAGTAAATATAAGCTCCTTATGCATATAATTTAGATATAATTATAAAGCTAAAACCCAATTACAAATAAAACAGAAAGTCAGTGAATGACCTTCTAACTAGTCTTGCTACATCTCACTTGACCCACTCCCCATCAATCTATTCTCAACACAACAGCCATAGTAACCTTATTAAAACATGGCGGACCATGCCAATACTCTGTTCAAAACCATGTATTATCCCTGTCTCTCTCCAACATACATACTTATAGTAAAATTGAAAGTCAAATTATGACCTAAGGAGCTATATGATCTGGCCTCCCTCTTGAAATTTTACCACTGTCCACTTCACTAACCACATTCTAGACACCATGGCCTAGTTACTATTTTTAGAATATGCCAAGTTCTCTCCTAATTCAAGGATCTTGAATTAGTTGATCTTTCTTCCTAGTTTATGTGTTCTGTAGATTTCTATGTGACTTGTTTGCCTAAATACCACCTTATAATTACTGAATGCCATATATAAAATAGCATCTCCTCTATCTTTCTATGTTCTCATTATGCTTTTTTCCTTCATTTTCACCACTTGATATATTTGTTGTTCCTTTGTTTATTGTCTATTTCACTAACTACATTGCAAACTTCTTGAAGAGAGGTTTTTTTTCCCCTCTGCTTATTTCCTAGCATGTATCATTGTACTTGGGACACAGTAGGCATTGAACAAATATTTTTAATTAACTTTTACAATTTTGAGATAATTATCGATTTACATGCAAATATACGAAATAATAGGAAGCTAACTCACATGTCATTTACCAGTTTTTCCCAGTGACAACATCTTGTAAACTGTAGTCCAGTATCACAACCAAGGTATTTGCATTGAAGTTAAGATACAGAACATTTCTATCATCACAAGGATCCCTCGAATGATCCTTTCTATAGGCACTGCAAGCTTTTTCAAAGCCCATTATCAGTTTCTTTAGCTACAGGGATAAATGAACCAGAATAAAACTCAGGCAACTCACCACCATTCTGATCCTTGGGTTCAAAGTTGCCTGACCAATTTATCTTCCCTCTACCTATCAGTCTTTTAGTATTTTTAGTATATGTAATGTTCAAGGTTTTCAGTTGTTTAGCAGAAGGAGTAGGGAAAACTATCTACTCCATCTATTGAAAGTAGATATATTCTAGTAAATATTTTTAAATAAGTAAATATTAAACAAAGCTTTTTAGTGAACATTCAGACCAATATTTGGTCCTATCCTTTATAAGACAGCAAATGAATTCTATGCTTCTATTCTTCACCCCACAAAGTAGGTTAGTCTTATTTTCAAAGATGTTCCTACCTGTCCTTGGAGTGACTGGTGTATACTACAGATCAATTTTTAAACTTTTAATAGCTTTTTTTTCAGTACATAAAATTTTACATTCCTCACACAAAGATTTTAAGAAAGCTTGTCTAAATATTTCAAATCAAATATGCTTTTTCCAGACCATTACTTAAATAATAAACTACTTTTATTATTCCTTTTACATAATCTCTAAACAATGAAGTACACAGGCTAGTGTGTATCCATGACAAAAGGCAGCATAGTGCAGAGGTCCAGAGCCTACTATCTGGCTTCGAAGTTCAGCTCTACTTTTTACTTTTTGTTTACCTGGAAAATTTTCTCAACTAATTTCTTTGTGCTTCAATTTCTTCATCTGTAAAATTGTAATGATAATATATCATAATAACCTCTGTCATAGAGGCTAAATGGGTAAATATTTTTAAATGACTTAGAATGATGTCTGACACTGCAGTTCTATCCACTTATGTCTATATATGTTTATGCATAAAATAAACACTTATGTTTTGAAGCCCCTGAAGATGAATGTGAGACATCTCAATAGCACATCAATTAAAGAGTATCACTTATCTTAAAAAATAGAATTTCTCTTTTCAGTTTCAGTATGGTTACATGTTGACTACTAATTTAAAAGTGTTTTTTCCCCCTGCCATCAGAGCCCTTTATGAATGCTACATATGCCCCCGATTAGCAAGACTATCTTAAAGGTTGGAATTATATTTCATAATGGAAACAATACTTTTATACAAATGTATAATATAATTATATTTTTCCCTTCATTTCAATTTAAATGTTTATTGAGCCATAATTCCAAGTGTCTCTGAAATCCAGTGCAAATATTATGTGCATGTCTTCCTTGTAATTCCATAGTTTTGGAAAACTTTTTTTTCTATTACTTAAGAGGGAGTAAAAAATGTAACAGAATGGCTCTGGGGGTGGGGGGAAAACAAGCTTTAGTATTTACAAGTTACGTTTTATTTCTACATTTTATGGCATCATCTCTCCCTGATAACTGCTATTTTATAGACACGATTATTCTCCTGGGACCATAAACTTATGAAAAAAGCGTTTCATAGGTCAAACAATCTATCTTCTAGTATGCAAGTTTCAGACGTTTCATTCCCAGTACTTTCCCACTCACCCCTACAACCCACATAACTACTAGAAATTACTAATTTACATATATGCTTTCAACTAAATTGTTCTGTAAATAAAATGCCTATATATTTGAAATAACCATGTAGTGTAAATAGTGTGGTTTGGGGTGAGGTTGATATTTATCAGAACATTTCAAGACATTGATAGCATCAAATTTCCAAGCCCTGATTATTAGGAGCACATGGAAGTCACATCTATATTTCATCAAAAATTCTTATTCCTCCACTTTGGCCTTCATGTAGGTCATCATAGGCATCATTAATGTCCTGCCTGTAGTAGGATTGAAAATATCATTTTACCATTCTGGTGAAGGTAGGCTTGGCTTACAGATACTTCTTCATCAGATCCCCATTGGAAAAAAAACAAACAAAATACCTTTGAACTTATACTGTGTGTGTGTGTGTGTGTGTGTGTGTGTGTGTGTGTGTGTGTGTGTGTGTCTGTGTGTGTCTGTGTGTGTTCTCCTTTGGGTTATGGCTTCTTTTTTTCAAACTAGAGTTTGGGATATTCACTCATATTGTTGTGTGTAGCTGTAGCTGTAGATTGTACTTTTTATAATGACATTGTATAGCATTATATAAACACACTGCAACTATTTATCCAAGAAACTATTAATGAACTTGAGTAGTTTTAAAGTGCTATGACTAATGCTGCTATGAACATTCTAATACATGTTTTTGGATGGCCAAATGCATGCACTTTTGTTAGACAGCCCTCCCTTGCAAAAAAATGAATTCGATGGGTAATACAGGGATGCGTATGTTCAACTTTCACACATATAGTCAAAGTGTTTTACAAAATGTTTGCATCTAACTAGTTGTACATGAAAGTGTTAGTTGTTCTACAGCTATACTACCATTTGCCATTTTCTATCTTCTTTCTTATTTCAGCTATTCTGGTGAGTGTGTAACGGTATCTCATGACTTTAATTTGTATTCTGATAACTAAAAACTTGATGTCTTCTTAAAAATGTTCTTTAGGGCATTTGGCTATCTTCTTTGATGAAGTATCTTTTCAGTTTTTTTGCTCATTTTTCTATTATGCAACTCTTTCCTTACTGATTTGTTGGAGTTCTTTATATATTCTGGCAAGCTTTGCTCACAATGGCTCCATTAACAATGGTTTTTGGTAAATAGTCCTGAACTTTTATATAGTTCAGTGTATCAACTTTTTATCTACCATAAGTTTATGGAAATGTTCTCTAAAGTTTGCTTCTAAAAGCTTTCTTATTTCATATTTAGATAATAAATTTCCATAGAATTAACTTTTGTGTATAGTGGGAAGTAAGAATCCACATGATTTTTTAGGTCATAACTATACCACTCGACTAGTACTGTTTATTAAAATGGTCATCCTTTCCCTACAGCACCACATTTTCATTAGAATTATTGTTGCCATAGATCAGAAAAATGTGTGGTTTTGTTTCTGGACATCATTCCACTGATGAGATTGTCATTCCTTAGCCACAAGCATTTCTTTTATTTCCCGGCTGAGACATAACTTCTATAGAGTGGTGCCACTTTTAATATCAAAATAAGACATAAAGTTTGGATTATTTAATTTGGTGGGATAACACTAACACAGACACTTATTGTCCAATTTAGTATAGTACATAATTTGTATCTTTTGCCAAGTGTCCTAGTCACTTGATATATGTAATTGTTGAAAAATAATAATGAGTTCTTATATCAGTACCTAATAAGTTACTATTAAGATATACAGGAGATCTTCCTAAGGTATGGGTCTGTGTTCTTCTGTATCATTTGGGGCACCTACAAGAATACTGGAGAAGTTCAGAGGCAAGTTGAAATTGTTGTGTGCTATCTTTAGAGGAAAACTACAACCCACAGATCAAATTGCCTGCCACATGTTTTTGTAAATAAAATTTTATTGGCTAATTTTGTGCTACAATGATGGAGTTGAGTAGTTGTAAAAAGAAATTGTATTGCTTACAAAACCTAAAATATTTACTGTCTGGATCTTTATAAAAAATGTTTGTCAACCATTTGTCAATCCATCTTCTAGAGAATATGCATGTTACCCTAAAATAATTGTTTAACACTATAGCTGTACTAAAAGCTTAAGTAGGCTATTTGTTACATTGCTATCTAGCGAGAAATTAATATGAAGTTTTTCTAACATTAATCTCCATATAAGTTGTTCAAGAGAAAATATATACTAGAACATTTTTCCAAAAATAAAAAGAAGATTACTTCCAAGAACTACTGTAAGGAATATCTAAAAACAAGATTTACTACCACTTGTCATTGATGGCAATTGTTGGTGGAAGCCACCATCCCTAAAAGTAGCATCTTGAAAATAGGAATATTCTGCCATTGATAATGGCTTGCCAGTGAGGTCGACATCTAATGTGAAAATCCACCCTTGAAAACAGATATCAGGAGACATTTTAGGAGCCATTAAACAAACATCCCTTGCAGTAGGAGACACACTTCCAGGCTTTTTGTGTGTGTGTGTGAATGTGGTAGAAGTTAAATTCCAAAGGTTCTATTGTCTTCATAGAAGAATATGGGAGAGGGTTGATATTAAGTATATTTGACTCTAATAGCTCGAAGTAAAGAGAGATGGTTGTTTAAGTCTAGGGTAGACTCATGTCCATGACAGACATCACTGAAAGAAAAGAATAGATCTCTCTTGACGAGGGAGCTGAGAGTCAGGAGTCATTAAAAATCAATTAAAAATAAAATTAGATTAAAATTAATTTAAAAGAAGTCCAAAGAACATTTTCTGGATTGTAAATGAAAGAAGAGAACCAATAATTAAGTAATTTCCAGAAAGGTATCAATTGAGGTTGGATAAGTCTTGGACAATTATTGCTGACATCAGTAAATGACTGCCA